>OU342745.1:36531075-37951363 GCA_910589775.1 Avena eriantha | reverse complement strand
TCTCGTTGACCTGTTTGGAGTTGTTCGTAAACTCCAAATTACAGAGGGTAATTCCTCTGCCCAAGGCCCCGCAGCACGTTGTAGTGGTGCTTCTAGTCTCGGTTTTAGGCCTTGTAGGATTAAAACATTTGCTCTTTCGACTTGTCCGTTAGCTTGTGGATGTGTGACTGACGCAATGTTAAGCCGGATATTTTGCTCGTTGCAGAATTCAGCCAATTCTCCCATAGAGAAGTTACTCCCGTTGTCCGTGATAATGCTATGTGGATAACCATGCCAGATTATAACATCCTCGACAAATCTTTTGGTTGTGCTCCGTCACAACTAGTGACAGGTTTAGCCTCAATCCATTTGGTGAATTTATCCACCATCACGAAGAGGTGAGTAAATCCACTTTGAGCTCGTTTAAATGGTCCTACCATGTCAAGCCCCCAGACCGCAAAGGGCCATGTTATAGGTATTGTTCGCAGCTGATCAGCCGGAACATGAGCTTGCTTGGCATACTTTTGGCACCCTTTGCACGTCTTGACTAATCGTTCGGCATCTGCCTGAGCTGTAAGCCAGAAAAATCCGTGTCTAAAAGCTTTTGCCACTAAAGATTTGGCTGCAGCGTGGTGACCACACTCGCCTTCGTGGATTTCTCTTAAGATTTCCACTCCTTCTGCCGGAGATACACAACGCTGAAAGACCCTAGAAACACTCCGTTTATAGAGCTCACCTTTAACAATAGTATAGGCTTTTGTTCATCGGATAATCTGCCGGCTCAGCACGTCGTCTTCGGGTAATTTGCCATCTACCAAATAATCGAGGTAGGGTTGAGTCCAGGTGGGAATTACAGCCAGAGTTGCTATCAAAGGTGAGTCGGATTTAGTCGGATATTCCTCATCTACTCCCTTTATCGAGGGAACTTTGAGGTGATCTAGAAAAGCGCCATCCGTGACCTCTTTCCGCGCAGAACCTATCCGAGATAATGCGTCCGCTTCCTCATTTTCTGCTCGAGGGATGTGTTGAACTTCAAACCCTTCGAACGATTTGGATAGATCATCCACGACAGCTTTATATGATGCCATGTGTTTAATTGCATTACAAATATTCGACACTTGTTGAGCAACAAGATCCGAATCTCCATAACACATCAAACGTCGGATGCCAATATCCTTAGCAATCCGGATTCCATGCAACAGTGCTTCATACTCGGAAATATTGTTTGTCGCTGTGAAGTGGATCTGCAACACGTATAAAAGTTTGTCTCCTTGGGGTGATTTGAGCACCACGCCAGCCCCCGAGCCCCCTCGAGCCTTAGACCCATCGAAAAAGAGGGTCCGATATTTCGACTCAGGGAGGATCATATTCTCCTTCGTCTCTGTCCAGTCAGCGACAAAGTCAGCAATGATCTAGGATTTGATTGCTGTCTGAGGTTTATACTCAATATCGAAAGCTGAAAGCTCTATACCCCATTTGGCGACGCGTCCTGTGGCGTACTGTTGTTGATTATATCTCTCATGGGAACTTTGCTCACCACGGTAATTGGATGCTCCTGAAAGTAGTGTCGTAACTTACGCGATGCTAGAAAAAACACCGTAAGCCAACTTTTGATAATGCAGATACCGCTGTTTTGACTCTATCAGGACCTCGCTGACAAAGTAAGTCGGACGCTGCACCAGGTGTTCCTGATTTTCCTCTGGTCTCTCCACTACCATGACGATACTAACGACCTTATTTGTCACAGCAATGTAAAGCAACATCGGTTCCTGAGGTTCTGGCGCTGCAAGGATAGGAGCAGATGAGAGTACTCTCTTTAGGTCTTGTAGTGCAGCTTCAGCTTTGTCAGTCCAAACAAAATCCTTGGTCTTTTTCAGGAGTTTGTATAATGGTGCGGCTCTTTCACCAAGCCGGCTTACAAACCGACTGACTGCAGCAATGCAACCAGTTAGTCTTTGTATGTCCTTTAGGTGAGTTGGCCTAGAAATATTGAGTATAGCCTTGATTTTGTCTCGGTTCACCTCTATGCCTCTTTGAGACACTATGAAACCTAACAATTTTCCGGCTGGTATATCAAAGAAGCATTTCTTCAGGTTAAGCATGATGTTATATTTTCGTAGATTGGCAAATGTCTCCTCCAAGTCGGAAATCGGTGTTTCCTTCTTTTTGGACATCACCGCGATATCATCCACATATGCATGCACATTGCGTCCGAGTTGGTCATGGAGGCAACGCTGCATCGTGCGCTGGTATGTAGCTCCTACGTTCTTCAGCCCAAAGGGCATCGTAACAAAACAGAAGGTTTTGAAGGGGGTTATGAATGAAGTTTTGACTTTGTCAGATTCCTTCATCCAGATTTGGTGATAGCCGGAATATGCGTCGAGAAAACAGAGGAGTTCCGAGCCTGCCGTAGAATCAATTCTAGGCAGAGCGAATGGATCTTTTGGACACGCCTTGTTCAAGGCAGTATAATCAACACACATCCTTAAATCAGTGTGTCCTTTTTAGGGACCATTACAGGATTGGCCGACCACTCAGTGTGGATGACCTCTTCTATGAATCCGGCTAACTCGAGACGTGCTAGTTCCTTAGCTATTGCCTTACGCTTTTCATCGCCAAACCGTCGTAGAGACTGTTTGATGGGTTTAGCGTTCGGGTTTACATTTAGAGAGTGCTCGGCAAGTTCCCTAGGTACTCCGGTCATGTCAGATGGCTGCCATGCGAAGATATCTCGATTTGCTTGGAGGAACTTGACGAGCGCGCTTTCCTATGCGCTACCTAGGGCTATGCCTATCTAGGTCACCTTGGAGGGGTCATCATCCTTCAACGATGCTTTCTTCGTCTCTTCTGATGCCTTGAACTCCGGATTTAGCTTTGTCACCTCCATCTTTGTTTCTGGCATCTCGGACAGATCTATGCTCTTCTTGATCTCCTGGTACTCCTGGGCGTGCAGGACGGCTTCTACAAAGGCGACATTTCCATCCTAGCACTCTCGCGCTTTCTTCGGGTCTCCCCTGATGGTGATCACGCCGTTGGGACCTGGAATTTTCATCATATTGTAAATGTAACACGGACGAGCCATAAAAGCCCAGTAAGCCAGACATCCGAATATAGCGTGGTATGCGCTCTTGAACGGGACCACTTCGAAGGAAAGTGCCTCCGTCCGATAATTCTTTGGAGTTCCAAAGGTAACATCCCAAGTAATCTCTCCCAGGGAATTAGCTTGTCTTCCTGGGACAACTCCGTGAAAGATCACAGAGCTATGGTTCAGCTGGGTTTCCGAGATCTTCATCTGGCGTAGCGTTTCAACATAGAGAATATTGATGCTGCTACCACCATCCATGAGGGTCTTAGAGAAACCATAACCGTCAATAAGTGGGTTGATGATTAAGGCGTATTTTCCTCGCCTATGCAACTTAGGCGGATGATCAGCGCGGTCAAATGTGATTGCCACTTCCGACTAGTCCATATATTGAGGGACAGCCGGAACTGTTGCGTTGAGCTCGTGGAGAACTGCTTTCTTGACCTTTGCTGGTTGAGATCCGAGGAAGGTGACATACGTGTCTTTCTTGGTGGGAAAAGTTTTCTTCCCTTCCGGCTTGGGATTTGAAGTATCAGCTTCCTCCATGTCAGAATCTTCCTTGGTCTCTTTGTCTTTTTCGGGATTCTTCTTTCCCTTCTTCTGCTTAGCTTTGTAGCCCGCGGTATCATCTCTCTTGATGTCATTAAAATGACATTCAGCGTTGGTGTGGGATGAGCCCCCATTGGCGTCTAAGTGATGCACACATGGGTTATTGGCAATGTCGGCCCAAGAGTAGGTTTTTCCTGGTTGTTGTTCTCCTCTACCTTGGACCCTTGAAGTCCCACGGCCACGCCCGCGGCCTCCGCCGCGTCCTCCTCGTCCTCCAGACCCGGAAACAGTAGTAACCACCGTTGTTTCCGTGTTGGGTTTTTCTTCCAAGGTATTTTTGCGCTTCTGAGCTTTTTGCTTTGTATTTGCTGACTGAGGTACAGCCAGGACATTGAGTAATCCCTCTGCATCGTCGTCAGCATCTGCATACTTGCTCGCTGTTTCTATCATCTCTCCCAAATCAATGACCTTGTCACACTTCAAGCGATGACGTAATAGACCAATTGGGAGTCCTGCGATGAAAGCTTCAATCGCGGTTTGATCGTTTACTCCTTCACAAGAGTTCTTGGTGTCGATCCATCGTCCGAGGTAATCCCGACAAGTTTCTCCGGCTTTCTGGGTGCAACGTTGTAGGTCTCTGACCGAACAGGGCCTCCGATATGTGCCTTCGAAATTCTGAAAGAACGCACTTTGCAATACATACCAGTTATGGATGGTGTTCTCCGGAAGTTCATTGAGCCATGATCGCGCCGTCTTCCGCAGCATAAGCGGGAGATATTGGGTTGCGACCAGGCTGTTTCCGCCTTTGGCGATGCAGCAAGCTTGGAAAAAATCCTGTAGCCAAGTGTTTGGCCGAGCAATGTCGTCGTAGGCTTGGATATGCCTTGAGATAGCAAATCCTTCCGGGAATCTTGTAGCTCTGATGCGTGGTCCAAAGCACTTTGGGCCCACGTACATGTCATCATTTTCATAGCGCCGCGCCTCTATGTTGGAATTGATCCTGTGCGTTGCGTCGCTCGGGGATAGAGATCGTCCCGAATGTCGGCTGTGGCTGCGGTGCCTTGGAGCCGGACTTCGGCTTCTGCCACCACCTCCTCCGCCACGTCATCCTCCTTGTCCCCCTTGGGAGCCGTTGTGATGGCTGCTTGGTGGAGAGGGTAGGGCAGCTGAATTGTTTCCGGCTGATCGCCGGCCTCCGTTCGGAGCGTCATTATTCCAGTTCCGGGGAGGATCTTGACTACGACGAGCCCCCTGCCGGCTTGTACCAGCATGGTTTCCGTCGTTCCTTTGTCCGTCGTTCCCACCACGGTGAGGCTCAGCCAGACGGCTTGCATGTCTAGAAGGTGGCATTTTTGGTGATCCTCCTCCCGACGTTTCTTTTTATCTTGTCCCCTTCGATCGTTAGACTCTCGTCGGGGAGGGTTCTTCGGATTCAGTGCAGCTACAGCATCTTTCTCGGCCTCTGGAGCGAAATTGCTCCAGTTACGCGCAGTTCTGTGTTGCTGTCCTGATGATCCGGTTCTTGAATAATTGTCTTCCCGTCGTTCGGGGTTATGGTACTACGCCCGAACGTAATGGGATCTTACGCCAGCCCATGCCAGATCTGTGGGACATTGGTCAGAATCCGAGACCAGTTTTTGACTTCCGGACAGGGCGACCTTTTGCTGCTCCAGTCCCTTGTTGAGTAGTTTGATACCCAAATGGATCTCCTCCGGTCCAAGATTAGCCGATAGAATTTCTCGGGCTGCCACGGTATTCTGTACTAGGGTTGGGTAAACCCAATCTCCATTGCTATCTTTCCGTGGCTTTCCCATCTCATCTCCAAAAAGGACGGCACGGACACGTGGGAATTGGTCGTCATTGGTGTGACGCTTCCGTGTCTTCTGATGTAATCGAGACATGTAATCCTTAGTTGACATGCATTTCTTCTCCACCTCGATGTTTTTGGCTTCATCGAGGAGTTGTTGACGACGCGCTTCTAGGGCTTGCGCCCTTTCGTCCAGTTCATCCGCAGTAAGTTCTGCAGCTGTAGGGATAGGTGTGGTTAATGCAGCATTGATGAGTTTACGCGCACCTTCGGTGATCACGTGTCCATCCACCGATGCTTGTTTTTTTGGCTCTTTTGGGATTAGTGCTCCATCCGAGTCTTCCTCGTATTCCTCGGCAATCACGTCCTCTGTCAGAGGGTCTTGTGCCAGGGTCTTGTTCTTCTTGTTCTTCTTCTTTGCCTTCTTGGCAGCGCCGGTAGCAAAGACGGCTTTGGGTCCATTTCCCGGAGTCAAGCTCTGATCGGTACTTTCAGACATCTAGACTTCGGGATTGTCTCCGATGTCCATGTCATCCTGCGCTTTGGGAGAGTGTTCCCCGGATCCTTCATCCATGGCTTCTCCTTCTTATGCAGCTTTGGAGTTGTACCCCTCTTCATATTCCGCGGAGAACTTTCAGAAATCTGCCGACGTCATAGATTCATCCGAGGATGCGGGAACATCGACGTTTGTTCCAATTGCCTCCAGCACAGAGTCGGTGTTTTCTCCAGCATCGGTAGAGCCGGATCCGGATCCCACGTATCCGATAAAGTGCGACGCGTGCTTCCTGAGGTACCTGCGACCTTCGCGATCAGCCATGTCGAAACTTTTGATGGTCTCGAGGATTGCATCTGCGCTTTCGCCTTGCAGTATCATACGTCTTAGTGTGTACCTCAGGAAAGATCTGTCTGTCCTGACGTCATTAGAACCAGAATCAGTACCGTTGATATGTTCCTCCTGAATTTTGACTTCCACGGGTGGGTCGATCTGGGATCCGGCTTCTCTAGAGAGATCCACTCCAGATCCAACTTGGACCGCTAGGTCTTCTTCAGGCTCGGATTCCACTATCTCCGCAACTGGTGTGGGCTGGGTGGGATTAGGGTTTTCTGAGATCCGGAACTCTGCCGCCTCCGCAGACAAAGGGGCCCCAGAAAATTCTTCTGCCTCTATCATCACAGCTGGCGTGAGTTGGGCAGGTTCAGCGAAACCGATGTAAACATCGATCTCGCCAAAAGACATGATTGTGTAGGCAGTCACAACCTCCTTTGCCGGAATCCAAGTCTCATCGAGAACGATGAGAGGGACGTCGCTGGCGTAGAGGATGCGACCGACGGCGATAGTCTCGCCGATTCCGATTCTTGCAGATTCCGCTCGGAACGCAGATCCGAAGCTCACTTACCCCACGGTGGGTGCCAACTATCGTCGGATTGAGGACAAGTACGCCATGAGGGGGTCCTCGAGGCGTGCGGAAGAGAGGGGTGTGAGACGTACGGTGTTCCGGGACGGTGAGCACACAAGTTTACCCAGGTTTGAATCTACCGGCTTTGGACGGATCCTACTCCTGCTAGCAATCCAGTAATACGGTAGAGCCAGAATATGGGTTACAAGGGTATCGCTTGTGCGAGTTGAGATTGCAGACTATTGAGGTGTGCCCTAAAGGCTCTCCCTATGACAGCTTATATAGATATCCGGCCTAGGGTTTACAGGAGAGATCTATCCTGCTACGACTAAGAGTTGGTTAAAGAGTACATCTTGGACTACAAGTAACATTATGGGCCTAAGTCGGTAAATATTCTGGGCCTTCCCGTAGCCGGATTGGACTCCGTCTTTCTCCCTGACTGGGCCGCCCGTGAAGCAAAGCTGTAACCCGGAGTGGGCCACCCTGGTCAGTGAGGAACTATGAGGATCCCCGGAAAGTATATCCCCAACAGCGTTTCGTTCCACTATCGTGCACCGCGTACGCTAATGCACCGTGCATGGCCACACGTGTCTACTACCGCCCCGTGAGTCACGTTTTTCCCCCTCGTGTCTAACCATGGCAATTCAGTTGTACTCAGTTTTGCCCACCAACCGTTGATCCTATATGATCTAGCGAACAGGATAACCCTTATATCTGTCGGGGGCATCCCTCTATCCATGCAAAATAACGAGTATGCCACCGGAACTTTAACAACATAAACATATGAACTTGAATATATTTTAAAGGGTACGAAAATAGAAATCCCCATACATTAAGGGTCTAGATACGGTAAGAGAACTAAATATTATTAGTGGCCGGGCCAGCACAGTGACGGGCTTGGTCGGCTAGAAGTTGGTAATTCCTAAGTAAGGGGACACTAGGCCGGTCTTGACATACTCCCTCAGGAACTTGCCATAAGCAGCGTGCTTAGCCTTGGTCGCCGACTTGTGTTTACTAGCCGGGCTTTTACCGATGCCAACCGCATGTGGAATCAAGCTGGCAATCCTCGGGTTGACTCCTTTCTTACAAAAGGGCATCTGAGCTCCCTAAGTCGAGTGTAGAAAGGGATTATCCCGCTCTTGAGCTTCTTCATGACATGGCGGCTCTTGTTGTCCCTGGTCTCCTTGTCAGAGTCCATCTCACTTGAATACACCTGTAATGTATGGAATACAAACCAAAATGAGCAAAATAATATATATATATTCCTTCCACCATTCCAAGTTACTTTTGATGCAATAACATGTCTATACAGGTTCAACAGTTCATTACGGCCGTCTCCCCAACTCGCTCCTAAATAATGTGGTTTGTGTTCTTGGTAACTTATTAATAAATAAATAATGTGGATTCATTCAGAACAGACTAGATCTCTCCATGTACCGGTTCGTACGTTGCATCTAATCATTAGGACTAGATTTTTTATGACGCCTAGATAGATTAAGCTCGAGCAGAAAATATGAAACATGTAGAAATAGATGTACCTCCGGGTACATGAGCGGAGCGTGTTCGTCAAACTCCATGCCCTCATCGGCGCCTCCGAAGTCGTCAGCACCGGCGTGCACATGGTCCCCCAAGGGGTTGAACTGCACGTCCTCCTCGGCCTGTGCTGCGTGATGCTCCTCCAGATCTGCCGCGTGAAGCACCACCCCGGCGGCGATGCCCGGACACTCACCGCCACGCACTGGTTTCATGGAGAAGGTTCGTGCAAGTACGTTCAAGATTGTGGGGTTTTGCTGGATAGGGAAGAGAGAGTAGTGGATGAGTGCGAATGGAGGGACCCGATAGGCTGGGTTTTTAATGCGGGGACGTTTAGGCCTCCTCGAGGGCCCCGGTTGACAGCTCTTCCGGCTGCGGCTGTCGCGTGGAAGGTTCGTGTGGTGGGGGCCTGACGGAAGTGAGAGTGGAGGCATGCTGCATAGTAAAATGGTATAGCCGGTGGTCTGTGGATAACCAGTTGCCGTGTAGCAGACTTGTAGCCTTTGCAAACTAGATTAAACATGACATGAGCACTCAACGACTTTTTCCATGGACGACATCGTGTTCCTTCTTGTAGAAGTCTCGTTGAGGGAGACGTCTGTGCTGTCTCGCGCTGTCTTGTGAAGGGCACGACATGTGCAACGAGCCTCGTTGGATCACACAAGATCAACGGTTGGTGCGCACGATCCACGTGACAACTGTGACAACCAATCAGGGCGTAGCAGACAGAGTGGGCACATGTTTGGGATTTTTTTTGCAGGGCATAGGTTTGGGCTTCTACGAGAGAGAGAGAGGGGAGGGGGCAAAGCTGAGTAGTATAAAATGGAAAGTGGGTGTCTTTTACAATTAAATGCATCGTGGCATACAACAAATTATGCCAAGTTAGATCCACTAGAGTTCATTGCATGTGTGTTCTTTCCACAAACCACATATGTGTCCACCAGAGTTATTGCATGTGTGTTCCTGTCATGAACCACATTTGGATCAACCAGTGTCATTGCATGTGTGTTATTTCCATGAACCACATATGGATCAACCAATGGCATTGCATGTGTGTTCTTTTCACAAACCACACATGGATCAACCAGTGTTCACTACATGTGTGTTCTTTCCACAAACCACTTATGGATCAATCAGTGGTCATTGCATGTGTGTTCTTTTCCACAAACCACATATGGATCCATATGTGTTCCTAAACTAAAACCAACAATAGAGTCATTGCATGTGTGTTATTTCCACAAACCACACATGGATCAACCACTAGAGTCATTGCATTTGTGTTCTTATAGTAAAACCAACACTAGAGTCATTGCATGTGTGTTCTTCTCACAAACCACACGTGGATCCACCACTGTCATTGCATGTGTGTTCTTTCCACAAACCACACATTGATCAACCAGTGGTCATTGCATGTGTGTTCTTTTCCACAAACCACATATGGATCAACCAATGGTCATTGCATGTGTGTTCTTTCCACAAACCACATATGGATCAACCAGAGTCATTGCATGTGTGTTCTTTCCACAAACCACATATGGATCCATTGGAGTAATTGCATGTTTGTTCTTATACTAAAACCACAAACCAGCACTAGAGTCATTGCATGTGTTTTCTTTTCACAAACCACACATGGATCCACTAGACTCATTGTATGTGTGTTCTTTTCCACAAACAACTTATGGATCAACAAGTGGTCATTGTATGTGTGTTGTTTTCACAACTACATGTGGACCCACTAGAGTCATTGCATGTGTGTTCTTATATTAAAACTAGCACTAGAGTCATTGCATGTGTGTGCTTTCCACAAACCACACATGGATCCACCACTGTCATTGCATGTGTGTTCTTTTCCACAAACCACACATGGATCAACCAGTGGTCATTGCATATGTGTTCTTTCCACAACCACATATGGATTAACCAGTGGTCATTGCATGTGTGTTCTTTTCCATAAACCACTTATGGATCCACTAGAGTCATGCATGTGTGTTATTTCCACAAACCACACATGGATCAACCACTAGAGTCATTGCATGTGTGTTCTTATACTAAAACCAACACTAGAGTCATTGCATGTGTGTTCTTTTCACAAACCACACATGGATCCACCACTGTCATTGCATGTGTGTTCTTTCCACAAACCACACATGGATCAACCAGTGGTCATTGCATGTGTGTTCTTTTCCACAAACCACACATGGATCAACCAGTGGTCATTGCATGTGTGTTCTTTCCACAAACCACATATGGATCAACCAGAGTCATTGCATGTGTGTTCTTTCCACAAACCACATATGGATCCATTTGAGTAATTGCATGTTTGTTCTTATACTAAAACCACAAACCAGCACTAGAGTCATTGCATGTGTGTTCTTTTCCACAAACCACACATGGATCCACTAGACTCGTTGTATGTGTGTTCTTTTCACAAACAACTTATGGATCAACAAGTGGTCATTGTATGTGTGTTCTTTTCACAAACTACATGTGGACCCACTAGAGTCATTGCATGTGTGTTCTTATATTAAAACTAGCACTAGAGTCATTGCATGTGTGTTCTTTCCACAAAACCACACATGGATCAAGCAATGGTCATTGCATGTGTGTTCTTTCCACAAACCACATATGGATCAACCAGTGGTCATTGCATGTGTGTTCTTTCCATAAGCCACTTATGGATCCATTAGAGTCATGCTTGTGTGTTATTTCCACAAACCACACATGGATCAACCACTAGAGTCATTGCATGTGTGTTATTTCCACAAACCACACATGGATCAACCACTAGAGTCATTGCATGTGTGTTCTTATACTAAAACCAACACTAGAGTCATTGCATGTGTGTTCTTTTCACAAACAACACATGGATCCACCACTGTCATTGCATGTGTGTTCTTTCCACAAACACACATGGATCAACCAGTGGTCATTGCATGTGTGTTCTTTTCCACAAACCACACATGGATCAACCAGTGGTCATTGCATGTGTGTTCTTTCCACAAACCACATATGGATCAACCAGAGTCATTGCATGTGTGTTCTTTCCACAACCACATATGGATCCATTTGAGTAATTGCCATGTTTGTTCTTATACTAAACCACAAACCAGCACTAGAGTCATTGCATGTGTGTTCTTTTCCACAAACCACACATGGATCCACTAGACTCGTTGTATGTGTGTTCTTTTCCACAAACAACTTATGGATCAACAAGTGGTCATTGTATGTGTGTCTTTTCACAAACTACATGTGGACCACTAGAGTCATTGCATGTGTGTTAACTAGCACTAGAGTCCTATGTGTAATACGCACTTATGGGATCATTAGGAGGTCATTGCATGTGTGTTATTTCCACAAACCACACATGGATCAACCCTAGAGTCAGTGCATGTGTGTTCTTTGCACAAACCACACATGGATCCACTAGACTCCTTGCATGTGTGTTCTTTTCCACAACTACTTATGGATCACCAGTGGTCAATTGTGTGTGTGTTCTTTTCACAAACATATATGGATCAACCACTAGAGTCATTGCATGTGT
Source organism: Avena eriantha (assembly GCA_910589775.1). Lineage (NCBI taxonomy): Eukaryota > Viridiplantae > Streptophyta > Magnoliopsida > Poales > Poaceae > Avena > Avena eriantha. The sequence continues at coordinate 37,939,475 of OU342745.1, read as the reverse complement.
GTTCTTTTCACAACCACACATGGATCCACCACTGTCATTGCATGTGTGTCTACTCCACAAACCACACATGATCAACCCACTAGAGTCATTGCATGTGTGTTCTTTCCACAAACCATACATGGATTCCATTTTAGTCATTTCATGCTTGTTCTTATACTAAAACTAGCACTGCCCCAATGGATCCACGGTAGGACCCCAAACCCGAGTCTTCTAAAGGCACGCATAACACAGTTGTTCTGCTTGACGATTGTTACATACCGTTCGATTCGGGCGCTTGGACGATTGGGATGGTCTTCGCGAGAGCGATCCTCGAGTAGGTTGTTCAGCGGCATGATTGGCCACCCTTGCTCTGGACAAACTGGCATGTTGCGAGTGTTACAACTCACGAGTTCAGTGGGCCATATCCCAGTGTCACTTCCCCGTTACTTCTCTTCCTCCCCGTACTTCTCTTCCTTCCCCTCGAAGCCACTTTCCCCACTTCACTTCCATCCTGCCGTAGCCGCAAGCCGACGACATCCACCAATTCTCCGGTCACTACCTTCATGGTAAGAAATCATTTTACAAGCTTTTGAACGTATCCTACATATTCCTGCTATTCGCCAATCTAACTGCTGATCTTTTTTCCGATTTCTCGACGAACTTTAGATGTGGCAGATGTGGGAGCCCAAGAATCTAGAGATCCTCGTGCGCAACTTCGCAGCGGCGTTCCCGCTCGTGTGCTCCCACCCAGGATGCTTTCGTCGTTACTCCTACCGCGAGCTCCCGCTCCACGAGCTCGCGTGCCCGCACGGCGCGTGCGCCTGCACGGAGCCAGGCTGCAACTACACCGACCCGCCGACAGAGCTTGTCGTCCACCTTGTAGATGGGCACTTGATCGAAGTGATTAGGATCTCGTACGGGCAAGCCCAACTTCTCCAAGAGCAGGTGTCGTTCACTAACTTGGCACGCCGCTTGCTAATTTTCCAGGGGGGGACGGCTCTATTTTCGTCCTGACCATCAGCGCCGGTGTTCCGGGAACCAGAGTCGGGCCCACCGTCGTGGGTGCCGTATGTGTCAGGTCGGTCTCGTACGCCTTTCCCGTATACACAGTGCGCATGTGGGCGAACGCCCAGCCGCCGTCGTCGGATAGCATTCTTGTGCTATCCAAGGCGCCGAGCTGCCCGATGCCGCGGGAGGTGGAGTATGTGGACCTAAGGTCGATCCTATGCGTGCCATCTCAGTACCTTGTCGGTGCTAGACCGAACAGGCAGATGCATTTCTACATTTGTGTCGAGAAGACCGACATGCAAATGTAGTACTTGTGCTGTCGTTACTGTTAGACTTAAGCGATGCTTCTCAGGTGCTTAGAGCATACGTGTTGTGCGAATGTACCCCAGTTGTAGTTTTCAGTACTCCTTAATACTTCGACGAGTTATTATATTGGTCCAACCAGCTTGATGTTGTCACGTTGCAAAGTCCGCTTGCTCTGGACAGAACGGCAATACCGTGTGCTCCCGCTCCCGCATGTCAGTGTCAAGTGTTCCGAGGGCCCACCTGCCAGTGTCACGCCCCCCTTCCTTCCCCTCGAAGCCACTGTCCCAACTTCTCTTCCATCCTGCCACTCCCGTCCGATGGTTGTAATCTGATGATTTTCATTGGATTGTTTACAAGTAATCTACGTTGATAATGCAACATGCAAATGGCACAAACACAATTTCTAAAGTGGAAGCACTCACACGCTACTACTGCACATATTTCTCAATATAGCTCAACAAATACACTACAATAATTGTACTCGCATTAAACACAACCGAAATTGGAACCATCCTAAACAACATCTCAACCCACATCACACCACTATCGTCGGAGTCGATTGGTGACACCGCCGTGCCCTTCCCGGCGACATCCACTCCCGTCCGTGGCTTGCCCTTCGCCAAGGAGGCAACAATGGCGTTCTACATAGCTTCGTCCCCATCGTCCTCCACATTGGAATCGACAATGACGAAGGTGACGGGGTTGGCATGGACCGAGCACCGTCGCGCCTGGCGGCTCCTGCTCGAGCTCGACACCGCATCAGTCCTTCTACAGGTAGGAGGGGCCAAGCTCGTATACGTAGCGTCGTCACTCCTCTCAAGAAACCATGGCCATTTGATACTGTGACGGTAGGATCTTGGGGTGGATCCGCTGCGGCGAGCCCTACCGGAAGCGGTGGAGCGGATGGATCTGCCGGCGCGAGCCATGACAAGTTCCTAGGAGGGAGTAAGATTGTGGGCTAGGCGTGTCTGGTTCCTGAGCAAGACCTCCCAGTGATATGTACGCGGGCAAGGTACCTAAAATTTTTGTCCAATGCGCACGACAGGGCTTTTGAACCACGAAGGCGCGAGTTTTTTTGACAAGTCCACACCGCTAGGTCCCCCACCTGTTAGCCGAATGTGGACGGTAGGATTCTGCCCGAGTTATTAAGTAGGGATAAATCACGCTTCACCACTACCCTGACATCCAAAGGCTCCTCTTTCCTCTGCCCTCGCTCCCCTCGCTCATGGCTCACAGCTCGTGCAGTTCGTCTCGGGCGGAATCAGGGTCAGCTCAACACTGTCAGGCGGATGCCCCCATCAGGTACTTGAGGGCGCCCTATGATTACTACCCCGATATGCTGTGTTTGTGTGGTGAGAAGATGCCGAGATGGATTTCATGGACCGACGGAAATACTGCAGGAAAATTCAGCAACTGCAGCATCAGAGCGGTAAGTTCCTACTATAGGTACAATGGTAACCCGGATCCGGAAAGCGTAATGTAATTCTTTTTTTTTGTTTCCTTCGATCTACTATGCAGGAAGGGAGGGGGACTGGCTGTGACAAGTTTGTGTGGATCGAAAAGCCACTGATAGGTTTTCACAGAGAGCTTGTTCAGGATCTGTGTGATGCTGTGTGGGACAAGAAAGAGGAGATTCGTGTGATGGACTGAGAGATCCGGGAGCTTTGCCAGGTGCAGGTGAGGCAGGGGTAGGGAGGTGGTGAGATAGACAGGCTCAATATTAGGCCAGATAGTGGACACAATTTCCTCATTATCTGGGCATTATCTGTTGCATTTGTAGTTTATGTTGCCATGTCGTTGTCCAGCAGCTGAAATAAGTTGTTTCTTCGTCGAGTGTAGCGGCCAGCTTAAGAAATTGTTTTCTAGCCCAGAAACTTATCATAAGTGTAATGCCAACATCAGGGATTTATTAAGCGCCTATAAATAAATCATGTATGTGCCACTAACACCCATCGATTTTTTAGAGGATTTAACCGCTCAGCTATCGCGATTGTTTAGATAGTAGTGGCACAGTCACAGTTTTGGATTCAACTAGTGGCCTCGGCCGTATCAAATCCTAAAGTCGCGATACATTTTACTCCGAGTACGGGAGACAGATTGTTTCGCCCGACAAGTTCCACGCACATAGCTCCAGAGTTTAACCGAACTACATATATAGGTTCAAGTTCAATACATCATTAGGCCGCTACACTGCTAGGTTTTTTTTCTGCTTGGGTGCCAACTTTCTTCCTCTTTCCTTCATGTCCACTGGCTTCTTCATCTCCTGCCTTCTTCCTCTTCATGGGTGCCATTTTTCTTACCTTCACGTACCCTGCATCTCCGGGCCGAGGGAAGTCAGGCCAATCAGCACCAGAATGTTGTCCGGCATCATCACTCCACTCGTTTTGGTTTTCTTCCCGCAGCAAAATCACTGAGTCGGCTGTCTTGTTTCTTACCTTGTGCTTCCTGTAAAAAAATAGTACATGGATTACTACCTTATATCTACAGACTATAAACATTTTTTTTGTGTGAATGTACCATCTCATACCTAGGTTTGGGAGCATTAAGGGGACATCCAGCTGCTCTATGGCCTATAAGATGGCAGGTCTTGCATCTGTTTTTGCCCTTCTTTGTAGCACAGAAAGCCGAACCCTTCTTCTCGAGAAATCTTTTAAACCTATTCACATGGGGTCTTCCTCTGCCCCTTTTTGTAACTGGCTGGCAAAGCTCGAAAGACAGTTGGACTTGAGGCCACTAAGATGGGTCTGTACATGGCTCGACGGATCCAGCGTACGCAGCTCTGAACTTTTCCATAGAGTAGTAGTCTGACAAATACTGATCCAAATGTGGTAGAGTTCTTTTCTTCACCAAGAAGGCCAAGGCGTGGTCGCAAGGTTTCCCGGTATGCTGCCACTCTAAGCAGGTGCACTCTCGGAGCTGGATGTTCACAACATCTCGTTTGCCACTCTTGGACATATCGACCACCTCACAACTTCAGCTGGTTGACGGGAGAACCTTAAGATGAGCAAGTCCTCGGCTTCTCTTATGCAGTTGCTGTACAACTGGCGGTAGCATATGTCCTCTAATTCTCCTACCGATCTCTCTCCTTATATTTAACAGCTTCATGATCATACCACGTATGATGTCCATCAAGATATGAACAAGACGCACTTTATGTCCTTCACCCAGTTATTCAGGCATTCTGCAAGGTTGTTGTTTATGTAATCAACTTTGATGTCAGGGTTGAATTGACTCCTCTTCCATAGCTGCGAATGATGGATGGCTAAGTACTCTAGAAGTTCGGGGGCTTCGGCAAAAATCTTGCTCATGAAATAATCGCTGCTACTAGGTTTGTAAACTCTAGCAGCAGGAAACATGTAACAAAATACGCTGCCTGCGTAGTGTGAGTACAAGTTGAGCATCATATGGGCATGGCATTCTCTACCTTCAGCTTGCGGGAACACCTCCTTCACTGCATTCGTCAGCCCTTTGCATGCATCCGTGGATATAGCCAATGGATCCATGTGGCATATTGATCTCCTGAGCTGCCTCATAAACGAGACCCAGTTTTCCTCCGTTTCTGTTTCAAACAGCCCGAATGCCACTGGGAACATCTAGTTGTGACCATCAAGTGATGTGGAAGATGGCAGGCGGCCTTTCCATTTGCCAGTTAGGATAGTGATGTCTACACTCAGATACGGCCTACAGCTGTCCTTGAATCCATCGATGCAAGGTTTAAGCGCCATGAAAAATCTTTTGAAATATATTTTACCACCTTCTGATTCGGTGTCAATCTCCACAACACTCCCCGGACACCTAGCTTGTACCTCCGCCTTGAAGTTGTACAACATCCTGAAGCTATTGGTCCAATCCCCGTGCAAGACCCCTAGAGCTTTCTCTTTACCTTTCCAAACCATGTAATGGAAGGACAATGTTGTATTTAGAACCGAGGCTAGTCTGAATATTCTTTGCGGTCTCCTTAGGGTTATCCTTTAGTATGGACATAGATTGCATAGCCACCCACTCCGTATCAGCCATTGAGGATTTCAGTTTGCTGCCTGTCAGACACATGTGTGGAGGGCCCATTTTGTTCACCTACAACACAGATTCATTTAAAAGATAAGCGGAGTCGACTAATTGCCAGAAAGATATCACACATCAAATGTAGTTATAGAGTAAAAAGAGTGAGAGAGTTCTAATGGTTTGCTGCATTCATTGCCCCAATACCCTAATTGCAGTCGACGCAGGTAAGGATCTTGCTGTGATCCTCCATGGACAATGTACCTCGGCCTGTCCATTCATCCACGTTAACTTGCAAACGGCCTCATACCTCTCGACAGAGTTCTTCAGTCGATAAATGTCGAACTCCCCCCTTGATACAAAAATGCCGGAATGACTTCCTGAACTCATGCATGCTCCTGAACTCGGTGCCGACCAAAATTATAGGATACTCGTGGTCATGTTTCATTTCTTCCACTTCAACACCCAAATCATCGACTAGAATACCAGCCTCATCGTTAAGTTCCTCATCTATTTCATCATCACCAGATTCTTGATCATCTATAGTGCCTGCTTCTTCATCTGATTCAGAATCTTCGCCATCGTCTCTAATGCCTAGTACTGCACACATCATATTGACTCCCATGGGTGGGGCTGCACCATCGTCTCCACCCGGATGGACAGGAGCATTGCCCCAGTCCACCTCACTGGCAACTCTGTTTTCTCCAAGACACTCGGTTGGTTCTGCTACAACCACATGGGGTGGTCTTACGTTTGCACGCATCCCAGGTACTTCAGTGGACAAACAGCAGTCAGAATCAAATTCATCTTGAGTAAAACCCTCTTGCTCTTCCTATGTACATCCTCCTTCCTGATGTAATCTTTCCTGATGGTATCAGTAGGGCTTGACATCCGCCTTCCATTCCCCATCGAACTAGGCCTTTTGCTGCCGCTCTTGGGTGTGATCTCCTTACTGCCTCCCCTCACAGGTGTTGGCTCCGGGGTGCTGGCATTATTGCCTGACCTCTGCGGCGTGTTCTTCTTCGAATTAGCCCTTTTGCTGCTACTATTGGGCGTGTTCTCCTTCGTGCTAGCATTATTGCATGACCCCAGCGGCGTGTTCCGCTCCAAATTAGCCCGTTTGCTGCTACTATTGGGCGTCTTCTCCTTAGTGCTGGTATTATTGCCTGACCTCAGCGACGTGTTCCGCTCCAAATTAGCCCTTTTGCTGCTACTATTGGGCGTGTTCTCCTTCGTGCTGGCATAATTCCCTGACAGCGGCGTGTTCCGCTCCAAATTAGTGTTTTTTCTGCTCCCACTGGGTGTGGTAGCCTCCGTGCTAGCCATCTTCGCCTCTTTGCTACCACTCCTGGGAGTGTTCACCACCGTGCTAGCCCTCTTAGCGTTTTTGCTGCTACCGTTCGGTGTGGCATTTTGACTGGATCTGAGGGGTGTACTCTACGGTGTGGTGCCTTTTGTCGTGCGACTCTTGGCGTCCTCTTCTATGGCATGGTCTCCTTGGTGACGTTCTTCTTTGGGGTGCCCTTTCTGGGGATGCTCTTCCTGCTCCTCTTTATGACGCTCCTCTATAAGACTCTCCTCTATTCGAAGCCACCCCCAGTCGCACCAGCCCCAGTGATGCCATGGATCAGGTCATGCATGCCTTCTAAAAGTCCATCATCTCTATTGCCGAGTTCCAATTCCTCTCCAACCGTGAGCACTACCAAGTGGAAGAAAACTTCACCTCTATAATGTTTCCTTGTAAACGGTACGACTCTTTCACTTCGATAGCCTTTTTGCTCCTGTAACCATAATATAACAAACGTGCTTCCTGGGAGGACCCCCACAACACCTTCACATGTAACGATGCCATCAGGTTAGATAACTCTACCACTTCAGGGTCGTATCTGCCAAGGAGTACATCAAACTCGTCATAGAATTTTTTTGTGCCATCATCTAATTTTGCAGTATAATCCACGACACCGATACGAACGATTACTTTGCCATCATCAGGTTCTTCAGGATAGAAACCTCCGAGAGGTTCGAGAGATGGAGCGGCACCATCAGACCCAGCCCCAATGCCACCACCGCCATCACCAGTGTCATCGTTAGCTGGATCAACCTCGGTGGAAGTACCAGGACCAGGAGCAAGGCGAGGGCCCTTAGCAGTGGGAGCTACATTACATGGTGGACAGTTAGAGCCCCTTCTAACGGCAGCCACAATAGGATCAGCTGCTGCCATGCCACCTCGACGATCAGGAGCAGTTCCCACAACAACAGTGTTTCGAGTGCTAGCAGAGTCCAGACCATGAGCTGGCTTCAGACCAGCAGCTTGCTGAACCCGAGCATGGGTTCCAGGAGGAGAGAAGGCATCAGTCTTTGCAACAACAGTGGGGCAGCCTTTGGAAGCCTTAGTTTGCTCAACAGCGGCAGGGATTGGGTCAACAACGTCCAGATCAACAACAACACGAGGACGACCAGTACCAGCAGATTCCAAAGCACGGGTTCGCACAACTTGAGGATGGTTTCAAGGAGGAGCAGCACACAAGGCGGCAGTCTTGGCAACAACAGCGGGGAAGCCTCTGGATGCCTTAGTTTGCTCAACAGTGGCATGGATTGGGTGAGCAGCAGCCGCAGCAACACGGGCACAGGGAAGGGGATGACCAGTACTAGCAGATTCCAGAGTAGAGTTTTCCACAACAGAAATACGGGGACTCCTACGAGGAGGTTGCCTGACAGAAGCATGTCGTGGACGAGGAACCACATTTTGCTCAACAACAGCAGGGGTTCGAGTTAGACCTCCCTGTCCAATAATAGCTGGGCGACTCCCAGTAGCAGGAGCTTCCTCATCCACTATGTTACACACCAGCATAACCACGCGAAGCCTAACATGTTGTTTCATCAACCCAATTAGCTGACTGTCACACGCTATAGGAACCTTGAAGCCTCGGTCATCAACGAGGCTGAACCGTGCAGTCTGCTCTGGCCTCATTTCAGCAAGTTCACACACAGCAGCAACCAAACCAGGGACAGTGCATAACTGCACAGGCGCTACTTCCATATTCAGACTCTAAGCCTCTTTCCACATGCTCTTCCCATGTGCTAATTTAATGAGGTAGCCGCAGATGCTCACCAGAACCGTGTATTTGGGTTCAATGGAGATCCTAGTTGACAGAAATTGGAGACAAAAGATAAGAATTGTTTGTCAGCGTTGTGTTAGCAAACAATTCTATGTTTGATATATCTCTGTAATGACAATAGCCAGCTAGCAGTTATAGGTAGTGCGAATAGCAAAGAGAAGAGTAGCTCACCCGAATTAGCCAGAAGTACTTCTTCCTCGACAAATGGATCTGCCATCCTCCGTGCTGCTCAGCTCGTTGGCGGTAGAGGCGGGCTAGATCGTCGCAACGGCTGGCACGGCATTCAGCATTAGAGCTTGGTAGCAGCGAGTAGGCGCAGCAACTTGGCGCCGGAAGTCAAATGCCCGAAGAGATCATTCTGGTTGGAGAGGGGATTTCGACGCCGTCGGTGCTAGGGTTCATGCGAAAGGAGGGAGGGGTGGATTTGTGAATTTGGTCAATACACGATGCTCCTTTAGTATCTCGTTTCACCTACGTGGTTGCCGCGTTGGCGCTCGCGTCACGGAAATATTACTGACATGAGGGTCCCGACCGTCTACTTCATGGGGCAGTTTCACGGCATGTTTGGATTTGGTAGGGGTGAGACGAGTTTGCATCAAAATGGCCCCTCTCGGTAGTTGGCGGCCCAACTTTTTGAAACGCGGTGATTTCAGGCAACTTAGGTACCACCATGCGCTGGCCTGCCAACTTTGGTACCGTAGATGAACAAGCCCCCTAGAGAGCCCCCGGGCTCTCCGATTTTGTGCTCAGACCGCCGCGGCCACCGACGACTCCGGCAACGATTCCGGTGAGCACCGACCGCCTCGCGCCCTCCTCTCTGCCATATTATCTTCACCATACTCTGGCGCACCTATTAACTCTGCCCACGCACTTTTATTTGCCCCAGGTCATCGTCACGACCACCACCGGAGTTTTCTTCTACCGCCACCATTCGCTGACGATTCCGGTGAGACTCGGGTTCCCGCCGCCCCTCTTTGGCCACCACTAGCTTGTACTGGACTAGGTGCACTTCGCTGACCCCTTGTTTTGTCTGCCCGAGCCCCAGGACGACGCCACCGTCTCGAAGACGTGAGCTCCAACGTCGGCAGGAACTCCGACGAGGGATTTAGGACGAACCAGAGCGCCGCTCCTGCAGCCGCGACCATCACCAAGACCTCCTCGACCACTCCAACCCCTCAGTGACTCCGCTGCTTCCCCTACCCCTCTAGGATCACCGGAACGCCACCACTCGACGCGCGGTGGCCGCACGCAGTAGGTCAGCGCTGCCAGTTCTTGGCCACGCGCTGAGCACCGTCCGATTCAGATCCAGTGGCTAGGATTAGATCACTAATCGAAACGGTACCGGTTGATCTGGTTCGCTCGTTGCCACTTAAATCCAACGGCCCTCATTGATCGATCCGACCGAATCGGTACGGGCCAAAAGAAACACGCCACGTCAGCCTTTGCGTCTGTTAAAATTAGAAAATAGGCAGAAAATATGATTAACTTTGAAATTCAATAACTTTTGATCCACAATTCAGAAAAATACAAATTTGGTGTCCATGGATTCAGAAAAATGAGACCTTTATTGTTGAGGCCTTATTTAACCCTTTAGATTCTGAAAAATTGGAGTTATGGACAGAACCTTTTTAGGAGTATTTTACCCATAAAAATTACTTCATAATTGGTTTTTAAGTAATCCTTATGCGTTTAGATAGAGTATTTTAACCTCTGTACTGTAGACTCTGTTTTTTTAAGAGTGTTGTTCATCTCATTGCATTTGCATGCATTCCTATTTTTGTGATGCTATATTGATTGTATTATTGTTGTTGGATTGTTCTTTGTGTGGATTGTGAAGTTTGTTGCTATGAGGATTGTACCTACTCCCCTAGCTACCAAGGCAAGTGATGATTCATCTTATGTCCTAATATTTTCACTATTTCACTAGTGCTATTTTTGTAGATCTTAGCATGGTAGGATTATTTTATATGTTACTATGCTATGGCTATCCTATAGAATATATCTTGGTAGTATTTCCTAGTTGGAAGACATCGTAAGCTAGAGTGCTTAGCCATGCTATTAGAATTCGTGGGTGGAAATTCACATTAAGATAGTATGGAAGTATATTTTATTTGACTAAGAAAACAACTAATGATAATGAAACACCTGGGTGGAAATGGGACTTGTATGGATTATGTTGAGTGGTTACTCAGGGCCCATGTCTATGGTTTACCCTGGTGTATAGCACTTGCGGATGGCCACCTAGGAACAAAGAGATTGGGGACATTCTTGTCGCGAAGCTTCCAGTGCAGCCACATGGCATATGGGCTCTGCCTTGACCGACTAAGTTGTAAGAACTCAGCCAGACAGACAGAGGGTGGTAGCTATGATAGGATGGAACACGCCCGTGGTTGTCTGAGGGATTGCTTCTGAATAGTCTCGTCTCGATGCATGTCGAGTCTTGTGGGGAAAGTGCACCACCTCTCAAGAGAGTAAAACTAAGTACTTAGCCGTGTCCCCGGTTATGAACAATTTCTGAGCGTCAAGATAGTGAAGCAGTTCAAAAATCTCCTCATCCAAATTTCTCTAAGTTAAAACTTGTGGGTGAACAAGGGTAGAGGTTCATTGATGTCTATCAATGGTACCTTAAGTTTTTTTGAAAGGGAAAACCTACTCTACAAAAACTATAAGATAAAACCTTGCTTTTAGGAAAGTCAGCCAAAACCACACTTAGCCATATATTCATGTAGTTGTTCGATTTTACTAAGTATCTATGGTATCACTTGCCAATACAATTCCAAATGTATTGACCCTTTGTGGCTGTAACTTATTATGTTACAGGATACTCTGATGATGAGTAGGGTTACGGATCTACACTCGACATGTTTGCATGTGGCGCATGAAGACAAAAGACTCTATTATACTATGTCTTGTGAACCTTGAAAAATGTTAGCCTTGGGCTAAGTGAGTTGTAAGAACTATTATATTCCTGGATATGCGATGTAATAATGACCTTTGTTTCTGTATACTTCATCTTAAACTGTGGGTGCTAGCATTTCGATCTAGGGACTAGCACTGCCAATCACAGGTATCTTTACCTTATTATGGTGAGATCTTACACAAATGGATTTAGTTACTAATGTTAAAGGTTCACACGATCACTAGAGTCATCACTGAATGTGTGGGCATCAGTACGAATCTCTAGGTCCCGCTACTGATTATTGATCGGAGAGGGGTCTCGATCATGTATTCATTATTCACGAACTGTAGGGTGACACACTTAAGGGATACCGACACCATTTGGAGCAAATATGTTTCATATAAAGATTTAAGAAAGCGTTGGAATCATTTCGATGGAAACCGAAATTGTTTTAGGTGAAATTGCAGAAACTGGTTCCGCATGTGATATTGAAATGTTGCAGGGGTTTTATGTAAATGTTTGTTAATTAAAGTAATTAACAAAATTCTGAATGAAATTAATAAAATAGTTTTATTTAATGAGAGTTGCATTAATTTTGGTGGAAAATTAATGCATGTGAGTGAAAGTGTGAGTGGAGGCATGTTTATGTGAGTGGAGCATCCACCCACATGAATGAAGGAAGAGGTGGGGGCACCTCCATGGCCGCCGGCCATGGGAGGGGTCTGCTCCCTCTCCTCCTCTCACAACACACCTCCCTGTGAAGGATCTCTCTCCCCCTCTAGAAATTATTCCTCATGGTCTCGGATTAGCGAGATACATGTTCCTGGTGGTTTTGTTTGAAAAGGATTTGTTGCTTCCGCTACATCGTTGGAGCAAGGACGTGAATGTTGTCGGGTATCGGATGTGTGTGCGATCATGGATGCACCGCTGCTTTGTGGTGCTGGACTTGCTGGTGTTGGACCTGCTAGACTTACTACTGCTAGAGCTGCTGGACATGCTGGACTTCATCACGATCTTGAGATCGTCAAGTGTATGACTACATCATCCACGAAATCAGATTTCATTAACAATGCTTTGTCGCTCTTCAAGGGTATGTTCTCTATGCATGTATATCCACCCGTTGATTCTATCTAGGTAGATAGATCTTGGTTCTTAGTTGTTCACTTTGTAGGAATTTTTTGTTTTCTATGTTGCAAACTCAACACTATGGTGTCCCCTCCGTTGGCTCCTCGCAGCTATTATATGTGAGGTTAGGTTTTAGAGTCCAATACGGATCGGTTCTAGGTTTGATTACAGATACTTGACTATGTCGGTTGGTGTTGCTATCTTGATCAACACGCTTGCTTCTTGGGCTTCGGATGCTTCCAGGACTTCTATTTCTTAATGGGCCTTGGGTCGTAGTCTAAGTATGTACCAGGTATACCAATTATGGGAACTCGATAAATCATACCCATGTTAGTAGCCCTCGAGACTCTATCTGAATTATAGATTCAGGTTGAGTCTCAAAGACATTTTCTATATTGAAACCGAAGTTTTCTTTGAGTGATTATAAATATTTTGTTCATGGGGATTTTGGTATAACAATTCTGGTGCATCTGACGGATCGGGAACGAGTTAATTTCTCTTGGAAAAAACCATCATAAACCTACTTCAGCTCAAGTCCCTGGAATCGAACTCGGTATATACTGGTGTAATTCAGTTCGGGCGGTGGAGGTCTTATTGATTACTGAATTCTAGGTTCATGTGTTTGGGTACCCAACGCGTCCATCGGGATTTTTCATCATATCATGGATACAAAAAATTAGTAGCAGAGCGCATTTTGGTGCGGTTACTAGGCCTCACAGGATGGATCATGGGGTCTTACCTTCATGTCAAGACACACGACATTCAGACATCTTATCCTGACGGACGCGGTCCGAGAATTTTTAATAATTTATCGACGCCTTGTTTAGCTATTGGAATTGCTGAAGTTGTGAGCTTGATTTTTATCAGGTGCATTGCTCAATGCTCTCGATGGGAGTAACCTTTTGAGGATGCACTTGTGTAATGCTCATAGGTTTTATCGTCTCCGTAGGAGGATTTTTTTTTTCTTTTATTCTATCGGGTGTGTGGCCAGCGCTCCCGATGGGATTTGGACCCAAGGCTATAGTCGAATATTTGTATTCGATTGTAGGCTCAAGTCTTTTATTCTTTTTGTTGCCATCTCTGGAGGAGTTTTCATTTTTTTCTGTCGTGCGGTCAGCGCTCCTGATGGGAGTAGCCCCTGAGGCTATGTTTGAATGCTTGTGTTCGAGCATAGGCCCAAATATTTATCATTTGAGGAATTTCTCGACTCGGATCTTGAAGCTATTTTTTCGGGTTCTTTGTTGAATGCATCCGAAGTTTTTCCATTGTTTTCCATGGCATCACTGCTGGCGATGATGGTGTGCCTTAGTCACGGTGACTCTAGTGCTCCCGATGGGACTTTTTAGTTGTGGGCCCATGACGCATGCTAGTCACACGTGGGGCCATGTCAACAGTGAGTTTAACCGCACAACCCCACGCTACACAGGAATCAAGGCAACGCGGTTTTCTCCAAAATTATCACAGTAATTAATTCTTTTTAGGCTGATCCCTTTCCAACTGGGGACACATGGTGTCCTTGGGTTTCATCGCGACATCACGTCTTCTGGATCCAATGATCCTAGTCTTGCGATGGGTGCTTTATAAGTGCTTAGGGATGGAATTTTTACTGCTCATCCCTTCTTCCATCGCTAGCCTTCTTCTTCCTCGCGCCAAATCTTCTCTAGCGCCGCCGCTCTCTTCTTGCGTTTATGCTCTTAGTTTCTTGCATGCAATCGCTTGCAACTTCATTGTCATGGGCAAGAGCAAGTGTGATTCCTCCGCCGTTGATGCTACGGCCGCCAAACCACAGTCCATTGGGTGGGAACCCTGAAGGTGCTTGGCGTGAGATTTGCGTGAGGCCCGCAAGTACTGCCTCCTCGTTGAGAACTCCTTCAAGTTGCCCAGTGATGAAGTAAGTCATGCGCCCGAACAGGTATGGCGTGTAATGTTTCTATCTTTTCTATTTCGCGACCTTTCTCTTCCTGCCCATGAGTTCCTTCGTGGGATCCTCTTTGTTTATGGCGTGCAGCTCTACCAGCTCACTCCCAATTAAATTCTCCACATAGCTTGCTTCATCACTCTGTGTGACTGTTTCCTCGGGATCCATCCCCACTAGGGCCTGTGGAAACATTTTTTTCTTTGTCCGAAGAAATTCTAACAATACCATTGTTCATAAGGTTGGTGGTTCTATAATCTCCATCTTCTCAGACATTGATTATTTTGATCTCAAGCTTGCGGATTCTGTTCAAGAATGGCGATCAAAGTGGTTTTACACCAAGGACCAGTAGGTTGAGGGTCAATCCTTCGGGTTGGTGCCTTTTAAATCGAAGAAGACCTATAGGAGGCTTTAGTTCCTAGGAACAACACCCAAGTGTTGAGGAAATGAAAGAGATCAAGACGATGCTAGATCGGATTGACTAGTTACACACCCGATCTGGGCAGGATCTTTCAGGTTTGCAAATCATGACCTACTTCCTTCGGATACACATACAACCCCTCCAAGCCAGATTATTGGGTATGTGGACATATTCTAGGAAGAAATACTCGATGAGGATCTCCTCCGACAATTTACCCACTACCAATCTCGAGAAAAGGGTGAGATCCTTCACCACACTCATGAAGAAATATGTTGTGCCTCTAGAGTGTCGGGTTGAACCATTAGACAAAAAGAACCTTATTCCTAATGTAAGTTTGCTTCCTTATTTCTAATTTATCTGCTTCTACCTTTGCTCGATCTCATTTTTGTTTGTACGGTCTCGCTTCTTCCATAGGGTCATGATCATCTCGACTCCCTTCCTCCTTTTCCTAAAAAGGACGAGTTGCCTGACCCTACTACGGTATCCGAAAACTTTGCCGAGGATGAAGTTATCAGGGATATTGTGGAACACGATAAATTTTTTGCTTCTCATTCCTCGCGTACTCATACTGAAGTTGTTGCTTCCAAAAATTAGGATTCCTTCAAGGTTGTTGCTAGCCAAGGAAAGAGGAAATGTGAAGAGATGGACATCAAGGATATCGAAGATTCTGATGATTCTAGCGCCACGAAGCCGAAAATGGTGCAACTGCTTAGAGCAGCTCCTCCCAGAAAAAGAGGACTTCTTTGATTTTCTCAAAGTGTCATCTTGTAAGTATTTGTCCATGTTTGTTATTTCATAGAAGTTCCCCTTTTATTTATACTTGTTTATCGAAATTTCTTATGACCTGGATTAGTGGCAATGAGGAGGAAAAACTTCTCCAAGATTACCCATTGTTGATCCAGCTGATGGGACGGATGCCGCTGTTGGGTCACCCAAAATAATGACGGGGCCAGCAAAGCCGCAAGCAGGGACTATGGGTGAACTGACCCTGAAAAGTCCTAAGGTGACCCCCAAAGATCCTCCCCGTAGGAAGTCTAAAGATGCTGGCAAAGGAATAGTCCTGTCAGAGAACCCAGACGATCCTAATATGAATCATGTAAGTGATTGCTTTCTTTCTCTTTTTCGTGTCTTGATTTTTCTATGTAGCCCCTGAGTATTTGAGTCTGCTTCTATTTTCTGCAGTCGATAATGGCAAGATGGTCGAAATGGCCAACCATTTTATCACGATCCAACATGAAGCTTCATCTGTCAAAGGTTGTTTATACTTTGCTTTTTTCTCCTGTGAATATTTTGTTCTTGTAGTTCTTTTTGTTTAATAATTTCATCCGCTCATGTAGCTGTTACTGCTAAGTCCAATATTATCCGTGAAGCTGCTATGAAGCATGCGGATGGCCTCAAAGCAAAACTAAAGGTCGCTGAAGCAAAACTCGAAAAATCTTCGGCAGCGGCTAAATCTGAGGCGAAGAAGTGAGAGGCTGAATATGCTAATATGGTAGGACATGAAGAAAATATTTGGAAAAGGATTAACAAGCTAAACTCCTCCTTGACCAGTAATTTTTTTATCTTGTAATGTAACTTTGATAGTTTTCATCCGCTTTGTAGGTCGTAACTCTTGTGTTTTCTTTCTATTTGTAGAGATCACCAATTACTCGGGCTCCCTGGCGGAGGACCAACACGTTGATCCTTTGTCATATGCTATGAGCGTCTTGGAAGGAAACAGTGTTCGTGGCCACAATTTTCTAATCCGCTCTCGTCGTGCTTTCAAGAGTCTTCACGCGGATATTTTCCCAACAAGGATGCCCTGCTAGACCTCAATGCCCTAACCGGGATTTTTAATGCCGACCCAAATCCACTCACTGGCTATGGGTTGATCGAGGAGAAGAGCTCCGCAAAGAGTGCGATGGCCCTAGCCTTGGCACATGGCGAGAAGGTCAACTAGGATAAGGTTAGCTCCGCAATCCCAGTCACCAGCTCAGGTAAAGAGGTCAACCTAGAGCCTTATTTTATGAAAATCAAGAAGTTCTCTAGGGATCTTCTTGACATATTCGAGGAAGAAGATTCTACCCTTACTACGCATTTCCAAATAAATTCGGTTGCTGTTGTTGAAAATATAAGCAATAATCCATGTGATTTAATCCGAATAAATAATCGACAAAGCATGATCATACATATAGCAATTAAATAGATCATGCAAACTAACAGAGTAGATCAACAGAATACATCTAAACAAGATGAACCTATTACATCTATACCAAGCGCTAGAACTAGACACTCTAGCATAATCTAAAAGAGATGGATTCAGATCACATACGGTATAGCAGCGACATTAGTAGTGGTGGCAGCAACGTCGTCAGCCATGTCGTCAATGTAGAGGCTACCGATGTCCGGGAAGAAGTCCTCGTCGGGAAAGGAGTCATCCGTGATGGCGTCAGTACTCACGCGGAAGCTCTCCTAAAAAACCTGAACGCCCCTCACCCATACAGGTTCACAAGAGGAGTGGTTCATGAGCCCTACTGTCCCGATCTGTGGTGCACGCCGCAAGCCAGGATGGGGAAGACGAAGGTGGCGGTGCAATAGAATGGAAGGAGACACGTATGATAGGCAGTACCGATTAGGTTTTTAGCGCACATGTCAGGGGAGATCATGGGGCTCAGCCCACAGCCGAGTCAGTAACAGCCCACATTCCAGAAAGTCTAGAAATGGCTGACTAATTGACGCATCCGTTAATGACTCGTAATTAATCCATGATTATTTTCTTGAATGGCAAAAATAAAGCTCGGCTCAGCGAGATTCCTGCAACCCACGACATGTGCGTGTCGTGATGAGGCGAGGCGTGGCGAGGCGAGGCGGTCGGAGGAGGAGTGCGCGAGAGCTACTCTTCTTCTCACACCTTAGTGAGTGGTGGAACAACCTAGTATATAAGGAGGTGTAACTCTTACTCAACTAGAAATGTTGGACTAAACTTTAGCACCACTAGCACAGCCATATGCTGCCATGCACAAATAGGCCAAAGAGAATTTCAGAATTTGTCTAATGGGCCAACAGCCCAATACTCACCAAATTCCAACAATCCCCCACGAAGTCTCATTGGCACATCACCTCACTTTTATTCTAGAATATTGTTTTATATACCATTGTGTAGTGGATACTGTTAAGTTGAACTTCCATGTTAAACTTCATGCTACACTAGCTAGCAACTTGAATAGTGGACTATGCCTTGACTACAAGTTTTCTTCACACTAGTTTCACACAAAATCTAGACCAGTACAGGGCTGCCACAGGGCTTCAACACGGTTTGGATCTTATGCGTCATACTCTAGGGCCTTTCATGAGTTTATTAGAGAGTACCCAACTCTCATAGACTGCGACGTTTGACAGTCAGACTCATATAGGTGTGTTCCTCAATATATGTTCTACAGGACAACATCTCTGCTTAGAAAAGCCACTTGGAACACATTAAGAAAAATATCAACCTTCCATGCATAATAAGAGAGTATTGCATCTTTATGGAGATGTAAATATAATATGGGCATACTCTCATCTTAGTTGATGAACATCTTGTCTCCCAGTTCTAATTCACAGAATCTCCGATCACATAGAGTGGGTTACCATCGCAAACAACTCATTTTGTGGGTCTCAAACCCATCTCCTTCGATGCATTATCTATCACATTGCATGATAAACCCTCTGCGAAGGGATATGCCAAGTCCTTAGATGTTTGGATATAATCCAATGCAATAACTCTGGAGTTTCTTAGTTTCCTGGCAGATTTCAATCTCCTCTTCACATGCCCTGATGACTTCATACTATCCTTAGAACTGTTTACTTTGATGATCACAGTTTGATTATCATAGTTCATCGGGAGGGCGGGTATTGTTTTTCAACCACAGGTAAGTCCATCAAAAGCTCACGAAGCCACTCTGCTTCAACAATGGCTATGTCTAATGCTGTGAGTTCTGCTTCCATAGTTGACCTTGTTAAGATGGTCTGCTTGCAAGGCTTCTAGGAAAAAGCACCACCACCAAGTGTAAACAAATAACGACTTGTGGCCTTAATCTCATCAGCATCAGATATCCAGCTTGAATCACTATAACCCTCAAGTACCCGTGGATACCTAGTATAGTGAATACCATAACTCACAGTGCCTTTCAAATAGTGCAAAACTCTCTCAACAGCATGCCAATGATCATCTCCAGGATTTGACACAAATCGACTTAGTTTGTTTACACCAAAGGAGATGTCAGGCCTCATAGCACTGGCTAAGTACATGAGCGAGCCAATAATTTGAGAGTATCTCAATTGATGTTTAGCATTCCTTTGATTCTTTCGAAGTAGCACACTCAGATCATAAGGCATCGGAGAAGATTTGCAGTCACTATACCAAAAGAGACTCAATATCTTTTCCACATAGTGGGACTGAAGCAATGTAATCCCACCATTGTCATCCTTCAGTAGCTTGATGCTTAAGATTACATCAGCCACTCCCAAGTCCTTCATCTCAAAGCAGCGAGATAGGAACTCTTTGACCTCCTCAATAACAGTGAGGTTGGTCCCGAATATCAATATGTCATCGACATAGAGACACATAATAACTCCCTAGCCCCCACCATGGAGTAGTACACACACTTATCAGCTTCGTTTACAACAAAGCCTTCAGCGGTTAAAGTTCTTTCAAACTTCTAGTGCCACTACTTAGGAGCTTGCATAAGACCATATAAAGACTTGAATAACTTACACACCTTTCCTTGTTGACCATCTACTACAAATCAATCAGGCTGCTCCATATAAATTTCCTCATCTAGCTCTCCATTTAGAAAAGCTTCCTTAATGCCCATTTGATGAACGAGAAGACCATGTGAGGCAGCCAATGATAGTAGTACTCGAATAGTGGTCAATCTGGCTACATGTGAGTAGGTATCGAAGAAGTCTTCACCTTCTTTCTGGGTATAACCCTTGGCCACAAGACGTGCCTTGTACTTTTCAATAGTACCATTATGTCTAAGCTTTTTCTTAAACACCCACTTACATCCTACAGGTTTGCACCCATACAGACAATCAATGACCTTCCAAGTTCCATTAGCTAATATGGAATCCATCTCGCTACGGACAGCTTCTTTCTAGTATTCAGCATCTTGAGATGCATAGGCTTCTGAAATAAAAGTGGGAGTATCATCCACAAGGTACACAATGAAATCATCACCAAATGACTTTACAGTCCTTTGTCTCTTGCTCCTTTTAGGAGCTTCATGGTCGTCCTCCATAGGATCATCATAGTGTTCTATCGGCATAGTGGGTTCAGGAATTATAACAAATTCCTGACTAGATGAACTAGTCATCTCCTAATTTGATGAGTTAGACATACCTTTCATGGGGAAAATGTCCTCAAAGAAAGTCGCATCATTCGACTCCATAACCGTACCAACATGCATGTCGGATACCTCAGATTTTACTATCAAAAATATATAGCCAATGCTATGAAAAGCACATCCCAGAAGAACACAATCCATGGTTTTTGGTCCAAGCTTTCGCTTCTTGGGTATTGGAATATTGACTTTCGCCAAACATCCCCAAGTTCGTAAGTAAGAGAGTTTAAGCCTTTTCTTCTCCCATTCCTCAAATGGAGTCATGGTTTTATCCTTTACGGGAACACGGTTTAGGACATGACATGTAGTCATTAGCGCCTCCCCCCACTATTCCTTAGAAAGACCCGATGTATCTAACATGGCGTTAACCAAATCAGTTAGAGTGCGGTTCTTTCTTTCGGCCACCCCATTTGACTGAGGTGAGTAGGGAGGCGTATTATCATGGATAATACCATGTTCTGTACATATTAGATCAAATTCATTTGAAAAGTACTCTCCACTATGATACAACCTTAGCCACTTGATTTTAAGAACAAGTTGGTTTTCTGCTTCAGCTTTATAGTTTTTAAAGTAATTCAAAGCTTCATGTTTAGATTTCAGAAGATAAACATAGCAGAATCTAGTGGAGTCATCAATCAACATCATAAAGTATCTTTTCCACCTTTTGTTAACACACCATTCATCTCACAAAGATCTGAATTAATAAGTTCTAGTGGTGCTAAGTTTCTCGGTTCCGCAGCCATATGAGACTTGTGGGGTTTCTTTGCTTGCACACAAAATTGGCACTTAGAACCTTTGATAATGGTAAATTTTGGAACTAAAATCATATTGGCTAGCCGCGTCATGCAACCAAAGTTAATATGACAAAGTCGTGAATATCAAATATTGGACTCATTATCACTTCAAACATGATTAATAACTTTAGTACATGACTCTGACAAAGATAAGCGGAACAGACCTCCGCACTCATAACCCTTTCCAAAAAAATTGTACATATTTAGAAATTACAACTTTATTGGACTCAAATACCGACTTAAAACCATCTTTACATAGAAGTGATCCGCTGAAGAGATTCTTATTGATGGAGGGAACGTGCTGCACATTCTTCAGCTGTACGGTCCTTCCCGAAGTAAACTTCAGATTTATCGTACCAACACCATGAACAGAAGCACGTGAGCCATTTCCCATAAGCACGGAAGAAGTCCCTGAGACCTGATAAGAAGAAAACATGGAAATATAAGAACATACATGTGTATTAGCACCCGTGTCTATCCACCATTCGGGAGAATGACATACTGAAAGGATAGTAGGTAAAATACCATACCCAGCGTCCTTCATCTCAGTATCGCTAATAACAACATTAGCGGTCTTGTTGTTGTTCCCATGTTGCCACTTGTCAAAGTGATTAGGGCAACTAGGAGCCCAATGATAAGGATCACCACAGACATGGCAAGAGCCTTTCTTCTTATCATTTTTCTTCTTGAAGTTGGTTGAGTCAGTGGCCTTGTTCTTGTCATCAAATTTCCCTCTGCCTTCAGGTTTGTTCTTATTCTTGAACTTGTGGGATTGGAAGTTTTTCTTCTGTACCAAATTGGCACTAGAAGCTCCCTCAAATCCTCGAGCACGTGTGTCCTTTTATCTCGCCTTCTCTTCCACATGAAGAGACCCAATGAGATCCATAACGGAAAACTCTTGTCTGTTGTGTTTCAGAGAAGTAGCAAAATTCCTCCACATGGGAGGAAGCTTGGCAATAATCCCTCCGGCCACAAACTTGTCTGGTACACTTGAACTGCTCAAGTTCTTTGGAAAGTTATTGTATCTCATGAGCTTGCTCAATGATGGAGCGCTCATCAACCATCTTGTAGTCGTAGAATTGCTCCATGGCATACAACTCAGTGCCAGCGTCTGAGACCCCAAATTTGTCCTTGAGCGCATCCCACGCGTCTTTGCCATTATCAAATGACATGTATGGGTCAACAATGTTTTCTCCAATAATACTGAACAAAGCCGCCAAAAACATGGTATCGGCTTTCTCAAAGGCCACTTCCTGCTCAGTAGAAAGATCTCCTTCAGGTGGCGCTATAGCAGTTTAGATTTTGAAACCATAGAACTACTCTCGCGCGCCATCTCTTATAGTGCATACCATCAAAAGAAGGATACCTAGTAGCCGAGGCTACACTAGTGGAATTCAGTTGCCTATAATCAGAATTTTGGATTGTTGAAAATATAAGCAATAATCCATATGATTTAATCCAAATAAATAATGGACAAAGCATCATCATACATATAGCAATTAAATAGATCATGCAAACTAACATAGTAGATGAACAGATTACATCCAAACAAGACAAATCTATTACATCTATACCAAGCGCTAGAACTAGACACTCTAGTATAATCTAAAAGAGATGGATTGAGATCACATACGGTATAGCGGTGGCAGCGGCAGCGGTGGCAGTAGCGTCATCAGCCATGTCGTCGATGTAGAGGCTACCGATGTCCGGGAAGAAGTCCTCGTCGGGGAAGGAGTCGTCCATGATGGCATCAGTAGTCACGCGAAAGCGCTCCTTAGAAACCTGATCGCCCTTACCCATACAGGTTCACAAGAGGCGGGGTTCTGGAGGCCTACTGTCCCGATCTGCGATGCATGCCGCAAGCCCGGATGGGGAAGACGAAGGCGGCGACGCAATAGACTGGAAGGATACGCGTATGATAGGCAATACCGATTAGGTTTAGCGCAGACGCTTATATAGTGCAGGTCAGGGGAGATCATGGGGTTCAGCCCACGTCCGAGTCGGTAATAGCCCATGTTCCAGAAAGTCTAGAAACGGCTAACTAATTAACGCGTCCATTAATGACTCATAATTAATCCATGATTAATTTGCCTGAACGGCAAAATAAAGCTCGGCGAGATTCCCAAAACCCGCAGCACGTGCATCTTGACGAGGCAAGGTGTGGCGAGGCGAGGTGGGCAGCATTAGAGGAGGAGTGCGCGAGAGCTGCTCTTCTTCTCACACCTTAATGAGTGGTGGAACGTAATGTGGGACTAAACTTTAGCACCACTAGCACAACCATATGCTGCTATGCACAAATAGGCCAAAGAGAATTTTAGAATTTGTCTAATGGGCCAATGGGCCAACAGCCCAATACTCACAAAATTCCAACAGCTGCTCCATCTACCAAAGCTTCGGCTGTTGTTCCTTCGATCAGTACTCCTGCGGATACCAGTGGCGCCACCAAGCTTTTAGCTCTAGTTTGTTTGATGATTGAACTTCTTTTAATGAACCTAGTTTCTGTATAGTTTCGTAGTTCTATGGAGAACATTGACATTTTGTATCCTTGGCTAATACGATAAGTTTGAGTATTCTGTATGCCCAATGGATTTTTCTTGCTAATTTCCGCTCGCATTTCATTCCTTCAGAATTTATCTGACTTGCTCAGTCCTTCAATTTTTCCTGTTCCACTAGTTGATCGTATTTCGTTGAGTTCTCCTTCTCCTTTGGGTTAACAAACTTTCCAAGATGAAATGGATGTGCTCATAAATGTTACTACAGTCATTCGATATGTTGATCCTTTGTTGTATTCTGACAAGATCCACCACATCAAACAGTTGGAAGGGGAACTTCAGGTGTTAAAAGCTCAAGTAAACGTCGCCCTCTCCAAATCAAATAAAACCATGGAACGCGAGGAATATATTCTTAAGGAAATTTTAAGGGCGAGCAAAAATATGCTATGTAAGTTTTTCTCACAGAGTCTCCGAGTACCTGAATCTTCTTAGTTTGTACGGGTGTAGAATAACTTTGTCTGCTCCAGGCATTCGCTTAAGTGCGTTGGAGGAGTCACAATGTCTCGGAGCTCGGACGAGTGCCTTGATGGATGCTTCGTCGGGTGCTGGTACAGATTTTTGGACTGACCACCGGAGGGGGTACACTTTGGCATTGCTTCAGGATTGGGTGTCGGAAGTGGGGGAATTCATCGAGTGCTACTGTTCTGCCTTGGCAATGGTATATAATGCTATGTTTCCCAGAGAACACAACCACAGGGACTGCCGCATTGATGCAATAATTTTAGCATAGTGAAGTGATCCACCACTTTATCAAGCTTAAGCTTATTGTGGGTGCCAAGGTTGCTCTTGCTTGGGTGCACGTATATCATCCGTCGCTAGACTTAGATGCTGTGTTGGAGAGTCTCATGTATCCCTCGGGTGGTGGTGAGGTAGATATGGCTCCTCATTATGCGGCTGCTCGGAAGCCTGCCATCCAAATTATCCATCGTTGCCTTGACGCAGACTAGGTGTTTTTTCTGAAACTTCTCATATAGATAAGATAGGGACCCTAGAAAAAGACATGTAAACTATGTAAAATCTGTTTATGTATTAGTTGAAAGTATAGCTTGTTGTTATTTGTAACTTGATATATTTATGCCGATGGCTATTATGGTTGTGCCCCGCGTAAGACCCTTTCGTTAGCCTGATGCCCGTTGGGCCGGATCAGCTACTCGGGTGAAAGCGTGTTTTGGACATATTTTATGGTGAAGCCGAAGGATTTTTGAATGTTTGCTTAATAGCGAAGCCCCTGAGTATCAGAGTATGATTATGAAATAAATTATTCGACTGAGCCCCCGAGTATCAGGTGTAACAGAAAGTAGAGTAATAAAAGACTTAGATGAGGGAACTTATCTTTATTAATATCGAGTGCGGAGGTACATGTTTTCGCGTGGTCGTCCCGTTGGTATTATAGGAAGTAACAAAGTTGTTTCGACTGAGTAGCCTGGTCGTTGGCCTTATTGAAAGTAAATTGCAAAAAGTAAATATCCTAGGCATAGAATCATCGCAGTTGCGCAACATTCCATGGATTGGAGTACTTGACTCTGGTCTTCTTGTCTTGGAGGCGATATGCTCCGCCAGGGATTACTTCTGTGACGATGCAGGATCCTTCCCATGGTGACTTTAGTTTGCAATGGCCATCTTGCTTGAGGCGAAGGACCAGGTCCCCTACAACGAAGGACCTGAGATGTAGCCGACGACTGTGGTAGTTGCATAACCTTTGTTGGTACGTGGTTTCTCTTGTGAGGGCGACATCTCGAGCTTCTTCGAGTGCATCCAAGTCATGTTCGAGTGCCTCTGTAGAGATTTCTTCATCGTATGAGCATAACTCGCGAAGCATCATGACTTACTTCTACTGGAAGCATGGCATCGGCTCCGTGGACCAGGAAAAAAGGGAGTTTCTTATGTAGCTGTATTTGGGGTTGTGCGTAGACTCCATAGGACGAAGGGTAGCCGATCTACCCTGGCGACCTTTGCTCTTTTGAGTGGTGTCAATAGCCTTTTCTTGATGCCATTGGTCACGAGACCATTGCCTTTTTCTACCTGGCCACTGGTTTGTGGGTGGGCGACCAACGCATAGCTCACTTGTATGTCCATCTACTTGCAGTATTCCTTAAATTCTCTAGAAGTGAAGTTTGATCTATTATCGGTGATGATGCTATGAGGCACCCCGAAGCAGAAAACTATTGACTTGATGAAGTTCAGCCGAAGTAGCATCAGCTGGTGATGGGCATTGCCTCGATCCACTTGTTGAATTTGCGGACTACGACGAGCAGAAATATGTGTTATCCAGGAGATGATTTGTGGAGTTTGCCCACCATGTCAAGTAGCCATTGGGCGAACGGCCATGCCAAAGATATGTGATCTAATTCCGTCGCGGGTGCATTAGGTTTTGTAGCAAATATCTGACATGCTTTACATGTTCTCACTATATCTTTCGCATCCTGGACCGCTAGTAGAATCCTACACAGAAGGCCTTTGCTGCTATTGCTCAGCTACTAGCGTGATGGCCGCATATTCCTTTGTGGATGTCCTTGAGGACGAGATCCCCTTCTTCGGGTGTCACGCATCGCTGGAGCACACCCAAGAAACTTATTTTGTAGAGTTCACCTTTTATTACCTAGAAGGCCCTAGACCGGTGGGTGATGCGTCGTGCTTCGACTGTATCTTTCGGGAGTTCTCCACTTATCATGTATCATAGATATGGCTGCATCCACATGGTCTCTATCATCATGACATCTTCGGGTTGTTCCTCGTCTTCTGGAGCAAGTGTGGGTTCGGGTGATGGTGCAACCCCTGAGTCAACCTGTGACTTTGCCCCTTGCGTGCCTTAGGTTCTGCGGCTTTAGTGGCTTTTTTGACCTTGATAGAGCGCTCACTGATCTCTTCCTAGAAAACCCCGGGTGGTACAGGTAGGCAGAGGGACCCAATGTTTGCAAGATTGTCGGCTTCCTCGTTGCTTGCTCTGCTGATATGGGAGACCCCACACCCATCGAAGTAACCCTCCATGATGTTGTACATGTCGCGATTCGCGATCATGTTTTCACTGATGGTATCGCGCTTATTCATTACTTGTTTTGTAACAAGGTTTGAATTTCTGAAGCTTTTGAGGCAAGTTGCGATCCACGATTTTGCCATCCGCATGACATGCAAAAGGGCCTCGTATTCTGCTTCATTGTTTGACGCGTTCGGGAAACTTATTCGAAGTATGTAGCGCATTTTGTCTCCCTGGGGTGATACTAGTATGACGCCAGCTCCTGATCCTTCAGTTCTTTTGGACCCGTCGAAATACATTGTCCATACGCTCGAAAAATCCGGGGGACCCGCGCTTTGGAGTTCCATCCACTCTATGATGAAGTCAGGAAGAACCTGAGATTTTATTGTTTTCGCTTCTTGTACGTGATATATCGAGGGGATAGCTCGATGCACCAGAGATAGACACACCTCGTTGCTTCGGGGTTGTTGAGGATATTGGAGAGGGGAGCCTCATTTACCACCATTATCAGATGCTCGGAGAAATAATGATGCAGTTTTCACGCCATCATGAAGACACCATATGCAAGCTTCTGATAGCACGAGTACCTTTATTTGGACGGAGATAGTACCTCTCTGAGGTAGTAGACCGATTGTTGTACACTGTGGGTTTTTCCTTCTTTGGGCCGTTCAATGACCTATACCATGTTGTCCACTTGGTTGGTGGCAGCGATGTATAGCAATAGTGGTTTCTTTTCCTTGGGTGACACCAAAACAGGTGGGTGTCGAGACTGTTTTATTGAGGTTCTCAAAGGCTCATTGGGCTTCGTCGGTCCACTCAGAGGTGTCTAATTCTTCAGTAGTGCGTAGAACGGCAGTGTTTTTTTCTCCCAACCGAGTGATGAATTAACTTAGTGTCGCCATGTGCCCATCCAGCTATTGGACGCCTCGTAGATTTGTTGGCTTCTTCATGGTTAGGATCGCCTGTATTTTCTCCGGGTTCGCTTCTATTCCCCTGGCCGACACGAGGTACTCAAGGAGTTGCCTAGCAGGGACTCCAAAGGAGCACTTCATTGGGTTGAGCTTGATGCGGTACTTATTGAGATTATCAAATGATTCACGTAAATCATCGATAAAGTTCGACTCTTGCCTTGTTGTGATCACGACCTCGTTGATATAGACCTGGAGATTTCTGCTGATTTGATTTCTTATGCAGTTTTGCATCATCCGCTGGTAGGTGGCACCCACGTTTTTTTAGCCTGAAGGGCATTGTAGTGTAGCAGAATACACCATAAGGTGTGAATATTGTCTTGTCTTGGTCTTCTTCTTTCATCCGGATCTGGTGGTATCTAGAGTATGCATCCAAGAAAGAAAGACATTCGCACCCAGCGGTTACATCAATGATTTGATCGATTTGCGGGAGTGGAAAGCGATCCTTCAGACAATGCTTGTTCACTGTGGTGAAGTCGATACACATGCACAATTCCACCATATTTTCTTTTGAACACACACTGGGTTAGTGAGCGATGTTGCTTTTTTATTTCCTTGATGAATTTTATGTCGAGTAGGCGATGGAGTTCTTTTCTAGTGGCCTTGCATATTGGATCCGCAAAGCGATTGTTTAACTGGTTATGTGTTGGGGTAAATAATGAGTGCGTTCTCGGCGAGTTCTCTAGGAATTCCTGGCATGTTAGATGGGGCCCATGCGAAAATTTCCTAGCACTCATGGAGGAACTTGACGAGCACGCTTTCCTATGTGGGACTGAGGTTAGAGGCCACATAAGCTATTTTCTTCAGGTCTGTCGGGTGGACCTGCACTTCCTTCGGGTCCTTTGCTACATCAAAAGATTGGTTGGGTATTGAGCTTGTTTCTTCTAGCATAACATCGTGCTCATAAGTGATCTTGAGCTAGGCGAACTCCTTCTCCATGCCGAAGGATTTAGAGATTTTGTTGAAATCACGATCGTAGTTGTCCGAGCGGGCAAAGCTTCCTCTGACAGAGATGATTCCATTGGGTGCCGACATCTTCATCATGAGGTACATGTAATGTGGTACCTCCATGAATCGAGCAAATGCTGGGCACCCCCGGATTGCTTGATACTGAGATGGCCAATCCATAACCTTGAACTCGATTTTTTCTTGCCTGAAATTTTCTTGGGTTCTAAAGACAACATCAAGATAGATTTTTCCTAAAGGAACCTAGGCTTTTCCCGGGATGATGTCATGGAAGGAGATGTTCGTTGGAGCTAGGTTGGTGAGAGAGTAGTTCATTGCGCATAGTGTTTTAGCGTAGATGAGGTTGATGTTGCTTCCTGCATCCATAAACACTTTGCTCATGTCAAACACGTCGATCTTTGCCTCAACGTTTCATGCTGAATGACCCGGTTAGGGGACCCAAATAGGGTGATCAGCTCTACTGAAGGTGATTTCCTGCTCAGACTAGTGGAGGTACTCGGGTGTTGGTGGCGGTGTCCTTACTACCATGTTGAATTGTCGAGTGATCAGTTTTTGCATTCTATTGGATGGGCGCCCTTTTTGAATCATGTGCATTGTTCCCTTTAACCTCAGTATTTGTCATTATATTCTCTATTTGCTTCGGGTTGCGGCGCGGCTGCTAGAGGTGGCCCTAGTGGTGGTGCATTCATTGCTAGGGTGCCAGGTATAGGGTTGTATACTTGATTTGTTGCCTCAACTACCTTACTGTTGTATGCTCGCTGAAGCCCCAGGAAGGTGCGACAGTCCCTCATGAGGTGATTTGATCACCTCCTTCCTTCTAAGTTGACGTAGTAGTGCATGTGGCATGGTCCATCTAACATCTGCATAGATGGTATTGGGGCTTTCCTCAGCTACCTCAGCCGGTACTGTTGTGTTGTCCCGCTTGGTCCTCCTTCTTCTCGATTGCTTCGGTATCCTCCACTGTGTTTATCACTCATGCGGTTGTCCTCGTTGATGTAACTAGCCGCAACGTGTCTTGGCCCTTCGTAGCCATCGTAGTTACGTTGTCCTTGTTGTCGTTGTTTTGTCTATCACGATCTTCTTCGGGTGAGCGACACTGCTTGTTGTTTGTTGCATCCTCGCCACCAGCCCATCTATTAGCCATGTCCATCAGCTGGGAGATCATATTCGGCTTGATCCAACCCATCTCCTCTATGAATTCTTTTTGGCGCAAACCGTCGTTGAAAGCATCAATCGCCCTCTCATCGGAGATATCTTTGGCTGATTTTTTAATGTGTTCCACCGTTGTATGAATGTGCGTATTGATTCGCCTGATTTCTACTTGCACGCCCTTAGCTCCTCGATGTTTGCGGGTCGCTTGAATGTGGATTTGAAGTTTTAGATGAACTTCTGCTCCAGGTCGCCCCAACAGCTGATTGATTCTTCAGGTAGCTGTCGTAGCCAGGACCATGCAGCTCCGGTTAAGTGCAACTGCAAGCTCTGTATAGTTGTGGCTTTTGATCCCCCGAGAAGTTTCACTGCTTGCAAATAATCGGATAACCATGATTCTAGCTCTTGGAGGCCATTGGACTTTTGGCGATCATGAGGAAGTTTGAAATGGTTGGGTACAGGTGTCTTGTGAACCCGATGGGTAAAACAACTTGCGCCACATGCTTTGAGGTCATCTTCACTTTCCTCATGTCAGTACCTTCTGCGCCTTTCCCAAGGTTTATTGACTTTGCTTTGCATAATGTCATCCCTTGGATCGTGGCCGTGTGAGGAGTGCGCAAACCGCGCGTGGTGAGGTGACCTAGATCTTCGGGTTCCTGTCATCTACCAAGGGCTGCGGCGATAGCGTGGTGATCTGCTAGAGTGTGGGACAATCTCCTGGTATCTTTTGCGAGTGTTGCTCCAACCATGCCGAGGCCCATGAGGGCGGAGTGGTGGATGGTTGCCCGCGGGTTGTCGGCTGCCAGTTGAGTTGTGAGTAGGTAGGTTTGAGCTATGACGAGGGTGTCTTGCGCCGTTTTAGCCATGATGTATCCTACCGAATATACGGACAAGAATGACAGGTCCAGGTCTTGGGTGATGTTGCGTCTTTCAGCTTCGTGTATGTTATTTAGCTAAGAGCCGCCCCTTCTTGGTTGTGATCGACCTGCGATGCTTCTGGAGTTGCGGGTGGAACTGAGTTGCGACTGTCGTATGCTTGATTCATCGGCTCTCCTTTTCCGTTCCTCTAGGTCTCTTTGCACCTTGACCAGTTGTCTCTTCTGTTTGTGGAGGAGGTACTGGTATGCCATTATATCGTCACGTGAAGCATCCGCTGACATGGGTACCCACGCGAGATGGCCTTTCTTGCTTTCTCCTAGGAGTCTGTAGACAGCCAAATAGTTATCTGTTCGCCATCACGTCCTCTTCCTCCTCCTTGGCCGATGCGGTTTTCCAGTGGTGATTCTGATCCGTTCCCACGCGCAGTTCTATCGTTTTTTGAAATAATATCGTTAGGCTGGATAATCTGGTTAGCGTTTTTGTCATGTTCTGCTAAGGTTCCTTCGTCTTTCCCTGTTGCTCCTATGATCACGCACACCTGGTGGCGCTCCATGTGCAAGTTGTTGATGTAGTTGTCGGAGTCGCAGGGGACACCGTCCAAGGGATGAGTAAAATCCCGCAGGTCCTTTTCTAGATATGATCTGCTTTTTTTTATCCTGGAGTCGATGCTTTCCTCAGGACCGTCGTTTTTTGGGTCCATGCTGACGGGTGATGGTGTTTCAGAGTCAGATTCGAAGGAGACACCGTCATAGAGATTGGTTAAATCCCCCAGATTTGTAGCGTGGCCACTTTTGTCTTTGTCGCTTGTCAGGTGCAAGGTGGCCCTTCCAGTGGAGCTGATAGAATATGCTGGTGTTGCCTTAGGTGCTATGATTGGAGCCGACGGACCCGAGAAGATTGGATCCAAAAGGCAGAGAACTTCCTCTGCTCCGATGCAAAAGTGGAGGTTTCCGATCATGAGATCTGTCTCCTCATCGAAATTTTCTGGTAGAGGGGTGTTCGGGCAGGAATCGAGATTGACTGGGTCGTGATGGATCTCGCGGACCTCAATCGTCGGATTGCTACTTGGTGAAGTTGAAGCCGTCGGATTCATGACTCCAGCGCTTAAAGTTCTCACATACAACACCAATTGACGAGGGGTAACCTCTGCAATGTCCATGGTTATGGACTTGGTTTTGATAGAAACGAGAGCGCTGGTGATTTCATCAGCCTATCACACAAACAAGGGAGTCGAAATCTTGTCTGATTATGAGAAACCATGATTACAGAGTTGCTGATTCGCTAGATGCAATCTAACTCACGGTGGATTGTATTTCACTCAAAGCTACGATGCCCCTCCGTCTGCTCCTCCCATCCCTATATGAGAGGCTGGGTCTCAGAGCCCAATACAGATCAGTTACAGGTTTGATTATAGATACTCGACTATGTCGGTTGGTGTTTCTATCTTGATCAGCACGCTTGGTTCTTGGGATTCAAATGCTTCCATGACTTCTATTTCTTTATGGGCCTTGGGTTGTAGTCTAAGTATGTACTAGGTATACCAATTATGGGAACCCGATAAGTCATACCCATGTCATCCATAGCACACCAACTTCTCTCTCTCTCTCTCTCTCTCCCTCACTCTCTACCGGATACATATGTCAAGAGGATGCGATACTACCACCGCTGGGACCAAGCTCTGGATGGCGGAACACTAACGAATCGAGAAACCGTACGCGTGCAACTTGCTGATGGTCGTCCGTTCAATCCTAGCATTGGATCTTCACCTCGCAGCTGGGAGAGATGCACCTAACTACAGGGATCGATGTGCTCTTCATCAACATCTACATCAACGTAACTATATTTTGCATCAACGTCAGTGAGTTATCTAGATATGATCCCATTTGCATCTCATAGTTGGATCTTGGTTGTTCATGTAGAACAAAATTTTTTACATACGCGAAACACAACAAAATGTACTGCAAAAATAAAATAATTTTATAAGACGCATGCAATGATACCATTTATACATTATCAATTCATATAAGTTGATACTCGTGAAAGCACTTTCTGCAATACGTTTATGGAGTATATATTAATGGTTAAAGTCGTGGATGAAAGACTATACAAAAAATGTGTATTGCATTTCAGATCGCTTTACCCCGTAGCAAATGAACGGGTATTTGGCTAGTTATTGTAATTAGCATACACTTGTGGTTTGTGGCTGATGGCAATGCCATGGCGAAGAAATAAATATGAGGGCTTGCCACTCGAGACCTCGTGTATCACACATGAATTCACGATCATGCAAAGAGCTAGTTAGGCCATCTAATTCATGTACTCCCTCCATCCGGAATTAACTGACTCATAAATATCTAGATTCACATTTATCTATATACTAAAACATGTCTATATGCATACTAATATAGAGAAAATATGAGTTAGTTAATTTTGAAAGATGAAAATAACATAAATCACGCCATAGTTGGCAGTTCCACGACTATACCTCGTTGGTGCCTTCAGGGCGGGTATGACCTCCAAGCCTTCATGTTAGGAACGAGAGGAAATGGTTTGATAGATTGGTATTCAGTGTCGCGCACATAGTGTTTGTAGGACATGCTCTATGGAATAACATGAATGTATGTATGTTCAATAATGTAAGACTACGTCACACAACCATCACCCTGAAAATGCAGATCCTAGAGGAGATAGCCTTGCAGAAGCGAGTCTAGAAGGAGAGAGTTGGAGTTGGAGTTCTAGATACTAGCGAGAGAGTAGTTTTTGTTTTCTTGTTAGAGTGTCTAGTCCCTTTTGTTCGCATTAGGGATCAGTGCTATGTAAATAACAATTCTATCTTTTATAAACTTAAGGTACGCTTTTGCGTACTCTCCAAAAGGTTTCCATGTGACTTCACCGGTCACGGTTTCGTCACTCAACAAGGACGTCTTTGGTAGGTTGCATTACCACAGGGCAAGTTGGTTAGTGACACAATCAAATCGTTTGGAAGCCCGCATGCAAGGTTGGGTTGCACTAGTGCAAACTGTAAAGCAGCTTGTAGCCAGGCCCGCAACAAAATGTATTGCAACAAGTGATTTTGCGAGCTATCCATTATTTGTGACCATTCCTAGTCAGAGTCCTCACTTGCTAGCTCATCCATTAGCAATGATAATAAAATCCTGATTTGTAGGAAGTCACAAATTGTGGGTTTGTGGGTTGGTTGGATAATGAGTGGCTAGAAACTGTAACAAAAAATAGTAGGAAGACTTTGGGGAAGGTATCATGCAGCAATAGTGCAAGAATCGACAAGAGGTTTGAGAATGCAAAGTTGGTGAAGGAGCTAGCTGATGATAAGAACGAGATTGAGAAGAAGTACTCAAATTTGTTACTTGATGTGAATAAATTCATGGATGAAACTAAGAAAAGGGGATAGAGGAGAACTTGTACAAGATGAAGAAACACTCCGAAAGATGAGAAGGAATAGTTGGATAAGTACAAGGAGATGAATTTGCACATGAGTGAAGCGTTCAAGAATGAAGTAGATATGATGAACCAAGTGTAGAAATCTCTAGGAGAGATAATGAAGGTAAGGATAAGAAATGAGATGATGAAAGGGAGATTTTGAAAGAGGAAAAGAAGAAGCTAGAGTACATGCTCTTTGATATGCCCAAAACTAGTGAGGCTGCCAAGGATAAAATGAAGAAGATCGATGAAATTTATGATGGTTGACTTCTTATTCTAGTGTTATTGTACATATGTCCTAAAAACTTCTTATGATCGAATATTTTCATGTGGTGATATATAGTAACCTCTCATGTGATGATGAACTTGTGGTGGTGGTAGGATAACACCCACTATTGATGTGGTGGTAGGTTAACAGCATGGTGATATGATGAACTGATCCCCTTCTCGCAATGATGATGGATGAACCTGTTAGTGTAATGTGATGCTTTTTACTAATGTTCTGCTTATGTTCTTTCTGGTGGTCTGCTTGTGTTCTTCCTCTTGTTATGTTTGTGTTCTTCATGTTGTTATGTCTTTGTTCTTCTTGTTGTTCTGGGTGTGATGTTCCTGATGTTCTGCCTTTGTTCTTTCTGTTGTTATGCATGTGTTATTAGTGTTGTTATGCTTGTTTTCTTCGTGTTGCGGGAACTTGTGTTGTGTGTGATAAAAGTTTCTTCGTGGTAAGTTCACCACAAGATAGAAGAAGGTGATCATAATGGGTCTCCTCTGGAAAACCAAACAAGTTTGCATGAGATGAACCAAATGAGTAATGCACATACAACCAAACAACCTGGACATAGTAGCCCAACTCATACAACCACACCTCATGGAGGATACCAAACGTGCTGCACAATGTCAACTCTAGCTTGCTATACCGATATAAACTCTATAACACCTTGTCAATTACTCCCAAGTGACTTGAGAATAATGACCATCATCCCTTGATCACACAAAGTTTAGGTTTCCACATGTCTAGTCAAGGTCTAGTCTCAACTAAGTACTAAACTTGAATTACAACCATTCTCTTAGAAGTTCAATTATACTAAGAGAGCTTACTCTATGATTATTCCAACTTGATCTGATAAGACTACTCCCTGATATTCTATCCTCACTAGTTCTCTTATAGCTCCTAATTATCAGCTCACTCTTAACTCTAGATAATTCTTCTAGTCAACTCATGAGTGAGTTAACCCTCCAACTATAAATTTGGTTGATTCTCCAGTAGGACTCTCCTCCTAGTGATGATGCACATTCAGTCATACTTGGTTTCTCTATTCTTATTAATTTATATCAAGACTTTGGAAGGAATAATATAATAGTTAAAAAGTTGAAATATCAAGAATTGATCATCCAACATTGATGATCAATCGATACTAGAACATAGTTCAGTAGGGATGGCAATGACTAAGATAGTAAAAAGATGTGTGGTGAAAGGTCTTTGCTTTACTTCCTTCCTACTCTATATGTGCTAAGGAGTTGGTGTTTAAGAATTACCATGAGGCTCGTGGTAGGAATTGTTATGAAAAGTATATATATCAAGATATAGTTACTGGACTTCTTTTACTGGAGTTATTTACTTAATTTTGTATCCATGAGCTGTTGTTAGGAATACCATGATATGATCCTTAAAAGATCTGGTACTTGATCCTTAAATAATGTGTTGTTGTTTATAATATTTTTATTCAATTTGATCTAATCCATAGATCAAATTACTTTTAATCAAAATAAGGTTTTAGCAAAGGTCTATTGAAACTTATCACGCTCAGATGATATGTTTCAATTCCATAAAGTTAAGAGAAGTTTCAATCACTTTGACAAGTTTTAATTAAAAGCGTGAAAATTCTCGAGATTTTCTATGTACGAATGTGTGAAGGCAATGCACACACCTGATCTCTCTGTTATTTCTAACCTCTAATGATGCTGGGACGTTACAAAACGTCGCCGTACCATCACGTGTTGTTCGATCATGATCGCGTGGTCTAGAGACGTGACCTCGTTGTAGCTTAGAATGAGGTTGACTGGTGGATAGAAATTGCTTGGTTTCCACCTTGTACCATTGTATACACCATTATTACATTTAGACCCATCCCGACCTCGAAGATGACGTATCCAACGGATTCAGTTGCAGCAGACGGACAGGTAACACCGTGCAGGTAGAATCAATCGTGGCACATTTGGTTTTTGCACAACAGGCTATGGATTTTGTCTTTGGCCATCGGATAGAACTCAAAATAGTCCGCGGCCGCCATGCATGGCCAGGACGGGCCGAAGGCACCTCGACCCTGCCTGCCACGAAACCTCACTCCATTTATTTCCCAGCCTTCACCATCTCCAGTTTCAAACTCCCACCATGGCCGTCACCGCGGACTACACACTTCTTGGCCCGCCGGAGGCCCGCCATGCCGCGATCACCACGTCGGCACCGACCGACGAGGCGTTCTCTAACCCCAAAACTAGCAAGGTCATCAACAATGAGAGCAACGAGATGGGCCCAGCGGGGAAGACGCGCACGAAGAAACGCTCCCCCACGTACGCGACCTCTGGCGACCCCTGCCTGGACTTCTTCTTCCGCGTTTTACCCGCCACGCCGCCCGCCACCGTGGCCAGGCTCCTCGCCGCTGCGTGGGCCGCCGACCCGTCCACCGCGTTCCGCCTGGTCGCGAACCTCCGCGGCGTCCGGGGCTCCGGCAAGTCCGACCGTGAAAGCTTCTACGCCGCCGCGCTCTGGCTCCACGCCCACCACCCGGCCACGCTCGCGCACAACGCCGCCAACGTCGCGGCCTTCGGCTACCTCAAGGACCTCCCCGAGCTGCTACACCGGATCGTGCGCCGCGGCGTGTCCAACAAAGCCGAGAGAAGGATGGCCCTCCATGCCAAAGGGCGCCGCAGCGTCTTCGGCCTCGGCCGCTACCGCGACACCCGCGGACGCATCCGCAACTTCCGCAAGCGCAGGCCGCGCCCCAGGATCAACCGAGCCGAGCGTGACGGCACGGCAGAGGAGCGCCTCGCTGCGAAGCTGCAGCACGATCGAGAGCTCTCGGTCGCGGCGGCCGTGCCACGCCGGAGCAAGAGGATGGAAAGCGCTGCAGCGGCAATCAGGAGGTACTGCCTCGATCCCACGTACAGGTTCTTGCACGATCGCACGGCCGAGCTGTTCGCCGGCCTCCTTGCAGAGGACATGCGCAAGCTTGCCGATGGCAACGTCCGGGAGCTCTCCTTGGCAGCGAAGTGGTGCCCGTCGCTGGGCTCGTCGTACGACCGGTCCACTCTCCTCTGCGAGGCCGTCGCACGACGCCTCTTCCCCAGAGGCTCGTCGCCCGAGCTCGCCGGTGATATCCCAGACGCGCATTACGCGTATCGTGCACGCGAGCGGCTCCGGAGAGTGGCGCTCGTGCCGCTCCGCCGCGCGCTGCAGCTCCCCGAGGTCTTCATGTCGGCTCGCGCGTGGAAGTCCGTGGTGTACACGCGCGTGGCCTCCGTGGCCATGAAGAACTACCAGGCCGTGTTCCTCAAGCACGACGCGGAGCGCTTCAACTCCTACCTTGCCGACGTTAAGTCCGGCAAGAAGCGCATCACGGCGGGCGCGCTGCTCCCCCACCAGATCGTCGAGTCCCTCACCGTGGACGGCGGCGGTGCCATTTCTGACACCGGCGTGGCGGACATGCAGTGGCAGCGCATGGTCGATGACATGCGCGCTCTAGGCAAGCTCACGAACTGCGTAGCCGTGTGCGACGTGTCCGGCAGCATGACCGGCCTACCCATGGACGTCTGCGTCGCGCTCGGCCTCCTCGTGTCAGAGCTCACGGACGACCCATGGTGCGGTCGCGTGATCACATTCAGCGAGCGGCCGGAGATACACATGATCACCGGCCGCGCCATGGATTGGGGCATGAACACAAACTTCCAGGCAGTGTTCGACAAGATCCTAGACGTGGCCGTTGGCGCCCGCCTGCTGCCGGAGAAGATGGTGCGGCGGGTGTTCGTGTTCAGCGACATGGAGTTCGACCAGGCGTCGGCGAACCCGTGGGAGACAGACTACGAGGCGATCGTGAGGAAGTTCTCCGAAGCCGGCTATGGCGCGGCCGTGCCGGAGATTGTGTTCTGGAACCTGGTCTACACCAAAGCCGTGCCGGTGATGTCCGGCCAGAAGGGGGTGGCGCTGGTCAGCGGGTTCTCCAAGAACTTGCTCAAGCTGTTCCTCGATGGCGGCGGCATCGTCACCCCGCGGACCATCATGGAGAAGGCCATCGTCGGCCCGGAGTACGACAAGCTCACCGTGTTTGACTGAAGGCTGCGTGGCAACAAAGTCTGTCAGTCAATGCCACGATCCCAACTAACATGATTTTTTTCCCATTAGTTCAGTTTTTTTGCATCTGAAACTATGATATATTCGTATGAATCTGGATGCAGTAATAAGCAATGCAAGATCATCAACTGTATTGCATATGTCATCAAATCATAAGTCCGCACGACGCCACTAAATTAAGCACATTGCTAGTACACTAGCTCACTACTCCCTTGGACTGACGCAATCATTCTCGAATGAAACCAACCACCTGTTCTCGACTCAGCAAAACCGCCTACGTCGCGCCGCCGCACGCCAGGGGCACCTTCTCGCGCCAGTGAAGCAGCACGGCGACGGCGACGTAGTGCGTGATGGCGCCGACGAGCACGAAGACGTGGAAGATCTGGTGGCTGTGGCCGACGACGTCGAACACGCCGGGGCGCCACTTCTCCGGCACGCGGCTGACGTAGAACCACGCGCCGACGCCGTAGGCGAGCCCCTGGGCCACCTCCAGTCCCAGCGCCAGGTAGCACGCGGTGTGGCCCCAGTTGACCCACAGCGCGTGCACCGCGGGGATGACGCCAGAGAGCCCCATGGCGAGGAACAGCGTCGCGCGGAGGCGGCGGTACCGCGGCGAGGAGCAGGACGGCGAGAGCAGCACGGCCACGACGAGCGCGCCGAGGACGGTGATGGCGGAGAGGTAGGCGATGCGCGGGTACGGGTGGCAGAGGAACGCGTAGTACACTGGCGGCACGAAGGAGGCGACGATCATGATGGAGATGCCGGCGTAGTCCAGCTGCCAGAAGACGACCGTGGCCCGGCGGGAGTGGCACGCCAGCAGGTGCGCCGTCGCGCTGATGGCCAGGCACGCCATGGCGCCGACGAGGAACACCATCCGCGGCCACCGCGGCACGCCCACGTGCCCGCCCAGCACCGTCGCCGCCGCCTCATTGCTCGGCAGGCCCTGCATGCAAGTCACAGTCAGTGCGTGAAAATCATGGTACCAGTGCGCCAAAGTTACAGTGCCGGCGACTAATCATGTTCTAAACATATGCGTGACCGATCAAAAATTCAAAATTAGTGTCTGTCATCTAAAGTTTCGGCAAAAGAATACTGTCAAGCCGTGGTCTGTAGAAACGACCAGGACGGACAGGTTCGTCGTCGTCGACTGCACACAGAAATCAACGATAAGATGACTAGGAAGATTTGCCACTTGGCCTTGTCTGCTCATCAACAGTACCCCAATTCAGCAATTAGTAGCTGAAAAATGAGAGCGTTTTGCAGGTGACAAATTTCAGGGAATCAAGTCGCCATCAGGCATCAGAAACTCTGGAGCAGACGTGAAAACGTTGCAAAGGATCTCGGCAAGACGACGACGAGTAGAGTACGTATGCGGGTACGCGACTGGTACGTTACACCTGCCGAAAGTGAATACGAGCCTCGAAGATTCCAAACTACACATGGCTGCTTGGTGCTCGGTCAGTTTGGACCGGTTGCCATCAGACCAGGACCAGCGATCAGGGAAAAGGACTTTCACAAGTGTCCAAGGTTCTACTGAACATGTTGGAAGATGGATACAATCTTACTCCTAAAATGTTTTTCTACCTCCTCCCTTCATTAATTCTCGCTATGCCATTGTATCGTAGTATATGTTTCTCCTTATTTTTTTCATGCGCCTTCTAAGCACCAACTGGTATTCCAGAGCACTTAAATGGAAGGGTATGCTAGTCATTTTCCTTGGTGACTTCTTCAACCTTAAATTTTGTCTAAATCTATGCTCTTGGTCAAGATATGCCTTGTCTAATTAATTATTTGGTTCTAATTAATTCAACGGTCAATTATTCAGACAGAAGTTGAAGGATATGTCGGGTATGACCTTGCCACTAACCAGCCACTTTCTCATCTTTGAAAAATAGGCCTTGGTGGAAGGGCATTATAGACAGCCGTATCGTACTCCCCAGTGAATTCTTATAATCTGAAGAGTTCTCTTAATCTAAGCACTCGGTCAAACCGTGTCTTGCCAAATGAACGAAGCAAGCTCAATCCATTGGTTAATTAATTCCACATTTCACGATTTTGATTCAGAGTTGCCAGAAGGAAAGTACACAGTTGCTTGTACGATTGAACTGGTGCATCGCGGAGTGTGAGGTCACGGATCAAAAGACGATGATCATGTGGGCAGCTCATGTGCGCAGCTGTCCATGCAGTGTGGTGGGGGCTCTATAGGATAACATTATTACATACTCACTGGCGTTTTAATCATATTAAGGTCAGTGGTGACACTAGTACACTAATCTGAATATTTTTTGTGGTCTACCTCATCTTCGTCAATACGTACTAATGCTATCTAGGACACACATCTGTCCCATAATCTTGGGAACTGCTAGTATGGGGAGAGAAAAATGTGTATACTATAGTGCTGAAAAATATCTGGAAAGACGCTACGTTTCTTACCGAATGATCACTCTTCCATGAAGCATTGGCCGATCCAACCACAAACCTGCGAGAAAAAGGAATGGCACATAAGTGAAGCAGGGCCTTTGCATAATGGGCAGTACTAGGTTGCCACCTTGGTGGAACAGGAATATCAAGAAAATGTCATGTTCCCGTCTACAGTTTGGATGGCAGCATAGCTGCGAGTACGTTTGCCGAAGAGGTAGCACCGCCCACGCACAACTTGCTGCCGACATGATGATAACAAGTGTGAGGCGGATAATGCACGTGGGTTGTGTCCTTCTGGCTCGAACCTCATTCGAACGCTTGGTGTGGTTCTTTGTGTTCTTGTCACTCACATCTCTCACGGACAGCATCTAGTAACAAAAACTTGGAGCTAGCATCAATGTACTAGTACTAGAACCAAGTATCGGTATGAAAAAGAATGACTGATCATTGCACACGCGCACGGACATTCAGTTGATGAAACGAATGCCCACGCACGCCTCTGAATCTGACTGGAACGACGCGCACATGTTCAGCGTGAGTGTGGATTGTGTTGTGTGTGGCGTGCGTGCTCTCGCAACATACCGACGGTTCGTGGGCAGATTCCTCTGTCTGTGTGCAGAGGTGGAGGTTTCCCGTGTGGAGTAAGCTATGATGATGATGATGATGATGATGGATTCATTCCCGTTTGATTGGACCGCAATTAATTTAGGAGGTTGCCTGCCTGCCTGCCTTAAGCAGATTCCCGAAGACCGTTTCAGTTTTCAAAGCTCGCAGCGCCCGCTAATCACGCGGAGGAGAGTGGAGGCGACGATTGTTTCTTTAAAAGTTTGAACAAAAAAACAATGCTTGCGTTGGAAAGTAGGAAAGGAAAGTCGCGTGGTGTGTGCGGTACAGGTACCTCATGATCCCCGGGGCGACCTCGTGCGCCGCCTCCCTCCCCCCTCCGGCGACGGCGAGGGCCAGGAACAGCAGGAACCCTCCCAAATGCCTGCGCGGAAAATCGGAATCAGTCGACCAATCATTATCAATCGATCGACAACAGGAGGTCCGATGGAGGGATCGAGGAGGGGATGCACGCACGTCCAGACGTTGAGCGTCTCGTTGTGCCAGGAGAAGGCGCTGAGGAGGGCGTCGCGGATGGGCCACTCCACGCGGTAGTGGCCGCGGATGTACTCGTTGTCCTTGAGGTACTCGGGGAGCTCCTCGTACCCCGCCAGCCGCGGCGGCGCCCTCCGCCGCCCGCCCGCCGCCGCCTCCACGCCGCCCACCGACGGCGCCATGGCCGTGGCCGTCGACGCCCCCGTCTTCTTCCTGCTCCGCCTCGCCGCCGCCGCCGCCTCCCCCGCGGTCGTCGTCGTCGACCGCGCTCCCATGCGATGGGCCCCCGATGCTCTGTCTGTGCGTGCGCGCGCGCGGCTGGGGTGGGGTGGGTCGATCTCTCGCCCCGCGGTTCGTGCGAGAGAGAGCCGGAGAGGGGGTGGTGGTGTTATAGACGTATAGGGAGCCTATAGGGGGGATGGGAGGGAGGAGACGAGGCGAATCTTGGCGGGGAGCGCGCGGCGCGGGGGTGGTGATGTTGGTGGTGTTGGCAGGGGCGGGCGGGCGAGCCACCCGCATTGGATTTCCTCTGTCGCACACGCTCGTCTAAGTTTTTTTTTCTTTCACTGTCTTACACTTACACTAGGATCGGGGCCTTTTCGACATTTCGGGTGGGTTCTATTTTTTATTTAGAAACACACTCACAAATACTACGTGACATGAGATTCATCACCGAAATGAGGGATATCTAAATTGATTCTTTGGGGTGGAAACTTTCAAATTTCCAGACTAATAAGAGACTCATTTGGGGTGTAGATTTTTGGCTAGCTCGCTCTTGCTATTTAAAAAAAATCAAAATCAAAATCAAATTTATGAGTGCCAAATAATATTTAAAAAAATCTAAATGTAGCCCATGATTTGTCCCACAAACGTGTAAAAATATCAATTTCAAATACTTTATATTCTAAGTTGTAGAAAAATGAAAAGAGCGTAGATCCATGCAAGTATTTTTTTCGAATCCTCAAATTTTATCAGATTTGTTATTTTTGTGTAGGCTAAAATACAAAGAATTTCACGTCACTATTTTGCATGCTTGTGGGATATAACATTAATTATGTCCGAAATTTTTCCAGATATTTTTGAAACATGTAAATATGGTTTTTATTTTTATTTTAAACGAAGAGAGCACGGGTGCTCGGGAGCAAAGACACTTTATGACTCGTTTGGCATTATTCAAACAATAAACCGTATGATAACATCATTATACTAGCATAAACAATCTATCACATCAAAATGTTTGGATAACGCTTAAAAATGAGAAGAACCCTAGCCTCCGCCCGTCTCGTACATCTCTATTTGATAATCAACGGGTCCTGACTCCCCTACTCGCCACTCCGACAACGGGAGAGGTTGGGATATTAGACATACGATTGGTACCGTAGTTAGGTCACTCAAATTTGAGTTTGGCCAACTCATAGAGACATTATGGTGGCTATGGAGGCGTTGTGCAAAACAAGAATATAGTTTTCTCGGCTCCTTGTCCACCTCGCAGGCAGTGAACTCGTTGGTGATGTTGAGGAGAGCGAAGAATCGTCTCGGTGATGCTCCCTCTGAGTGGTGGATTTGCAGGTTTGGTGTTGAGAGATTTGTATCGATTCAAGTGTTCAATGGCAACGCCTTAGGCTCTAGGGTGCTACTACTTACAGTAGTATAGAGTGACAGTGGGGCTAAGGGTGAAAAACCCTTCGGCGGCAGAAAAATGGTTCATAGCCCTTGCCACATAACTTATTTGAATGCCTCATTAGCAACAAAGGTAATGTGGGTATACCCCTTCGAGTACCCACTGTTAGTATACCAGGTCTAGCCCAACTAGAGACCCACGTGATGATTGGCTAAGGACCACGAAGCGCAAGACAAGCTGGCATCTATTGAGCCTCAGAAGTTTAGATTCCTGGCACGTGGAGCTTATTCTATGCCCAGGATTAGGAAATTCTGGGGTTCGCCCTTCGCCTATAACTAACTCTATCACGGTACATGAGACCTTGCCTCTCATATAAAGGCTAGGAAGGGCCACCAAGGAGGACTCTCGAGATGAAGCATAATCTGCCCTAGGCAATATCC
This sequence comes from Avena eriantha, assembly GCA_910589775.1. Classification (NCBI taxonomy): domain Eukaryota; kingdom Viridiplantae; phylum Streptophyta; class Magnoliopsida; order Poales; family Poaceae; genus Avena; species Avena eriantha. The sequence continues at coordinate 37,895,693 of OU342745.1, read as the reverse complement.
AATCTACACCACCATAGCCATTACGGTGACCTTGTAACCTTCTTGAATATCAAGAACAAACAAGAAGGAGTAGGGGCTTCTCGCTGTGGGCCTGTACCTGGGTAAAACGTGTCTTCTCCCTTGTTTGTTATGTAGGGGTTCGTGTATGAAAACAATAAAAATTTACCCTACGCACCTGAACCTCTGATGTTGCCAGGACCTATCTATTAGTAATGCAGTAACGGGAGGACCTTTTCACGAACTTACCCTTGAAGACCGAAAAGTGTTGTCAACGCTCGGGAGAGCATGGTTGATGTAGACGAGCCGAAGCCGACCTCAAGGTCGTGATGAAGTCCTTGCGCTCCTGTGGCTCCAATGACTCCTAGTGCCTCAAGTATGACACCTAGCGGGGAGTTACATGCATTCGGTTCCTGGTGATGACTCCCGCTTCCCCGATCCAGCGGCAGTTGCGGAAGTAGAGCTCCTGGATCTGAAGATGTCTCTCATTCGCGCAGTCCGAACTGGGGATCACGGTCACGGGAGAGAGAGAATATCAATTGGAGGTCTCCCCAAAAGTGAGGAAACCTTTATTGAAGATTGTGTGTATTTTTCTAGTCAAAATACCCCACTATATATAGGGGAGGGAGGTACTACCTCCCTAAAAGTCCCGGGGTGGGACTAAAGGAGGGGAGCGGGGCACTGATACATTGCAAATGTATCTATAGTTTTTGATGTTCCATGCTTGGTTTTATCCACTTTCTTGTGTTTTGTCCCAACTTTGGAGTACTTTTCATATGATTTCTTGGACTAACCTATTAACAAGAGCCACAGTGCCAGCTGCCTGTTTTCTGCTGTTTTTGGTTCCAGGAAAGTAAGAAAATGAATATTCTCGGAATTGGACAGGACAAAAGCCAAAGTGCCTATTTTTCGGGAAGACATCAAGTGCCAGAATACGAGACGGAGAGGGGCCAGGGGCCACCACACCACCTGGCCACGCGGCCAGGCCTGGCCCGCGCCAGGGGTGGTGTGGCCGCTCCCCTTGGCCTCCCCTTCTGCCTATAAGATGCCCTCGGGACAAAAACCCTAAGTGCCCGATAAAAAATCCACAAAAGAGTCTGTAGCCGCCGTCATCTCCATCCCTAGATCGGGAGGGGTCTGAAGCTCTTCCCGACACCCTGCCGGAGAGGGGAATTCACCCTGGATGCCTTCTTCATCACCATGCAAGCCTCCGGTGTGATGCATGAGTAGTTCATCCTTGGACTACGGATCCATGTAGTAGCTAGATGGCTGGTTCTCCTCCTTTGTGCTTTCATGTCTAGATCTTGTGAGCCCCGTTCATGATCAAGATCATCTATTTGTAATTATGCATGTTGTGTTTGCGGGGATCCGATGGATATTGAGATGCTATTTCAGACTGATTATCGATTCTATCATGTCTTTGTTATTTGTGATCTTGCATGCTTTCTATTGTTAGTAGCTATCTTGGCCAAGTAGATGCTAGCAACTCCAAGAGTTAGTATTTATGCTCGATAGTGGGTTCATGCCTCTGGTAATCTGGGGAAGTGACAGAAATCTCTAAGGTACTAGATGTGATGTTGCTACTAGGGAGAAAACAATAATCATTTGTTCATAGAACAATCGTATTGTTTACTTTACACGCAGTTCGTAAAGCAATAATCTGTTGCTTGCAACTTAATACTAGAAGGGGTTCGGATGATAACCTGAAGGTGGATTATTAGTCATAGATGCAGTTGGATGGCGGTCTATGTATAATGTTGTAATGCCCAATCAAGTCTCAAAGGAGTCAAGATGATTAGTATATGCATGTATTGCTTTCTCGATATTTGTCAATTGCCCCGCTGTAATTTGTTCACCCAGCATGTTATCTATCTAAGGAGAGCCACCTCTAGTGAACTATGGATCCCGGTCCTTGTCTTTTACATTCAATCTACAAACTATTTACTTCTTTGTGTTTACTTTCTACAAAGTATTACTTCTTTCCATTTGATACGTTTAATCCTTTGTTTTCCGCAAAACATGGTGAGATTGACAACCTCATCGCAAGTTGGGGACAAAGTCATGTGGTTGTGTTGTGCAGGTCTCCACGTTGCTACTAGCACCGGTAGTGCGCCCTGCCAAAGCTCAGCTAGTAACACCTTTGTGGTGTTTCCTTGCTCCTTCTGGTTCGATTAAACCTTGGTTTCATAACATAACTGAGGGAAACTTGATGCTGTGCTCATCATATCTTCCTCTTGGGGTTCCCAACGAGCTCTACATCAACCACGCACCAGCACTTTTTTGGGCGCCATACACAGAGCCATCAGGCACCCGCCGGCCAGCCCTGGTGGGCCCCACAGGGAGGGGGGTAGGGTTAGCGGGCCACCCCTTGCCCTTTCTCTCCTCTTTCCTTTCCCTCATGGGCCCTTCTCCCTCCAAAATTGGCCCATTAAGCCTTTTTGACCTTTAATTGATTTCTCTTTTATTAAATAATTATGAAAAAATGATTAAATCAATATTTAACATTCATTCACATATTATTCAATCTCTGTGGCTATGGAACACCTTCCACTTCCACTCCGGACATCCTCCGAACTTACCGAAACCCTTTTGGTTTTCTCTCTTTCTATTCTTCGGTGATTCTACCGATGCTATAAACACTCTCTAAGCATCATCAAGCCCTTAAGTGTGATACCCCACGGTTCAGGAACACTTTAGACATGGTCAGGACACTCCTGGACCAATGATCGACAGAGGGACCTGGATGGCCATGTGACCCATGTGCATTCCACGAAGATCTTTCGTCGTTTGAACCGGGACAGTCGTATCTTATTCTTTTTGTCTCTCGATACTTTCATTGCCCGAGATCTGATCAATGACATCACCATGTCGTGTTCAATCTCGTTACCAAACAATACTACTTGACTCGTTTCGACAAGTGATATCCCTATGATCAAATCACACGCTGCACAGCTATTGGATATAACTTCTCCGAGTGGACCCTCAAGTATCTTTCTGTCACGCGGATGGACAAATCTCGCTCTTGACATATATTGCCTCTAATGTTCCTCCAAATACACCTTTATTGTCATTGTATTACCAAGTGACGTTTGATGCTATCTAAGCATTCTTGGGAGACAGTGATTGATATAACCTCACGATGTAAGGAATAGTCTACGAGGTCTATTCTAATCATCGTAACTTAAACTTCGTGACATGATCGGGTCATGATGTTTAGGTTGGGTATTGGTTCATCATCTCATTCTCAGAATGAGTTGACTCCATTTCCAACTAGCATAAATGCCACATGATTAGGAAACCTTGATCATCTGTTGACCAATGAACCAGTGACTAGAGTTTCACCGGGAACCCCTGGTTGTTTATATATCACACGTGTATTGACGTTTCCTTTCAATATAGTTATAGCATGATATAAAACTTAATCATAAACTTTATGAAATATGATAATAATCCTTATTATTGTTTGTCTCTAGGGCATATTTCCAACATGTTAGCCGATGAATCCACCAACGTACCCTTCTTACCTAAACCCCAAGTCCATCATCCATAGGAATTGTGAGGATAGCCCACGTAAATTGATGTCGTCTATGGGAAATCTGCTGGAGTCATGGTTTTGGTAGCTCCAACTTCGGTGATATGCAACTCGCTGGTCTTCGTGGAGCAGATCTTCCTCGGCTCCCTCGAGTTCACCACGCACTCGCCGGCCTCACGCCCGGCCTTCAGCTCCTTCCACGAGTGGATGGATCAAACGCTGGGTCTGGGAGGACTACACTTCCACTTCAATGAGGTGGGAACCCTTCGCCTCCCAGATCTGATCCGTTCAGCTTCGGCAAAGTCGACATCTCCATCAAGTACCATGGCGTCTTCTGTCAGCTCCACCAGCAAGCTGGAATCGGCCCTGGTATCAATATTTTGCGTCGACTGCGACACCTACCATGTCATGGGTCCGACCTACCTCATCGGGCATCACGATGACGAATCCGTCGATCACGAGAGCTGCAACAGCAGTGTGAACCTGACATGTTTTTAGTGTGTGGTCATGGACCCCATCAACAAATCCAACAATGGGAATGGCGAGACGGCCGACCGAACCACCGTAAACATCTGTCCAGAGGCCTGGACGAAGGCAAAGGAGGTTGTGAAAGGATCGAACCCTATGGCGGCGGACGTGACGACGTTGAGCCGTGCGGTGCAAACTACTTCAGCTATCGCGTCCGCGGAACCAAGATGCCAAATGGTATCAATATACCCTCCAACCAACCCAAGTACGACAGGCTCTAGGAGCCAAAGCTTGGTACATGACTACCTAGCGGCAGTACGATGCCATGGTGGTTCCAAAACCACCGCAATGTGGTGCTTACAGCTACAGTTGAAAGGCTCCACGCGTGCTTGGCTAAAGAGGGTGCCCACGGAGTCGATTAGTAACCGGGAGGACCTGGTCCATAGCTTCGTCTGGAACTTCCAGGATACTTAAAGGCAAAGAACGTCCATCAAAGAACTATGGGTGTGCACGCAAAGATCGGGCGAGCCAATACACTCGTACATCTTGTGGTGGACCACCCTAAAGAACACCGTAGAGGACATCTCCGAGGAGAGGTTAATCAATGTCTTCAAGAGCGGCCTGCATAGGTGAGAGCTCAAGGAGGAGCTCGGACGCATGAAACGAAAGACCATCAATCACCTGATGGATATCAACAAATGATGTATGGATGGTAAAGACTCCTTGCACAACAACCGCGTGTGATCGTTAGACAATGATGAAGCAGTTGCAAGATTTTCGACAAATTTGGGGTGCAGACGTGATCGCAACAGTGACCGCAGAAGGAAGAGAAAGGACCACGGCTACGAGGAAGTCGGCATCACTAAGATGGTAATGGTTGGGTTCCCCTACAAGTGCGGTGATGAGAACCGCAACAACAACAACGATGACGGAGGAAGAAGCCGCAAGCAAGACCGCGAGTGGCACCACACCGCACTCAAGATAACGCATCGTCACCTCTCCATCTAGTCTCAGGCCCTTGCAGTGTCCACTTCTAATGGAAGACCATCCAACAGTAGTAACATGTGCAACAACCAATGTCACCGCCAACAGAGTCGATGCATACCCACCTACGCGCCAAAACATATGAATGATCCAAAAGGGTTGCCCCTCAAACTGGTGCCATCAGTTGATCAACCGAGTGGTGAACATGGCTATAACATTGCCTCTTTCCGCACCCGAATACCTCAACTGGTCGGAGGAGAGTATCACCTTTAGCAAGGCATACCATCCTCGAGGGGTCCCAAAGCCAGGCCACGTCGCCCTAGTACTCGAATTGAAGGAGTTATGCCCTAGAGGCAAATAATAAAGTGTATTATTTGATATATCTCCTATATGTTCATACGTTTCATACTGTGCTATAACTGTGTTAATACGAAACGTTAATACACGTGTGGTATGTAAACAAACCATGTCTCTAGTTACCTCTAGTGAACTAGTTCATGGGTCATGAGGATGGTCTGTGTTTCAAGATCATGGGCATTTATGCCAACTGACAATGAGGTCATGTTATTAGTTGATAAACATGATAGACAAACATCCAACCGTTATATCTTAATTAGATCTAGTTACAAAGTTCACAATTGATGATAAAACACAGAGAACCTCGCAACCTGATCCTTTGACTGTGAGGTAATACAAATCACCATTCTGGAAGAAGCTTAGATGGTTATTGATGACCCACAAGTATAGGGGGTGTATCACAGTATTTTCGATAAGTAAGAGTGTCGAACCCAACAAGGAGCAGAAGGTGCTGGCTAGTGGTATGGATCAGGATTTCTCTGCAAATACTTAGCAAACGGATTTTTAGGGGTTTTTGATATAGCAAGTAAACAAAGTACGAGTAAATAAAAGACAGTAGGAATAAATGCAGAAAGTGGCCCAATCCTTTATGCAGCAAAGGACAAGCCGGTTGTATTACTTAAGATGGCCAAACGTTCTCGAGGACACATGGGAAGACTGTCAAGTGCTTTCGCTTCATATAGTTGATTAATCTTCTTTAGCTTGCTAAGTGTTGTGTGGGTGAACATGTGCTAATGTACCGCCCCATCCAAGACTAATACATACTTGTGATTATACCCCTTGCAAACATCCGTAAGTACAAGAAAGTAATTAAGGTTGAAACCTAACCACAACTTTAAACTCTAAGACCCTTACGTCCCTTGTGCAATGGTTTCCTAACGGGGGTTCAGGTTTCTATCACTCCGGCAACCCCTACGATTAGTAGCCAAATACACAATGCATTCCCCTAGGCCCATATAGGTGAAGTGTCATGTAGTCGATGTTCACATGACACCACTAGAAGAAGTACACCACAACTTAAATAACAATTTATTGAATCTTTCTCAACGCAACTCCACTACTAACAACAAGACTTCTCCCATGTCCTCAAGAACAAAACGAACTACTCACAAGACATCATATGGATCATGATCAGAGATGCAATAATGATGTATAACAATCTGAACATAAACAATAATTCAATGGTTCACTCAATAGCATCAACTACAAAGATTAATCAACACCAGGAAAGTTTCCCCTATGAACTATGCAAGATTCAACGCAATTGTTACAGCAATATGGAGATGGTGATGAGGGTGCTGATGGTGATGATGGTGGTGATGATGATGATCCCGATGAAGTCCATCTTGATGGTGGTGTTGATGGCGACGATCTCCCCTCTCCGGGAAGGAATTCCCCTGCAGAAATCTGTCTGCCAGAGAGATCTTTCTCTCTCGGTGTTTTCCGCCCCGCAGAGGTGGCGGAATCTTTCTGTGGTCGCTCCTCGAGTCTTAGGGTTTCAGGAGGATGATATACGCCAGAGGGGAGAGGCTGGAGTGGGCCAGGGTGGCCACACCACCTCCTGGCACGGCCTAGGGCTGCCCGCGCCATGGGGTGGTGTGGGCCCCCTGTGGCCCATCTCCACTCCGTCTTCTGGCATCCTTAGTCTTCTGGAAAAATAGGATTTTCTGTATATTTTCCCGGATTTTCTGATATTCGCGAATTTTGCCTCCAAACATCACTTTTTCCATCAGAATCCTGACTGCAGCGGTACATGCTCCAAAACTCATCAACCATGCAAAAACAGATGAAATAACATAAGTATCACCTCTCAATACAAAATATATCAATGAATAATAGTGAATTAAGACATAGAATAGTGATGCAAAATGGACGTATCAACTCCCCCCAAGCTTAGACTTCGCTTGTCCCCAAGCGAAACTGAGCTCAATAAACATGGCCTTAGGTTTATGGAGTGAAGAGTCGATAAAAGAATACGGACAAGAAGCATCACATTCATCAAATACATAGATCATAATAGAAGACAACTCACTATTATATAACTCAACTTGTAATAAGTAAAGGAAACACAATAAATATACATAAAGTGAATCATAATTGGTAATGGCAAACTTAGCTCTTGGTCAAAGAATAGTTGATAATTTGCTGGAGTTCACAAATAACTGGTTTTTCACTGATAGCTTTCAAAGTAGTAATCATCAGGATAAGAGCAATGTGCAAAAAAGGAACATAAGAAACATGATTGAATAAATCAACATATGAATGAATGAAACACAACAACTCAAAATACTTGCTGAGATAGAAGGGAGTAGGTTTACTGACTCAACTACAAAGTAAAAGAAAGGCCCTTCAAAGAGGGAAGCAGGGATTGCAAGTCTCATAAAGAGCTCCCAAAAATTATGATACTTACTAGCTTTCAGCTCTAATTGCCCCTATCATAGGCATCTTTAGGTGATTAAGGTTAAAGTGACACAACTAAGAGGATATGCTTGACAAGTTATAAGTTGAAATCTCATGCCCCTTACTTATGAGTACCGATCCTCATGCTACTCAACTTCAGTCACGAGCAAGCTCTTGTCATTGTAAATACATGCGTATCATTGAGAACCACCAACGGGGTACCCCTTGCACATGACATAGGAGCTATCCCATAATCAAAATGACAAGGCAAGCAGACAGTGAGCATCTCAACGATCTTTTTATTTGCTATTTGCATAGGTTTTTATTGAGGATGCTTCATAGAATGCTCACTATAGTTATGCTACAAGTTTCCACCATGATTAGGCATGGCTTAGGCTAGCGGCCCAGGCGTTTCTCTAACACACATATAAACTCCATGATCTTACAAGTTCCACTTTTATTTCACACCACCGGGATCCATAAGAAAAAGAACATGATATCAACTAGGTACAAAGTACCAAATGAAGTGTTGAAAGCGGTCCTCATGATACATGGTTCGGCTAACTTCAACTCATAAAGCGCAAGCATATACGCAACAAAGAAGGGCCCAATGGTTCAAGTTTATTAAATGCAAGAAATTAAAGTGTGCCATCAAGTTCGTGAGAGCTTTAATCACTAATTTTCACATAACAAGTTTAATTTGGGAGGTAGATAAAACAAGAATTTACTTGGAATAGCAATAATGCTGCTAGGTAGGTATGGTGGACACAAATGGCAAAGGTTTTGGTTTAAAGGAGGTGGATGCACGAGAAGAATTCCCTCTCAGTACTGGTTTTTGGCTAGCAAGGCTGGGTAGCAAGTATAAGAGTTGAAGGAAACAACCAAACATACAAGTGATAAAGACAAACATGCAATCTTCCTTAGAAGCACAAAAGATCTTAACTAGAGAATACTAGACTTATGAGCAAATCAAGAAAGAAAGATGATGAAATAATTTTTCTTTAGAGTACCTTTATATTTTTTATTCAACTCTCAAAAAAAGTGTTGCTACTGACCGAGCCAGGTTTGCCAAAACCAACTAAATTAACTCAATGATCCCAGAGTGCTACCAATATTAACAACAAGATCAATCATATAACCACGAATTGAAAACTAATATAAGCTATGCAAAAGAGTAAATGATATAACTTCCCATTAATATTCCATAACGGCAACTCACACCAAGGGATACATATCTAACGAGAGAGGGGACACTTCCATAATGCAAACCATACTACATAATAACTCCTCTATTCATGATATGACTCTACTAATAAGGTAAAAAGATAGAAGATAGTGATATGATACCGTGGCACTCCCCTAAGCTTGGAACAAACCAAGGGGATGCCAAACCTGATGACGAATTACTCCTTCGGTGGTGGTGGTATCCTCTCGATGAGCTTATTGACCAATTTCCCCAAGTCCTCAATCTCAAAGGTGAGTGTACGAATCAACTCCGAGTTGTGCTCGATGTGGTGCATGATCATGTCGGATTGTGGATCCCAGCTCTTGTGATTCTTTTTCTGCTCTTCCCTCTTGGAGTCTTCTTTTCATGCATGGTTATGGATAAAGGTATGGAAGGGACTCTTGGTGCTTGGAGAAGGTGACCGTGGAGCCAAACTGTGACGAGGAGCTTTTCCCCAGTCTGTATCCGTGCAGTCCTTCTGATCTTGGTAGGGTTCGCCACCACTCCAATGCTTGCAATGGTAGTGTTTGTGTGCTTTGCCTCTTCTTCATCTTCACTTTTGATCTCCATCTCCTTCCCGGGGTCTTGGGGGTCTTCCTCCATGGGCTCCTTCCCTTTATCCTTGGCGGACACCATTGTGCTTCTAAGCATTTAAAGAGTATGTCCTGGCAGAAACAGATCGAAACGAAAACACAATGAAAACACGATATACGAACCCCGGAAGATCTGGGAGATTATATATTACGAAGTTTCATAATAAAAGGAAGGTACTGGGTGAAAACGGGTCAGAGACGGAGTCTGGGGTGGCCTCACCACCTGGTGGTGCGGCCAGGGGTGGGCCCACACCACAGGGTGGTGTGAGCCACCCTGGCTCCGTTTCCGTCCCTTTATCACTCTGTAGGTCTCCTTATTGACTAAAAATTGCAAAAATATAGTTGGATAGTGTTTTCGCGGAACTTTTCTTACCAGAACTATTACCTATTTGAAAACAGACTCTGCAGGTCTCTGAATTTGGTATCTAGTAGATTCTTTCGGAGTCACCACTTGAATAACATCAATATCTTCATCTTCATATACTTATTACTTGAGTCATAAAACCTTTCTCTTCCTTATTACACCATTATCTCCACTAACCTAGAAATTTCTTTCACACAAAACTTCACACAGTTCTCATTAGCAACATTAGTATAAGTGAAGTGGTAAAACCTTTTGAGTCCAACTTCAACTGAAAACCATCAGAACATAATCTACTGTAGCAACTCCTTCCGAAAACCCAAAAATAATTCAAAAAGGAAATCGAATAAAAAAGCAAATGCAAGAGTGGCAAAATCTGTCAAAACAAACCAGCGGGTAAAGATCAATTTTTTGGAAAATCTTCTGTTGCTCAAATCAAAAAGTGCAAAACTAACGAAAGTTAAATAACAACCTGGGGCAGAAGCACAAAAAATTACAGCTCAATCCTACAGACATAGGTCTCTCACGAATTTTTACGGTGAAGCACAAAAATCTGTTTCGGGACAACAACTTTCCCAAATCTTACTTATCTCTCATTAGAGGTTGATCTTGACACAAAAACCAAACAAAACGGACAATAAGAAGTTATTACCGAAGTAATAACTTCCAAGACTCAAAGAAACAAAAACAAACTGAAAGAAAAAAAACAAATTGGGTTGTCTCCCATAAAGCTCCTTCTTTATAGCCATTAAGATGGGCATGATAATTTTGAAGAAGCTCTCATAGGGATATGAATTGAGGTGAAAGAGAGCATTAAGAATCAAAAATACACACGTTTAAGTCTAACCCACTTCCTATGCAAGGGAATTTTGTAAACAAACATGTTTTTAAAACCAGAAGCAACTTGCATAAGAGGGCAAAAGAAGTGCAACATAAAAACTTTCAGCATAAAACGAGGAAACTTGATATTATTGAGATACATAAGAACACTTTTCCCTCTCTCATAGTAGCTTGCAGTATCATGCATAAACTTAACAATATAGCTATCACAAGGACCATCATAGCAATGATCACTTGTTCTAACAGAAAACACGGGAATAGTAGCTCTCATAACACTACTTTGTGAAACAATATTAGAGGTATCCTTACAAAGGATAGGGTGTCCCTCTTTTTCATATTTAGTAACAAAGTCTTTCACATTTGCTATTATAGGTTCATCAACCATTTGTTTATCAGGTTCAACAGCTTTATTCATACTTTCATTAACCATACTAGCTATCATAGAATGTTCCTTCATCTTAACTGGGAAAGGAATTTTCTCAATATAAGGTTTAGGTAAAACATGATTAGCAGTATAAACTTCAGTATTTCTTGCAGGAACACTATTAGCAACATCTTTATAAGGTTCATGATACTTATTCCACTTCTTTTTAGGCAGTTCAATGTAGGAAGCAAACGCCTTAAAATAAGAAGCAATAGCTTGAGAGTCTAGACCATAAGCATTTTTAATATTTTGAAAGTCATCAGTTCCCATAAAAGATTCAATGCATTCATAATCATAATTTATACCTGACTTTCTACCTTTATCATTCTCCCAAGCTTCAGCATTGTCTTGATTACGGTCCAGAAGATCCCATTTAGCTTCTTCTTTCATGCGAGTGAATGATCCAGCACAAGAAGCATCCAATAAATCCTTATCATGTAGAGGAAGCCTTGCATAGAAGTTATTGATCATAATATTGTTGGGGAGCTCATGAATGGGACATTTGAGCATTAGTAACTTCAATCTCCCCCAAGCTTGAGCTGTACTCTCTCCATCAAGAGGCCAAAATTTGTATATTTGATTCCGATCTTTATGAATCTCACTAGGAGGATAAAACTTTGAATAAAAGAGAGGCACTATTTCCTCCCATTCCAGAGCTTGACCATTCTTCAACAGCTTATACCATGCCTCAGCTCTTCCTTTCAGTGATAATGAGAATAACTTCTTCTTAACTTGATCTGTAGTAATACCTGCACACTTGAACAACCCGCATAATTCGTGTATAAAGAGTAAATGATCACCGGGATGGACAGTTCCATCCCCAACATAGTAGTTATCCATAACACGATCAATAATTCTTGTAGGTATTTTGAAAACATCATTCTTAGCAGGTGGTGGCTTATCTACTACCTTAGCAGTGGTAGTAGCATTACCAAATAAGAAACTCAGGCGAATTATCCATAACGAAAATAAAGCAACTAACAGAAGTAAACAATACTCACAGTAGAAGTTTCCTTTACTAGTTCCACTCTCCAATAGCGCTTCACTCCCCGGCAACGGCGCCAGAAAATAGTCTTGATGACCCACAAGTATAGGGGATGTATCGCAGTATTTTCGATAAGTAAGAGTGTCGAACCCAACAAGGAGCAGAAGGTGCTGGCTAGTGGTATGGATCAGGAATTCTCTGCAAATACTTAGCAAACGGATTTTTAGGGTTTTTTGATATAGCAAGTAAACAAAGTACGAGTAAATAAAAGACAGTAGGAATAAATGCAGAAAGTGGCCCAATCCTTTATGCAGCAAAGGATAAGCCGGTTGTATTACTTAAGATGACCAAACGTTATCGAGGACACATGGGAAGACTGTCAAGTGCTTTCGCTTCATATAGTTGATTAATATTCTTTAGCTTGCTAAGTGTTGTGTGGGTGAACCTGTGCTAATGTACCGCCCCATCCAAGACTAATACATACTTGTGATTATACCCCTTGCAAACATCCGTAAGTACAAGAAAGTAATTAAGGTTGAAACCTAACCACAACTTTAAACTCTAAGACCCTTACGTCCCTTGTGCAATGGTTTCCTAACGGGGGTTCAGGTTTCTGTCACTCCGGCAAACCCTACAATTAGTAGCCAAATACACAATGCATTCCCCTAGGCCCATATAGGTGAAGTGTCATGTAGTCAACGTTCACATGACACCACTAGAAGAAGTACACCACAACTTAAATAACAATTTATTGAATCTTTCTCAACGCAACTCCACTACTAACAACAAGACTTCTCCCATGTCCTCAAGAACAAAACGAACTACTCACAAGACATCATATGGATCATGATCAGAGATGGAACAATGATGTATAACAATCTGAACATAAACAATAATTCAATGGTTCACTCAATAGCATCAACTACAAAGAGTACTCAACACCGGGAAAGTTTCCCCTATGAACTATGCAAGATTCAACGCAATTGTTACTGCAATATGGAGATGGTGATGAGGGTGCTGATGGTGATGATGGTGGTGATGATGATGATGATCCCGATGAAGTCCATCTTGATGGTGGTGTTGTTGGCGACGATCTCCCCTCTCTAGGAAGGAATTCCCCTGGCAGAAATCTGTCTGCCGGAGAGATCTTTCTCTCTCGGTGTTTTCCGCCCCGCAGAGGCGGCGGAATCTTTCTGTGGTCGCTCCCCGAGTCTTAGAGTTTCGGGAGGATGATATACGCCAGAGGGGAGAGGTTGGAGTGGGCCAGGGTGGCCACACCACCTCCTGGCGTGGCCTAGGGATGCCCGCGCCATGGGGTGGTGTGGGCCCCCTGTGGCCCATCTCCACTCCGTCTTCTGGCATCCTTAGTCTTCTGGAAAAATAGGATTTTCCATATATTTTCCCGGATTTTCTGATATTCGCGAATTTTGCCTCCAAACAGCACCTTTTCCATCAGAATCCTGACTGCAGCGGTCCATGCTCCAAAAGTCATCAACCATGCAAAAACATATGAAATAACATAAGTATCACCTCTCAATACGAAATATATCAATGAATAATAGTGAATTAAGACATAGAATAGTGATGCAAAATGGACGTATCAGTTATCAAGAATCATCTCGTAACAGGGTGATCAAAAAGGTGCCACTCAGGTTTTGCGAAGGGATGCGTAGAGGAGTACATATCAAGACCATGATTTGTCTAGTCCATGTAACGGACATATACATGTGGCCATCTCGGTGACGTTGCATTGATGAAGCTTGCAAGCATGTGACTAGGTCACGGAATGCAACGACATGAGAACGAGAAAACAAGTTCATTGGTAACGAGATCGAACTAAGGTATGGAGATACCGAAGATCAAGTCTCGGATGAATTAGGTATCGAATGACAAAGGGAATGGGGAACGACTATCTCACGGTTCGACCGATTGTATTCGTGAAACGCACGGGGGTCACATGGCCATCCATGTCCCTCTATTGATCATTGATATGAGAGTGGTCTCTATCATGTCCGGAGTGTTTTCGAATCGAAGGATGTCACGCTTAAGGGTAGGGACGCTTAGGGTAGATGAGGTACCGTATGAGAAATAGAGAGAGAAACCGGAATAGTTTTAGTAACATCTGATGGAGATCGGAAGGGGTCCGAAAGGTGTTCCGAAGTAAAGGAATAATATAATATGTGTATTTAAATATTAATTGGAGAATTAATATTAAATATATATTTTATTTTATTTTTAAAAGGCTCCATATTGCTAATGGGCCTCACCCGAAGAGAGGCCCAATAGGGGAAGGCACATAGGGAGTGGGGGCCGGCCGGCCTAGGGCTGATGGGCCACCCTAGTGGGGCCCACCTAGGGCCGGCGGCTGCCCCTAGGTGGCCGGCGGATGTGCGGATTAGTCCCACACCGCCCGGCCCCTGGGTGGTGCCCCCCTTCCGCTATATAAAGGGGTCCCCCCTTTGGAATCACCCATTCCTCTCATTCTCTTCTCTCTCATCTGCTGAGGACGTCCCCGTAATATTGGGGAGTACCTCGTGGTTGAGTTCTCCACCTTCACACTATCGTCGTGTGATCAGCGATCCGGCATCTACTTCTTTCGCTGCTCGGCTGTATCGGAGTCCGGTTGACATCTCCTACACCGGACGTGTGACGAACTTCGGAGGCACAACACTTGGGGTGCTGCTCGTCTTCATCAATATACGCCTTCCTATGTAAGGTGTACCTCTATTTGCAAAGGTATGAATACTGTATTCCTTCTCCATTACTTATGGCTACATAGTATAGATCCTAGTATTAGTGTTCGAGTAGATATAATTTTTTTGTTTTCTGCTACGGAACCCAACAGTGGTATCAGAGCGGGTCTATGGGTAGACATGTTGTACGGATATAACACATAGCAATATGTGGGCATTGATTCTCTAGTTGCTACCCTCTTTAGTGTTATTGTTCATATCGCGACACTGTTTGATGAAGCGCCCCCCCAACCGACCTCACGTGGTGATTCACGAGACTGGTCCACAAATCAAAGTGGCTTAGGGGGTGTCTGTCTCTGTAAAGTAGTTGATATGGCATTGACACTGGAGGGCGCTGAAAAGGGAAGAAGAACGACAATCATTAAATCCATGTTGTGGCTCGACGTTCGTAGGTGGGAAGGGGTTCTACTGCGAAAGCCCTAAAGCCGCGTAAAACATGCAATAGTTAATATAGAGGCGTCTATCTTCATTATTGCATAGGGGCAAGTATTATAACATGGCATTGACAAGTTTGTGAAACTTTAAGGCTGTTGATGATGATCATAAAGCTATAACCATGTCATAACACTTTACTTTTGAAATATTACTTACTATGCTAGTATACTTACTAGACGGTAGCATAATAAGATAATCCTCATAGTATTCCAGTTATCGTATTCCCCTTGTGTGTGCACCACCAAGAAAGTTCTTCGGTATGAGGCGATCCAGGGTTATAGGCCTGGGTGTCAGACATATCTACGTTCGCATACAGTGGGTGTAAGCCATGTTGCACTGCGAATACACACGAGTTAGAACTGGCAAGCCTAGCACGTTACAGAGACATGGCCTCGGAATACAAGAGACCGAAAGGTCGAGCATGAATCACATAGTTGATGTGATTGACATTAGGGAATGTCCACCCTTGATACTGCACTGATGGCTGTGTTTAACCGGGGGAGGTGCAGGGGATTGGGATCATGTGATCACTAAACGAGTAGAGGGATGTTCGTTTAAGTGGAAGTTCTTTTAGTTAAAACTTGAACTCATTATTATGAACACAGTCTAAATACTTTGCAAATCCTTTGTAGATGTCTCGCCCACCGACCTTCAACCTTAGCACTTTCCTCGAGAAGGACAAGCTGAAAACTAATGGAACCAACTTCATCGCATAGTTCCACAATCTTAGGATCCTCCTAGTCCCCTACAAGTTGACTTATGTCATCGAGGCTGAGCTTCCGGCTAAGCCTGCAGATTCCACCTCCCAGGACGAAAAGAATGTCTGGCAGTCCAAGGCGGCCGATTTCTCCCTCATCTAGAGTGGAATGCTCTATGCCATGGAGCCGGAGCTTCAAAAGCGTCTTGAGAAGATGAATGCTTTTGAGATCATTATGGATCTCAAGGCTGTCTTTGCTCCACAGGCTCGTGCAGAGAGGTATGATGCTTCCGAGCTCTTCTTCTCTGCTAAAATGGAAGAGAACAGCGGTATTAGTGAGCACGCTGTCAAAATGTCTGGCTATGTTAAGCGCTTAAACGCCATGGATTGCAAAATCCTGGAGGATCTCGCTATAGATAGGGTGCTGCACTCGCTGCCCCCTAGCTATAATAGTTTTGTGATGAACTACAACATACAAGAGATTACTAAGACCCTTGCTGAGGTGTTCGCCATGCTCAAAACTGCTGAGGTTGAAATCAAGAAGGAGCACACGATGCTGATGGTCAACAAGACCACCAACTTTAAGAAACCGGGGCAAAAGGGGAAAGGCAAGGGTAAGAAGTCTAAGAGGGATGGCAGATTTGCTTCCAACACCTCAAAGACTGCCAAGCCTGGCCCTAATCTCGGCACTTCGTGCTTCTACTACAAAGGGGATGGGCACTAGAAACGCAACTGCCCCAAGTACCTTGAAGACAAGCGAGCTGGCAAGATAGCCATCCCGGACAAAGGTATATATGATATACATGTTATTGATGTATTCCTTACGAGCGCCAGGAGTAACACCTGGGTATTTGATACCGGATCTGTTGCTCACATTTGTAACTCTCAGCAGGATCTGCAGAGTAGGGGGCACCTGAGGAAGGACGAGGTGACGATGCGCGTTGGCAATGGTTCGAGAGTCGAAGTGATGGTCGTCGGCACCCTGCATCTCCGTCTACCGTTAGGATTATTGTTGGTCTTGAATAAATGCTATTATGTACTCACATTGAGTATGAATATTGTGAGTGGGTCTTGCTTGTTGCAAGACCATTATTCGTTTAAATCAGGAACAAATGGTTGTTCAATTTATATGAATGATGTTTTCTATGTTCATGCTCCTGTACGTGATGGTTTATTCTTACTTGATCTTGATTGTGATACACACATCCATAGTGTTGATGCTAAACGTTATAAGCACAGTGACAATAATTCCACGTTCATGTGGCATTGCCGTCTTGGTCATATTGGTGTAAAGCGCATGAAGAAGCTTCATTCAGAAGGGCTTCTTGGATCATTGGATTTCGAATCCCTTGACACATGTGAGCCATGCCTCATGGGCAACATGACTAGGACACCATTGTCCGGAATAGTGGAGAGAGCTGAAGACCTACTTGGGATCATACATACGGATGTATGTGGACCAATGAGTGTCTCAACACGCAATGGTTATCGCTACTTTTTTACCTTTATTGATGACTTAAGCAGATATGGATATATCTACTTGATGAAGCACAAGTCTGAAACCTTTGAAAAGTTCAAGGAATTTTAGAAAGAGGTAGAGAATCAACTTACAAGAAAATCAAGCACCTTCGATCGGATCAAGGAGGCGAGTATTTGAGTTATGAGTTTAACATGCACTTGAAGGACTATGGGATTATCCCACAGCTTACGCCAGCCGGAACACCACAGCATAATGGTGTGTCGGAACGCCGTAACCGAACCCTATTGGATAGTGTACGGTCCATGATGTCTTTAACTGATTTGTCTGTGTCTTTTTGGGGATACGCGTTAGAAACCACCGCTTTTATTTTAAACCGAGCACCATCCAAATCCATGGAGACAACCCCATATGAGATATGGTATGGGAAGAAGCCCCCGTTGTCATTTCTGAAAATTTGGGGTTGTGAGGATTACGTTAAGAAACTACAGCCTGACAAACTCGATCCAAATCGGAAAATGTATCTTTGTGGGATATCCAAGGGAAACCGCTGGGTATACTTTCTATAACCAAGCCGAAGGCAAAACGTTTGTCGCAAGAAACGACACCTTTCTCGAGAAAGAGTTAGATGAAGTTGTTCACCCTTCTCTCCAAATTCCGAGTAGCACAACGGAAGATATTCCGAAACCGCTCTCCAACATGGAGGAAGAGCCAGTTGATGATGATCAAAACAATGACATCGAGACTCCTGAGGTTCACAGGTCTACAAGGGTTCGTGCCACTCCTGATTGGTAAAGTAGCCTTGTGATGTTTGTCATCCTAGATGAACAGGAAGAACCTGCAAACTACAAAGAAGCTATGGATAGTGCTGACTCCAAGAAATGGCTAGAAGCCATGAGATCCGAAATAGGATCCATGCATGAAAACCAAGTTTGGACCTTGGTGGATCTTCCAGAAGGCCGCAAGGCCATGGAAAATAAATGGATCTTTAAGAAGAAGACATATGCGAATGGTAACGTGACCATTCACAAAGCTCGACTTGTCACAAAGGGGTTTCGACAAATTCAAGGAGTTGACTACGACGAGACTTACTCTCCCGTAGTGATGCTTAAGGCTGTCAGGATTTTAATAGCAATTGCTGCACATTTCGACTATGAAATTTGGCAGATGGATGTCAAGACCGCATTCCTCAATGGTCACATTGATGAAGAGTTGTATATGATGCAACCGGAAGGTTTTGTTGATCCTAAGGATGCTGGAAAGGTATGCAAGCTCCAACGGTCCATTTATGGGTTGAAGCAAGCATCTCGGAGCTGGAACCAACGTTTTGATCAAGTGATCAAGAGTTTTGGATTTGTCCAAAACCAACAAGAATTTTGTGCTTACAGGAAAGAGAGTGGGATCTCGGTTGTTTTCTTAGTAGTATATGTGGATGACATATTACTCATGGGAAACGATGTGGATCTTATGAAAAGCGTGAAAGCATATTTGAGCAACCAATTTTCCATGAAGGATCTAGGTGAAGCTGCATATATATTAGGAATCAAGATCTATAGAGACTAGATCAAGGCACCTAATAGCATTGAGTCAGAGGACTTACATAGATAAGATTTTGAAGAGGTTCAAAATGGAAAACACCAAGAGGGGTTTTAGACCTATGATGAAGAATTGCAAAATGAGTATTACTCAATGTCCTATAACGGACGATGATAGAGAGAAGATGTCTTACATCCCCTATGCTTCAGCCATAGGATCTATCATGTATGCAATGCTTAGTACACGACCTGATGTGGCATTGGCTCTTAGTTTGACGAGCCGAGATCAGAGTAATCTAGGACCGGATCACTGGACAGCTATGAAAAATATCCTAAAGTATCTGAGAAGAACAAAGGATATGTTTCTAATCTAGGGAGGAAATGATGAAGCTCTAAACGTAATAGGTTACGTAGATACGAGCTGGAATTCAGATCATGATGACTCGAAGTCTCAAACGGGATTTGTTTTCTTGGTGAATGGTGGGGCGGTAAGCTAGAAGAGCAAGAAGCAGTCGGTGGTGGCACAGTCTTCAATGGAGTCTGAATACATTGCTGCAGCTGATGCAGCGAATGAAAGCTGTTTGGCTAAGCAATTTCTTCATCGAACTGGGAGTTTTTCCCAATGCGCAAGACCCCGTGACAATCTATTGTGATAACACGGGTGCTATTGCAAATGCAAGGGAACCAAGAACTCGAGTGGTGAACATGGCTATAACATTGCCTCCTGTCGCACCCGAATACCTCAACTAGTCAGAGGAGAGTATCACCTTTAGCAAGGCATACCATCCTCGATGGGTCCCAAAGCCAGGCCACGTCACCCTGGTACTCGAATTGAAGGAGTTATGCCCTAGAGGCAAATAATAAAGTGTATTATTTGATATATCTCCTATATGTTCATAATATGTTTCATACTGTGCTATAGCTGTGTTAATACGAAACGCTGATACACGTGTGGTATGTAAACAAACCGTGTCTCTAGTTACCTCTAGTGAACTAGTTCATTGGTCATGAGGATGGTCTGTGTTTCAAGATCATGGGCATTTATGCCGACTGACAATGAGGTCATGTTATTAGTTGAATAACATGATAGACAAACATCCGACCGTTATAACTTAATGAGATCTAGTTACAAAGTTCACCATTGATGATAAAACACAGAGAACCTCACAACCTGATCCTTTGACTATGAGGTAATACAAATCACCATTCCGGAAGAAGCTTAAATGGTTATCAAGAATCATCTCGTAACAGGGTGATCAAAAAGGTGCCACTCAGGTTTTCCGAAGGGATGCGTAGAGTAGTACATATCAAGACCAGGATTTGTCTAGTCCATGTAACAGACAGATACATGTGGCCATCTCGGTGGCGTTGCATTGATGAAGCTTGCAAGCATGTGACTAGGTCACGGAATGCAATGACATGAGAACGAGAAAACAAGTTCATCGGTAACGAGATCGAACTAAGGTATGGAGATACCGAAGATCAAGTCTCGGATGAATTAGGTATCAAATGACAAAGGGAATGGGAATGACTATCTCACGGTTCGACCGATTGTATTTGTGAAACGCACGGGGGTCACATGGCCATCCAGGTCCCTCTGTTGATCATTGATATGAGAGTGGTCTCTATCATGTCCGGAGTGTTTCCGAATCGAAGGATGCCATGCTTAAGGGTAGGGATGCTTAGGGTAGATGAGGTATCGTATGAGAAACACACACACAGAGAGAAACCGGAATAGTTTCAGTAACATGAGATGGAGATCGGAAGGGGTCCGGAGTAAAGGAATAATATAATATGTGTATCTGAATATTAATTGGAGAATTAATATTAAATATATATTTTATTTTATTTTTAAAATGCTCCATATTGCTAATGGTCCTCACCCGAAGGGAGGCCCAATAGGGCAAGGCGCATAGGGAGTGGGGGCCGGCCGGCCTAG
The DNA here is from genome assembly GCA_910589775.1 of Avena eriantha. Lineage (NCBI taxonomy): Eukaryota > Viridiplantae > Streptophyta > Magnoliopsida > Poales > Poaceae > Avena > Avena eriantha. The sequence goes on along the minus strand of OU342745.1, from coordinate 37,874,691 downwards.
GGCTGATGGGCCGCCCCAATGGGGCCCACCTAGGGCCGACGGCTGGCCCTAGGTGGCCGGCGGGTGTGGGTATTAGTCCCACACTGCCTGTCCCCTGGGTGGTGCCCCCCCTCCCACTATATAAAGGGGTCCTCCTCCCCCTTTGGAATCACCCATTCCTCTCATTCTCTCTCTCATCTGCTGAGGACTTCCCCGTAATATTGGGGAGGACCTCGTGGTTGAGTTCTCCACCTTCACACTACTGTCGTGTGATCGGCGATCCGGCATCTAGTTCTTCTGCTGCTCGGCTGGATCGGAGTCTGGTTGACGTCTCCTACACCGGACGTGTGACGAACTTCAGAGGCACCATACTTGGGGTGCTGCTCGTCTTCATCAATATACGCCTTCCTGCGTATTGCGTACCTCTGTTTGCAAAGGTATGAATAATGTATTCCTTCTCTGTTACTTATGTCTATATAGTATAGATCCTGGTATTAGCTTTCGAGTAGATAGAAATTTTTTGTTTTCTACTACGAAACCCAACACGAATCCCAAATCGCCAGGTACAAAATGAGCAAGGTCTTCATGGATAGAGGGAGCGGAATCAACCTCATCTTCATCAGCACACTACATGCGATAACCGCTCCCTTATGAACCTCGAGTTCTGTGACACCACCTTCCATGGCATAGTCCCAAGGAAGCCTGTCCTTCCCATTGGTAAGATCTAAAGGGGTTCGCAGTAGAAAACAATATTTTTTCTAACTAGCACAACACTAATTGCTAGGATCTATCTAGGAGTAATGCTATAATAGAGAGAGTTTCGGTAACATACCCTTGTAGACTAAAAGCGTAATGTTCACGTCGAACATGAATGATGTAGTCGTACTTGTAGCAACACTCCCGTGGTATCGCACATGTTCGGTGTTCGACGATGAACTTCGAGCTCCCGGATCCAGCCGGGATTGCCGAAGTAGACCTTATGGAACCAGGGATCCAGCATCGCGATAACGTGATGAAGATGCATCGTATCCTACATGTGTAGTTCTTCTTGGAACCGCACTAGCGCAAGAGCCAACAAGCGAGAGAGAGAGAGATATTCTCTAAGGAAATTCCCTTAGAGAATATATTGATTTTTGTGTGTCTATTTCCCTCCCATATGACCCTCCTTATATAGGGGAAAAAGGGACACCCCCAACCACTCAAGTCCCGGGGTGGGACTATAGAGAGGAGGGAAGAGGCGCGCGCTAGAGGAGAGGAGGGATGGCTAGCCAAAATTGGGTGGGCCCCGCGTGCGGCCCAAGGAGGTCGGTGGCAGGGTAGGCCCCACCCCGCCTAGCCCTAGGCGGCGCCTACCATGGGGCGGATCCCTCTTGGGCCTTTTCCCTCTGGGGATTTGGCCCAGTAGGGAAGTTACCCTTCCAAAATTAATTTTAAATATTTATTTTAATGTTAATTCCAACAATTAATATAAAATACAAATTATCAAATTACCTTTGACCCGAAACACCTTTCGGTTCACTCGAAACACTTCGGGTCCTCCCGGAACGATTTGATTCTCTCGCGGAACACTTCAGGTATTCTCTTCTCTTTCTTCTTGTGATCCTGATGATTCCAAAACGATCTCCAAGTGTCATAAAACCCTTAAGTGTGTTACCCTACGGTTCGGGAACATCACATACATGATCGAGACAATTCTTGGACCAGTGATCATTAGCAGGACCGGATGTCCATAATGATCCTTGTGCATTCCATGATATCAATGTCTTTGAACCAGAAACACTGAGTTCAATTCCCTTTATTACTTTGATACCTGACTCATCCAAGATCTGATCATCAGTATCATAATGCCTTGTTCAATCTTGTTACCGACAAGTGTTGCTTTACTCATTCCCATGGAATTCCATCCCTGTGACCTAGTTACATGTTGAGCAGCTTATGGATATAATCTCACCGAGTGGGCCCAGTGTATCTTCCTATCATGCAGGAGAACAAATCTCGATCTCGATGCATACGTCTCAACATATCCCTCTGGAGTACCCAATATACACCTTTATGATCACCCTATTATGGTGTGACAGTTGATGTAAATCTAAGCAACCTCAGGTGATAGTGATTAAATATGATCTCACGATCAAAGGAGTAGGATACATTGTTTCTAATTATTGCAATGATAAACTATGTGACTTGATCGTGTTGCAATATTTATAGTAGGTAATGACCATACCGTCATTCACTAATGATATGATTTTATTGTCAATTGGCATTAATGCTCTATGATCAGGAAACCTTGATCATCAGTTGTCCAATGAACTAGTTGAATATAGGCTACTAGGGACTCTGGTTTATTTACATATCACATGTGTATCAGTGTTTCCGATTGACGCAGTTATAGCATGGTATAAAACTATTATGAACTAGTGAGATATGATAATAAACTTCTTTATTATTTGCCTCTAGGGCATATCTCTTTTAGTCTCCCACGTGCACTAGAGTACACATAATCCAATTGTATTTGTTACTAATCATAAAACCATATCAAATATATGTTTACTAATCATGCTTACTCATGGAGAAAACTTTCTATCTATGATCTGTATTACCATATCCTTATCTTCTTTGCAAATTGTTTAATGTCACCTAATTTGACATTATCCTATTATCACACTAGATCATGTGGCCGCGCGTTACCACACCCGTCCATTATGACAATAGATTGTTAGGAATTGAAGGGAATAATTTTTGATAATAACATGTCCATAAGTGTTCATCCACACCCACGACATTGCCAGCTCACATGACACAACAACAACATGTCCATCCTAACCTAAGTTAAGTCGTACAACAAATGGTTCATAGGTCATACAACAATGTTTGCATAAAATCCAGAGTCCAGGTCTGTAGGCAATTGACATCTCATAAAGCTGCCAAAAAACTTGAAGCCAAGAATTACCCAACGGTGTCTCCTGGTCCAAAAAAAACAAAAGAAAGAGTGTGCCATTTGGGCTCGTCTACTTTGAATGGAAGTCAACCTGTATTGCATCGAAATCAACTTGTAAATATGACGAATAAAATGGTACAATTTTGTGAATCAACTATTTGTTCCAAATTTATAGCCCTCTATGTCAATGACTGTACTTTCATCTTACATAGACCAGTTAGTCGAAACTAAAATTCATAATACAAAACCCACGGGAGGTGCAAGCTTCTAATGACAACTATCATGTGTAGCCCGTTATGTTTTGGGGTTTTTTCACAATGTAAAGGCGTGCATCCTAATCATAGGTAACAACAGGTAGGTAAAATCTATCAGGATATATAAAGAATTAATGAATGTCATGAGGCCTAAAGCAAAGTATCAAAAATTGAAGGTGTTACATGATGCACTAATATTGGACATTATAAACAATACATATTTGTCTAAATGTGATAGAATAGTAAGGTCACTTATGAGAACTACCTAAATTATACTTCTCAATCCTCGGGTGAAATATATTTGTTAATAAGCATGCTTAAAATATGTTCTTGCAATCATATTAAACTCAGATCTGCTACAAACTATCCAGGTTGTTTAAAAAGGCTCACAATCAAGATATGCCCAAAGCAGCCAACATTCTTTGATACTCCCTTCTTTGCAGGATCAGATAAGGAAATGAATCAAGTGCCTTTGGGAACAATTAAAATATCGGTTGCCTTGCATATGACTCCACACCTGAATGCATAACCCTTTTTTAAACGGTAAAGTTGATCCTACAACTAGATTTTAAAGTAATGGATTAGCTACTGACATGGGCTAAGCAAATCAAAACTATCAAGAGCGGTATTAAGGATGAGATAGATACTGAAATGAATGCAATCAGAGCAGTGTAGGTACAATAACTAATATGATCGCTTGACACTTGATTTTTTTGTTGCTACATATACTTGAAGATTTACTTTGTCAATTTTAATCCCTGATAAAGTATTTCAATGTCCTTAAAATAAGGCTGGTGGTCGTGTTGGCTTGCCATCGCTCGGCTCACACCACTCCACAAACTGTACGTGTGGTCTTAACCACCTTCTTACCATGGTATGAAATGTCAATAAGAAGAGGATTAATAGGTAACATCCATCGGATATAAAAGACCTTCATTATTCGAATAAAAGGGCAAGATATTCCTTCCATTTAGGCTCAGATAGGAGCGAAACACGTTACTGACATATTGCAGTTCTAATATAAATTAAATGAGTTCTTTGTCACCTTCCTAATTTTATATTCTCATAAGCTCTTTATCCATGATTCGTCATTATGAAAATATGTGATTAGACCAACCATATACTGTAGTCTTACGTTCATCCTTACTTGATCTAAATGGCGGAGCGTGCAACAAGATTAAGGAGGGGCCAACACGGATTGCTTAGTTAAAGTAGCCAATACCTTTGATGCTCAAATAACAAAAGAGGTCCACAACAAAGGCATCATTTAGGAGGGTCAGGGATCAATTTGCTCTTATCTATAGTTGCATGTTACAAAAGTTAACAAACAATATTAATCTAGACATATTGAAAATGAAGCCCAATGTGTAAAAAGACGAAAAACAAACTGTAATTAGACTTTGTGTGTATACTAAAGACATAAGGGGACTTCTTTATGTGAAATAACTTCCCTTGGAACGTAGTGTGAATCGGCAGTATATTTAGCATCAACATATTTAGTAACTGAACCTAGAAAATATCGTGAGCAGATAAGAAGTTGCAAATGATACATATAGATACATACCACCTAGATCAGTAGAGAGCTGTTGTGCAGGAGCTAACAAAAATCAGTTCTTGATCACCTATGCAGTAGACCTCACCTATGTAGAGTCTCTGTTAATGCGTAGGATTTCAATGGGTTCATGGCATCGAGTGTGGAGCGGCGACATGCCACCATTCCTGCCTCAAAGATAAAGATCCCATGCATGTGGCGTCCGAACCATGCTGATCCATGGCCCTTCACTGCCCACGACTCCAGCTTCTTGTAGATCACCGAATGTGCGACGTTGCAGCCTAGTTATTGAATTGATTCACATTACCTGCATGGGTTCCAAATCCAGACAGGGAGCAGATGGGGTTGAGTACTGATGCATCATGCCGGCGAGGAAGAACACCAACTTCATGGCCTTGTCGTCGGAGGCGGCGAAGAGCTTGAAAAAGTAGGACACCGAGGGTGGCAGGACTGATCTAGATGATGACCAACGGAGCGGGGATGATGGCGGAAGCCGACGGATGACGAGGGGAATAAGAGGTTGGATACAAGGTCGACACTCTAGGGAGGTGGGAGATTTTGGTGATGCATACGTGGATCTATCTGGACCATCCGCCCAAGAGCGAACGTGAGGCCACCGATTTTACTTCCAAAGGAGCGACCCCTAGGGACACTTGGCCCACGAGCGGCCCTGCCGGGAGAAGAGGCTCATCAGGCGTGTGGAAATGATCCAAAGAGGAGACCTGATGGTGAAAATCCGTGATAGAGTGAGAGAGATCATGTTTGTCTCAGTTTTATTGTCCCTAATAATATGTTGAAGTATATGTTTGGCGGCAAAGTGAGACTTTGTTTTCTTGTGTTTACATGACGTTTGGTCAGCCAAGTGGACTTTCACTGTTGTCATGTATACTTATAAAACATACTTAGTTGAAGTCGAACTTACTTAACCATAAAAACCATACTTGCTTCTCCTAGAGTAGTCACATACTTCTATATCTATGTAGATTTGATTGACGGTGCATTAATTGCAACTTCGATGCCTAACCACGCTCCTTTTATATTTAAAGACAAACTTATCTCTAGTTCATGAATTAACTTAGGAATCGCTTCGAAACATGTTCTTATGACTAATAACTTGTTTTTCTAACCAAAAACTTGGATCACATTATGTCGAGTATAAAATATGGTTATATGGAAGAACCTATGTCTAAGGCATAGGAGATGTAACCATATCTTTTCGTTCTTTTAACCATTGTTGTTCATACCAAGATTAATTCAATGCTTCTGTCGTCGGATTGATGACAAGTACACCATGAGGGGGTCCTCGAGGCGTGCGGAAGAGAGGGGTGTGAGACGTACGGTGTTCCGGGACGGTGAGCACACAAGTTTACGCAGGTTCGAATCCGCCGGCTTTGGACGGATCCTACTCCTGCTAGCAATCCAGTAATATGGCAGAGCCGGAATATGTGTTACAAGGGGTTCGCCTGTGCGAGTTGAGATTGTGATTGTAAGGGGTGCCCTAAAGGCTCTCCCTAGGACGGCTTATATAAATATCCGGCCTAGGGTTTACATGAGAGATCTATCTGGCTACGACTAAGAGTCGGTTACAGAGTACATCTTGAACTACAAGTAACACTTTGGGCCTATGTCGGTAAGTCCTCTAGGCCTTCCTGTAGCCGGACTGGACTCTGTTTCTTCTCCCTGACTGGGCCGCCCGTGAAGCAAAGCTCTAACCCGAAATGGGCCACCCTGGTCAGTGAGGAACTGTGAGGATACCCGGAAAGTATATCCCCAACAGCAGCCCCCGGAAGTCTCCAAGATCCAAATTCAGATTCATCATCATCTAGCTTGATCTCCGGCTTGCAGAATCTTGAAGGGTTCCTAAAACTTCAAAACAAAAGATACGATCCAGGTCTCAAAAATAAGTCGGATCTATCAGTATGTTATTCGAATTTCTAGCTTGATATTCAAACTGAGCAGGATCTTGGTCTCTGACGTCATCTGACACTGGTCATGGTCAAGTCACGTCACTGACAGACATCTCCTGTCAGCATGACCGTTGGTGGGTCTGCCGTTCGTGGAACCAAGGCGCCGTTTTAATGCATGCGTGGAGATCGAGGCGACGTAATAATCGCGTGGGGGCTTCCCAGTTCTTTCCATGACGCTTGGCGTGTGTACTGTGTCATTTGCACGAATCTTGGCATGGTTCGGTGGCTGTAAGGGGTGAGGATCCCATCTTCTCATCTTCTTCACCTATTCCCGTGTTTTTTCCTTCTCCTCCACTTCTCCCATGCGCACAGAGCTCCCTTGCCTCCAGAAATTCCCTGCATCGCCCATCCAAGGTCACCGACGCACCGGAAAATGGCTTCCACTTCAACTTCCGGCGCAACAGCGACAACAGCGGCGGTGAAAAAGGAGAGCAATCACGGGGTTTGGATCCCGTGCGTTCTCGACGATTAGAAGCTCCGCGGCGTCGAATAAGAAGGGCTCCTCCGCGTCGGCGATTGGCGGAGTGGCTTTGCGAAGCCGTCCCCAACCCTCACAACGGCGAGCGAGTGCACTTCGGCACCCACTTCGACAGAGGTTTCTCCTTTCCTCCCTCAGATTTCTTTTCTGAGGTGATAGATCATTATAGTGTTCAACTTCACCATCTCCCCCCAAACTCTATCTTAGAGATGAGCGCCTATGCGGCTTTGTGCGAGGGGTATGTCGGCATTAGGACGAGTCTCATTCTCTTCCGGTACTATTTCCATGTCCGAAGAAACTGCATCACCACCGGTAATCCCTACATTACCGGTACTATTAGTCTTTCGGTTAGGCGTGAGCACGTCTATCCTCAGATTTTAGCTAGTGAGTCGGTCAAACAATGGCCGGCTACCTTTTTCTATCACAAGGACATTCCCGCTCCCGGCAAAGCTAGTGCTTTGCTGGCTTTCGTCGATGGAGCCGACGCCTCAACCATCTGGGACGAGGCCGCTCCGGCTCTCAGTGATGATCTGCTTCTCTCCAAGAGGCGGATTGAATACCTGATGAAGCACAAGGGCCTGAGAGGGTCCGACTTGGTCCAAAGCTGGGTTGCACGCCAGATCCAGCCTCTCTAGCACCACGGCGACCGACTGATGCATTCCATCACAGCATCGAAAAAGGACTCCATCCGCATCAGCTCCAAGGCCTTGAAGCCACAAGATTACATAAGCCAAATCAAATGGCTGATAAAGGAGCAAATCGAAAGAAAGATTTAGGATTTGTCTCTGGATATGCACACAGCGGAAGACCCTGTAGTGCTGGTAAGATTTTTAGCAGTAAACCCTTTTTATGTGTTTCACCTTTATATTATTTCGCAATACTGAGATATTATCTTCTTTTCAGCTTGCCGACCTCCTCGAGTCGGAATTGGCTCCTATCGAGGGATATCCTCCTGAGTTTTCTCAGGAGGAGGAATTGGTCCCACTGCCGGACATTGTGCCCAGGAAGCTCAAAGCTCCGATAGTAGCCATCGGCACAAAGGAAGTGCCAGTTGTGAAGAGGTAACTTTCCACACAACTTCCGCCTTTATACTTTACTCGTAATTTCTTCCGAGACGTAATGTTCTTTATTCTACTACTTTCTCAGAGCTAAGCAGCTCATCAAGGGCAAGGGGAAGGGAACTATTTCGAAGCCCCTGCGTCAGACGAAGCTATCTTTGGCTTCTCCTGCCGTGGCTCCTCCGACTCCTGCCCCTCAAACTTTTGCAGTGTCTGTGATTACTCCATCCCCGGTCATCGTAGAAGATCCAACTCCCTCAACAGGGCCAGCGACCCTTGAGTCGCAAACTGATGTCACCATGGGTGACTCAGGTTTTGATAAGGGTGAACCCTCTTCGGTTAATGATCCCTCGGCAAAGACCTTCGCCGAAAATCTCCTGAATAATCTGGGACTTGCCAAATTTGGCATGTCTCGGAAATCTGCGGAGGAAATCCAACGGCTGGCCCGGCAATGCCTGGAAAGCCGTAATATCTCTACCGAAGAAGAAGCACAAGAAGCGGAGGACATCAAGTACTCTGATCTTCTCGAACAAGTCCGCCTTCGTGATGAGGGACTAAGAGCTAGTGTGCTTCCACCACCTCCGATTATTCCACTCACCCTCGCCGAGAAGGTTACTACTGAGGTGAACATGTGCCTAAGCAAGCTCACACATGAACATCATGTAAGTCAGAATTCCAACTCACGTTTTTCTTTATTGTACTTTATATCATATCCTCTAGCCCCAAGCATGAAGTTGGAAAATCAATCCGGGTTTATGCTTCATTAGGATGCCAAAGAATGAACTAGTATAGCCCCCAAGGCTCGTGCTGATATTAGCTACTATATTAGCCCGAGTCTTTAGTAGACTTCTGACTCTGGGTATCCTGACTTACAGGAAGTTAATTCATATAACCAGCAAGTGTTGAAGAATGTCTACAATAAGCGGAGAGAGATCAAAGCTCTCCGATTTAAAAATGTTGAGCTTAAAGTTTCCAAGGATGAGGCCGAAGGTAAACATTCTGAGACTCAAACCTTGTCTTGCGTTTTCATAGTCGAATATTTTTGCTGAACTGTTGTTCTTTTTGACTTACAACACTGATAAAGCAGTCATGTGCTATGATCGAAGAGGCCGAGAATCTGAAGACCTTGGTGGTGGAAAACAAGGATCTCCGTTGAGAGCTAGACCAGCTTAAGGCGGATCATGAGAAGAGCATTGCTCAAGTTCACAAATCCTCCTCCATGGCCACCATGGAGCGTGATCGCAAGATTGCACTCTACGAGCAGAAAATCTCGGATCTCAACGACGAGCTATTCAAAGAGAAGGATCTTTCCGAGGTGCTCTGGGCTGAACTCTGGAGTCTTCATGAATAGAAAACCAAAGTTGATGACATCATCTTTGGTATGTTTCCATCTTTCTGACTTGTTTACATTCTTTGACTCTTTCGATGTCGGATTTATTTAACCGTTTTGCGGTATATGCATAGGTCCTATGAACTTGACGGACTCCACCTCTGCCGAGCCTCGCACCCACCGGCTTACCCAAGTCGGTGATTTGCTTCATGACTTCCGCCAATCCATTGAGGATATTGGCGAAGCTCTCAAGGTTCCGGACATGCATAGCATGTCCGACTTTCAGGTGCGGGACAAGGAAAAGGAGATGCCGCAGCTTGTGCGGGACTGGAACATGTCCTACGCGTGATCCGTAGCGCAGAATGCTCTCACCATGGTCATAAGCCACCATGGAAGCATGGAAATCTGGCAAGTGACTAGAGGGTACTCTACTATGGACAAAGACAGCCAGAAGCAGGATATCAAAGCCATCATGGACTCCTGCGCCGGATATGGGTGCCACGTAGCTGATTTAACCAGCTACGACACTCCCTTCTTCAACCGCGTGGACATGCCGCCTCCGCCTCCCTAAGAAGCAGCTGAAGTTTCCGAGGATGAACAAACCATATCGGATTTGGACATCTCGGATCGTTATCAGGGTGCGACTGATGTGTCCAGCGAGCCGACAGCTCCTACCTCTCCTCGTGCATCATAAGTTATCAAGAAAAAATAGACGTGTTATTCTGAAAACATTATGGGTCTGTAAATATTTAGTATGATACTTTTGCTAGTGCTAAGCATTAATCTATTCAGCACTTTTGGTTTAAATTTTTGTGTGCCTGCACTTGTACTTTTTTGTCTGTGCTTATCGTTTATCTGGCTTTCCGCCTCGTCCCTTTCGTGAGCCGGCTAAACTTTTAGCACGGAAACTTTGCCGAGCAACGGAGCTCAATTGCTAAACCAGTTTAAAATCGGAAACAAAGCCGGCTTCTAGTACCAACAATTCACTACTTGGAAAATACCCGCATCTGGCAATCAGACAAATAACCAAAGTATAGACTAGGAAATATAAATTTATACCCGAAGGTAGCAATTTTAGAATCAGAAATCTAAACCAGAACAAACATGAGCATAAAGTACTTTCAAGTATTCTGGGATTTTCGACTGTCACATGATCATTCGGAAATAAGATGGTAAAAACTTCTCAGAAAAAAATTGAAGCAACCAAAACTTTTATTTCTCATAGAACATGTACACATATATGAGTACAAAGAAGGATAAACTAAGAATAAAAGGGACGTAGTTGAGCAATATTCTATGGTCTGTCTAACTCATCCGAATTTGTACTGCCTCTAGCTCTCTTTATCTTCTTAGTAGCAGGTCTTTCTTTGACTGGCCTCATATCAGTTAGGTAGTATAAACCATTGTGGAATACTCGACTAACTAAAAATGGCCCTTCCCATACTGGGGAAAGTTTGTGCTTTCTTTATTGCACAAGCCGGAGAACCAAATCACCCTTATTGAAATATCTATTTCTGACTCTCTAGCTATGATACTTGCGTAACTTCTGCTGATAGGCTGTTGATCTCATTTCAGCAACGACGCGAACGTCTTCCACTAAGTCGAGATCATTTTGTCAAGAAATGCCGGCATCCTCTTCGATATACGCGGCCACTCTAGGAGAAGTGTGAATCAAATCACTAGAAAGAACTGCTTCTGCGCCATAGACCAAGAAGAAAAGGTGTGTATCCAGTTGACCTGTTCAGAGTTGTTCGCAAACTCCATATTATAGAAGGTAACTCCTCTGCCCAAGCCCCCACAGCGCGTCGTAGTGGTGCTTCGAGTCTCGGTTTTAGGCATTGTAGGATTAAACCATTTGCTCTTTCGACTTGTCCATTAGCCTGTGGATGTGCGAATGACGCAATGTCAAGCCGGATATTTTGTTCGTTGCAGAATTCAGCAAGTTCTCCCATACAGAAATTACTCCCGTTGTCCGTGATAATACTATGTGGATAACCATACCAGATTATAACATCCTCGACAAATCTTTTGGCTGTAGCTCCATCCCAACTAGTGATGGGTTTAACCTCAATCCATTTGGTGTACTTATCCACCATCACTAAGAGGTGAGTAAATCCACTTGGAGCCCGTTTAAACGGTCCTACCATGTCAAGCCCCCAGACCGCGAAAGGCAATGTTATAGGTATTGTTCGCAGCTGATCAGCCGGAATGTGAGCTTGTTTGGTGTACTTTTGGTAGCCCTTGCATGTCTTGACCAACCGTTCGGAATCTGCCTTGGCTGTAAGCCAGAAAAAACCGTGTCGGAAAGGTTTTGCCACTAAAGATTTGGCTGCAGCATGGTGACCACACTCGCCTTTGTGGATTTCTCTTAAGATTTCCGCTCCTTCCGGAGATACGCAGCGCGGAAAGACCCCAAATACACTCCACTTATAGAGCTCACCATTAACTACAGTATAGGCTTTCGCTCATCGGATAATCTGCCGGCTCAGAACTTCGTCTTCGGGTAATTTGCCGTCTACCAAATAGTCAAGGTAGGGTTGAGTCCAGCTGGGAATTACAGCCAGAACTACTATCAAAGGTAAGTCAGATTTGGTCGGATATTCCTCGCCCACTCCTTTTATTGAAGGAACTTTGACGTGCTCCAAAAAAAGCACCATCCGGGACCTCTTTCCGTGTAGAGCCTATTCGAGATAATGCATCTGCTTCCTCATTTTCTGCTCGAGGGATGTGTTGAACCTCAAACGCTTCGAATGATTTTGATAAATCATCCACGACAGCTTTATATGCTGCCATGTGTTTATTTGCATTACAAATATCCGACACTTGTTGAGCAACAAGATCCGAATCTCCGTAACACATCAAACGTCTGATGCCAATGTCCTTAGCAATCCGGATTCCATGCAGCAGTGCTTCATACTCGACAATATTATTTGTCGCTATGAAGTGGATCTGCAACACGTATAAAAGTTTATCTCCTTGGGGTGATTTGAGCACCACGCCAGCCCCCGATCCCCCGCGAGCCTTAGGCCCATCAAAATATAGGGTCCAATATTCCGACTCAGGGAGGGTCATATTCTCCTTCATCTCTGTCCAATCAGCAACAAAGTCGGCAATGATTTGGGATTTGATTGCTGTCTGAGGTTTGTACTCAATATCGAAAGCTGAGAGCTCTATGCCCTATTTGGCGACGCGTCCTGTGGCGTCACTATTGTTGATTATATCTCTCATGGGAGTTGTGCTCACTATGGTAATTGGATGCTCCTGAAAATTGTGTCGTAGCTTACGAGATGCCAATAACACACTATAAGCTAGCTTTTGATAGTGCGGATACCGCTGTTTCGATTCTGTCAAGACCTCGCTGATAAAGTAAGTTGGACGCTGCACCAAGTGTTCCTAATTTTCCTCCGGTCTCTCCACTACCATGATGATACTGACAACTTTGTTTGTCGCAGCAAGATAGAGCAACATTGGTTCCTGTGGCTCCGGCGCAGCAAGGATAGGAGCAGATGAGAGTACTTTTTTCAGGTCTTGTAGTGCAGCTTCAACTTCGTCGGTCCACACAAAATCCTTGGTCTTTTTCAGGAGTTTGTATAATGGTGCGGCTCTTTCACCAAGCCGGCTTACAAACCGACTGACTGCAGCAATGCAACTAGTTAGTCTTTGTATGTCCTTCAGGCGAGTTGGCCTGGAAATATTGAGCATAGCCTTGATTTTGTCTCGGTTTACCTCTATGCCTCTTTGAGACACAATAAAACCTAACAATTTTCCGGCTGGGATTCCATAGAAGCATTTCTTCGGATTAAGCATTATGTTGTATTTTTGTAGATTGGCGAATGTTTCCTCTAAGTCAGAAATCAATGTTTCCTTCTTTTTGGACATCACCGCAATATCATCCACATATGCATGTACATTGCGTCCGATTTGATCGTGGAGGCAACGCTGCATTGTGCATTGGTACATAGCTCCTGCGTTCTTCAGCCCAAAGGGCATCGTAACAAAACAGAAGGTTCCGAAGGGGGTTATGAATGAAGTTTTTACTTTGTCAGATTCCTTCATCCGGATTTGGTGATAACCGGAATCTGCGTCGAGAAAACAGAGGAGTTCCGAGCCTGCCGTAGAATCGATAACTTGATCAATCCTAGGCAGAGCGAATGGATCTTTGGGGCAAGCCTTGTTCAAGGCAGTATAATCAACACACATCCTTAAACCAGTGGTGTCCTTTTTAGGGACCAATACAGGATTGGCCGACCACTCAGTGTGGATGACCTCTTCTATGAATCCGGCTAACTCGAGTCGTCCTAGTTCCTTAGCTATTGCCTTACGCTTTTCATTGCCGAAACATCGTAAGGACTGTTTGACGGGTTTAGCGTCCGCGTTTACATTTAAAGAGTGCTCGGTGATGGCCCAAAATATATCGAGCTTGTTGGGGAACCCCAAGAGGAAGGTATGATGAGCACAGCAGCAAGTTTTCCCCCAGTACGAAACCAAGGTTTAATCGAACCAGTAGGAGCAAGGAAACACCCCAAAGGTGTTGCTAGCTGAGCCTTGGCAGGGCGCACTGCCGGTGCTAGTAGCAACATGGAGACCTATGATACATTGCAAATGTATCTATAATTTTTGATGTTCCAGGCTTAGTTTTATCCACTTTCTTGTGTTTTGTTCCAACTTTGGCGTACTTTTATTATGATTTCTTGGACTAACCTATTAACAAGAGCCATAGTGCCAGCTGCCTGTTTTCTATTGTTTTTGGTTCCAGAAAAGTCAGAAAATGAATATTCTCGGAATTGGACGACAAAAGCCAAAGTGCCTATTTTTCCAGAAGGGATCAAGTGCCCGAATACGAGACGGAGAAGGGATGGGGCCCGGCCACACCACCTGGCAGCGCGGCCAGGCCTGGCCCGCACAAGGGGGTGGTCTGGCCGCCCCCAATACCCCCTCGGCCTCTCCTTCCGCCTATAAGTTGCCCTCGGGACGAAAACCCTAAGTACCCGATCAAAAATCCACGAAAGAGTCTGTAGCCGTCGTCGTCTCTGTCCCTAGATCGGGGGGATCTGAAGATCTTCCCGGCACCCTACCAGAGAGGGGAATTCACCCCGGAGGCCTTCTTCATCACCATGCAAGCCTCCGGTGTGATGCGTGAGTAGTTCATCCTTGGACTACGGATCCATGTAGTAGCTAGATGGCTGGTTTCTCCTCCTTTGTGCTTTCATGTTTAGATCTTGTGAGCTCCATTCATGATCAAGATCATCTATTTGTAATTCATACATGTTGTGTTTGCGGGGATCCGATGGATATTGAGATGCTATTTCAGATTGATTATTGATTCTATCATGTCTTTGTTATTTGAGATCTTGCATGCTTTCCGTTGTTAGTAGCTATCTTGGCCAAGTAGATGCTAGCAACTCCAAGAGTTAGTATTTATGCTCGATAGTGGGTTCATGCCTCTGGTAATCTGGGGAAGTGACAGAAATCTCTAAGGTACTAGATGTGCTGTTGCTACTAAGGAGAAAACAACGATCCTTTGTTCATAGAACAATTGTATTGTTTACTTTACACGCACTTCATAAAGCAATAATCTGTTGCTTGCAACTTAATACTGGAGAGGGTTCGGATGATAACCTGAAGGTGGATTATTAGTCATAGATGCAGTTGGATGGCGGTCTATGTATTATGTTGTAATGCCCAATCAAGTCTCAAAGGAGTCAAGATTATTAGTATATGCATGTATCACTTTCTCGGTGTTTGTCAATTGCCCCGCTGTAATTTGTTCACCCAGCATGTTATCTATCTAAGGAGAGACACCTCTAGTGAACTATGGATCCCGGTCCTTTTTACTTTACGTACAATCTACAACTGTTTACTGCTTTGTGTTTACTTTCTGCAAACTTTTACTTCTTTCCATTCGATACGTTTAATACTTTGTTTTCCGCAAAACACGGTGAGATTGACAACCTCATCGCAAGTTGGGGACAAAGTTCTGTGGTTGTGTTGTGCAGGTCTCCACGTTGCTACTAGCACCGGTAGTGCGCCCTGCCAAAGCTCAGCTAGTAACACCTTTGAGGTGTTTCCTTGCTCCTACTGGTTCGATTAAACATTGGTTTCATAACTGAGGGAAATTTGCTGCTGTGCTCATCATACCTTCCTCTTGGGGTTCCCAACGAGCTCTACATCAACACCTCCATCAAGCATTTTTCTGGGCGCCATGCATAGAGCCATCAAGCATTTTTCTGGCGCCGTTGTTGGGGAGTCAAGGACATCTTCACAAGGGGAGTCCCTCATAACCAATCTCTTTACTTTGTTGTTTTTGTTTTGCTTAGTTTCTTTTTGCTTTGTTTGCTTGTTTCGTTCTTCAAAAAACACAAAAAAATTAGTTTTACTTGTTTGCTTTCTTATTTGAAAACCCAAAAAAATGACTACTCTTGAAAACACCAAGTTGTGTGACTTCACTAGCACCAACAACAATGATTTTATGAGCACTCATATTGCTCCACCTATGGCTGAAAATACTTTCTTTGAGATAAAACCTTCTTTGTTCAATCTTGTTATGAGAGAGCAATTTTCTGGTATTGGTAATGAAGATGCTTCTTCCCATCTAAATAACTTTATTGAACTTTGCGAGATGCAAAAGCATAAGGATATAGATGGTGATATTATTAAACTGAAATTGTTTCCTTTCTCTTTGAGAGGAAAAGCTAAAGAGTGGTTGAATTCTTTAACTAGGAATAGTATTGATTCTTGGACTAAGTGCAAAGATGCTTTTATTGGAAAATACTATCCTCTTTCTAAGATTATATCCATGAGAAGTGAAATAATGAAGTTTAAACAACTTGATAATGAGCATGTTGCTCAAGCTTGGGAAAGAATGAAATCTTTGGTAAAGAATTGTCCCACTCATGGACTGACTGCTGGGATGATCATCCAAACTTTTTATGCAGGATTGAACTATTCTTCAAGGAACCTATTGGATTCAGCTGCTGGAGGTACCTTTATGACCATCACTTTGGGTGCTGCAACAAAACTATTGGATAATATGATGGTTAATTATTCTGAATGGCGTACTGAGAGAGCTCCACAAGGTAAGAAGGTAAATTCTGTTGAGGAAACCTCCTCCTTGAGTGATAAGATTGGTATTATTATGTCTATGCTTGTTTATGGGAAAGCCCATATTGATCCAAATAATGTTCCTCTAGCCTCTTTGGTTGCTCAAGAAGAGCAAGTTGATGTGAACTTCATAAGAAATAACAACTTTGGCAACAATGCTTATGGTAATAATGCTTATAGGAACAATTTTGGTAACAACAATTATAAGCCATATCCTCCCAACAATGGTAATGCTTATGGAAATTCTTACAACAATAATAAGAGTGCTCCCTCTGAACTTGAAGTTATGCTTAAAGAGTTTATTAGTAAACAAACTGCTTTCAATAAAACTATTGAGGAGAAACTCTCTAATGCAGAAAGAAATATAGCATCTTTGGCTGAAGCTCAATCTTCTTTGAATAAAATGGCTGCTAAACCTGAAACTAATGAGAATCCCTTTGCAGCTACTAATGCCATACAAGTAAGAATTGATGAAAATGTTAGACTATTAGCTGAATTACATGCTAAGTGGGAAAGAGAAGATGAAATTGCTAGAAACATTAGTGTTTCTACTGTTGCCACCACTAGTGTTGAGGCTAGTAATAGTTCTACTACTTTAGATGATAAAGTTGATTTTGATCTTGATGGTTGCAACATCTCTGAAGTTATTAAGTTCCTACAAAAGCTTGCTAAAAGTCCTAATGCTAGTGCTATGAACATGGCTTTTACAAAACACATTACTGATGCTCTCATAAAGATTAAATAAGAAAAGATGAAACATAAAGCTTCTATTCCTATAAAACAAGAATATGGTTGGGAACCCATCATTAATATGAAAGTGAATGACTTTGATTTCAAAGCTTTGTGTGATCTTGATAGTATTGTTTCTATTATGCCTAAAAGGATTTATGATATGCTTGATTTGCCTCCTCTTGAAGATTGTTATTTGAATGTCCCACTGATGCTAATGCTAAAAACAAACCCATGGGGAGTCTTAATGATGTTCTTATTATGGTTAATGATTCATATGTCCCCGTTGATTTCTATGTTTTGGATGTTGAATACAATGCTTCTTTTCCTATTACTTTGGGAAGACCTTTTCTTAGAACTGTTGGTGCCATCATTGATATGAAAGAAGGGACCATTAAATACCAACTCCCACTCAAGAAAGGTGTAGAACACTTCCCTAAAAAGAGAGAAAAGATTTCTTTTGCTTCTCCTATGAAATTTTTTTTGGTCTTAATGCTTCTTCATTTGAGAACACTTGATTCTTTCTTTGGTTCTTATGCCTAACTTAAAGGCGTTAAAGAAAAGTACTTGTTGGGAGATAACCCAAGAGTTTTAGTTGAGTCTTGGAAGTTATTACCTCTGTAATAACCTCTCCTTATCCTTTTTATTTGCTTTTTGTGCCAAGAGTAACCTCTAATGAGAGAGAAGTAATGATTTGGAAAGTTGCTGTCCCGAAACAGATTTCTGTGCTTCACCGTAAAAATTCCTGAGAGAGCTCTGTACGTCAGAATGAGTTGTAATTGTTTTTGCTTCTGCCCCAGGTTGTTATCTAACTTTCGTTCGTTCAACACTTTTTTATTTGAGCAACAGAAGGTCTTCGCAAAAATTCGTCTTTACCTGCTGGTCTGTTTTGACAGATTTCTGCCATTTTCTGCATTTGCTTCTTGTTAGTTCCTTTGGGGAATTGAGCTTTTTGAGGGAAGTGCTACAGTAGCTAGTGTTCTAATGGAAGTTTATTTGGTGTTAGAACTGAACCTTGAGACTTATTTATCTTAAGTGCACTAATGTTGCTAATGAGATTGCGTGAAGTTTTGTATGAAGGAAAATTTTTAGGTGTATGGAAGGAATGAGTAATGAGATGACGGATGGACTAAAGCTTAAGCTTGGAGATGCCACGTGTGTCACCCCAAGAAATATCCAAGAAGTACAAGCGTCAAAGCTTGGGGATGCCCAAGGCATCCCCTTCTTCATCAATAAAAATTTCAGGTTTCTTCCAAACGCTTCATTTTTATTGTTTTGTGCACAGTTGTGTTTTTCTTGGAGCATCTTCTTTTTCGTTTTTGTTTTGGTTTTTAGTTTGCTTGGTTTGCTTAGTTTTCTGAATAAGTTGGTTGGACCCCCTTTCACACTTTGGTTTGCAAATAGTTTGATTTGGTTTGGAAAAGAGTAGAAAAGTTCATGCTTTTGTGGTAAAAAGAGCTCGTTTTAACTGTGGCTATGCTTTGTCATGCCATGCTTGATATTGTTTTGGCTTTATGCCTAGTATTCTTTGCTGTAGCATGACTTGTTATAAACAATTGAGATTGCTTAATGTGCCTTGGATGAATCATGCGTTGTTTTAGCATATTAAAGCATAGTATAGTGGTATTCTCCTTTGATGCTTTATTTGGGTTGACTTGGCACATCCTCACACCATGTTATGACTATCTCAAGTCACCATAGCCTTTATGATCCTTTAGTTTTCAACTTGTAGTATCACTTTATGCTTTGATTAATGATGTTTTGTCGCTCTGCATGATTATAGCCATTATTGCTCTCTTAGTTTGTCGCTCCCAGTCTTTTGCTAGCCTCCACAACCAAGTATGAGTTCCACTCATGCATCCAACTCCCTAAACCAAGTTTTTCCAAAGAGTCCACCATACCTACCTATTAGCTTATGCTATTCCAAGTATATTCATGCTTTTGTTTACCTTCCACTTGTTATGAGAAAACTAGTGATTAAAGCTCTCACAAACTTGATGGCACACTTTACTTTATTGCCTCTAATAAACTTGAACCATTGGTTCCTTCTTTGTTGCGTATATGCTTGCGCTTTATAAGTTGAAATTAGCAGAACCATGTTTCATGGGGAACGCTTTCAACATTGCACTTGTACTTTGTACCCCGTTGATATTATGTTCTTTTGCTTACGGATCCCGGCGGTGTGAAATAAAAGTGGAACTTGTAAGATCATGGAGTTTGTATATGTGTTAGAGAAACTCCTGGGCCGCTAGCCTAAGCCATGCCTAATCATGGTGGAAACTTGCAGCATCACCATAATGAGCACTCTATGAAGCATCCTCAATAAAAACCTATGCAAATAGCAAATAAAAAGATCGCTGAGATGCTCATTGTCTGCTTGCCTTGTCATTTTGATTATGGGAAAGCTCCCGTATCATGTGCAAGGGGTACCCCGTTGGCGGTTCTTAATGATACACATATACTTACAATGACAAGAGCTTACTCGTGACTGAAGTTGAGTAGCATGAGGATCGGTCTTCGTAAGTAAGGGGCATGAGATTTCGGTTTATAACTTGTCAAGCATATCCTCTTAGTTGTGTCACTTTAACCTTAATCACCTTCAAGATGCTTATGATAGGGGCAATGAGAGCTGAAAACTACAAGTACCATAATTTTTGGAAGCTCTTTATGAGACTTGAATCCCTACTTCCTTTTACAAAAGGCCTTTCTTCCACCATTACATTGAGTCTCCACCTCCTATCTTTATGCACCTACTTTGAGAGCATAGTGGCCATTCTTAGTTCTATGTGCATTGTCCCAAGACTAGTTGATTGATGCATAACTTGTTATTGCTTGTTTGAAACTATTGTATCTAGTCACTCTTTTGAACTTTGAAGGTGTCCTATGCATTTATATTTGCTACTCTATCGAGGGACAAGCTGAATACTTTTATGCTATGTTTTCTTTATGTGAAACAAACAGACGTCTTGCAAAGCATTGTTATTCATGAATCTTTTGTTTGTGCCTTTTCATGTTGTATCATAGTTTCTTTGCTTATTGCTAGAACTTTGTCTTTCATGTTATGATTGAAGTACTATGATCCCATCTTTGAGTTTTGCAAATACTTTGATCAAGTTTTGATGGTGCATGCCACCTCAAAAATTATTTCTTTTTATCACTTACCTACTCGAGGACAAGCAGGAGTTAAGCTTGGGGATGTTGATACATTGCAAATGTATCTATAATTTTTGATGTTACATGCTTAGTTTTATCCACTTTCTTGTGTTTTGTTCCAACTTTGGAGTACTTTTATTATGATTTCTTGGACTAACCTATTAACAAGAGCCACAGTGCCAGCTGCCTGTTTTCTGTTGTTTTTGGTTCCAGAAAAGTCAGAAAATGAATATTCTCGGAATTGGACGGGACAAAAGCCAAAGTGTCTATTTTTCCAGAAGGGATCAAGTGCCAGAATATGAGATGGAGAAGGGCTGGGGCCCGGCCACACTACCTGGCCGCGCGGCCAGGCCTGGCCCGCGCCAGGGGGTGGTCTGGCCGCCCCCAGCACCCCCTCGGCCTCTCCTTCCGCCTATAAGTTGCCCTCGGGACGAAAACCCTAAGTACCCGATCAAAAATCCATGAAAGAGTTTGTAGCCGCCGTCGTCTCTGTCCCTAGATAGGGGGGATCTGAAGCTCTTCCCCGCACCCTGCCGGAGAGGGGAATTCACCCTGGAGGCCTTCTTCATCACCATGCAAGCCTCCGGTGTGATGCGTGAGTAGTTCATCCTTGGACTACGGATCCATGTAGTAGCTAGATGGCTGGTTTCTCCTCCTTTGTGCTTTCATGTTTAGATCTTGTGAGCTTCGTTCATGATCAAGATCATCTATTTGTAATTCATACATGTTGTGTTTGCGGGGATCCGATGGATATTGAGATGCTACTTCAGATTGATTATTGATTCTATCATGTCTTTGTTATTTGAGATCTTGCATGCTTTCCGTTGTTAGTAGCTATCTTGGCCAAGTAGATGCTAGCAACTCCAAGAGTTAGTATTTATGCTCGATAGTGGGTTCATGCCTCTGGTAATCTGGGGAAGTGATAGAAATCTCTAAGGTACTAGATGTGATGTTGCTACTAGGGAGAAAACAACGATCCTTTGTTCATAGAACAATTGTATTGTTTACTTTACACGCACTTCGTAAAGCAATAATCTGTTGCTTGCAACTTAATACTAGAGGGGGTTCGGATGATAACCTGAAGGTGGATTATTAGTCATAGATGTAGTTGGATGGCGGTCTATGTATTATGTTGTAATGCCCAATCAAGTCTCAAAGGAGTCAAGATTATTAGTATATGCATGTATTGCTTTCTCGGTGTTTGTCAATTGCCCCACTGTAATTTGTTCACCCAGCATGTTATCTATCTAAGGAGAGCCACCTCTAGTGAACTATGGATCCCGGTCCTTTTTACTTTACGTACAATCTACAACTGTTTACTGCTTTGTGTTTACTTTCTGCAAACTTTTACTTCTTTCCATTCGATACGTTTAATCCTTTGTTTTCCGCAAAACACGGTGAGATTGACAACCTCAACGCAAGTTGGGGACAAAGTTCTGTGGTTGTGTTGTGCAGGTAACTTTGGATGTGGTTGTGTTAGGGACAACCTCATCCAGGTGCCCCCCGATAACATAATAACTTTCGCTTTTGTCCCGTCCAATTCCGAGAATATTCATTTTCTGACTTCCTGGAACCAAAAACAGCAGAAAACAGGCAGCTGGCACTGTGGCTCTTGTTAATAGGTTAGTCCAAGAAATCATATGAAAAGTACTCCAAAGTGTGGACAAAACATAAGAAAGTAGATAAAACCAAGCATGGATCATCAAAAATTATAGATACATTTGCAATGTATCACTCAGCAAGTTCCCTAGGTACTCCGGTCATGTCAGATGGCTGCCATGCGAAGATATCTTGATTTGCTTTGAGGAACTTGACAAGCGCACTTTCCTATGTGCTATCTAGGCCTACGCCTATCTGGGTCACCTTGGAGGGGTCATCATCCTTCAATGGCGTCTTCTTCGTCTCTTCTGATGCCTTGAACTCTGATTCGGCTTTGTCACCTCCTTCTTCGTTGGGGCATCTCGGACAGATCTATGCTCTTCTTGATCTCCTGGTACTCCTGGGCGTGCAACACGGCTTCAGCAAAGGCGGCATTTCCATCCTTTCACTCTCGCGCTTTCTTCGGGTCTCCCCTGATGGTGATCATGTTGGAAATATGCCCTAGAGACAAATAGTAGTAAGGACTATTATCATATTTCATATAGTTTATGATCAAGTTTTATATCATGCTATAACTGCATTGAGTGGAAACATCAATGCACGTGTGATATACAAACAACCAGGGGTTCCCAGTGAAACTCTAGTCACTAGTTCATTGGTCAACAGATGATCATGTTTCCTGATCATGTGGCATTTATGCTAGTTGGAAATGGAGTAATCTCATTCCGATAATGAGATGATGAACCAATACCCAATCTAAACATCGTGACCCGATCATGTCATGAAGTTCAAGTTACGCTGGTTAGAAAAGGATCCTCGTAGACTATTCCTTAGACCGTGAGGCTATATCAATCACTATCTCCCGAGAGTGCTTAGATAGCATCAAACGCCATCTGGTAATACGGTGGTTATAAAGGTGTGTTCAGGTATTCGGAGGAAACCATAGAGGAAATATATGTCAAGAGCGGGATTTGTCTGTCCAAGGGACGGGAAGATACTCAAGGGCCCACTCGGAGAAGTTATATCCAATAGCTGCACAACGTGTGATTTGATCATGGGGATATCACTTGTCGGAACGAGTCAAGTAGCATTGTTCAGTAACGAGATTGAACACGACATGGTGATGTCATTGATCATATCTCGGACAATACAAGTATCGAGTGACAAAGGGAATAAGACACGACTGTCCCGGTTCAAACGACGAAAGATCTTCGTGAAACTCACAGGGGTCACATGGCCATCCAGGTCCCTCTGTTGATCATTGGTGCGGGAGTGTCTCGACCATGTCTGGAGTGTTCCCGAACCGTGGGGTATCATGCTTAAGGGCTTGATGATGCTTAGAGAGTGTTTATAGGATCGGTAGAATCACCAAAGAAAAGAAGGGAGAAAACCGGAAGGGTTTCGGTAAGTCCGGAGGATGTCCGGAGTGGAGGTCGAAGGTGTTCCATAGCCACGGAGGTTGAATAATATGTGAATGAATGTTAAATATTGATTTAATCATTTATTCATAATTATTTAATAAAGAGAAAATCAATTAAAGGTCAAAAAGGCTTAATGGGCCAATTTCCGAAGGGAGAGGGCCCATTAGGGAAAGGAGAGAGGGAGAAGGGCCAAGGGGCTGGCCGGGTGGGCCTAGCCCCCTGCGCGGGGCCCACTAGGTGGCCGGCGGCCACCCCCACCCCCTCCTCTCCTTTAATCCCACCCCGGGACTTTGAGGGAGGGTGTACCCCTCCTCCCCCTATATAAAGTGGGGTATTTGGCCAAGATAAATACACCAATAATCAATAAAGGTCTCCCCACTTTTGGGAGGACCTCTAATTGATATTTTCTCTCTCCCCCTCTCTCTCTCGTGACCGTGGTCCCAAGTCTGGACTGCGCGAGCAAGAGACATCTTCACCGTGGAGCACCGTCGCGTTGCGGGATTCGGATCCGGGAGCTCTACTTCCGCAACTGCTGCTGGATCAGGGAAGCGGGAGTCATCGTCAGGCACCAGAAGTGTGTAACTCCCTGCGAGGTGTCGCACTTGAGGCACTCAAGTCGTTGGAGCCATAAGGAGAGCAAGGACTTCATCACGACCTTGAGGTCGGCTTCGGCTCGTCTACATCAACCACGCTCTCCTGAGCGTTGACAACGCTTTTCGGTCTTCATGGGTAAGTTCGCAAAAAGCCCCTCCCGTTACTGTATTACTAATAGATAGGTCCTGGCAACTTCATGGGTTCAGGGGCGTAGAGTAAAATTTATTGTTTTCATACGCGGAACCCCTACAGTGGTATTAGAGCTAGATCTATGCGTAGTAATGCTAGTACGGGTAGAACACACGAGATGTAGCGTGTGGGTGTTGATATTTTAGTTGTTACCCTCCCACATGTACTTGTGCATACTGCAGTAATGCTTGATGAAGCGACCCCCAACCGACTTTACGCGTTCATTCGCGAGACTGGTCCACGCTTGACATACAGCTTGTACCGTATAAAGTGGCTTACTGGGGTGTCTGTCTCTCTCGCATTAGTTGGTATGCCATTTGCAATGGAGGGCCCCGAAAGGAGTGTAGTAGAGATAACTACTTGATCAGCATTGTGCTGAAAGTTCGTAGGTAAGAACGGTTCTTGTGCAAAAGCCCATTCAGCCACGTAAAACATGCAAAGATAAAGTAGAGGCGTCTAACTTTGTTTTGCAGGAGGGCGTTGCTTTGTGATATGGTTGTGGCAAAGGTAAAGTGATTACCTTCTGTTACATAGTAGTAGATAGTCACAGAGGTGACGAACTACCACGCCGGAATGACACTAGTACCCTAGTGTCTACGACGCTGGAACTCTGGCGCAGGAACCCGGTGACGGTGGATGGAGATCACGACGCGAAGGACCATATCACATAGCATTTACGTTCA
Organism: Avena eriantha; assembly: GCA_910589775.1. Lineage (NCBI taxonomy): Eukaryota > Viridiplantae > Streptophyta > Magnoliopsida > Poales > Poaceae > Avena > Avena eriantha. The sequence goes on along the minus strand of OU342745.1, from coordinate 37,849,666 downwards.
ATGTTATTGTTTGTATGTCTTATTGTGTGCTAGTATTAGATACTCGACGGTAGCCTAATAAGATGGTCCCTGTTAAAATTACCAACGATTGTGTTCCCCCTTAGTGTGCACCACCAAGAAAGTTCTTCGGTCTGAGGCAGGCCGTGATGATCGGGTGTCAGACATATCTACGTTTACATACAGTGGGTGTAAGTCATGTTGCACAACGAAAACACTAAGGTTGAGCTGGCAAGCCTAGCATGTACAAACATGGCCTTAGAACACGGATGGTCGAAAGATCGAGCACGACTCACATGAATGATGTGACCGACGTTTAGCGTCCACCCTTGAACCCACATTGATGGCCGTGATGATTGGGGGAGATGTGGCTGATAGGGGTCGTGTTATCACTAGGAACCCTTTTGGGGATAGATGTTTCTGAGTGGAGTTATCATTAACTCATTTAATTATAAACTTAGTCTAAATTCCTTTTGCAATTATAAATGTAGAAAATGGTTCTTCCCGAGATTATTTGTCCTATCGACGATTGGTTGAAAGGAGAAAAGCTCAAGTTAGATGGATCGAACTTTTCTGCATGGGTCATACGCCTGTTTGATCTCCTTGGGGAGAACAATATAGCTGACTACATGACCTGCGAGATGTATTTGGAGCCACCCTATTCTCACGAGACCCAGGAGCAGCGGGATCTGCGTTATCGTCGTCGTGTGATGGCCACATGTATATCAGTAACCATGCGCCTCGGAATGGAGGATGGGCTATGGCCAATGGTGGGAAGTCTCAAGCCCGGAGTGGTCATGGCACATCTGAGATCACATTTCGTGGAACAAGTGCGCATGTGGGAGTATGAGCTGATGGGGGACTTCCTCTCCATAAAGATGGAGGAGGGCTCCTCACTGGATGAGCACTTATTGCGCATCTACGATGCGTACATGAGTCTGGCATACTACCTGGAAAACTGGTTCTCAAGCTCATTTGCGATGGGAGTTGTGCTGCGGTCGCTTCCACCAAGCTTCCAAGCTCAAGTCAGGATCTGCATTATGAGAGGTGACACGGAAACACTGGATTTCCTCGAGTTCATGTCACATTTCAGAAATGTGGTAGATGAACCCAACGTCGCTAGGGTCATCAACGACAAAGGTATATATTTGATATATAGTTTTATAAATGTTATAATCTTGCAAACACATTTGCAGTGTTAAGTATATCTGATACTTGTTCTGTTTTACTGAAAACAGGTCCTTCTGCATGAGAGGTGCTTGCTGGAGAGGAGGTGACGTTGCGTGTTGATGGCAAGCATGATGATGATGGCCGACGACACTCTCCCTCGACATTTCTCATTTAGTTTATGTCTTAGGATGATTTTTGTAATCAAGAGATTGTGAACTTCTTTAGTGTGTCTCACACTTTGTGAGACGGTTATTCATATGAGTTTGTTGAAGGAGATATGCCCTAGAGGCAAATAAGAAATAGGTTTATTGTCATATCTCAATTAGTTTATAATAGTTTCATATTGTGCTAGAACTGTGCCAAGTAGAAACATTGGTACAGGTGTGGTATGACACAACCAAGTCCCTAGTAGCCTCTGTTCATGCTAGTTCGTTGGTCACGAAGATGATCTGGGTTTCAAGATCATGGGCATTTATGCCGACTAACAACAAGATCATGTCATTGGAGAATGATGTGATTAGACATTCCTTGAAGTATTGCAACACGATCAAGTCATATAGTTTATTGTTGCAACAGCTATACCTAGACTCCTTCTCCTTAGACCGTGAGCTCATATTACTCACTGTTTCCCTAGGCTGCTTTGACTGCATCAAACGTCATCTGGTAATGCGGTGACTATAAAGGTGTATGTTGGGTATTTCGAAGGAACAGTAGATGACATGTGACTACAAGACCGGGATTTGTTCACCCACATGACGGGTAAAGATACATACGGCCGACTTGGTGAGATTACATCTATAAATGTTGCAACATGTGACTAGGTCACGGGGATGTAATATCACGGTAACAAGAAAACATAACTTGTTGTGAACGAGATTGAACAAAGGTATGGGATACTAGTGATCAGATCTCGGACAAGTTCTATCGAGAAACAAAAGGAAGAGGATGCTACATTTAGACGGTTCAAACGACATTGTCATCAGGAATGCATAGGGGTCACATGGACATCCCTGGTCCCTGTGTTGATCATTGATACAGATCATGTCTAGAGCATTCCCGAGCCGTGAGAGGATACACTTAAGGGTACGATGAGAGCGATCATTCGTAAGACGGAATCACGGTAGAGAAAGAGAGAAAGCCGGAATCGTTCCGCGGAGAGATCAGAAGTTGTTCGGAGAAAGAATAAAGGAAAAGTCCCGAAAAGTGTTTTCGGACAAATGCGAATTTAAATATATATTTATTATGAATTAATATATTCTAAATAATATTTAAGTTAAGATTTATAAAAGCAACTTTTATGTTAGGCCAAATCCCAGAGGGAAAAAGCCTAGAATAAAAGCTGCAGAAAAATAAAGGAAAAAGGAAAAAGCAACAGCCCACGTGGGTGGCAAGTTGCCGCCGCACGGGGGCAGCAGCATGTACTAACCGCCACTGCCAGGCCGCCTGTGGGCGGCGGATACTCCGTGCCGCACAGGGGCGGGCGCCAGCTACCAGCCGCAGCGGCCGACCTGGCTCAACCCCGGCCCATGTGGGGCTCGCGGGAGAGCCGGCCAGGCCACCGGGTCGGCGGGCAGGGGGCCCACCCGGGCAGTGGCGAGGCGGGCATGATGGCGGGGGGGACATGGCCACTCGACTGGCAGCCGCCGCCTGGCTGCTAGCAGGCCGCGTGGTGGGCTCGCCGGCCCACCCACTAGGTTGTGCTGCAGCTAGCTCTCCAGGCCGCTGTGGGCTGCTGTGTTGGGCCCTTGTGGCCCAGCCGGCTGGGGAGCTATTTCCCCCCTTTTTCTTTGACATTTAGTCCCACATGGATTAGCCTTTGAGGAGGGTACACCCCCTCCGCCTATATAAAGGGGTGCCCATGGGTGGGATTAAACACACAACTGGAAAAGTCCTTTGGTTGACTTCCTCCTTCCATCTCTCTCTAGCCCTTGTGACTATGGCCCCAAGTTTGGGCTGTGCGATCGAGGCACACCTGCAGCACGCCGTTGCGCTGCAAGGATTCCTAGCCGGATATCAACTTCCGCACTCCCGGTGGGATCGGGGAGCCGGAGGTCTCATCGTGCACCGGATGTGTACGAAGACACGAGGCGCAATGCTGGCTCGTGGTTGATGTAGAGCTCGTTGGGAACCCCAAGAGGAAGGTATGATGAGCACAGCAGCAAGTTTTCCCTCAGATATGAAACCAAGGTTTAATCGAACTAGTAGGAGCAAGGAAACACCCCAAAGGTGTTACTAGATGAGCTTTGGCAGGGCGCACTACCGGTGCTAGTAGCAACGTGGAGACCTGCACAACACAACCACAGAACTTTGTCCCCCACTTGCGATGAGGTTGTCAATCTCACCGTGTTTTGCGGAAAACAAAGGATTAAACGTATCGAATGGAAAGAAGTAAAAGTTTGCAGAAAGTAAACACAAAGCAGCAAAAGACTGGGAGCGACAAACTAAGAGAGCAATAATGGCCATAATCATGCAGAGCGACAAAACATCATTGATCAAAGCATAAAGTGATACTACAAGTTGAAAACTAAAGGACCATAAAGGCTATGGTGACTTGATATAGTCATAACATGGTGTGAGCATGTGCCAAGTCAACCCAAATAAAGCATCAAAGGAGAATACCACTATACTATGCTTTAATATGCTAAAACAACGCATGATTCATCCAAGGCACATTAAGCAATCTCAATTGTTTATAACAAGTCATGCTACAGCAAAGAATACTAAGCATAAAGCCAAAACAATATCAAGCATGGCATGACAAAGCATAGGCCACAGTTAAAAACGAGCTCTTTTTACCACATAAGTATGAACTTTCCTACTCTGTTCCAAACCAAACCAAACTATTCGCAAACCAAAGTGTGAAAGAGGGGGTCCAACCAATTTATTCAGAAAACTAAGCAAATCAAGCAAACTAAAAACCAAAATGAAAACGAAAAAGAATACGCTCCAAGAACAACACAATTGTGCATGAAACAATAAAAATGAAGTGTTTGGAAGAAACCTGGAATTTTTATTGATGAAGAAAGGGATGACTTGGGCATCCCCAAGCTTTGACGCTTGTACTTCTTGGATATTTCTTGGGGTGACACACATAGCATCCCCAAGATTGAGCTTTAGTCCATCCTTCATCTCATTACTCATTCCTTCCATACACCTGAAATTTTTCCTTCATACAAAACTTCACACAATCTTATTAGCAACATTAGTGCACTCAAGATAAATAAGTATCAAGTTTCCGTTCTAACACCAAATAAACTTCCATTAGAACACTAGCTACTGTAACACTTCCCTCAAAAATCTCAATTCCCCAAAGGAACTCAAGAAGGAACTAACAAGAAGCAAATGCAGAAAATGGCAGAAATCTGTCAAAACAGACCGGCAGGTAATGACGAATTTTTTCGAAGACATTCTGTTGCTCAAATCAAAAAGTATTGAACTAACGAAATTTAGATAACAACCTGGGGCAGAAGCACAAAACATTACAGCTCAATCCGACGTACAGAGCTCTCTCAGGAATTTTTACGGTGAAGCACAGAAATCTGTTTCGGGACAGCGACTTTCCCAATCATTACTTCACTCTCATTAGAGGTTACTCTTGGCACAAAAAGCAAATAAAAAGGATAAAGAGAGGTTATTACAGAGGTAATAACTTCCAAGACTCATCTAAAACTCTTGGTTATCTCCCAGCAAGTACTTTTCTTTAACGCCTTTAAGTTAGGCAAAAGAAGCAAAGAAAGAATCAAGTGTTCTCAAATGAAGAAGCATTAAGACCAAATTTTGTTTTCATAGGAGAAGCAAAATAAATCTTTTCTCTCTTTTTAGGGAAGTGTTCTATACCTTTCTTGAGTGGGAGTTGATATTTAATGGTGCCTTCTTTCATATCAATGATGGCACCAACAGTTCTAAGAAAAGGTCTTCCCAAAGTAATAGGACAAGAAGCATTGTATTCAACATCCAAAACATAGAAATCAACAGGGACGTAGGAATCGTTAACCATGATAAGAACATCATTAAGGCTCCCCATGAGTTTCTTTTTAGCATTAGCATCAAGTGGGACATTAAAATAACAATCTTCAAGAGGAGGCAAATCAAGCATATCATAAATCCTTCTAGGCATAATGGAAACACTACTATCAAGATCACACAAAGCTTTGAAATCAAAGTCATTCACTTTCATATTAATGATGGGTTCCCAACCATCTTCTTGCTTTATAGGAATAGAAGCTTTATGTTTCATCTTTTCTTCTTTAATCTTTATGAGAGCATCAGTAATGTGTTTTGTAAAAGCCATGTTCATAGCACTAGCATTAGGACTTTTAGCAAGCTTTTGTAGGAACTTAATAACTTCAGAGATGTTGCAACCATCAAGATCAAAATCAACTTTAACATCTAAAGTAGTAGAACTATTAGTAGCCTCAACACTAGTGGTGGTAATAGTAGAAACACTAATGTTTCTAGCAATTTCATCTTCTCTTTCCCACTTAGCATGTACTTCAGCTAATAGTCTAACATTTTCATCAATTCTTACTTGTATAGCATTAGTAGCTGCAAAGGGATTCTCATTAGTTTCGGGTTTAGCAGCCATTTTATTAATTAATGAAGATTGAGCGTCAGACAAAGATGATATATTTCTTTCAGCATTAGAGAGTTTCAATTGTAAACTAGGAATTTCCCTATTTAGACTCTCAAGTTGATGGCTAATGTCCTTCAAACTGATAGATTGTTCCTCCATAGTTTTAGTAAATAGCTTATTTTGCTCGTGTTGCATTTGATGAAGTTTTTAGTGGATCTTTCAACTTCTAAGATTCTTCCTTCACTAGGTAATTCAGATTTACCATTGTTGGGAGGATATGGCTTATAATTGTTGTTACCAAAAATTTTCCTATAAGCATTATTACCATAAGCATTCTTGCCAAAATTATTATTTCTTATGAAGTTCACATCAACTTGCTCTTCTTGAGCAACCAAAGAGGCTAAAGGAACATTATTTGGATCAATATGGGCTTTCCTATTAACAAGCATAAACATAATAATATAAATCTAATCACTCAAGGAGGAGGTTTCTTCAACAGAATTTACCTTCTTACCTTGTGGAGCTCTCTCAGTATGCCATTCAGAATAATTAACCATCATATTATCCAATAGTTTTGTTGCAGCACCCAAAGTGATGGTCATAAAGGTACCTCCAGCAGCTGAATCCAATAGGTTCCTTGAAGAATAGTTCAATCCTGCATAAAAAGTTTGGATGATCATCCAAGCAGTCAGTCCATGAGTGGGACAATTCTTTACCAAAGATTTCATTCTTTCCCAAGCTTGAGCAACATGCTCATTATCAACTTGTTTAAACTTCATTATTTCACTTCTCATGGATATAATCTTAGCAGGAGGATAGTATTTTCCAATAAAAGCATCTTTGCATTTAGTCCAAGAATCAATACTATTCCTAGTTAAGGAATTCAACCATTCTTTAGGTTTTCCTCTCAAAGAGAAAGGAAACAATTTCAGCTTAATAATATCACCATCTATATCCCTATCCTTTTGCATCTCACAAAGTTCAAAAAAGTTATTTAGATGGGAAGCAGCATCTTCATTACCAATACCAGAAAATTGTTCTCTCATAACAAGATTGAGCAAAGCAGGTTTTATCTCAAAGAAAGTATTTTCAGCCACAGGTGGAGCAATAGGAGTTCTCATAAAATCATTGTTGTTGGTGCTAGTGAAGTCACACAACTTAGTGTTTTCAAGAGTAGTCATTTTTTTGGGTTTTCAAATAAGAAAGTAAACAAGTAAAACTAAATTTTTTTGGATTTTTGATAAAGAAATAAGCAAACAAAGCAAAAAGAAAACTAAGCAAAACAAAAACAACAAAGTAAAGAGATTGGTTATGAGGGACTCCCCTTGTGAAGATGTCCTTGACTCCCCGGCAACGACGCCAGAAAAATCTTTTCTGGCTCGTGGTTGATGTAGAGCTCGTTGGGAACCCCAATAGCAAGGTATGATGAGCACAACAGCAAGTTTTCGCTCAGTTATGAAACCAAGGTTTAATCGAACCAGTAGGAGCAAGGAAACACCCCAAAGGTGTTACTAGCTGAGCTTTGGCAGGGCGCACTACCGGTGCTAGTAGCAACGTGGAGACCTGCACAACACAACCACAGAACTTTGTCCCCAACTTGCGATGAGGTTGTCAATCTCACCGTGTTTTGCAGAAAACAAAGGATTAAACGTATCGAATGGAAAGAAGTAAAAGTTTGCATAAAGTAAACACAAAGCGGTAAAAGATTGTAGATTGTATGTAAAGTAAAAGGACCAGGATCCATAGTTCACTATAGGTGGCTCTCCTTAGATAGATAACATGTTGGGTAAAGAAATTACAGTGGGGCAATTGACAAACACCGAGAAAGCAATATATGCATATACTAATCATCTTGACTCCTCTGAGACTTGATTGGGCATTACAACATAATACATAGACCGCCATCCAACTGCATCTATGACTAATAATCCACCTTCGGGTTATCATCCGAACCCCCTCCAGTATTAAGTTGCAAGCAACAGATTATTGCTTTACGAACTGCGTGTAAAGTAAAAAAATACGATTGTTCTATGAACAAAGGATTATTGTTTTCTCCCTAGTAGCAACAACACATCTAGTACCTTAGAGATTTCTGTCACTTCCCCAGATTACCAGAGGCATGAACCCACTATCGAGCATAAATACTAACTCTTGGAGTTGCTAGCATCTACTTGTCCAAGATAGCTACTAACAACGGAAAGCATGCAAGATCTCAAATAACAAAGACATGATAGAATCAATAATCAATCTGAAATAGCATTTCAATATCCATCGGATCCCCGCAAACACAACATGTATGGATTACAAAAAGATGATCTTGATCATGAACGGAGCTCACAAGATCTAAACATGAAAGCACAAAGGAGGAGAAACCAGCCATCTAGCTACTACATGGATCCGTAGTCCAAGGATGAACTACTCACGCATCACACTGGAGGCTTTCATGGTAATGAAGAAGGCGTCCAGGGTGAATTCCCCTCTCCGGCAGGGTGCCAGGAAGAGCTTCAGATCCCTCCCGATCTAGGGATGGAGATGATGGCTGCTACAGACTCTTTCGTGGATTTTTTGATCGGGTCCTTAGGGTTTTCGTCCCGAGGGCAACTTATAGGTGGAAGGAGAGGCCGAGGGGGTGCCGGGAGCCACCACACCACCCCCTGGCGCGGGCCCAGCCTAGCTGCGCGGCTAGGTGGTGTGGCCGGCCCCCTGGCCCTTCTCCGTCTCGTATTCTGGCACTTGATCCCTTCCGGAAAAATAGGCACTTTGGCTTTTGTCCCGTCCAATTCCGAGAATATTCATTTTCTGACTTTCCTGGAACCAAAAACAACAGAAAACAGGCAGCTGGCACTGTGGCTCTTGTTAATAGGTTAGTCCAAGAAATCATATGAAAAGTACTCCAAAGTTGGAACAAAACACAAGAAAGTGGATAAAACCAAGCAAGGAACATCAAAAATTATAGATACATTTGCAATGTATCACGCAACACTTGGGGCGCTTAAATGTCGTGAGTCGGAGCTGTTGTACGATGAAGATGATGAAGATCAAGAAGGAGCAAGGGGTGACCTGCGAGGAGCTTCGCGACCTTGAGGTCGGCTTCGGGTACGACTACATCAACCACGTTCCTCACGGAACGTTAACCGCGTACGGTCTACAAGGGTATGTACTCTCTACTCATTGGCCGTTACCGCATTACTACATAGATAGATCCTAGGCTAAGTTTCTGGTGTTCCGTCGTAGGAAATTTTTTGTTTTCCGCATCGATCCCCAACAGTGGTATTAGAGCCGATCTATGTGTAGGAGTGTTGTACGGCCAGTACGCACAAGTTTTGTGCGGGCATTGATCCCTTAGTTGTTACCCTCTAAACGTGTACTTGTTTATATCGCAGTATTGTTTGATGAAGCGGCCCGGACCGACCTTACGCGTATTCGTACGCAAGACTGGTTCCACGCTCAACATACGGCTTGTACCGTATAAGTGGCTAGTGGGTGTCTGTCTCTCATTCGATAGTTGATATAGCATTTACAATGGAGGACCCCGAAAGGGGTGTAGTAGAGACAACTGTCGGATCTATGTTGTGGTTGGAAAGTTCATAGTTTAGAAACGGTTCTAGTGCGAAAGCCCTAATAACCACGTAAAACTTGCAATAGATAAAGTAGAGGCGTCTAACTTTATTTTGCAGGGGCATGTGATTATGATATGGCGTTGGTCGTTGCGAAGGTAAAATAGTTTACTTTTCTGTTACTAAGTAGTATAGTAATAGTCATCGTTCCGATGGACGACCTGGTGGAGGCGTCCGTGACTTGGCGTCAAACCAAGGGCAAGATGGAGATCATGCCGGAGCGCTCGATAGAGATCAAGGCGCAAGAAAGACCATATCATATCACATTATACATATGATGTTGATACCAGTTTTACATCTTATTATGTGCTAGTATTTAGATACTCAATGGTAGCAAATAAGATAATCCCTATATAATTCCAATGTTCCGTGTTCCCCTTGTGTGTGCACCACCAAGAAAGTTCTTTGGTATGAGGCCGGCCGTGATGATCGGGGGCCAGACATATCTACGTTCGCATACAGTGGGTGTAAGCCATGTTGCACAGCAAATACACACGGGTTAGATTTGGCGAGCCTAGCATGTACAGACATGGCCTCGAAACACAAGAGATCGAAGATCGAGCATGAGTCACATGGATGATGTCATTGACATTAGTGAATGTCTACCTTTGATAATGCACTGATGGCCGTGATGATCGGGGGAGGTGCAGAGGATAGGGATCATGCGATCACTAAAATCGTCCAGGGGATGACCATTTTAGCGGAGACCAATTATAAATTGATCTCTTATTATAAACTTAGTCTAGATGTCTGTTTGCAAATATCTTAATAGACCTTGGCCTATCCCATTGAGGTCCTTTGTGACCATGGGAATATATTGCTTAATTTGGAACTTAGCAAAAGGGTACAACTTCATAGATTAATACCCACACCTGAGGGATATCCTCGTAAAAGGTGATCTTCTCTTCTTGATACAATAACCATTAGGAGATAATTTGATGACTCTGGATTGTTTGGAAAAACACTTAGCGATCTTGCATTAGAGTTGAGAACTCTTGGAAGGGCTTGATTGCAAATGGAGGTCATAGATGAAAAGGTATATGTTAGATATACAAATTATAAATGTGGTTCTTGCAGAACTCATTGCAGTTTGCAAAGTATTTGATACTTATCCCATTTTGTGAAAACGGGATGATCTGCTTGAGAATTGCTGGATTTGAGGCAATGTGACGGCAAGCAAAACAGTTGATGGCCGACATCACCTCTTCCCTCAAAGTTTATCATTTGGATTAGTGGGCTTGAATATAGATTTGTAATCTTATTTTGTGTGTCTTGCTTTTCACGAGACGATTATTCATATGAACAAGTTACAAACCAGTTTGTACTATTCTTATGAACAATACCATTATGTTCACATTATGATTACAAATAAGTTATTCTTATCACTATGTTAATGATAATAGTTTAAACATTTATAAAGAATTAGAATGCTAAAAGAGATCCAAAGTTTAATAATGAAATGACACTATAGTTTAAGTCATTTTGGTTTCTTTATGAAAGATCGGGGTCCTAGATGCTAAATCTAGAGACTTTGCAAAACCATGCCTCTTGGGCAGAATGACTAAAACTCCGCATTCTGGTAAACGGTGATATGTAAAGAAATGTTGAATCTTATACATATTGATGTATCGTATTTTCAACAAGTAGTCGAAATCATTAGTTAATTGTGGACTTAAGTGAATAAGCGTATTTACTTAATGAAACATGAAGTTTTGAAATGATTTGAATTGTTCAAATGAGTTCATAACCAAATGGGATATTAAATTAACTGAATTAATAAGTCTCTTCGATTTGATCGACATGACTAAGGTATTCAAGTTAAGTTTAGCATAAAAGGGACTTGTGAAAGATGTTTCACAAATAATGATAATTGGGCGAATTCAAACTGTGTTGAAATGTATAAACATCATATTCATCATGTATTAGATACATATCGTATAATATTATCTCTTATCGGGGTTATAGTTGTCGTTTAGAGTTAGAGATCAAAATAAGCAAACACTCATTTGAAATACAAAGGAACATCTAAAGATTCATGGAAACAACACCATAAGTGTTATGGCATGTTTGAGTTTCTGGAGATTTCGACAAGTCGAAGTCGTGGCGAATAAACAAGTCTTTGTAGAGCATTCTTAGGAAGCTATGAATGCATCTTCCACAAAAGGGCAAACCTGTTGTTGTCCAAAGCTGACGTGTCTTGATGAAGATACATGTGGAAGAAAGTAAAAGATCAAAACAAGGTATTAGACCTTACCTCCGAAATATTGAGTGGCGCAGCGGAATTTGTTTCTTGAAACCAAACTCTACAAATAGAGGAGAAATCAATGATAATGATCATAAAGTTTCAGTGAATACTTTTACTAAAGAAAGTAGGATTCAACTATATTTTCTACAAGTTTGTGGAAATATTGTGATTCAATTGTCATGTTTTGAACAAGACATACCTATGAAATACAAAGAAGTGTGATGGACCTAAGTACGAGAAATGAATAGTCATTGAAATCTCGTTAGTGGAATTCTCAATTTGATGATAATCAAAGAATTTTGGAATGTCCAAGATTATTGAGAGGACCTAGATATGAGTGGGAGCAAATCATCTTGGCTAATTCATAATATGTAGCTGACATATTTTGAGTGGGAGCTAAGTGAAATCCCTGGATCTCAAACATGAATGTCATATTTGAGTGGGAGCGTGAAATCATTCTGTGATATGTGGACGACATATGTCAATGATGTGATTGGTGTTGATAGTGTTTAAGTTAGGATGAAGTTGAAGTTATTAAACAATGAGATCTATCGAGATAGATTTGTGAGTTTAATAAACACTGAATGTCGAATGCTTCCTGGACTTGATTGTGAAAGATGTTCAGAATGTCCTAAGCAAGATTCTGAAGAAGTTCAGAATGGAACAAGGTAAGAAAATAGTTCTTACTATATGAAGCATTGAGTTAGTATTGCAACTATGGTTGAAAGAAAGAGATGCGTTGCATCTCCTATGCCTCAGTCATAGGTTCTTCCATATAACCATGTTGTATACTCGACGTAATATGACCCGAGGGTCTGGTTGGTAGGACAAAGTCTTAACTGTAAGAGCATGTCTTTAAGTGATTCCTGAGTTGATCACTAAACCAGAATTAAGTTTGTACTTAAGTAGAAAGAAGCAATGTAAGTGGCATGGATGCATTTCATGCACTAGGATTTACATAGATATAGAAGTATAAAGGCTACATCTGATGTGATGTATAATGTTATGGTGGGGCTAGTTCGCTTTTAACGTAGAATGATGTGTCCCAGGGCCCAGTGCCCATGAGAAAGCCCTCGAGGTTGATCTAAAGTCACTATAAGCTCCTGGAATCCGGCCTCGTTCTGCTGCCATGACTATAGTATATACACAAAGGATAGCAAAGTGTGTTTCGAAGTTTAGATGACAACAGTGAAAACGACTGTCATCATAAATACTAGAAACTAAAGTCTCACTTTGTTGCCATACAAATGCTTCGACCCATTATGCGATAATGGAGTGAATGTCAAAATTAGGAAGACATTAACGATTTGCAAAAGACATAATGATCTGGTAAAACAGAACATGGACATGACGTTTCCCATGAGCATGCATGATCTGTAAACGCATATGGTATATGGTTTATATGAGTAAAATGCAAGCTGGATTATTTGTATTCTAGTGCAAGTGGAAGACTGAAGGAGATATGCCCTAGAGGCAAATAAGAAATAGGTTTTTATTGTCATATCTCAATTAGTTTATAATAGTTTCATATTGTGCTAGAACTGTGCCAAGTAGAAACATTGGTACAGGTGTGGTATGAAACAACCAAGTCCCTAGTAGCCTCTGTTCATGCTAGTTTGTTGGTCACGAAGATGATCTGGGTTTCAAGATCATGGGCGTTTATGCCGACTGACAACGAGATCATGTCATTGGAGAATGATGTGATTGGACATTCCTCGAAGGATTGCAACATGATCAAGTCATATAGTTCATTGTTGCAACAGCTATACCTAGACTCCTTATCCTTAGACCGTGAGCTCATATTACTCAGTGTTTCCCTAGGCTGCTTTGACTGCATCAAACGTCATCTGGTAATGCGATGACTATAAAGGTGTATGTTGGGTATTTCGAAGGAACAGTAGATGACATGTGACTGCAAGACCGGGATTTGTTCACCCACATGACGGGTAAAGATACATACGGCCGACTTGGTGAGATTACATCTATAAATGTTGCAACATGTGACTAGGTCACGGGGATGTAATATCACGATAACAAGAAAACATAACTTGTTGTGAACGAGATTGAACAAAGGTATGGGATACCAGTGATCGGATCTCAGACAAGTTGTATCGAGAAACAAAAGGAAGAGGATGCTACATTTAGACGGTTCAAACGACATTGTCATCAGGAATACATAGGGGTCATATGGACATCCCTGGTCCCTCTGTTGGTCATTGATACAGATCATGTCTAGAGCATTCCCGAGCTGTGAGAGGATACACTTAAGGGTACGATGAGAGCGATCATTCGTAAGACGGAATCACGGTAGAGAAAGAGAGAAAGCCGGAATCGTTCCGCAGAGAGATCCGAAGTTGTTCGGAGAAAGAATAAAGGAAAAGTCCCGAAAAGTGTTTTCGGATAAATGCGAATTTAAATATATATTTATTATATGTTAATTATGAATTAATATATTCTAAATAACATTTAAGTTAAGATTTATAAAAGCAACTTTTATATTAGGCCAAATCCCAGAGGGAAAAAGCCTAGAATAAAAGCTGCAGAAAAATAAAGTAAAAAGGAAAAAGCAACAGCCCACGTGGGTGGCAAGTTGCCGCCGCACGGGGGCAGTAGCATGTACTAACCGCCACTCCAAGGCCGCCTGTGGGCGGCGGATACTCCGCGCCGCACATGGGCGGGCGCCAGCTACCAGCCGCAGCGGCCGACCTCGCTCAACCCCGGCCCATGTGGGGCTCGCGGGGGAGCCGGCCAGGCCACCGGGCCGGCGGGCAGGGGGCCCACCCGGGCAGTGGCGAGGCGGGCAGGATGGCGGGGGGTACATGGGCCACTCGACTGGCAGCCGCCGCCTGGCTGCTAGCAGGCCACGTGGTGGGCTCGCCGGCCCACCCGTTGGGCTGTGCTGCAGCTAGCTCTCCAGGTCGCTGTGGGCTGTTGTGCTAGGCCCTTGTGGCCCAGCCGGCTGGGGAGCTATTTCCCCCCCTTTTTCGACATTTAGTCCCACGTGGCTTAGCCTTTGAGGAGGGTACACCCCTCCGCCTATATAAAGGGGTGCCCATGGGTGGGATTAAACACACAACTGGAAAAGTCCTTTGGTTGACTTCCTCCTTCCCTCTCTCTCTAGCCCTTGTGACCATGGCCCCAAGTTTGGGCTGTGCGATCGAGGCATACCTGCAGCACGCCGTTGCGCTGCAGGGATTCCTAGCCAGATATCAACTTCTGCACTCCCGGCGGGATCGGGGAGCCAGAGGTCTCATCTTGCACCGGATGTGTACGAAGACATGAGGCGCAACACTTGGGGCGCTTAAATGTCGTGAGCCGGAGCTGTTGCATGATGAAGATCAAGAACGAGCAAGGGGTGACCTGCGAGGAGCTTCGCGACCTTGAGGTCGGCTTCGGGTATGACTACATCAACCACGTTCCTCGCGGAACGTTAACCGTGTTCGGTCTACAAGGGTATGTACTCTCTACGCATTGGCCGTTACCGCATTACTACATAGATAGATCCTATGCTAAGTTTCTGGGGTTCCGTCGTAGGAATTTTTTTGTTTTCCGCACCGATCCCCAACATTTGTAACAAACAGTTGTTCTGCTTTTATGAATGATTTCTATTCGTGCTCATATCTTGTTTGATTATGTGTGAATTATCCTTGCTGTTTTAAACTAATTGATAATGCATGAATATTTGTAAAACATTAAAATGTTTGTTTAAAATACGCAACTTAATGATATGTTCATTAGTGAATGAAAAACCATTGTTTAAATTCAAAGTTATGTGATAATATGTGAAAGTCATTCGATTTCTTATCACATATAAATCATGCCTAAGTTTGGCAAAGTAACTTGAACACCGTGTATTACTTGAATACAAAGTGTTTAAAGAATTGTTAAAAGTAAATACATATTCGATGTATTGTGTTTTAACGAAAATGGTAATTATCATTAAATGACTGTTTAAATGTGTAAAGTAGTTTACCAAAGCAAACATGAATATGAAACTATTTGATTTGATCAAAATGTTTCATTAACGAAGGGTATAAAGATAAAAGAGAATCTAATTACTATGATTTGATCAATAGTAATGAAATTCGAATTCATAAGAATGGCATAAAAGAAAATTGTGGAATGCAAAGCGTTTTGAAAAGTCAAAATGCAAAGCATCACAATGTGATATTAGATATCAAAGGGGTTGAATAGAAGGCACCAAATAAATCGTTGTAGTATAGATGTAGAGACCATTAGTTAGAAATAGTTAGCACTCAATTAGAATTTATAGTAAACCATTTGAATTCGTGAAAGTTTTGGGGTTATTCGATATAACCAAAACAATAGCGAATAAGTCCTTGTAGAGTATTCATTGGAAACTTTGAATACGAAATCCATAGCTGAAACCAAAAGAGAAGCAAAAATGGTATTGCTTGGATTTTGGTACATTCTTGAGAAAGCTCACTTTTAGTGATGTTTCTCGATTATAGAGCAAATGGAAGATAGTGAAAAACACGATGAGGATTCAAAAATCTGCATCAGAGTGTTGAGAAGCGCAACGGACAACGTTCCTAAACGATTCTCTACACAGAACAAAAGAATCAATGATATTGATCATTGTGTTTTCCCCACTAGTGTTTTCACTATGTGAAGTAGGATTCAAAATGTAATCCATATCTAGTACGGAGAAATTTGTGAATCATTTGTCATGATTTTTGGAATATGACATACCTACGAACTACTGAGGAAATAATGGTAAACTAAAATTATGAGAAATCCTAATAGTGAAATTCCCTTGAGATTAGAAAGCAATTTGTTGCTGAATCTCACAAGTAAAAGGAGTTACTTGAATTTTCCCAAATGACTGCAAAGCCATAGTAGGAAAAAGGGGGTAAATGACAAAAGCACAATTTGTCAGGTATTGGACAAATTCAAATAAATTTGATTCATGTGTGTTGAATGTCTAGTGGATTTAAGACTAGTAAAAGTACTAGTGTCTCATAGTAAATCTCTCACTTTGATATTTAATCAAAGGATTTTGAAATTATTCAAAATAGTGAGTGGATATGCAATTTGCATAAAATTGAGTGGGAGCTATGAAAGTCTTCCATAAAACAATATGTGATTAACATATTTTTAAGTGGGAGCAATATAAGTCTCAAATTCAAATATGTAGGAACATATTCTGAGTTGGAGCTTATAGGAGTAATTCTTAAGGGAGTTAAGAATAAAGGCGCAAATACTTATAAATAATGATTTATAAGATGTAGAAGTTGATAACAAGTGTATCATGATATTATGTAGTATTCCTTAAGGGATTTTGAAAATTGTTTCAGAATAGAAGTTAATTAAGGAACCAATCCTTAATAACTCAAATTAGGAATAGCATTGAGTTTAACATCAATGGTTGAAAGAAAGAAAAGGATGATCATCATCCACTATGTTGAGACATATTTTCTATCTTAGTAAACCATGATGATAACTTTGCATAATATGTGATCCAATAAAGAACGTTTAAAAGTGATTAAGTTTGAATCATAGAATGTTGAGCTAAGTTTTGTCCGCAGTATCTAGTAGAGAACTGTGGACATGTTTTCCAAGTCCATAAAGGATGACATATCTTAACACATAAAGAGTTATGTTATAAGGGAATATGTTGGAAACTCAGGTAGATACCAATCAAAAGTCAAGTAGGAAGCGAGGTGAACAAAGACATCGAAAGGTGCATAGAGTGCACGGGAGTTTCGATGAATACATTTATAATAATAGATAAGGGTACCATCTAAAGTGTTGTATAATGTTATGGCAGTGATAGTTCGCTTTTAACGTAGAATGATGTATCCCAGGGCACAGTGCCCATGAGAAATCCCTCGAGGTTGATCTAACGTCACTGTAGGCTCCTGGAATCAGGCCTCATTCTGCTACCATAGCGATGATGCATACACACAGATGCTATCATGTGATGATAAAGTATTAATGTCAATCAAGGTGACATTAGTAAGTTGCAAAGGATTTGGGACTGTAAAGTACATACCCAAGGCTCAACCTCTTCCGTGAGCAAGCATGTTCAGGGTACCAATTATATGGTGCCAATGATTGAGAACAAATGCAGCTAGTGTATTTGTACTCTAGTGCAAGTGGGAGACTGTTGGAAATATGCCCTAGAGACAAATAGTAGTAAGGACTATTATCATATTTCATATAGTTTATGATCAAGTTTTATATCATGCTATAACTGCATTGAGTGGAAACACCAATGCACGTGTGATATACAAACAACCAGGGGTTCCCAGTGAAACTCTAGTCACTAGTTCACTGGTCAACAGATGATCATGTTTCCTGATCATGTGGCATTTATGCCAGTTGGAAATGGAGTCATCTCATTCTAATAATGAGATGAGGAACCAATACCCAATCTAAACATCGTGACCCGATCATGTCACGAAGTTCAAGTTACGATGGTTAGAAAAGGATCCTCATAGACTATTCCTTAGACCGTGAGGCTATATCAATCACTGTCTCCCGAGAGTGCTTAGATAGCATCAAACGCCATCTTGTAATACGGTGGTTATAAAGGTGTGTTCAGGTATTCGGAGGAAACCGTAGAGGCAATATATGTCAAGAGCGGGATTTGTCCGTCCAAGTGACGGGAAGATACTCAAGGGCCCACTCGGAGAAGTTATATCCAATAGCTGCGCAACGTGTGATTTGATCACAGGGATATCACTTGTCGAAACGATTCAAGTAGCATTGTTCAGTAATCAGATTGAACACAACATGGTGATGTCATTGATCAGATCTCGGACAATACAAGTATCGAGTGACAAAGGGAATAAGACACGACTGTCTCGGTTCAAACGACAAAAGATCTTCGTGGAACGCACAGGGGTCACATGGCCATCCAGGTCCCTCTGTTGATCATTGATGCGGGAGTGTCTTGACCATGTCTGGAGTGTTCTCAAACCGTGGGGTATCACGCTTAAGGGCTTGATGATGCTTAGAGAGTGTTTATAGGATCAGTAGAATCACCGAAGAAAAGAAGAGAGAAAACCGGAAGGGTTTCGGTATGTCCGGAGGATGTCCGGAGTGGAGGTGGAAGGTGTTCCATAGCCACGGAGGTTGAATAATATGTGAATGAATGTTAAATGTTGATTTAATCATTTATTCATAATTATTTAATAAAGATAAAATCAATTAAAGGTCAAAAAGGCTTAATGGGCCAATTTCTGGAGGGAGAGGGCCCATTAGGGAAAGGAGAGAGGGAGAGGGGCCAAGGGGGCTGGCCGGCTGGGCCTAGCCCCCTCCCCCTCCTCTCCTTTAGTCCCACCCCGGGACTTTGAGGGAGGGTGTACCCCCTCCTCCCCCTATATATAGTGGGGTATTTGGCCAAGATAAATAAACCAATAATCAATAAAGGTCTCCCCACTTTTGGGAGGACCTCTAATTGATATTTTCTCTCCCCCCTCTCTCTCTCTCTCATGACCGTGGTCCCAAGTTTGGACTGCGCGAGCGAGAGACATATTCACCGCGGAGCACCGTCGCGCTGTGGGATTCGGATCTGGGAGCTCTACTTCCGCAACTGCTGCTGGATCAGGCGCCGGACGTGTGTAACTCCCCGCGAGGTGTCGTACTTAAGGCACTCAAGTCGTTGGAGCCAGAAGGAGCGCAAGGACTTCATCACGACCTTGAGGTTGGCTTCGGCTCGTCTACATCAACCACGCTCTCCTGAGCGTTGACAATGCTTTTCGGTCTTCAAGGGTAAGTTCGTGAAAATCCCCTCTCGTTACTGTATTACTAATAGATAGGTCCTGGCAGCTTTAGGGGTTCAGGGGCGTAGAGTAAAATTTATTGTTTTTATACGCGGAACCCCTATAGATCACGCCATTGGGACCTGGAATTTTTATCTTATTGTAAATGTAACACAGATGAGCCATAAAAGCCCAGTAAGCCGGACGTCCGAATATAGCATGGTACGTGCTCTTGAACGGGACCACTTCGAAGGAAAGTGCCTCCGTCCGATAGTTCTTTGGAGTTCCAAAGGTAACATCCAAAGTGATTTCTCCCAGGGAATTTGCTTGTTTTCCTGGGACAACCCCATGAAAGATCACAGAGCTGTAGATCAGCTGGGTCTCCGAGATCTTCATCCGGCATAGCGTTTCGACATACAGAATGTTAATGCTGCTGCCACCGTCCATGAGAGTCTTGGAGAAACCATAACCATCAATAAGTGGATTGACGATTAAGGCGTATTTTCCTCGCCTGTATAACTTAGGTGGATGATCAGCACGGTCAAAGGTGATTGCCACTTCTGACCAGTCCAAGAATTGAGGGACAGCCGGAACTGTTGCGTTGAGCTCATGTAGAACTGCTTTCTTGACCTTTGCTGGTTGAGATCCGAGGAAGGTGACGTACGTGTCTTTCTTGGTCGGAAATTTTTTCTTCCCTTCCGGCTTGGGATTTGAAGCGTCAGCTTCCTCTATGTTGGAATCTTCCTTGGTCTCTTTATCCTTTTCGGAATTCTTATTTCCCTTCTTCCGCTTAGCCCTGTAGCCAGCGGTATCATCTCTTTTAATGTCGTCATTAAAACGACACTCGGCGTTTGTGTGGGACGAGCCCCCATTGGCGTCTAGGTGATGCACACATGGGTTATTGGCAATGTCGGCCCAAGAGTAGGTTTTGCCAGGTTGCTGGTCTCCTCTACCTTGAACTCTTGAAGTCCCACGATCGCGTCCACGGCCACCCCCATGTCCTCCTCGTCCTCCAGACCCGAAAGTAGCAGTGACCACTACCGTTTCCATGTTGGGTTTTTCTTCCGAGGTATTCTTGCGCTTCTGAGCTTGTTGCTTTGGTTGTTTTGCCGACTATGGCACAGCTAGGGCGTTCAGTAATCCCTTTGCATCATCATCGGCATCTGCATACTTGCTTGCTATTTCTATCATCTCTCCCAAATTAGTGACCTTGTCACACTTCAAGCGATGACTTAGTAAACCAATTGGGAGACCTGCAATGAAAGCTTCAATCGCAGTTTGGTCATTCACTCCTTCACATGAGTTCTTGGTGTCGATCCATCGTCCGAGATAATCCCGGCAAGTTTCTCCGGCTTTCTAGGTGCAACGCTGTAGGTCTCTGACCGTACATGGCCTCCGATATGTGCCTTTGAAATTCCAAAAGAATGCACTTTGCATATCATACCAGTTGTGGATGGTGTTTTCCGGAAGTTCATTGAGCCATGATCGTGCCGTCTTCTGCAACATAAGTGGGAGATATCAGGGTGTGAGCAAGCTATTTCCGCCTTTGGCGATGCAGCAAGCTTGGAAGAAACCCTGTAGCCAAGTATCTGGGCGAGCTATGCCGTCATAGGCTTGAATATGTCTTGAGATAGCAAATCCTTCCGGGAATTTTGTAGCTCTTATGCGTGGTCCAAAGAACTTTGGGCCCATGTATATGTCATCATTTCATAGCGCCGCGCTTCTATGTTGGAATTAATCCTGTGCCTTGCGTCACTTGGGGATAGAGATTGTCCCAAATGACGGCTACGGCTGCGGTGCCTTGGGGCCGGACTTCGGCTTCTGCCACCACCTCCTCCACCGCGACGTCCTCCTTGGCCTCCTTGGGGGCCGTTATGATGGATGCTTGGTGGGGAAGGTGGAGCAGTTGGGTTGTTTCCAGCTGATCGCCGGCCTCCGTCCGGAGCGTCGTTATTCCGGTTCCAGGGAGGGTCTTCATTGTGACGAGCCCCCTACCGGTTTGACTCGGCGCGGTGTTCGTCGTTCCTTCGCTCGTTATCCGGACGGCTTGTGTGTCTAGGAGGTCGCATTCTTTGTCAGTCCTCCTCCTGATGTTTCTCTTTATCTTCTTCCCTGCGGTCTTTCGACTCTCGCCGGGGAGGGTTCCTCGGATTCAGTGCAGCAATTGCCTCTTGCTCCGCAACTGGGTTAACGTTACGCCAATCACGAGCAGCTTTGTGGTGCTGTGCTGAAGATCTGGTTCTTGAGTAGTTGTCTTCCGGACGACCAGAACGATGGTGCTGTTCCGGAACACGTTGGAGTCTTACGTTAGCCCATGCCGGATCTGTGCGACACTGGTCAGAATCGGAGACCAGTTTTTGACTTCCGGACAGGGCGACCTTTTGCTGCTCAAGTCCCTTGTTGAGTAGTTTGATGCCCAACCGGATCTGCTCCGGGCCTGGATTAGCCGATAGGATTTCTTGAGCCGCAACGGTGTTCTGTACTGGCGTTGGATACACCCAATCCCCGTTGATGTCGCGTCGAGGCATCCCAAGTTCTCCTCCGAAAAGAACTTTGTGAATCTGCGGTAATTGGTCGTCATGAGTATGACGTTTCCTGGTCTTCTGGTGTTGCCTGGAGTTGTACTTCTCCGCAGTTGCCATGCGTTTCTTTTCCTCCTCAATGTTTTTGGCTTCATTGAGGAGTACTTGGCGACGCGCTTCTAGGGCCTAGGCCCCCTCATCCATCTCTTCAGCAGTAAGTTCTGCAGCTGTAGGAATAGGTGTAGTTAATGCAGCATCGATGAGTTTACGTGCACCTTTAGTGATCACGTGTCCATCCACCGACTCTTCTTTGGGCTCGTCTAGGATAAGTGCTCCATTCGAGTCCTCCTCGTATTCCTCGGCAATCACCTCCTCTGCCGGAGGGTCTTTCGCTGGGGTCTTGTTTTTCTTGTTCTTCTTCTTTGCCTTCTTGGCAGCGCCGGTAGCAAAGACGGCTTTGGGTCCATTTCCCGAAGTCAAGCTCTGATCAGTACCTTCGGACATCTGGACCTCGGGATTGTCTCTGATTTCCATGTCATCCTGCGTTTTGGGAGAGTTTTCCCCGGATCCTTCATCCATGGCTTCTTATTCCTCTGCCGCTTTGGAGTTATACTCCTCTTCATATTCCGTGGAGAACTTTCAGAAATCTATCGACATCATCGAGTCATCCGAGGATGCGGGTACGTCAGCGTTTGTTCCGATCGCCTCCACCATAGAGTCGGTGTTGTCTCCAGCATTAGCGGAGCCGGATCCCACATATCCAACAAAGTGTGATGCGCCCCTCCTGAGATAACTGCGGTCTTCATAGTAGTCTTCATCGAAACGTTTGATGGTCTCGAGGATTTCATCTACACCTGAGTTTTGCATCATCATGCGTCTTAGTGTGTATCTCAGGAAAGGCCTGTCTGTCCCGGTGTCGTCAGATCCGGAACCAGCGTTGTTGCTATGCTCCTCCTGGATTTCGACCTCAGCGGGTGGGTCGATCTGGGATTCGGTCTCTCCAGGGAGATCCACTCCAGATTCAACTTGGACCGCCAGGTCTGCTTCAGGCTCGGATTTCTCCACTATCTCCGTGATTGGTGCGGGCTAGGTGGGATTAGGGTTTTCTCAGATCCGGAACTCTTCCTCCTCCGTGGACAAAGGGGACCCGGAAGTTTCTTGTGCCTCTATCATCACCACTGGGGTGGGTGGGGCAGGTTCAGCGAAACCGATGTAAACATCGATGTCGCCAAAAGACATGATGGTATAGGTGGTCACAACCTCCCTAGCCGGAATCCAGGTCTCGTCGAGAACGATGAGAGGGATGTCGCTGGCATAGAGGATGCGACCGACGGTGATAGTCTCGCCCATTCTGATTCTTTCAGATTCCGCTCGGATCGCAAATCCGAAGCTCACTAGCCCCATAGTGGGCGCCAACTGTTGTCAGATTGATGACAAGCACGCCATGAGGGGGTCCTCGAGGCATGCAGAAGAGAGGGGTGTGAGACGTACGGTGTTCCGGGACGGTGAGCACACAAGTTTACCCAGGTTCGAATCCGCCGGCTTTGGACGGATCCTACTCCTGCTAGCAATCCAGTAATACGGCAGAGCCGGAATATGGGTTACAAGGCGTTCGCCTGTGTGAGTTGAGATTGTGATTGTAAGGGGTGCCCTAAAGGCTCTCCCTAGGACGGCTTATATAAATATCCGGCCTAGGGTTTACATGAGAGATCTATCTGGCTACGACTAAGAGTCGGTTACAGAGTACATCTTGAACTACAAGTAACACTTTGGGCCTATGTCGGTAAGTCCTCTGGGTCTTCCCGTAGCTGGACTGGACTCCGTTTCTTCTCCCTGACTGGGCCGCCCGTGAAGCAAAGCTCTAACCCGAAGTGGGCCACCCTGGTCAGTGAGGAACTGTGAGGATACCCAGAAAGTATATCCCCAACAGCTTCTCCTAGTTTCACAAGTAAGAACTACTTTCTTAACATGTTCCATTCTGAACTTTCTTCAGATTCTTATCTAGGACATTCTGAACATCTTTAGAATCAACTCTAGGAAACATTTTGACATTAATGTTTATTAAACATATTGATTTATCTTGATAGATTCTGTTGTCTAATACATGTTCAACTTCATCCACAAATATTTACTATCTTAATTAACTATTAATACCAATTACATTATTCATCATATGTCAACCACATATGTACGAATGTTGTCACACTCCCACTCAAATATGTCATCCACATATGAGATGAGGGATTTCACTTAGCTTCCACTCAAAATATGTCATCTACATATTTAGATTTAGGCAAGCTATTTAGCTCCCACTCAATTTCATGTAAGTGAAGATCTTCTTGATATTTTGGCAATACCAAAATACCTTGATCATCTACCAAATCGAGTATTTCCCACTACGAGAAACTAGCATCCACATGGTTCAACAAAACCTGCTTGTTGTACCAATTACAACCATTCCTTCAATCTTTGATTGAAGAACACGAAATTTTGACAACCTACTACTAATTATCAAATTGCAGTAATTGCTGGTATAAATTCAATAGACTCAAGGATTGCTACCTTTTGTAGTCAGTTTCATTGAATTTTTCATAACAAAATTTGTGAAAAATCAAGCTTTATGTCTTCCTTTAAGTTTCATTTCTTCTTTTATAACTTTGTAGTTAATTGAGAAGATCAAGTAAACATCTTTAGTTACTAAGATTGAGTAAGATCTTACTTTGCAATCTTAAATGCAACTTAATACGGAATTTCATGACTCTTAGTCATTTCTCGTACTTAGGTCCATCATCGCTTCTTTGTAGTTCGTAAGTATGTCATGTTCAATTAACATAACAAGTGAATCAACAATATGATTCCGCAACTTGGCAGAATGTATTCTTAAATCCTATTTCTTTTAGTAAAAGTATTAGCTGAAATGTCATCATTATCGTCAGTTTCTCCTCTACTTGTAGAGTTCAGTTCCCGCAACATATTCCGTTGTACCACTCGACATTCGGAGTAAGGTCAAATACCTTGTTTGAGCTTTTACGTTCTTCCACCAACACTTCCTTCGAGAAACTGTTCCTTGAAAACAATATCTCCATGCAACAGCAGGTTTGCCCTCTTTTGTCTTAGTTGTGGAAGATGTATTCATAGTTGACTAAGAATACTCTACAAAGATTTACTTATTCTCCATGACTTCGAATTTATCAAAATCTCCAGAAACTCGAACATTCCATAATTCTTATGGTGTTGTTTCCATGAATCTTTATATGTTACTTATATCTAAAATGAGTATTTATTGTTTAATCTGTAACTCTAATTTACTAATGATAACCCGGTAAGAGATAATTTCTTAGACCATATGTATCATGAGTAAATAATAGCGCTAGATTGTTTTGGCTCAAACTGATATCCGTGTTGTCCCGATTCTTTTTGACCGTGGGAGGGACACCAAGGAGGACACGCGGCAACGTAGTAACGGAGTCCTGCTATCCTATGAGGCGGGCCCTGTTGCGGGGTAGGGCGAAAGATTCTTTATCGTGGATGGTTCTACGGTGCGCTGTTGTACCCCGGGTCACTAGAGGGTGGATCGCGCGCGCGACATGGCCCCGCCGTCAGCCTGTGTGGGCAGGACCGAGCTCTTTGAGAGGCGTTCCCAGTGCAACACGCCACCGCACTCGCCGGATGGCGGCGCCCGCCAAGAGACGACGTGTCACCGTGATCCCATGCCAATTGTGGGCTCTCGTGGACATGGGGGCCGCTGAAATACGACGTGGCACCGTAAGTCCATACCGACCGTTTATTCTTGAGGACGCGGGTCCTGGACATTGCGGACGTGGCGCCATAAGTCCGTGGTGGCCGCGGTTTCAGCGGACACAGAACTCGTCTAGAGACGACGTGGCGCTGTAAGCCCATGCGGGACGAGGTTTCTCGCCTACACGGGGCATGTCCAGACATGACGTGGTGTCGTAGACTATAGCCGGTCACGGTTTCTCACGGTGGCTAGGCTCGCGGATATCCTATGTGGCATTGTCGGTCATAAATGGACATGGTTCTTCACGGTCGAGGGCCGAGATGGCAATATAGACTGTTGGTGTTAGTGGTTTATCGTGGACGGTAGCATAACTGTTAGCCTAGACCGCGCCACAAAAATCCACTCCGGTCAGCATTCTATCAAATGTGTCTTTTTCGTACCATGCTTCTAAAGGCTTAGCTTCTTGCGCCCTACTTCTTTCATAGAGGTTGCCGGTCGCTCGAGTTGAGCTCCGAGCGGAGCAGGGTGTGGCTGTTCGACCTTGCGATTAATCTCACCTCGCCAGCCTATCTTTGGTGTTAGATGACCTGATGCCATCGCCCAAAACGGTTTTTCATGCATATTCGGCGTTAGGCTGCTGACTAGACATCCACAACGATGTGGTTCGACGATCCTACCTCCGGTGTCCTGCTTACAGATTTCGACGCCTCACAACGGTGACGGTGTGGCGTAGAGATGGCTAATAAGGCGTATGTATACGGAGTAGGATGTCTCGCCCCGGAGATATTGTAAGTATGTCATGCTTCTTACCGTCTCCTTTTGTTCGTACTGTTCTCGCTTTTTTTACTTATTTAGTTCCTATTTTCCTTGTAGCTTTTCATACCTGCTTCAGCCGCTGAAGTTTCATACCAAAAAGTCGTGTATCTTTGACACAGAAACACGGTCTCAAACTACACGGTGAGTTTCATCGGTTCTTATTCATTGATGTTTGATTTTTTCCCTATTTAATGGCTGATGATCTGCTTTATTTTCCTGTTTTCTAGGGTAGGTGGTCTGGAACACGTGGTGGGTCAAGTTACGATTTCGTTCATCGGCCTCGGCGGTACGTCTTCTGCTTCCAACACAAATGGTAAGCTTGCATCGTTGTGCTTTTGTTTATCGCATAATTCTTCTCTCAGGTTTCCTAATTTGTCTCCTCTTACGTTTGGTAGGTCTTATATGAGCATGTGCTTTCTGTCCGTAAGCGTCTGCGATTCTGCGTGGACTAAAAAACAAAGTGGCACAGAGAAGAGAAGACTGATCGGCTGCACTCAGTTTGTCGACATGCTTTCAGCCGGTGCTGAAGAAGTAAGGGTCGTCTCTTTGCATCCATGCATCCAGAGTGACGATCATGTACCCAGCCGTTGCACGCTTAGGGTGTTTAGCGTCATAGTTGCGTATAACATGCTGTTTAGTACTTACAGTTGAGAAATGTAATACTTGTCGTGTAAATTGTGTATCTATAATTATATCAGGAGTCTGACGAATGAAAAATCAGTGCGGAAATGTCTAAGAATGGATTTGATGTTTGACACGTACCCATGCTACGTTTGTGTTCTCTTTTTAGCTTAGACGTGTGACTTCTTTGTCAATTTGAATTTTGAAATCATGTTTGCCTTCAAACTCTCATGAAAGTGAAAATTGACTGCCTTCCTAACTATAAACGAACGAGAGTTAGCAAACTAGAGAGAAGTAACAGGCGTCGAGGTGAGATGAGACTAACCGTTGGAGATGCATTGCTATGAAAACAAAATATTACACGAGTTGAGAGAGTAGAAATATATTAGCTAGGCGCGATAGCAACCGAGAAATTCTCCGGTACATCCATTCTTTCAATAATGATTCTGAGGTACTTGGTTTACACAGTAGAGATTGAAATAGAAGTGCGACCACTGAGGTAGTGCCTATGGCACATTATACCGTCGAACACTTTGACGGTAAGGATGACATCGCCTCCGTATGTGAAGCATAGCAAGCAGCCAAGCAGCATGTTGTGCGCGCGGGCGATCTGCTCCCCAATGTTGTCGAGGAACATATGCCCTTGGCCGTTGAGCATCACACCTGCATGCCACACGCAGGCACATCGTCCCTACTGTCCGCAACATCAGTTCGTCGTGCTCTTGCCCGATAAATTGCGCGAAATTTTCCATTAGTTTGTTCTTGCTGAAGGGGTCTTTGAAGATCTGGATGAAGAACTCGAAGTCGGGTGTGTCCATCTTCTCTTTTATCGGTGTCGTTGATCGTCCGCGCCCGTGGACGCAGCCAGCAGCACAGCCATGATCGTGTCTCCTTCCCTTGGAACTTCGATTCATGGAGCGCGTGTGAGGTATCTAGGGGATAGAACTGGTAGTGCAGCGTTTGTGAAGAAATGCGTCGTCTGGGTATTGCTAATAAAGGGCGAGAAGACGAGCGGCGCAGAGCCCGAGTAGCTTTCATTTAATCCTTCCAGCAGCTAGACTATGCCTTTTTGCGTTGGAACTACACCACCGCGATGACGAGACGACTCCGCTGCATAGGGCACACGCTATTGTGATGAAGGTAGGTCTCCACTGATAGAACGAGTCCCTATAACGGCTAGAAGTACTGACACCGTCATTAAGCTGACGCGGTTGGGTTGTTGATGGCGTAATAAATAACGGTTGACCATCCATAGTGTTCATGACAAGGTTTGTCTACCTAGCCCAACTACGCTCGCACGTTGCATACGACACCCTGATGGCGTCTGCTATGTAGCTGTGACGACTACAATTTGGGCCCCGCCGGATAGAAATGTCCTTATGCAGCGCAATCATATCATGAAGCTTTCTGCCATTGGTCGCGCCCTAAGAGGCATAGAGAGAAGTCTAGTCCAATATAATATGATTATAATATTTAGACATATCAATACACTTTGAAGTGTTCAATCATCATAATTTGTGAAAACATCTTTCACAATTCCATATGACAATATATAACTCAAATATTATCACTTAATCAAAGCACAAAGACTTTGATATTTTTTGTTAATTCAATTCCCTCATCTCCATTCTAAAAGTCCTTGAGCATATCAAATGATTTCAACTCGTGTTTCATTAAGTAAATACACATATTTACTTGAATCCACAATGAAGCTCATAATGATATCCACTACTTTGTTGAATTACAGTCATCAAGCATGATATTTCAAAAAGTCAATTCATAATATGTTTTACCAGAACGTAGAGTTTTAGTCATCTCACCTAGTGGGGCATGGTTTTGTATAAGTCAAAAGATCAAGTATCCAAGACTTTATGTTTCATCATATGAACCTACCAACATGACTTAAACCATAGTGTTACCCGAAGGCGATGTCATTATTAAGTTAATTCTTTCGGCATTCTAATTCTTTATAAATGCTTAAACTGTTACCATCAAGGTAAAGATAAGAACAACACTACATAATCGTAATGTGATCATAAAAGATATCATTCATAAAGATTGTTACAATTGGCTTATCACAAACTCATTGTTGGGTTCGCATCATAGAAAACAAAAAAATTCCTATGATATAAACAACTAAGGACAAAAATCTATCTACCTAGATACAATCAACGTGTGAATATACATCCATAGAGATCTTACCCTCGAAGACCGAAAAGCTTTGTTAACAAAATTTGATTTTGTGGATGATGTAGTCATACGCTTGTCGATCTCAAGATCGAGTTGAAGTCCAGTGCCGCAAGTAGCAGCACATCCGTGATCGCATACACGTCCAGCACCCCAACGACCTTCGAGTCCTCGCTCCAGCAAAGTAGTGAAAGCAGCAGATCCTTCCAGAGAAACCATTGAGAATATATACTTCACTAATCCGAAGCCTTGGTGAATTCACTAGAGGGGGGAGAGATCCTTCACGAGGAGGTGCAAGGGGAGAGGAGGAGGCCTCCTTTTATAGGGGAGGGGGCAGACCCCATGATGGGAATGGGCCAACCCGGCCCTGGCCTTGGACCTGGCCCTATGGACCCAGGGCCAATTTGAGAGGCCATGGATCAATCCATTTCAAGAATAGGTAGAGGCCTCATCGGCCCGATGGGTATTTGGGGCCGACCCAAATTATGGTAACACGTGTCTTGTTTTCTCGGTAGAAGTTTGAAGGTGTGTTTTCTCTGAGAATCGATGATATTTTGTACTAAACGGAATCAAGTAGTAAAGCAAGTAAGACATTGTACATACTGCGTGCTCTGCTTCCGTTACTAGTTGACATCAGGCTGAAGCACTAGTGACTAGATTAACATGTTCTTGTCGGTGGCTCTAGGAAGCAGACTAGAGGAAGCTTGATGGGACACGCGCTATGCGGCGAGCGAGACGTTAAGCAGGAGGCACATATCGGCCATGAAGATAGCTTTATGTACAGCCGATATAAGATACAAGACTAGGAGCAGGTCCGGCCCTGTTGACCCAATGGGTCACTTGATGCCGACTCTACTGACCCAAATTTTGTTCGGGGACGACCCATGAGACCCATTGGCCTTGAACTTTTGGGTCGGGTCAGCGACCCATCGGGTCGACTTGGCCCATTCCCATCCTGAGGCAGACCCCATGCCATAGCCGGCGCCATGGTGGGTACCCCCGCCTCTCCCTCATTCATGTGAGTGGAGCTTCCACTAAGCATTGCCACATCAATTCCATCTCCACTCAAAGTTGCATTAATTTTCCACCAAAATTAATGTATCTCTCATTTAATAAAACAATTTTATTTATTTTATTCAGCATTTTTTTAAATTACTTAATTATAAATAATCTGCATAAAACCCCTTACAATATATCACATATGAAACCATTTTTAGCAATTTGACCAAAAGCAATTCCGGTATCCATCGAAATAATCCCAGCGCTTTCAAATCCTTTATTTGGTATTATATCTGCTCCATTTGGTGTCGGTATACCTTAAGTGTGTCACCCTATGGTTCGCGAAAAATGCAGACATGATCGAGACCCCTCTACAATCAATAATCAGCAGCGGGACCTGGAGATCCGTACTGACTCTCACACATTCAACGATGACTCTAGTGATCGTGTGAACCTTTGACGTCATAACTAAATCCCTTTGTCTCGCGATATATTACATGTTCGAGATTCGACCATCGGTATCCCCATACCTAGTTTGATCTCGTTACTGACAAGTATTATTTTCTTGTTCCCGTGATATAACATTTTTAGTTATCTTATCATTTGCTTGCAAGCTATGTCAATATGATATCACCAAGAGGGGCCTGAGTATATCTCTCCGTCATCTGGATAGAAAAAATCCCACTCTTAATCCATGAGCCTCTATATAACACTTTTGGAGTATCTGAAACCATCTTTATTATCACCCTATTGATGAGTGCATATTTGCATCATGTTATACACTATTATTTTGCATTGTAGATGTAGGATCTTGGTATTTTACGGCGCTCGCGCACACATTTTATGTCTGTTTTCACCAGGATCAGGACAGATGATGGATCCAATGGACACAATTCTTGGAGCAGTTGTACTGAGGAGAAAAGGAGTCAAAAAAACGTAAATCACTTATTTGGGAAATATTAATAATACCAGAAGAAAACCCGAAGCGAACAAAGGAGACATACGGTTCAACGACCAACTATACGACCAGAATAAATTTTCCGGCCGTATAGTTCTGGCCATATAGTTGGCACCACCACCGCCTCCTCAAATAGTTTCACCTAGTGCAATTGGATCGGAGAGATGACATAAAGAACACCGAGAAATCACACCTCCGGAAGGCATCTAGAGGGGGAACTCGTCCACCGGGGATCCATCTTCTCCCTGCGCAGATCCGGGAGGCTAAGGCATCGATCTTCATCATCCACCGCTGCATCACCACCATCTCCATCCATCCCATCTACATCTTGTCTGGATCTTGTTGTAATTTCCGTACTCATTGTGGATTTATACAAGTACTATTCATCTATGATAAATTCCATTGTTATTGCCATGATGTTAATTACCTCCATGTCTGAGTAGATCTTTAGTTCTTGGGGAGATGGAGAAACCCTAGTATGAGACTAAAATAAGATAAAGTCTATTATGATATTCATCGCTATGACCATGTGTTAGATTGTCTTCATCTTGATGTTGAGAGAAGTCAACCTCTCAATATTTGCCTCTCATGGGGACTTGATGGTGGGAACTACTTGTTGGTAGACGAAGGTGTGCTAGCACTTACAGTGACTATAAAGTTGTTGGCACTTCTTACGTATCAACTTGGGAAACCGAGGAAACTCATGGAACACTATCCATGCCATGGGATACGTCCTACGGGAATACGTCCCTTAATAGCGCAGTAATTCGATTGATTCGATTGTTGACTGCTGTGCTTATGAGGATGATGTGAGTAGCGGTTGCTGCCTATTTTTCCAAATACGGAGTTCCTCCCACACATACATAGTTGAGAATATTCCTGATAATAATCTTTATCTTAGCTCCTTATAATGCTAGTGGTGTATCCGCTACTCCCTGAGAACGCTTTTCCCCTATTGCAGTTCCAATCTCTCTTACACACGCGATACTTATTTTCTATGTTCAGTTGTTTTACTTTATTTATAGTTTCTCTTATACCAAAACCCCAAAAACACCTTTCTACATAATACTCGCATTTTGTCTTGTCACTTAGAACTTTATTTAGCATTTCTATTGTAATATTTATTTCAAGAGTTATTAGACTTCAGACTCCTGCTCCTTGTGGGATCGATATCTTTATTTCAAAATAAGCTACAAACGATCTGCGCACTTGCAGTCATCAAGTTATTTTCTGGTGCCGTTGTCGGGGAGCTAAGCGTTGTAGGTATTTTAGTTTTTGCTTATTTATTTTTGTCTTGCTAAGTCTTGTTTTGAGTTATAGGTTTCCACCAACATGATGGAGTTTGAGCATATGACTAGTGTTAACCCACTCAACCACTTTGGGAAGCCCTATGATATTTATAAAAGAGACAACTCCAATGAGAAGACAAGAGGGTTTGAAATAAATCCTCTCATACTTGGTATTCTACACAAGAAGCAATTTATTGGAGATGAAGAAGATCCTGATCCCTATGAGCATATTGCATGTTTTAATGATATATGTGGCACTTTTTAATTGACGGGATATACCGATGATGAGGTAAGGGTTAAACTTTTTAGTCAGACTTTGACTAGTTAAGCTCTCTCATGGTATGGATATCTACCCCCTGAAGCCACTACTACTTGGGATAATCTAGCCTGTGAATTTCTAGCAAAATATTATCCATTATCAAAGTTTTTTGGAATCAGCGTCTTATAATGACTTAGAGGAACTGTTCTAATGAAGGACTAGTAAGAGCTTATATCATATTTAAAGATTTACTACGTCTATGTCCTCATGATGATTTGCATGAATGGTATTTTTTGCATATCCTTTATGGCGGTTTAATTGAACCTAATAAAATTGAACTAGACTCTTTCGCAGAGGGAGCCTTTATGAATCTTTCTATAACTAAAGCTTGGGCTTTACTTAATAGAATTCGCGATCATAGAGTTTCATGGAATTTTTCTCTAGGAAGTGAAGGGGGCGTAGAAATAGAAAATCAGTGTATTCATGACTATAATAAAAAGGGCCATGTTAAAGAATTATATAAGAACTTTATTTGGATTCAGATCTTGTGTTGCAAGTTGTTAAAGCTTTTAAAGAACATATAAAGGCTCCAAAAGAGGGTGTGGTCAAATATGATCCGCCACCCAAACCTGAGAAGAAATGAGAAGTTAAAGCAACACTGACCTCCCTAGAACCAATACATGAGATGCCTTTTCTTAACACTGCACAGAAGCATATTCTTGAATATGAACAGGTGAAAGCAGTACAGGAGAAGAAGGAAGAAGAAAGTATGCCAGAAGTCGTGGAACATCTAGTAGAGACCAAAGATGAAGAGGTAACCAAAGAAGCAATTATGGCTATGTACGCACATTGTAACATAGTTGAACTCAATGAAGAGACTTCCTTATTGGTTGAAGGTAAAACAAAGGTAAAAGATGTGGGTAAGCCTATTCTTCCCTGCATATTTAAAGAAACCTCGCATTATGGTCTATGTGATCTTGGCACCGAAGTAAATGTTGTATCTTATGATTTCTATTTAGAAATAAAAGAACAAATAAAACCGGCTACAAATGAAAATACTGACATGACAATTATGTTAGCCAATAAAAATCTTAGAATTCCAATGGGAGTAGTTGAAGATGCCACTATCACAATTGGAAACAAAAACTTTCCTATCGATTTTGTAGTTGTTGATATGCCAGCTGACACTCTTTGCCCAATTATGTTTGGAATAAACTTTTTTGAGTGATATAGGTGCCTATGTTGATTTCAAAAAGGAGATTGTGTCTCTTAAGCTTGGGGGAGCGGAAAAAGAATTCCACTTTTCCAAATTTAAAGACAGGCCTCCACAAATACAAGATGAATAAGAAGAGAAGACTATTGAGGAAATGGCGGCTCTTTTCTTTAGTAATCAATAAGAAGAAATAAATGAAGACTCAAATTATGAAGAATAGTTATGGAGAACAAGTCCCTAGAAGAACTAGAAGATGAATTCGATTCACTTCCCATTATGGGGCCTCCAACTGATGAGGCTTTGGAAGAGCCATAAAAGAGAGGGGACGAGGAATTACCACCCCCAGAGTTGAAGACTCTACCAGATAATCTTAAATATAGGTTTTTAGATGATACAAATAAATTTCCTATTATTATTAGTGCTAAACTTTCAGGAGAAGAAGAAGGACTCATGAAAATACTTAAGGAGCATCGCAAGGCATTTGGGTACTCAATGGATGATTTTAAGGGTGTTAGTCCCATGATAACCGTCCATCGTATATTCATGGAAGAAGGTGCTAAACCAGTTGCGGAATTTAATAGAAGATTGAAGCCTAAAATGAAGGAAGTGGTAAGAAAATAAATAATACGCCTACTGGACGCATGTATAATCTATCATGTTAAAGAAAGTGAAAGTCATGTTCATTATATCCCTGAGAAGGGCGGTTTTACTGTTGTTCCTAATGAAAATAATGAATTGATAGATACTAGAACTATTGTTGGGCATAGGATGTGCATAGACTTCAGGAAATTGAATAAAGAAACTAGGAAAGATCACTATCCTTTACCGTTCATAGATCAAACTTTAGAAAGGTTATCAAACCACACTCATTTTTGCTATCTGGATGGATACTCTGTATTTTCTCAAATAGTTGTTCATCCTGATGACCAACTTAAAACAACTCTCGTTAGTCCCTATGGTTTACATGCTTACCGACGTATGCCTTTTGGTTTATGTAATGCTCCAGCTACTTTTCAAAGATGTATGACTGCTATTTTTGCGGATTTTATAGAACTGATAATGGAAGTATTTATGGATGACTTTTCTGTCTATGAAACTTCGTTTACTAGTTGCTTGGATAATCTCAAAAGAGTTTTGCAGCGTTGCGAGAAACCAATCTTGTTCTAAACTGAGAGAACTGTCATTTTATGGTCAAATAAGGTATAGTCCTTGGACACAAGGTATCAGGTAAGGGAATTGAAGTGGATATAGCTAAGGTTGAGGCCATAGAGAGAATGCCACAACCTAGGGATATTAAAGGTATAAGAAGTTTCCTTGGTCATGTGGGTTTTTATAGAAGGTTCATTAGAAATTTCTTTGGAATATCTAAACCTTTGACTAACCTCCTGCAAAAGGGAGTATGATTTAACTTTGATGATAAATGTCTTGAAGCCTTTGATAAACTCAAGAATGCTTTATCCCATGCTCCAATCATTAAACCACCTATCTGGGATACGACCTTTGACTTAATATGTGAAGCTTGTGATGATGCTGTAGGAGTAACTCTGGGACAGCACATTGGTCGTGGATTTAATATTATACATCATGCTAGTATAACTCTTAATGATGCTCAAAAGAATTACCCTAAGGAAGAAAGGGAACTTTTTGCTATATTTTTCTCTTGTGATAAATTTCGTTCTTATATAGTTGATGCAAAGGTAAGAGTTCATACGGATCGTGATGGTTTAAAAGAACTCCTCGAGAGGAAAGATCATAAGCCAAGACTGATCTGTTGGATTCTTTCACTTCAAGAATTTGATCTGTAGATCATGCAGAGGCAAGGAATAAAGATGTTAGATGCAGTGTCCATGTTTGTCCAGCAAGACACCAATCTTGTTGAGAGAAACTTTAGTCCCAGTGATTTTCTTTTATGAGAATTATTTAAGGAACTAAGGTCAATTCCTCCAAAAGAGAAGGAGTCTTCATTGTTGTAGGATCTTTTCATCCATGAATAAGCAAACGGTAAGTTCAAGGTAAGTGTTCTTACCCAAATAAGTGATTTGTTTTCACAAATTTTACTTCTGAAAACTTTGCCTTTGAATTCCTTGTGTTTTTCTGAAGTTTTTGAGGGTTTTACCAACTATACGGGCGGAACTATATGACCGGAGAGGAAGCTTCCGCCATATAGTTGGTCGTTAAACTCTTTGTGTCCTCTTCGTGAAATTGTTTTCGATGTCTGGACCTATACGGGCTCAACTATACGACTAGAGCCAAAATTCCGGTCGTACAGTTGGTCGTTAAACTCTCAGACACTTTCGATTTTTGGTGTCTGGATCTATATGGTCACAACTATACGACCGGAGCCAAATTTCTGGCCGTATAGTTGGTCGTTAAACTACCAGACACTTTTTCATTTTCCTTTTAGTTTCTATTCGATAAAAAAATGTTATTGTCGGTTCCGAGTCGTCACTTAATCGACCTAGACTCGATATATTTGGAAATATCTGCCTAGAACCAACTATACGACCGGAGCTATACAGGTCGCGCCCGTATAGTTCGTCGTTACGCGGAAGGACTCTTCCAAATCTGTGATTTCTTTCCCTATTTCGTTAAGATTCATTTCTTAGGCGACAATTTGGTGTTTCTCGCGAGTTTTACCGACCTTTGACCCCCCCTTATATACTGCCATTGTCTCTCTCTCTAATCATAATCTCCATAAATCAATCCACCTCTTATTCACATGCGAGGACACGCAACCAAGGGACAGAAGCCAAGAAGAAAGGCTCCTATGGAGATCAGGAGCAATAGCGAGATATTTGGAAACATCTGCTCGGAACCAACTATACGGCCGGAACTATACGGGTCACGCACATATAGTTGGTCGTTACACGAAAGGACTCTTCCAAATCTATGATTTCTTTCCCGGTTTCATTAAGATTCTTTTCTTGGGCGACAATTTGGTGTTTCTCACTAGTTTTACTGACCTATGACCCCCCTTATATATTGCCATTGTCTCTCTCTGTAATCATAATCTCCAGAAATCAATCCACCTCTTATTCACACGCGAGGACATGCAACCAAGGGACCGAAGCCAAGAAGAAAGGCTCCTACGGAGATCAGGAGCAATAGCAAGCAAGGAAAGGATACCAAGACCATCCCTATGGAGTTCCTCGATGCCGACAATGCACGCTGGAAGAAGGCTTTGAAGGCCCTCGAGCTGAAGATTGAAGGGATGGACAGGGAGACGCTAGGGACACCCAAACATCTTTGGTTTTTGTGACTTTATCTTGACAAACTTGATGAAGATATCAAGCAGACAACCGAAGCAGGTTTTTCTATGAGTATTAAGGCGCTACAAACACTTCAGGATAATAATGAGTTCATTAAGGAACATGTGAAAGTGCTAGAGAGGAACAATCTTTTCTACAAGCTGTGCGTTAAAGAATTAGAAGTTGTCAATCAATCCCTCCATCTCAGGCTGGCCTGTGAAGAGAAGATACACCGTGCCATGGCGCCATAGTGATCTACAACAATCACAGTATCAAATAATCGCAAGGGAGTATTTGATCCCGCCTAGCTTGATTCCAAGCTTGGGGAGATATTTAAGACCTTGTAATCTATCTTATAAGTTTTATATTACTATTTTAGTTTTGCATTAGTTCAAACTAGAAATAAAGTTTGCATCATTAGAATTCCCTTCAGGAATAGTCGATTCCTTTAATGAAATTCCTATTATTTTATTATATATGGAGCAATATCTAGTTTGTGCTTGTTTTATTGGATATATGAATGGCTTGAATATAATTTTACTTGCACTTGATGATAGCAATATGAGTCTTCCAAACCATTGGTATTAATGGAACACATAAAGATAATTTGGTCAATATGTTGTAAGTCTACAGCTTGATTTACAAAGAAAAACTATCTATGCAGTTAAGTTCAAAAAGAAACCTTGAACAAAGGAAAATTAAAGTGCAACCAAAATAGAGTGAGAACAAGTCGAGGTAGCATCTTCAAGTCATAGTAATGCTTCATATACAATTGGAATTTGATAATTGAGATCGTTAAACTTTGAATTCCTACATGAAGTGGAATGTATGGCTAGCTCCTTTGCACAACACTTAAACAAAAGTGTGAGCATATTGTTGGAAATATGCCTTAGAGACAAATAGTAGTAAGGATTATTATCATATTTCATATAGTTTATGATTAAGTTTTATATCATGCTATAATTGTATTGAGTGGAAACAACAATACACGTGTGATATACAAACAACCAGGGGTTCCTAGTGAAACTCTAGTCACTGGTTCATTGGTCAACAGATGATCATGTTTTCTGATCATGTGGCATTTATGCCAGTTGGAAATGGAGTCAACTCATTCTGTGAATGAGATGATGAACCTATACCCAACTTAAACATCGTGACCCGATCATGTCACGAAGATCTAGTTACGATGATTAGAAATGGATCCCCGTAGACTATTCCTTAGACCGTGAGGTTATATCAATCACTGTCTCCCGAGAGTGATTGGATAGCATCAAGCGCCACTTGGTAATACAATGGTTATAAAGGTGTGTTCAGGTACTCGGAGGAAACCGTAGAGGCAATATATGTCAAGAGCGGGATTTTTCCGTCCATGTGACGGGAAGATACTCAAGGGCCCACTCGGAGAGGTTATATCCAATAGCTGCACAACGTGTGATTTGATCACAAGGATATCACTTGTCGGAACGAGTCAAGTAGCATTGTTCGGTAATGAGATTGAACATGACATGGTGATGTCCTTGATCAGATCTCGGGCAATGCAAGTATAGAGAGACAAAGGGAATAAGACACGACTGTCTTGGTTCAAACGACAAAAGATCTTCGTGGAACGCACAGGGGTCACATGGCCTTCCAGGTCCCTCTGTCGATCATTGGTGCGGGAGTTTCCCTACCATGTCTGGAGTGTTCCCGAACCATGGGGTATCACACTTAAGAGCTTGATGATGCTTAGAGAGTGTTTATAGGATCGGTAGAATCATCGAAGAATAGTAGAGGGAAAACTGGAAGGGTTTCGGTAAGTCCGGAGGATGTCCAGAGTGGAGGTGGAAGTGTTCCATAACCATAAAGGCTGAATAATATGTGAATGAATGTTAAATATTGATTTAGTCATTTATTCATAATTATTTAATAAAAGAGAAAATCATTTAAAAGGTCAAAAGGCTTAATGAGCCAATTCCCGAAGGGAGAGGGCCCATTAGGGAAAGGAGAGAGGGAGAAGGGGCAAGAGGGTGGCCGGCTGGGTCAAGCCCCCCGCGCGGAGCCCATGGGGCGGCTGGTGGCGCCACCCCCTCCCCCTATCCTCTCCTTTAGTCCCACCTCAGGACTTTGAGGGAGGTAGTACCTCCCCTCCCCCTATATATAGTGGGGATATTTGGCCAGATAAAAACACATAATATTCAATAAAGGTCTTCTCACTTTTGAGAGGACCTCTAGTTGATATTCTCTCTCTCTCACTCTCTCTCTCCCTCTCTCTCTCTCTCTGGTGACCGTGGTCCCAAGTTCGGACTGCGCGAACGAGAGACATCTTCACCGCGGTGTGCCGTCGCGCTGTGAGATTTGGCTCCAGGAGCTCTACTTTCGCAACTACTGCTGGATCGGGAAAGCAGGAGTCATCGTCAGGCACCGGACATGTGTAACTCCCCGCGAGGTGTCGCACTTGAGGCACTCAAGTCGTTGGAGCCAAGGGAGCGCAAGGACTTCATCACGACCCTTAGGTCGGCTTCGGCTTGTCTACATCAACCACACTCTCTGGAGTGTTGACAACGCTTTTCGGTCTTCAAGGGTAAGTTCGCGAAGCCCCTCACGATACTGTATTACTAATAGATAGGTCCTGGCAGCATCAGGGATTCAGGGGCGTAGGGTAAAAAATATTGTTTTCATACGCGGAACCCCTACAGTGGTATCAGAGCTAGATCTATGCGTAGTAATGCTAGTACGGGTAGAACACACGA
Source organism: Avena eriantha (assembly GCA_910589775.1). Classification (NCBI taxonomy): domain Eukaryota; kingdom Viridiplantae; phylum Streptophyta; class Magnoliopsida; order Poales; family Poaceae; genus Avena; species Avena eriantha. The sequence goes on along the minus strand of OU342745.1, from coordinate 37,809,754 downwards.
GATGTAGCGTGTGGGCGTTGATATTTTAGTTGTTACCCTCCCACGTGTACTTGTGCATACCGCAGTAATGCTTGATGAAGCGACCCCCAACCGACTTTATGCGTTCATTCGCGAGACTGGTCCACGCTTGACATACGGCTTGTACCGTATAAAGTGGCTTACTGGGGTGTCTGTCTCTCTCGCATTAGTTGGTATGCCATTTGCAATGGAGGGCCCCGAAAGGAGTGTAGTAGAGATAACAACTTGATCAGCATTGTGCTGAAAGTTCGTAGGTAAGAACGGTTCTTGTGCAAAAGCCCATTCAGCCACATAAAACATGCAAAGATAAAGTAGAGGCGTCTAACTTTGTTTTGCAGGAGGGCGTTGCTTTGTGATATGGTTGTGGCAAACGTAAAGTGATTACCTTATGTTATGTAGTAGTAGATAGCCATGGAGGTGACGGACTACCACACCGAAAAGACACTGGTACCCTAGTGTTTACGGCGCCGGAACCCTGGCGCCAGAATCCGGTGACGACGGATGGAGATCACAACGTGAAGGAACATATCACATCGCATTTACATTCAATGTTATTGTTTGTATATCTTATTGTGTGCTAGTATTAGGTACTCAACGGTAGCCTAATAAGATGATCCCTGTTAAAATTACCAACGATTGTGTTCCCCCTTAGTGTGTGATACATTGCAAATGTATCTATAATTTTTTATGTTCCATGCTTGGTTTTATCTACTTTATTGTGTTTTATCCACACTTTGGAGTACATTTCATATGATTTCTTGGACTAACCTATTAACAAGAGCCATGGTGCTACCTGCCTGTTTTCTGCTATTTTTGGTTCCAGGAAAGTCAGAAAATGAATATTCTCAGAATTGGACGGGACAAAAGCCAAAGTGCCTATTTTTCCAGAAGACATCTGATGCCAGAATACAAGACGGAGAAGGGCTGGGGGCCGGCCACACCACCTGGCCACGCGGCCAGGCCTGGCCCGCGCCAGGGGGTGGTCTGGCCGACCCCAGCACCCCCTTGGCCTCTCCTTCCACCTATATATTGCCCTCGGGACCAAAACCCTAGGTACCCGATCAAAAATCAACGAAAGAGTCTGTAGCCACCGTCATCTCCATCCCTAGATCGGGAGGGATCTGAAGCTCTTCCCGGCACCCTACCGGAGAGGGGAATTCACCCTGGAGGTCTTCTTCATCATCATGCAAGCCTCCGGTGTGATGCGTGAGTAGTTCATCTCTGGACTACGGGTCCATGTAGTAGCTAGATGGCTGGTTCTCCTCCTTTGTGCTTTCATGTCAAGATCTTGTGAGCTCCGTTCATAATCAAGATCATCTATTTGTAATTCTGCATGTTGTGTTTGGGGGGATCCGATGGATATTGAGATGCTTTTTCAGATTGATTATTGATTCTATCATGTCTTTCTTATTTGTGATCTTGCATGCTTTCCGTTGTTAGTAGCTATCTTGGCCAACTAGATGCTAGTAACTCCAAGAGTTAGTATCTATGCTCGATAGTGGGTTCATGCCTCTGGTAATCTGGGGAAGTGACAGAAATCTCTAAGGTATTAGATGTGATGTTGCTACTAGGGAGAAAACAACAATCCTTTGTTCATAGAACAATCGTATTGTTTACATTACACGCAATTTGTAAAGCAATAATCTGTTGCTTGCAAATTAATACTGGAGGGGGTTCGGATGATAACCTGAAGGTGGATTATTAGTCATAGATGCAGTTGGATGGCGGTCTATCTATAATGTTGTAATGCCCAATCAAGTTCCAAAGGATTCAAGATGATTAGTATATGCATGTATTGCTTTATCGATGTTTGTCAATTGCTCCGCTGTAATTTGTTCACCCAGCATGTTATCTATCTTAAGGGGAGCCACCTCTAGTGAACTATGGATCCCGGTCCTTTCTTTTACATACAATCTACAAACTGTTTACTGCTTTGTGTTTACTTTCTGCAAACTATTACTTCCTTCCATTCGATATGTTTAATCCTTTGTTTTCAGCAAAACCGGTGAGATTGACAATCTCATCGCAAGTTGGGGGCAAAGTTCTATGGTTGTGTTGTGCAGGTCTCCACGTTGCTACTAGCACCGGTAGTGCGCCCTACCAAGGCTTAGCTAGCAACACCTTTGGGGTGTTTCCTTGCTCCTACTGGTTCGATTAAACCTTGGTTTCATAACTGAGGGAAAACTTACTATTGTGCTCATCATACCTTCCTCTTGGGGTTCCCCAACGAGCTCCACATCAACACCGAGCCATCAGTGTGCACCACCAAGCAAGTTCTTCGGTATGAGGCAATCCATGGTACAGGCATGGGTGTCAGACATATCTACGTTCGCATACAGTGGGTGTAAGCCATGTTGCACAGCAAATACACTAAGGTTGAGTTGGCAAGCCTAGCACGCCATAGAAGCGTGGCCTCGGAACACGGATGGTCGAAAGATCGAGCACGAGTCGCATGAATGATGTGATCGATGTTTAGCGTCCACCCTTGAACCCACATTGATGGCCGTGACGATCGGGGGAGATGTGGCTGATAGGGGCCATGTTATCACTAGGAACCCTTATGGGGATAGGTGTTTCTGAGTTGAGTTATTGTTAACTCATTTAATTATAAACTTAGTCTAAATTCCTTTTTGCAATTGTAAATGTAGAAAAGTTCTCCCCGATGCCACCTTTTCTGTTGACGATTGATTGGTTAGAAGGAGAGAAGCTCAAATTAGATGGATCAAACTTCTCTATGTGGGTTGCACGTCTCCACGTTATCCTTAGCGAGAATTATGTGGTCGGCTACATACTTGACGGGATGGATTTGGATCAGCCCATTGACCTAGAGACCCTAGAGCAGCGGGAAGACCACTATCTCCATTGAGAGATGGCCTCCTTCATTTTAGTTACAATGCATTTCGGAATGGTGGACGAGTTGTGGCCTTTCGTGGGTGACATCGACCCTCATACGGTAATGCTACAGCTTAGGACACATTTCATGGAACAAGCACGCATATGGGAGCATGAGCTAATGGGAGACTGATACATTGCAAATGTATCTATAATTTTTGATGTTCCATGCTTGGTTTTATCCACTTTCTTGTGTTTTGTCCACACTTTGGAGTACTTTTCATAGGATTTCTTGGACTAACCTATCAACAAGAGCCACAGTACCAGCTGCCTATTTTCTGCTGTTTTTGGTTCCAGGAAAGTCAGAAAATGAATATTCTCGGAATTGGACGGGACAAAAGCCAAAGTGCCTATTTTTCCGGAAGTCATCAAATTCCAAAATACGAGACGGAGAAGGGCTGGGGGCCGGCCACACCACCTGGCCGCGCGGCCAGGCCTGGCCCGCGCCAGGGGGTGGTCTGGCCGACCCCAGCACCCCCTCGGCCTCTCCTTCCGTCTATAAGATGCCCTCAGGACGAAATACCTAAGTACCTGATCAAAAATCCACGAAAGAGTCTGTAGCCGCCATCATCTTCATCCCTAGATCGGGAGGGATCTGAAGCTCTTCCAGGCACCCTGCCGGAGAGGGGAATTCACCCTGGAGGCCTTCTTCATCACCATGCAAGCCTCCGGTGTGATCCTTGGACTAAAGATCCATGTAGTAGCTAGATGGTTGGTTCTCCTCCTTTGTGCTTTCATGTCTAGATCTTGTGAGCTACATTCATGATCAAGATCATCTATTTGTAATTCTGCATGTTGTGTTTGAGGGGATCCGATGGATATTGAGATGCTATTTCAGATTGATTATTGATTCTATCATGTCTTTGTTATTTGTGATCTTGCATGCTTTCCGTTGTTAGTAGCTATCTTGGCCAAGTAGATGCTAGCAACTCCAAGAGTTAGTATTTATGCTCGATAGTGGGTTCATGCCTCTGGTAATCTGGGGAAGTGACAGAAATCTCTAAGGTACTAGATGTGTTGTTGCTACTAGGGAGAAAACAACAATCCTTTGTTCATAGAACAATCGTATTGTTTACATTACACCCAGTTCGTAAAGCAATAATCTGTTGCTTGCAACTTAATACTAGAGGGGGTTCAGATGATAACCTGAAGGTGGATTATTAGTCATAGATGCAGTTGGATGGCAGTCTATGTATAATGTTGTAAAGCCCAATCGAATCTCAAAGGAGTCAAGATGATTAGTATATGCATGTATTGCTTTCTCGATGTTTGTCAATTTCCCCACTATAATTTGTTCACCCAGCATGTTATCTATCTTAAGGAGAGCCACCTCTAGTGAACTAGGGATCCCGGTCCTTTTCTTTACATACAATCTATAAACTGTTTACTGCTTTGTGTTTACTTTTTGCAAACTATTATTTCCTTCCATTCGATACGTTTAATCCTTTGTTTTCAGCAAAACACGGTGAGATTGACAACCTCATCGCAAGTTGGGGACAGAGTTCTATGCTTGTGTTGTGCAGGTCTCCACATTGCTACTAGCACCGGTAGTGCGCCCTGCCAAGGCTCAGCTAGTAACACCTTTGGGGTGTTTCCTTGCTCCTACAGGTTCGATTAAACCTTGGTTTTAACTGAGGGAAACATGCTGCGGTGCTCATCATACCTTCCTCTTAGGGTTCCCAACGAGCTCTACGTCAACACTGAGCCATCAAGCATTTTTCTGGCGCCGTTGCCGCGGAGTCAAGGACATCTTCACAAGGGGAGTCCCTCATAACCAATCTCTTTACTTTGTTATTTTTGTTTTTCTTAGTTTCTTCTTGCATTGTTTGCTTGTTTCTTTATCAAAAACACACAAAAAATAGTTTTACTAGTTTGCTTTCTTATTTGAAAACACAAAAAAATGACTACTCTTGAAAACACTAAGTTGTGTGACTTCACTAGCACCAACAACAATGGTTTTATGAGCACACATATTGCTCCACCTATGCCTGAAGATACTTTCTTTGAGATAAAACCTGCTTTACTCAATCTTGTTATGAGAGAACAATTTTCTGGGATTGGTAATGAAGATTCTGCTGCCCATCTAAATAACTTTGTTGAACTTTGTGAGATGCAAAAGCACAGGGATATAGATGGTGATATTATTAAGCTTAAATTGTTTCCTTTCTCTTTGAGAGGAAAAGCTAAAGAATGGTTGAATTCCTTAACTAGGAATAGTATTGATTCTTGGACTAAGTGCAAAGATGCTTTCATTGGAAAATACTATCCTCCTACTAAGATTATATCTATGAGAAGTGAAATAATGAAGTTTAAACAATCTGATAATGAGCATGTTGCTCAAGCTTGGGAAAGAATGAAATCTTTGGTAAAGAATTGTCCCACTCATGGAATGACTGCTTGGATGATCATCCAAACTTTTTATGCACGATTGAATTATTCTTCAAGGAACCTATTGGATCCGTTGCTGGAGGTACCTTTATGACCATCACTTTGGGTGCTGCAACAAAACTTCTGGACAATATGATGGTTAATTATTCTGAATGGCATACTGAGAGAGCTCCACAAGGTAGGAAGGTAAATTCTGTTGAGGAAACTTCCTCCTTGAGTGATAAGATTGATATTATTATGTCTATGCTTGTGAATGGGAAAGCCCATATTGATCCAAATAATGTTCCTTTAGCTTCTTTGGTTGCTCAAGAAGAGCAAGTTGATGTGAACTTCATAAGAAATAATAATTTTGGCAATAATGCTTATAGGAATAATTTTGGTAAGAACAATTATAAGCCATATCCTCCCAACAATGGTAATGCTTATGGAAGTTCCTACAAAAATAATAGGAGTGCTCCCTCTGAACTTGAAGTTATGCTTAAAGACTTTATTAGTAAGCAAACTGCTTTCAACAAAACTATTGAGGAAAAACTCTCTAATGCTGAAAGAAATATATCATCTTTGTCTTAAGCTCAATCTTCATTGATTAATAAAATGGCTGCTAAACCTGAAACTAATGATAATCCCTTTGCAGCTTGATGACCCACAAGTATAGGGGGTGTATCGTAGTATTTTCGATAAGTAAGAGTGTCGAACCCAACGAGGAGCAGAAGGTGCTGGCTAGTGGTATGGATCAGGAATTCTCTGCAAATACTTAGCAAACAAATTTTTAGGGTTTTTTGATATAGCAAGTAAACAAAGTACGAGTAAATAAAAGACAGTAGGAATAAATGCAGCAAGTGGCCCAATCCTTTATGCAGCAAAGGACAAGCCGGTTGTATTACTTAAGATGACCAAACGTTCTCGAGGACACATGGGAAGACTGTCAAGTGCTTTCGCTTCATATAGTTGATTAATCTTCTTTAGCTTGCTAAGTGTTGTGTGGGTGAACCTGTGCTAATGTACCACCCCATCCAAGACTAATACATACTTGTGATTATACCCCTTGCAAGCATCCGTAAGTACAAGAAAGTAATTAAGGTAGAAACCTAACCACAACTTTAAACTCTAAGACCCTTACGTCCCTTGTGCAATGGTTTCCTAACGGGGGTTCAGGTTTCTGTCACTCCAGCAACCCCTACGATTACTAGCCAAATACACAATGCATTCCCCTAGGCCCATATAGGTGAAGTGTCATGTAGTCGACGTTCACATGACACCACTAGAAGAAGTACACCACAACTTAAATAACAATCTATTGAATCTTTCTCAACGCAACTCCACTACTAACAACAAGACTTCTCCCATGTCCTCAAGAACAAAAAGAACTACTCACAAGACATCATATGGATCATGATCAGAGATGGAATAATGATGTATACCAATCTGAACATAAACAATAATTCAATGGTTCACTCAATAGCATCAACTACAAAGAGTAATCAACACCGAGAAAGTTTCCCCTATGAACTATGCAAGATTCAATGCAATTGTTATAGCAATATGGAGATGGTGATGAGGGTGCTGATGGTGATGATGGTGGTGATGATGATGATGATGATCTCGATGAAGTCTAGCTTGATGGTGGTGTTGATGGCGACGATCTCCCCTCTCCGGGAAGGAATTCCCCCGACAGAAATCTATCTGCCGGAGAGATCTTTCTCTCTTAGTGTTTTCCGCCCCGCAGAGGCGGCGGAATCTTTCTGTGGTCGCTCTCCGAGTCTTAGGGTTTCGGGAGGATGATATACGCCAGAGGGGAGAGGCTGGAGTGGGCCAGGGTGGCCACACCACCTCCTGGCGCGGCCCAGGGCTGCCCGTGCCACGGGGTGGTGTGGGCCTCCTGTGGCCCATCTCCACTCCGTCTTCTGGCATCCTTAGTCTTCTGGAAAAATAGGATTTTCCGTATATTTTCCCGGATTTTCTGATCTTCGCGAATTTTGCCTCCAAACAGCACCTTTTCCATCAGAATCCTGATTGCAGCGGTCCATGCTCCAAAAGTCATCAACCATGCAAAACAGATGAAATAACATAAGTATCACCTCTTAATACGAAATATATCAATGAATAATAGTGAATTAATACATAGAATAGTGATGCAAAATGGATGTATCAACTCCCCCCAAGCTTAGACTTCGCTTGTCCCCAAGCGAAACCGAGCTCAATAAACATGGCCTCAAGTTTATGGAGTGAAGAGTCGATAAAAGAATACGGACAAGAAGCATCACTTTCATCAAATACATAGATCATAATAGAAGACAACTCACTATTATATAACTCAACTTGTAATGAGTAAAGGAAACACAATAAAGATACATAAAGTGAATCATAATTGGTAATGGCAAACTTAGCTATTGGTCGAAGAATAGTTGATAATTTGCTGGAGTTCACAAATAGCTGGTTTTCAATGAAAGCTTTCAAAGTAGTAAACCTCAAGATTAGAGCAATGTGCAAAACACGGAACATAAGAAACATGATTGAATAAATCATCATATGAATGAATGAAACACAACAACTCAAATTACTTGCTGAGATAGAAGGGAGTAGGTTTACTGACTCAACTACAAAGTAAAATAAAGACCCTTCAAAGAGGGAAGCAGGGATTGCAAGTCTCATCAAGAGCTCCCAAAAATTATGATACTTACTAGCTTTCAGCTCTCATTGCCCCTATCATAGGCATCTTTAAGTGATTAAGGTTAAAGTGACACAACTAAGAGGATATGCTTGACAAGTTATAAGTTGAAATCTCATGCCCCTTACTTATGAGTATCGATCCTCATGCTACTCAACTTCAGTCACGAGCAAGCTCTTGTCATTGTAAATACATGTGTATCATTGAGAACCGCCAATGGGGTACCCCTTGCACATGACACAGGAGCTATCCCATAATCAAAATGACAAGGCAAGGAGACAGTGAGCATCTCAGCGATCTTTTTATTTGCTATTTGCATAGGTTTTTATTGAGGATGCTTCATAGAATGCTCACTGTAGTTATGCTGCAAGTTTCCACCATGATTAGGCATGGCTTAGGCTAGCGGCCCAGGCATTTCTCTAACACACATATAAACTCCATGATCTTACAACTTCCACTTTTATTTCACACCGCCGGGATCCATAAGCAAAAGAACATGATATCAACTAGGTACAAAGTACCAAATGAAATGTTGAAAGCGGTCCCCATGATACATGGTTCGGCTAACTTCAACTCATAAAGCGCAAGCATATACGCAACAAAGAAGGACCCAATGGTTCAAGTTTATTAAATGCAAGAAAGTAAAGTGTGCCATCAAGTTCGTGAGAGCTTTAATCACTAATTTTCACATAACAAGTTTAATTTGGGAGGTAGATAAAATAAGAATTTACTTGGAATAGCAATAATGCTACTAGGTAGGTATGGTGGACACAAATGGCAAAGGTTTTGGTTTAAAGGAGGTGGATGCACGAGAAGAATTCCCTCTCAGTACAGGTTTTTGGCTAGCAAGGCTGGGTAGCAAGAATAAGAGTTGAAGGAAACAACCAAACATACAAGTGATAAAGACAAACATGCAATATTCCTTGGAAGCACAAAAGATCTTAACTAGATAATACTAGACTTATGAGCAAATCAAGAAAGAAAGATGATGAAATAATTTTTCTTTAGAGTACCTTTATCTTTTTTATTCAACTCTCAAAAAAAGTGTTGCTACTGACCGAGCCAGGTTTGCCAAAACCAACTAAATTAACTCAATGATTCCAGAGTGCTACCAATACTAACAACAAGATCAATCATATAACCACGAATTGAAAACTAATATAAGCTATGCAAAAGAGTAAATGATAGAACTTCCCATTAATATTCCATAACGGCAACTCACACCAAGGGATACATATCTAACGAGAGAGGGGACACTTCCATAATGCAAACCATCCTACATAATAACTCCTCTATTCATGATATGACTCTACTAAAAAGGTAAAAAGATAGAAGATAGTGATGTGATACCACAGCACTCCCCCAAGCTTGGAACAAACCAAGGGGATGCCAAACCTGATGACGAATTACTCCTTCGGTGGTGGTGGTAATATTTTCTTAGTTGACGTGAGAAAATCTTCCAGCATCTTGCGAAGCCTATTATTCTCCCATTGAAGCATGTCCACCTTCCTCCTCAAGTCTCGGTACTTATCGTAGAACTCCTTAGTGACTCGTAGGGCTTCCGTTGATGCAGGGCAAGAGACTAAAGGTACCATCCCTTGCTTGGGGTCTTGGAGATCTCCCTCCATAGGCTCCTTCCCCTTATCCTTGGCGAACACCATTGTGCTTCTAAACCTTCAAAGAGTATGTCCTGGCAGAAACAGATCGAAACAAAAACACGACGAAAATATGATATACGAACCTCGGAAGATCCGGGGGATTATATATTACGAAGTTTCATAACAAAAGGAAGGTACTGGGTGAAAACGGGTCGGAGACGGAGTCCGGAGTGGACTCACCACCTGGTGGCGCGGCCAGGGGTGGGCCCACGCCACAGGGTGGTGTGAGCCACCCTGTCTCCGTTTCCGTCCCTTTTTCGCTTCGTAGCTTTCCTTATTGATTGAAAACTGCAAAAATATAGTTGGATTGTATTTTCGCGGAACTTTTCTTACCAGAACTGTTACCTAGTTGGAAACAAACTCTGCAGGTCTCTGAATTTGGTATTTAGTGGATCCTTCCGGAGTCACCACTTGAATCATCAATATCTTCATCTTCATATACTTATTACTTGAGTCATAAAACCTTTCTCTTCCTTATTACACCATTATCTTCACTAACCTGGAAATTTCTTTCACACAAAACTTCACATAGTTCTCATTAGCAACATTAGTATAAGTGAAGTGGTAAAACCTTTTGAGTCCAACTTCAACTGAAAACCATCAAAACATAAGCTACTGTAGCAACTCCTTTTGAAAATCCAAAAAGAAAAATTAAAACGAATAAAGAAGCAAATGCAAGAGTGGCAAAATCTGTCAAAACAGACCAGCAGGTAAAGATAATTTTTTTCGAAAATCTTCTGTTGCTCAAATCAAAAAATTCAAACCTAACGAAAGTTAAATAACAACCTGGGGCAGAAGCACAAAAAATTACAGCTCAAACCGACATACAGAGATCTCTCACGAATTTTTACGGTGAAGCACAAAAATCTGTTTCGGGACAGCAACTTCCCCAAATCTTACTTCTCTCTTATTAGAGGTTGATCTTGACACAAAAACCAAACAAAACGGATAAGGAGCGGTTATTACTGAAGTAATAACTTCCAAGACTCAAAGAAACAAAAACAAACTGAAAGCAAAAACAAATTGGGTTGTCTCCCAAAAAGCTCTTTCTTTATAGCCATTAAGATGGGCATGATAATTTTGAAGAAGCTCTCATATGGATATGAATTGAAGTGAAAGAGAGCATTAGGAAGAAAAAACACACACATTTAAGTCTAACCCACTTCCTATGCAAGGGAATTTTGTAAACAAACAAGTTTTTGAAACCAGAGGCTACTTGCATAAGAACGCAAAAGAAGTGCAACATAAAAACTTTCAGCATAAAACGAGGAAACTTGATATTATTGAGATACATAAGAACACTTTTCCCTCTCTCATAATAACTTTCAGTATCATGCATAAACTTAACAATATAGCTATCACAAGGGCCATCATAGCAATGATCACTTATTCTAACAGAAAAAACACAGGAATACTAGCTCTCATAAAACTACTTTGTGAAACAATATTAGAGGTATCCTTACAAAGGATAGTGTGTCCCTCTTCTTCATATTTAGTGACAAAGTCTTTCACATTTGCTATTATAGGTTCATCAACCATTTTTTTATCAGGTTCAACAGCTTTACTTGTACTTTCATTAACCATACTAGCTATTATAGAATGTTCCTTTACCTTAACTAGAAAAGGAATTTTCTCAATATAAAGTTTAGGTAAAACATGATTAGCAGTATAAACTTCAGTATTTCTCGCAGTAACACTCTTAGCAATATCTTTATAAGGTTCATGATACTTATTCCACTTCTTTTTAGGCACTTCAATGTAGGAAGCAAACGCCTTAAAATAAGAAGCAATACCTTGAGAGTCTAGACCATAAGCATTTTTAATATTTTGAAAGTCATCAGTTTCCATAAAAGATTCAATGCATTCATAATCATAATTTATACCTGACTTTCTACCTTTATCATTCTCCCAAGCTTTAGCATTATCTTGAATACGGTCCAGAAGATCCCATTTAGCTTCTTCTTCCATGCGAGTGAATGATCCAGCACAAGAAGCATCCAATAAATCCTTATCATGTAGAGGGAGCCTTGCATAAAAGTTGTTGATAATAATATTGTTGGGGAGCTCATGAATGGGACATTTGAGCATTAGTAACTTCAATCTCCCCCAAGCTTGAGCTGTACTCTCTCCATCAAGAGGCCAAAAGTTGTATATTTGATTCCGATCTTTATGAATCTCACTAGGAGGATAAAACTTTGAATAGAAGAGAGGCACTATTTCCTCCCATTCCAGAGCTTGACCATTCTTTAGCAGCTTATACCATTCCTCCGCTCTTCCTTTTAGTGATAATGAGAATAACTTCTTCTTAACTTGATCTGTAGTAATACCTGCACACTTGAACAACCCGCATAATTCGTGTATAAAGAGTAAATATGATCACCGGGATGGACAGTTCCATCCCCAACATAGTAGTTATCCATAGTACGATCAATAATTCTTGTAGGTATTTTGAAAACATCATTCTCAACAGGTGGTGGCTTATCTACTACCTTACCAGTGGTAGTAGCATTACCAAATAAGAAACTCAGCGAATTATCCATAACAAAAATAAAGCAACTAGCAGAAGTAAACAATACTCACAGTAGAAGTTTCCTTTACCAGTTCCACTTTCCAATAACGCTTCACTCCCCGGCAACGGCGCCGGAAAATAGTCTGGATGACCCACAAGTAAAAGGGGTGTGTCACAGTATTTTCGATAAGTAAGAGTGTTGAACCCAACGAGGAGCAGAAGGTGCTGGCTAGTGGTATGGATCAGGAATTCTCTACAAATACTTAGCAAACGGATTTTTAGGGGTTTTTGATATAGCAAGTAAACAAAGTACGAGTAAATAAAAGACAGTAGGAATAAATGCAGCAAGTGGCCCAATCCTTTATGCAGCAAAGGACAAGCCGGTTTTATTACATAAGATGACCAAACGTTCTCGAGGACACATGGGAAGACTGTCAAGTGCTTTCGTTTCATATAGTTGATTAATATTCTTTAGCTTGCTAAGTGTTGTGTGGGTGAACCTATGATAATGTACCGCCCCATCCAAGACTAATACATACTTGTGATTATACCCCTTGCAAACATCCGTAAGTACAAGAAAGTAATTAAGGTAGAAACCTAACCACAACTTTAAACTCTAAGACCCTTACGTCCCTTGTGCAATGGTTTCCTAACAGGGGTTCAGGTTTCTGTCACTCCGGCAACCCCTACGATTAGTAGCCAAATACACAGTGCATTCCCCTAGGCCCATATAGGTGAAGTGTCATGTAGTCGACGTTCACATGACCCCACTAGAAGAAGTACACCACAACTTAAATAACAATCTATTGAATCTTTCTCAACGCAACTCCACGACTAACAAGACTTCTCCCATGTCCTCAAGAACAAAACGAACTACTCACAAGACATCATATGGATCATGATCAGAGATGGAATAATGATGTATAACAATCTGAACATAAACAATAATTCAATGGTTCACTCAATAGCATCAACTACTGACATGGGTATACCCTACAGGTACTCGAGCTTGGTATATACGGTCCAAATACGTACAGGCTCACGGTGTCGCCATGGCCCAAACAAGGGACTCGGGTAACCTACGGACTCTCGATTGCTTGAAGAACAAGAAGAAGTTAAAGAGAGAAAGTTTGAAGGGGAAAACCCTAACTTGTAACCAACTCGACCTGCTATCCGAGACCTAGCCTATCTATATAAAGGCTAGGAGGGGGCGGCGAGGAATACACACGCAACCCTAGTTTCCACAACCCTCGCCAGATTACATCTGCGCACCATTGTAACTTTTGATTCCTTCGATAATTCCACGAGCAGACAAGCAGGAGTAGGGACCTCTACGAGGCCTGAACCTGGGTAAATCTGTGTCCCCTGTGTGCTTGTTTGCTAGCCGATAGATGTCTCCAGCGCTCCCTCCTTCTCCAAAACCTAAGTCCATAACAATGGGCATTGATGAGTTAAACCCTCGTCAATTGGCGCCGTCTGTGGGAATTGGGAGTGCTGATGTTACAGCTTCTTCGGCCCCATTAACTGCGATCTACAACTCCACAACAACGGAGATTCGCCAGCTCTTCGGCGCGTTCGACTTCACCGTCCACACGCCGGCCACCTGACCGGCCTTCGAGTCCGTGGGCGATGGAATCAGCCTGGCGATTGGGAGCTTCCGCTTCCAAGTTGGTCAGATGGGCATGCTTCGCATGCCTGATCAGCCGACAGCACCGGCGATTGCCCTAGCATCATGGTTCCCTCCATCAATCGGCACCCTCAGCGAGCTCAACGCCCCAGTGGCCATCGAAAACACGGTCAGCGACAGCAGTCGCGATTCCGATCTAAGCGATCTGGCCACTGAAGATGGAACCTATGGTTCCAGATCTGAGAGTTGTGGAAGCAACAGCTTCCCCAATCACTTCATGTGCGCTGTCATCAACGCAGGCGACACCTCTGCCAATCGTGACAACGGTGGCAACCCTGGCAATGGCACCGATCCACCCAACGCCGGTAACGGTGGCAATGGTGGCCACGACAGTAACGGTGGCAATCACGCCCCCGTCAACAATCGAGGAGCAGCCGAACCTCCCAGCATAATCAATGAGCAAACCGGCGAACGCGTCATAATCAAGCTCAACGAGCAAGAGTAGGATCGCTGTCGCGAGGCATTACGAGGCACTCCTCTACCCTTCGGTTCCTTGCAAGAACTGCTGATGGGCTATCACTGGCTCCTGAAGGAAGAATTCAAGCGCCAACTGCAAACAGTCGCGCAACTTGAGGCGCGTAAAAAGGCAGCGGACGAGTCAAGCCTTCGTCGCACTGGGCTCTCCTCCTACGGAGGATCCTCCTCAAGAGGCAACGAGTACCTCGCCAAGAAGAGGCAATCGCGGATGGCTCATCTTACCGAACAAGAATGCATAGAAGCCGCGAAAGTCCTCGACTTCGGCTCTATGACAGTCGACACGAGAGGCAACGTGGTCCCCAGGACGCTGCAGGCCACGGTGACAGCAGCCACCATGTACCTCCTCAATAACCAGCTGCCAGCTGGAGATCCCCGAACTGCCATGCACCGATCTATGATCGCGGGCTTGGGATTAATCAAGGCCGCCCTCGACAAGGAACCAACACCAGACCCAAAAAAGGGCAAAGCGCTAGCAAAGCGCCACTCCTCGCCCTCATCCAGCGATGACAGTCACGACCTGTCTCGGCGCCGCCGCTCACGGTGACACGATCGTGACTATGATGCGCGCGACGACCTCACGCAGCGCAAGATCGACAAATCAAGGGCACGACGTGTTCGGTCGACTGACAGGGAAGAAGAAGATGGGGAGCTCTGCGGCGCCAGATGCTTCAGCAGATCCATTAGGCAGAAGCGAATGCCTAAAGGGTTTAAACTCCCGTCGGAAAACCCGAAATTCGACGGTCTACAGGACCCCAAGATCTAGCTGGAGGACCACATCTCCTCCGTCAGACTCCACAGAGGCAGTCGAAGCACTGCCATGCAATGCTTGCAGCTACAGCTGCAGGGCGCCGCCCGAGCATGGCTCAATAACCTCCCACGCGGATCCATTCGCAGTTGGGATGAGCTAGTTTACAGCTTCGTGCACAACTTTAAGGACACGTACAAGCGGCCCGCATCAATCAAAGAGCTGAGATGCTGCCAGCAAAGATCTGGCAAATCGCTGCGCTCCTACATCCAAAGGTGGTCCATCATCAAGAACTCCGTGAAGAACATCTCGGAAGACCGCGCAATTGATGCATTCAACGGTGGTGTCCGCCGCCTAGAACTCAGGGATGAGCTGGGCTGCTCAAAGCCCCAAACCATCGACCACCTGATGGAGATCGCGAATCGGTGGGCCGATGGAGAAGATTCGGTAAAGAATCACGCTCACTCCGACGAGGAGGCAGAACTCGAACGCAGACGCGACCGCCGAGGCAAGCGTCACATGCGCATCTACGTTGACCGCGACGAAGTCAACATGGTCGCGGCCGGCTACGCCGATAGACACGACGATAACCGCAACAGAGGATACCGTAGTGGCGGATACCGCGACTCCGGAAAATCCACGCAAGTATTGCAACGCCGCACTCGCGATGAGGCACCCACGACCTCCATCGAGGACAAACTGTCCGGGCCATGGACGGTACACTTCTACATCGACAAGCATGATGGCAAGAGAAAGTCCAGCCACCTGCTCAAGGACTGCCGCTAGTTCCTCAAGCTACACGAGGGATTGGTTCGGATGAACCGCATGTAGTCGAAAGAGGCTACGAAGCCGCTCCAGGCGCCGTGGCACATGGCACACCGCCACTACCACCTAGGCCACCCCCGAACGGAGCCGCACCAGACCAGCACCACGGAGGCGAACCGTACCCACGGGCCATGGGCACCATGATGATCCAAAAGGGACGCCCCTCCAACAGGGTGCAGAAGGCCATCACTCTCCAAGTCAACTTGGCCACGCACTCGCCACCATCCACCACTGAGTACCTCAGTGGAAGCGAGTCATGCGTCACCTTCGACAAGCGCGACCACCCGCCTCAGATACCCCGTCCAGGTCATTGCCCCCTCGTACTCGAGGCGCAAATTGGAGGCATCGACATGAGTCACATCTTCATGGATGGTGGAAGCGGCATCAACCTCATATTCACGAGTACCTTGCAAGGAATGAGAATCCCTCTAACCTGCCTGGAGGCATCAGACACAACGTTCCACGGCATCGTCCCAGGGAAAGGCGTATACCCCCTAGGCAAAATCAACCTCGACGTCATCTTCGGCACACCAAAGAACTTCCGGCGCGAGCGCATCGACTTTGAGGTCGTCGACTGGCCCTCACAATACCACTGCATCCTCGGGCGCGTCGCGTTTGCTAGGTTCATGGCAATGCCCCACTACGCCTACCTGCAGATGAAAATTCTAGGTCCCAACAGCGTCATCACAATCAATGGGAGCTTTGAGCGATCTGACAGTTGCGACAGGGAATTCAACAGAATCTCCCAGTCCTTCGGCATGCAGGAGGAACTCGTGAGATTGAAAGAGACGACAGACAACAGTCTACCTCCCCTGAGCAGGACAAGCTCACCTGATCTCTCCTTCGACTCATCTGTGCACACAAAGAAAGTGCAGGTCCATCCATCGGATCCCACCAAGACGGCCCTCATCGCCAACAACTTGAGTCTCGCATAGGAGCTCGCGCTCGTCGAATTCCTCCATGAGCACTGGGAATTTTTTTCCTGGTGTCCTGCGGACATGCCAGGGGTTCCCAGGGAATTCGCCGAGCACGCACTCAACGTCAACCCCGACGCAAGGCCAGTCAAGAAAACAATTAGGCGATTGTCTGAGCCACGGGCGCAGGCAGTTGGAATGGAAATCAACAGACTCCTGGAGGCCAAGTTCATACGCGAGATCAAGGAAAGCACTTGGCTCGCCAACACGGTGCTGGTACCAAAAAAGGACACGGATATCCTGCGGATGTGCGTGGACTTCACTTCTCTGAACAAGCACTGCCCAAAGGATCACTTCCCGCTGCCATGGATCGACCAGATCATCGACTCCACCGCGGGATGCGAACGCCTCTGCTTCCTCGACGCCTACTCAGGCTATAATCAAATTCGAATGAAGGAGGAAGATCATGAGAAAACAGCGTTTACAACGCCCTTTGGTGTGTTCTGCTACAACACAATGCCCTTCGGGCTAAAAAACGCGGGAGCCACCTATCAGCGGTGCATGCAGGCTTGCCTCAAGGAACAACTGGGTCGCAACATCCAAGTCTATGTCGACGACATAGTAATCAAGACCAAGGAGGAGGCCTCTCTAATCGATGATTTGCGCAAAACCTTCGCCAACCTCGACCGCTACCGGATCAAGCTCAATCCAGAGAAATGCGCCTTCGGCGTACCATCTGGGCAGCTACTCGGGTATCTCATCTCCGCGAGGGGAATCGAGGCGAACCCGAAGAAGATAAAAGCCATACTGGCCATGGAGAAGCCGAAGAACATAAGGGGCGTCCAGCAATTGGCCGAACGAATCGCGGCCCTCAGTTGATTTATCAGTCGGATGGGTGAAAAGGCACTGCCCTTCTACCAGCTCCTCCGCAAAGCTGAAAAATTCGAGTGGACCAATGAAGCGCAAGAAGCATTCGAAGATCTCAAGCGCCTGCTATCCACTTCGCCAGTGCTGGTGACTCCACGAGAAAGGGAATCACTGTTGCTGTACATCTCCACCACCAACCAGGTGGTCAGCACAGTGCTCGTCGTCGAGCGAGCTAAGGAAAACAAGGCTACTTAGCCACACATTGTACCTCGCACTGTTCTTCGAATAAATAAAAGCTAAGTGCCCCAAAACTCTGTGTTCTCCTTTATTTTTTCAATTTATATACTCGGGGGCTGCGCCACCCCACACACATCTGCTCTTCGAACCGAGACGCGATATCGTGAGTAGCTGGTACATCAATCGAAACCCTTAAACACAACCTCAATCCAGCTGCAACGCACCTGGCAGGTCGACAAGGGACTGAGATAAAACATGGCCAGGCTAACGAAAAGGACTCGCATAGGGCAAAGCACTTCACGCTAACAAAGCTCTTTATGCACAGTCGACAATAAATTATTTACAAGACCTATACGAACTTTACAACACAAGTACACTTATGTGTAGGATGAAAACTAGGCTACTATTGCAGCAGAAGAACGTTGGTTTGTTCCTCAAAGAAGTCGACGATCTCTTCTGTTGGGCGGTCCACCGCCTGATAGTGCGGCACCATATTCCAAGCAGAACCTGCTGGCAGTGCAGGCGGCCCAGACACAATGGCGGCAACTTCTACGTCAGGCCTGTGCAATCGCACCATTGAGAGAGCACCCTTGGCACCAGCCACCAACTGTTGCCTCACGCATTCGCAAACCGCGGACAGATCTTGAAACTTGGCAAGGAGTGCCAGCAGGCTTGATGGAGTATCATCCAGTGGGAACATCGCCCGATAAATATTCTTCAAGCATGATTGCGACTTCTTCAGAAAGAGCAGCACTCGCGATGCATGATCCTGGAGGGTCGCCAGTGCAGTCGCACGATCATGATCTACCCATAAGTATCCACTCTCTTGAAGTTGCTCCTGGGTAAGATCATGCAGGAGAATAGCGATTCTATCCTTCTCCTCCTGTGGATGACGCGCGCTAAAAACTACACGAAGCAGCACCAGCAGCGTGAGTACAACGTACCACTGCGAGTGACTACAAGGAAAAGATGAGAATAAGCAAACTAACACTTGAATTGGTCGCCCAGCTGCGTCACCTCGCCAAGCAGATATTGCTCTCGGGCGACGGCTTTTTCCGCCTTCGACTTCCACATGTCCGCGTTACCGCGGAGCACGGGCAACTCATGCTCCAGCTGCTTCACGCGATCACGCAGTCGCGAAAGCAAGGGCAGCTCATCTACCCTAGAGCGCGACGGTGCCACGGTGTCATCAAGAGTTGGCGAGTCCTGGATCCCCCTCATAGGATCACTTGATGTACCCTACCACAAGTCAGAGATGGAAGTAGATAAGACGACCAAATCAGAACAAAGACAAAAGGATCAGATGCATTCAAGACCAGCATAAGTATCAGCAGATACAATCGCCAGCAGGCACGTTTTTAAACAAAAGGACATAAACTAATCAACTATTACAAAGCTAACTAAGGAGTAGCTGGCTTCTTCGACTTCGACGGCTTCGGAGGCTTCATCAAGTCCGTAGCAGCATCAGACGCCACTGACTTTCCGCAGGCCCCTGAGGCCAAAGCTTTCGCCACCTTCTTGGCACGTTGGAGCTCCTCAGAGTA
The DNA here is from genome assembly GCA_910589775.1 of Avena eriantha. Lineage (NCBI taxonomy): Eukaryota > Viridiplantae > Streptophyta > Magnoliopsida > Poales > Poaceae > Avena > Avena eriantha. The sequence continues at coordinate 37,790,325 of OU342745.1, read as the reverse complement.
CTTCGCAACAGTATTTATCAAGTGATGCCCATATTTTCCACAGGCAGTCGCGTAAGGAGCAAAGACTACCTGATGACCGTCTGCACCAACAGGCATCGCCTTCGACACCGCGGAAGGATCGATCTCGACTCCGTGGGCCTGCACCATGGCAAGTGACATGGACGCGCCAGCCGCACGGAGTGAATTCTTGTAGCTGGAAGGCACACCCCCGGCGAGTGACTCCACCAGCTCGTCCATGTTATCGATTAGCTCAGCCTTAGGCATCAGCTCCTCCTAGAGGCGACTGAGGGCGCCCTTGGCCTTAGAAAGTGTATCCTGGATGGTGGCGCTATGGTCCTCGACTGCAGCCAGCGCACCCGCCAGAGCGTCATCGCGACGAAGGGCCTGCGGGTCAAAGCTCAAATCGCCGGCATCTGTACATAAACCCACACATGGACCAAAAACATCAGCGCCACCAGCAGAAACATTAGAAGCAGAGAAGGATAACAATATCCACAAGCAAAAGTACCTGAGAGATCCTTGGTGATTGAGAATAGTTGTTCTTCGAACAACTTTTCCCTGGCCGCAAAGGAGGCACGCAGGTCCTCTTCACGCTTCTGCGCATCGTCGCGCGCTGTGATTGCCTCGTCGTGACCCTTCACAGCCGCGACAAGTGTCTTCTCCAAGGTGGCGACGTTACGCAATAAGGCATTATGTTCAGCTACACGACAAGCAAAAGTTGATTATCAGTCGACTATATCAAAAGGAGAAGACGAAGAAGAATAAGTATAGAGCACTCACTTTCAACCACGCGGTGACGCGTCTCCAGCATTGCATGCTGGCGGCCCATCACCATCACCTGCTTTGACAAGTGCGCGGCTTCCTTTACAAGGAACTGTCGCACAACCAAGGAATCAGCAGAGGCAATAGATAACGTCGTCTGCAACACTAAAACGAAGAAAAGCTATACTTACATGGTCCTCCAGTGACTCTGAAGATGTCTGTTGTACCGTCACCCGGGCAACCATTCGATGCTCTCATGCACGAGGAGAACTGGAAGAGTTGTGCCCGGAGTGGGCCGCCACTGGAGCAGAAGGAGCGTGCTCGACCTCTTTCTTGGCCCTTGAGGTCACGACTCCTGATTCCTTCAAAAATTCGACGTCGCCAGAAGATGACGACGCCTCTTGACTACAAGACAAAACCCACATTGAGAAAGGGAAAAACTCCGGGACAAGTCAACAAGAAGAAAACAGAGAAGAACAAATGAACTAGACAACTTACCAGTCAAACTTGTCAAAATCAAATGTGGCCTACACCGACTCCGACAAAGACTCCTTGGGCAATCGCATCTTCTTGCGAGAATATGGTGCCACAGCCCTCATAGGAACGGCAGGAATTGGTGACTCCGCACCAACGCCCGTACCTTCCGGAGTCGAAATCCTCACTGCGCGAATGCTTGCGAGTATCCGGACTATCGGACTTGGGGGCTTCCTCCTCCACATCAAAAGGGACAGTCGACTCAGACTCATCCTCTTCCAAGGCTTCGCGAGGAATAATCCCCTCAGGGAAAGGGGCATACAAGGCGACACCGCCCAATCCTGCATACAGACAACAAAAATCAGCAAAAAAACAAGTAAGAAACAGAAAAACAATCGACAAAATAAGCTACTGCGTAGCACAACTATACCTCAGGAGGAGGATTCGAAGCATCAAAGGGAGGAACAACTGGCTCACTAGGAAGCACATCCTTGCCGGTGTACTTCGTGACCAGTCGAACCCTCTTGTCCACCTCACTCGCGGACATGCCATCGGCAGACACGCGAGTGGCATCATCAGCGCCAACCCATTGAAACATGGGGTGGACTCTGGCTTGTAGGGGCTGGACGCGACGGCGCAGCCAAGTTCGGATGAGAGTGCAGCCTCCCTCCTCTTTGCCTATGTGACTCTCGAGGTCGCAGACGCGTTGGTATAGCACGTCCGTCTCCGCGAGCTCGCTAGGCATGACTACGTTCTTCCAGGAGCGCATCCTCCTGCACGGCGTCATGGGATCGAAGGGCACGAGTCCAAAGTGCTCACCTTTGGCCTTCTGATCGTGGATGTAGAACCATTTGTCCCTCCATCCTTAGACAAATTTCGTGAGCTTGATGTCGAAGTAGGTGGCGGATGGGTCGACGTGGATTCCGCAACCACCTACATCATAAACTAAAGAGCCAGATGTAGACTGACGCTTCAATTTGAAGATGCGCTTGAAAAGGCCGAAGTGTGGCTCGATTCTGAGCCAGCACTCGCAAAGTGTGATGAAGCAAGAGATGTGGAGGATCAAATTTGGGGACAGCTGATGGAGCTGGAGCTCGTAGAAACAAAGAAGACCCCTAAAAAGGGGGTGAAGAGGCAAGGAGAGACCGCGAATGATGAATGCTAGAAACATCACTCGAAAACCAGCGGGAGGAGCAGGAATGGTCTCACCGCTGGGGACGCGCGCGTCGGCGACTACAGCAGGCAACACTCCGTCTTGGCAGATAAGACGGAGATCAGACGCCTTGATGATGGAAGGGCGCCATGCACCATTCGTGACGCAGGTGCCCGCGACCTTCTTCTTCCCGCCGGCGGCGGTGCTGGTGCCCGCAGCAGCGGAGCCGCCCTTCTTCTTCGCCGCGGCAACGGTGGCCGTGAAATCAGCAGCAGCGCCTCCCTTCTTCTTCCCCATTGCACGATGGCAGTGAGAATAGAGGAAGTAGCTGGGGAAGATACGGAGCTGGTCCAGCGCCGCAACAAGAAAGAGCGCAAGGAAACAGAGAGCAACAGCAATGGCAATGGCATCAAGGATGAATGAGAAAATATGGGAAAATTACCGTCGCAGTGCTGCTACTTAACCCATGGAAGATGCACTCCAACGGCTCAGAAAAACCCTACCAGACACGTGGCACACATCGTGTTGGACACGTGGAGAAGGGGAAGCGCGAACCGTCCCTCCACTACTCCCATTACGCACGGAAATCGAGGAGGCATAGTTAAAATAAAGATTATGCACGCCCAGTCAAATCAAAGTCAGAAAGTGGGACCCACTGCTCGTCACGTCCCGTCAAACTCGCTCACGCGGGCAACTGAGGTCATACAAGCGTCAGCACTGACGTCATCAAAACTACGCAGCGAAAAAACTTCGACTACTTTAGTCCTTGCTGGAGTCTTCGACTCCACCAAGCACTCGGGGGCTACTCCCATAGGGAGCGCTGGTCACGCACCCTACGATTTTCTTTTCTTTTTACAGGAACAAGGACAATCAGAAGCAAACCCAAAAACCATTCGAAACATGGTTCAATTACGGACATGGGTTACGCCCATAGGGAGCGCCGGAAACAAATTCGACTGAAACAAGCAAGCAAAAGACGACAGCAGTCGCAAAAGTTCTTTAGTCCCTGCCTGAGTTTTCGACTGAAACAAGCAAGCAAAAGACGACAGCAGTCGCAAAAGTTCTTTAGTCCCTGCTTGAGTCTTCGACTCAACCAGGCACTCGGGGGCTACTCCCATAGGGAGCGCTGGTCGCGCACCCTATGATTATTTATACGGAAAACTATGTGCTGATAACATCCACACTCGAAGCTCATGGCGACACCGCCTCATAATTTTCCTACAAAGAGACTGTGTCTCCTGGGTCACCCGAATCATCTCCGCGATGATAAAATTCGGATGTCGCGCTTACAGCGTGAAGATAAGACCTGAATAAGGCCTGACAACGCATTTAGCTGCGCACTACCAGAAAGGTATCCGTGCCTACAGGTACGATGAATATGCCTTGACGGACGCGTCGAGTTCTCACACCCATATAACTGGAATTCGACTCATGTAAGACCTCTGTGGCCTGAGTCGAATTACACCAGCACTTTTCCGGATTCGAGTCCGGAGACTCGAGTTCGAAGTAAATTGCATTGTTTCACCCTACGGTGGTTAACTGATACCGATACTTCGGTTATATCAGGCACGTATATCAACAATCCCTGTGAAACAAATAAAAGCAGTCGAAATGCACTCGTTCAGGCACTCAAAGACTTCAAAAAAGTCCCCAGTCGAATCTACGATTCCACTGGGCACTCGGGGGCTACTGACATGGGTATACCCTACAGGTACTCGAGCTTGGTATATACGGTCCAAATACGTACAGGCTCACGGTGTCTCCAAGGCCCAAACAAGGGACTCGGGTAACCTACGGACTCTCAATTGCTTGAAGAACAAGAAGAAGTTAAAGATAGAAAGTTCGAAGGGGAAAACCCTAACTTGTAACCAACTCGACCTGCTACTCGAGACCTAGCCTATCTATATAAAGCCTAGGAGGGGCGGCGAGGAGTACACACGCAACCCTAGTTTCCACAACCCTCACCAGATTACATCTGCGCACCATTGTAACTTTCGATTCCTTCGATAATTCCACGAGCAGACAAGCAGGAGTAGGGACCTCTACGAGGCCTGAACCTGGGTAAATCTGTGTCCCCTGTGTGATTGTGTCCTAGCCGATAGATGTCTCCAGTGCTCCCTCCTTCTCCAAAACCCAAGTCCATAACAATGGGCATTGATGAGTTAAACCCTCGTCAACTACAAAGAGTAATCAACACCGGGAAAGTTTCCCCTATGAACTATGCAAGATTCAACGCAATTGTTATAGCAATATGGAGATGGTGATGAGGATGCTGATGGTGATGATGGTGGTGATGATGATGATGATCCCGATGAAGTCCAGCTTGATGGTGGTGTTGATGGCGACAATCTCCCCTCTCCGGGAAGGAATTCCCCCAGCAGATATTTGTCTGCTGGAGAGATCTTTCTCTCTCGGTGTTTTCCGCCCCGCAGAGGCAGCGGAATATTTATGTGGTCACTCTCCGAGTCTTAGGATTTTGGGAGGATGATATACGCCAGAGAGGAGAGGCTGGAGTGGGCCAGGGTGGCCACACCACCTCCTGGCGCGGCCCAGGGCTGCCCGCGCCATGGGGTGGTGTGGGCCCCTTGTGGCCCATCTCCACTCCGTCTTCTGGCATCCTTAGTCTTCTGGAAACATAGGATTTTCCGTATATTTTCCCGGATTTTCTGATCTTCACGAATTTTGCCTCCAAACAGCACGTTTTCCATCAGAATCCTGACTGCAGCGGTCCATGCTCCAAAAGTCATCAACCATGCAAAAACAGATGAAATAACATAAGTATCACCTCTCAATACGAAATATATCAAAGAATAATAGTGAATTAAGACATAGAATAGTGATGCAAAATGGACGTATCACAGCTACTAATGCTATACAAGTAAGAATTGATGAAATGTTAGACTATTAGCTGAATTACATGCTAAGTGGGAAAGAGAAGATGAAATTGCTAGAAATATTAGTGTTTCTACTATCACCACCACTAGTGTTGAGGCTAGTAATAATTCTACTACTCTAGATGATAAATTTGATTTTGATCTTGATGGTTGCAATATCTCTGAAGTTATTAAGTTCCTACAAAAGCTTGCTAAAAGTCCTAAAGCTAGTGCTATGAACATGGCCTTTACAAAACACATTACTGATGCTCTCATAAAGATTAAAGAAGAAAATATGAAACATAAAGCTTCTATTCCTATAAAACAAGAAGACGGTTGGGAACCCATCATTAATATGAGAGTGAATGACTTTGATTTTAAAGCTTTATGTGATCTTGATAGTAGTGTTTCTATTATGCTTAGAAGGATTTATGATATGCTTGATTTGCCTCCACTTGAAGATTGTTATTTGAATGTCCCACTTGATGATAATGCTAAAAAGAAACTCATGGGGAGTCTTAATGATGTTCTTATTATGGTTAACAATGCCTATGTCCCCGTTGATTTCTATGTTTTGGATGTTGAATCCAATGCTTCTTGTCCTATTACTTTGGGAAGACCTTTTCTTAGAACTGTTGGTGCCATTATTGATATGAAAGAAGGCACCATTAAATATCAACTCCCATTGAAGAAAGGTATAGAACACTTCCCTAAGAAGAGAGAGAAGATTTCTTTTGCTTCTCCTATGAAAACAAAATTTGGTCTTAATGCTTCTTCATCTGAGAACACTTGATTCTTTCTTGCTTCTTATGCCTAACTTAAAGGCATTAATGAAAAGTACTTATTGGGAGATAACCCAAAAGTTTTAGATGAGTCTTGGAAGTTATTACTTCAGTAATAACCACTCCTTATCCTTTTTATTTGCTTTTTGTGCCAAGAGTAACCTCTAATGAGAGAGAAGTAATGATTGGGAAAGTTGCTGTCCCGAAACAGATTTATGTGCTTCACCGTAAAAATCCTGTAAAATCTCTGAACGTCTTTTTGAGGCGTGAATTTTTGTGCTTCTACCCCAGGTTGTTATATAACTTTCGTTAGTTCAATACTTTTTTATTTCAGAAACAGAATGTCTTCTAAAAAATTCATATTTACCTGCTGGTCTGTTTTGACAGATTTCTGCCATTTTCTGCATTTGCTTCTTGTTGGTTCCTTTTTGAGTTCTTTTAGGGAATTGAGATTTTTGAGGGAAGTGCTACAGTAGATAGTGTTATAATGGAAGTTTATTGGTGTTGGAACTGAACCTTAAGAACTTTTATCTTGAGTGCACTAATGTTGCTAATAAAGATTGTGTGAAGTTTTGTATGAAGGAAAAAATTTAGGTGTATGGAAGGAATGAGTAATGAGATGAAGGATGGACTAAAGCTCAAGCTTGGGGATGCCACGCGTGTCACCCCAAGAAATATCCAAGAAGTACAAGCGTCAAAGCTTGGGGATGCCCAAGACATCCCCCTCTTCATCAATAAAAATCCCAGGTTTCTTCCAAACACTTCATTTTTATTATTTCATGCACATTTGTGTTGTTCTCGGAGCGTCTTCTTTTTTGTTTTTGTTTTGGTTTTTCATTTGCTTTTGTTTGCTTAGTTTGCTGAATAAATTGGTTAGACCCCCTCTTTCATACATTGGTTTGCAAATAGTTTGGTTTGGATTGGAAAGAGCAGGAAAGTTCATTCTTAAGTGTTAAAAAGTGCTCGTTTTTGACTGTGGCCTATGCTCTGTCATGCCATGCTTGATATTGTTTTGGCTTTATGCTTAGTATTCTTTGATGTAGCATGACTTGTTATAAATAATTGATATTTCTTAATGTGCCTTGGATGAATCATGCGTTATTTAGCATATTAAAGCATAGTATAGTGGTATTCTCCTTTGATGCTTTATTTGGGTTGACTTGGCGCATGCTCACACCATGTTATGACTATCTCAAGTCACCATAGCCTTTATGATCCTTTAGTTTTCAACTTGTAGTATCACTTTATGCTTTGATCAATGATGTTTTGTCGCTTTGCATGATTATGGCCATTATTGCTCTCTTAGTTTGTCACTCCCAGCCTTTTGCTAGCCTCCACAACCAAGTATGAGTTCCACTCATGCATCCAACTCTCTAAACCAAGTTATTCCAAAGAGTCCACCATACCTACCTACTAGCATATGCTATTCCAAGTATATTCATGCTTTTGTTTACCTTCCAAATTAAACTTGTTATGAGAAAACTAGTGATTAAAGCTCTCACGAACTTGATGGCACACTTTACTTTTTTGTATCTAATAAACTTGAACCATTGGGTCCTTCTTTGTTGCGTATATGCTTGCGCTTTATAAGTTGAAATTAGCAGAACCATGTATCATGGGGACCGCTTTCAACATTGCACTTGTACTTTGTACCCCGTTGATATCATGTTATTTTGCTTATGGATCCCGGCGGTGTGAAATAAAAGTGGAACTTGTAAGATCATGGAGTTTGTATGTGTGTTAGAAAACACCTGGGCTGCTAGCCTAAGCCATGCCTAATCATGGTGGAAACTTGCAGCATCACCATAATGAGCACTCTATGAAGCATCCTCAATAAAAACCTATGCAAATAGCAAATAAAAAGATCGCTGAGATGCTCATTGTCTGCTTGCCTTGTCATTTTGATTATGGGATAGCTCCTGTATCATGTGCAAGGGGTACCCCGTTGGCGGTTCTTTATGATACATATGTACTTACAATGACAAGAGCTTACTTGTGACTAAAGTTGAGTAGCATGAGGATCAGTCTTCGTAAGTAAGGGGCATGAGATTTCGGTTGATAATTTGTCAAGCATATCTTCTTAGTTGTGTCACTTTAACCTTAATCACCTTAAACATGCTTATGATAGGGGCAATGAGAGCTGAAAGCTATAAGTACCATAATTTTTGGAAGCTCTTTATGAGACTTGAATCCCTACTTCCTTTTATGAAGGCCTTTCTTCTACCTTTATGCACCTACTTTGAGAGCATAGTGGCCATTCTTAGTTCTATGTGCATTGTCCCAAGACTAGTTGATTGATGCATAACTTGATATTGCTTGTTTTAAACTATTTGTATCTATTCACAGTTATGAACTTTGAAGGTGTCCTATGCATTTATATTTGCTACTCTATGAGGGACATGCTGAATACTACTATGCTATGTTTTCTTTATGTGAAACAAACAAACGTCTTGCAAAGCATTGTTATTCATGAATCTTTTGTTTGTGCCTTTTCATGTTGCATCTTAGTTTCTTTGTCTTATTGCTAGAACTTTGTCTTTCATGTTATGATTGAAGTACTATGATCTCAGCTTTGAATGTTTTACAAATACTTTGATCAAGTCTTTGATGGTGCATGTCACCTCAAAAATTATTCTTTCTTTTTATCACTTACCTACTCGAGGACGAGCAGGAGTTAAGCTTGGGGATGTTGATACATTGCAAATGTATCTATAATTTTTGATGTTCCGTGCTTGGTTTTATCCACTTTCTTGTGTTTTGTCCACACTTTGGAGTACTTTTCATAGGATTTCTTGGACTAACCTATTAACAAGAGCCATAGTGCCAGCTGTCTGTTTTCTGCTGTTTTTTGGTTCCAGGAAAGTCAGAAAATGAATATTCTCGGAATTGGATGGGCCAAAAGCCAAAGTGCCTATTTTTTCCGGAAGTCATCAGATGCCAGAATATGAGACGGAGAAGGGCTGGGGGCCGGCCACACCACCTGGCCGCGTGGCCAGGCTTGGCACGCGCCAGGGGGTGGTCTGGCCGACCCCAGCACCCCCTCGGCCTCTCCTTCCGCCTATAAGATGCCCTTGGGACTAAAACCCTAAGTACCCGATCAAAAATCCACGAAAGATTCTCCATCCCTAGATCGGGAGGGATCTAAAGCTCTTCCCGGCACCCTTCCGGAGAGGGGAATTTACCCTAGAGGCCTTCTTCATCACCATGCAAGCCTCCGGTGTGATGCTTGAGTAGTTCATCCTTGGACTACGGATCCATGTAGTAGCTAGATGGCTGGTTCTCCTCCTTTGTGCTTTCATGTCTAGATCTTGTGAGCTCCGTTCATGATCAAGATCATCTATTTGTAATTCTGCATGTTGTGTTTGCGGGGATCCGATGGATATTGAGGTACTATTTCAGATTGATTATTGATTCTATCATGTCTTTGTTATTTGTGATCTTGCATGCTTTCCGTTGTTAGTAGCTATCTTGGCCAAGTAGATACTACCAACTCAAAGAGTTAGTATTTATGCTCGATGAAGGAAATATGCCCTGAGAGGCAATAATAAAGTTGTTATTATATATTCCTTATATATGATAGATGTTTATTTTGCATTCTATAATTTTATTGATAGGAAACATCAATACATGTGTGTTTAATAAACAAAAAGGTTTCCTAGTTATGCCTCTCTTATAGACTAGCTTGTTGATTAACAAGATGATCAAAGTTTCCTGATCATGGACATTGGATGTTGTTAATAACAAGGTCACAACATTTGTGAAATGATGTGATGAACATTCATCCAAAGTATAGCATTACGATCAAGTCATTATGTTTATATTGCTATAACATCATACAAAGTAGTCTTAGTCCTTAGACCATGAGATCATGTTAATTTCTAACACCGGAAGAGTATCTTGATAACATCAAACGTCACACTGTAACAGGGTGACCATAAAGGTGGGTTCAGTGCTATGAAGGTGTTATGTTGAGGCTCATGGATCAAGAGTGGAATTTGTCAATCCCGATGACGGATAGATATACTCTGGGCCCTCTCGGTGATATCACATTAAGATAGCTTGCAAGCAAGTGATGTGATCACTAGAATGTTATATCACGGGAACGAGAAAAGAGTGCATGTCGGTAACGAGATCAAACTAGGTATTTGGATACCGATGATCGAATCTCGGACATGTATTATATCATGAGACAAAGGGATTAATTTGCTGACATTAAAGGTTCTCACGATCACAGAAGTCATCGTTGAATATGCAGGAGTCAGTATGGATCTCTAGGTCCCGCTTCTGATTATTGATCTGAGAGGAGTCTCAATCATGTCTGCATTATTCGTGAACCGTAGGGTGACACACTTAAGGGTTTCCGGACACCATTTAGGAGCACATATGTTCCAGACAAAAGGTTTGCAAAGCGCAGGAAATGTTTCGATAGAAACAGGAATTGTTTCGATAGAAACCGGAATTGTTTCGGGTGAAATTGCAGAAAGTGGTTCTGCATGTGATATTGAAATGTTGCAAGGGCTTTTATGTGAATGTTTGTTAATTAAAGTAATTAACAAAATTCTGAATAAAATAAATAAAAGAGTTTTATTAAATGAGAGAGCATTAAATTTGGAGAAATTTAATGCATTTAAAGTGGAGACTTTAAAAGGGAATGTGAAGAGGCAATTTAATGTGGAGGGGTTACCACCACATGAATGGGGGAGGTGAGGGGTCACCCCCCCCCCATGCGCCGGCCATGGAGAGAGGGGGCACCCCCCCTCCTCCTATAAAAGGCCACCCATTCCCTCCTTCATCCACACACCTCCTCGTGAAGGATCTCTCTCACCCTCTAGATATTTCCCCATGGTCTCGGATTAGCGAGATACATGTTCCCGGTGGCTTTGCGTCTGGAAGGAGTTGCTGCTTCCGCTGATTCGCTGGAGCGAGGAGGTGGAGGTTGTCCAGTGGCTTGAACGTGTGTGCGAGGACGGATGCGCTGCTGATTTGCGGCGCTCGGACTTCCACACGATCTTGAGATCGGTAAGCGTACGACTACATCAACCATGAGTTCCTACTCGTTAACAAAACTCCTTGTCTTCGAGGGTAAGTTCTCCATGGATGTATGTCCACCCGTTGCTCTGTATCTAGTAGATAGATCTTGGCGTATAGTTCTCATCGTAGGAATTTTTTTGTTTTCTATGCTGCGGTCCCAACAGTGGTATCAGAGCCTGATCTATGCGTAGGTGCTTTGCACGGGTAGTACACATATGTTTATATGTGGGCGATGATGATCATGTTATTGCATCTTCTATGTACTTTGGATATTGGTGGCATAGTGGGATGAAGCGGCCCGGACCAACCTTACATGTCATCGTACATGAGACCGGTTCCACGACTGACATGCAACTTGTTTTGCATAAGTGGCTGGCGGGTGTCTGTCTCTCCTACTATAGTCAATATCTGATTTACAACGAGTTGCTAATAACTTGGTTATCCTCGTTGTGCTTCATGTTCGTAGGTAAGACCGGTTCTATCTCTGAAAGCCCTAAGCCACGTAAAACTTGCAATTGATAAATTAGAGGCGTCTAGTTTAGATCGTTGTTGGGCTAGTGTCTTGATATGGTATTGTTGTAAGTAGATGTATGATAGATACTCTTACAACTCACTTAACGTGTAAGTTCCATAGACCTTGGCCTTACACACAAAGGAATGATAGAGATCATACCACGATGCAAATGATAGAGATCAAATGCATGGACCATATCACCTCACTTCACACATTAGATGTTAGCATCTTATATTGCTAGTTTGGCGCTTTTGGTAGCATTATAAGATGATCCCTCATTTAGATATCAAGATAAAATGTGTTCTTCCTTAAGTATGCACCGTTTTGTGGATCGTGTTTTGAGGCATCACGTGATGATCGGGTGTTCTCGAATCTACGCTTTCATACAACGGGTGTAAGACAGTTTTACACACGCGAATACTAAGGTTCTTACTTGACGAGCCTAGCATGTACAGACATGGCCTCGAAACATGGACCGAAAGGTTAAGCATGAGTCATATAGTTGATATGATGCCTATATAGATACTCGCCTTTGAAGCTACACCGACTCACGTGATGATCGGACTTGGTGTAGTGGATTTGGTTCATGTCATCACCAAAAGGACATGAGGGATGTCGTTTTTGAGTGGGAGTTCATTAGTAATTTGGATTAGTTGAACTCAATCTATCATAAACTTAGTCTAAATATATTTTACAAATTCTGTTGTAGATGGCACCACCTGCTTTTAATTTCAATGTGTTCATGGAGAAAGAGAAACTTGTTGCGGATGGTAGCAACTTCACCAATTGGGCTATGAATTTGAGGATTCTCCTCACTGCTGCACAGAAGCAATATGTGCTAGAGGCGCCGCTAGGCCCCCCACCAGCTCCTGATGCCCCTGACGAGGAAAAGAACGTCTATATAACTCGTCAGGAGGACCACAACTTAGTTCATTGCGGCATACTATATGGGCTAGAGCCAGAACTTCGAAAACGTTTCGAAAATGGCAATGCCTTTGATACCATGGGAGAATTGAAAATGATTTTCGATACCCATGCTGCCGTAGAGAGTTATAATGCTTCTGAAAAGTTCTTTAGCTGCATGATGGAAGAGAACAGCTCCGTTAGTGAGCACGTACTCAAAATGTCTAGGTACGCCGATAAGCTTGTGTCCTTGGGAATAACGATTCCCATTGACTTAGGCATACATCGTGTTCTCCAATCTCTGCCACCTAGCTACAAGAGCTTCGTGATGAACTATAATATGCAGGGCATGAAGAAGTCTCTTCCTGAGCTTCTGTCAATGCTTAAGACTGCAGAAGTGGAGATTAGGAAAGAACATCAAGTGTTGATGATCAATAAGACCACCGGTTTCAAGAAGGACAAGAAAGGCAAGCAGAAGGGAAAGAAGGGCGGCAAATCTGTTGCCGCGCCTGAAAAGAAACCACGAGCTGGCCCTAAGTTTGACACCGAGTGCTACTATTGCAAGGGGACTGGCCATTGGAAGCGCAACTGCCCCAAGTATTTGGCGGACAAGAAGGCCGGCAAGGCAAACAAAGGTATATATGATATACATGTTATTGATGTGTACTTGACTAGTACTCACAGTAGCACCTGGGTATTTGATACGGGATCGGTTGCTAATATATGTAACTCGGTTCAGGGGCTGCGGAACAAGCGACAACTAGCAAGGGATGAGGTCACAATGCGGGTCGGCAATGGATCAAGAGTTGATGTGATCGCCGTCGGAACGCTGCCTCTCCATATGCCGTCGGGATTAGTTATAAACTTGAATAATTGTTATTTAGTGCCTGCACTGAGCATGAACATTGTATCCGGATCATGTTTGATGCAAAGTGGTTATTCGTTTAAATCTGAAAACAATGGTTGTTCGATTTATATGAATAATATCTTTTATGGTCATGCACCTGTGTTGAATGGTTTATTTCTATTGGATCTCGATAGTAGTATTACGCATATTCATAATGTTGATGCTAAAAGGATTAAACTTGATAATGATATATCTACATATATGTGGCACTGCCGTCTAGGTCATATTGGCGTTAAACGCATGAAGAAACTCCATTCTGATGGACTTTTGGAATCACTTGATTTTGAATCATTTGATACATGTGAGCCATGCCTTATGGGCAAGATGACTAGAACGCCGTTTTCCGGTTCAATGGAACGGCGACAGATTTATTGGAAATCATACATACTGATGTGTGTGGACCAATGAGTGTGTCGGCGTGAGGTGGATATCGTTATTTTGTTACTTTCACAGATGATTTGAGTAGATATGGATATATCTATTTGATGAAACATAAGTCTGAAACTTTTGAAAAGTTCAAATAATTTCAGAATGAAGTGGAAAAAGATCGTAATAGAAAGATCAAATTTCTACGGTCAGACCGTGGAGGAGAGTATCTAAGTTACGAGTTTAGCACACACATGAAAGATTGTGGAATAGTTTCACAACTCACGCCTGTCGGAACACCACAACGTAATGGTGTGTCAGAACGTCGTAATCGTACTTTATTGGCTATGGTTCGATCTATGATGTCTCAGACTGACTTGCCACTGTCATTTTGGGGTTATGCACTAGAAACCGCTACATTCACTTTAAATAGGGCATCATCTAAATCCATTGAAAAGACACCGTATGAATTATGGTTTGGAAACAAACCTAAGCTGTCATTTCTTAAAGTTTGGGGATGTGATGTTTATGTGAAGAAACTTCAACCGGATAAACTCGAACCCAAAGCGGAAAAATGCGTCTTCATAGGATACCCTAAGGAAACGATTGGGTATACCTTCTATCACAGATCCGAGGGCAAGGTCTTTGTTGCCAAGAATGGATCCTTTCTTGAGAAGGAGTTTCTCGCGAAAGGTGTGAGTAGTCGGAAGGTAGAACTCGAAGAGGTTATTGAACCTTCTCTTCATGAAATGGCGAGTAGCGCAGCACCGGAAGTTGTTTCGGAGTTGACTTCACCTAATGAAGAGAGAGCTAATGATATTGAATATGAAACTCCGAAAGAGGACACTACCGAACCTCGCAGGTCAAGCAGGACACGTGCAGCTCCTGAAGTGTACGGCAATCCTGATATGAATTTCATGATTGATGAAATAGATGACCCTGCGACGTATGAAGAAGCGATGATGAGCCCTGATTCCAACAAATGGCTAGAAGCCATGAAATCCGAGATGGAATCCATGTACGAAAACCAAGTTTGGACCTTGGTGGACTTACCTCACGATCGAAAGGCCGTTGAGAATAAATGGATTTTCAAAAGAAAAACTGATGCTGATGGTAATGTAACCATCTATAAGGCTCGACTTGTTGCAAAGGGGTTTAGACAAATTCAAGGAGTTGACTACGATGAGACATTCTCTCCCGTAGCGATGCTTAAGTCGGTTAGGATTATGTTAGCAATTGCTGCATATTTCGATTATGAAATATGGCAGATGGATGTCAAAACTGCGTTCCTCAATGGTAATATTGAAGAAGAGTTGTATATGATACAACCAAAGGGTTTTGTAGATCCTAAGGATGCTGATAAGGTGTGCAAACTTCAGCGATCCATCTATGGACTGAAGCAAGCATCCCGGAGTTGGAATCTCCGCTTTGATGAGGTGATCAAAGAGTTTGGATTTGTCCAAACTTATGGAGAGGCTTGTATTTACAATAAAGTGAGTGGGAGCAATGTGGCATTTGTGATATTATATGTGGATGACATATTATTTATTGGAAATGATATAGATCTTTTAAACAGTGTTAAAAGTTATCTAAACAACAAATTTTCGATGAAGGACCTTGGTGAAGCTTCATATATATTAGGCATTAAAATCTATAGAGATAGATCAAGACGCCTAATTGGGCTATCGTAGAGTACATACCTTGATAAGATATTAAAGAAGTTTAATATGGACGAAAGTAAGAAGGGGTTCTTACCTATGTTGCAAGGCAAGACATTGAGTAAGACTCAAAGTCTGGCTACGGCGGAAGAAAGAGAGATGATGGATAAGATCCCCTATGCCTCGGCCATAGGCTCTATAATGTAGGCCATGCTATGTACAAGACCGGATGTGGCACATGCTATTAGTTTGACTAGTAGGTACCAATCTGATCCAGGTTCGGAACACTGGATCGCGGTAAAGAACATCCTCAAGTACTTGAGAAGAACTAAGGATATGCTTCTTATATACGGAGGTGAAGAAGAGCTAGTCGCTAAGTGTTATGTCGATGCTAGCTTTGACACCGATCCGGATGACTCTAAGTCTCAATCCGGATACGTATTTCTCTTGAACGGAGCAGCAGTTAGTTGGAGGAGTTCCAAACAACCTGTGGTGGCTGGATCAACAACGGAGGCGGAATATGTTGCTGCTTCAAAAGCGGCGCAGGAGGCAGTTTGGATGAAAGAGTTCATTACAGAACTTGGTGTGGTTCCCAGTGTGTTGGACCCAATGGTGATCTATTGTGACAACAATGGAGCCATAGCCAACGCCAAGGAACCAAGGTCTCACAAGAATTCCAAGCATATTAAGCGTCGGTTTCACTCCATCCACGAGCATGTCAAGGATGGAGATATAAAGATTTGTAAAGTGCACACGGACCTAAATGTAGCAGATCCGTTGACTAAAGTACTCCCTAGGGAAAAACATGATCAACACCAGAACTCCATGGGTGTTAGATTTATCACTATGTGAACTAGATTATTGTCTCTAGTGCAAGTGGGAGACTGAAGGAAATATGCCCTAAGAGGCAATAATAAAGTTGTTATTATATATTCCTTGTATATGATAGATGTTTATTTTGCATGCTATAATTGTATTGATAGGAAACATCAATACATGTGTGTTTAATAAACAAAAAGGGTTCCTAGTTATGTCTCTCTTATAGACTAGCTTGTTGATTAACAAGATGATCAAAGTTTCCTGATCATGGACATTGGATGTTGTTAATAACAAGGTCACAGCATTTGTGAAATGATGTGATGAACATTCATCCGAAGTATAGCATTACGATCAAGTCATTATGTTTATATTGCTATAACATCATACAAAGTAGTCTTAGTCCTTAGACCATGAGATCATGTTAATTGCTAACACCGGAAGAGTATCTTGATACCATCAAACGTCACACCGTAACAGGGTGACCATAAAGGTGGGTTCAGTGCTATGAAGGTGTTATGTTGAGGCTCATGGATCAAGAGTGGAATTTGTCAATCCCGATGACGGATAGATATACTCTGGGCCCTCTCGGTGATATCACATTAAGATAGCTTGCAAGCAAGTGATGTGATCACTAGAATGTTATATCACAGGAACGAGAAAAGAGTGCATGTCGGTAACGAGATCAAACTAGATATTTGGATATCGATGATCGAATCTCGGACATGTATTATATCATGAGACAAAGGGATTAATTTTCTAACGTTAAAGGTTCTCACGATCACAGAAGTCATCGTTGAATATGCAGGAGTCAGTATGGATCTCCAGGTCCCGCTTCTGATTATTGATCTGAGAGGAGTCTCAATCATGTCTGCATTATTCGCGAACCGTAGGGTGACACACTTAAGGGTTGCCGGACACCATTTAGGAGCACATATGTTCCAGACAAAAGGTTTGCAAAGCGCAGGAAATGTTTCGATAGAAACAGGAATTGTTTCGATAGAAACCGGAATTGTTTCGGGTGAAATTGCAGAAAGTGGTTCTGCATGTGATATTGAAATGTTGCAAGGGGTTTTATGTGAACGTTTGTTAATTAAAGTAATTAACAAAATTCTGAATAAAATGAATAAAAGAGTTTTATTAAATGAGAGAGCATTAAATTTGGAGAAATTTAATGCATTTAAAGTGGAGACTTTAAAAGGGAATGTGAAGAGGCAATTTAATGTGGAGGGGTTACCACCACATGAATGGGGGAGGTGAGGGGTCACCCCCCCCCCCCCATGCGCAGGCCATGGAGAGAGGGGCACCCCCCCCCTCCTATAAAAGGCCACCCATTCCCTCCTTCATCCACACACCTCCTCGTGAATGATCTCTCTCCCCCTCTAGATATTTCCCCATGGTCTCGGATTAGCGAGATACATGTTCCCGGTGGCCTTGCGTCTGGAACGAGTTGCTACTTCCGCTGATTCGCTGGAGCGAGGAGGTGGAGGTTGTCCAGTGGCTTGAACGTGTGTGCGAGGACGGATGCGCTGCTGATTTGCGACACTCGGACTTCCACACGACCTTGAGATCGGCAAGCGTACGACTACATCAACCACGAGTTCCTACTTGTTAACAAAACTCGTTGTCTTCGAGGGTAAGTTCTCCATGGATGTATGTCCACCCGTTGCTCTGTATCTAGTAGATAGATCTTGGCGTATAGTTCTCATCGTAGGAATTTTTTTTGTTTTCTATGCTGCGGACCCAACACTCGATAGTGGGTTCATGCCTTTGGTAATCTAGGGAAGTGACAGAAATCTCTAAGTTACTAGATGTGTTGTGGCTACTAGGGAGAAAACAACAATCCTTTGTTCATAGAACAATCGTATTGTTTACATTACACGCAATTCATAAAGCAATAATATGTTGCTTGCAACTTAATACTGGAGGGGGTTCGGATGATAACCTGAAGGTGGATTATTAGTCATAGATGCAGTTGGATGGCGGTCTATGTATAATGTTGTAATGCCCAATTGAATCTCAAAGGAGTCAAGATGATTAGTATATGCATGTATTGTTTTCTCGATGTTTGTCAATTGCCCCGCTGTAATTTGTTCACCCAGCATGTTATCTATCTTAAGGAGAGCCACCTCTAGTGAACTATGGACCCCGGTCCTTTTATTTACATACAATCTATAAACTATTTACTGCTTTGTGTTTACTTTCTGCAAACTATTACTTCCTTCCATTTGATACGTTTAATTCCTTTGTTTTCAGCAAAACACGGTGAGATTGACAACCTCATCGCAAGTTGGGGACAGAGTTATGTGGTTGTGTTGTGCAGGTCTCCACGTTGCTACTAGCACCGGTAGTGCGCCCTGCCAAGGCTCAGCTTGCAACACCTTTGGGGTGTTTCCTTGCTCCTACTGGTTCGATTAAACCTTGGTTTCATAACTGAGGTAAACTTGTTGCTGTGCTCATCATACCTTCCTCTTGGGGTTCCCAACGAGCTCTACATCAACACTGAGCCATCAGAGACTTCCTGTCCATTAAGATGGAGGAGAACTCATCACTTTACGACCACTTGGAGCGCATGCATGATGTGTACATGAGGCCTACATACTTCCTGGATAGCTGGATGATGGGCTCTTTTGCAAATGGCGTTGTGCTGCGGTCGCTACCACCAAGCGACCAAGCACAAGTCAGGACTTGCATTATGAGAGGCGACGTGGAATCAATGGAGTTCCACTGGTTCGTAACACATCTCAGGAATGTGTTGGTTGAACCAAATGTTGCTGAGGTCATCAATGACAAAGGTATATATTTGATATACAATTTTATTAATATTATAATCTTGCAAACACATTTGCGGTGTTAAGTATATTTGATACTTGTTCTGTTTTGCTGAAAACAGGTCCTTCTGCATGAGAGGTGCTTGTTGGAGAGGAGGTGACGTTGCGTGTTGATGGCGAGCATGATGATGATGGCCAATGACACTCTCCCTCGACATTTATCACTTATTTTATGTTTTAGGATGATTATTATAATCAAAAGATTATGAACTTTTTTAGTGTGTCTCACATTTTGTGAGACGGTTATTCATATGAGTTTGTAACAAACAGTTGTTCTACTTTTATGAATGATTTCTATTTGTGTTCATATCTTGTTTTATTATATGTGAATTATCCTTGTTGTTTGAAACTAATTGATAATGTATGAACATTTGTAAAAGATTGAAATGCCTTAAAATACCCAACTTAAATGATATTTTATTATGGAATGAAAACCATTGTTTAAATTCAAAGTTATAATGATAATATGTGAACGTCATTCGATTTCTCATCACATATAAATCATGCCTAAGTTCGGAAAAATAACTTGAACACTGTGTATTACTTGAATACAAAGTGTTTAATGAATTGTTAAAAATAAATACATATTCGATGTATTGTGTTTTAACAAAAATGGTAATTATCATTATATGATTGTTTAAATGCGTAAATAAGTTTACCAAAGGAAACATAAGTATGAAACTATTTGATTTGATCAAAGTGTTTCATCAACAAAGGGTATAAATATAAAAGAGAATCTAATTACTATGATTTGATCAATAGTAATGAAATTCAACTTTATGAGATTGGCATAAAAGAAATTGTGGAATGCAAAGCGTTTTGAAACATCAAAATGCAAAGCATCACAATGTGATATTAGATATCAAAATGGGTAAATAGATGGCACCAAATAAATCATTGTAGTGTAGAAGTAAAGACCATTAGTTAGAAATAGTTAGCACTCAATTAGAATATATAGTGAACCGTGTGGATTCGTGAAAGTGGCTCCATATCTAGTATGGATCATCGTAAAAGTTTTGGGGTTATTCGATATAACCAAAACAATAGCAAATAAGTCCTTGTAGAGTATTCATTGGAAAGTTTGAATACGAAATCCATAGCTAAAACCAAAAGAGAATCAAAACTTGTATTGCTTGGATTTTGGTACATTCTTGAGAAAGCTCACTTTTAGTGATATTTCTCAATCATGAAGCAAATGGAAGATAGTGAAAAACACGATGAGGATTCAAAACCCTGTATCAGAGTGTTGAGAAGCGCAACGGACAATGTTCCTGAACGATTCTCTTCACAAAGGAAAGAATCAATGATAATGATCATTGTGTTTTCCCCACTGGTGTTTTCACTACATGAAGTAGGATTCAAAATGTAACCCATATCTTGTATGGAGA
This sequence comes from Avena eriantha, assembly GCA_910589775.1. Lineage (NCBI taxonomy): Eukaryota > Viridiplantae > Streptophyta > Magnoliopsida > Poales > Poaceae > Avena > Avena eriantha. The sequence goes on along the minus strand of OU342745.1, from coordinate 37,769,867 downwards.
CATTTGTGAATCATTTGTCATGATTCTTGGAATACGACATACCTACGAACTACTAAGGAAATAATGGTAAACTAGAATTATGAGAAATCCTAGCAGCAAAATTCCCTTGAGATTAGAAAGCAATTCGTTGCTGAATCTCACAAGTAAAAGGAGTTACTTGAATTTTCCCAAATTACTGTAAAGCCGTAGTGGAAAAGGGAGTGAATGACAAAAGCACAATCTGTCAAGTATTGGACGAATTCAAATGAATTTGATTCAAGTGTGCTAAATGTCTAGTGGATTTAAAACTAGTAAAAGTACTACTATCTCATAGTAAAAATCCAAGTTTGATATTTGATCAAAATATTTGAAGTTGTTCAAAATAGTGAGTAGATATGCAATTTGCATGAAATTGAGTGGGAGCTTTGAAACTCTTCCTAAAACAATATGTGAATGACATATTTTTGAGTGGGAGCAATATAAGTCTCAAATTCAAATATGTAGGAACATAGTTTGAGTAAGAGTACTGACTCATACCCAGATATGTTGGGAACATATTTTGAGTGGGAGCTTATAGGAGTGATTCTTAAGTGTGTTAAGAATAAAAGCGCAAGTACTTATAAATAATGATTTATAAGGTGTAGAAGTTGATAATAAGTGTATTATGATATTATGTAGTATTCCTTAAGGGATTCTGAAAAGGATTTCAGAATAGAAGTTAATCAAGGAACTAGTCCTTAATAACTCAAATTAGGAATAGTATTAAGTTGAACATCAATGGTTGAAAGAAAGAAAAGGATGATCATCATCCACTATGTCGAGACATAGGTTATATCTTAGAAAACCATAATGATAACTTAACATAATATATGATCCAAGAAGGAACGTTTGAAAGTGATTAAGTTCGAATCACAGAACGTTGAGCTAAGTTCATCCGCAGTATCTAATAGAGAACTGCAGACATGTTTTCCAAATCCATAAAGGATGACATATCTTAAAACATAAAGGGTTATGTTATAAGGGAATATGTTGGAAACTCATGTAATACCGATTAAAGTCAAGTAGGAAGCGAGGTGAACAAAAACATCGAAAGTTGCACAAAGTGCACTCGTGTTTCGATGAATATATTTATAATAATAGATAAGGGTACCATCTAAAGTGTTGTATAATGTTATGGCAGGGCTAGTTCGCTTTTAACATAGAATGATGTGTCCCAGGGCACAGTGCCCATGAGAAAGCCCTCGAGGTTGATCTAAAGTCACTGTAGGCTCCTGGAATCAGGCATCGTTCTGCTGCCATAGTGACAATGCATACACACGAATGTTATCATGTGATGATAAAGTATTAATGTCAATCAAGGTGACATTAGTAAGTTGCAAAGGATTTGGAACTGCAAAGTACAGGCCCAAGACCCAACCTCTTCCATGAGTAAGCATGTTCAGGGTACCGGATATATGGTGCCAATGATTAAGAACAAATGCAGCTAGCGTATTTGTACTCTAGTGCAAGTGGGATACTATTGGAAATTTGCCCTAGAGACAAATAGTAGTAAGGACTATTATCATATTTCATATAGTTTATGATTAAGTTTTATATCATGCTATAACTATATTGAGTGGAAACATCAATACACGTGTGATATACAAACAACCAGGGGTTCCCAGTGAAACTCTAGTCACTGGTTCATTGGTCAACAAATGATCATGTTTCCTGATCATGTGGCATTTATGCCAGTTGGAAATGGAGTCAACTCATTCTGAGAATGAGATGATGAACCTATACCCAACCTAAACATCGTGACCCGATCATGTCACAAAGTTCAAGTTACGATGATTAGAAATGGATCCTCATAGACTATTCCTTAGACCGTGCGGCTATATCAATCACTGTCTCCCGAGAGTGCTTAGATAGCATCAAGCGCCACTTGGTAATACAGTGGTTATAAAGGTGTGTTCAGGTACTCGGAGGAAACCGTAGAGGCAATATATGTCAATAGCGGGATTTGTCCGTCCATGTGACAGGAAGATACTCAAGGGCCCACTTGGAGAGGTTATATCCAATAGCTGCATAGCGTGTGGTTTGATCACAGGGATATCACTTGTCGGAACGAGTCAAGTAGCATTGTTCAGTAACAAGATTGAACATGACATGGTGATATCATTGATCAGATCTTGGGCAATGCAAGTATCGAGAGACAAAGGGAATAAGACACGACTGTCCCGGTTCAAATGACGAAAGATCTTCGTGGAACACACAGGGGTCACATGGCCATCCAGGTCCCTCTATCGATCATTGGTGCGGGAGTGTCCCGACCATGTCTGGAGTGTTCCCGAACCGTGGGGTATCACGCTTAAGGGCTTGATGATGCTTAGAGAGTGTTCATAGGATCGGTAGAATCGGCAAAGAATAGTAGAGAGAAAACCGGAAGGGTTTCGGTAAGTCCGGAGGATGTCCAGAGTGGAGGTAGAAGTGTTCCATAACCATAAAGGTTGAATAATATGTGAATGAGTGTTAAATATTGATTTAATCATTTATTCATAATTATTTAATAAAAGAGAAAATCATTTAAATGGTCAAAAGGCTTAATGGGCCAATTCCCGGAGGGGAGAGGGCCCATTAGGGAAAGGAGAGAGGGAGAAGGGGCAAGGGGGTGGCTGGCTGGGCCAAGCCCCCCCCCCCCCCCCCCCCCACCCCCCGTGCGGGGCCCATGGGGTGGCCGGCGGCGCCACCCCCTCCCCCTCTCCTCTCCTTTAGTCCCACCCCGGGACTTTGAGGAAGGTAGTACGTCCCCCCTATATATGGTGGGGGTATTTGGCTAGATAAAAACACACAATATTCAATAAAGGTCTTCTCACTTTTGGGAGGACCTCTAGTTGATATTCTCTCTCTCTCTCTCGTGACCGTGGTCCCAAGTTCGGACTGCGTGAATGAGAGACATCTTCACCGCGGAGCGCCGTCGCGCTACGGGATTCGGATCCAGGAGCTCTACTTCCGCAACTGCTGCTGGATCGGGGAAGCGGGAGTCATCATCACGCACCGGACGTGTGTAACTCCCCACGAGGTGTCGCACTTGAGGCACTCAAGTCGTTGGAGCCAAGGGAGCGCAAGGACTTCATCACGACCTTGAGGTCGGCTTTGGCTCGTCTACATCAACCATGCTCTCTTGAGCCTTGACAATGCTTTTCGGTCTTCAAGGGTAAGTTCACGAAAAGCCCCTCCCGTTACTTTACTACTAATAGATAGGTCCTGGCAGCATCAGGGGTTCAGGGGCGTAGGGTAAAAATTATTGTTTTCATACGCGGAACCCCTACACATATACACGAAAGAGAAGAAAAGAAAGAAGAAAAAGAGCGAGTGTGCAAAGAGCAAATAGGCATATACCACTATATTGTAGCATGACAAAGAGACACTTTTGATATTTTGAATCCCAAGTGAACACATTGATCCTAAAAAACTTGGGACTACCTCGCTAACTCATTCAGTTGAACTGGATACTTTTACGTTATGTTGATATTCATCTTTTATGAACTGTTGTTCACTAAGATCTTTTATGAACTGTTGATCACTAAGTGTGGAAGCCTACTAGTACTATTCAGATTGTTCGAGTAAGGTACTATTCATGGACGTATTCATATGTATCGTATATGATAAACACATCCTGCAACTGCCTCATTTATTTTATCGACTTAGCTTCATGAATGTGAGGATCAAATCCACTAAGATAAACTTGCTCGGGACGAGCAAGATTCTAACCTTGGGGAAATTTATGGGTGCATATTTGCATCATGCTTTACACTATTATTTTGCATTATAGATGTAGGATCTTGGTATTTTACGGCGCTCGCGTGCACATTTTATGTCTGTTTTCACCAGGATTGGGACAGATGATGGATCCAATGGACACAATTCTTGGAGCAATTGTACTGAGGAGAAAATGAGTAAAAAATAATGTAAATCGCTTATTTGGGAAATATTAATAATAGCAGAAGAAAACCCGAAGCGAACAAAGGATATGGACAGTTCAACGACCAACTATATGACTGGAATAAATTTTCCAGCCATATAGTTGGCGCCGCCACCGCCTCCTCAAATAGTTTCAGCCCGTGCAATTGGATCGCAGAGACGATATACATAATACCCAGAAATCGCCGAAACCTCACCTCCAGAAGGCATCTGGAGGGGGAACTTTTCCACCGGGGATCCATCTTCGCCCTGCGTAGATCCAGGAGGCTAAGGCATCGATCTTCATAATCCACCACTGCATCACCACCATCTCCATCCATCCCATCTACATCTTCTCTAGATCTTATTGTAATTTCCGTACTCGTTGTGGATTTATACAAGTACTATTCATCTATGATAGATTCCATTGTTATTGCCATGATGTTGATTGCCTCCATGTCTGAGTAAATCTTTAGTTCTTGGGGAGATGGAGAAACCCTAGTATGAGATTTAAATAAGATAAATTCTAATATGATATTCATCGCTGTCACCATGTGTTAGATTGTCTCTTTATGTTGAGAGAAGTCGACCTCTCAATATTTGCCTCTCATGGGGACTTGATGGAGGGAACTGCTTGTTGGTAGACGGAGGTGTGTTAGCACTTACAGTGACTATAAATCTGTTGGCACTCGTTATGTATCAACTTGAGAAACCGAGGAAACTCACGGAACACTGTCCATGTCATGGGATACGTCCTACGGGATTACGTCCCTTAATAGCGCAGTAATTTGATTAATGTCGATTGCTGACTACTGTGCTTATGAGGATGATGTGAGCAGCGGTTGCTGCCTATTTGTCCAAATACGGAGTTCCTACTACACATACGTAGTTGAGAATGTTTATGATAATAATCTTTATCTTAACTCCTTATAATGCTAGTGGTGTATCCGCTACTCCCTAAGAACGCTTTTTCCCTATTACAGTTCCAATCTCTCTTACACACACGATACTTATTTTCTATGTTCAGTTGTTTTACTTTATTTATAGTTGCTCTTATACCAAAAACCCCAAAACACCTTTCTACATAATACTCGCATTTTATCTTGTCACTTAGAACTTTATTTAACATTTCTATTGTAATATTTATTTCAAGAGTTATTAGACTTCAGACTCCTGCTCCATGTGGGAACAATATCTTTATTTCGAAACTAGCTACAAACGATCTGTGCACTTGCAGGCATCACCTATTATGGTGTGATGTTTGATGTTATCAAGTTACTCTTCCAGTGTTAGTGATTGGCATGCTCTCATGGTCTAAGGACTAAAGTTACTTCGCATGATGTTATAGTAATTTAAAAATAATGACTTTGATCATATTACTATATTTTGGATGAATGTTCATCACATCATTCCACCAATGTTGTGACCTCGTTATTAACAACCTCCAATGTCCATGATTAGGAAACCTTGATCATCTTGTTAATCAACAAGCTAGTTTATATGAGAGGCATAACTAGGAACTCTTTATTTGTTTACTAAACACACATGTATTAACGTTTCCAATTAACACAATTATAGAATGAGAAATAAACTTTTATCATAAATATGGAATAAGATAATAACCACTTTATTATTGCCTCTTGGTCTCCCACTTGCACTAGAGTCAATAATCTAGTTTGAAAAAACTTGCGCATTCAACACCTATGGCTTTTTGGTGTTGTATATACGCGTTTGCTAGTGGTAAACATAATCTTCAGATCTGACACTTTCAGGTCCGTGTGTATTTGCATGTCTTTGCGTCACTACGCATCACTCATTCTCAAATGAGATGGCATTGTGTAAATTTAATCCTTTGGTGAGACCTTTAATTACTTTGAGTTAAAACATGTTGATATTATTGTCGTACAATATATCTTCATAGTACTAACCCATTATGAACCAGACCTAGTTTGATACCAAACTACTAACACAAATGCCCTCCTTTGCTGCTACTATAGTAGTCATATACTTAGCCTTTTGTTGTAGTATCTGTCATAATGTCTTAACTTTGGAACTCATCCAAATTCATAATGGAACCTCATTTCCATTACATTGTGCCACCCATAGTTTAAATTGAGATAAACTTAACTTGTATTTTGTGACAAAACTAGTATCAATGTAACACTTTACAATGAACTATCTGTAACTATTTGTCACCTCTACATAGATATATTCTTAGTTCTTCCAAAGATCATAAGGATATCCTTACTATTGTCCAATGATCATCTTATGAGTCATCCTGGTATATGCTCATAACATTTAGAGCATAGGACATATTTGGATTTGTACATATCACGGTATATATGATTGATCAAAATATTCATGTGATTTCACTCACTAGTGTCAAAACACTTGAATATCATTTCACTTACCAAGCGTTGATACACTTCAAACCTATTTAACCCTTTCCATGCGGCAAGAACCTTTCTTGTCGTTTCCATATTGAACTCATTCAATATCTTATATATGTATGTCTGGCACAACCATACTAGAGCCTCAATCTATCCATATAGACATCGATGCCTAATCTTCTATTTTTGCCCAAGTATTTCATTGATATCAAATTTTAATGAATTTCTTAACCCATGTCAATAAAAGATACACCATTTCCAATCAACAACATGTCTTCTACATAATGTATTAGAAATATTTCTCAGCGCTCCCACTTAATTTCTGCAAATACAAGCATCTTCATTGTCTCCGATGAAATTAAACTCTTTTAACATTTTCATCATGGTGAAGATTCCAACTCCGCTATGTTTACTTCAACCATTGAAGTTTGCATGCCCTTTTAGCATCCTTTGAATTAACAAAACCCTTCAGACCGTGTCATGTACACGTCCTAGGTAACCATTCTATTAGAAGAACTTTGTTTCGTTTGTTCAACTACCATATACCAAAATCAACATATGTAGTGGTTGCTACATTAATCTGTCCAGACTAAATATCACTACGAAAGATCAAATCTTGTCAAAGTCAACTCCTTGAACATTGTCGTAAACTCTTTTGTGGCATGTCGACTATTTCATAGATGTGAAACATCCATGTTTATTTCTTTATAGATCCAAATACGACAAATAGGCTTTATGCCTTTCCAGAGGGTATTCCAAGTTTAAAAACTTGATTTCACATGTATGGAAACTATCACGGATTTTATGAATTCTAGACACTTTATGGATTCAGGGCCCATCATCGCTTCTTTGTATGTAGACGGTTCATCATTGTCAAAACAATAACGACTTTCTTTTCAAATCTCACTATTTGACGGTTACCCGGCCCACATGGTTCAATACGAACTCTAATCTCCGAGATCACAACCTTTGTAGTCATGGTAGCCATGAGCATTGTGGCCACCTCCGAGACACTTTCCGGCACTGCTCTACTTAGCACATATTTCTTAGGTTCATCAACCTAATCAAAGTTCTATTGTCCTCCCACTTAACTTTTGCGAAAAAATCCTTTTTAAGAAACTTGATGTTCTAAGTGACAAACTCTTTTGTCTTTAGTGTTATGGAGGAATGCCCAACTATTTATTTAGGATAACCTACAAAGACGTGCTTATCCAAATTTGCTTGTAAACATTTTACTTATGCCTAGCATACCAAATTTTAAGAAAGGACAACTTGGGTTTTATCCCAAGCCATAACTCATATGGTGTCATTTCAACGAATCACTATGGCGCTCTTTTTAGTGTAAAAGCGGTAGTCTCTAAAGCTTTAATCTTTAAAACATAATGGCAGTTTCATAAATGACACCTTTGATCTTACCATGTCAAACAAGGTTTGATTTCATCTCTCGAACATTCCATACTCCTATGGTTTATCGGGAAATGCAAATCCATGGAACAATTCCTCAAATCTTAGGTGTTTTTCTAAACTTGTAACTCAAATTCTTCCTTTATGATTTAATCACAAGTTCTTTATTTTCTCATTACAATGATTTTCTTCTTCATCTTGAAAGTCTTTGAACAATTTTCAAATGTTTCATACTTCTTCCTTATTAAGTAAATATACACATATATTGACTCAAATTTCAAGAGAAAGTATATGAAGTTGAAAGATCCACCGCGCATGGCTACACATAATGGACTATATACATCAATATGCACAATATCCAATAAGTTAGTCATACGTTCCTCTTTGGCATATGAACGGAGTTTCAATTATCTCCAGGAAAGTCTCACAAGCATCATTTGATCAAAAAATCAAAAGACTCCAAAAATCCATCAACATGGAGTTTCTTCATGTTTTATTTCCAATATAATTTAAATGGCAATGTCAATTTGTAAGTGATCTTTCAATCATTTGTCTTGCGACATTTTAGCATTAGTTTTTATGGACGTGATTTCTCCAACTAGACTTGTAAAAGTTCATCCATCATCTATGGAATACAGTAATTATTTGAATAACCTTTGTTTTCATAATTCTTGAACAAAATAACAATTATTAAAATAAATCTTGAAGGCTAGGTTTGATGTCAACGAAAAACACAATAACACTTTATTTGTTTTTGATGAACATCATCACATATTCTTTTGCTAGTTACTTAGGCCACTGTAGTTCGTGAATTGTGTTGTTCTGGATGACGTTTCACACCAACCAATTCGGTATCCAATACCCAATAACCACATTGTTTAACAACCAAATAATACATCCACAACATGTATATCATCTATATACTTAAGATGGACATTTCTAGCCTTTTCTTTTCTGCCAATTATTTTCTAGAATATCTTTCGGCATTTCCTTTTATTTTTAAAAGAATCTATCAACATCAATAGTGGTGCCATACACATGACACTTAGTCAAAAAACTTGTTAGTCAACTACTAATATCTTGGACTTGCACTTTTGAACTTTAGACTGACACTAAAAAACAATATGATACCAGTTCATAAACTAAATATCTAGAATTCTCTAGTTCTATTATCTCAATTATAACTAAGCATAAGGTAGTAAATGGATGCCAATGACTATAACAAACTATGCAAATTCACTTTGATTTAGTTTATGATAAATTGTGTTCAACTTTAGTCATATTACTACATGAACTCCCACTCAAAACCAGCATCTCAGGAGTCATTTGGGTGATTACATGAACTAGATCCACTACACCAAGACCGATCATCACGTGAATTGGTGTAGCTTCAAAGGTGAGCATCAATATGGACATCATATCAACTATATGACTCATGCTTTACCTTTCAGCTCATGTTCTGAGGCCATGTATATACATGCTAGGCTTGCCAAGTAAGAACCTTAGTGCCCGCGTGTGTAAAACTATCTTACGCCTGTTGTATGAGAACATAGAGTTTATCACACCCGATCATCACGTGGTGTCTCGAAATGCTGAACTTTCTTAACGGTGCATACTAAAGGAAGAACACATTTTAATCACGATATTCAAATGAGGTATCATCTTATAATGCTACTAAAGTGCCAAACAAGCAATATAAGATGCAAACAAACATCATATGGAAAAAGTGATATGATATGGCTCTTGCACTTGATTACTATCTTGTGCATCGTGGTATGATCTTCATAATTCCTATATGTGTAAGGCCAAGGTCTATGAAACTTACACTTTGGTATGTTATAATTTCCAAGAGTATCAAACCATACTACAAATTATAACATTACCATATCATAACAATTGCCCAGCAACAACTAAACTAGACGCTTCTAATTTATCATTCGCATATTTTTACGTGGCTTAGGGATTTTGGAGATATAACTGTTCTTACCTACAAACATAGAACCAAAACGATGATAATCAAATTATTAGCAAATCGTTGTACATTATTTATTGACTATAGTAGAAGAGACAGACACCCGCAAGCCACTTATGCAAAACTAGTTGCATGTCAAGCGTGGAACGGGTCTCATGTGCAAGGACATGTAAATTTAGTCTGGGCCGCTTCATCCCAATATACCACCAATATCTAAAATAAATAAAGGATGCAATAACATGATCATTAGTGCTCACATATTCATATGTTCTCTACCCGTGCAAAGCATCTACGCATAGATTAGGCTTTGATACCGATGTTGGGTTTGCAGCATAGAAAACAAAAAAATTCCTATGATATGAACAACTAAGCACCAAGATCTATCTACCTAGATACAATCAACGTGTGGATATACATCCATAGAGATCTTACCCTTGAACTTAACAAAATCTGATTTCGTGGATGATGCAGTCGTACACTTGTCGATCTCAAGATCAAGTTGAAGTCCAGCGCCACAAAGTAGGAGCGCATCCGTGATCGCACACACATCCAACACCCCGAAAACCTACGAGTCCTAGCTCCAGAGAAGAGGCGGAAGTAGCAGATCCTTCTAGAGAAACCACCAAGAACATGTACTTCACTAATCCAAATAGATGGGGAATTTACTAGAGGGAGAGAGAGATCCTTCACAAGGAGGTGTAAGAGGAGAGGAGGAGGAGGCCTCCTTTTATAGGGGAGGGGGTCAGCCCCCATGCCATGGCTGGCGCCATGGTGGGTGCCCCCACCTCTCCCTCATTCATGTGAGTGGAGCTTCCACTAAGCATTCCCACATCAATTCCATTTGCACTCAAAGTTGCATTAATTTTCCACCAAAGATAATGCATCTCTCATTTAATCAAACAATTTTATTTGTTTTATTCAGAATTTTTTAATTAACAAACATCTGCATAAAACCCCTTACAATACTTCGATATCACATCTGAGACCATTTTCAGCAATTTGACCCGAAACAATTCCGGTGTCCATCAAAATAATCCCAGCGCTTTAAAATCCTTTCTCTAGTATTATATCTTCTCCATTTGGTGTTGGTATACCTTAAGTGTGTCACCCTATGGTTCGCTAATAATGGATACATGATCGAGATCCCTCTCCGATCAATAATCAGTAGCAGGACCTTGAGATCCGTACTGACTCCCACACATTCAACAATGACTCTAGTGATCATGTGAACCTTTGACGTCGTAACTAAATCCCTTTGTCTCGTGATATATTACATGTCCGACATTCGATCATCGGTATCCCCATACCTAGTTTAATCTTGTAACCGACAAGTACTCTTTTCTTGTTCCTGTGATATAACATTCTTAGTGATGTTATCACTTGCTTGCAAGCTATATCATGTGATCACCGAGGGGGGCATGAGTATATCTATCCGTCATCAGGATGGAAAAATCCCACTCTTGATCCATGAGCCTCTACATAACACTTTCAGAGTATCTGAACCCACCTTTATTGTCACCTTGTTATAGTGTGACGTTTGATGGTATCAAGTTACTCTTTAGGTGTTAGTGATTGGCATGATCTCATGGTCTAAGGACTAAAGTTACTTCACATGATGTTATAGTAATTTAAACATAATGACTTTGATCATATTACTATACTTTGGATGAATGTTCATCACATCATTCCACCAATGGTGCGACCTCGTTGTTGACAATATCCAATTTCCATGATCAGGAAACCTTGATCATCTTGTTAATCAACAAGCTAGTTTATATGAGAGGCATAACTAGTAACTCTTTATTTGTTTATTAAACACACATGTATTAACGTTTCCAATTAACACAATTATAGCATGAGAATAAACTTTTATCATAAACATGGAATAAGATAATAACCAGTTTATTATTGCTTCTCGGGCATATTACCTTCACTCATATGAATAACCCTCTTGTAAAAAGCAGGACACACTAATAAATTTCACACACTAATTATGATTACAAACTTTATTCAAATCTATGAATCCAAATGCTAAACATTGAGGGATAATGTGGTCGTCCATCAACTAGCTTGCTTGTCATCAACACGCCATTTTCACCCCATCTATTCTAGCAACTTGCAAGCTGAAGGTCCTATTTTCATAAAATAGTACAAGCATCAAATACTTTAGTAAACTGCATAAGTGTTTGTAGGAAAACATTCATAACGTATATATCAAATATATACTTGCTTCATCGATGACATCACCTGTAATGGGATCTACTATCGTAGTTCTCCACTTAGCCATGAACTCATGAAAGTAATACGATATCCCTCTCATGACATGACAACATCTTTGTAGCTAGGAGGAAGCAAGCGCAACACCCCATCAATTGCAAAGGTGTATGTTAGTCAGTAACCCATGACATCCACAATACGTCCATGAATCTATTCCATGACACCCAAGTGGGTCTCAAAGCATGTGTTTCTTCCATCTTGGTTGAAAGAAACTCTTACATGTACTCATACTTCATGATCCTGACTTGTGTCGGGAACATCGCCTTCAGTCCATTGAACATGTTATATGTATCAATTTCATGAAAGTGCACCCATAAGCCAGACACCATAGCATGAATCATGGTGTAATTGACCATCATGAAGGTGTCACAACGAGCTCGATAATAATCATCATCTTTCTCACCTACGAAGTATTCAGGGGAATCTCCTATTGGTTCTCGAAGGATGTAGACTTCCTTTTCTTGCGCTTGGCTAGCAAGGGCTTGCGAAAAGCTCCAGTGATGATGTTGAGAGGGCAGTTGGCAGGAACGTGATCTTGGCCCTCGCACGAAAAGCAAGTCACGAGTTGGGTTGTACAGTCCCTTGCAGGGTGGTTGGTGGCTCCACAATTTGGGCAGTTTCCTGGACAACTGATGGCTCGGTGTCCTTCTCCTCTGCAATGGCTACATGCCTTCGCTTGGCTTTCGGTATTCATGATTTTCTTGGTCGGTACTATGGCTTGTGGTTAGAATCTTTAGGTCTAGAACAAGTAGTTTATGTTAGCAGGCTGGCTGATCAGGCTAGTCAGGTAGGGCACAATACTACTAGTTCTAGGGCCACAGAGGCTAGACCATACACATAATAGGAGACAAAGGGGAGGGTGACGATAACCGATGAGGGGAGCCATGCTACTCGTGTGCTTCCTCGGGTGATCCCGAGTCACCCTATGCTTTTCTGATGCAACGTCTTGGGTAAAACACGACTCAAGACATACCGGCAAGTATTTTCAACAACATAGATCTCATAGCAAACAAGGCAAGTCCATACATACAAGCAACCATAGTATTCAGATGTCATAATTGTGTTTGAGTACGACACATATTCTACCCTATGCTAAGCATTTGAGGGATTTAGTGCGGTAAGACTACTCGGATGGTGAACCTTCAACTTATTCGTTGGGTTCTATAGGGACAGAGGTGGATCCCATTGGTAGGGCGATCTTGTAGTTTCCTGGATGCCTCCATAACCCTTTGGCTTGCTTAAGGATGGTTCTCTTCATATCGTGACCATTGTACCCACATGTTTCTAAGTCTGACTAGTTCAAATCCGTATTTTTGAAAGTGGACGAGATATAGACTATACCATTTTCAAATAGTTCAAAGTAGGAGGGGATTAGATGTAGGATCTTTCGAAAGGTTTTTGAGAAAATAGGTTTCCAAAGCCGGTATTCTCAAAATATGTGTGCTTCCTATCTAACGTCCATGCTAACTATGGTCTCCTATAGTCAGGATGGCTCTAATACCAAGTTTGTGAGGCCCCCGGATCAGTAATCCGAGAATCGCTATTATGCATACTATTCATGTTCCCATGATCAGTGAGACGTGAGCATAACCAACAAGTATCATGGAAGCATCCATTACATAACGAAAACAATACTTACATTGAGGCCATTATGGCTATACAAATCATCAGCAACGGAACTTCATCAGTCACAAACCTAAGTCATGCCTTAACCATATATGCAACTGACTGGGAGAACTTCCTAGCTCACATAGACATCATCCTATCCTTTCCTCCTTCAAGCTTCTAAAAGCCTGGCAAGTAAATAGACAGGGACAATGCCAGTGGGTACTTTTGAGTGTACTCGCAAACCACCAGGATAAGGTAAACAAGATAATTCAGTTTGGCTATGGCAAGATAGCTCCAACTATGGTTCGCTAGAAAATCCTAGTTTCTCTTGTAGATATGGCATCTCTATATCTTTGTTGAAAAATATATTTTTGGTAAAAAGCATGATGTTTTCAAGGCCTAACATCGATATCTATTTGTTAACCTTTTTGAAAATAAGTTTTTGTTGGTAAAGCATTTTTTAAGGAAAGCCCATTTGTAAAGCACCTTCAACCATCCATGATCAGAATAAAATCTTTACCTCCAGTCATCCCTAACTAGAACACAACCTTTTTCTTTAGAAATACCACCCTTTGGGTACTCCTAGCATTCACCTTTCCAACCGTCCTTGACCGTGGACACGGCTATTCGAATAGATTATACTCTACAGAGTTTGTGCACTTCCCCACAAGAATCGATACATCCGTCGGGATTCAACCACGGCCCGCTACACATGGTACATGGGGGTTCGAATAATAAAACATAACCTTTCATTTGTCGACCCTGGCAAGGACACCTTTACCTCTTGGGTTTGTTCTCCCTAGAACGAGTACACCATGGCATATACGCCATAACTCCCTCTCGTACTACCATGATAGCTAACGAGTGCATATTTGCATCATGTTTTTGTTGGGTTCAGAGCATAGAAAACAAAAAAAATCCTGCGATGTGAACTATACACCAAGATCTATCTACTAGATACAAGCAACGGGTGGATATACATCCATAGAGAACTTACCCTCAAAGACAACAAAGCTTTGTTAACGAGATGGAACTCGTGGATGATGTAGTCGTACACTTGCCGATCTCAAGATCGTGATGAAGTCTAGCAGGTCCGGCTCCAGCACGTCCATCAGATCCAGCTCCACCAAGTCCAGTACCACCAAGTCCAGCACCGCAAAGCAGCGGTGCATCCGTGATCGCACACACGTCCGGTACCCCAACAACCTCCGTCCCCCGCTCCAGCAAAGCAGCGGAAGCAGCAACTCCTTTCTAGATAAAGCCACCAGGAACATATATCTCACTAATCCGAGACCATGGGGGAAAAATACTAGAGGGGGAGAGAGATCCTTCACGAGGAGGTGTGAGTGTGAAGGTGTGAGAGGGGGCATTTTATAGGAGGAGGGGGGTTCCCCTCCCCATGGCCGGCGCCCCAAGGGGTGACCCTTCACCTCCTAATTCATGTGGTGGTAACTCCCTCCACATAAATTTGCCCCTACACATTCTCTTTTAAAGTCTCCACTTTAAATGCATTAAATTTCTCCAAATTTAATGCTCTCTCATTAAATAAAACTATTTTATTAGTTTTATTCAGAATTTTGTTAATTAATTTAATTAACAAACATTCACATAAACCCCCTTGCAACATTTCAATATTACATGCAGAACCAATTTCAGCAATTTCACCTGAAACAGTTTCAGTGTCTATTGAAATAATTCCAGCGCTTTCTTAAATCCTTATTTGAAACATATTTGCTCCAAATGGTGTCGGTATCCCTTAAGTGTGTCACCCTACAGTTCGTGAAAAAAGCAGACATGATTGAGACCCCTCTCAGATCAATAATCAGAAGCGGGACCTAGAGATCCATACTGACTTCTACACATTCAACGATGACTTCTGTGATCGTGAGAACCTTTAACGCTAGTAACTAAATCCCTTCGTCTTGCGATATATTACATGTTCAAGATTCGACCATCGGTATCTCCATACCTAGTTCGATCTCGTTACCGACATGTACTCTTTTCTCGTTCCAGTGATATAACATTCTAGTGATCACATCACTTGCTTGCAAGCTAACCAATGTGATATCACCAAGAGGGCCCAGAGTATATCTATCCGTCATCGGGATGGACAAATCCCACTCTTGATCCATGAGCCTCTACATAACACTTTCGTAGCACTAAACCCACCTTTATAATCACCCTTTCACGGTGTGACGTTTGATGTTATAAAGATACTCTTCCAGTGTTAGTGATTGACATGATCTCATGGTCTAATGACTAGGATTACTTCATATGATGTTATAGCAATATAAACACAATGACTTTGATCATAATGCTATACTTCGGATGAATGTTCATCACATCATTCAACTAATGTTGTGACCTCGTTATTAACAACAGATTATTGCTTTTCGAATTGCATGTAATGTAAACAATACGATTGTTCTATGAACAAAGGATTGTTGTTTTCTCCCTAGTAGCAACAACACATCTAGTACCTTAGAGATTTCTGTCACTTCCCCAGATTACCAGAGGCATGAACCCACTATCGAGCATAAATACTAACTCTTGGAGTTGCTAGCATCTACTTGGCCAAGATAGCTACTAACAACGGAAAGCATGCAAGATCACAAATAACAAAGACATGATAGAATCAATAATCAATCTGAAATAGCATCTCAATATCCATCGGATCCCCGCAAACACAACATGCAAAATTACAAATAGATGATCTTGATCATGAACGGAGCTCACAAGATCTAAACATGAAAGCACAAAGGAGGAGAACCAGCCATCTAGCTACTACATGGACCCATAGTCCAGAGATGAACTACTCACGCATCACACCGGAGGCTTGCATGATGATGAAGAAGGCCTCCAGGGTGAATTCCCCTCTCCGGAAGGGTGCCAGGAAGAGCTTCAGATCCCTCCCGATCTAGGGATGGAAACAACGGCGGCTACAGACTCTTTCGTGGATTTTTGATCGGGTACTTAGGGTTTTCGTCCCGAGGTCAATATATAGGCGGAAGGAGAGGCCGAGGGGGTTCTTGTTGGAAATATGCCCTAGAGACAAATAGTAGTAAGGACTATTATCATATTTCATATAGTTTTATATCATGCTATAACTGTATTGAGTGGAAACATCAATACACGTGTGATATACAAACAACCAGGGGTTCCCAGTGAAACTCTAGTCAATGGTTCATTGGTCAACAGATGATCATGTTTCCTGATCATTTGCCATTTATGCCAGTTGGAAATGAGGTCATCTCATTCTGAGAATGAGATGATGAACTAATACCCAACCTAAACATCGTGACCCGATCATGTCACGAAGTTCAAGTTACGATGATTAGAAATGGATCCTAGACTATTCCTTAGACCGTGAGGGTATATCAATCACTGTCTCCCGAGAGTGCTTAGCAATGTATCACACCCCGTGCAACTAGATCATGGAGACGACATACAGAACACCTAGCAATCGCCGAAACCTCACCTTTGGAAGGCATCTAGAGGGGGAACTCATCCACCTGAGATCCATCTTCTCCCTATGCAGATCCAGGAGGCTAATGCATCGATCTTCATCATCCACCGCTGCATCACCACCATCTCCACCCATCCCATCTACATCTTTTCTAGATCTTTTTATAATTTTCGTCCTTGTTGTGGATTTATACAAGTAATATTCATCTATGATTGATTCCATTGATATTGCCATGATGTTGATTGCCTCCATGTCTGAGTAGATCATTAGTTCTTGGGGAGATGGAGAAACCCTAGTATGATATTGAAATAAGATCAAGTTTATTATGATATTCATCGTTGTGGCCATGTGTTAGATTGTCTTCATCTTGATGTTGAGAGAAGTCGACCTCTCAATTATTACCCCTCATGGGGACTCGATGGAGGGAACTACTTGTTGGTAGACGGAGGTGTGCTAGCACTTACAGTGACTATAAAGTTGTTGGCACTCCTTACGTATCAACTTGGGAAACCGAGAAAACCCACGGAACACTATCCATGCCATCGGATACGTCCTACGGGACTATGTCCCTTAATAGCGCAGTAATTCAATTGATGTCGATTGCTGACTCATGTGGTAATGAGGATGATGTGAGCAGCAATTGTTGCCTATTTATCCAAATACGGAGTTCCTCCCACACATACATAGTTGAGAATGTTCATGATAATAATCTTTACCTTAGCTCATTATAATTCTAGTGGTGTATCCACTACTCCCTGAGAATGCTTTTTCACCTATTGCAGTTCCAATCTCTCTTATACACACAATACTTACTTTCTGTATTTAGTTGTTTTACTTTATTTCTTGTTTCTCTTATACCAAAAACCCAAAAACACCTTTCTACATAATACTCACATTTTATCTTGTCAAACTTAGAACTTTATTTAGAATTTCTATTGTAATATTTATTTCAAGAGTTATTAGACTTCAGACTCCTACTCCCTGTGGGATCGATATCTTTATTTCGAAACTAGCTATAAACGATCTGTGTACTTGCAGTCATCAAGCTATTTTCTGGCGCCGTTGCCAGGGAGCTAAGCGTTGTAGGTCTTTTAGTTTTTTCTTATTTATTTTTGTCTTGCTAAGTTTTGTTTTGAGTTACAGGTTTCCACCAACATGATGGAGTTTGAGCATATGACTAGTGCTAACCTACTCAACTACTTTGGGAAGCCCTATGATATTTATAAAAGAGATAACTCCAATGAGAATACAAGGGGGTTTGAAATAAATCCTCTATTACTCGGTATTCTACACAAGAAGCAATTTACTAGAGATGAAGAAGATCATGACCCCTATGAGCATATTGCATGTTTCAAAGATATATGCGACACTTTTAAATTGACAGGATATACTGCTGATGAGGTAAGGGTTAAACTTTTTAGTCAGACCTTGACTAGTACAGCTCTCTCATGGTATAGATCTCTATCCCCTGAAGCCACTACTACTTAAGATAATCTAGCCTGTGAATTTCTAGCAAAATATTATCCATTATCAAAATCTTTTGGAATCAGGCGTCTTATAATGACTTGGAAGAACTGTTCTAATGAAGGAGTAGTAAGAGCTTATATCAGATTTAAAGATTTACTACGTCTATGTCCTCATCATGATTTACATGAGTGGTATTCATTGCATATATTTTATGGCGGTTTAATTGGACCTAATAAAATTGAACTAGAGTCTTTCGTGGAAGGAGCCTTTATGAATCTTCCTATAACTAAAGGTTGGGCTTTACTTAATACAATTTGTCATCATAGATTTTCATGGAATTTTGGTCTAGGAAGTGAAGAGGGCGTAGAAATAGAACATGATTGCATTCATGACTATAATAAAAAGGGCCATGTTAAAGAATTATCTAAAGATCTTTATTTGGATTCAGATCTTGTGTTGCAAGTTGTTAAAGCTTTTACAGAACATATCAAAATTCCGAAAGAGGGTGTGGTCAAGTATGATCCACCACGTGAACCTAAGAAGAAAAGAGAAGATAAAGCAACACTAGCCTCCCTAGAACCAATACATGAGATGCCTTTCCCTAACACTGCACAAAAGCATATTCTTGAATATAAACAGGTCAAAGCGGTACAGGAGAAGAAGGAAGAAGAAAGTATGCCAGAAGTCGTGGAACATTTGGAAGAAACTAAAGATGAAGAGGTAACCAAGGAAGCAATTATGGCTATGTACGCACATTGTAACATAATTGAACTTGATGAACATACTTCCGTATTAGTTGAAGGTAAAACATAGCTAAAAGATGTGGGTAAGCCTATTATTCCCTGCATATTTAAAGAAACCCCGCATTATGGTTTATGTGATCTTGCACCAAAGTTAATGTTATATTCTATGATTTCTACATAAAAATAAAATAAGAAATGGAACTATCTACAATTGAAAATACTGATATAATGATTATGTTAGCCAATAAAAATCTTAGAATTCCAATGGGAGTAGTTGAAGATGCAACTATCACAATTGGCAACAAAAAAATTCCTATTGATTCTGTTGTTGTTGATATGCTAGCTGACACTCTTTGCCCAATTATATTTGGAAGAAACTTTTTAAGTGATATAGGTGCCTATGTTTATTTCAAAAAGGAGATTGTGTCTTTTAAGCTTGGGGAGCAGAAAAAGAATTCCACTTTTCCAAATTTGAAGACAGACCTCCATGATAAAGAAGAAGAAGAAGAAGAAGAAGAAGAAGAAGAAGAAGTAGAGAAAACTATTGAGGAAATGGCAGCTCTTTTCTCTAGTAATCAATAAGAAGAAATAAATGAAGACTCAAATTATGAAGAAATAGTTATGGAGGACAAGTCCCTAGAAGAACTAGAAGATGAATTTGATTCACTTCCCCTTATGGGGCCTCCATCTCATGAGGCTTTTGAAGAGCTAGAAAAGAGGGGGACGAGGAATTACTACCCATAAAGTTGAAGACTCTACCAAATAATCTTAAATATAGGTTTTTAGATGATCCAAATAAATTTCCTGTAATTATTAGTGCTAAACTTTCAGGAGAAGAAGAAGAACTCATGAAAATACTTAAGGAGCATCGCAAGGCCTTTGGGTACTCAATGGACGATTTGAAGGGCATTAGTCCCATGATAACCGTCCATCGGATATTCATGGAAGAAGGTGTTAAACCAGTTGCTGAATTTAATAGAAGGTTGAAGCCTGAAATGAAGGAAGTGGTAAGAAAAGAAATTGTACGCCTACTAGACACAGGTATAATCTATCCTATTAAAGAAAGTGAATGGGTAAGTCCTATTCATTGTGTCCCTAAGAAGGGCGGTTTTACTGTTGTTCCTAATGAAAACAATGAATTGATACCTACTAGAACTATTGTTGGGCATAGGATGTGCATATACTTCAGGAAATTAAATAAAAAAACTAGGAAAGATCACTATCCTTTACCGTTCATAGATCAAACTTTAGAAAGGTTAGCAAACCACACTCATTTTTGCTACTTGGACGGATACTCTGGTTTTTATAAAATAGCCGTTCATCCGAATGACCAACTTAAAACAACTTGCATTAGTCCTTATGGTTTACATGCTTACCGACGTATGCCTTTTGGTTTATGTAATGCTCCAACTACTTTTCAAAGATGCGTGACTGCTATTTTTGTGGATTTTACAGAACTTATAATGGAAGTATTTGTGGATGACTTTTCTATCTATGGAACTTCCTTTACTAGTTGCTTGGATAATCTTAAAAGAGTTTTGCAGTGTTGTGAAGAAACTAATCTTGTTCTAAACTGGGAGAAGTGCCATTTTTTGTCAAAGAAGGTATAGTCCTTGGACACAACGTATCATGTAAGGGAATTGAAGTGGATAGAGCTAAGGTTGAGGCAATAGAGAGAGTGCCACAACCTAGGGATATTAAAGGTATAAGAAGTTTCCTTGGTCATGTGGGTTTTTATAGAAGGTTCATTAGAAATTTCTCTAGAATATCTAAATCTTTGACTAACCTCCTGCAAAAGGGAGTAACATTTAATTTTGATGATAAATGTCTTGAAGCCTTTGATAAACTCAAAAATGCTTTATCCCATGCTCCTATCATTAAACAACCTATCTGGGATACAACCTTTGACTTAATATGTGAAGCTAGTGATGATGTTGTAGGAGTAACTCTGGGACAACAGATTGGTCATACATTTAATATTATACATCATGCTAGTAGAACTCTTAATGGTGCTCAAAAGAATTACCCTAAGGAAGGAAGGAAAATTTTTGCTGTATTTTTCTCTTGTGATAAATTTTGTTCCTATATAGTTGATGCATAAGTAAGAGTTCATACAGATCGTGATGGCTTGAAAGAACTCCTTGTGAGGAAAGACCATAAGCCAAGACTGATCTGTTGGATTCTTTCACTTCAAGAATTTGAGTTGCAGATTATGGAGAGGCAAGAAATAAAGATGTTGGACGTAGTGTCCATGTTTGCCTAGCAAAACACCAATCTTGTTGAGAGGAACTTTAGTCCTGGTGATTTTCGTTTACAAGAATTATTCAATGAACTAAGGTCAATTCCTACAAAAGAGAAGAAGTCTTTGTTGTTGGAGGAGCTTTTCATCCTGGAGTAAGTAAACAGTAAGTTCAAGGTAAGTGTTCTTACCCAAATAAGTGATTTGTTTTCACAGGTTTTACTTCTGAAAATTTTGCCTTTGAATTCCTTGTGTTTTTCTGAAGTTTCTAAGGGTTTTTACCAACCATACGGGCAGAACTATACGACCAGAGAGAAAGCTCCCGCTGTATAGTTGGTCGTTAAACTCTCTGTATCCTTTTCGTGAAAAAATTTTTGATGTCTGGGCCTATACAGGTGCAACTATACGATCGGAGATAAAATTCCGGTCGTATGGTTGGTCGTTAAACTCTCACACACTTTCGATTTTTGATGTTTGTATCTATACGGTCACAATAAAATTCCGGTCGTATAGTTGGTCGTTAAACTCTCAAACACTTTTAATTTTTGATGTATGTATCTATACGGCCACAACTATACGACCGGAGATAAAATTATGGTCGTACAGTTGGTCGTTAAACTCTCAAACACTTTCGATTTTTGATATCTGTATCTATAAAGTCGCAACTATATGACCGGAGCCAAAATTTCGACCGTATAGTTGGTCGTTAAACTCTCAGACACTTTTGATTTTTTATGTATGTATCTATACGGTCGCAACTATACGACCGGAGCCAATTTTCCGGCCGTATAATTGGTCGTTAAACTCTCAGATACTTTTTGCTTGTCTTTTCATGTGTTCATCTAAAAAAACGTTATTGTCGGTTCCGAGTCGTGACTTAATCGACCTGGACTCGAGATATTTGGAAATATTTGCCCGGAACCAACTATACAACCGGTGCTATACGGGTCGCGCCCATATATTTGGTTGTTACGTGGTAGGACTCTTCCAAATCCGTGATTTCTTTTCCTGTTTGGTTAAGATTCTTTTCTTGGGAGACAATTTGGTGTTTCTCGCGAGTTTTACTGACCTCTGGCCCCATTATATACTGCCTTTGTGTTTATGTCTAATCATAATCTTCAGGAACAAAACTAGCAATGCGCTATCCCATCCCAGGTTGTGAGAAACCCATGGGGCTCATTGCTCCTTCCAGGGACCGCTCTAGTAGCCCATCCATGGAGGACGATGACGAGGAGGTGGAGAGGTTTAGCCTGAGGTACAAGGAGTACGTCGAGCCAAGATACTGCAACAACGATTCCGATGATGACGTGGTTGATGTCTACATCCGCCATGACGTCTATGATCCACCGGAGATTGATTGGGCGGCAATGAAGAAATCTCAACAAGAGAGGGAATATCGCAAGCCGCATGGAAAAGGACGTGTGGAGACGGTCAAGTACATCACCACGGATCCCAGGCCGCACAAGCGTAAGGGATTAACTAATATTGGTGCATGTGCTAGCAAGGGAGCGAAGGCACCACTCTCTAAGCCAACCATTGGTGCTCGTATGAAGGTTAAGCCTCAACAAGAGTGGAGGTATGGTTTCCACTTCCCCGATCCATCCGTTATGGATGAGGAAGAAGAAGCTATCCCCAGGACCAAGGATCGCGCGCGGGCACTGGAGATATATCATAAGAAGGAGCTACTCCATCACGTTGAAGTCCATGACCGTATCAATGAGATGGAGAAGAAGGAAGACCTCCTCCCATTAGTGATTAAGCTCGCAGATAGAGTGGACACTCTTCAATTTGATTTGTGTAGGTGCTACAACCGCATCACTTCCCTGGAGGATACCAACAAGAAGCTACGCACTGCGGTGTCACATGCCATGGCGCCACAGTGATCTACAATAATCATGGTATCAAATAATCGCAAGGGATTATTTGATCCCTGATACGTTGCAAACGTATCTATAATTTTTGATGGTCCATGCTTGGTTTTAATCTACTTTCTTATGTTTTGTTCCAACTTTGGAGTATTTTTATACACTTTCTTGGACTAACCTATTAACAAGATGCCACAGTGCCAGTTGCCTATTTTCTACTATTTTTGGTTCTAGGAAAGTCAGAAAATGAATATTCTCAGAATTGGATCGGACAAAAGCCAAAGTCGATATTTTCTCGGAAGACACACGGAGCCAGACGACAATACGGAGAGGGGCCACAGGGCGGCCACACCATGTGGTGGCGCGGGGTAGCCCTGGCCGCGCCACCAGGTGGTGTGGGCCCCCTGGCCGCCCACCGACCTTGCCTCTTCGCCTATAAGATGCCTCCCGATGCAAAAACCCTAAAGAGAAGATATTTATATGAGAGTGTTCACTAGTGAAAGTATGATCCCTAGGCCTTGTTTCTAAACATTGAAACACCGTTTGCTACTAGATCTGTTACATGTTTGCTTGCTGCCATCTTTATTTCAGTTTGCCTTTAGTCTCTTCCACGCCATCAAGCTATTTTCTAGCACCATTACCACTTATAATTATCCATACCACTTGTATTTCACTATCTCTTCGCCGAACTAGTGCACCTATACACCTGACAAGTGTATTGAGTGTGTTGGGGACACAAGAGACTTTTTGTATCTTGATTGTAGGGTTGCTTGAGAGGGGATACCTTTGACCACTTCCTCCCTGAGTTCAATAAAACTTGGGTGATCCATGATACATTGCAAATGTATCTATAATTTTTGATGTTCCATGCTTGGTTTTATCCACTTTCTTGTGTTTTGTTCCAACTTTGGAGTACTTTTCATATGATTTCTTGGACTAACCTATTAACAAGAGCCATAGTGCCAGTTGCCTGTTTTCTGCTATTTTTGGTTCGAGGAAAGTCAGAAAATGAATATTCTCGGAATTGGACGGGACAAAAGCCAAAGTGCCTATTTTTCCGGATGTCATCAAGTGCTAGAGTACGAGACGGAGAGGGGCCAGGGGGCCACCACACCACCTGGCCGCGCGGCCAGGCCTGGCCCGCGCCAGGGGGTGGTGTGGCCGCTCCCGGCACCCCCTCGGCCTCCCCTTCCGACTATAAGATGCCCTCGGGACGAAAACCCTAAGTACCCGATCAAAAATCACGAAAGAGTCTGTAGCCGCCGTCATCTCCATCCCTAGATCGGGAGGGATCTGAAGCTCTTTCCGGCACCCTGCCGGAGAGGGGAATTCACCCTGGAGGCCTTCTTCATCACCATGCAAGCCTCCGGTGTGATGCGTGAGTAGTTCATCCTTGGACTACGGATCCATGTAGTAGCTAGATGGCTGGTTCTCCTCCTTTGTGCTTTCATGTTTAGATCTTGTGAGCTCCGTTCATGATCAAGATCATCTATTTGTAATTCTGCATGTTGTGTTTGCGTGGATCTGATGGATATTGAGATGCTATTTCAGATTGATTATTGATTCTATCATGTCTTTGTTATTTGTGATCTTGCATGCTTTCTGTTGTTAGTTGTGAGATCCAGGCACATGGCTTAATAGGATTGATAGGATACCCATATCAACAAGTTGCAACTTCTTTTCCGGAAGCTCATTCGAAAAGAACTCTAAGGTTAAGCGTGCTTGGCCTAGAGCAATTCTAGGATGGGTGACCGACCGGGAAGTGGGTAACCGGGTGCGCACGAGTGAGGACAAAGTGCGCAGAAAAGACTAGTGTTGGTCTGTGGGGCTAGTCTAGATATCCTATTAAGCTGCCAGGAGTGACACCCCCCGGGCTCAGGAGTGGACGGGGTGTTACAAGTGGTATCAGAGCCGACCCTTGCGATTACACGGGTGTGTGCGGGTCAGTGGCGGGACATGTGGAGCATGGCGCGTGTGGCCCAGAGTGGACACGGCATGGCACATGTGCCGGCACTGGACGCACAGACGTGTGCCAAGAGGGAACGTTCCTGGGGTGTGCTTGATCAATGAGGGCATCGATCTTCTAAAGGGTGGGTGTATGTGAGATCCAGGCACATGGCTTAACACGATTGATAGGATACCCATATCAACAAGTTGCAACTTCTTTTCCGGAAGCTCATTCGAAAATAACTCTAAGGTTAAGCGTGCTTGGCCTAGAGCAATTCTAGGATGGGTGACCGACCGGGAAGTGGGTAACCGGGTGCGCACGAGTGAGGACAAAGTGCGCAGAAAAGACCAGTGTTGGTCTGTGGGGCTAGTCTAGATATCCTATTAAGCTGCCAGGAGTGACACCCCCCGGGCCCAGGAGTGGACGGGGTGTTACATTAGTAGCTATCTTAGCCAAGTAGATGCTAGCAACTCCAAGAGTTAGTATTTATGCTCGATAGTGGGTTCATGCCTCTGGTAATCTGGGGAAGTGACAGAAATCTCTAAGGTACTAGATGTGTTGTTGCTACTAGGGAGAAAACAACAATCCTTTGTTCATAGAACAATCATATTGTTTACTTTACACGCAGTTCGTAAAGCAATAATCTGTTGCTTGCAACTTAATACTAGAGGGGGTTTGGATGATAACCTGAAGGTGGATTATTAGTCATAGATGCAGGTTGATGGCGGTCTATGTATAATGTTGTAATGCCCAATCAAGTCTCAAAGGAGTCAAGATATTAGTATATGCATGTATTGCTTTCTCGATGTTTGTCAATTGCCCCGCTGTAATTTGTTCACCTAGCATGTTATCTATCTTAAGGAGAGCCACCTCTAGTGAACTATGGATCTCGGTCCTTGTCTTTTACATACAATCTATAATAGGTTTACTGTTTTGTGTTTACTTTCTGCAAACTTTTACTTCTTTCCATTCGATATGTTTAATCCTTTGTTTTCCGCAAAACACGGTGAGATTGACAACCTCATCGCAAGTTGGGGACAAAGTTTTGTGGTTGTGTTGTGCAGGTCTCCATGTTGCTACTAGCACCGGTAGTGCGCCCTGCCAAAGCTCAGCTAGTAACACTTTTGGGGTGTTTCCTTGCTCCTACTGGTTCGATTAAACCTTGGTTTCATAACTGAGGAAAACTTGCTGCTGTGCTCATCATACCTTCCTCTTGGGGTTCCCAACGAGCTCTACATCAACCATGCACCAGCACTTTTCTAGGCGCCGTGCATTGAGCCATCAAGCATTTTTCTAGCGCCGTTGCCAGGGAGTCAAGGACATCTTCACAAGGGGAGTCCCTCATAACCAATCTCTTTACTTTGTTATTTTTGTTTTGCTTAGTTTCTTTTTGCTTTGTTTGCTTGTTTTCTTATCAAAAACACACACAAAATTAGTTTTACTAGTTTGCTTTCTTATTTGAAAACACAAAAACATGACTACTCTTGAAAACACTAAGTTGTGTGACTTCACTAGCACCAACAACAATGATTTTATGAGTACACCTATTGCTCCACCCGTGCCTGAAGATACTTTCTTTGAGATAAAACCTGCTTTGCTCAATCTTGTTATGAGAGAACAATTTTCTGGTATTGGTAATGAAGATGCTGCTTCCCATCTAAATAACTTTGTTGAACTTTGTGAGATGCAAAAGCATAGGGATATAGATGGTGATATTATTAAGCTGAAATTGTTTCCTTTCTCTTTGAGAGGAAAAGCTAAAGAATGGTTGAATTCCTTAACTAGGAATAGTATTGATTCTTGGACTAAGTGCAAAGATGCTTTTACTGGAAAATACTATCCTCCTGCTAAGATTATATCTATGAGAAGTGAAATAATGAAGTTTAAACAACTTGATAACGAGCATGTTGCTCAAGCTTGGGAAAGAATGAAATCTTTGGTAAAGAATTGTCCCACTCATGGACTGACTGCTTGGATGATCATCCAAACTTTTTATGCAGGATTGAACTATTCTTTAAGGAACCTATTGGACTCTGCTGCTGGAGGTACCTTTATGACCATCACTTTGGGTGCTGCAATAAAACTCCTGGACAATATGATGGTTAATTATTCTGAATGGCATACTGAGAGAGCTCCACAAGGTAGGAAGGTAAATTCTGTTGAGGAAACTTCCTCCTTGAGTGATAAGATTGATATTATTATGTCTATGCTTGTTAATGGGAAAGCCCATATTGATCCAAAAAATGTTCCTTTGGTTTCTTTAGTTGCTCAAGAAGAGCAAGTTGATGTGAACTTCATAAGAAATAACAATTTTGGCAACAATGCTTATGGTAATAATGCTTATAGGAACATTTTTGGTAACAACAATTATAAGCCTTATCCTCCCAACAATGGTAATGCTTATGGAAATTCTTACAACAATAATAAGAGTGCTCCCTCTGAACTTGAAGTTATGCTTAAAGAGTTTATTAGTAAACAAACTGCCTTCAATAAAACTATTGAGGAAAAACTCTCTAATGCTAAAAGAAATATAGCATCTTTGGTTGAAGCTCAATCTACTTTGAATAAAATGGCTGCTAAACCTAAAACTAATGACAATCCCTTTGCAGCTACCAATGCTATACAAGTAAGAATTGATGAAAATGTTAGATTATTAGCTGAATTACATGCTAAGTGGGAAAGAGAAGATGAAATTGCTAGAAACATTAGTGTTTCTACCATTACCACCACTAGTGTTGAGGCTAGTAATAGTTCTACTACTTTAGATGATAAGTATGATTTTGATCTTGATGGTTGCAATATCTCTGAAGTTATTAAGTTCCTACAAAAGCTTACTAAAAGTCCTAATGCTAGTGCTATGAACATGGCTTTTACAAAACACACTACTGATGCTCTCATAAAGATTAAAGAAGAAAAGATGAAACATAAAGCTTCTATTCCTATAAAACAAGAAGATGGTTGGGAACCCATCATTAATATGAAAGTGAATGACTTTGATTTTAAAGCTTGATGTGATCTTAATAGTAGTGTTTCTATCATGCCTAGAAGGATTTATGATATGCTTGATTTGCCTCCACTTGAAGATTGTTATTTGAATGTCCCACTTGATGATAATGCTAAAAAGAAACTCATGGGGAGTATTAATGATGTTCTTATTATGGTTAACAATTCCTATGTCCCCGTTGATTTCTATGTTTTGGATGTTGAATGCAATGCTTCTTGTCCTATTACTTTGGGAAGACCTTTTCATAGAACTGTTGGTGCCATTATTGATATGAAAGAAGGCACCATTAAATATCAATTCCCACTCAAGCAAGGTATAGAACACTTCCCTAAGAAGAGAAAGAAGATTTCTTTTGCTTCTCCTATGAAAACAAAATTTGGTCTTAATGCTTCTTCATTTGAGAACACTTGATTCTTTTTCTTGCTTCTTATGCCTAACTTAAAGGCGTTAAAGAAAAAATACTTATTGGGAGATAACCCAAAAGTTTTAGATGAGTCTTGGAAGTTATTACTTCAGTAATAACCGCTCCTTATCCTTTTTATTTGCTTTTTGTGCCAAGAGTAACCTCTAATGAGAGAGAAGTAATGATTGGAAAAGTTGTTGTCCCGAAACAGATTTTTGTGCTTCACCATACAAATTCGTGTAAAATCTCTGAACGTCTTTTTGAGGCGTGAATTTTTATGTTTCTGCCCCAGGTTGTTATCTAACTTTCATTAGTTAAACACTTTTTTATTTGAGCAACAGAAGGTCTTAGAAAAAATTCGTATTTACCCGCTGGTCTATTTTGACAGATTTCTACCATTTTCTGCATTTGCTTCTTGTTGGTTCCTTTTTGAGTTCTTTCGGGGAATTGAGATTTTTGAGGGAAGTGCTACAGTAGCTAGTGTTCTAATGGAAGTTCATTTGGTGTTAGAACTGAACCTTAAGACTTATTTATCTTGAGTGCACTAATGTTGCTAATAAAGATTGTGTGAAGTTTTGTATGAAGGAAAAATTTCAGGTGTATGGAAGGAATGAGTAATGAGATGAAGGATGGACTAAAGATCAAGTTTGGGGATGCCACGCGTGTCACCCCAAGAAATATCCAAGAAGTACAAGCGTCAAAGCTTGGGGATGCCCAAGGCATCCCCTTCTTCATCAATAAAAATCCCAGGTTTCTTCCAAACGCTTCATGTTTATTGTTTCATGCACAGTTGTGTTGTTCTTGGAGCGTCTTCTTTTTCGTTTTCGTTTTGGTTTTTTGTTTGCTTTAGTTTGCTTAGTTTTCTGAATAAATTGGTTGGACCCCTCTTTCATACATTGGTTTGCAAATAGTTTGGTTTGGTTTGGAAAAGAGTAAGAAAGTTCATGCTTATGTGGTAAAAAGAGCTCGTTTTTGACTGTGGCTTATGCTTTGTCATGCCATGCTTGATATTGTTTTGGCTTTATGCTTAGTATTCTTTGCTGTAGCATGACTTGTTATAAACAATTGAGATTGCTTAATGTGCCTTGGATGAATCATGCGTTGTTTTAGCATATTAAAGCATATTAAAGCATAGTATAGTGGTATTCTCCTTTGATGCTTTATTTGGGTTGACTTGGCACATGCTCACACCATGTTATGACTATCTCAAGTCACCATAGCCTTTATGATCCTTTAGTTTTCAACTTGTAGTATCACTTTATGCTTTGATCAATGATGTTTTGTCGCTCTGCATGATTATGGCCATTATTGCTCTCTTAGTTTGTCGCTCCCAGTCTTTTGCTAGCCTCCACAACCAAGTATGAGTTCCACTCATGCATCCAACTCCTTAAACCAAGTTATTCCAAAGAGTCCACAATACCTACCTACTAGCTTATGCTATTCCAAGTATATCCATGCTTTTGTTTTTTTCTGAAATAAATTGGTTGGACCCCTCTTTCATACATTGGTTTGCAAATAGTTTGGTTTGGTTTGGAAAAGAGTAAGAAAGTTCATGCTTATGTGGTAAAAAGAGCTCGTTTTTGATGGTGGCCTATGCTTTGTCATGCCATGCTTGATATTGTTTTGGCTTTATGCTTAGTATTCTTTGCTGTAGCATGACTTGTTATAAACAATTGAGATTGCTTAATGTGCCTTGGATGAATCATGCGTTGTTTTAGCATATTAAAGCATAGTATAGTGGTATTCTCCTTTGATGCTTTATTTGGGTTGACTTGGCGCATGCTCACACCATGTTATGACTATCTAAAGTCACCATAGCCTTTATGATCCTTTAGTTTTCAACTTGTACTATCACTTTATGCTTTGATCAATGATGTTTTGTCGCTCTGCATGATTATGGCCATTATTGCTCTCTTAGTTTGTCGCTCCCAGTCTTTTGCTAGCCTCCACAACCAAGTATGAGTTCCACTCATGCATCCAACTCCTTAAACCAAGTTATTCCAAAGAGTCCACAATACCTACCTACTAGCTTATGCTATTCCAAGTATATCCATGCTTTTGTTTTTTTCTGAAATAAATTGGTTGGACCCCTCTTTCATACATTGGTTTGCAAATAGTTTGGTTTGGTTTGGAAAAGAGTAAGAAAGTTCATGCTTATGTGGTAAAAAGAGCTCGTTTTTGATGGTGGCCTATGCTTTGTCTTGCCATGCTTGATATTGTTTTGGCTTTATGCTTAGTATTCTTTGTTGTAGCATGACTTGTTATAAACAATTGAGATTGCTTAATGTGCCTTGGATGAATCATGCGTTGTTTTAGCATATTAAAGCATAGTATAGTGGTATTCTCCTTTGATGCTTTATTTGGGTTGACTTGGCGCATGCTCACACCATGTTATGACTATCTCAAGTCACCATAGCCTTTATGATCCTTTAGTTTTCAACTTGTAGTATCACTTTATGCTTTGATCAATGATGTTTTGTCGCTCTACATGATTATGGCCATTATTGCTCTCTTAGTTTGTCGCTCCCAGCCTTTTGCTAGCCTCCACAACCAAGTATGAGTTCCACTCATGCATCCAACTCCTTAAACCAAGTTATTCCAAAGAGTCCACAATACCTACCTACTAGCTTATGCTATTCCAAGTATATTCATGCTTTTGTTTGCCTTCCAAATTAAACTTGTTATGAGAAAACTAGTGATTAAAGCTCTCACGAACTTGATGGCACACTTTAATTTTCTTGCCCTTAATAAACTTGAACCATTGTGTCGTCTATGTTGTATATGCTTGCACTTATTTGTTGGGAATTAGCAGAACCATGCTTTCATGGGGAACGCTTTCAACATTGCACTTGGTACTTGTACCTAGCCGATATCATGCTCTTTTGTATATGGATGTCGCTGTTGTGAAATGAAAGGGGAGCTTGTAAGTCCATGGAGTTATGTATATGTGTTAGAGAAACGCCTGGGCCGCTGGTCTAATCCATGCTGACATGGTGGAAACCTGCAGCGTAACCATAATGAGCTGTCTATGAAGCATTCTTCTTATAAAAAAAGAGTCCTATATTGAGAAAAAAAAGAGAAAAGAGAAATAAAAGAGATATTATGAAAAGAGGAAAGAGAGAAAAAAGCAGCATATTCCCAAGGTAAATAAGAAGAATGCTGAGATGCTCGTTGTCTTCTTGCCTTGTCATTTTGATATGGGGATTCTTCCGTATCATCGGGCAAGGGGTACCCCATTGGCGGTTCTCTATGATACACATGTACTTACAATGACAAGAACTTACCGGTGACTAAACTTGAGTAGCATGAGGAGCGGCCCTCGTATACAAGGGACATGAGATTTCTAACTTATACTTCGTCAAACATGTACACCATAGTTTGTTCACTTTAACCTTAATCACTTCAAGATGCTTATGATAGGGGCAATGAGAGCTGAAAGCTATAAGTACCATAATTTTTGGAAGCTCTTTATGAGACTTGAATCCCTACTTCCTTTTTACAAAGGCCTTTCTTCCACCATTATATTGAGACTAGTTGATTGATGCATACTTTGATATTGCTTGTTTTAAACTATTGTATCTTGTCACTCCTATGAACTTTGAAGGTGTCCTATGCATTTATATTTGCTACTCTATTGAGGGACAAGCTGAATACTTTTATGCTATGTTTTATTTATGTGAAACAAACAAACGTCTTGCAAAGCATTGTTATTCATGAATCTTTTGTTTGTGCCTTTTCATGTTGCATCATAGTTTCTTTGCTTCTTGCTAGAATTTTGTCTGTTATGATTGAAGTACTATGATCCCAGCTTTGAATGTTTTTGCAAATACTTTGATCAAGTCTTTGATGGTGCATGTCACCTCAAAAATTATTCTTTCATTTTATCACTTACCTACTCGAGGACGAGCAGGAGTTAAGCTTGGGGATGTTGATAAATTGCAAATGTATCTATAATTTTTGATGTTCCATGCTTGGTTTTATCCACTTTCTTGTGTTTTGTTCCAACTTTGGAGTACTTTTCATATGATTTCTTGGACTAACCTATTAACAAGAGCCACAGTGCCAGTTGCTTGTTTTCTGCTGTTTTTGGTTCCAGAAAAGTCAGAAAATGAATATTCTCGCAATTCGACGGGACAAAAGCCAAAGTGCCTATTTTTCCGGATGTCATCAAGTGCCAGAGTACGAGACGGAGAGGGGCCAGGGGGGCCACCACACCACCTGGCCACGCGGCTAGGCCTGACCCATGCCAGGGGGTGGTGTGGCCGCTCCCGGCACCCCCTCGGCCTCCCCTTCCGACTATAAGATGCCCTCGGGACGAAAACCCTAAGTACCCGATCAATAATCCACGAAAGAGTTTGTAGCCGCCGTCATCTCCATCCCTAGATCGGGAGGGATCTGAAGCTCATCCCGGCACCCTGCCGGAGAGGGGAATTCACCTTGGAGGCCTTCTTCATCACCATGCAAGCCTTCGGTGTGATGCATGAGTAGTTCATCCTTGGACTACAAATCCATGTAGTAGCTAGATGGCTAGTTCTCCTCCTTTGTGCTTTCATGTTTAGATCTTGTGAGCTTCGTTCATGATCAAGTTCATCTATTTGTAATTCTGCATGTTGTGTTTGCAGGGATCCGATGGATATTGAGATGCTATTTCAGATTGATTATTGATTCTATCATGTCTTTGTTATTGGTGATCTTGCATGATTTCCATTGTTAGTAGCTATCTTGGCCAAGTAGATGCTAGCAACTCCAAGAGTTAGTATTTATGCTCGATAGTGGGATCATGCCTCTGGTAATCTGGGGAAGTGACAGAAATCTCTAAGGTATTAGATGTGTTGTTGCTACTAGGAAGAAAACAACAATCCTTTGTTCATAGAACAATCGTATTGTTTACTTTACACGCAGTTCGTAAAGCAATAATCTGTTGCTTGCAACTTAATACTGGAGGGGGTTCGGATGATAACCTGAAGGTGGATTATTAGTCATAGATGCAGTTGGATGGCGGTCTATGTATAATGTTGTAATGCCCAATCAAGTCTCAAAGGAGTCAAGATGATTAGTATATGCATGTATTGCTTTCTCGTTGTTTGTCAATTTCCCCGCTATAATTTTTTCACCCAGCATGTTATCTATCTTAAGGAGAGCCACCTCTAGTGAACTATGGATCCCGGTCCTTGTCTTTTACATACAATCTATAAACTTTTTACTGTTTTGTGTTTACTTTCTGCAAACTTTTACTTCTTTCCATTCGATACGTTTAATCCTTTGTTTTCCACAAAACACGGTGAGATTGACAACCTCATCGCAAGTTGAGGACAAAGTTCTGTGATTGTGTTGTGCAGGTCTCCACGTTGCTACTACCACCGGTAGTGCGCCCTGCCAAAGCTCAGGTAGTAACACCTTTGGGGTGTTTCCTTGCTCCTACTGGTTCGACTAAACCTTGGTTTCATAACTGAGGGAAACTTGATGCTGTGCTCACCATACCTTCCTCTTGGGGTTCCCAACGAGCTCTACATCAACCACGCACCAGCACTTTTCTGGGTGCCGTGCATTGAGCCATCAATCCACTTAAGGGAAAACTTACTGCTGTTCTACAAACCTCTGCACTTGGAGGCCCAAAAACTGTCTACAAGAATAGAAGTGCGTAGACATCAAGCTATTTTCTGGCGCCGTTGCCGGGGAGGTAAGGTAAAAGGTACTCACATCCTCCGGTGTGAGTGCTCGAAGTTATTTCCTTTAGATTCTACAATTATATCTTTTTGTTTCTTGTTTTTATTTTCACTAGTTAGGCTTAATGAAAAACAACAACAAAATTAGAGAGCTTTATAGTATTTATCTTGAGTTAGGACATGAAGTGTTTGAAGAGAAAATTAAAAAACCTATGGAACTTTATTTGCATGCTAATAGCAACATTGTTAGTATGAATTGTTTGGACACCATTATTGCTAATGCTATGGAAAAGTCTTAAGCTTGGGGAAGCTAGTTTTTATGAAAATGATCTTTTTAGTTCCCCGGCTTTGGAAGATAGCTATTCTATTGCTTAGGAT
Source organism: Avena eriantha (assembly GCA_910589775.1). Lineage (NCBI taxonomy): Eukaryota > Viridiplantae > Streptophyta > Magnoliopsida > Poales > Poaceae > Avena > Avena eriantha. The sequence goes on along the minus strand of OU342745.1, from coordinate 37,735,116 downwards.
GATACCAAACCTCCAATATATGATGATTACAATGATAAATATGATATTTTACGTCCACCTACTAGTGAGGAGATAATTAATTATGATACCAATTGTAACTACCTCGGTGAATTACGCTCTTAGTTAATGCCTGGATGAACGAAAGTGGTTAAAATAGTACGGCGGGGCCCAGGGCCACTCACGGTAGACCTTTCGGCCGTCCTAACCACTTTCAGACAACGGGACAAGAACGAGCGGCGTAATCGGCAGGCGAAGGGATCAACTACATACACAAATGAGTATGTATGCAAGCCACATACAACAGTCCTCAGAGCCATTCCATCTAAAAGCAACAGAAATATTGCAACGCCATACGGCAAGATCCAAATGCCATAGATAGAGATAATAATTTAGGATAGCTCCTCATACATCACACATCAAAGTATCAGGCGGAAGCGGAAAACAAGATCCGAGTACGGATAAGAATCAAATTGGCATAAGATGCCCCATAATTAAACACATCCTGCCCACAGATCACACGGATCCCCGTTCCCGGAATCTCTACACCGAATGATCGTTGCCAACGTCATCTGTCTCTTCCACCCAGTATCCATCTTGCGGGTACACCTGTTCATCCGAATCAAACAATTTATCGTGTGAGACCCTAGGGGTACTCAGCAAGTCTTTATGCCACTAAAGGGGACACAACCTGGGGTGACGCAATTGTAGCAAAAGATAATACCTAAACAATTCTACAGATACTCGCTAACCTTCCGCCTAACCACTGATAGACGGAAGTCTGTGGATTAAGAACAACAGTTATAACAGGATAATTAACAGATCCATCCTCCTCCTCGCTTACCAACGAGGAAGCGGACGAACAACCCCCATCATCCGTTGGCAGTTTTATTAACCATTCCATGAGTATTGCTCTATTTACTAGTCAAGTACTTAGTCAAATTAACAGCGGTACTTTAATTATACTTGTCTATGATCGAGAAACTGTGCTCCAAGTCGTCCATAACCGCGGACACGGCTTTCAGAAAGATTTACCCTGCAGGGGTGCACGAATAGCAACACACACTCGATCAACCTCGAAAAAACCAAATCAAAACCCAACGAGGCATTCACGACAAAGCAATCACAGGATTCAGAAATATTTCAGGGGGCCACCCCATGAAGCTACCCGCAACGAAGTTGGCCGGCTCCGAGACGGACCCAAGGTTTGTGTGGACGGCGGTAAACGACTGGGAACCCGAAAATGTGACTGGGCTTGTCGATACAGCGAAAACGTGTCACGATCCAAAACAGTACAGGTGCTCCACGCACAATCTTAAATAAAGCAGTAGCATGGCATAAGTACAGGATAGTAATAAAGCCCCAAACTAATTGTGGCCCCAAGAAATAAGAATGAATCAAGCTCTGGCTCAGGGGGGTCCATAAGGCCTCCCGGATGTGGATAGTGCGAATAGTCAAGGAACAGGAATCAAGTACTCGGGGTCCTACGGGACACAAGTGAGCAGGAAAAACCAAATAGCAGATATTGCTCACCGGTGCCTCTTTCATTAGTTATCCCATTACTACTCAGGTTATGTTGTTTAGGTACCTCATTATCCATCAGACACTCACATACCCTACTCATGCTTTTCTACGACTCGCATGGCTCAAACAACTCCTGTAATAATGGCTCATGGGACCGGAACAAGCTTGATGTGGTTTAAAAGTAAAGGCCATGTAGTACTTGGGATTCAATTTAATGCAATCGCGACTCCATGATGCAAGAATAAGATAGAGGCATTAGGTACTGTATGTATGCAAGTATGTGGTAGTGCTTGCCTGGTAGCTCAGTTGAAGCGAGAGATGGATCTGGGTAGTACTCCTGGGATTCCTGGTAATTCTCCTGCTGGGCGTCTATTCGAAGAAGAACCAAACAAACAAGGGCCAACATAAATAAAGTGCACAATCATATGAAGTAAAATGTAACAAGCAACCAAGCATGCCATGATGAATGATGCACAATTACATGGCATTAAAGTAGCATGGCAAAGGTGAGGTGTGGATACAAGAAATAAAGCAATTTATTATTTATTTACCCAAGTTTTATTGTCATATACAGTTCAGATTTTGAATGTTGACATGATGCATGCTTCAATTCAGAACAAGGACTGCATAGATAGAACGGCTCGTCGCGCTGATCGATTTAGACATATTATTTGTCAAATTTGGAGTTACAAAACAAAAGTTATTAATTAAATAAGGAAAAGGGCATTTTATTGTAATTTTAATCATCTCGAAAATTTAAAATGTTCAAAATATATTTTGAAGGGCATATTTGAATTCGTCACATTTTTCTAATTCCAAAACATATATTACATGTATTATTTGGATTTGGATTTTAAAAATTATTTAAATCTGATTTGAATTTGAATTTAAATCAATTTGGAAAAGATTTAATTAAAAACAGACACATGCAAATACTTTTGTTACCCAGGCAATTCTAGCCACAACCACTGACGGGTGGGCCTGGTGCTGACTGGGCCACGCGCGAGGGAAATACTTTTGTCACCGCGTCTCGGTCTAACCACTGAGACTGCGGGGTGGGCCAACTGGCGCAGGCCCACGTCACAGCGGTGAGGGAGACAGGGGCTGACAGGTGGGGCTGAGGCTGGAGCGCGGGTTGCGGAATCAAAAAGGTGGGGGGCTTTTTGTAAGATAACCACGGCCCGGGTTACTGTTTTTCTTCTCCCTCGTCTGGCGAGGAAAATCGGCACGCGGCGCGAGCGGGGATCGATCCCGGGACGCGGGCGTGCGCGCGGAGGGTGCTAACCGGTGCGGCTGGCTCGGGTAGTTGTCAGGGGGATGGCGGGGACCTAGATAGGGTGTGGCGCGGCGTGGGGAGGCTACAGATGCCGGCGAGCGGCGCGCACTGAGAGCGCTCGACAAAAGCAACGGCGGCGCTACTCGTCGACGGCGAGGCGGGGCATGTCAGTGAGGTCGAGGAACTCACCGCGGTTTGCCTGGCGTGGTCGGATCGGGGAGAAGCGCGGCGGTTCGTCGACGACGCAGACGCTCCGGCGGGCTAGGGTTTCGGAGGACGGCGAGGATCTGGCGGTGCTGGGGCTTGCTCCTTCGCGCTGGCGTGGACAGGGCATCGTAGAGGAACCTCCTCGAGCTCCCCGGCCACCTCCAGGTCGAGCTGCACGACTGGAACTGCGGGGACGAGGTGGTGTTGGCGGCGACCAGCGTCGGGTGCTGTTGGTTGGAGAGGAAGAAGGAGAAGAAGGGGGCGGCTCGGCCAGATCTGGGAGAGGCCAGAGAGGCGTGGGGAGGAAGGAAAAGTGAGAGGGAGAGAGAGGAGGACAGCTGGGGCACGGCAGAGATAAGCTGGACTCGGTGCCACCTTTCTCCTTCTTCTTTTCGAGCACATGGGGCAGCTAGGGGCTTGTCCCGGGGCTAGACGGCGGCAGGAGGGACTGCAGGTGGTCCAGGGCGGCGAGCGGCTGCAGGGTGGGGCCAGCATGGCGGTAGAAGAAGAGAGAGGGGAGAGGGTGGTTAGCTCGGGCTAGGTCTAGGTAGGCCTCGGGTTAGGGCTAGCTAGGGTTAGGGAAAGGGTTAGGGAGAGGGTTAGGGAGAGGGTTAGGGTGGCCAGCAGCTAGGGAGAGAGGGGCTTGGCATGGAGGTCATGCTAGAGAGAGAGAGGGGGGGCTTAGGGTTTAGGAGAAAATTAGAGAGAGAGGGAAAAGTTAGGTTAGGTTTTATTAGGCATTTATATTTTTAATTTGATTATGAGGCCAAACCAAGAAGAAGCATGAAGCTTGATCTTGCTTGAGACAATGTGAAGGAGAAACAAGAAAGAAAGAGGAAGAAAAGAATAGATGGAAAAGGTCACATATGGATCATGCATGGAGGATTAAAAATAAGAGGAAAAAGAGGTGGATAGGAGTATGGGGATGGTGGAAAGGTAGAAGATGGCCTCCCAAGATAGGATCCATTAAATTCAAAGAAAACCCATGGAGTAAAAAAAGGTGGTGAATAAGCTTGCATGGCCCATGCAAAATAATAATGCCATGATTTATTTTGTGAAAACAATAATAATATTATGGCATTATTCTCATGCATATTTATTTGTGAAAACAATATTACTATTATGGCATTACTCTATGCATATCCAAGAAGTGGAGATAAAACCAAGCACAAGAATTTAGAAGATTTAATCCACCCCAAACTACATGAGCTAGAATTAAAATATCAAAGGAAAAGAAATGCAAGCTCATTGTTAAAGGGATGGTGGAATTATAAGGTGGTGGAAGAGAAAGGGGGTGGAATGGAAATAAAATATATGCCCCCAACTCAACTTGGGCATTTAACAATATATTAATAACCAAATACAATATCAAGAGGCAAATACAATTAATAATGCATATGAGAGGAAAACCAAAAGACAGAGGGTTTTATATGATGCTCAAATGCAAGGTGGCATGATGACATGAGCATGATATAATTATGATGCAACAATAATATATAGGAAGTAGCAAATATCTTACTAGGACAAGTAGCATTACAATTGTTAGACAATTGGGACGCTACAACTCTCCCCCACTAAACAGGAATCTCGCCCCGAGATTCTAGGAAGAAGAAGACTCAAAGAGGGAAGGATACTTGGCACGGAGCTCATCTTCACGTTCCCAGGTTGCTTCATCAATGGAATGGTGCGACCACTGCACCTTGCAGAACTTGATGGACTTGTTGCGAGTCCTTGTTTCTGCGACTTCAAGAATTTTTGTGGGGTGTTCTTGATAAGACAGATCTTCTTGGAGATTGATGAGTTCATGGTCCACGGTCCTGCCGGGATCCTTGAAGCACTTCTTGAGTTGAGAGATGTGGAAAACATCATGGACTTTGAGTTGTTCAGGGAGCTCAAGAGCATAAGCAACTTCTCCTCTTCTTCCACGAATTTTGAAAGGACCGATGTATCTAGGAGCCAGCTTTCCTTTGATACCAAAGCGGTGCGTACCTCTCATGGGAGTGACACGAAGGTAAACGAGATCACCAGGGACATACTCCATGTCCGTGTGCTTCCTGTCATAATTGCTCTTCTGGCGACTTTGAGAAATCTTCAGATTTTCAAGAATGATGTGAACTTTCTCCTCTGCTTGAGTTACAATGTCGAGGCCAAACAATATTCTTTCACCTGCGCCCGACCAACCAATCGGAGTTCTGCATTTGCGACCATAGAGAGCCTCAAATGGTGCCATCTTTAGACTTTTCTGGAAGCTGTTGTTGTAAGAGAATTCAGCATAAGGAAGACATTCTTCCCACTTCATGCCGAAAGAGATAACGCAAGCACGGAGCATATCTTCTAGAATCTGATTGATCCTTTCAACTTGTCCTTGCGACTGAGGGTGGTAAGCTATGCTGAAGTTTAGTTTTGTTCCCAAAGCATTTTGGAAACTTCCCCAGAACTTGGAAGTGAAGATGCTTCCACGGTCTGAACTGATCTCAAGAGGAACTCCGTACAGAGAGACAATTCTGTTGATATAGAGCTCAGCCAACTGAATTGCAGAAATTGTTTCCTTGACTGGAAAGAAGTGAGCTACTTTGGAAAGCCTGTCAATGACAACAAAGATTGCATTGTTGCCCTTCTGCGACCTTGGAAAACCGGTGATGAAGTCCATCTCTACTTTCTCCCATTTCCATTCCGGAGGCTTCAATGGCTGTAGAAGACCGGAAGGTTTCTGATGGACAGCTTTAACTCTGCGACAAATATCGCACTCTGAGACATACTTGGCACAATATCGTTTCAAACCAGGCCACCAATATTGTGTTTTCAAGTCCATGTACATCTTAGTGCTTCCAGGGTGGATAGAAAGAACAGAATCATGCGCCTCCTTGAGAACTTGCTCTCTTAAACCCGGGTAGTTCGGAACAAACATCCGGTGTTCAAAGAAAAGAGTGCCTTGGTCATCCACGTGGAAAGACTCGTACTTCGGAAGTTGAATGTTGGAGATGATCTTTTTAGTGTAAGGATCACCAAGCTGAATGGAACGGACCTTTTCTTCCAAGAGAAGTGTTGCTAGAAGGTTCAGAAGCTAACCTTGATCCACAATTTCAAGGTTTAACTTGCGAAATTCCTCGCACAAGAGAGGTTGTTGTTCTTCCACCATGAGGTTGTTGACATAAGCTTTTCGGCTGAGAGCATCTGCCATGACATTAGCTTTGCCCGGGGTGTAGTTGATGGTCAAATCGAAATCATTAATTGTTTCAATCCACCTCCTCTGATGAAGGTTGAGATCAGGTTGTGTGAAGATATACTTCAGACTCTTGTGATCAGAAAAGATCTCACAACGGTTGCCAAGCAAGTAATGCCTCCATACTTTCAAAGCAAAGACAACTGCTGCGAGTTCGAGGTCATGTGTAGGATAGTTGATCTCATGCGTCTTCAACTGACGAGAGGCATAAGCAACAACTTGCTTTTCTTGCATAAGGACCGCACCTAATCCTTGCAATGAAGCATCACAGAAAATCTGGAAAGGCTTTGATGTATCTGGAGGAACTAAGACTGGTGTGGAAGTGAGCTTCTCTTTGAGTGTTTCAAAACTTGCTTGACAAGCAGGAGTCCAAAGGTATTTCTTGCCTTTCTTGAGGAGATCGGTAAGAGGCTTCGCAATCTTTGAGAAGTTTTGAACGAATCGTCGACAGTAACTGGCCAAACCAAGGAAACTTCGGACTTCTTTGACATTTATGGGTGGAAGCCAGTCCATAATTGTCTTAATAGTTTCTGGGTTGACGGCAATGCCCTTGGCAGAGATGACGTGACCAAGGTAGGTGACTTGAGGCAGCCAAAACTCACACTTGGAGAACTTTGCATATAGGCGGTTCTCACGAAGCTTGTTTAGGACACACCGAAGGTGTTCTTCATGTTCTTCTTTTGACTTAGAATAGACTAGAATGTCATCCAGATAAACCACAACGAACTTATCAAGATACTCCATGAAAACCGAGTTCATAAGCCTCAAGAAGGTGGCAGGTGCATTGGTGAGACCGAAAGACATGACCGTGTACTCATACAGGCCATAGCGGGTGGTGAAAGCTGTTTTAGGAACATCTTCCTTGCGGATCTTGATTTGATGGTAACCACTTCTCAAATCAAGCTTTGAGAATACCATAGCTCCAGCTAGCTGATCGAAGAGATCATTAATCCGCGGAAGGGGATATTTATTCTTGATGGTTTTAGCATTGAGTGCCCGATAGTCAACACAAAGTCTATCAGTCTTGTCTCGCTTCTTCACAAAGATGGTTGGACTACCCCAAGAAGAAGTACTGTGCTGAATGAAACCCAACTTCTCTTGTTCATCCAACTGACGCTTAAGTTCAGCCAACTCAGCAGGACCCATTTTATAAGGCCGCTTGGAGATAGGAGCGGTACCAGGTTCAAGTTCAATGACAAACTCAACCTCACGATCCGGAGGCATACCTGGCAACTCTTCAGGAAAAACATCTGGGAACTCACAGACTACAGGAACACTCTGAATACCTTCCATAGCATCATCATTCAGAGCCGCCAAAGAATAAAGCTGAATTGCAGGAGTCAGACTTGGAGAATAGACTATATGGCCTTCAGGAATTTTCAGAGAAACCGAACGTTCAGCACAATCAATCACAGCTGCATTTGCTGTCAACCAATCCATGCCCAAGATAACATCAATATCAGAATTGCCCAGAATAATTAAGGAAGCCGGAAACGAAGAGCCACCAATCTCAATTTGATTGCCATGGCTGATATGAGCAGCCCTCATGTTTGACCCAGGAGATTGTACCACAAGACGGTGTAATAAAGGAACCATAGCCAGATCTTGCTCATGAGCAAACTTGTGAGAAACAAAAGAATGCGAAGCACCAGAATCAAACAAAACTCGTGCAGGAACTGAGTTAACAGGAAGCATACCCATGACAACTCCCGGTGCATGCTCAGCTTGAGCGGCGTTGACACAGTTGGCACGAGCAACCGTAGACCCCGGCTTAGTGTTGATGTTGAGAGCCCGAGGTGGAGGTGCATGAATCATAGGAGCACTTGCCGCAGGTCTTGGAGGTGGTGGTGGAAGAGCTTTGTTGTTCATTGGAAAATTCCAGTGCTGATGCCCAGTGTTTCCACAAGTATAGCAAGCACCAGGTGTACGTGGAGCAACGTAGCCAGGGACTCCGCCAGGCGCTCCAGGGTAGTTGTGGTTGTAGCCCCTGGGAGCCGCAGTGAAGGAGTTTGGTGGCCTTGGTGCGTAGCTTGAAGGTCTTGGTGGAGCAGGGAGCGACGATGGGGTGTTAGGAACCCAGACACGACGCTTAGAAGGAGCTGTCATAGCAGAAGAGCTTGCTGTATCACGGCTGTGTTTCTTTGACTCCTCAAACACTTGCCTACTTGCTTCTTCCTGCAGAGCTGTGTGTTGAAGTTCTAGGAAAGATGCTGGCCTTGCATGAGTGATTGCATATTTGATGGAAGCATTGAGGCCTTGCCGAAACCTCTTTTGCTTCTTCTTGTCATCAGAGATCTCATCGCCACCATAACGAGAAAGGTTCATGAAGTTTCTGATGTATGTGTTGACATTGTCAGTGCCCTGCTTGAGGTTGAGAAACACTTCCTTCATCCTTTCCATGACAATTTCTGACAGATATTGCTCTTTGAAAGCAGCAGTGAACCGCTCCCAAGTAGGCTGAAAACCAGAAAGATCTGCCTTGAGGTAATTTTCCCACCAGAGAGCTACATCTCCCTTCAGAAGGTGAGTAGCACACTTGACCCATTCTTGCTCGGGAACATCCGCAGTCATGAGCAACCTTGACACTTCACAAAGCCAATCATCCGCATCAAGTGGCTGATCAGACACCTCAAATTGGCGTGGGTTGAACTTGAGAAAACTCTTGATGTCTCCTCGCTTGGGAGGTGGAGGTAGCGGAACAAACTCATTCCTCCTCACGCTTTCCTCGAAGCGCTGCTAGTTCTGCTGCATAGTGCCCAAAGCATTAGCAATACTTGCCAAAGCAGCACCAAGTTCAGGTGGTATATCCTCCTCAGAACGGTGTGGTGGTGCCATCCTGTGATTGATATAAAACACAAGTCAGTACTATAATGGAGAATGATTATAATCCAAAATAGTACCAAAATGGAATCAATCAAGATTAAAGAATGCAATTCACTGAGGTGATATTAAAATATCAACAAAGTTCAAGGCAACTAGAAGATATTAAGCATAACACACACGACTGAACAAGGGGTGTGGTATACAAACTAACAAAGAAAAAAAATTCCGCAAATTTCGGCATTAAAATACCACTAAATGCGCAAAACCACTTAACGAATCAAGATTAGTAACTCTACTAGTTCAATATACAAAAGCAAATGACAAAATTAGTGGTATGGTCGCGACTCCATCCCGCACTCAAATCATTACTCCGCACATGAATCAGTAAAATACATATCCCAACACCTTCTTCTTAAGATGAACCTAAAGATTGGTAACTATGGAAAAGAACACCCCAACAATATAACATCGGATACCAAAGAGTAAGATAGATCGCATCGGTGTACAACGAATCAGAATAGATCGAGTCGGTTTACAAAGGACTGTCGGTAGGGAAAGTACCAACAGTTGATAACCAAAAGGCAGATAGTGATAACATTTGGATGCAATAGATAGACAAGGAATTCACACACACACACACACACACAAACACAAACACAAACACAAACACAAACACAACCTATGGTACTACGGAACCCAGAACACGTGAATCCTAGTTTGAATTTTAGAAGAGGATTGAAAACGTTACACTTCCTTACCAGAAAAGGGTGGGTGGGTGGGTAAGAAGAAAAATGGAAGCAGTCCTACTCTCACGTTTTGTTTTTCCCTAGTATACATAACTACCAAAATATTTGCTAGACTGACAACGACCATTTTGGCTGACACAAGTGAGCAGGAAAAACCAAATAGCAGATATTGCTCACCGGTGCCTCTTTCATTAGTTATCCCATTACTACTCAGGTTATGTTGTTTAGGTACCTCATTATCCATCAGACACTCACATACCCTACTCATGCTTTTCTACGACTCGCATGGCTCAAACAACTCCTGTAATAATGGCTCATGGGACCGGAACAAGCTTGATGTGGTTTAAAAGTAAAGGCCATGTAGTACTTGGGATTCAATTTAATGCAATCGCGACTCCATGATGCAAGAATAAGATAGAGGCATTAGGTACTGTATGTATGCAAGCATGTGGTAGTGCTTGCCTGGTAGCTCAGTTGAAGCGAGAGATGGATCTGGGTAGTACTCCTGGGATTCCTGGTAATTCTCCTACTGGGCGTCTATTCGAAGAAGAACCAAACAAACAAGGGCCAACATAAATAAAGTGCACAATCATATGAAGTAAAATGTAACAAGCAACCAAGCATGCCATGATGAATGATGCACAATTACATGGCATTAAAGTAGCATGGCAAAGGTGAGGTGTGGATACAAGAAATAAAGCAATTTATTATTTATTTACCCAAGTTTTATTGTCATATACAGTTCAGATTTTGAATGTTGACATGATGCATGCTTCAATTCAGAACAAGGACTGCATAGATAGAACGGCTCGTCGCGCTGATCGATTTAGACATATTATTTGTCAAATTTGGAGTTACAAAACAAAAGTTATTAATTAAATAAGGAAAAGGGCATTTTATTGTAATTTTAATCATCTCGAAAATTTAAAATGTTCAAAATATATTTTGAAGGGCATATTTGAATTCCTCACATTTTTCTAATTCCAAAACATATATTACATGTATTATTTGGATTTGGATTTTAAAAATTATTTAAATCTGATTTGAATTTGAATTTAAATCAATTTGGAAAAGATTTAATTAAAAACAGACACATGCAAATACTTTTGTTACCCAGGCAATTCTAGCCACAACCACTGACGGGTGGGCCTGGTGCTGACTGGGCCACGCGCGAGGGAAATACTTTTGTCACCGCGTCTCGGTCTAACCACTGAGACTGCGGGGTGGGCCAACTGGCGCAGGCCCACGTCACAGCGGTGAGGGAGACAGGGGCTGACAGGTGGGGCTGAGGCTGGAGCGCGGGTTGCGGAATCAAAAAGGTGGGGGGCTTTTTGTAAGATAACCACGGCCCGGGTTACTGTTTTTCTTCTCCCTCGTCTGGCGAGGAAAATCGGCGCGCGGCGCGAGCGGGGATCGATCCCGGGACGCGGGCGTGCGCGCGGAGGGTGCTAACCGGTGCGGCTGGCTCGGGTAGTTGTCAGGGGGATGGCGGGGACCTAGATAGGGTGTGGCGCGGCGCGGGGAGGCTACAGATGCCGGCGAGCGGCGCGCACTGAGAGCGCTCGACAAAAGCAACGGCGACGCTACTCGTCGACGGCGAGGCGGGGCATGTCAGTGAGGTCGAGGAACTCACCGCGGTTTGCCTGGCATGGTCGGATCGGGGAGAAGCGCGGCGGTTCGTTGACGACGCAGACGCTCCGGCGGGCTAGGGTTTCGGAGGACGGCGAGGATCTAGCGGTGCTGGGGCTTGCTCCTTCGCGCTGGCGTGGACAGGGCATCGTAGAGGAACCTCCTCGAGCTCCCCGGCCACCTCCAGGTCGAGCTGCACGACTGGAACGGCGGGGACGAGGTGGTGTTGGCGGCGACCAGCGTCGGGTGCTGTTGGTTGGAGAGGAAGAAGGAGAAGAAGGGGGCGGCTCGGCCAGATCTGGGAGAGGCCAGAGAGGCGTGGGGAGGAAGGAAAAGTGAGAGGGAGAGAGAGGAGGACAGCTGGGGCACGGCAGAGATAAGCTGGACTCGGTGCCACCTTTCTCCTTCTTCTTTTCGAGCACATGGGGCAGCTAGGGGCTTGTCCCGGGGCTGGACGGCGGCAGGAGGGACTGCAGGTGGTCCAGGGCGGCGAGCGGCTGCAGGGTGGGGCCAGCATGGCGGTAGAAGAAGAGAGAGGGGAGAGGGTGGTTAGCTCGGGCTAGGTCTAGGTAGGCCTCGGGTTAGGGCTAGCTAGGGTTAGGGAAAGGGTTAGGGAGAGGGTTAGGGAGAGGGTTAGGGTGGCCAGCAGCTAGGGAGAGAGGGGCTTGGCATGGAGGTCATGCTAGAGAGAGAGAGGGGGGGCTTAGGGTTTAGGAGAAAATTAGAGAGAGAGGGAAAAGTTAGGTTAGGTTTTATTAGGCATTTATATTTTTAATTTGATTATGAGGCCAAACCAAGAAGAAGCATGAAGCTTGATCTTGCTTGAGACAATGTGAAGGAGAAACAAGAAAGAAAGAGGAAGAAAAGAATAGATGGAAAAGGTCACATATGGATCATGCATGGAGGATTAAAAATAAGAGGAAAAAGAGGTGGATAGGAGTATGGGGATGGTGGAAAGGTAGAAGATGGCCTCCCAAGATAGGATCCATTAAATTCAAAGAAAACCCATGGAGTAAAAAAAGGTGGTGAATAAGCTTGCATGGCCCATGCAAAATAATAATGCCATGATTTATTTTGTGAAAACAATAATAATATTATGGCATTATTCTCATGCATATTTATTTGTGAAAACAATATTACTATTATGGCATTACTCTATGCATATCCAGGAAGTGGAGATAAAACCAAGCACAAGAATTTAGAAGATTTAATCCACCCCAAACTACATGAGCTAGAATTAAAATATCAAAGGAAAAGAAATGCAAGCTCATTGTTAAAGGGATGGTGGAATTATAAGGTGGTGGAAGAGAAAGGGGGTGGAATGGAAATAAAAGATATGCCCCCAACTCAACTTGGGCATTGAACAATATATTAATAACCAAATACAATATCAAGAGACAAATACAATTTATAATGCATATGAGAGGAAAACCAAAAGGCAGAGGGTTTTATATGATGCTCAAATGCAAGGTGGCATGATGACATGAGCATGATATAATTATGATGCAACAATAATATATAGGAAGTAGCAAATATCTTACTAGGACAAGTAGCATTACAATTGTTAGGCAATTGGGATGCTACAACAATATGCCTCCTATATTTGATGATTATGGTGATGAGAATAATAATGATAGCTATTTTGTTGAATTTGCTCCCACTACAATTAATAAGAATCACTATGCTTATGTGGAGAGTAATAATTATTATATGCAAGTGGCTCATGATAATAATGTTTTATGTGATTTTTATATTGTTAATTTTATTCATGATGCTACTGAAAGTTATTATGAGAGAGGGAAACATGGTTTTATGTATCTCAACAATATTAAGTTTCCCTCTTTATGTTGAAAATTTTGAAGTTGCACTTGTTTTGCTTTCCTATGCTTGTTGCTTTGTGCTTTCATGACTTGTTTCTTTACAAGATTATTTTGCATAGGAAGTGGGTTAGACTTAAATGTGCTTCGAATTTGCTTCTTGATGCTGTATTTTACATCAATTCATATTTCTTATGTGAGCATCTTCTCAAACTATCATGCCTAACTTAAAGGCATTAAAGAAAAGTACTTATTGGGAGATAACCCAAAAGTTTTAGATGAGTCTTGGAAGTTATTACTTCAGTAATAACCGCTCCTTATCCTTTTTATTTGCTTTTTGTGCCAAGAGTAACCTCTAATGAGAGAGAAGTAATGATTGGAAAAGTTGTTGTCCCGAAACAGATTTCTGTGCTTCACCGTACAAATTCGTGTAAAATCTCTGAACGTCTTTCTGAGGCGTGAATTTTTGTGTTTCTGCCCCAGGTTGTTATCTAACTTCCGTTAGTTCAACACTTTTTGATTTGAGCAACAGAATGTCTTAGAAAAAATTCGTATTTACCCCCTGGTCTGTTTTGACAGATTTCTACCATTTTCTGCATCTGCTTCTTGTTGGTTCCTTTTTGAGTTCTTTTGGGGAATTGAGCTTTTTGAGGGAATTGCTACAGTACCTTGTGTTTTAATGGAAGTTTTATTGGTGTTAGAACTGAACCTAAAGACTTATTATTTTGAGTGCACTAATGTTGCTAATAAAGATTGTGTGAAGTTTTGTATGAAGGGAAAATTTTAGGTGCATGGAAGGAACGAGTAATGAGATGAAGAATGGACTAAATCTCAAGCTTGGGGATGCCACGCATGTCACCCCAAGAAACAACCAATAAGTACAAGCGTCAAAGCTTGGGGATGCCCAAGGCATCCCCCTCTTCATCAATAAAAATCCCAGGTTTCTTCCAAACACTTCATTTTTATTGTTTCATGCACAGCTGTGTTGTTCTTGAAGCATCTTCTTTTTCGTTTTGTTTTTGGTTTTCATTTGCTTGGTTTTTTTAGTTTTCTTGAATAAATTGGTTCGACCCCCTCTTTCATGCATTGGTTTTCAAATAGTTTGGTTTGGATTGGAAAAGAGTAGGAAAGTTCACGCTTAAGTGGTAAAGAGAGCTTGTTTTTGACTGTGGCCTATGCTTTTTCATGCCATGCTTGATATTGTTTTGGCTTTATGCTTAGTATTCTTTGTTGTAGCAGGACTTATTATAAACAATTGAGATTGCTTAATGTGCCTTGGAAGGATCATGCGTTGTTTTAGCATATTAAAGCATAGTATTGTGGTATTCTCCTTTGATGCTTTATTTGGGTTGACTTGGCACATGCTCACACCATGTTATGACTATCCCAAGTCACCATAGCCTTTATGATCCTTTAGTTTTCAACTTGTAGTATAACTTTATGGTTTGATTAATGATTTTTTGTCGCTCTGCATGATTATGGCCATTATTGTTCTCTTAGTTGGTCACTCCTAGTCTTTTGCTAGCCTCCACAACCAAGTATGAGTTCCACTCATGCATCCAACTCCTAAAACCAAGTTATTCCAAAGGGTCCACCATACCTACCTACTAGCATATGCTATTCCAAGCATATTCATGTTTTTGTCTACCTTCCGAATTAAACTTGTTATGAGAAAACTAGTGATTAAAGCTCTCGCGAACTTGATGGCACACTTTACTTTTCTTGCCCTTAATAAACTTGAACCATTGTGTCGTCTATGTTGTATATGCTTGCACTTGTTTGTTGGGGATTAGTAGAACCATGCTGTCATGGGGAACGCTTTCAATATTGCACTTGGTACTTTGTACCTAGTTGATATCATGCTCTTTTGTCTATGGATGTCGTCGGTGTGAAATGAAAGGGGAGCTTGTAAGTCCATGGAGTTATGTATATGTGTTAGAGAAACGCCTGGGTCGCTGGTCTAATCCATGCTGTCATGGTGGAAACCTGTAGCGTAACCATAATGAGCTATCTATGAAGCATTCTTCTTATAAAAAAAGAGTCAGATATTGAGAAAAAACGAGAAATAGAAAAGAGAAAAAAAAGATGAGAAGAGAGGAAAGAGAGGAAAAAAGCACCATATTCCCATGGTAAATAAGAAGATTGTTGAGATGCTCGTTGTCTGCTTGCCTTGTCATTTTGATATGGGGATTCTTCCGTATCATCAGGCAAGGGGTACCCCGTTGGCAGTTCTCTATGATACACATGTACTTACTATGACAAGAACTTACCGGTAACTAAACTTGAGTGGCACGAGGAGAGGCCCTCGTATTCAAGGGACATGAGATTTCCATCTTATACTTTGTCAAGCATATACTCCATAGTTTGTTCACTTTAATCTTAATCACTTCAAGATGCTTATGATAGGGGCAATGAGAGTTGAAAGCTAATAAGTACCATAATTTTTGGAAGCTCTTTATGAGACTTGAATCCCTGCTTCCTTCTATGAAAGCCTTTCTTTTACTTTTATGTTGAGTCTCCATCTTCTATCTTTATGCACCTATTGAGAGAGCATAGTGGGTATTCTTAGTTTAATGTGTATTGTCCCAAGACTTGTTGATTGATTCATAACTTGATATTGCTTGTTTTGAACTATTTGTATCTAGTCACTCTTATGAACTTTGAAGGTGTCCTATGCATTTATGTTTGCTACTCTATGAGGGACAAGCTGAATGCCACTATGCTATGTTTTCTTTATGTAAAACAAACAAACGTCTTGCAAAGCATTGTTATTCATGAATCTTTTGTTTGTGCCTTTTCATGTTACAACATAGTTGCTATGTCTTATTGTTAGAACTTTATGTTTCATGCTATGTTGGAGTACTTGAAGGGAATATGCCTGAGAGGCAATAATAAAGTGGTTATTACCTTATTCCATGTTTATGATAAATGTTTATTTTGCATGCTATAATTGTATTAATTGGAAACGTTAATACATGTGTGTTTGATAAACAAAATACAAAGTTCCTAGTACTGCCTCTCATATAAACTAGCTTGTTGATTAACAAGATGATCAACGTTTCCTGATCATGGACATTGGATGTTGTTAATAACGAGGTCACAACATTGGTGGAATGATGTGATGAACATTCATCCAAAGTATAGCATTACGATCAAAGTCATTATGTTTATATTGTTGTAGCATCATACGAAGTAATCTTAGTCCTTAGACCATGAGATCATGTTAATTGCTGACACCGGAAGAGTATCTTGATAACATCAAACGTCACACCGTAACAGGGTGACTACAAAGGTGTTATGTTCAGGCTCATGGATCAAGAGTGGGATTTGTCCATCCCGATGATGGATAGATATACTCTGGGCCCTCTCGGTGATATTACATTAAGATAGCTTGCAAGCAAGTGATGTGATCACTAGAATGTTATATCACGGGAATGAGAAAAGAGTGCATGTCGGCAATGAGATCAAACTAGGTATGGAGATACCGATGATCGAATCTCGGACATGTAATATATTGCGAACCAAAGGGATTTAGTTACTAGCGTTAAAGGTTCTCACGATCACATAAGTCATCGTTGAATGTGTGGGAGTCAGTACGGATCTCCAGGTCCCGCTGCTGATTATTGATCGGAGAGGGGTCTCGATCATGTCTGCATTATTCGCGAACCGTAGGGTGACACACTTAAGGGATACCGACACCATTTGGAGCAAATATGTTTCAGATAAATATTTAAGAAAGCGCTGGAATTATTTCGATAGACACCGAAACTGTTTCGGGGTGAAATTGCTGAAATTGGTTCTGCATGTAATATTGAAATGTTGCGAGGGGTTTTATGTGAATGTTTGTTAATTAAAGTAATTAACAAAATTCTGAATAAAAATAATAAAGAGTTTTATTAAATGAGAGAGCATTAAATTTGGAGAAATTTAATGCATTTAAAGTGGAGACTTTAAAAGAGAATGTGAAGGGGCATTTTAATGTGGAGGGGTTACCACCACATGAATGGGGGAGGTGAGGAGTCACCCTCCCATGGGGCGCCGGCCATGGGGGAGGGGTACCCCCTCCTCCTATAAAAGGCCCCCCTCACACCCCTTCTTCCTTACACCTCCTTGTGAAGGATCTCTCTCCCCCTCTAGTATTATTCCCCATGGTCTCGGATTAGCGAGATACATGTTCCCAGTGGTTTTATCTGGAAAGGATTTGCTGCTTCCGCTGCTTTGATGGAGCGGGGGACGGAGGCTGTCGGGGTACCGGACGTGTGTGCGATCACGGATGCACCGCTGCTTTGCGGTGCTGGACTTGGTGGTGCTGGACCTGCTGGAGCTGGATCTGATGGACGTGCTGGAGCCGGACCTGCTGGACTTCATCACGATCTTGAGATCGGCAAGTGTACGCCTACATCATCCACGAGTTCCAACTCGTTAACAAAGCTTTGTTTTCTTCGCGGGTAAGTTCTCTATGGATGTATATCCACTCGTTGCTTGTATCTAGTAGATAGATCTTGGCGTATAGTTCCCATCGTAGGAATTGTTTTTTCTATGCTGCGAACCCAACAGTGGTATCAGAGCCTGATCTATGCGTAGGTTCTTTGCACGGGTAGAACACATAAGAGTATGTGGGCGATGATAATCATGTTATTGCTTCTTTCATGTATTTTGGATATTGGTGGCATAGTGGGATGAAGCGGCCGGGACCAACCTTACATGTCATCGCACATGAGACCGGTTGCACGACTGACATGCAACTAGTTTTGCATAAGTGGCTAGCGGGTGTCTTTCTCTCCTACTATAGTCAATATCTGATTTACAACGAGTTTCTAATAACTTAGTTATCATCGTTGTGGTTCCATGTTTGTAGGTAAGACTGGTTCTATCTTCGAAAGCCCTAAGCCACATAAAAACTTGCAATTGATAAATTAGAGGCGTCTAGTTTAAATCGTTGCTAGGCTAGTGTCATGATATAGTAATGTTGTAAGTTGATGTATAGTTGATACTCTTACAACACACCTAACGTGTAAGTTCCATAGACCTTGGACTTACACACAAAGGAATGATAGAGATCATACCACGGTGCATATGATGGTGATCAAATGCATGGACCATATCATTCCACTTTACACATACGATGTTCGCATCTTATATTGCTTGTTTGGCGTTTTAGTAGCATTATAAGATGATTCCTCATTTAAATATCAAGATAAAAATGTGTTCTTCCTTAAGTATGCACCGTTGTATGGATCGTGTTTCGAGACATCACGTGATGATCGGGTGTACTCGACTCTGCGCTTTCATACAACGGGTGTAAGACAGTTTTACACACACGAGTACTAAGGTTCTTACTTGGCGAGCCTAGCATGTACAGACATGGACTCGAAACACGGACCGAAAGGTTAAGCATGAGTCATATAGTTGATATGATGCCATATTGATGCTCGCATTTGAAGCTACACCGACTCACGTGATGATCGGACTTGGTGTAGTGGATTTGGTTCATGTAATCACCAAAAAGGCACGAGGGATGTCATTTTTTAGTGGGAGTTCATTTCTAATTTGGACTGGTCGAACTCAATTTGTCATAAACTAAATCGAAGTGAATTTGCATAATTTGTTGTAGTCATTGGCGTCTGTTCACTACCTTATACTTAGTTTTAATTGAGATAATGGAACTATAGAATTCTGGATATTTACTTTACGAACTGGTATCGTATTGTTTTGAATGTCAATTTAAAGTTTATAAGTCCTATTGCAAACTTTCAGCAAACTCTATTTACTCCATGAAGTTTAATAAGTAGTGTTAAATCAAGAGTAAGAATTCCAATGTTAGTATCTAAAGTATCATGTTTGCCTCCATGATTATTGATATTCAAAAGTTGTTTTAATATCAAGATTATATAGGAGCTTAAAATTGTTTCAAAAACCATCATGTGTGAAAGATATTATGATATCTGAAACAATGTTTTTTGTTGCATTATGATAGAGTATAATTTAGCAAAATACATGTTCTCATATTGTATGAGAATTTGTGAAGAATGGAGATGCTAAGCATCCGGATCTCCCAAAAAGGTTTTGGGAACTAACATTATACTCGCGATTCTTCCTTACAGGCTATAGTAGCTTGATCATGAAAGTTGTCACGATAAGGATGAATAGAAGATGTAAGTAAAATGTTTACTACACTAATAGATTACTAAAGAATGAATTTTTGAAAGAACACCAAACATTTGATGATGGTGATCCACTTCAAAGTGCAAGTCCAAAGGTATTAGTATTTGACTATATACACTTTGTACTATGTGTCATGTGAATGACACCACTATTGATGTTGATAGATTCTTTTAAAAGAAAAGGAATTGTTGAAAGAGAATCTATAAAATATTTGGCAGAAAATAAAAGGTTGGAGATGTCCAACTTAGGTATATAGAAGATATACATGTTATGGCTGTATTCCTTGCTTGTTAAACAATGTAGTTCTTAGGTATTGGATACCGAATTGGTTGGTATGAAGTGTCATAGAGGACAATGCAATTCATGAACTACAACGGCCTAAGTAACTAGCAAGAGATTAAGTGATGATGTTCATCGAAAACAAATAAAATGTTATTATGTTTCTCGTTGAGATCAAAGCTTGTCTTCAAGATTTGTTTAAATAATTGTTATCTTGTTCCAGTATTACGAGAATAATGGTTGTTCAAATAATTACCATATTCCATAATGGATGGATGAACTTTTACAAGTCTAGTGGGAGAAATCACATCCATAAACACTATTACTAAAATGTCACAAGACAAATGATTGAAAGATCACTTATGAATTGACATCACCATTTGAATTATGTTGGAAAGTAAACATGAAGAAACTCCATGTTGATGGATTTTTGGAGTCTTTTGATTTTTATCAATTGACGCTTGTGAAACTTTCCTCGAGATAATTGAAACTGCGTTCATAGGACAAAGAGGAACGGATGACTAGCTTGTTGGAAATTGTGCATGCTGATGTACATAGTCCATTATGTGTAGCCATATGCGATGGATCTTTTTGCTTCATATGCTTTCTCCAGAAATTTGAGTGAATATATCTATATATTTACTTAATAAGGAAGAAGTATGAAACATTTGAAAATTGTTCAAAGACTCTCAAGATGAAGCGAAAAATCATTGTAACAAGAAAATAAAAGATTTTATGATTTGATCATAAAGGAAAATATTTGAGTTACATGTTTAGCAAAACACCTAAGATTTGAGGAATTGTTCCATGATTTGTGTTTCCCGATAAACCATAGGAGTATGGCATATTTGAGAGATGAAATCAAACCATGTTTGACATGGTAAGATCAAAGGTGTCGTTTATAAAACTGCCATTATGTTTTAAGGATTGAAGCTTTAGAGACTACCGCTTTTACACTAAAAAGAGCACCATCGTGATCCGTTGAAATGACACCATATAAGTTATGGTTTGGGATAAAACCCGAATTGTCTTTTCTTAAATTTTGGTATGCTATGCATAAGTAAAATGTTTACAACCAAAGTTGATAAGCATGTCTTTGTAGGTTATCCCAAAGAATTTGTTGGGAATTTCTCCATAACACCGAGGACAAAAGAGTTTGTTACTTGGAACGTCAAGTTTCTTGAGAAGGAATTTTTCGCGAAAAGTTAAGTGGGAGGACAATAGAACTTTGATAAGGTTGTTGAACCTTAGCTATATGTGCTAAGTAGCGCAGCGCCGGAAAGTGTCCCGGTGGCGGCCACAATGCTCATGGCTCCCGTGATTACAAAGGTTGTGATCTCGGAGATTAGAGTTCCTATTGAACCATGTGGGTCGGTAAGAATCAAATAGTGTGATTTGATAAGCAAGTCATTATTGTTTTGACAATGATGAACCGACTACATGCTAAGAAGCGATGATGGGCCCTGACTCCATAAAATGACTAGAAGTCATAGAATCCGTGATAGTATCCATACACGAGAAATCAAGTTTCTGAACTTGGAAGACCCTCCGGAAAGGTGTGAAGCCTATCGATCGTGTTTGGATCTATAAAGAAATAGACATGGATGTTTAACATCTATGAAATAGTCGACATGTCATAAAGAAGTTTACGACAATGTTCAAGGAGTTGACTATGACAAGATTTGATCTTTCATAGCGATATTTAGTCTTGACGGATTAATGTAGCAACCACTACATATAATTTGATGTATGGTAGTTGAACAAACAAAACAATGTTCTTCTAATAGAATGGTTACCTAGGAAGTGTACAAGGCACGGTCCGAAGGGTTTTGTTAATTCAAAGGGTGTTAAAAGGGCATGCAAACTTCAATAGTTGAAGTAAGCATAGCGGAGTTGGAATCTTCACCATGATGAAACTGTTAAATGAGTTTAAATTCATCGGAGATGATGAAGATGCTTGCATTTGCAAGAAATTAAGTGGGAGCACTGAGACATATTTCTAATACATTATGTAGAGAACATATTGTTGATTGGAAATGATGTATCTTGTATTGACACAAGTTAAGAATTTCATTAAAATAAGATTTCGATGAAAGACTTGGGTAAACCCGGAATATTTGGCATCAATATCTATATGGATAGATTGAGGCGCTAATATGGTTGTGCCAGACATACATATATGAGATATTGAAAGGGTTCAATATGGAAAGGTTCTTGCTACATGGAAAGGATTGTATCAAGATTCAAGTGTTTCAACACTTGGTGAGTAAAATCACATGAAGATTTTGATCGATTATACCATGATATGTATATATCCAGAATGTCCTATGCTCTAAATGTTATGAGCACATACCAAAATGATTCATAAGATGATCATTGGACAATAGTAAAGATATTCTTATGAGCTTTGGAAGAACTAAGAATATATCATGTATAAGTGACAAATAGTTAAAGGTAGTTCATTGTAAAGTGTTACATTGATACTAGTTTTGTCACAAGATACAAATTAAATTTATCTCAATTTAGACTATGGGTGGCACAATGTAATGGAAAGGATGTTCCATGATGGATTTGGATAAGTTCCAAAGTTGAAACATTGTGACGGATACTACAACAAAAGGCTAAGTATATGACTGCTATAGTAGCAGCAAAGGAGGGCATTTGTGTTAAGAAGTTTGCTATCAAACTAGGTGTGGTTCAAAGTGGGCTAATACTATGAGGATATATTGTATGACAATAATATCAACATATTTTAACCCGAACTAACTAAAGGTCTCACCAAAGGACCAAATTTATACAATGCCATCTCATTTGAGAATGAGTGATGCGTAGAGACGCAAAGACATGCAAATACACACGGACCTGAAAGTGCCAGATCCGGAGATTATGTTAACCACTAGCAAACACGTATATTCAACACCTAGGTGTTGTATATACAAGTTTACAAACTAGATTATTGACTCTAGTGCAAGTGGGAGACTAAAGGGAATATGCCCGAGAGGCAATAATAAAGTGGTTATTATCTTATTCCATGTTTATGATAAATGTTTATTTTGCATGCTATAATTGTATTAATTGGAAACGTTAATACATGTGTGTTTAATAAACAAAATACAAAGTTCCTACTACTGCTTCTCATATAAACTAGCTTGTTGATTAACAAGATGATCAAGGTTTCCTGATCATGGACATTGGATGTTGTTAATAACGAGGTCACAACATTGGTGGAATGATATGATGAACATTCATCCAAAGTATAGCATTACGATCAAAGTCATTATGTTTATATTGCTGTAGCATCATACGAATTAATCTTAGTCCTTAGACCATGAGATCATGTTAATTGCTGACACCGGAAGAGTATCTTGATAACATCAAATGTCACATCGTAATAGGGTGACTATAAAGGTGGGTTCAGTGCTACAAAGGTGTTATGTTGAGGCTCATGGATCAAGAGTGGTATTTGTCCATCCCGATGACGGATAGATATACTCTGGGCCCTCTCGGTGATATCACATTAAGATAGCTTGCAAACAAGTGATGTGATCACTAGAATGTTATATCACGGGAACGAGAAAAGAGTGCATGTCGGCAACGGGATCAAACTAGGTATGGAGATACCGATGATCGAATCTCGTACATGTAATATATCGCGATACAAAGGGATTTAGTTACTAGCGTTAAAGGTTCTCACAATCACATAAGTCATCGTTGAATGTGTGGGAGTCAGTACGGATCTCCAGGTCCCATTGCTGATTATTGATCGGAGAGGGGTCTCGATCATGTCTGCATTATTCGCGAACCGTAGGGTGACACACTTAAGGGATACCGACACCATTTGGAGCAAATATGTTTCAGATAAATATTTAAGAAAGCGCTGGAATTATTTCAATAGACACCGAAACTGTTTCAGGTGAAATTGCTAAAATTGGTTCTGCATGTAATATTGAAATGTTGCAGGGGGTTTTATGTGAATGTTTGTTAATTAAAGTAATTAACAAAATTCTGAATGAAAATAATAAAAGAGTTTTATTAAATGAGAGAGCATTAAATTTGGAGAAATTTAATGCATTTAAAGTGGAGACTTTAAAAGAGAATGTGAAGGGGCATTTTAATATGGAGGGGTTACCACCACATGAATGGGGGAGGTGAGGAGTCACCCTCCCATGGGGCGCCGTCCATGGGGGAGGGGTACCCACCTCCTCCTATAAAAGGCCCCCCTCACACCCCTTCTTCCTTACACCTCCTTGTGAAGGATCTCTCTCCCCCTCTAGTATTATTCCCCATGGTCTCGGATTAGCGAGATACATGTTCCCGGTGGCTTTATCTGGAAAGGAGTTACTTCTTCCGCTGCTTTGCTAGAGCGAGGGATGGAGGTTGTCGGGGTACCGGACGTGTGAGCGATCACGGATGCACCGCTGCTTTGCGGTGCTAGACTTGGTGGTGTTGGACTTGCTGCATCTGGATCTGATGGACGTGCTGGAGACGGACCTGCTGGACTTCATCATGTTCTTGAGATGGGCAAGTGTACGACTACATCATCCACGAGTTCCAACTCGTTAAAAAGCTTTGTTGTCTTCGAGAGTAAGTTCTCTACGGATGTATATCCACCCGTTGCTTGTATCTAGTAGATAGATCTTGGCGTATAGTTCCCATCGTAGGAAATGTTTTGTTTTCTATGCTGTGAACCCAACCGTACTATGATCCAAGCTATCAATGTTTTACAAATACTTTGATCAAGTTTATGATGGTGCATGTCACCTCAAAAATTATTCTTTTTTTTTATCACTTACCTACTCGAGGACGAGTAAGAGTTAAGCTTGCGGATGTTGATATGTTGTTAACGTATAATTTTTGATGTTCCATTCTTGGTTTTTTATCTACTTTCTTATGTTTTGTTCCAACTTTGGAGTATTTTTATACACTTTCTTGGACTAACCTATTAACAAGATGCCACAATGCCAGTTGCCTGTTTTCTGCTGTTTTTGGTTCCAGGAAAGTCAGAAAATGAATATTCTCGGAATTGGACTGGACAAAAGCCAAAGTCGTTATTTTCCCGGAAGACTCACGGAGCCAGAAGACGAGACGGAGAGGGGCCACAGGGCGGCCACACCATGTGGTGGCACGGGCTAGCCCTGGCTACACCACCAGGTGGTGTGGGCCCCTGGCCACCCACCGACCTTGCCTCTTCACCTATAAGATGCCTCCCGATGCAAAAACCCTAAATCGTCAAACCTCCAGCCACGAAAAGTTCCACAGCGCCGCCGCCACCGAAGGGGAGATTTCGGGGGACAAAAAGTCTCTGTTCCGGCACCCTGCCAGGACGGGGAAGTGCCCCCGGAGCCATCTCCATCGATCTCCACCACCATCTCCATCACCATTGCTGATTCCCATGATGAGGAGGGAGTAGTTCTCTCTCGAGGATAAGGGTTCTACCGGTAGCTATGTGTTCATCTCTCTCTCTCTCTCTCTATGCGTGATCATATTGTGATCATGAGCTTGTAATCTATAGATCTACCTTGCTACTCAAGTGATTTAATAGATCTCTACTCTCCCCGTGTGTGTGAAGTTGATAGTGTGCACACCATGGTGGCGCTTAGGCTAAAGATTGCAAATACTTGTTATGAGTTATATTTGGAGTTGGATATCTCTATGAAATTGTGGTGTTTGTTTGAACCATCTAGTGCTCCAGGTGACAGTGTGGGGTTATCTAGATGGGAAAGGCTTACTTTGAGGTGTGTTGTTATAGCCCTACCATGGATTAGAGTGTCCAACCGGAGAGTAGTTAAGAATAGTATCATAAAGAGAAGATATTTATATGAGAGTGTTCACTAGTGAAAGTATGATCCCTAGGCCTTGTTTCTAAACATTGAAACACCGTTTGCTACTGGATCTGTTACATGTTTGCTTGCTGCCATCTTTATTTCAGTTTGCCTTTAGTCTCTTCCACGCCATCAAGCTATTTTCTAGCACCGTTACCACTTATAATTATCCATACCACTTGTATTTCACTATCTCTTCGCTGAACTAGTGCACCTATACACCTGACAAGTGTATTGGGTGTGTTGGGGACACAAGAGACTTCTTGTATCTTGATTGCAGAGTTGCTTGAGAGGGGATACCTTTGACCACTTCCTCCCTGAGTTCGATAAACCTTGGGTGATCCACTTAAGGGAAAACTTGCTGCTGTTCTACAAACCTCTGCACTTGGAGGCCCAACAACTGTCTACAAGAATAGAAGTGCGTACACATCAATCCCGCCTGGCCTGATTCCAAGCTTGGGGAGATCTTTAAGACCTTGTAATCTATCTTATAATTTTACATTACTATTTTAGTTTTGCATTAGTTCAAACTAAAAGTAAAGTTTGCATCATTAGATTACCCTTCAGGAACAGTCGATCCCTTTAATGAAATTCCGAGTTTATTATTATATATTGAGCAATATGGAGTTTGTGCTTGTCTTATTTTGATATATGAATGGCTTGAGTACAAATTTACTTGCACTTGATGATAGCAATAGGAGTCTTCCACACCATTAGTAATAATGGAACATATAACGATAATTTGGTCAATATGTTGTAAGTCTACGGTTTGATTTACAAAGAAAAACTATCTATACAATTGAGTTGAAAAAGAAACCTTGAACAAAGGAAAATAGAAGTGCTATCAAAATAGAGTGAGAACAAGTCGAGGTGGAATCTTCAAGTCATAATAATTCTTCATATACAATTGGAATTTGACAATTGAGATCGTTAAACTTTGAATTCCTACATGAAGTGGAATGTATGGCTAGCTCCTTTGAAAAGCACTTAAACAAAAGTGTGAGCATATATACAAAAGAGAAGAAAAAGAGTGACTGTGCAAAGAGCAAATAGGCATATACCATTATATTGTAGTATGACAAAGATATAATTTTAAGATTTTGAATCCCAAGTGAATATGTTAATCCTAAAACACTTGGGACTACCTCGCTAACTCATGCGGTTGAACCGGATACTTTTATATTATGTTGAGATTCATCTTTTATGAACTGTTGATCACTAAGGTGTGGAAGCCTGCTAATACTATTCAGATGGTTCGAGTAAGGTACTATTTATGAACTCATTCCTATATATCGTATATGATAAACACATGCTGCAACTGCCTCATTTATTTTATTGACTCAACTTCATGAATATGAGGATCACATCCATTAAGCTAAACTTGCTCGGGACGAGCAAGAGTCTAACCTTGGTGAAGTTGATGAGTGCATATTTGCATCATGTTTTACACTATTATTTTGCATTGTAGACATAGGATCTTGGCATTTTACGGCGCTCACGCGCACATTTTATGTATGTTTTCACCAGGATCAGGACAAATGATGGATCCAATGGATACAATTCTTGGAGCAGTTGTACTAAGGAGAAAAGGAGTCAAAAACAACCTAAATCCCTTATTTGGGAAATATTAATAATACCAGAAGAAAACCCAAAGCGAAGAAAGGAGACAGACGGTTCAACGACCAACTATACGACCAGAATAAATTTTCCGACCGTATAGTTTTGGCCGTATAGTTGGCGCCGCCTCTGCCTCCTCAAATAGTTTCACCCCGTGCAACTAGATCAGGGAGACGACCTACAGAACACCCAGAAATCTCCGAAACCTCACCTCCGAAAGGCATATGGAGGGGGAACTCATCCACCGGGGATCCATCTTCGCCCTACATAGATCCGGGAGGCTAAGGCATCGATCTTCTTCATCCACCGCCGCATCACCACCATCTCCATCCATCCCATCTACATCTTGTCTAGATCTTGTTGTAATTTCCGTACTCGTTGTGGATTTATACAAGTACTATTCATCTATGATAGATTCCATTGATATTGCCATGATGTTGATTGCCTCCATATCTGAGTAGATCATTAGTTCTTGGGGAGATGGAGAAACCCTAGTACGATATTGAAATAAGATAAAGTTTATTATGATATTCATCGCTGTGACCATGTGTTAGATTGTCTTCATCTTGATGTTGAGAGAAATCGACCTCTCAATATTTGCCTCTCATGGGGACTCGATGGAGGAAACTACTTGTTGGTAGACAGAGGTGTGCTAGCACTTACAGTGACTATAAAGCTATTGGCACTCCTTACGTATAAACTTGGGAAACCAAGGAAACTCACGGAACACTATCCTTGCCATGGGATATGTCCTACAGGATTACGTTCCTTAATAGCGCAGTAATTCGATTGATGTCGATTGCTGACTGATGTGGTTATGAGGATGATGTGAGAAGCGGTTGCTGCCTATTTGTCCAAATACGGAGTTCCTCCCACACATACATAGTTGAGAATTTTCATAATAATAATATTTATCTTAGCTCCTTATAATGCTAGTGGTGTATCTGCTACTCCCTGAGAACGCTTTTTCACCTATTGCAGTTCCAATCTCTCTTACACACGCGATACTTACTTTCTATATTCAGTTGTTTTACTTTATTTATTGTTGCTCTTATACCAAAAATCCCAAAACACCTTTCTACATAATACTCGCATTTTATCTTGTCACTTAGAACTTTATTTAGCATTTCTATTGTAATATTTATTTCAAGAGTTATTAGACTTCGGACTCCTGCTCCCTATGGGATCGATATCTTTATTTCGAAACTATCTACAAATGATCTATGCACTTGCAGTCATCAATAGCATTGCCCTAGACTAGCATATCATTTTATATATCTTGATGGGATTCGCTTCGTGGAATACAAAAAAAATCATACGGTTGCAACTACCAAGATCAAATCTAGGTGACACTTGTAACGGTTTTAGATGGACTCACCCTCAAAGACCATAACACGAGATGACATTATCGCAAACAAACATGGCTGTTGTAGATTGTACATGACCATCCTCAAGGACGCGAAGACGATCAACACCACAAAGGGGAATTGCCTCCATAATCGGTCACACGTCCGGTGTGTCGACGACTTCCATCCCTCGCCCCAGCTGGGCAGCGGAAGTAGGGGATCCTCGGGAACTCCGCCAACACGATGACATGGTGGTGGAGAAGATCTTGAACATGAATTCTCCTAAGCACCATGATCGTGGCAATGGACAAGGCTAGAAAGGGGAGGAAGATGTCAACCAAAGAGCATATGAGAGGAGGTGCTCCACCCCACCTTTTATAGGGGGAGGGGGCTGCCCCTTGCCATGGTCGGTGGCCAAGAGGGGTGCCCCCACCTCTTCCCTCATTCATGTGGGTGGACACACCACTCACAAAATTGATCTCCGTTTTCTCATATTCAATCTACACTCAAAATCAAGAGTCATGCCATTAAAAACACCTTTTTAATTCACTTGATTTAATGCCACTCATTTAATGAACACTTCATTTAATGATTACTTTATTTAATCAACACACTAACATATCAATCCTCGGTAATATTCTAATACACCGAAACTATTCTAGCAGATTTATCAGAACAATTCCTATGTTGTCCAGTATTTTCTCTAGTGTTCCCTATCCACTCAAATGCATCGACTACTCTTAAGTGTGTCTCCCTACGGGTTCATGAACTATGTGGACATGATCCAGACTCTCTCCGATCAATAATCATTAGCGGGACCTGAAGATCCATAATGATTCCCACTAGCTCAACGATAAACTAGTGATCGCATGAACCTTATTCGTAGTAACCAATTCCTTTTGTCTCATGATATTTTACTTGTCTAAGATCCAATAATTTGGTATCTTCTATACCTAGTTCGATCTTGTTACTGACAAGTACTCTTTTCTTGTTACCGTGATATAACATTCTTAGTGATCTTTATCACTTGCTTGCAAGCTATGTTAATGTGATATCACCGAGAGGGCCCTGAGTATATCTCTCCGTCATCAGGATGGAAAAATCCCACTCTTGATCCATGAGCCTCAACTAACACTTTCTAAGTACCCGACGACATCTTTATAATCACCCTATTACAATGTGATGTTTGATGGAATCAAAGTACTCTTCCGGACTCAGTGATTGACGTGATCTCATGGTCTAAGGATTAGAGTTACTTTGAATGAGATAACAATATAAACTTGAGGACATGATCGTATTACTAAATCTATTGTTGGTGAATGTTCATCATATCATTCTCTAATGACATGCCTCGTTATTAACAACATCCAATGTTCATGATCAGGAAACCTTGATCATCAGTTAATCAACAAGCTAGTGTAATGAGAGGCATTACTAGGAAAATGATCTTTTGTTTACTAAACACACTTGTATTAACGTTTCCTGTTAACACAATTATAGCATAAGATAATAACCATTTATGATTGCCTCTCGGGCATATTCCTTTCAAATCTTTCCTTCAGTACTTCCAAAACCGTACCATCCGCAGGAGACCGAATTGTTGCGCGCGACCTGTCAAAGACAGGACATCAACCCAAATCTATAGACCTTTACAGGAGAAGACCCGAGATTCAGGGGATTTCTAAAAAGGGTATGGTCAGATAGAGATAAAAGAGGGGATCTTGAGGATGCAGCGAGAACGGCTAGAGGTGGCCTAGGATGAAGGCAACCTTCTATGGAAGCTTTTGGCGCTGAGGAGAGAAACTTGCTCTCCTGAGACCTAATTCTAGGTGGTTAGAGAGGACGGGGGTAGAACGAACCATGAGGGAGAGGATGGGGTGGCCTCTAGCCTTAAAACCAATGGAGTGCTGTTCTCGGTGCGCCGAGTCCATTTTTGGATAGTGGCGAAGGGTGGCAACAGGGGATTGGTCAAGAGGGCGGTGGAGCTCGATCATAGAGGGGGTGGGGCACCACAATGCAGCATGTCCTGCTGTAAGAGTCAGAGAGAGGGATGGGGCCTCTCTCTCATCTTAGGGAAATGGAGAAGAAATTTATGGAGGTGGTGTGTGGAGATAGGGATTGGTTGCAGGGGCGATGGAGGGTGGCATGTGTGGGGGGGGGTACTGTTGCATGCCTAGAAGGTGAAAGGGAGGGGTGGTGGTTGCTGTAGTACATTAAATTTTACAAGGTTTGCAAGATTTTGGACAACTCTCTCTCTCTAAGGGAATAAAGGGTACAAGGGGTGGTGTGCTATAGTGCATTTCTACTAGGAGATGTGATTGGATTCTGTGGTGATTAATGTCCAAGCTTTTCTGGCGATCATTTATCTTTGTGGAGAAAGTCAATTTTACTTCATTCTTTCCTTCTCCAAAATCCTACATGATCAAGTGTAGATGGGTGGTTGATGATTTTGCGCATGATCAGGGGTGAGTGGGGAGGTTAGGGAAGGTCATTAGGTTGAATTTGAAAAGAATCCAGATTGAGAAGTAGGGAGTTTGAGTGATTTTTGGGATCTAGGGTTTTATTATTTTCATACCTATTTTGGTATGTTATAGAAGATGATTCAAGGATCCATTTGGGTCATGGGGCACATGGGTAGATAGAAAAAGTGATGTAGATCATCATGGTACATAAAATAGGTCTTGATCATGATTGGATGCTTCTACAAGGGATGCCAAACTTTGTTGAAAATAATGGTGTCAAAACAGAATATCAAATTGCCCCCCAAACCATGAGGGTTTAAGAAACTCAGGGCTCCAATTGGAACAAGGAGGGTATGGTGAATATACAAGGTTTAGTAGATCACAACCATGCAGAGGATTGGCCTAGAAAGGTTGAAGTGGAGATGGGAGCTTCTGCCAAAGTAGGCATGTTGATAAGATTGATAGAAACATATTATTTTCTTTCCTGAAAAACCATCAAGTACAGGTGGGTCCAAGAATTGTTTAGCCAAGGGCAATAGTGGGAATTGGAAGTACTTATGATGGTTTACAAGATGGTTCAAGTACATTTCCAAAAATGCACAAGGGTTGATATAGGTAGAGACTCAAAGATGGGATGTTGATAATAGTTTTAGACTTAGTCATATTTTATCTGTTTTAGGGTTTTTGACTAGGACAAGGGATATAGTGGTTTTGATGGGATGAAAGGTTCCAAACTCATCATCAAGTCGATGATGTTGAAGAGTAGGTTAAGTAGAGGGGATCCATGGTTGGAGTGGGTCTCCACCACCTTGGAAACTCTAAAATATATGTGGCTCCAAATGGAACCTCATAAGGAGAAACAAATGATTACTTTAAGTAGGGGATCAAGGAAAATTTAGTAATCTAGGTGGATGAGTTCCTAGATCAAGAGCAAGTGTGGGTGATGATAAGGCACCTCACAAGGATGAGTGTAGAGTGGGCACAAGGCCTCAGATTAGGAGTGAAGGGGTTTTAAGTAGAGTTACAAGAAGGATCTTGAGAAGGGGTTGAAATCATACAACAACTTGGATGGGAGGGGAGTGTTGGTTGATTTGTCTACTATAGGGTGAGCTCCTAGGGTTAGCTCACACTAACTCCTAATCAAGCAAGTCAAGCAGCAGAGCAAGGAAATTCATCTAACAAGTAGATCAAGGCAATTCATCTTAACTAACTCAAGACTACTACTATGAACATCATCAAGCCTAGCTTGAGATAGGGAGAAGTATTTTGAAGGGTTGGAGTTTTGAAGAAGGTAAGAGTCCCTTGGTATTTCTACCAAAAGTGGAAGTCAAAAGTTTTATAAAGGGATTTTGGAAAGACTAGAGGTAAGGTCATTTGGGAGTTCTGTCCTAAAAACCATATATATCTCCATAATTTGGTTAATAAAAGCTTGGAAAACATTTATAGTTGCAAGCCATCTTGGCTCTAGTTTTGGAAATGTCAGAACAATTGGGAATATGTAAAATAAGCCAAGACATATCTTTTGGTTAAATAGCTTTTGTCAACAGAGGGTAGTGAAGGGAAGTATCTTACTACTATACAATCAGAAGCACAAGTACAATCAGGCAAACAACTACTTCACCACTAAGTAAGAAAAAGTTTTTGTTACCCCTAATTTGTGCACATTTGGATGATAAACAAGGTTGTTGGAAATGGGGTGTTATAGATATGGCATAGATTATGAGGACACATTTATTCATGTTGTTAAAGCTGCTACTATCAAACTTGTTCTAGCTATTTCAATGTCCAGGGGATGGAGCCTAAGGCAATTAGATGTGAAGAACATGTTTCTTCATGGTGTTCTGGAAGAGGAAGTCTATATGAAGTAGCCACCTGGCTATGAAGATCCATACACACCTCGTCATGTGTGCAAGTTGGACAAGTCACTATATGGTCTCAAGCAAGATCCAAGAGCATGGTTTGCAAAGTTGAGTTCGAGACTGCAAGAGCTTGGTTTTCTAGCATCCAAAGCCGACACCTGACTATTTATTTATAACAAGTCAAGTATAAACATTTATGTGTTGGTATATGTTGATGATATTATTGTCACCAGTTTTTCCAACAAGGCTATTACTTCACTTGTTCAATTTGAGTACAACCTTTGCACTAAAGGATCTAGGTGACTTGCACTATTTCTTTGAAATTGAGGTAAAAAAAGGTTAATGATGACATTGTACTAACACAAGAAAGACATGCATTAGACTTGTTACACAGAGTTGTCATGAAGGATGTAAAGATATCTCCCACGCCATTGTTAGCTTCAAAAAAATTGCCCATCTCAGAAGGTGATCTACTTGGACTAGAAGATGGCACAAGGTATAGAAGCATTCTTGGAGATCTTCAATATCTTACACTCACTAGACCATATGTTGCCTTTTCAGTTAATAAGGTACGTCAGTACTTGCATGCACCCACAACTATTCATAGGAAAACTGTTAAAAGAATACTAAGGTATATTAAGGGTATATTAAATCTTGGACTGACTTTTAGAAGATCACCTTCTACACTAGTAAGTGCTTTTTCAGATCTGACTGGGCAGGATGTGTAGATGATAGAAATTCCACATGAGACTTTAATGTCTATTTTGGATCTAATTAAATCTCTTGGAGTGCTAGAAAACAACCAACTATTTCTAGGTCAAGTATAAAAGTAGAATACTAATCGTTGGCCAATGCAACGCCTGAAATAATTTGGATCGAGTATCTACTTGGAGAACCTAGAATCCAAAGAAAGCATATTGCATGTTTATGGTGTGATAATATGGGATCCATATATCTTTCTGCTAATCATGTTTTTCATGCTCGAACAAACCATATAGAAATTGATTTTCACTTTGTAAGATAAAGAGTAGCAAATAAATTGATTGAGATTAGATTTATTTCCTCATAGGACCCAGTGGCAGATGGCTTCACAAAAGCACTACCTACACAACAACTTCAAGAATTTAGACGCAATCTTAACTTTAGAACAGGTTGAGATTGAGGAGGGGTGTTGGAGATAAGATTTAGGGTAGTTGGGCTGTGCCTATCTTGATATACACGGATGATATGTTTTATGAAGATCAGGCCGCTTCCCATAATCCCTCTCTCATGGTTGTAACCTCTCCTATGTAATCGCTGCCTCCTGGCCTAACACGAAACCTAAGCCTGAGACAAAGGCATCAGTTAACCTAAAATCACAATGTCGACCTGCGAACTTGACGAGCCGTTAACCTCCTTAGGGCATCTCTAACCGATCCCCTAAAGTTTAGAGGAGTAAACCTCCGAAGAAAACTTAAAGGAGTAAAAGTACTCCTCTAACCGAAACGGTTTCTAACCGATCTCCTAAATTATTTGGAGGAGTAAATCCTGTGATCACCAAAAATTCGATCAAATTTGGCCGAATTTAGGTCAATTCAAACTGAATTTAGAATCTACTATTTCATATACATTAATTTGTACATATTACACCCAAAAGTCGGTCAAATTTCACTAAATTCGACCGGATTTGACCTAAACCTAACCTAATCGTCCCAGTCGAAGGAGGAGGAGTCGCTGTCGAGGTCGATGACCGTCGGCGCTGTCAATAGGCCCGCGGAGCTACCGACGTCCTCCTCCTTCCTCACCCTGGTTGGCGCCGTCGACGACCCCGCAACTGCAGCGACCCCCTTCTTCTTCACTGCTGCATCGGTGTCCGCCTTCCGCTTGGCCTCGATGAATTCCTCGAGCCGCTGTCGCTCCTCCTCGACGAGCTCCTGGTTGAGCCCGGTGAGCATTGCCGCCATCATTGCGTCGCGGCGCTCGCAAGCCTCCCTGTCCCCCCCGCTTGTGGTCGGAGACGAGTCGGAGGCCGGCCGGCTCCAAGTCCGGCACCGTGCAGCACCCTAGCGGGAAGTTGAGCTCGCTGTAGTCAGAGCCGTGGAGCTCGATGTTCTTCACGTCATACGCCAGCGCCGCCTGCTCCGGTGACATGAAGCTGTCGATCCAGACCTTCTGGTGGGTGTTGTGGTCAGTGATTTCAGAGACCCACGCCCCCACGACTGCTGCCGCATGCCGCGGTAGACCGACGTCGGCGGCATCGACAAGTCGAGGGTGCCAGCGGAGCGCCGGGGCTGCCGCCGCCGTTTCGGGAGCGCTAATCGAAGAGGGGATTGGGGGCGGGGAGCGGGAGCGACGCGAGGCTGCGGCGGGGGCTTCGCCGGTGGCACGCGCTGGGGGTGACGGGATGGTCGGCGAGAGGATCCGGCCATTGGTGGTCTGCGGTGGTGGCTAGGGTGGCGGTGGTCGCCGGAGGTGGAGGAGAAGGTGAGGCAGAGTAGGTGTGAACATAGAACCAGTGAAGAAATCTTTTACTATTTCACCGCTTGGATGAGTAAATATAGGAGTCGGCAGTGATTTTTTACTCCACTAAAACGTTTTGGGCTTCGGTTTAGGCCCGGTTAGAGAACTTTTACTCCTCTAACGAGGAAATTGCACATAACACCATATGTTGGGACACCTTTTGCACAAAACCACAAGAATGACTATTTTTTGCACAGAACACCATATTTTGCTGTAATTGTTGCAGAAAACACTAAATAGGGTCATTAGCTTGTTTGACACATAATTAAGCCCATGGGTCCACTGGAAGTGCCTATTTGGACTCGAGTGTGGCCGCTGATGCTCTAAAGTGGATCGGACTCTCCACCCAGCGACAGACAAGGCCTAACTATCCCGTGTCTTTGCAGTCAGCCGGCCGCCCGGCGGCGCAACCCATGAAGCAGTCGATGGTGAAGGAGCGTGCATCGAACACCTTGGAGAAGTGGTTCATGACCTCGGTGGGGAGGTTGCTGTCCAGTGCAGCCACCCGAGTCTGCCTCGGCCATGATTGCCCGGCGGAGGAGAGATGCTCCTGTCACAATGGCGTCGACCGAGCTAGCCAGGTTTGTCCACGCGCTGGAGTTGGCAATCGCTAGATCTTCGGAGCTCACCAAGTAAGTCATCGTCGGCGACTCCCGCGGCCATGTCTTCGTTTTCTCGGCTGCGGGGAACGCTATTTCTCGATCTGGGAATCCACAATACATCCGACGGGGAGTCCCCAATACCCTCCATGCTAGCGTACATCTCCTCACGCTATACCGACTGTCTCCTCCGTGGGCCACACCGACGCCTCCATGGAGGCGCACTGGCTGCCTCCTGTTCGCTGGCCACGCCGACGGTTCATCGTTGGCCACGACGGTGGTCCTGGTCAGGGTCCACGCTAGAGTCCACGTAAGAACTGTCAGAGGGGTCAGGGGCCTAATTGAGTCGAACCAGGCCAGCTCGCCCTCCGCCGTCATGACATAAGCATCTCTCCTCCGCCGGGCAATCATGGCCAAAGCAGACCCAGGTGGCTGCACTGGACACCAACCTCCCCACCGAGGTCAATGTGTTTGACGCACGCTCCTTCACCACCGACTAGTTCATGTGCTGCGCCGCCGGACAGCCGGCTGACTGCAAAGACACGGGACAGTTAGGTCTTGTCCGTCGCTGGGTGGAGAGTTCGGTCAACTTTGGAGCATCAGCGACCACACTCGAGTCCAAATAGGCACTATCAGTGGACCCATGAGCTTAATTACGTGTTAAACGAGCTAACGACCTCATTTAGTGTTTTATGCAACAATTACAGCAAAATATGGTGTTTTATAAAAAAAAATAGTCACTGTGGTTCTGTGAAAAGGGTGTCCGAACATGTGGTGTTACGTGCAATTTCCTCTCCTCTAACTGTTATTAAACCCTAGCGCGAGCAGCGGGTGGGGAGGGAAAGAACGAACTCCGACCCCCGGACGAGGCCACCGCGGCGCCGCCATGAAGCTGACGGCGAAGACTCTTAAGGGCATCCGCTTCGAGATCCAGGTGCATCGGAATGACACAGTGAGATCTCCCATCCGCTCCTCCATCCAGTATCGAAATTTCCCCCCGATATTTTCCTTTCCCATTCTCAAACGCGCTTCGTGTTCTTCTGCACTGGATGCAGCGCTTCCTAGTGATTTTGTTCGGGAGTTTTCTAGCATTTCGATCAATGCTGATACTGCGGTGGCGACCTAGCTCCTCGGGGCATGTTGTTTTATGTCGATGGAAGCAGGGATTAGCTCGTTAGCATTTTGTCTGTTTACGCTCTTTTTTTTTGTGATGGAGATGTGTTAATAGCTTGTTCCGGGGGATGCGGCCTTGGGAGGATGGAGAGCAAGTGATCTTCATGGTCTAGGGGTTCAATTTGGTGCGCAAGGTGGAGATATAGGAGTCCTTTGAACGCCTTGTTACACACGGTTCTTCTCCACCTGTGTCCCTTAGCCATGAGGAGCGCACTTGTTTCCAGAGTGTTTTGTAATCATGGCCGAATGTTTTTCAGTCAAGATATACTATCTACGTTCTTCTTAGCTTGACACCTTGGATCTGTGTCCGCAACTGCCAATAGATTTGAAACAATCTAGACTGTTTGTATAAAAATTATATTATGAGATTTTTTGTTGATGTGTTGTTCATAATATTATAATTATTGTATTATACTAGCATTATCTTAAGTAAGTTGTAAAAATATTTTTTAGCACCTCGGAGACTTTTGAACTTTGAAGAGTAAAAAATGTCAAGTGGGAGTAATTATTTCAGATCTTGCTTACTGTTTGCTTTGAATCAGATTATGGCTGTCAAGAAGAAGATTGAAGAGGTTCAAGGAAAGGATATCTATCCATGGGGTCAACAAATGCTGATTCACAGGGGCAAGGTTTTGAAGGATGAAAGTACACTGGATGAGAATCAAATTAGCGAAGAAGAAATTCTGATTGTCATGCTTAGTAAGGTAGGCTGTTTATAGGCCCTATATAATAGGAATTGTTTCAGTTCTGTGATATGCTTTTGGATTATTTTGACCGACTGAATGCTTGCTGTAATAATTGTAACAACATGAATTTGTAAGGTGTATGGAGTTAGCATAAGCGTTTAAATGTAAAAATAAAATTCAGATATGATACTTAACAGTTATTCTCTAAATCTCTAATGAATAATATGCCTGAAACAATTTCTGGCCTCATTTGATGCGTCATAGTTTGCTGACCTCCTGGCATATTTTGTCAATATTATTCCTTCCTACGTAGCATCAGTACTGTACAATGCCCATTTATATCAACATTAGAGCAAGTACTCGACACTTTTATTTCAAGACACATATAACATTGTTTTCACACATATAACATTTTCTCACTTCGTGCTTCAGCCTTGTTCTGTTTCTCTTTAAAATATAGCCATTTGCTTATTTTCTTCAGAGTAAAGCTTCTGCTTCCAGTCGAACTTCATCACCCCAGGTAAACTTCTTTTGGGGATGAAAACAAATATCGATCATACATGTATACTAATGCATGACCCATTACTAGCCCTCGAGCACTTATGTAACCAGGCAAGTGCCTCCAGTTGCTCAACCTCAAGCTCCTGAACTCCTGTGAGTCCCTTGCTAGCTTTCTTCATTGCATTCTACTGTATGCGTCTCCTGTATGTTGGGTCTTACTCTAACTAAATGTATGCGTCATCTTTCTGCAGGGTCCCACCAACTACAACTTCTCAACCTGAAAGACCATCTGCAGAGTATGTTCCATGTCTGTCAACTGATATTTGTATTAGGATCCTTTTTAACACTTAAAATTCATATTTCCGCATCTACCCTGCCAGGGGAATACCTGTGGCTGTAACTTTTCAGAGTCATGCCCTTCTGATGTTTGTTGCAGCTTCAAATCATGCGACCTTGCATTAATGACCTCCTAGCTGCAAAAGTCCATTCTGAAGAGTGACAAGCAACTACAAGCACACAAGTAGATACATCAACTAATATGTTACACTTTCTGAGGAGATAGTCAATAGGGTCAAAATCAGTGACTTAAAGTCTTAAACACACCGGTCAATGAACATCAAAACTAGATAGGAAATTAGAAACTTTTAACATCACTAGGTGAATTCAAGACTGCATGAAAACAAGAAGCCATTAAAAAAGCAATTTGCATAGCCGGGCAATGGAAAGTTAGGCCCCAAACTACTGAACTTTTAGGTTGTCCTAACTGTGTGTGATATAGATCTGAAATGGTTGTATGCATGGTTGCCAAGAATCAGGATAATGATCCTATGCAGGATCAATCTTAATAGGATCCTCATTCTGTCAGATTTTCGTCATGTCTAATAAATGTATGTATTTACGAATAATATCTCACGTGGATCTTGTATCAAACTGTACAAAAAAGAATCTCATGTGTCATGTATCACATTGGAGTGTGTGACCTTACCCATCATACAAGCTGAATCTGGATCGTGTTCCTGAAATACAACTCAGCTACGATCTGTCACTTCAAGCTCCAGTACAATAGTAGATTGCTTGATCCTATAATCTCTGTTGCATCTTGCCAATCTTGTGAATATGAACTCAACCATTTTTCTTTATAATAGATCTACCCTTTTTTGCTTTGTATAACTCTTGTTTCTTTTTGTTAGGACCCCTTCGAGCATAGTTGATCATGCAGTATCAGATTCACTGTCAGGAAGCAATCTTGACACAGTGATTAACCAGATAATGGAGATGGGGGGTGGCAGTTGGGACAGAGATAAGGTCCAAAGAGCTCTCCGGGCTGCTTATAACAAACCAGAACGCGCCATTGACTATCTGTATTCTGTGCGTAAATGCCCCCCACCCCTTTGTAAATTTTGCATTTGTATCGAATTTCTGACGCTAATAAATAATATTTGTTTTTCCCAACCATTAGGGTATCCCAGTGACAGCTGAAGTTGCTGTGCCAGTGGTTGGTCAAGGGGCAAACCCAACGGATGCAGCTCCTTCTGGAGAAACTGGCCTCTCTGGACTCCCAAATACAGCACCATTAGATATTTTCCCACAGGTTTATTTGCTACCTTTGTTTGCACAGTACTGCTGCGGCGTTACCTATTTGAGTATCATTTGACCAACTGAATGATGTAGCAGGGGGGTTCCAATGCTGGAGATGCTGGTGGCGGTGGATCACTTGATTTTCTTAGGAATAACCAACAGGTTCTTATCTTCATGTTTTGTCAATTACTTTCCTCATTTTGTTTTCTTGGATCTCCCTGTGAAAAAGCAAGGTACAAAACAATGGTGCCCATGGAATCATGCCAACCATTCCGTTTACCATCAATGCTTGTCAAACCATCTGATGATCTGATGCAGTAGTAACATGGGTGCCACTTACGTGTGAATTTATAATTTGATGTAGGACAGTATCTACGCCACTTGGGATGCTTATTGAGATAGGAATGTAGGGATCCTGCATTGCACTTGCAATCCGAACAAATGGTCATTTTCTATGTATATGCACAGAAACTGGAGTATAAGAAAATGCAGTTATAAATGGAGTTTGATAGAATGATGTTCCTTCAGTACCCTACCATGTGTTATTCTGTTTTTGAAGTAATAGTGTATTGCTATTATTATTTGCAGTTTCAAGCTTTTCGTGAATTGGTCCATACGAATCCACAAATTTTGCAGGTTTTTTATCTATGTTTTCATTTTATGCTATGTTTCATGCATCTTCCGTATAAACATTTTTCTGATATGTTTGCTGCAGCCTATGTTCCAGGAACTGGGCAAGAAGAATCCCCAACTTCTGAGGTTAATTCAAGATAATAATGAGGAGTTCCTTCAGTTACTTGAAGGTGGAGATGGGTAAGCTTTCTTTAATTACTGAATTATATATTCTGATCTCATTTAAATAAGCTACTCCCTCCGACCCAAATTAGTTGACTTAGATTTGTCTAGATTCGATTGTATCTAGACAGGATTTAGTATTAGATACATCCATATCTTGACAAATTTGAGTCAACTAATTTGGGTCAGAGGGAGTATAAGATTCAGTAGTGCTAATTTCCATTTCTTTGTTATGCAAACTGAATTTTCATCAATCTGTCCTGTATGCTCCACTCGCACTTGCCAGTTAGCGCAGTTTTTTTGGTGTTTTTTGTTGGACTTAATCAAATCACATACCAGTCATATGTTGTTTTTAGGCCTGCATTGGACTTTCTTCCTTAGTGTCTCAAGTATGGTAGTATATACCTTGCTGGAAAAAATTGGTATAGACCTTGCCGAAAAAAAAATAGTTTCTGAACATAACATGATATGCTATTAGCAAACAGTGGCGCCTTAAAGAACCTGTGCTGCTTTATCTTAAAATATCTGCTACCGCTGCATTCTTTCCTCATTACCTGCATGTTTTTTTCTTAGAAAATCAATCATTGTGCTTCGTTCTCACAATTCCTTTCAATTCCATTTGAGTTTACAATGATATATCTACTAAGCCAATCTTCTCTGATGTTTCCAGGGACTTTTTAGACCAGCCTGACCAGGATGAGATGCCTCATGCTATCAGTGTGACACCAGGAGAGCAAGCGGCAATTGGGCAGGTATGCATGCCATAATTACATTTTGCTGCATAAATACACCATACTTGTCCTCACATTTCCACCTTGGTCGGATTTGTATTTGTATTTCCAGCTGGAAGCCATGGGGTTTGACAGAGCACGTGTCATCGAAGCATTCTTAGCCTGTGACAGGAATGAGCAACTAGCTGTGAACTATCTTCTTGAGCATGCTGGTGAAGAAGACTAGAGAAAGTTACTTCAATATTGGGTGAGAATTCTTCCATGGTCATCCTGGTGCCTTAACTAGTTTAGCTCTGGAGAAACACGTACACTAACGATGTATTTTTCTTCTTTGTGCGACCGTGACAGAGCTTGTACAGAATATCTGATCCAAATTGATCGTGACCATTCCGAGTGACTACGCAAGTTGAGATGATCCTAACACGCAGCTGAACAGATCATCTCTTTGCAAAACACCTAGGTTTACTTCCTGCCTCGGGCATTTTAAAAACTTGTAGAATGAGCGCTTTTAGCTTTTATTGGGACCTATCAGAATGACAGAGTGGTACTTTGATGTTGTTTCCCGTCAGTTCTCCGGTTGATATCAGTGGCGGTGAACATCAGTTCGGATGGTATATGTGGTGAAAATCAGTTCTATTGATATATCGTCCATTACCAGCTTTGGGTTGTATATAGAGATAGCACAACAGTCCGCATAATTGAAAAAACAAATATATTCCTGTTTTCTCCTGTCCCTTCTCCAGCGACTAGGGCGGACACCGCTTTGCCCCTCCCTCTGCCGGCCAGGCTGCAGGGCCCTGCTTCATCTGTCTGCTGTTTAGGCGATGGTAGGGGTGGGAAACTGGGCGCTTCGATTTCAGTGAGTAGATAGGGTTTGCCTTTGTTTTTCCAGGGGTCGCATCGGTGGCTGGGACGGCGCTGTGTTGGAATATGGTGCCACTATTTCTCTTGTCTGGAAGGTGCTTCGATTAGTGGTGTCGTGGAGTAGGTGGCTCGGTTGTCTCACCGTTCTTTAGATCTGGCGAGATCAGTTTTTTAGGTGTGTTCGTCGTTATCTGTGACAGCGCTAGCGGTCAGAACGAGGTGGTTGCTTTGAAGCAAGGGTGTTGGTTCGAGGTGGTGGATCTACGGTTCTTCTCATGCTTGGTCGATGGGATGCGGTGGATCCGGTTTTAAGACAACACGGGGTGTCCCTTGGCCGATGTGTCACAACAGCATGCGCCTCCCTTCTTGCAGCATGCATGGTCATCGGCCTCCCTTCTTGCAGCATGCCTCAAAGCCTCGCTGGTCATGGTGCTTGATATGGCAATGGTAGAGGCTCGACGTCTCTTTGGGTGTGCACATCGACGGCTGGAGTTAGACGACGGCTCCTGGCTTTAGCGGATGCAGAAAACTCTACGTATCGTGTTGTATTTCTCAATCTCTCGGGGTTCTATCTGTCTTTTTAGTTTCCACCGTTTGTTCATATACACCTGGTTGCTAAAAAACAAGGGTTGTGTTATATATCGTGGTAGAAGAGAAGCTGTGATCCCAGCCAACATGGACATAACCAAACCGTGTTGATCCTTGTTCCTTGATAACCGTGCAGCATATATCATGAGTTCGATACAGGCATTCATGATTTGTTCTTTTTGAAAGCACAGGCATCTATTTTTGTCACTCGAAGTGCAATGCAAAACTGAACAATACGTTGATGCACCTAAACTCCGTTTCACGCTCAGTGGTCATAGTACTGAGGTGAGGCCCGAGCAGCATAGTCATAACTTCCACAGTTCATCCATCCTTGAAAATCAGTTAGTCGTGTTGAACATAGTGAATCTGTTTTCCCAGATGAACAAGAGTCGCCTCCGGTAGCGCGAGTATAAACAGATGAATAATCTTGCTCTGTAATTATTATCACCAGCCCACCGAAGGTGAGAAACAAACTGCATATTTCTCCTATAAATGGCTATGGGATACACGGCCTCTCACGGCACCCTCGCGTGCGAGCATACCTGGTCCGTTTGATTCCGTGGCTACATGATTATTTCACTCCTGCTTGCATTCAATACCCGTTGGATGGAGCAATTTTGTTGTTCACTTTCTGGTTAGCGGAATGAGTTAATAACACTAATAGTTCCTATACTTGTCGGACTGGCTCAATTTAGTTCTCCTACTCGGAATTTGCTAAAAAAAATCTGTGTACTTGTGAATTGAGTTCGATTTAGTCCTAATCCATGTTTGACATCGAAATTGCGCTGACTCAGATGCCACTTGGAGGCGTGTCCCACTTGCAGGAGCAAAGATGGACCACAAATTTGCAGTTAGCCCCTCCCGCGTTACTCTGTTACCCTTAGTTAACCTTCCATTGTAAATATGTCACTCCACCTTCCAGTCACCACCTCCGTCGCCTGCTCGTCGCCTCCACCTCCATCGAGTTCTTCCTTTTTTCCTTCCTTGAATAGAACTCTCTAGGCTGAAAGGATCTGTAACATCGTGGGGCGCTCTGCATAATGGATATGATGGGGAGGGGGATACGTGCACATATCCGGCGGTGAAAAAACATTCTAGATGTGGGAGGGTGTTCTTGCAAGATTCCAGTCTACATGGTGTCTGAATCAGCGCAATTTCGACATCAAACATGCATTAGGACTAAATCGAGCCCAATTCACAAGTACACGGACAAAATTTAGCAAATTCCAAGTAGGAGGACTAAATCGAGTCAGTCCAACAAGTACAGGGACTGTTAGTATATTTCACTCTAGCGGAATCCTCCATGATGGGTGGGCCTTGCTGCGTGCGGTGCTAGAAAATTGAGGCAACGAGAGCTCCTCGTGGGCGTGACTGATTGAAATCCTTTTGGTAACCTAGATCTGAACCGTGGACAAAATATTTCATCCATATCCTTCCAGCTCCACACACAGCCCGCCTCACCCGGATGAGCACCGGCGCTGGAATGGCCGGACCTGACCGGCGACGAGTAGGGACAACCGTCAGGGAGAACTAGGAGAAG
This sequence comes from Avena eriantha, assembly GCA_910589775.1. NCBI lineage: Eukaryota > Viridiplantae > Streptophyta > Magnoliopsida > Poales > Poaceae > Avena > Avena eriantha. Next base: position 37,690,770 of record OU342745.1, on the reverse strand, counting down.
CCGCACCGGCCTGGTCTGGTTCGTCATCGACGAAGGACGGCATGGGAGCCACATGGTTTGCGCGATTCGAAGCATGGGATTGCTGTGTCGGGGATCGACCAGAAAAAAACGACGGGTCTGGGTGGCCGGCGAGTTGCGAGGTTGGGCGGCGAGGCTCATGGTTGTGTATGGCGTGCTGCTGCTATAGGTGTGCTCCAATCCTCTTTATCTCTCATGCACCCCTCCCGCTTTAGAGGTTATCTATGGCGTGCTACCACTACAGGTGTGCTCTGATCTATTGCTTAAGTTAAGGCATGCATTTTTTTTATTTTTTTATTTTCTTGAGACAATTGTTCACTTAGGCATGCATATAGGGGACATGTTTGTGTATGGGCTCATCTGGTAATTAAGTGTAACCTCTTTATGCTACTGTTTTGTGACCTCATCTAACGAAAGGCAGTTTGGATGATGAAAAGTCGATTGGTTAAACGCATACGGTTCATCTTCTTTCTCTAGATAATGGTTGTGAATTGTGCCATATTAAGGGCATGGCTATGCCTATGTTGTTCTTCATTTGATGAAGATGTACAGGGTGTAGCTCTATTTTTTTACTAGGTGAATTTCCTATTTAAAACTCTCTCTCTCTCTCTCTCTCTCTCTCTCTCTCTCTCTCGACTCTATGACCTTCTATCCTACGGTTTAAGTTAGCAATCTTTGTAGCTTGATGAAGATCTACAACTGTTATTGTGGCTCTTCTCCTCATGTTTTTGAGTTCTTCCTCTCCTTTATCTTCTCTCTCTCTAAACTCTAAGTGTGTGTGTTTTGGTTCAAGCTCGAGTGGTGAGTTATGAGCTATGTGGTCTCAGGTGGTCCTCTATTTATAGTGTTCCTAAATGGCCATGTTGCTCACACCAATGCCATGTAGTTAGGTGAATCACCTGCTTGTGTATGTGTGAAACCACCAATGTTGGCTAACTTATTCATAGGTGGTAAGGGATGTTCGATGGTTAAGCCCATGTTGGGTTAAACTTATGCGTGTATGCCAAAATTGGCATATGACCCTTTTGTTTGTATGTGCAGGGGTGGTATTTAGATATGTCTGATTAGGCATGTCGATTTGGCCTTTGTCATGTTCTGGTTTTGGAACATGACAAGTGTTTATTATTTGATTTATGATGTTTTTGATTTAGTTTTCATCGATGGCCCTTTGTAATTCTGTTTAGATGATTGTTCACACATTTCATTACTATGAAGTTTGATTGGTTTGGATTTTTAATTGATTATGTTTAGAATTCCTAGAGTTCTAGGGTTCTTAGCAGAATCTAATGCCTTGATGATTCCTTTGGTGATTCTTCTTGTATAGTAGTTACTAAAGTTTCTATTGGTTTAGAATTTTGATTGTTGGTGATTAGTTTTCTGGAGTTCTACCTATTCTTGATAGAATCATAAGCCCGCGGTTTTCCTTTGGTTGATTGTCTTATATTTTGATTTCTAGCATTTCTATTGGTTTGGTTTTTCTACTTGATCTAGTTGAAATTCCTGGCAGATGACTACCAGGTTACTTAAAGATTTAACTGGATATTTTAATAGTTCTTAGATCTATTCTACAGGTTTTGGGATATTCTAATTGGTTTCAAATGTTCACAGTGAAGCATTTTGACTTTGATACTTTCCAGTATATTTTGATTTGTTGCTTCAATACTTAGGCTTAGAGTTTAGGGTTTAATCCTAGACTCTTATAAAGGATTCTTATATTAAAGGGTTTTTCCTTAAGGCAAAGCCTACATTATAACACTGACATGTGTTTTCTATGTTGTTTGCATTGACAAGTTGAATATCAAGATTTGAGGCAAAGATTGAGAAGATAGATAGTGTAGTGTAGGGTTTTTGATTAGGTTTATCTTTTATTTGGAATTTGTTGTAATTCTGGGATCATGTACTCATATTTGAATATAAATAAAGATCATATTGCTTTCATACACTTGTGTTTGTAACTTTCAATTTATGTCATTTAAAATTTGTGTGTGATACTTGGATTTGAATGGAACATTATATCTCATTGTCTGTGATTTATATGTGGATGTGTGTTATTTGAATTTGAATTCAAGTTTGACTTAGGTCAATTTCCATTATAAATTCATTCAAGTTAATTTATTTTTGTGTTTGAATGAGGTTTCTAATCCTAGTGACCATTTGGTTGCAATCAACCTCACTAGAGCCAAATTCAAACAAGTTATATTTTTTTTCTGAATTGACCCCCTAAATTTCTATATGCGTGCTATGCAATAATATCAATTCACACATCTACCCTTCCTATAATATATATCCCTAGGTCATTATAATTATGTTCTCTCTAGAGGATCCCTCGCAATGTAGCTCCAGGGCCGGGTAGGATGCTTTTGACAAGTGCCCTTGCCGTCGCGCAAGCTCTGGCAAGGAGGGAGCTTCCTAGAATGGTGATTCTTTCTGCTAGTCTCGTGATTGATCATAGCATGTCCGTCCCCAGTTCTCCGTGCCCCGTGCCCTGGTGTGGTAGGTCTTCCTTTATCGTGACATACCCCCTTGGTCCAATGAGGAACAACGTCCAATTGGCCGGGTTCAGGTGGGCCTTGAATTGGTTTAACTGCCTGTGTCCAAGCACGACCATCTGCCACGTCGGCTGGTCCGTGACCTTGAATGTGCAGAACTGAGTGACGGAATTCCTTGTTTCCCCCGTGACCTCCTCGGTGTTCTCGCCTGGGTCGCTGGTTCCACAATTCAGCCTGAGCTGATTGACGGGGATTTGCGGTTAGTCCAAAATCGTAGAAGAGATGGTACTCCTGGTTGTGGTTGGGTCTACCTATGCTCCCCCGTATATGTACATTTGTGATATATGGAGAAACAAGGAGCGAAGAGTCGGGGTGCTTGTTCCGGGTGGCGGGCTGAAGGACGTGAGGTTCTGGAGTCTCTGAGGACCCGAGCATGGCGGCTTGAGCTATGTTTTTGTCGACCTGGCTCATCATAGATCTGGTCCAGAGGTGGTTCAGTTTATAGGGAGGAGGATTCTGTGGGATGAAGGACATAGGTGGTCATGTCTCCTCATCCTTCTTTCTAACCAGGTTGACGCATGTCGGTAAGCGCCGGGGTGTTTGCTCCTGCTCAGCCTCAAACTCCATCCAACGTTGCACCGTGCGACACTGGTTGTATCCATGGGAGCTTGTCTTGTGATATCCGCACCCGTTGCCCCTTGTTTGTGCGGCTGGCGACACCCTTCTAGCGTAGGGTGCTCCTGTCGTTGGTCGCCTTCTCACAGTATGGTGAGGTCAGCCCTACTCCCAACATGGCCCGACCTGACGTAGGAGGAGCAGGGTCCTTCGTAGTCTGCTTTCATACTCGTCCAGGTCCCCGTGGAGAGCGATGTCCATATCCGATCTTTGCACGACCCTACGGGCTGGTCTGATCTCCGAGCCTCGGCCGGGGGCCTCCATGTCCTAGCACCCTGGGCATCTTTCTTCCAAGCAGAGGGGCGAGACCCGATTCCATTCCGTCGACTAGGGTGGTCGGTCGAGGTTCCACCTAGGTGCGTCAAGCCCCGAGCTTGGGGCAGTGGCACGCATTCTCCACCTACGTATCCTAGCAGGTTGACATGATGCATCCTTCTCCCGTACTCGCACTCCATGTCGGGTGACCGAGACTCCCTGAGGTCTGTGTGGCCGTTTGCACGGTGCAGGTCACCTGATCCGTACTCCTCCCACCGGGCGTCAGGTGGGAAGAATCTTGCCGCTCTTCTCCCGAAGTTGAAAGTGACCTCTGACCGAGTTCCGCGGGCCCTCGAGTTTTCCTTACTGTGCCCAGAGCGGTTTTGGGTTGTCAGAGGTCATGTAGACCCAGTGGTCCGGACTCCCGGGCGTTGTCGTGGTAGATCCGATCTGCATGACGCGGGCTCCGCCTGCCTAGCGCGCTAATCAACGAAGGATAGTTTTCATGATCCCCTCGTAGTCTCACTTTCGAAGATGGAAGAGAGTTTATTTTTGTGGCAATCAGCTCGGGCCAACAGGTTTGGATCTTTCAAAGACAAAGACGAAGGTATATGTGTAATGGGGAGAATTCTCTCAGACTTTATTCATAGGATGACCAGGAGATCGTACATGATATTTATAGGAGATCTCAGCGGGTTTATAATGATACCCGACGAGAGATGAAGCTAGAGTTATGACTAAGGCAAAAGGGTAAAGACTCAGGCGTCTATGGCGTGTCCTTCTTCGAGTGAATGTTCTTCGGTACTTATAGGTGTTTATGGCGGTGGAGTCTTCCTTAGTCAAGTTAGGTCTTCATCTTACTTTGCAAGTAATCTTGATCTCCGATCTCTCTTGGACACATGTCTAGTCTTCGGGATCCACGGAGAGTCGTCTTGCATCCACACCGGTCAGGTTGGTTGAGAGCTTCTAGATGTAGGCCTTTAGGTTCTTGAACGTAGAGGTAGCCGTGGGCAGGAATCGTGGGTTTAGCCTCATGTAAAATACATGCCTAAGTCTACCCATCATCGACACCATGAGACCCTCTAGAAGGAAGAATCCATGGGATTGGCTTGTACTTGAGATAAAGTTTTGGATGTAGATAATGATTATGTAGCAGCTCTTGTCACATTTCCTTCTCGCTAAGTTTCTCTATTTTGAAACCCCCGATAATTTGGGCAACAAATAATATAATCTATTTCGTCTGGGAATAATTTTTCTTTAGCTTGAAAACGTAGGAAAAACAAAACGGCTAGTAGTTGTGTTTCCCAGGATTCCTAATCCTTGGTTAGGTGGGAATTATAGCTTTGAGCTCGGTCAAAGTCCTTAGTCACTGGATTCTCGTTGTGATCCGTGTTGGTCAGAGTGTAAATTAGATTTAATTTTGAACTTAACAGTGGTTGCTGAAATATTTTAAAATGTTCGAACTTGTGATGAACCGAAGTTCAAACTAGTTGCTGGAGATGCAACATGCCAGCCAAAATGTTCAAAGAGACCAATGAGCGCAATGTTGCTCTCAAAGGTGTCTCCTCATACTTGCCCATTAAAGAACAGCTACACACTGACACATATGCAAGCTGGCATTTGGGGCTATTTTTTTTAAAATAATACGATTTATTTAACAAATTTCACGAATTTGAGGAATTACGAATCTAGCGTGGCGTCTGTGTTTGAAATGCCGACCACACCCTATCGGTGTTTGAAATGCCGACCACAACCTATCAACATTTGAAATACCGACCACACATGTTATCATCTTGTTTTTAACAAAGGAAAGAGAGCCCAGTCGGTAGTTCAAATGCCGATAGGTACTGGTTGGTAGTTCAAATGTTGATAGGTACTGGTCGGTAGTTCAAATGCTGATAGATACTGGTCGAACGCCGCGCTAGATTCGCAATTCCTTAAATTCGTGTATTATTCATGAAATTTATTAAATAAATCATATTATTTTAAAAAAAATAGCGGCATTTGGGAGTAAAAACACTAGGCGTCAACGTTACGGCCCCGCCGTTTATTTTTTTGTTGAACCGAGATAGGTCCCGGAGGACCTAGATACTGCGATTAATGCGGTGGGTACAACTTATAGCAAGGAAGGAAAGAAAAATAAAAAAATTACACGCAAGTCCCTCAGAATTACAACCAGCACCCTATAGAAAATCATCGAAACACGATCCAATCCCTGCATCCCACAACAAGCTCGCCTCCTCACGCGACCGTCGTCGCCGGATCCGGGGACGTCCAGCAGCAACGAATGATGCCACACGGAGGGAGCAGACAGGCCGCACTTGGCGGTTGAAGAAGCCCGGGCCCCTTAGCACACGAGCTCGGCGAGGCCAACGCCATGGCCACAGATAGCGGTTAGCATAAAGCCTCTGCTTGGGAATCGTCAAAGATGACACAGTATTGCCACCTGGAGCAACCAGATATTGTAAAACAGTGAGATTGGGGCAAACAACCTTGACCCAGACTGCTGGTCCGTGTCAGTTTATATAATAGGATTAACTAGATTTTTGTTATAATACGTTTACACATAGGACTCCTACTCCTTATCGTATATAGAGTTTAACACCCTCCCTCAATCTCAACCTCTCTTAGGATCTAGAAGATTGAGATTGCGCCTACAACCTACAAACTGCGGCCGTGGAAGAGGCTTCGTGAAGATGTCAGCTTTCTAGAGTTATGTGTAAAAAGAGAGGTCTGACCAACATGTGAGATGCTCATACCTGCTCCATTAGTGGTGCGAGATCATGACCACGATATGGCTCCTGGGTGGAGAGCTTGCCCATCTCACTCGTCACGTGATTGGTAGCCCCCGTGTCCATATACCACGTCGGATCAATAGCGTAGGACGGAGTGTACCCGTGCTCGTTACCCGCCATGGCAGTGGCATCCTACTTGTCATTGCCCTTGCCATTGTTGCCAATGACGAGTAAGTACTACTTGAAGCATCGATGACATCGGGAGGCGATATGGACCTCAAGGCCACACAGCTGGCATGCCTGCTGGGCACAGCAATAGGAGTAGCAGGCGCGCGAACGACCACCACACGTGATGGGGGGGGGCTGCTGAGGTGTGGGCGTCGGCTTGCCACTAGCCGGTGACAGCTTCTGGGGTTTACCGCGAGCTGCAGCATTGGCGGAGGAGAAGCTCGGGGAGGCATGGTGCGCCTTGACTCGCTGTTTGCGACCGAGGAGGCGCGAGTAGAGTTCACGAGGCTGAAGCGGAGTGTCGCGACCATTGACGTTCTCCACGAGATTATCATAGTCGTCGTCCAGGCCGTTCTTGATGTAGGTGATGAAGTCCTCGGAGGAGAAGTGGCTAGCCAATGGAGGCCAGTGTGTAAGAGAGGCCGATCATCTTGTTGAAGTAATCCGTGAAGTTGAGGTCATAGAGCTTGGTCTCACCTAGCTCGGTGCGAATAGCATGAGCATGCACCTGAGACTGAGAGGCGAAGCTGGTGTGAAGCGCCATCCACGCATCCCGAGACGTAGCGACAAAGAGGACCAGTGATACGTCCATTTTGCATCACTATTCTATATCATAATTTAGTGTTATTCATTGATATATTTCATATTAAGAGATGATACTTATGTTATTTCATCTGTTTTTGCATGGTTGATGACTTTTGGAGGATGGACCGCTATAGTCAGGATTCTGATGGAAAAGGCGCTGTTTGGAGGCGAAATTCGCGAAGATCAGAAAATCCGGGAAAATACATGGAAAATTCTATTTTTCCAAAATACGAAGGATGCCAGAAGGGGGAGCGGAGTTGGGCCACAGGGGTCCCACACCACCCCCTGGCGCGGGCCACCCCTGGCCACGCCACCAGGTGGTGTGGCCACCCTAGCCCACTCCTGGCTCTCCCCTTTGGCGTATATTATCCCCACGAAACCCTAAGCCTGGGAGAGCGACCACAGAAAGATTTCGCCGCCTTTGCGGGGCGAAAAACTGCAGAGAGAGAAAGAGCTCTCTGGCAGGCAGGAGTCTGCCAGGGAAATTCCTTCCAGGAGAGGGGAGATCATCGCCATCAACACCACCATCAAGCTGGACTTTATCGGGATCATCATCATCATCATCATCATCATCATCATCATCTATATCATCATCTCCACCAGCACCACCATCACCACTCCATACCGCTGTAACAATTGGGTTGAATCTTGCATAGTTCTTAGGGGAAACTTTCCTGGTGTTGATTACTTGTTGTAGTTGATGCTATTGAGTAGAACCATCAAATTATCATTTATGTTCATATTGTTACTTATCATTATTTCATCTCTGATCTTGATCCATATGATGTCTTGTGAGTAGTTCGTTTAGTTCTTGAGGACATGGGAGAAGTCATGTTGTTAGTAGTGGAATTGTGTTGAGAAAGATTCAATAGTTTGCCATTTAAGTTGTGGTGTTATTCTTCAAGTGGTGTCATGTGAACGTCGACTACATGACACTTCACCTTTATGGTCCTAGGGGAATGCATTGTGTATTTGGCTACTAATCGCAGGGGTTGTCGGAGTGACAGAAACCTGAACCCCCGTTAGGAAACCTTTGCACAAGGGATGTCAGGATCTCAGAGTTTAAAGATGTGGTTAGGTTTCTATCTTAATTACTTTCTTGTAGTTGCGGATGCTTACAAGGGGTATAATCACAAGTATGTATTAGTCCTAGGAAGGTCGGTACATTAGCATAGGTTCACCCACACAACACTTATCAAACTAAAGAAGATTAATCAACTATATGAAGCGAAAGCACTTGACGATATCCCCGTGTGTCCTCGAGAACGTTTGATCACCTTAAGTAATACAACTGGCTTGTCCTTTGCTAAAGAAAGGATTGGGCCACTTACTGCATTTATTATTATTACCTTCTATTTACTCGTACTTTATTTATCTACATTATCAAAAAACCCTAAAAATCTGTTTGCTAAGTATTTACAGAGAATTCCTGCTCCAAGCCACTCGTGAATACCTTCTTCTCCTTGTTGGGTTCGACACTCTTACTTATCAAAAATATTGCGATACACCCCCTATACTTGTGGGTCATCAAGACTATTTTCTGACGCCGTTATCGGGGAGTGAAGCGCTATTGGAGAGTGGAGCTGTTAAAGGAAACTTCTACTGTGAGTATTGTTTATTTCTGTTAGTTGCTTTATTCTCAATATAGATAATTCACTTAGTTTCTTATTTCGAAATGCTACTACCACTGCTAAGGTAGTAGATGAACCACCACCTGCTGAGAATAATACTTTTAAGATACCTACAAGAATTGTTGATTGTGTTATGGATAACTACTATTCTGGAGATGGAAATGTCCATCCCGGTGATCATTTGCTCTTTATACAGGAATTATGCGGGTTGTTTAAGTGTGCAGGTATTACAACAGATCAAGTCAAGAAGAAGCTATTCTCATTATCACTGAAAGGAAGAGCCGAGGAATGGTACAAGCTGCTGAAGAATGGTCAAGCTCTTGAATGGGAGGAAGTAGTACCTCTCTTTTATTTAAAATTTTATCCTCCTAGTGAGATTTATAAAGATCGGAATCAAATATACAACTTTTGGCCTCTTGATGGAGAGAGTATAGCTCAAGCTTGGGGAGATTGAAGTTACTAATGCTTAAATGTCCTATTCATGAGCTTCCTCACAATATTATTATCAATAACTTTTAAGCAAGGCTTTCTCTTCATGTTAAGGATCTATTGGATGCTTCTTGCGCTGGATCACTTACACGCATGGAAGGAGGAGCTAAATGGGATCTTTTAGACCGTATTCAAGACAATGCTAAAGCATGGGAGAATGATAAAGGAAGAAAGTCAGGTATAAATTATGATTATGAATGCATTGAATCTTTTATGGGAACTGATGACTTTCGTAATATTAGAAATGCTTATGGCCTAGACTATCAAGCTATTGCGAGTTATTTTAAAGCTTGTGCCTCTTATATTGAAATTCCTAAAAAGAAGTGGAATAAGTATCATGAGCCATATAAAGATACCGTTGATAGTGTTCCTGCAAGAAATACTGAAGTTTATACTACTAATCATGTTTTACCTGAACCTTACATTGAGAAAATGCCTTTCCTAGTTAAGATAAAGGAACATTCTATGATAGCTGGTATGGTTAATGAAAGTACAGATATAGCTGTTGAACCTGATGAACAAGTGGATGATGAACCTGTAATAGCAAATGTGAAAGACTTTGTCACTAAATATGAAGAAGCTGGACACACTATCCTCTATAAGGATACTTCTAATATTGTTTCACAAAGTAGTGTTATGAGAGCTAGTGTCCCTGTGTTTTCTGTTAGAATAAGTGATCATTGCTACAATGGTTCTTGTGATAGTTATATCGTTAAATTTATGCATGATACTGAAAGTTATTATGAGAGAGGGAAAATTGTTCTTATGCATCTCAATAATATCAAGTTTCCTCGCTTTGTACTGAAAGTCTTTATGTTACATTTGTTTTGCCTTCCTATGCTAGCAGCCTCTGGTTTCAACAATTTATTTTCTTACAAAATTACCTTGCATAGGAAGTGGGTTAGACTTAAACATGTGTATTTTTGATTCTTGATGCTCTCTTTCACTTTAATTCATATTCTTCTGTGAGCATCATTGAAATTATCATGTCCATCTTAATGGTTATAAAGAAAGAGCTTTTTGGGAAAACAACCCAATATTTTTTCTTTTAGTTTGTTTTTGTTTATTTGAGTCTTGGAAGTTACTACTTCTGCAATAACCTCTCACTATCCCTTTTATTTGGTTTTTGTGTCAAGACCAACCCCTAATGAGAGAGAAGTAAGATTTGGGAAAGTTGCTATCCCGAAACATATTTTTGTTCTTCACTGTAAAAATTCGTGAAAAATGTTTGTACGTCGGATTGAGCTGTAATGTTTTGTGCTTTTGCCCCAGGTTATTGTTTAACTTTCGTTAGTTTTGCACTTTTTGATTTGAGCAATAGAAGATTTTCGAAAAAAATGATCTTTACCTGCTAGTCTGTTTTGACAGATTTTTACCACTTGCATTTGCCTCTTATACCGATTTCCTTTTGGGATTTTGGAAGGAGTTGTTTCAGTAGCTTATGTTTTGATGGATTTCATTTGAAATTGAACCTAAAAGGTTTATTACCTCGCATGCACTAAATGTTGCTAATGAGAATTGTGTGAAAGAGATTTTTAGGTTGTAGGAGAAAATGGTGTAATAAGATGGTGAATGGTTAAATGACTCAAGCAATATGTGTATGAAGATGAAGATATTGATGTTATTCAAGCGGTGATTACAAAAGAATTTATTCGATACCAAGTTCAGAGACATGGAGAGTCTGCTTTTGAATAGGTAACAATTCTGGTAAAAAGTGTCTGCGAAAAATCTGTCAAGTTATGTTTTTGCAGTTTTTATCTAACAAGGAAAGCAACGAAGCGAAAGAGGGACGAAAACGGAGCCAGGGTGGCTCACACCACCCCGTGGCGCGGGACCTGGTCCTCCACCAGGGGGTGTGGCCACCCCGGAGTCCATCTCCGACCCATTTTCTCCCAGTACCTTCCTTTTGTTGTAAAAATTTGTAATATATAATCCCCCAGATCCCCCGAGGTTCATATATCGTGTTCTCGTGTGTTTTCGTTTCGATCTGTTTCTGCCAGGAACTATTCTTAAAATTTTAGAAGCACAATGGTCTCCGCCAACGATAAGGGCAAAGGGCCTACGGAGGAGGATCTCCAAGACTCTGAGCAGGAGGAGGAGATCGATAGTGAAGTTGAAGAGGAGGCAAAGGAAGACCAGCATCCGCACACCAGCACCACCATTGCAAGCATTGGAGTGGTGGCAAACCCTACCAGGTTCAAAAGGACTGCACGAATGTCCACTAGAGGGAAGACTCCATGTCATTGCTTGGCTTCACGGTCACCTTCTCCACGCACCAAGAATCCCTTCCATACCCTTATACATGAGCATCAATTCTGGAATATGCCCAAGGATAAACTACCCTCCAATTGGGATATGCCTCGTTCTAACCATGCAGGAAAAGAAGACTTTAAGGAGGAAGGGTGGGGAAAGAATCGCAAGAGCTGGGATTCACAGCCCGACATGATCATGAACCGCATTGAGAAAAATTCGGAGTTGATTCGTACTCTCACATTCGAGATTGAGGACTTGAGGGAATTGATTGAAAAGCTCATCGAGAGAATACCACCACCACCAAAGGAGTAATTCGTCATCAGGCTTTGGCATCCCCTTGGTTTGTTCCAAGCTTGGGGGAGTGCCGCGGTATCATATCACTATCTTCTATCTTTTTACCTTTTTAGTAGAGTCATATCATGAATAGAGAAGTTATCATGTAGGATGGTTTGCATTATAGAACTGTCCCCCTCTTGTTAGATATCTATGTATCCCTTGGTGTGAGTTGCCGTTATGGAATATTAATGAGAAGTTCTATCATTCACTCTTTTGCATATCTTATATCAGTTTTTAATTTCTGTTATATGATTGATCTTGTTGTTAGTATTGGTATCACTTTGGGATCATTGAGTAAATTTAGTTGGTTTTGGCAAACCTGGCTGGTCAGTAGTAGCACTATTTGAGAATTGAATGAAAAAGAGAAAAGTACTTTTAAGAAATATAATGTCATCATCTTTCTTTCTTGATTGGCTCATAAGCTTAGTATTCTCTAGTTAAGATCTTTTGTGCTTCCAAGGAAGATTGCATGTTTGTTTTTATCACCTATATGTTTGTTTGTTTCCTTCAACTCTTATGCTTGCTACCCAACCCTTCTAGCCTAAAACCTGTACTGAGAGGGAATGCTTCTCGTGCATCCAATCCTTAAACCAAAACCTATGCCATTTGTGTCCACCATACCTACCTATTAGCATTATTTCTATTCCATGTAAATTCATGTTTTTATCTACCTTTCGAATTAAACTTGTTATGTGAAAATTAGTGATTAAAGCTCTCACGAACTTGATGGCACACTTTACTTTCTCGCACTTAATAAACTTGAACCATTGTGCCCATCTATGTTGCGTATATGCTTGCGCTTTATAAGTTGTGAGTTAGTAGAACCATGTTACCATGGTGAACGCTTTCAACATTTCACTTATTTAGTTGATATCATGATTATTTTGCTTATGGATCCCTGCGGTGTGAAATAAAAGGGGAGTTTGTAAGCTCATGGAGTTTGTACATGTGTTAGAGAAATGCCTGGGCCGCTAGCCTAAGCCATGCCTAATCATGGTGGAAACTTGCAGCATAACCATAATGAGCAATCTGTGAAGCATCCTTAATAAAAACCTAAGCAAATAGCAAATAAAAAGATCGTTGAGATGCTCATTGTCTGCTTGCCTTGTCATTTTAATATGGGAATGCTTCCATATCATCGGGCAAGGGGTACCCCGTTGGTGGTTCTCCATGATACACATGTATTTACAATGACAAGAACTTACTCGTGACTAAAGTTGAGTAGCATGAGGTATGGTACTCGTAAGCACGGGGCATGAGATTTCCAACTTATAACTTGTCAAGCATATCCTCATATTTGTTCACTTTAACCTTAATCACCTCAAGATGCTTATGATCGGGGCAATGAGAGCTGAAAGCTAATAAGTAACAAAAAATTTGGAAGCTCTTTATGAAACTTGAAATCCCTGCTTCCCTCTGTGAAGGGCTTATATTTTACTTTTTAGTTGAGTCAGTAAACCTATTCCTTTCTATCTCAGCAAGTATTTTGAGTTGTTGTGTTTCATTCATTCATATGATGATTTATTGAATCATGTTTCTGAAGGAAATATGCCTTGAGAGGCAATAATAAAGTTGTTATTATATATTCCTTGTATATGATAGATGTTTATTTTGCATGCTATAATTTTATTGATAGGAAACATCAATACATCTGTGTTTAATAAACAAAAAGGGTTCCTAGTTATGCCTCTCTTATAGACTAGCTTGTTGATTAACAAGATGATCAAAGTTTCCTGATCATGGACATTGGATGTTGTTAATAACAAGGTCACAACATTTGTGAAATGATGTGATGAACATTCATCCGAAGTATAGCATTACGATCAAGTCATTATGTTTGTATTGCTATAACATCATACAAAGTAGTCTTAGTCCTTAAACCATGAGATCATGTTAATTGCTAACACCGAAAGAGTATCTTGATAACATCAAACGTCACACCGTAACAGGGTGACTATAAAGATGGGTTCAGTACTACGAAGGTGTTATGTTGAGGCTCATGGATCAAGAGTGGGATTTGTCAATCCAGATGACGGATAGATATACTCTGGGCCCTCTCGGTGATATCACATTAAGATAGCTTGCAAGCAAGTGATGTGATCACTAGAATGTTATATCATGGGAACGAGAAAAGAGTGCATGTTGGTAATGAGATCAAACTAGGTATTTGGATATCGATGATCGAATCTCGGACATGTATTATATCATGAGACAAAGGGATTAAATTGCTGACGTTAAAGGTTCTCACGATCAGAGAAGTCATCGTTGAATGTGCAGGAGTCAGTATGGATCTCCAGGTCCCGCTTCTGATTATTGATCTAAGAGGAGTCTCAATCATGTCTGCATTATTCGCGAACCGTAGGGTGACACACTTAAGGGTTGCTAGACACCATTTAGGAGCACATATGTTCCAGACAAAAGGTTTGCAAAGCGCAGGAAATGTTTCGATAGAAACCGGAATTGTTTCGGGTGAAATTGCAGAAAGTGGTTCTGCATGTAATACTGAAATGTTGCAAGGGGTTTTATGTGAATGTTTGTTAATTAAAGTAATTAACAAAATTCTGAATAAAATAAATAAAAGAGTTTTATTAAATGAGAGAGCATTAAATTTGGAGAAATTTAATGCATTTAAAGTGGAGACTTTAAAAGAGAATGTTAAGGGGCATTTTAATGTGGAGGGGTTACCACCACATGAATGGGGGAGGTGAGGGGGCACCCCCCCTCCTCCTATAAAAGGCCACCCATTCCCTCCTTCATCCTCACACCTCCTCGTGAAGGATCTCTCTCCCCCTCTAGATATTCCCCCATGGTCTCGGATTAGCGAGATACATGTTCTCGGTGGCCTTGTGTCTAGAAGGAGTTGCTGCTTCCGCTGATTCGCTGGAGCGAGGAGGTGGAGGTTGTCCGGTGGCTTGAACGTGTGTGCGAGGACGGATGCGCTGCTGATTTGCAGCGCTCGGACTTCCACACGATCTTGAGATCGGCAAGCGTACGACTACATCAACCACGAGTTCCTACTCGTTAACAAAACTCGTTGTCTTCGAGGGTAAGTTCTCCATGGATGTATGTCTACCCGTTGCTCTATGCAAGTTTTAGCGATTCCCTATGCAAGTTTTAGAGATTCCCTATGCAAGTTTTAGCGATTCCCGCCAAACCCGCATAGAAACGATTCAAGGACGCCCACCAGGCACTTTCGTGCGGGTGGAAAACGAAGTAATACCATTACACATCAGTCCTTGATGGGACCCACAGACAGATTTATATACATCAACGACTCCATGAGTCAAGAATACCGGTATACAATACAAAGATCCAAATCACCTTGAAACGATAGAGCGTCCGACTACGGACAAGATGCAAATGGGGCTAAGAGCCCTGAAGAATAACCAATGGCGTCCATAACCCTGCCTAGGCCAAGCCGGATGGGTAACCCTGCTAACGACGTCGATCTCAAACCTGCTAAACAACCTATAGAGACTCGATACAACTGGTGGTTATTAGAGAGAGATAAGAAAGACCTATTCGGATTCAACCTGATACTAACACCAAACAAACCCATCCTGGTATTTCCCCCTCGAGAACAAACGAGGAAGTCGGACCAAGGAACTCACACAGTTGGGAATTTTACTCATTCCATTATAGTTGCAGCAATTACTAATCAGATATAGATATCATGAGTCATCCTGTTAGCATAAGTAGTGGGCAGTTTTAATCACCATTACGTTGCAGTGGGAACATTTACTAGTCAGATATAATTGTCCTGAGGAATCCCAAAACCCAGCAATTGTTGGCACTTTTATCACATTCCATTGGAGTTGTAATACTTACTAGGCAGGTATAACATGTCACGAAACAACCCAGCTCCACCAGTTGTTGGCATTTTTAATATCCATTCTGTTATAGTTGCATCTGTTACTAGTCACATATTAAGTCAAATTTATAGCACTACTTTAGTTATGCTTGTCTATGTTCGAGATAATGTGCTCCAAGTCATCCATAACCGCGGACACGGCTTTCAGAAAGTTTTACCCTGCAGGGGTGCACAAATAGCAACACACACTCGATCAACCTCGGAAAAACCAACTCAAAACCCAACGAGGCATTCACGACAAAGCGATCACAGGATTCAGAAATATTTCAGGGGGCCATCCCACTAAGCTACCCGCAACGAAGTTGGCCGGCTCCGGAACGGACCCAGTGTTTGTGTGGATGGCTGTAAACGACTGGGAACCCGAAAGTGTGACTGGGCTTGTCGATACAGCGAAAACGTGTCACGATCCTAAACAGTACACGGTCGGGATGAAGAAATTGGCGTTCCGTGTCGATGGCCTCGGTGTACCACGGTGAAGTGCTTGTCGTTCCGGTGACGATCTTGGCGGGCTTCAGACCCAGGTCTTGACGTGGCCTTCAGATCACCGAGATCGGGCTTCGGGGTCTCGGTGTTCCGTGAGGTAGATCTTGTCGATTCCGCGGTCTTTGGCCCCGTGTCGGCGTGCTTGTCGTCCGTGATGGCGATATCGAGGTCCCAGGTCAGGAACCTCGTAGTGTGGCTCCGTTAGAAGTTCTTGTCAGTGTCGATCCTATAGTGGCTCCATCTAGGCAGCTATACAAAGATCTCGATGCAGGCTTTGGTCATCTCACAAACACACAAGCTCACCCATACATGTACCATAGAGAACGAAACGAAGTGCACACTTAGCACAACCAGCTGAGAAACCACACACGAACGGTACGGTCGACGTCGTGGCTCACCGTTGCTACCGACGACGGACGGAGACGAAGTTGCGCGGGAGGGCGACCGGGGTGGAGCTGGGCCTGCTGCGGCACAGGGGAGGCAGGGAGGAAGGCGAGGCCGGGCGGTGGGGTCCGCAGAGCGACGGCCGGTCGCCAGGAAGGCGGAGCTCGTTAGGAGGCGAGGTGGCCGAGGTCGTGCTACAGGGCGGCGGGGCAGGAAGCGCTCGGGAGGAAGCTGGCGGAGGCTCGAGGTCGCGACAGAGGGGTCGGATAGGCGGCGCTGCGGCGTGCTCGACGAGGAGGCAGGGGCGGCGACCCGCGGAGCTTGGCGAGGCGGGGGCGCCTCTGGCGGGGCGAGGTGGTCGTGCGGGTCGAGGAGGAAGGAAGGCAAGAGGCGGGGTCGGGAGAGCGCACGAAGAGACGCAGGAGGTGACCAGGGAGCAGATGGGAGGCTGTGGTGCCGGTGAGGACGAGGAGACGCAGGCGGCGACCGGGGCCCTGGCAGCGGCGGTCGGTGTGGAGAGGATCGAGGCGGGGCTGGGCGACTCTGTCAACGAAGGAGGCGACGAGGGGCGCGACGTCGGGCCGGGGATCGCGGCGAGCGGGGCGGCGAGAGGAGAGCATGGGATGGCGAGGGGCGGCGGTGGCTCGATCGAACGGGCGGCGCAGGGACAAAGGAGAGAGACGGGGTAGGTAGGAATGCGTGTCGAGGCCCAGGGGGAGTTGGCGCGGTGGGGCGTGTCGGCCGGCCAGGTGCCTGGGGATTGACACGGGGTGGGGCCCAGGGACCAGGGGAGGAGGCGGTTGGTGGCTGAGCGGGAGAATGGGATGGGGCGCGCGGGTTGGGGTGGGCGCCTGGGAGCGGCTGGCTGCGCGTGGGGTGTGTGTGTGTGAGTGCGTGTGTGGGCGGGGTGGGTCCAGGGGAGAGAGAGGGGGGAGGTGGCGACCCAGGGTTGGTTGAGGTGATGTGGAGTGTGTGAGGTGGCAAGCACCGATTGGTGCAGGTGAGGTGGAGGGGCTGGGTAGGATAGGCTGGGTAGGTTATTTGGTAGGAAGGGTTTGGGATTTAGTTTAGGTTTTATTTTAGGGCGTGGAGGTGGCCGGCCGGGCTTTCAGGCCTGGGGGGCTGCCTCCTAAAAAAATAAAAGAAATATTTATTATTTAAAACGGGGCTGTTGAAATCCGTTGATAGATAAAACAAAATATTCCGGAGACCCGGGTTTTTAATTGGAAATCAAGACGGGGCGTTTAGAAAACAAAACAGGTTTTTCGAAAATAGTTTAGACAAAACATATGCATGATGATGACGATGCTCAAATGCAAGGTGGCATGATGACATGAGCATGTGGTCATGATGATGCAATGCAGAAAAACAACGCGATTTTCTAGTAGTGGTTTTGCGGGGCGCCACAATTCGACACCACTAACAATGGATCTCGCCCTCGAGATCCGACTCATGGTACCGGAAAGAAGGTCGGCGATCTGAATCTTCTCGCTTCGTGTAGACCCTCACGACACCACTAACAAGGGGTCGCTGTCCGTGATCGTCGAGAGAACACTCCGGGAACAAAGGGCGAAGGTAGAGGTATCAACAAATAAAGCCACCTCTAGCTTCCGTGGACGGAGAAAAATTGCTGGATCCACCGATTCAATATACAAAAGCGAATGATGTGAGTAGTCGGATGGTGATTAGTCCATCTCGCACCCAAACCATTACTCTGCATATAAATAGGGGATTTATGCAACCAACTCTCGGAATTAGACTGAAGTTCTCGACAATCGAGGTTCGGAAAAAAGGAGTGATGCAGACTTTGCATCGGATCTGGCGTAGAGGATGTCGTCGTGTCGGAAAACACCAGAAGGCACATCAAGAAACAAAGAGAAGTCCAACAGATGAAGGATTCCTCAGATAGCACGAAGACCGGATGTAGAAGCACCGTTAACAAGGAAGGAAGCGAAACCCTGAAGGTACGATGGAAAACCCCACCACAAGAATTCCTAGACTCGAAGAAAAGATAAGGGGACAGATTCAAAACACGCTGAGGTAAGCGGAGAACAGCAGAGGGGTAAGGAGTAAAACAGACCTAATCAAATCTATCCAACCGACTTTGCAAAATAGTTTTGACACTCTACTTCGGCCGTTAGCTAGGTTATCCTACAGGCTGGACTTGTGGGGTATCGCAACTGCTGAGCTCTGATACCACTCTGTAACACCCTCAAATCGTCCCTGTGCAAGTTTTAGCGATTCCCGCCAAACCCGCATAGAAACGATTCAAGGACGCCCACCAGGCACTTTCGTGCGGGTGGAAAACGAAGTAATACCATTACACATCAGTCCTCGATGGGACCCATAGACAGATTTATATACATCAACGACTCCATGAGTCAAGAATACCGGTATACAATACAAAGATCCAAATCACCTTGAAACGATAGAGCGTCCGACTATGGACAAGATGCAAATGGGGCTAAGAGCCCTGAAGAATAACCAATGGCGTCCATAACCCTGCCCAGGCCAAGCCGGATGGGTAACCCTGCTAACGACGTCGATCTCAAACCTGCTAAAACAAAAGAGGTGCCGACAAAGGGCAAAGGAAAAGGAGGAGCGTCAGTACTGAGGCCAGTACACGGCGAGGCTAGAATTCGGCGGCTCTCGTCTACATAGGTATGGTGGGCTGAAGCAGCAGCGCAGCGACACTAAACAACCTATAGAGACTCGATACAACTGGCGGTTATTAGAGAGAGATAAGAAAGACCTATTCGGATTCAACCTGATACTAACACCAAACAAACCCATCCTGGTATTTCCCCCTCGAGACCAAATGAGGAAGTCAGACCAAGGAACTCACACAGTTGGCAATTTTACTCATTCCATTATAGTTGCAGCAATTACTAATCAGATATAGATATCATGAGTCATCCTGTTAGCATAAGTAGTGGGCAGTTTTAATCACCATTCTGTTGTAGTGGGAACATTTACTAGTCAGATATAATTGTCCTGAGGAATCCCAAAACCCAGCAATTGTTGGCACTTTTATCACATTCCATTGGAGTTGCAATACTTACTAGGCAGGTATAACATGTCACGAAACAACCCAACTCCACCAGTTGTTGGCATTTTTAATATCCATTCCGTTATAGTTGCATCTGTTACTAGTCACATATTAAGTCAAATTTATAGCACTACTTTAGTTATGCTTGTCTATGATCGAGATACTGTGCTCCAAGTCGTCCATAACCGCGGACACGGCTTTCAGAAAGTTTTACCCTGCAGGGGTGCACAAATAGCAACACACACTCGATCAACCTCGGAAAAACCAACTCAAAACCCAACGAGGCATTCACGACAAAGCGATCACAGGATTCAGAAATATTTCAGGGGGCCATCCCACTAAGCTACCCGCAACGAAGTTGGCCGGCTCCGGAACGGACCCAGGGTTTGTGTGGACGGGTGTAAACGACTGGGAACCCGAAAGTGTGACTGGGCTTGTCGATACTGCGAAAACGTGTCACGGTCCTAAACAGTACAGGTGCTCCACGCACAATCGTAAATAAAATAGTAACATGGCATAGGTACAGGATAGTAATAAAGCCCCAAACTACTTTGTGGCCCCAAGAAATAGAAATGAATCAAGCTCTGGCTCAGGGGGTCCATAAGGCCTCCCGGATGTGGATAGTGCGAAAAATCAAGGAACAGGTATCAAGTACTCGGGGTCCTACGGGACACAAGTGAGCGTGGAAGAACCAAATAACATCTATTGCCCACCGATGCCTCTGCATTAGTTATATCTAGCATTTTAATAGTTTTATTTAAAGTCATGATCAACTCCACTAGTAAGCATCTCCACCAATAACATCTCCACCATTCCAACAACTGTGGTACTTGACAACACGAGATCGCACCTGAGCAAGCAACTACGACTCACAAGGCCAGCTATCTACCAAACAACAGGTATTAGGAGGGGTCCATGGCAATATAGGGGCTGCACGGGATATAACTGGTGCACGGAAACTAAAGCATCGCGACACGGATAGCAATAGATCAACAGGAGGAAATAAAGACTATAGAATGCAAAATAGGTAGAAGGGGGAGAGATGCTCACCTGGGAAAACACTGCCGAAGGATCATAACCGGAGAACTTGTCGATACTCGCATCAACTCATCGGCCTAGTCCGCGAAGAAGCAAACACTAGAAGAAACACCGGATGCAATATTTAATACTACGGCAGAAGATCCGGCATGATTATGATATGCATACGAGATGAACAATTTAATATGCGACGGATTTGATATATAGCATTTATAAAATAGGGGCTCAGAAAAGGTTCACACATCTGGGGTCAAAGGTCTTGGGTTCCGGGGGTTCGGGGTTCGACGAGGATCGGTCTCGGCGGAAACGTTCTCGGACAACAGAGTAGACCTTGTCGCATCCGGGAAGAAGGACTTGGCTTGGCGTCGGGGGGCGCATCGGATTTGCCCTGGTCAGTGTCGATCTTGTCGTCGCGGAGATCTTGTCGGGTCCACGTATCGGCCGGTCTTGGCGTTCGGGATGAAGAAATTGGCGTTCCGTGTCGATGGCCTCGGTGTACCGCGGTGAAGTGCTTGTCGTTCCGGTGACGATCTTGGCGGGCTTCAGACCCAGGTCTTGACGTGGCCTTCGGATCACCGGGATCGGGCTTCGGGGTCTCGGTGTTCCGTGAGGTAGATCTTGTCGATTCCGCGGTCTTTGGCCCCGTGTCGGCATGCTTGTCGTCCGTGATGGCGATCTCGAGGTCCTAGGTCAGGAACCTCGTAGTTTGGCTCCGGTAGAAGTTCTTGTCGGTGTCGATCCTATAGTGGCTCCATCTAGGCAGCTATACAAAGATCCTGGTGCAGGCTTTGGTCATCTCACAAACACACAAGCTCACCCATACACGTACCACAGAGAACAAAACAAAGTGCACACTTAGCACAACCAGCTGAGAAACCACACACGGACGGTACGGTCGACGTCGTGGCTCACCGTCGCTACCGACGGCGGACGGAGGCGAAGTTGCGCGGGAGGGCGACCGGGGTGGAGCTGGGCCTACTGCGGCACAGGGGAGGCAGGGAGGAAGGCGAGGCCGGGCGGTGGGATCCGCAGAGCGGCGGCCGGTCGCCAGGAAGGCGGAGCTCGTTAGGAGGCGAGGTGGCCGAGGTCGTGCTGCAGGGCGGCGGGGCAGGAAGCGCTCGGGAGGAAGCCGGCGGAGGCTCAAGGTCGCGACGGAGGGGTCGGATAGGTGGCGCTGCGGCGTGCTCGAAGAGGAGGCAGGGGCGGCGACCCGCGGAGCTTGGCGAGGCAGGGGCGCCTCTGGCGGGGCGAGGTGGTCGTGCGGGTCGAGGAGGAAGGGAGGCAAGAGGCGGGGTCGGGAGAGCGCACGGGAGAGACGCAGGCGGCGACCGGGGAGCAGAGGGGAGGCCGCGGTGCCGGTGAGGACGGGGAGACACAGGCGGCGACCGGGGCCCTGGCGGCGACGGTCGGTGTGGAGAGGATCGAGGCGGGGCTGGGCGACTCTGTCAATGAAGGAGGCGACGAGGGGGGCGAGGTCGGGTCGGGGATCACGGCGAGCGGGGCGGCGAGAGGAGAGCGTGGGATGGCGAGGGGCGGCGGCGGCGACTCGATCGAACGGGCGGCGCAGGGACAAAGGAGAGAGACGGGGTAGGTGGGAATGTGTGTCGAGGCCCAGGGGGAGTTGGCGCGGTGGGGCGTGTCGACCGGCCAAGTGCCTGGGGATTGACGCGGGGTGGGGCCCAGGGACCAGGGGAGGAGGCGGTTGGTGGCTGAGCGGGAGAATGGGTTGGGGCGCGCGAGTTGGGGTGGGCGCCTGGGAGCGGCTGGCTGCGCGTGGGGCGTGTGTGTGAGTGCGTGTGTGGGTGGGGTGGGTCCAGGGGAGAGAGAGGGGGAGGTGGCGACCCGGGGTTGGTTGAGGTGATGTGGAGGGTGTGAGGTGGCAAGCACCGATTGGTGCAGGTGAGGTGGAGGGGCTGGGTAGGATAGGCTGGGTAGGTTATTTGGTAGGAAGGGTTTGGGATTTAGTTTAGGTTTTATTTTAGGGCGTGGAGGTGGCCGGCCGGGCTTTCGGGCCTAGCGGGCTGCCTCCTAAAAAAATAAAAGAAATATTTTATTATTTAAAACGGGGCTGTTGAAATCCGTTGATAGATAAAATAAAATATTCCAGAGACCCGGGTTTTTAATTGGAAATCAAGACGGGGCGTTTAGAAAACAAAATAGTTTTTTCGAAAATAGTTTAGACAAAACATATGCATGATGATGACGATGCTCAAATGCAAGGTGGCATGATGACATGAGCATGCGGTCATGATGATGCAATGCACAAAAACAACGCGATTTTCTAGTAGTGGTTTTGCGGGGCGCCACACATCTTTGGCGTATATTATCCCCGCGAAACCCTAAGCCTGGGAGAGCGACCGCAGAAAGATTCCACGGCCTCTGCGAGGCGGAAAACTGCAGAGAGAGAAAGAGCTCTCCGGCAGGCAGAAGTCTGCCGTGGAAATTTCTTCCCGGAGAGGGGAGATCGTCGCCATCAACACCACCATCAAGCTGGACTTCATCGGGATCATCATCATCATCATCTCTATCATCATCTCCACCAACACCACCATCACCACTCCATACTGCTGTAACAATTGGGTTGAATCTTGCATAGTTCTTAGGGGAAACTTTCCCGGTGTTGATTACTTGTTGTAGTTGATGCTATTGAGTGGAACCATCGAATTATCGTTTATGTTCAAATTGTTACTTATCATTATTTCATCTCTGATCTTGATCCATATGATGTCTTGTGAGTAGTTCGTTTAGTTCTTGAGGACATGGGAGAAGTCATGTTGTTAGTAGTGGAGTTGTGTTGAGAAAGATTTAATAGTTTGGTATTTAAGTTGTGGTGTTATTCTTCAAGTGGTGTCATGTGAACATCGACTACATGACACTTCACCTTTATGGGCCTAGGGGAATGCATTGTGTATTTGGCTACTAATCGTAGGGGTTGCCGGAGTGACAGAAACCTGAACCCCCGTTAGGAAACCTTTGCACAAGGGATGTCAGGATCTCAGAGTTTAAAGTTGTGGTTAGGTTTCTATCTTAATTAATTTCTTGTAATTGCGGATGCTTGCAAGGGGTATAATCAAAAGTATGTATTCATCGTAGAAAGCTCGGTATATTAGCACAGGTTCACCCACACAACACTTATTAAACTAAAGAAGATTAATCAACTATATGAAGCGAAAGCACTTGACGATATCCCCGTGTGTCCTCGAGAACGTTTGGTCATCTTAAGTAATACAACCGGCTTGTCCTTTGCTAAAGAAAGGATTGAGCCACTTGCTGCATTTATTAGTATTGCCTTCTATTTACTCGTTCTTTATTTATCTACATTATCAAAAACCTCTAAAAATCCGTTTGCTAAGTATTTACAGAGAATTCCTGCTCCAAGCCACTCGTCAACACCTTCTGCTCCTCGTTGGGTTCGACACTCTTACTTATCGAAAATCCACGATACACCCTATACTTGTGGGTCATCAACCAGCGACGAGACGCTCGGCATGAGCGAAGACTGGATAGCAGAGAGGATGGCCTGATCCTGGGCCACCCATGTGTGATATGCCGGATGATACGGCGGTGGCCACGGCAGTGACCTGTCGATGTACCCCTCCAAGTAGTGGCTCTAGAGGAGCGGCAACAACCATGCATGCCAATACAAGTAATTGTCTGGCGTGAGCTTCACCGGGATGAGGTGTCAGAAGTAGAAGGGCAACAACGCCACAACATGATCAGTGTGAGCCAACGGCTGTGACGCGTAGAAGCCCATCGACGGGGCCGTCTCCAGAGACTGGGCAGGGGTAGCGGTCGCCGTGGAGGCCCTGTAGGCAGGCGCGATACTGTAGTACGCCGACGACGGGCATGCGCTATAGAGAGCGGTGGTCGGGGCACCATAGGTCGGTGCAGTCGGGGCCGTAGGTCGATGCAGGGGCGCCGTACATGGGCGCAGACGGGACACCGTAGTTTGGCGCAGGTGGGGCACTGTAGGTCGGCGCCGAGTAGGCACAATAGGGCGTGGGTGCGGGACTAGCATAGGGTGCGGCGCAGTCACGCAGGTCGAGGAAGAAGGGTCGTCATAGGAGACCGGTGGCGGCATATCGCCCTCTACGCCAGGGCCGGCGGCGAATGATGGAGGAGCCAATCCGACCGGGGGCAGCTGTGGGAGAGGACCCGGAGGCGCGACCCCAGGGGACCGGACTTTCCACCATGCTAAGGGATGTGAGGCAAGGAAGGGCGAGGCAGGGGCAGGGGCAGGGGCCGGCGCAACAGCGGCGGCGTCAGGAACCGGCGCGGCAGTAGTGGCGGCAGCAGGGGCATCGGAAGCCATCGTAACCTAATCTGATACCATGTAAAACAATGAGATTGGAGAAACAACCTTGACCCAGACTACTGATCTGGGTCCGTTTATATAATAGGATTAACTAGAGTTTTGTTACAATA
Organism: Avena eriantha; assembly: GCA_910589775.1. Lineage (NCBI taxonomy): Eukaryota > Viridiplantae > Streptophyta > Magnoliopsida > Poales > Poaceae > Avena > Avena eriantha. The sequence continues at coordinate 37,665,826 of OU342745.1, read as the reverse complement.
TGTTTACACATAGGACTCCTACTCATTATCATATACAGAGTCTAACAGATATATGTACGAGATATATCGTACGAGACTTGCCGAGTACCTTGTAGCACAAACTCTGCGCTATTGTGCAAAATCACGAAACTGTTGTAGCAAAACCGTTCAGTAATTGTAGGAAATCCGATTTTGTCGCAGAATCTCACAGGAGACTCTATAGCAAAAACGCTACGCCGTTCTAAAAGAACCAGAAAGCAAAAGTAGCAAAACATTTGTACTACCGTAAACATGTCCTGTCGATGGTCCATGGCAGCAGCACCTCGCACCGTTGCCGCACATGGTAGCACCACTACACATGGCAGGCGTGTTGGCATCATCCAACGGCGGGCAAGCTCGTGGAGGTGCCCGCGTGCTCACGGGAGGTGTCATCGGCGGCGAGGCAAGCTCATAAGGTAGGAGGCCGAGGGGGAGGACCAACGTGGGGTGGCGCGGACCCTCTCGTGGAGGCGGCGGCCGGTGGTGGGGCGCTCTCATGGAGGTCCGGCGGTGGGGCAGTCACATGGAGGTAGCAAGGGGCGCGGCGCATGTCGTGGTTGGAGATGGGAGGTCGGCAACGTGTGAGGGAGTGGGCGAAGATGGAGATCCCGACGCCGCAGAGGACCTTGCCGGGGGTGATGGCTCGTGGCAGCAGCATGCACTAGCTCGGGCGACGGCAAGATCATTTCCTGGAGAGAGTGCATGGCTTGGGAAGAGAAAGAAATGGGCACATGGTGGGGACCCCGCTGGGTCACACGCATCACGGGAAGGACCCGGACGATGCGATCATGGTATCCCGGGGGAGTGGGATCATTTCCCATTTTTGATGTACCGCTGCCTCCGTATTTGCCATCAGCCTATATAGTTTTGAGTTTTTCATTGCCATGAGCCCATATAGTTTTGAGTTTTCTAATTATAGACTACTGTGTATATTGTTTGTATTCTGTAAAATCGTTGTGTTCAAAACCTAATGCCTCGATAGCCTGGTTTGAATGGGATAAGATTTGTAGTCTGTGCAAAATATCCTATTAAAAATCGAATGCTTTGATAGACTTCTATTGGTTGAGGAAGGTATTGCCACGTGTGACAAGGCACACTTGTGTAAGAGTAAAAGATATTTTTTGCATAGTCATACTGGAAGCCAGTTGTAATTAGTAGAGCGAAGATTCTAGGGCGAAAACTAATCCAATACTGACCGTCTATCTTGCTAAATTAACGAGATTCTTTTGCAAAAAATTGATAAGGTTACTTGATTGAAAGCGTCGTCTTTTGCAATCATGGATGTCCCGTGTACTATTGACATTCTTCACTAACAAACTGATCTTATAAAAAGGCCAATCTATCGAAAGCCTGACACCAACCATAGCAACGCACGGATTCTTAACTAATTCTTTATAGACACGATCTAATTTAAATAAGTTGGACTTCCTAAAACACACTACTTTGTGGACGAAGAGAGTAAGTAGGTTGAATCCTTTGTTTAGCTTGTCGTGCGTCCAGCAGTAGGTAGAGTCCGAGTAGGACATGGGAATCGATCTTGTCAAAGCATAGTATAGTATCTGTCCTACTTCCTCCGTTTGAAAATACTAGTAAGCTTGCACGTGCAACGCACGTTAATTTATAATTAAAATATTTATTTTGAATCTTATTTCTTTTTAGCTAGTTTTTTACCGAGCCACTTAAATGTGCCCGTGTCCAATGCACAATGTTTTGTGTTTTTTGGAGGGCCTATCCACAATCAGACAATCCTTAGGCTCTGCTTTTTTTTGTCGCTTTCATCATCTTCTAAGTCTTGATTCTTACATTATCATTGTTAAATTCTGAGTCCACTTAAATAACGGCATTTTTTTTCTCTAAAATGTAGCATATGAAGCTACCACGTAGTAATTATAGTTAGTTTTGAAAACACTCATGAAATATATATCATGATACATAGGAATATAACTATTTATGAGTGTTGGATAAAATATCTCCCGTGAAGTACTATATGAAACTTAACATCCAAAGACCGCATGATATCCTGCATAATCAAAAAAATAATTCTTGATACAAAATTTGATATATTTTCAATAAAAAGATTCGAATTTATAGATATATAGTTTTAAACAAATATCATTATCGACAAACACACAATGACCGTAATAACTTTTGTTTTAACACGACTCGATACTTGTAGGGACAATCATTCTTCAAAAAGAAAAATGCTTCAAAATCATCAAATGATCCCCCAACATTTTTCTAATACTCGTGTAAGAAAAACTTTTTTCCGGAAGCTCGTATGTCATGAGAATGGGGTATATGCAGTAGCCCGTCGAGGCCCTACCTGGAAATGGCAGCAGCGCCAAGCTTTCTTTTTTATCATAACTCGTTTTTAGTTTCCTCGATTCTATGACTTTTCTATGAAACCTTTCCTAACGATTCTTACGTATACCAAATAGAGCAAACCGGCAACAAAAGAGGAACGCCAATCTATTGAAATTCTTCAGTTCCAAAACCACCGCCAGAAAAATTCAGTTTCAGCACGCGTACAGAGCCTGACACGTCACATGCCGCTCTTCCTGGCTCACCCTCCCCCAGCCACCCACGCACAGCCTTGCTCAGTCGCTCTTATCCAGGTCAAAGAGAAAAAAAAGCCTCACTCTCATCCCCACTCACTTCCGTCTCCCCCACCGCCGGCGACGGGACCCCTGCTCCCCTGCCTCCTTGCCGCTGGCCTCGACGACCGCCTCCGCTTTCCGCTTCTTCCTGGCGACCGGAGACCTGGCGGCACTCGCGGAAAGCCAGCTGACCGAGCGGGAGGCGCCAACGGAGGTGGAGCGGCGAACCTCGTCTCCATCGCATCCGTGGCCGTGGCCACCGTCACCGGCGTTCGATGCTCTGTGTCGCAGTGTCGGCCTCCGCTCCGTCACCTACGTCAGCCTACCCGCCTCCAATGAGCTTGCTGACCACGCCGATATCCCGCTGGCCGGGCTTACCGTCGACGGATGCGTCCTCTTGGATTCTTCCACTCCAAGTTCATCAACAATGGTTTCATCTAAGACGCACCCCTCCCCTTCTCCAAGTTCATGATCCGTCTCACCGACAAGCGCAGGTCCGTCTCTCTCGGCCCTCTCCGTCTATGCGTGACCCTAGTTGGCACACTATAATCAAACTGCTTCACCCTGTAGAAATTCACATCCGTGTGAAGCAAACAGATTTTAGATATGAGGTTGTAGAATTTTGATTGTAATCATATTTCTAGGCCTGTGTTGATTATTTCGAAAGAAGTAACATTGATGGCCGATATGCTCCATCTGTTGATAGTCCAGCATTGTTTCCCAGAGCTTCAGTGAAGAATATATCAATGTGTAATAGTAAGGCATCAGTAGTAAGCAAAGTACGACAGATGTCAGAGTTATCACTTGTGAATATAACAGAGGGCATATACAAAAATGAGAGACAAATTTACCTTCAAAGTCATATAGAGAGAACATAACATCATTGTGAGCCTGAGATAAATTTGCATGTTCAAAGGCATTGTTAGTTTACTTGGATGTTGAATATAGCCTTTATTTAATTCATACCTTCACAATCTATCTTTGTTCTAATCAATTGTATCTAACACATGTCTTATAAATCTATAATATAAACCTGTCTTTTGAATCCTATTTATCTTTTAGCTTCATTTTTTTTCTACCGGAGACACTTAAGTAGGTCTCGTGTCCGAAGGATATGAGCCTGCCTTTAACACATGGCTGAATATTAGTTGAGGATTTATTTAAAAATCATATGTGCCATGTTTTAGAACATTGCGTAGCTCTACCTTGCATGTTTATCGTTCAAAGATACGTTTTTATACTGCCTAATCCATATGCATCAGGATACATGGAAAAGATTAACATATTGTTTAATTCTGTTCCGCTAGCTAAGATGCCAGCACTTGTTGAAAGAAACTATTTCTCCAATGTATTGTTTGTTTGTACATGTACTGGCCTACATCCCCCCGCCCCAAAATATTTATCATAGAACACTTTGTCTAGGGATCTCATCTCAGATTAAACATGTACCATGTTCAGGATTGCAATTTTTTTACTCCAATAGAGGTTAACTATATATCTCATTAATTATCTCCTTAAATATGGCGTGATGATGAAAAAATGGCATATTATCTTGCAATAGCAGAGACATATGAGACAAGCGAAGATAAAACTCACTTCTAAGTTGCTTTCAACTATTGTAATTATCTTACATCTGTGCATGTTGAATTGTATGGCATACCCCTTTTTTGATTAATTTGTTAAATGCTCTGGATACAGGCACAAGTCTGGGGCAAGGCATACCCCTTTTTTTTGTCACGGGAGGTATGGTGCGGGAATTTCCGTCGGGCAGAGCACAGTCCGTCCAACCTATTTGCTATGTGTACCCAAGCGAATTTGTGGGCCAACTTAAACTGTTAGATTAAGTTTAAAGTACCTGATCGTGTGGTGGTTGCATGTCCATGTATCTTAAACGGGGTGCCTCTAGGAAAGTTCCTGTTGGAGCCTTTATAAGTAGTAGAGATAAGATGTTTTAATTTCGTGAGAAGTGTATTTAGACTCCTTTTAATAGTATATAGGTTTATTTATATTTTAAAACGGAGGGAGTAGTATCTATGCTAGATCCGTGTTAACTTAGAGTCCGTGTACGACTTGGTTCACTTGATTGTCGTGGGTCGTGAATTTATACACAGCCGGCCGGTAATAGTCGTTCTAACAGAGAGATTCTATCGTAGCCCTAGCTTGTCTCTGGTTCTGCGAACCTTCACGACAACAGCCTCGATCCTCGGCTGATCTGACTAATCTCAAAGCTTGCAAACCTCATTGATCCATCCAACCAAAGCCGAGAAGCCTCAAACCCAAGAACCATGAAGACCAGCCTCCACTAGTGCACGCCCCCCCCTCCCCCCCCCCTAACACCGGTTTGGAGGGCCCTCTAACAGCGGTTGTAGAACCGCTGTTAAGGTTTCGGTGTTAGAGGGGCCCCCCTTTAACACCGGTTCTTATACGAACCGGTGTTAAAGGGTGGCGCACGTGGGGCTGCCGCAGGGCTCAGGCCGCCCCCCCCCCCCCCCCCCCCCCCCCCCGTTACGAACCGGTGTTAAAGGTTCTGTGCCGCGGCAGGAAAAAGAGTTAAATCTCTGCCGCGGCAGGAAAACAACATAAATCTCTGCCGCGGCAGAGTTCTGCCCCTGCCCTGTTCTGGGCGTATTTCTGCGGCGCGGCGGGGACGGGGAGGGAGGGAGGGGGAATCGATCGGGAGCGGTATACACATATATCGTCATCGGTACATACGAGTACATGAATAATTAAGCAACTAGTATTATACACAACATCGTCATTGTGTGGTATTCTCCGTAAACGTTGAAGCATCAAGTACTGGACAAACACGTTCAAGCATATATACAACGTTCATTTTGGTGGATATCTAAAGAGTTCTCCGCCAGGCGTGACGACCTCATCAAGTATGAACCCCGCCAATTCCTCTTGAATGACTCGTATGCGGTCAAATGGTAGGAGTTGGTCCCGCATCCGTTCGATCTGAATATATATGAAGAATGGGGTCAATATATATATAAGAATAAAACTCAACACAATTGATGATAATAAAATTGTGTTGTGTACTTTGTTTACTTACTCTAAGTTGTTCTAGTGCGGCTTGGCCCGTCGCACATATCGTGTTGCGAATGAACTCAAACATAGTACCCACATAAGTTATTGCCGTGTCCCTGATGCGCGCACTTTACGAGAATAGAGAGTTCAATCAAAATAATAATCAATAAAGCATGATATAATGGAATTGGAAGCAGAATCAAAGAGATACGCAGACCTAGCTAGCTAGTATTACTTACATTTTGGTCTACAAATTTTAGTTCTTCTGACCATTCACCCACGGCCCTGTCCGTGAACCTTTTCCAAACCCTGTCCGGCAAAGAAAATGGATAAAGGAGTAATTAATTACTTGTTTTCACGAAAGTTGCCGATCTAGTGCGATAATATGATTGAAATTACCTCTGGAGCATCTCTCTAAAGTCTGCCCATAGCTCTTTTTCTCTTCGTAACGAGTCCATGACAAGGACTTTTCCTGAGTCAGGTTGAATGACTAGCAGAATAAAGTGGAACCTACGCACGCATAACTCATCATCAGTTACACTTAACATCGAGTAAGCCGAAACAGAATGTGTACAAGAGAGGGTAACAGTACTCACGAGAAGTTGTAAGGCAATAGTATTTCCCTTTTGGTTTGTTGTCTCAGTAAAGACCTTAGCAATAAATCTTCTGTTTGTCCGGGTTTGGTTCTTACCACTTCTTCATGAACTCTATTTGGATCAACGAACCCAATGTCAAAAGGTCCTCCTTTCATGCATTCCATAACCTTTTTCCTGCATAATAGTATATACATATATGGTGAGCATATATATATACATGCAATTAATGAAGTGAATGAGATGAGATAGAAAATACAGAAATAGTACTTACACACAATAAAGGCTGATGGCAGCTTTTGTCGAGTTCCTTCTGATTGAATAGAAAATGCAAGTCTTCAATGTTGAAGTCGATCTCGTCGTCTCCGCACAAGAAAATCTCATCTCTTATATGCGCCGTGATCCATTCTTCCTTTCTCGTCTTGCAGAAATCAAGGTACCACTTGTGCAATCTTCGCATCTTTGTTGGTAGATTCTTGAGCTCCTCTTTCTTGACGAGATTCTTCCCATACTTCCATGGCTGTATGGGGTTGGCATCGCATTTGGGCAAGTTGTCTCCCATGATGTTCAAGTATGCAATGTAATTCATCCCCATCTCATTGGTCTTTCTTTGTAGCTCTGCCTCGTAATCATTTACCGGAGGAGCGTCCCATGTGTCGAACACTTGGAGCGGGGCGCATGATTGGTTTTCCTGCTCTCCGAGCATGGGAACTGTTTTCTGGGGTGCCGCACGATTGCTACTTTCAGTCTCCCTACGGCGCCTTGCATCCTCCTTCAAAATCTGGCGCTCGTAGTCCGGCACAAGTGGGGTTTCAGGTTTCAAAAGATTTTTGTAAAACTTCTCCACCACCGCCGGATCTATTTTCTCCTTTGGCTCGGCCCGTCTAGGTGCAAAGAATTTTTTGACCTCTTCTTCCGAGATCCTATTGGTCTCCTCGTCGCTGCGATTCCACGGTAAAACCGGCAATGGCTTGGCGGAAGGCTGCGGGACGTAGTTTTTTGAACTCTTTGGCGTACGGTTTCCTGCGGATTTCTTTGTGGCAGTGCTAGTGATGCTCTTCGTGGCAGTGCTCTTCCGCTTACGCTGAGGAGGTGGCTGAAGCGCCGGAGATGGCTGACGGCCAGGAGATGGCTGGCGCGCCGGAGATGGCTGCCGCGCAGGAGATGGCTGAAGCGGCTCAGACTGCTGACGCTGCGGAGACGGCGGGGGTGCCAGTGGCCTCCAATTTGGAAGCACGATGTGTTTCTTCTTCCAAAGAATGGTTGTTTTCACTGCAAATTTGAGTTGAGTTTCCCCTTCACCTGTAGCATGGTCAAGCTATGCTTCCTCATATTCCTTCACAACCTCATCCACCCCGACAATAGCATAGCCATCTGGAATCGGTCGGCAGTGGTAAGTTCCACCAGCTACAGGAGGTAAGGCATAGCCGACAACCACCTTAATGGATAAGCCCATTAATCTCACATGCAGCTCAGCGTGTTCGCTCTCCGTGATCTCATCCACGGGGTATCGAGGACCCGCCATTTCAAGCGTGGGCTGCACGTTCTCCGTGGAAGCCACGCTGCTTTTCCGCGCAGAGTCTGGGCCGCCGGCAGATTCCAATGCAGGCTCTTCGTGCCGCTGAGATGGGCCGGTAGCTTGATGGCTCTGTTGTGCATTCACTTGCGCCTGCAGCGCCATAAGTGCATGTTCTATCTGTGTCATCCGCTCTGTACGCTCTTTTTCTTTTCTGCCGCGCCATCTGTAAGAGTCGCTCCACTCGGCAAACCCATCCTGCCATGTCCTCCTTCCAATAGTGGTGTTATTCGTGAGAAGTCTTTGCAGTCAGCCGCCAAAACTCGCCATGTGTTCACTTATAATCCATTTATCAGACTGCCCCGGGTGTTTGAGGCGTATTAAATTCTTGTGTTCATTGATATACGGGGCAACCAAGATAGATCTTTGTAAAACCATGTAGTGTGCTTGATTAAGAGAATGCCCGTCCCTACATATCATTGCTTTACATCCTAGGGTGCCTTTTCCACGCAATCTCCCCTCATGTCATGATTCTGGAACACCAATCGCCTTAAGGTCAGGAATAAAATCAACACAGAACTCAATGACCTCCTCTGTTACATAGCCCTTGGAGATGCTTCCTTCTGGCCTAGCACGGTTATGAACATATTTCTTTAAGACTCCCATGTACCTTTCAAAGGGGAACATATTGTGTAGAAATACAGGACCGAGAATGGCAATCTCTTCTACTAGGTGAACCAGGAGATGCGTCATAATATTGAAGAAGGATGGTGGGAACACCAACTCAAAGCTGACAAGACATTGGGCCACATCTGTCTGTAACCTTGGTAGGCTTTCTGGATCGATTACCTTCTGAGATATTGCATTGAGGAATGCACATAGCTTCACAATGGGTACTCGAACATTTTCAGGTAGAAGCCCCCTCAATGCAATCGGAAGCAATTGTGTCATAATCACGTGGCAGTCATGAGACTTCAGGTTTTGGAATTTTTTCTCTGCCATATTTATTATTCCCTTTATATTCGACGAGAAGCCAGACGGGACCTTGATACTGCTCAGGCATTCAAAAAAGATTTTCTTCTCTGCTTTGGTAAGAGCGTAGCTGGCAGGAGTTAAGTGGCATCGTTTACCCTTCTCGTTCTCAGGATGCATAGGCTCTTCAGGGTCTTTCAGACGTTACTGGTCCTGCCGTGCTTCCGGTGTATCTTTTGTCTTCCTATACACTCCTAGGAAGCCTAGCAGGTTCACGCAAACATTCTTCGTCACGTGCATCACGTCGATTGAAGAGCGGACCTCTAAGACTTTCCAATAGGGTAGGTCCCAAAATATAGATTGCTTCTTCCACATGGGCGCGTGTCCGGCATCGTCATTCGGAACAGATAGACTGCCAGGACCTTTTCCAAAGATTACTTCTAGGTCCTTGACCATACCAAATACCTCCTCACCGGTACGGAGGACAGGCTTCCTCCGGGGTTCTGCCAGACGTTTGAAATGCTTGCCTTTCTTTCTTACTGGATGCAGGTTCGGAAGAAATCGACGATACTCTAGGTACACAACCTTCTTACATTTATCCAAATATACACTTTCAGTCTCATCTAAACAGTGTGTGCATGCATTGTATCCCTTGTTTGTCTGCCCTGAAATGTTACTAAGAGCAGGCCAATCATTGATGGTTACGAAAAGCAATGCTCGTAGGTCAAATGGCTCCTCTTTGTGCTCATCCCACATACGTACACCTGGTTTGGCCCACGACTGTAAAAGTTCTTCAACTAATGGCCTTAGGTACACATCAATGTCGTTGCCGGGTTGCCTCGGGCCTTGGATGAGCACTGGCATCATAATGAACTTCCTCTTCACACACAACCAAGGAGGAAGGTTATAGATACATAGAGTCACAGGCCAGGTGCTGTGACTGCAACTCTGCTCACCAAAAGGATTCATGCTATCTGTACTTAGACCAAACCTTAAGTTCCTTGCGTCACGTGCGAAGTCCGGGTACTCTCGCTCGACTTTTCTCCACTGTGACCCATCAACGGGGTGTCTCAACATCGCGTCTTTCTTACGGTCTTCCATGTGCCATCGCAACAACTTGGCATGCTCTTTATTTCTGAAGAGACGTTTTAACCGTGGTATTATAGGAGCATACCACATAACCTTGGCAGGAACCTTCTTCCTAGGGGCCTCGCCCTCAACATCGCCAGGATCGTCTCGTCTGATCTTATACCGCAGTGTAGTGCATACCGGGCATGCATCCAAATTCTCGTACTTCTCACCGTGGTAGAGGATGCAGTCATTAATGCAGGCATGTATCTTCTGCACGTCTAATCCTAGAGGGCAGACAACCTTCTTTGCTTGGTATGTACTGTCGGGCAACTCATTATTTCTTGGAAGAAGATTCTTCATTTTTACCAACAACTTTGAAAATGCGCTGTCAGTCACACCGTTCTCTGCCTTCCATTGCAGCAAATCCAGTGTGGTACCTAGCTTTTTGTGGCCATCTTCGCAAGTTGGGTACAACAATGTTTTGTGATCCTTTAACATCTGCTTCAGCTTCTCCTTCTCCTTTTCAGTTTCACATTCTTCCTTTGCATCAGTAATGGCCCGACCAAGATCGTCATCAGCGGGCCCATCTGCTGCCTCTTGATCTTCATTATCTACCCCCGTTGCAGTATCATCATATTCAGGATACATATTATGATAGTTGTCATCATCCTCTTCTTCTTCGTTGTCTTCCATCATAACCCCTTTTTCTCCGTGCTTGGTCCAACAATTATAGCTGGGCATGAAACCGGATCAAAGCAGGTGGGCGTGAATGGTTCTGGTATTTGAGTAGTCTTTCTTGTTCTGACAGTGAACACACGGACAGCACATAAAACCATTGTGACCACGGTTTGCATTAGCCACAACGATGAAATTTGGAGGCCCGTAATGTACTCGGAAGTGCGGCGGTCACCGTACATCCATTGCCGGTTCATCTGCATTAATATATAGTATATATCAAAAAATAATAGGGAGATGACCATTTATATATATACTACATCAATGACACATGAAAGGATAGTTGCCGACCTCGACCGAGAAGGAAAGAGCAACGAGAAAACTTATTTTGAGCTCTCGGGCATTTCACCGAACACCTCTTGTGCATACGAAAAAAACACAAACTAGCACACTTCACACCCTCTTGCTAGGCTCCAAAATGAGATAGTGAAAAAAGGAAGAGTGGGGTGTGGGCTGCGGTGTCTTATATAGCCCCCCCTTAACACCGGTTCAAGCCACGAACCGGTGTTAAAGGGGGGGGCTGCGCGGGCCACTGGTGCAGGGGCTTCTAACACCGGTTCGTGGGGGGGCTCCTTTTTACTGCACAGGCCACGCTGGTATAGGCCCCCCCTTTAACACCGGTTCATAGAAGAACCGGTGTTAAAACCCATTTCCAGGCTCAACCAAAGGCCCTCATTTCCACTAGTGCTCATCCTCCTGCTGCTGCTTGTCATCGGCGTCGTCGCAGAGGCCGTCGGCCGTCGCCATGCCTCCTCGCCCGTGGCCGGAGGCGAACGGCCGATATAGCTCGATCGATAACATCAACAACCCGAAGATCCACAAGGTTTTCGGCGGATACAACCCGATCGATAACATCGACGACCCAGAGATCCAGAAGCTCGGCATTTGGGCGGTGTTGGAGCACGTCAAGCGTGCGAACGGCCGGAGGCTCCAGATCGTCAAGGTGGTAAGCGGCAAGGAACAACTCGTCGCAGCAACGAACTACTGTTTGGTTATCCGGGCGCTCAACGACTATGGCCAGATCCGCACGTACAAGGCGGTGGTGTACGAGCGGCCGTGGACCAACACGCGCAGGCTCTCCTCCTTCGGCCAGGCCAACTGACCAGGGTTTTAGCCTAATGGAGGAGAGCTAATTTTCATGTTTTCTTTTTTTTCTTTTGGAAAACCTGTTTTCATGTATTTGCAACTCTGAAGATTGTAAGGAGATTTTTAATCAAGCTTGCTGTTTTGGCAAAACATGTTTTTATGTACTCCCTATAATATAAGATGTTTTAGACCTTTTCTAAAACATACGTAGAGGCGCATTTTTGTACGGAGCAAAATGAATGAACATATTCACTAAAAGGTGTCTAGATACATGTGTTTTAGAAAGAACTAAAAACATCTATATTTTTGAAAGGATAGAGTATTTGCAAAGTAGGAAGATTGTCAGGAAAATTTGAATCAAGCTTAACAGGTTTTTGGTTCCACATTAGTATTAAGCCAGTAGAGCTAGGGGATTATATTAGTGGTATCATCACTGCCGTCTTGGCGGTAGCACGATGAGTTCCTCTAGCCTCGTCGCCGTTGCCGTCTTGGGTGGGCCGGTGGGGTGCACAACTCTTCAAATCGTGAGATAAATAAATCCTCAATAGAAACCTCTCAATGTGTACTTCTTAAGTTAAGGGCATCTCTAACCGATCCCCAATCGGTTAGAGGAGTAAACCGATGAGTAAACTTTAGAGGAGTAAAAGTACTCCTCTAAAGATGATCGGCACCTAATCGAACCCCTATTTTTTAGAGGAGTAAAAATATTTTTCATCATTTGCAATACAAAAAGGTTGATACAAACACATATATTATCATAGGTTTTGATACCGATACAACCCGATACGAATCCGATACAACTCGATACAATTGATACATAGAGCCCCCATAGATACCGATACATCTTGATAGAATCCGGCACAAACTCAAGTGTTCTTGCTAGCATTAGAATGATTTTACAAGACGAAAAAGAGGGGAAAATCACCTTTTCCCTCTTTTGGTGGTTGCGGCCGGCGGTGCCGGCGATCCATCTACGGCAGCAGCCAGCGTTCCATCGACGGACGACGGCCCTGCATCCTCCAACTCCGGCCAGAGGTCCCTCGTGCACACGAAACCCGTCGGGGGGCGGCGGGGAAGGCGAGGCCAAACGCTGGTCGCACGGGATCTGGGGTAGGGTAGAAGGAGGGGGTGAGCCGCGACACAACATCGGTGGTGGCCGGCCTCCTAGGAGGCAACTCCGACTTCCGACGGGTCACCGGAGGCCATGTCGGCTCCGGCTTGCGACGAATGAATGGTGACGGAGCCCGACTTGGAGCAAATCGGGACAGAGGCTGGCGAAAACGACCTCGCCCCGTTGATTCCAGCGACGGCGAGAGGCGGCGAGCAAGGGAAAAGGTGGGTCGGAGAGCAGCAGAGGGACCGGGATGGGGGCGACAGGGGTTGGGGGTCACCAGCGACGACGCCGGTGGAAAAGGGTGCGGCCGGTCGAGCGGCGGGGGTTTTCTCGGATTTGGTTTTGGAGGAGTAAATTTAGGATTCGGCCGCCACTTTTACTCCTCCGATGAGTAAAAATATACTCCTCTAACCGTTTAGGAGTTCGGTTAGGTGCCGCTGCTGCGTAAATTTACTCCTCTAACCAATTTTTGTACATCGGTTAGACCGATGTACAAAAATCGGTTAGAGGAGTAAAAGATACTCTTTTACTCCTTTAACCGCAGCTAACCGAAGCCCAAAAGGCTTTAGAGGAGCAAATATTTTACTCATCGGTGTCTCCGATCCCTATATTTGCTCATCGGAGTCACCGATGAGTAAAAGATTCCCTCCTTTTTTGCGTTCACACTCAAAATCCCCCACCCTACCTCGAGCTCTCGTCCGTCTCCGGCGACTGCCGCTTCCAATTCCTCCCTCCTGCCGGCCGTCCTTCCCTCCGCGATGGCCGGATCATCTCGCCGGCCGTCTCCGCCACCCATCCCTAGCGCGCGCCGGCATCGGAGCCCCCCGCCACGAGCTCCTGTGGTCGCTTTGTCTTCCTCCTACCGACGTCGTTCCCCTCATCGATTGCCGCCACCAAAACATCACCGGCAGCCCCGCCGCTCCGCCGTAACCCTCGATCTGCCGGTGCCCCCGATGTTGGTGTACCGCGGCGTGCGGCAGCGGGAATGGGGCACCTGGGTGTCGGAGATCACCGACCGCAACACCGACAAGAAGGTGTGGGTCGGCTCCTTCCAATCCGCCGAGCATGCGGCGCGGGCGTACGACATCGCCAACGTGCACCTCCACGGGAGCGAGTGTGGTGAGCTCAACTTCTCGCTGGAGGTCCCGGGGCCGGTGCCGGAGGTGGAGCCGCATGGGCTCCGCTTCGTATCTGCGCGCGAGCGGCAGGAGGACAGGGAGGCGCGTGAGCGCCTCGAAGCAGAGCACCGCGGTGTGGCTGTGCTCGCCGGCTACAACCCCGAGCTCATCGAGAAGGAGCGGAAGGCACTGGAGGCCTTCGCCGAGGCCAAGCGCAAGGCCGACGCCGCGGCGGGGAAGCAGGTGAAGAAGGAGGAGGAGGCGGGGCCGTCGGCAGCTCCGGCGCCGGCCACGGTGAAGAAGGAGGAGGAGGAGGACTGGGAGGACGACTGGGAGGACGTGCCGCCGACGCTGGAGCCGGCGGTGATCGAGCTCGACTCTGACTCCTCCTCCTTCGAATGGGACGACGAAGATTAGGGTTAGGTGGTCGAATTCGGTCGAATTTTGTCAAATTTGACCGCCTTTTGGTTGTAGTATGTAAATACTATGTTGAATATATTCGTTAGTTTGAAATTCGGTATGAATTCGGTTGATTTTGATCGAATTTGGAGGTGATCATTTGATTTACTCAGCTAACTATAGGAGACCGGTTAGGAACGGCTATCGGTTAGAGGAATATTTTTACTCCTCTAACCGATTTTGGGCAGTTTACTTGGTTAGAGATGCCCTAACCCTTAGTAAACAACACTTATTTGTTAAGGGACGACATAAATATATTACTGTGTAGGGGCACTTTAACATCCACAAATTTTCCACAGAAACTTAGTGTGACCGTTCATAAGATCTACATCCGCAGATTTGGCAGAAAACAACCATGTAGTACGTTAACACCATGTAAAGCTATCCAGCATATCCAAAAGTTTAACCCCCGTTTATCTCTCTACGACTCTACTACATTCAACCACATTGTCCACTTACCTTCTTTAAAGCCGTCTGAACCAAATGTTCGGTGAAGCTTGTGATAAACGTTCACAATAATAATGTTTTTGTGCCGGAGATGATAACGAGATTTCACGTAACCAAAAGAATTCCCAAACAAAGTCCTCACCCTATTTCCAATGACGAATGAGTCCTGATAACTTCCATGAGATCCTCCTAGGAGGAAGAGTCCGTGGGATTGCCTTGTACTTGAGATAAAGTTTTAGATGTACTCCTCGGTCCCAAAATAAGTGATTTGAGTTTGTCTAATTCGCAGGTATCTATATACTAAAACATGTCTAGATACACGTAAATTCTAATCACTTATTTTGGGACGGAAGGAGTAGATAATATTATGTACTAGCAGCTCCCGCCACATTTCTTTCTCATTAAGTATCTCTATTTTGATACCCCTGATATTTTGGGTGACAAATAATATATCTATTTTGTCCGGGAATATTTTTGCTTTAGCTTGAAAACGTAGGAAAAACACGCACACTATGTGGTTTAGCAACTAATAATCAACAATTAATGGTAAAATACCATCTTAGAGCATCTCCAGCAGCGGCGCTTTATGTTGCGCGCGCCCAAAAAACTGCTCGTTTAGCGCGTTTGTTTTCGGCGCTCCAGCAGCGACTGCAAATTAGCGCGCGCGGTAAAAAAATATCCAGCGTGTAGTATATGCGCTATCCCGAGCGCCACATTTGGGGCTCCTGGTTCGGCGCGCTGGAAACGCTAGCGTCGCGCGCGAACTCGCAACCGCCAAGGTGAAAGATCCTGTGCACTCCTCTCCCTCCCGCCTCGCGCCGGCGCTGGCGATGGACGACTACTCCGGCACCCCACCGTCGCCGCCATACTCCTCCGCGCCCGTCGGAAGCAGCGCTGGATCGATGCGGCCGCCTCTCCCGCCTTCTTCCGCCGCCGCCGCCGCCGGGAACCCTAGTGGTCCGCTCGCGCGCGGTCTGTTCATGGCGCCAAGGGTCCCCGGCGCGCAGCCCACCGTCGCCACTGGCCTGATTCCTCCGCAAGGCGGCCGCCAAGCGCCCGTCGCCGCCGCCGCCGCCGCGACGCAAAAGAAGGGGAGGAAGGGCGGCGCCGGCCAAAATCCCACGCGGTCCTCTGCACCAAGCGCTGGCGGCCCAGTTCGACTTCC
This sequence comes from Avena eriantha, assembly GCA_910589775.1. NCBI lineage: Eukaryota > Viridiplantae > Streptophyta > Magnoliopsida > Poales > Poaceae > Avena > Avena eriantha. The sequence goes on along the minus strand of OU342745.1, from coordinate 37,649,905 downwards.
CAGCGCTGCAGCCGGCGCACCACCAAGCGAATTTCGTTGCGCCCGAAGCCGCGCCCGAGCTGTTCGATGAATTGGTGGCAAGGTAAAATTTCATCTTTTTCCTCATTTTTGTGTTCTAGATGAAGTGTATGGGGTGTTTGATGTTATCTATAATCACAATGTAGTGTGGACAACGAGACATTCATGGACACAATGAATGTATCATCCAACAACTATGAAGAAGAAGAAGAGGAAGAACCATTTGATGATGAGGGAGAGGGGTTGATTGAGCCACCCAAGGGAAGATCGGCGAACTACACCGTCGCCGAGGATGTTTTGCTTTGCAAAACATGGTGCAATGTGAGCATGGATGCGACAGTTGGCACGGACCAAAATAGAGATACCTATTGGGCTCGCATGAAGGAGTACTTTGATAGGCGCAACAAAGGTGGCATTGAACGGAGCGATCGTTCTCTTCGATCAAGGTGGTCATCAATTAGCACCGATTGTCAAAAGTGGGCGGGATGCGTGGCGACCTATGATGCGTGCGAGGAAAGTGGCGGGAACGATGCAACAAAGGTAAAATTGAGCTCATCCTCTCCTCACATGTATTCTCCTCACATGTATTGTCCTCACATGAAATTGAGCTCATCTCTTCTCTTTGTTGTGTGTAGCTTAGCACCGTGTCTAACATGTATCGAGGAGAAGGGAAGACAACAAAGAGAGGGAATTTGATCAAAGGAAAGCCATTCACCTTGTTCCATTGCTACAAGGTGCTTGAGAATGAGGAGAAGTGGAAGAACCGGGATGTCCTACAAGTGCCAAATCAACCGTACAAGGAAACATATGAGGCTCAAAAGATAGATGAGGACAACGCCACAAGTGGAGACGGCAAGAGAAGCTCTACTCCATGCTCGATTCCCAAGAGTAAGCGCCCCATGGGAAGAAAGCAAGCCAAGGACGCAAAGAAGAAGGCGGGAGGAGAAGATGATTTGGCAAAGGCGGTTGTGGCTATTGCGGATGCAAGAAGGGAAACAGCGGAGGAGCGCAAGAAGGAGAGAACCATGGACATGGCGACCGAGGCGCGCAAGGCGGCGGTTGAGGAGAGGAGACTTGCTTTGGAGGAGAAGAAGGTTGCCATGGAAGAGAATCAATGTCTCGTGGAAGAATAGAAGAAGTTCATGTTCATGGACACTTCCAATCTCGATGCAAGGCAATTGGAGTACATCAACATGTGCCGTGATCAAATCTTGGCTCAAAAGAGGATGTCTATGGGAGCCATGGGAGGCATGGGTGGCATGGGAGGTATGGGTGCCATGGGAGCCATGGGTGGCATGGGAGGCATGGGTGGCTTTGGTGGCATGGGAGGCTATGGTGCACCACCGGGAGGCATGGGAGGCTATGGTGGCATGGGAGCACCGACAAGTGGCTATGTTCCAACTTCAAGTGAGTATGGAGGCTTTGGTGGCATGAATGTCGCTCCCGGGGGTTTCATGGCAACTATGATGAACATGGGTGGCTATGGTGCACCGGGTGGCATGGGCGTCACGGGAGATACTCAAGCTCACGTTGATGAACATGCTCAAGGTCAAGTTGATGAAGGCAAAGAGGAGGATGGCGAAGAGAAGGAGATGGATGATGAGGAGGATGAAGCATGAACATCGATATTTCATATGTTTATGTGAGCTTTTGGTAGCGATGTCTATGTGAACATCGATGAACATGTTTATTTTGCATGCTTTTGAACTTTGTGGTTGCTTGTTTGATGAACTATGTGTGATGGATCCTATATCTTTGTGTTTTGATCATATTTGGGTGCATTTTTCTAGCGCTATCTGTCGCGCGCGCTGAAAATTTACAGCGCCTGACATTTCACGTTTTTTTGCCGCGCGCGCTATAACCAGTTTTTAGCGCTTCTGTCTTTTGACAACCGGAGTTGCACGCGGCAAACGTGATACAGCGCGCGCCATACCACTTTTACAGCGCCAAGTTTTAGCGCCGCTGCTGGAGATGCTCTTATGTAACTACCTCGGTGAATTACGCTCTTAGTTACATGCTTGGATGAACGAAAGTGGTTAGAATAGTACGGTGGGGCCCAGGGCCACTCACGGTAGACCTTTCGGCCGTCCTAACCACTTTCAGACATCGGGACAAGAACGAGCGGCGTAATCGGCAGGCGAAGGGATCAACTACATACACAAATGAGTATGTATGCAAGCCACATACAACAGTCCTCAGAGCCATTTCATCTAAAAGAAATAGAAATATTGCAACGCCATACGGCAAGATTCAAATATCCTAGATAGATATAATAATTTAGGATAGCTCCTCATACATCACACATCAGAGTATCAGGCGGAAGCGGAAAACAAGATCCGAGTACGGATAAGAAGCAAATCGGCATAAGATGCCCCATAAATAAACACATCCCGCCCACAGATCTCACGGATCCCCGTTCCCGGAATCTCTACACCGAATGATCGTTGCCAACATCATCTGTCTCTTCCACCCAGTATCCATCTTGCGGGTATACCTGTTCATCTGAATCAAACAATTTATCGTGTGAGACCCTAGGGGTACTCAGCAAGTCTTTATGCCACTAAAGGGGACACAACCTAGGGTGACGCAATTGCAGCAAAAGATAACACCTAACAATTCTACAGATACTCGCTATCCATCCGCCTAATCAAAGATAGACGGATGTCCGTGAATTAAGAACAACAGTTATAGCAGTATAATTAACAGATCCATCCTCCTCCTCGCTTACCAACGAGGAAGCGGACGAACATCCCCCATCATCTGTTGGCAGTTTTATTAACCATTCCATGAGTATTGCACTATTTACTAGTCTAGTACTTAGTCAAATTAAGAGCGGTACTTTAGTTATACTTGTCTATGATGGAGAAACTGTGCTCCAAGTCGTCCATAACCGCGGACACGGCTTTCAGAAAGATTTACCCTGCAGGGGTGCACGAATAGCAACACACACTCAATCAACCTTGGAAAAACCAAATCAAAACCCAACGAGGCGTTCACGAAAAAGCAATCACAGGATTCAGAAATATTTCAGGGAGCCACCCCATTAAGCTACCCGCAACGAAGTTGGCCGGCTCCGAGACGGACCCAAGGTTTGCGCCAATGGTTGTAAACGACTGGGAACCCAAAAATGTGACTGGGCTTGTCGATACCACGAAAACACTCCGCAATTCTTAAACAGTACAGGTGCTCCTCGCACAATCTTAATAAAACAGTAACATGGCATAAGTACAAGATGGAAATAAAGCCCCAAGCTACTTTGTGGCCCCAAGAAATAAGAAGGAATCAAGCTCTGGCTCAGGGGGGGTCCATAAGGCCTCCCGGATGTGGATAGTGCGAATAGTCAAGGAACAGGAATCAAGTACTCGGGGTCCTACGGGACACAAGTGAGCATAAAAAACCAAATAGCAGATATTGCTCACCGGTGCCTCTTTCATTAGTTATCCTATTACTACTCAGGTTAAGTTGTTTAGGTACCTCGTTATTCATCAGACACTCACATACCCTACACATGCTTTTCTATGACTCGCATGGCTCAAGCAACTCCTGTAGTAATGGCTCATAGGATGGAGGAACAAGCTTCGGTGGGGTTTAAAAGTAAAGGCTATGCAGTACTTAGGATTCAATTTAATGCAGTTGCGACTCAATGATGCAAGAATAAAATAGAGGCAATAGGTACTGTATGTATGCAAGCATGTGGTAGTGCTTGCCTGACAGCTCAGTTGAAGCGAGAGATGGATCTGGGTAGTACTCCTGTGATTCCTGGTAATTCTCCTGCTGGGCGTCTATTCGAAGAAGAACCAAACAACAAGGGCCAACATAAATAAGGTGCACAAGCATATGAATTAAAATGCGTCAAGCAAACAAGCATGCCATGATGAATGATGCACAATTTACATGGCATTAAAGTAGCATGGCAAGGGTGAGGTGTGGATACAAGAAATAAAGCATTTTACTATTTATTTAACCAAGTTTTATTGTCATAACAGTTCAGATTTGTAAGAATGACATGATGCATGCTTCAATTCAGAACAAGGATTGTATAAATAGAACGGGCTCGTCGCTCTAATCGATTTAGACATATTATTTGTCAAATTTGGAGTTATAGAATTAAACTTATTAATTAATTAAGGAAAAGGACATTTTATTGTAATTTTAATCATCTCGAAATTTAAAGTGTTCAAACAATCTTTTGAATGGAATATTTGAATTCCTCTCATTTTTTGATTCCAAAACATATATTATTTGTATTATTTGGATTTATATTTGAAAAGTTATTTAAATCTGATTTGAATTTGAATTTAAATCAATTTTGAAAAGGTTTTGTTTAAACAGGCAACAGGAAAAACTTTTGTCACCCAGGCAAACCTAGCCACAGCCACTGACGGGTGGGCCAGCTGCTGGCGGGGCACACGCGCGCGAAAACTTTTGCTACCGCGGCTCCACCTAGCCACTGAGGGTGACAGATGGGTCCGACGGCTGCGGCCCCACGTGACAGTGGGGTTACCCCCAGAGGCTGACAGGTGGGGCATGGGCTGGAGTGCGTGTTACGGCCTGAGAAACAGAGGGGCTTTTCTGCAAAACGCTAGGGCGGCTGACAGGTGGGGCTAGCGAGGAGCGCGGGTTGAGGAAGTCAAAAAGGTGGGGGGTTAAGTGCAAAGTGTCAACGTGCACTATGGATCTTCTCTGATCTCTGACGAAACTGTCTGACGCGCGCGACGCGCGGCGCGGTGAGACGGGGAATCGAACTAGGGACCTGGGGTGCTCACGCGGGGAGGCGAAGCCACTGCGGTGGGCTAGGGTAGCTAACAAGAGGGTGGCTGGGGCCTAGTTAAGGCTCTATGCGGCGCGTACAATGTGCAGATACCAGTGTCTGGCAGCGCACCGAGGGCGTTCGGTGTAAAGTCCGGCGCGGCTAGACGACGACGGCGACTCAGGGGTTGTCTAGGAGACACAGAGGCTCACCGCGGGCTCGACGGAGGGCTCGGATCGGAGCGAGGAGCTGCGGAGCGGCGAGGTTGCTGGCGCCCCGGATCTAGGGTTTGCGGCAGAGCGGCGAGGTACTGGCGGTCCTGGGGCTTCCTTCTTCGCGTCGGCGTGTCCAGGGCGAAGCAGGGGACTGCTCCTGGTCTCCTCGTTCACCTCCACGTCGAGCACGTCGGCGGGAGCGCGAGGAAGACGGCGGTGCTGGCGGTTCTGGCGGCGAGAGTTGGGCGTCGTCAGGAGAGGAAGGCAGCGACCTGGGGTGGATCTGGGAGAGGTGGGGAAGCCGTGAAGAAGGAGGAAAGCGAGGGGGAGGAAAGAGGGGCGTGTGGGAGCGGGGTAGATGGAAAAGTGGCTTCGGCCCTTTTCTTTCTTTATCCTCGAGCACGTGGTTGAGCTGGGGCTCGACTTGGGGCAGGGTAGCGGCAGAGGAGAGGGGCTGCAGGTGGGGCCGACGTGACAGTGGGGCTAGCACGGTAGTAGAGAGAAGAGAGAGGGGAGGGGGTAGCTCGGGTGAGCTCAGGTTAGACTAGGCATGGGCTAGGGTTAGGGTTAGAAGAGGTTAGATGGGGTGTGGGCCAGGGAGAGAGGGTGGCCAGGTGGTCATCATGGTGGAGAGAGGGAGAGAAAAGAGAGAGGTGAGATAGGGTTAGGGTTTAGTAGAACTAGGGTTAGGAGGAAAAATAGAGAGAGGAAGATAGGTTAGATTTTATTAGGTATTTAGATTTTAAAATTTGCTTATGAGACCATACCAAGAGGAAAGTGGGGCTTGATCTAACACAAGCTAAGGTGGAAGAGAAACCAAGAGAAGAGAGAGAAAAGAGATATGTAGAATGAGCCTCATATGATCATGCATGAAGAGATTAAAATTAATAATGATATTGATGAGAATATGGGGGTGGTGGAATGGAAGGAGATGGTCCACAAAGAAAAGATCCATTAAATCAAAGGCAAAACCAATGGAATAAAAGGTGGTGATGAAGGTTGCATGGTCCATGCAAAATATGAAATGCCATGATTAATTTTGTGAGAACAAAAGTAATGATATGGCATTATTCTTATGCATTCACAAGAAGTGGAGAAAAGGCCAAGCAAAAGAAAGGTTAGACTAGATCCACCCCACCCACATGAGCTAGATTAAAATCAAAAGAAAAAGAATTACAAGCTCATGGATAATAGGATGGCGGAATTATAAGGTGGTGAAAAGCAAAGTGATGGAATTGAATAAAAGATATGCCCCCAACTCAACTTGGGCATTTAAACAATATATCAATAACCAAATACAATATCAAGAGGCAAATACAATTAATAATGCATATGAGAGAAGACCCAAAAGAAAAGGGGTTTTATATGATGCTCAAATGCAAGGTGGCATGATGACATGAGCATGATATAATTATGATGCAACAATTATATATAGGAAATAGCCATTATCTTACTAGACCAAGTAGCATTACAATTGTTAGACAATTGGGATGCTACATCTTACCTCTTCAAAGTTTTGGGAGGGAGGACACTGAAGCAAAAGTGAAATAAAACTGCTAGTAGTTGTGTTTCTCGGGATTGCTAATCCTTGGTTAGGTGGGAATTAGCTTTGAGCTCGATCAAAGTCCTTAGCCACTGGATTATCATTGTGATCTGTGGTGGTCAGAGTATAAATTAGATTTAATTTTGAACTTGGCAGTGGTTGCTGAAATATTTTGAAATGTTCAAACTTCTGATGAACCGAAGTTCAAACTATTTGCTGCAAATGCAGCATGCCAGCCACAATTTTCAAACAGGCCGATGAGCACAATGCTCCTCCCAAAGGTGCCTTCTCGTACTTGCCAGTTAAGAGCGTGTGCAGTGTTGTGAGAAACCTATGTCTAAGAGAATCTTTTTGGTCTTAGATCTATGTGTAAACAGTGGAGGAGGTGAGTCTAGCCAAGTTTTCTTAGACTAGTCTAGTACTAGACATATTAAGAAACAGTAAGACTCAATAACCTACGGCTCACCATAGCGATTTCACGCTTTTGACGGTTCGATCATCTCTCTAAACGGTCTAGATCGTCTCCTCCTCCCCGCATCGTTGCTTGGATTGATCATTTCCTCACATCATGTCAAATGGGCCAACCCAGCGTTACAGGGCTGCTGCTCCGCAGAACGAGCTAGCCAAATTCTTGATACTCGGGTCGTGTTAGTTATATACGAGCCTTGAGCCCTTTTTTAACCTCCTTTCGTTGGCCTCGCATCCAGAGAAAAAACCAGACGAAGCGACACTACTCATTCCTTTCCCATCTCCCTCGCCTTGTCGCGCCACCCCTCCGCCTGGTCCATGCCCGAGCGGCGCTCTGCTCCGTGCACGATTGGAGCCGGCTTAGAAACCGGCGAGGTGACGCTCACACCGGTGGATCTCTACTGGATGCCAAGTTTGATCGATTTGGCTTGGATTTCGATGGCCACTGACTTTGTGGCGGATGATACATGTTGCAACCAAGTCGTCTCAATTTACCTAGATTTTTAAACCTGAAATCTGCAAAATCATCTGTCTGTTTTTATTTATTTTTTCCACGAGGTATTTGGTCTTAATTTATTATTCCTTGTTATCTAACAAGCACCCAAATATCAGTGAATAAAATGCATTGAACTTGGTATTGTTTTTGCTGCAGATGCACGTCAATTCACACCAATATAATCTTGCCATTTTAAAGGACGAAGCAACTTAATCGTTTCATTCCTGGATCTATTAGTGAGGTGAGGCCATTGATATGTCTTTGTTCTTCGATTCGATTCTTCATGTTATATGGTAAATTACTTAGTTGGATCACTTGTAATATATATAATCTGACCTTTTTTTCTTCATAATTTCACTTCAAACCTTGCTCATATTTGCAGAAAAGGGGGACACGTTGATGGAGGTGTGACATGTACCTGTCGGTGCCCCCAGTAAACTCTCGGTCGACCTCATCTAACTTTGACTAGACCCCAACATTTGAGCCATAAGTAAGTGCATCTTTGGTTTTGTTAGACATTCCACAAAATAATTCTGATGTTCTTATGTCAACAACAGTGATAGATTTCTGCTATCTATTTCTGTAAGTTTTTGCATGTCCATGTGTGAGCCTCTAGCAGACTAAATATGCTCCAAGATTTAGGAGCAAGTGAACTTTTGGCATTGACACACAGGTGATGAAAATTTCAAATTTTCCGATATAAGCTTATACCACTGATTTCTATTTTCAAAAAATAATCTTAGTTTCTGCTTTGAGATGACTATGTTTGGTTATTTCTTATATTACATTATGGGAATGGGAAGAAGCCTTGAGATGTATCTGATTGATTTGGGGAATCTGTATATTGTGTGTGTCCATGCACAACTACAACTACTGAGCAAATCTCTCGGATGAATAACATCTTAAATCATCTAAGGATTCTAGCTGTATGTTTTGTTTATTGTGAGATTAGTACGACTGGACTAATATAGGTATGTCAGATTTTTTTACTCTTATATTAACCTCTTTCCTCTCAACCTAATGGTGACCCTGGTAAGAGATTTACCCAATAAAAATTACACCAGCCTTGGTGAGAGGAGGATATCAGAGATTTCCAGTACACTAAGTTATCGTGACTATATAATAATAAACTAGATACAGGGTCCTTTCAAGCCTTTGCCATCAAGATGTAAAAATACTGGAAAAAATTGTGTATGTTCCTGTAATTTTTATACATTAAAATACGACAACTAAATTAGCTAGATTGGGAACTGACTTTAGTACTGCAGCCTGTAGGAATGATTTTCTAAAAATCAGGTTTACATTACACGGGATATTGTTCTTTTACTAACATCATATTGAGTATAGAACCAAAATTGAAGGTCAAGTTGAGTGTCAGTTAAGAATGGCCTTTAAGTTAACCCGCAACAGTGTCTTCCAACAGTCAATTTGTAGATCTACTTGAATATGTTTAGTTGTTGGTTGCCTTCAACTTTCGTGTACTGCTAATACTATTCTAGAGCTCATATACCTAATTTTATAGTTTGTTTAGCACAATCAACGGTTTAGAGTTTTTATTCGAAACAGTGTCATACGTAATGATTTTGACTTGATGTTATAGTTTTTGTGCTGGCCGACTCAGTTCTTGAGCCAACATGATTTGCAAGATCGCATATACGTATCGTAGTCATGATCTACACATAGTTTGCAGCTGGTGTTCCTCTTTAAAAGGAAAGGAGCTTGAAATTTGGCATGACACAACTTTCTTAAAGACATCCCACAGAAGAGTGACAGAGGGCTGGTTAGAAGTGTTGTTCGAGTTTAGTAATTTTATTTTATTTTATACAAACTGTATCTACTGTATTAAACATTGATGTTGTGTCATGTAAAGACTTCTTTTAGATTTAATAGCTTATGAAAATCTGGTATGTCTAATCTTCCTTGTGTATATCGGTCCTGCATTGTTTAGATTTTTTTTATGCATTTGCACTATCCTCTTTGCCCATATGTTCTCGAGTACCCATTGTTGCCAATGGATTTGATTGATATATTAAATAAATAGCATAACTGATTGTGAACATTATAACTTGCCATTATCTTTCCACTAACCCTTGAGCTAATGAGATGAAATAATATTAAACTAAAGCTAATGGAATCCAACCAAACTAAAACTCTCACAGGTCTCTCCACGCTATTAAGGCGCAACATGCGAGACAGTTGTATCACATTGTACCCGAATTACATTTAAAAAAAACACAAAATGTAAAATTATTCACGTGGTGCACTATATTTATCATTTCTATAAATATAGGCGGACGCGGCAACACGCGCTTTCATGGTCCAGTGTCTTAGTAAATCATGTGATAGATAGTCCCACTTATCAGTGTAATGGTAGACTTTTTATATTACTTCTTTTTATTCTAGTCGACAGGGCCTTTACATGTGCTAAACAGCAGAGTACATTTGATTTCTTAGACCTGAGTCTAGCAATTTTCTTAGCATGAGTCTAGCAAAGCCTCGGGCTGCACATGCCCTAAAGAACAGCTACACACTGACACATGCAAGCTGGCATTTGGGAGTAAAAACACTAGGCGTCAACGCCGTTCATTTGGCCTGCTGTTATCCCCACACTTCATTCATTTCACTGATCGCCTCCAGTTTCATGGTAGTATTACAATAACTGCATGCGATGCGACGCAGGCAAACAGCAAGCGAGCAGCATGTCATTTACTCTAGGAGTATCATGGGATGAAGAACCAAAGTGTTGAGCAAAAACAAGTTTCGAAATTGTGTTCTAGTAACGTTTTTTTTTTCTCTATCACATTCTAAGACGCAAAATGTATCTGAACAAATCTAGAGTTTTCAAATAATGAAACATATCAAGTGCCATGAAAATCTTGCGAAATTTCATTTGAAACAGCACATTGCTCTTCACAAAATAAGGACGCAAAGTGGTGAAGTCCAAAAGCAAAATCCAAGAAAGTCCCAAAGCAAATGGCTCCAGTAAAAAAGTCCAGTTCCCAAGACGGCGACCGTTAGCACTCACCAGTCACACTCAGGCATTTCAAATTTAAATCCTCCCTCCAAATCACCATCCACACCACCACAGTCCACAGCCTTGCACTAACACGCACACGCGCTCGCAAATTACAAATCCCGTCCACCTCGCCAGTGACACAGAGTCAGAGAGAAAAGACCCAGAGCTCCATCCAAGGTCTAGGTATGGCAGCCACGCCGCCCAAGAGGGAGCCCCTGCGGCCCCTCAGCAGCAACGCCGGCGCAGGCACAGCAATCCCCGCAGCCGCAGCCGCCGCCGCCGCGCGCCCCCGCGCGCCGGCGGCCTCTGCCGAGAAGGAGAACCGAGTTGCCCCCAATCTCGGCCCCGTGAAGGAAGAGAAGAAGGCGACACCTGCTCCGAAGGTGGCGCCTCCGCTGAAGCCGTCGTCGCTGCAGGCCCGCATGGAGGGCGACGAGGCGCCGCTCGCGGTGGCACCGGTGGCACCGGTGCCCGTGTTCATGGGGCCGAGGGGAAGGGAGCTGCTGCCACCTCCGCCGCCGCCGGCGTCGTCTTCCTACGAGGCGTGGGACCTCTCCGACAACGAGGCGGCGCCGGCCGCGTCCTGGGCCACCCTCCCCAACAGGGCGCTGCTGTGCCGCCCCCTGCCGCTGGACGTCGGCAGGTGCACCTGCGTCGTCGTCAGGGAGAAGGCCAGCGGAGCCAGAGGCGTGGCGCTCTACTCGCTCTACACTAACGTGAGCCAATCCCCTCCTCCCTCTTTTGCTTGCGTTTCAAAATTTCAAATCCAGCGGAGTGTTGTCTGTTGTGATGTGGTTAGTTGCTGAGATTAGTGTTGTGTGGGGTGGCAGGAGGGGCAGGGGCGGCAGGACCGGAAGCTGGCGGTGGCACGGCACCGGAGGAGGAGGGGGAGGTCGGAGTTCCTCCTGGCGCAGAACCAGGACGGCGTCTTCTCCAGCTCCGACAAGAACTTCCTCGGCACTCTGGGTGCCAATCTCGTTGGGTCCAAGTACCAAATCTGGGGCCAGGTTACATGAATTTCCCCTCGATGGTTCTTGACGAGTGTCATGGCGGACGTGTGCCGCTGACGATTTTTTTCATGGTTGTCCGTGTAGGGGAACCGGATCGATGAGCTCAAGAGCCAGTCGAAGCGGCTTCTAGGTGTCATCTCGTAAGATTCAATCTCCATAATAAGTGAGCTGTTTAGGAATTGTATGGTTTTCTTGACCAATTTTTTTGGTTTCTGCAGGTTCGCGCCTACCATCACCACGCTTACAGGTAGCTTCAGAAGCATGAGGGCATGGATTCCCAAGAACCAGTCAATGCAACTGAGGACCAGCAATTCTGCTCAGGTAAACCGACTGAATTCAGTTGGAAAATTGAAAGATTCAATGGCACATTGGAAGATTCAGTGGAACATTGAGAGTTCATAATCGTGTATACTACAATATTGCTGTAGATTCAGCACATTGGTGGGCTTCCAAAGGATTGGCAGGAGAAGACGAGCAGAGCCGACAAGCTGTGCTCAAGATCCCCTTTCTACAACAATGTAAGCAAAGAAAACTCGTGGAGCTTCTCATCCATGTATCATGTATGTGTCTGCATTCTGCAATCACGAGCGAAGCTTTATGTTTTTTTTCCTGTGTATGCACAACAGATGACAAAGCGCTATGAACTAGACTTCAGAGAGAGGGTAGGGAGGATGGGGTACAAGGTGCAGACGTCAGTGAAGAACTTCCAGATGACATTGGAGGTAAAGCTCAGCTCGTTATCATCAGAAGATCATACTACTGTATAGAGCTTTTGTGCTGGTGCTAGTTCAAAATTCAAATCATGAAAACAAAATTTTCTGATCGACAGGAGAACGGAAGGCAGACCATCTTGCAGCTCGGCAGGGTCGGGAAGTCCAAATACATAATGGACTTCAGGTAAGCCATCGATCAATCATCCCTTGTGGTTTTTCGGCGGTTGTATGTGTTCAGTATTCAGTACTACAGTACATTTTTCTGATGAACGTATGATATTTTATGTAGATACCCTTTGACTGGCTACCAAGCGTTCTGCATCTGCTTGGCGTCGATGGACTCGAAGCTGTGCTGCACGCTGTGAGATGCAGATGCATGAGACGGAGTTTTGTTTCCCTTGAGTTCTGTTTTCTGCATTCTATTCTGTATATGCAGTTTGTTTCTCACCTTGAGAATGGGCTGGTGATAATAATTACGGAGCAAGATTATTCATCTGTTTATACTCAGCGCTACCTGAGGCGACTCTTCTTCATCTGAAAAAGCGGATTCGCTATGTTCATCCGAGAAAACGCATACGCTATGTTCAACACAGACTAACTGATTTTCAAGGATGGATGACCTGTGGAAAGTTGTGACTATGTGAGGTGCAACATATATTGTTCAGTTTTGCATTACATTTCGGGTGACAAAAATACATATCCGTCCTTTGGACTGGTGATATAGACTGCACGGTTAAAAAGAACAAAAGATGAATGCCCATATCGAACTGGTGATATAGACTGCACGGTTATCAAGGATCAACATGTTTTGGTTATGTCGATGTTGGCTGGGATCACTGCTTGACTTCTACCACGATATATTCCCTCCGTCCTAAAACAAGTTTATCTATATTCGCATGACTCTAAATACTAAAACGTGTTTAGATACATTTAAATTTTAATAAACCCAAATCACTTATTTTGGGACAGAGGGAGTATAACCCAGGCTCTTTTTTTGTCAAGCTGACAAGTGTTTCATTAATCAAAAATTAAGGTTCATGAACAACAATGCCTAACTCCACCGAAGCGGGCAGCCACTGCCTAACTCCAACCGCCAATGTACACGCCGGAAGAGACGTCAAGCCTCTACCATTGTCAGGTCCAAAGAAGCACCATCGTCAGGCCTTTGTGAGTCGATGCACATGTTGTTACAAGCAGTGAGACACATTGACCAGGGAATGCCCCCTTGTTGTCTTAGACCCAGATCCACCGAAGCAAGAGAAGAACAGTAGATCCACCATCTCGCCGAGAAACTGATCTCCCCGAGCCACCTACTCCACGGCACCACAGATTGGAGCACAGAAAAAACCAAGGCAACCCCTATAGCCTCACCAAAATCGAAGCACCAAGTCCCCCCCCCCCCCCCCCCCCCCCCCCCCCCCCCCCCCGCCACCGCCTAAACAGCGAACGGATGAGGCAGTGACCTGCAGCCTGGCCGGCAGAGGGACAGGAGAAAACAGGTACTCCAATCAGTGGTGTATATTTGTTGTTTCAATTACGCGGACTGTTGTGCTATCTCTATATACAACCCAAGCTGGTAATGAACGACATATCAATAAAACTCATGTTCACCACATATATCATCCGAACTCATGTTCACTGCCACTGATATCAACCGGAGAATGATAGGAAACAACATTAAAGTACTCCTACCACTCTGTCATTCCGACAGGTCCCAATAAAAGTGCTCATTCTACAAGCTTTTAAAATGTCCGAGGCAGGAAGTAAACCTAGGTGTTGTGCAAAGAGATAATCTGTTCAGCTGCGTGTTAGCTTCATCTCAACTTGCGTAGTCGCTCGGAACAGTCACGATCAATGGGTCAGATATTCAGTACAAGCTCTGTCACGGTCGCACAAAGAAGAAAAATACATCATTAGTGTACGTGTTTCTCCAGAGCTAAACTAGTTAGGGAACCAGGATGACCATGGAAGAATTCTCACCCAATATTAAAAGTAACTTTCTCTAGTCTTCGTCACCAGCATGCTCAAGAAGATAGTTCACAGCTAGTTGCTCATTCCTGTCGCAGGCGAAGAATGCTTCGATGACACGTGCTCTGTCAAACCCCATGGCTTCCAGCTGGAAGTACAAATACAAATCCGACCAAGGTGGAAATGTGAGGACAAGAATGGTGTATTTATGCAGCAAAAGGTAATTATGGCATGCATACCCGCCCAATTGCCTCTTGCTCTTCTGGTGTCACACTGACAGCATGAGGCATCTCATCCTGGTCAGGCTGGTCTAAGAAGCCCCTGGAAACATCAGAGAAGATTGGCTTAGTAGATACTCCCTCGGTTCCAAAATATAAGATGTTTTACCTTTTGTAAAACTAATGTATCTAGAGTTCTAGACAGCTTTTAGTGTGTAGGTTCGGAGTGAACCAACACAATAAAAGGCGTCTAGATACATTCGTTTCACTGAAGCTAAAACATCTTATATTTTGGAACGGAGGAAGTATATCATTGTAAACTCAAATGAAATTGAAAGGAATCGTGAGAACGAAGCACAATGATTGATTTGCTAAGAAAAAACATGCAGGTAATGAGGAAAGAATGCAGCGGCAACAGATATTTTAAGATAAAGCAGCACAGGATCTTTAAGGCGCTATTGTTTGCTATTAGCATATCATGTTATGTTCAGAAACTTTTTTTTTCCGACAAGGTATATATAGCAATTTTTTCCAGCAAGGTATATACCATACTTGAGACACTAAGGAAGAAAGTCCAATGCAACCCTAGAAACAACATATGATTGGTATGTGATTTGATTACATCCAACAAAAAACGTCTGCCAAAAAATCTACGCTAACTGGCAAGCGCGAGTGGAGCAGACAGGACAGATCAGTTTGCATAACAAAGAAAGGGAAATTAGCACTACTGAATCTTATAGCTTATTCAAATGAAATCAGAATATATAATTCAGTAATTAAAGAAAGCTTACCCATCTCCACCTTCAAGTAACTGAAGGAACTCCTCATTATTATCTTGAATTAACCTCAGAAGTTGGGGATTCTGCTTGCCCAGTTCCTGGATCATAGGCTGCAGCAAAATGTTTAGACGGAAGATGCATGAAACATAGCATAAAATGAAAACATAGATAGAAAACCTGCAAAATTTGTGGATTTGTATGGACCATTTCACGAAGAGCTTGAAACTGCAAATAATAATAGCAATACACTATTACTTCAGAAACAGAATAGCACATGGTAGGGTACTGAAGGAACTTCATTCTATCAAACTCCATTTATAACTGCATTTTCTTATACTTCAGTTTCTGTGTATATACATAGAAAATGACCATTTGTTCGGATTGCAAGTGCAATGCAGGATCCCTACATTCCTATCTCAATGTTATGCACAAAAGCATCCCAAGTGGCGTAGATACTTATGTGCTACATCAAATTATAAATTCATACGTAAGTGTCACCCCTGTTACTACTACATCAGATCATCAGATGGTTTGCCAAGCATTGATCGTAAACAGAATGGTTGGCATGATTCCATGGGCACCATTGTTTCGTACCTTGTTTTTTCACAGGGAGATCCTAGAAAACAAAATGAGGAAAGTAATTGACAAAAACATGAAGATAAGAACCTGTTGGTTATTCCTAAGAAAATCAAGTGATCCACCACCACCAGCACCTCCAGCATTGGAAGCCCCCTGCTACATCATTCAGTTGGTCAAAAGATACTCAAATAGGTAACACCGCAGCAGTACTGTGCAAACAAAGGTAGCAAATAAACCTGTGGGAAAAGATCTAATGGTGCTGTATTTGGGAGTCCAGAGAGGCCAGTTTCTCCAGAAGGAGCTGCATCCGTTGGATTTGCCCCTTGACCAACCACTGGCACAGCAACTTCGGCTGTCACTGGGATACCCTAATGTTGGGGAAAAAGAAATATTATTTATTAGCGTCAGAAATTCAATACAAATTCAAAATTTACAGGGGAGGGGATTTACGCACAGAATACAGATAGTCAATGGCGCGTTCTGGATTGTTATAAGCAGCCCGGAGAGCTCTTTGGACTTTATCTCTGTCCCAACTGCCACCCCCCATCTCCATTATCTGGTTAATCACTGTGTCAAGATTGCTTCCTGACAGTGAATCTGATGCTGCATGATCAACTATGCTCGAAGGGGTCCTAACAAAAAGAAACAAGAGTTATACAAAGCAAAACAGGTACTCCCTCCGATCCAAATTAATGTTTTCAGATTTGTCTAGAATCGGATGTATCTAGCACTAAAACATGACTAGATACATTCGAATCTAGACAAATCTGAGAACATTAATATGGATCGGAGGGAGTGGATCTATTATAAAGAAAAATGGTTGAGTTCATATTCACAAGATTGTAACATAGATTATAGGATCAAGCAATCTACTATTGTACTGGATCTTAAAGTGACAGATCGTAGCTGAGTTGTATTTCAGGAACACAGCCCAGATATAGCTTGTATGATGGGTATAAGGTCACACACTCCAATGTGATACGTAACTCATGAGAGATTCTTTTTTGTACAGTTTGATACAAGATCCACGTGAGATATTATTCGTACATACATACATTTAGTAGACATGACGAAAATTTAACAGAATGAGGATCCTATTAAGATTGATCCTGCATAGGATCATTATCCTGATTCTTGGCAACTATGTATACAACCATTTCATATCTATATCACACACAGTTAGGACAACCTAAAAGTTCAGTAGTTTGGGGCCTAACTTTCCATTGCCCAGCTATGCAAATTGCTTTTTTGATGGCTTTTCGTTTTCATGCAGTCTTCAATTCACCTAGTGATGTTAAAAGTTTCTAATTTCGTATCTAGTTTTGATGTTCAATGACCGGTGTATTTGAGACTTTAAGTCACTGATTTTGACCCTATTGACTATCTCCTCGGGAAGTGTAACATATTAGTTGACACATCTACTTGTGTGCTTGTAGTTGCTTGTCACTCTTCAGAACGGACTTTTGCAGCTAGGAGGTCATTAATGCAAGGCTGCATGATTTGAAGCTGCAACAAACATCAGAAGGGTATGACTCTGAAAAGTTACAGCCACAGGTATTCCCCTGGCAGGGTAGATGCGGAAATATGAATTTTAAGAGTCCAAAAGGATCCTAATACGAATATCAGTTGACAGACATGGAACATACTCTGCAGATGGTCTTTCAGGTTGAGAAGTTGTAGTTGGTGGGACCCTGCAGAAAGATGACGCATACATTTAGTTAGAGTAAGACCCAATGTACAGGAGACTCATGCAGTAGAATGCAATGAAGAAAGCTAGCAAGGGACTCACAGGAGTTGAGAAGCTTGAGGTTGAGCAAACGGAGGCACTTGGCTGGTTACAGAAGTGCTCGAAGGCTAGTAATGGGTCATGCATTAGTATATATACTTATGCTCGCTATTTGTTTTCATCCCCAAAAGAAGAAGTTTACCTGGGCTGATGAAGTTCCACTGGAAGCAGAAGCTTTACTCTGCAAAAAATAAGCAAATGGCTATATCTTAAAGATAAACAGAACAAAGCTGAAGCACAAAGTGAGAAAATTTTATGTGTGAAAACAATGTTATATGTGTCTCGAAAAAAGTGTTGAGTACTTGCTCTAATGTTGATATAAATGGGCATTGTACAGTACTGATGCTACATAGGAAGGGATAATACTGATAAACTACGGCAGGAGGTCAGCAAACTATAACGCATCAAATGAGACCAGAAATTGTTTCAGGCATATTATTCATTCGAGAATAACTGTTAAGTATCATATCTGAATTTTATTTTTACATGTAAACACTTATGCTAACTCCATACACTTTACAAATTCATGTCATTCAATTATTACAGCAAGCATTCAGTCAGTCAAAATAATCCAAAGCACAACACAGAACTGAAACACTTCCTATTATATAGGGCATATAAGCAGCCTACCTTACTAAGCATGACTACCAGAAATTCTTCTTCGCTAATTTGATTCTCATCCAGTGTACATTCATCCTTCAAAACCTTGCCCCTGTGAATCAGCATTTGTTGACCCCATGGATAGCTATCCTTTCCTTGAACCTCTTCAATCTTCTTCTTGACAGCCATAATCTGATTCAAAGCAAACAGTAAGCAAGATCTGAAATAATTACTCCCACTTGACATTTTTTACTCTTCAAAGTTCAAAAGTCCCCAAGATGCTAGTAATAAATATTTTTTACAACTTATGTTAAGATAGGCTAGTATAATACAATAATTACAACATTATGAACAACACATCAACAAAAAATCTCATAATATAACTTTTATACAAACAGTCTAGATAGTTTCAAATCTATTGGCAGCTGCGGCCACAGATCCAAGGGCGTCAAGCTAAGAAGAACGTAGATAGTATATTTTGACTGTAAAACATTCGGCCATGATCACAGAACACTTTGGAAACATGTGCAAGGGACACAGGTGGAGAAGAACCGTGTGTAACAAGGCGTTCAAAGGACTCCTGAATCTCCACCTTGCACACCAAATTGAACCCCTAGACCATGAAGATCACTTGCTCTCCATCCTCCCAAGGCCACATCCTCCGGAACAAGCTATTAACACATCTCTATCACACAAAAAAAAGCTTAAACAGACAAAATGCTAACGAGCTAATTCCTTCCATCTACACAAAACCACATGCCCCGAGCCCCGAGGAGCTAGTTCACCACCGCGGTATCTGCATTGATCGAAATGCTAGAAAACACCCGAAATCACTAGGAAGCGCTACATCCAGTGCAGAAGAACACGAAGCGCGTTCGAGAATGGGAAAGGAAAAATCGGGGGAAATTTCGACACTAGATGGGGGAACGGATGGGGGATCTCACTGTGTCATTGCGCTGCACCCGGATCTCGAATTGGATGCCCTTGAGAGTCTTCACCGTCAGCTTCATGGCGGCGCCGCGGTGGCCTCGTCCGGGGGTCGGAAACCTTCCTTCCCTCCCCACCCGCTGCTCGCGCTAGGGTTTTAGGAGGTCAGCCTTCTGCTTGTTGATGCAGACCTTCGAGGTTCACGGCTCGTCAAGTTCGCAGGTCGACAGCGCTGCCCCTCATCCGCTCCGTCACCGGCTCCGCTCCGCCGAAGTTGGTCGATGCGCCGCCGCCTGCTTCGCCTTCGCTCTGCTAGCTGGGTGCCTCGAGTGGCTGGGCCTGCTCGTGTTTCTGCGGCAGCTCGCTCACAGCAAGTTAACATCTTCTTTCTTATGGGCCTTTTGGAAAAGATGAAACAAGCCCATCTAAAGAATCAAATCCATCTGCACTTTTTCTTAGATTAGTTTGCTTTTCGGTCCTTTTCAATGGTGGAAGGACAGAAAATTTTGAATTCACGAGAGGGATTCGTTGGGATCCTGTTTCACTGTACCTTTTGCTTGCAGCCGAAGGCTTGTCGTGTTTGCTTTAACATAGAGAGACGTCGGGCAAACTCCAAGGTTTAGTGGTGGCGAACTAGGCGCCTGCGATTAATTATCTGTTATTTGCAGACATTACACTTTTATTATTTAGACTAGTTATATGATACTAGTATATGATATCATCTCTACAATGCATAGTATCATATAATAGTATCACAATCTTGCTATATTTGTTTTGTAGAAATGTAGAATCTCAATATAAAATTGTGTACAAGTACAAGATTTATTTGAAATTAGTTTTTCTAGTTCTGCGTGCTCTGATACCGTATCTATATATGATACCAACACAACCTCTTTCATCATTAATTAGCATGTCACGTCAGAATTTTGCTAACATTGCATGCATGATACTACAATGATACCCTATTGGGGCTAGTCTTAGGTCTTTCATAATGGAAGTATCTTAGCACTATATCCTAGATACTTTGCTTACGTGACACCATAGTTAATGAGGAAAGAGCGTGCCACCATAGTTAATGAGGAAAGAGAGTGGTGTTGTATCTTAGGTTTTTCACAATGGACTGTTTCTTAGCACGCAACCATAGACACTGATGTATTCTAAGAAACGGTCACTCCAATGGACCATCTCTTACAACAAGTTTAATAGTATAACTCATTGTTGGCTATAAGCCATTGTCATGCCATGTATAACCAACAAGTATAATAGTTAACTACAAATATGTACTATTTAACTAATACATGACCCACATGTCACTCTCACAAAGTGTCTAGGAGCACGTGTTGTAGCTGGCTCTTAACTTACAGCCAGTATTTCTTCTCTCCCATCTTCTCTCTCCTACAACTCAGCTAAAATATAGTATTTTACCTCTTATAGCCAGCTGATGTCATCCTATTGTACTTGCTCTTAAGGTGTATCTAAATAGTTCATGTATTTAATGATTTCAGGATCATGCATGCATAAGATTGGGTTAACCATTTTTTCTACCTATGGTTGCGTGCAAAAGATGTATCTTAGCTTAGATACAACATCGCTCTCTTTCCTTATTAACTATGGTGCCACATAAGCAAAGTATCTAGGATATAAAGCTAACAAACTCTCATTGTGAAAGGCCTTAGCTAAGATACAACACTTGCACGCTTTTAGAGGTAAAAAAATTTGGCTAGTCCAATCACACACATGCATGATCACAAAATTATTAAATACAACATCCCTAAGAAACACTATCTAAGATACACCCTATTGCGATAGTTATTTCTTAAGTTTTAATAGCTCGTATGGAAGCGTGCTATGATATACCCCATTAGAAAAGACCTTATAAAGAAAATCAAGAGACAGTGGTGGAACTGGATAAGAGCATGTACAACGTGCCCATGGGTCTAGCAAAAAATTCTAACAGGAGTGTAACGAAACGAAACATCTCCAGTGTTTAGATAGAATCTAGCACGGCTTGTGGGACCAATAATACCCCACCATCCCTGCCGAACTGCTCTCCTTCCGCGACATGTGTCTAGTACTAGAATGGAAATGAATTTTTATTTAGCTGGACCTTATGTCTAGTAGTAGACATAGTCCAAAGAATCTTTTTCTTAGCCACCCCTGTCCACCGGTTAGACACATGTCTAAGCTTTCTTAGACCCACTATTTTCACAACGTTGTGTTTTCTCTAAAACACTTGAGCTATATTACATGGCATCGGTTCAACGTATTAATCTTGATCTTTTTCAGCAATGAATGTTCGGGTAATATTAGAGATGGAGTAAAAGGGATTCTCTGAGTGACCAATTAGGGCGTGTTTGGTTGGCAGTTTTTCGTTTCTTGCACCGGGCTGGAAGAAATAAGACCATTTGTTTTCCTGGGTCGCACGGTTTTCTTGCACCGCATGAGATTTAAAGCATCCCAAAACATGGCCCATTAGGAACGCCCAAATTGAGCGTTTCCACAGGGACAGGCTGCGCTTGTGCAAAAGCGGGGGAAACTGCGCGCTGCCCGTGCGAGCTCGGCGATAGCGCGAGCCGCAGGTTTCCCCCAAAAGTTGGCGGGAGAAATTTCATCACCGAACGCGGAAGCGCGGCGATATATATGTCACCACTCGGCTCACCACATAGTGCCTCACCACCATTTCCCTCATTCTTTGACCTCTCAAGCCGGTGAAGTTCTTATCGACCAGCAAGTAAGCGGCAGTAGCGATGGTGGTGGTTATAGATCGTGTAGTGCAGGCGTTCTTCTCCAAGATCTTCAGGGCGACGTGCTACGCTCCTCCGATGCCGGTGGGTTTCATCAAACCCTAGGTGTAGTAGCTTTGATCTGTTAGCACCTCCTAGATCTGATTATAGTTTGCGGTAGATCTATGTTATTATGCCCAATGAACTGCTCGGTGTTGTCATAGATCAATATTTTTCTGAATTTATTGCATGTTTAGATAGGTAATTTTGTCTACGTCATGTAAGCTTGTGTTCATGTCTAGTCTAGGTCCTGATATGTGCGACTGTGAGATCTGTAGGACATGATTCCTGATGAGTTCAGCCAGGCCCTCATGGATTCTCAGGAAACCTCTGTCGCTGACACCTAACCCTAGCTCCCTCCTTTGAGGCTCACCTATCCTCAGCGCTCAGAGATCTTGTCTATGCCTCCGATGACCAGGTACACAGTGGATCAGATTGCAGAGCAAGCTACCAAGATCGTGGCCAAGAAGAAGGCCATCAAGGCTGGCAAAACCCGCAGCACATGCCACTTCAAGGGGGTGAAGGGCACCATGAAGTGGGAATTGTTCCTCTTGGTGTTTTTACTCAACCAGATGTGTGAGATCATCAAGTGCTATGTCAGGACGGAGAAGGGGTTCAAGGAGGTGCACCTGAACACTGTTGCCTGCAAGGTGTTTGAGTTTTGTGGCATTGAGGTGTCCTAACAACAGGTGTACAACCACCTACGTAATGGAGGCCCAGGTGGATCCATGTGTCTAAGCTCAGAGACCTTAGTGGGGCTAGCTGGGATGAGGAGACCTGCACCATTATCTTGAAGGATGCCCACTATAGGGGACACATATCGGTACTAACTAATTTCAGTTCATGCAGTAACATCCCTACAATTCCCTTTTGTAACCTTGCTAACTACCACTAACCTCCCTTCAATTCCTTCTCTTAGGGTCACCCCAAGGATGCTGAGTATCTGAACAAGCTAGTCACCAACTATAGGCAGATGGAGGCCATCTTCTCGTTCGGCCTTGCCACTAGCAGGTTTGCCATGGGCTCTAGTGAGCCTCTTGGCGAACCAAGCCCTAAATACATGCGGACCCAGGAGTCCGAGAAAATGGTAATTGATGACGAGGCTGAGACCAATGCCGCCGCTGGTTCTCCTGCTCCAAGCGTTGCTCATGGCGGCAACACAAATGCCTACGTTCCTGGTGGCTTCGGTCCTTCCAAGAAGAGGAAGAGTTCGCTTCTGGGAGAGGAGGACGCCATCGCCATCACGTGCATGACCGAGGCTGTGAAAGTGGTGGCGAGCGCCATCACCACTGCTTCCCCTCCTGATGTGCACCCAGCTCTCTACGTCGTCGTCATGGGCGCCAAAGGCTATAGCCCTAAGGCTCTAATGGTGGCGCTCGGCCACCTTTTCGACAATAGGGCTATGGAAAACTGCTTTGTTCGGATGGCGGATGATGAGGGGTAACCTCGGCAATGTCCATAGTGATGGACTTAGGGTTTCGTGGAAAAGATAATGTTGGGGATTTCATTGGCTGATCAGACAAACAAGGGAGTCAAAGTCGTCTGATTTCTTATGGACAATATGATTATAGATCGCTCAAGGCTTTTTTGGTACCTCTTCGTTGGCTCCTCGCAGCCTTTATACAATAGGCTGGGTCTAGAGGCCGTATACGGATAGGTTACAAGTTATAATTACAACACTAATACAACGTCGGTTGCTATTCTTTCCTTATCTAGTAAGACATGCCTTTCGTCGGATGCTTCTTGGGCCTTCCTTGGTTCCTTCTTGGGCCTTGCTGACTGTAAGCCAGGGTAACTAATCATAATAATCCGGGTAATCATACCCATGACAGTAGCCCTCGAGACTCCATTTGAATCGTAGATTTGGGTTGAGTCCCAAAGGAAATGTGAGCTGAAGTTTTCTTTATAATGTATTTTTATTTAACTGTCGAAGGGATATGGTACAACGGGTCTGATGCATGCGACGGATCGAGAATCAGTTAATTGCTCCTAGGCAAAAACACTGTGAACCTACATCAAATTCAATTCCACATGACTAAACTCGGTATTTGCTGGCGCAATTCAGTTCGAGCCGTTGAGGTCTTATCGAATACTGAATTCGAGTACTATTATTTTAGGTACCCAACACGCCCGTCAGGATTTTTCATCGTATCATGGATATGGATAATCTACTAGAAGAGCGCATTCATGTGCGGTTACCAGGCCACACAGGACGAATCCTGGGGTCTTACCTTCATGTCATGGACATCGCATTCAAACTTTTATCGTGCCAGGCATAATCCGAGGTTTTTTTTGCATTTTGTCGACTGCCTTGCTTGGCTGTTGGAATAACTGAAGTTATCAGTTTTCTTGAATATTGTATAAGTGCTCCCAATGGGAGTAACCATCTGAGGATAGAAAGATATAATACTCATAGGTTCATATGTTTTTCTACTCTGCTGGAATTTTTGTTTTACCGAGTGCGCTTTCATCGCTCGAGGATAAAAAATCGGGTCCTACTAGATCATGTTGTTTCTATCGGGTGCGCGTCAGTGCTCCCAATGGGAGTAGCCCCCGAGGCTATGTTCGGATGATTAAATTGGGACACATGCTCACAATATCGTCTTTGACCAAAAATATTTTTAAACTCAAAATTAATTGGGTGCACGGTCAGCGCTCCCGATGGGAGTAGGCCCCCGATGCTATTTTCGGATGCTTGCATCTAAACATAGGCTCGAAGTCCAAACCCGATAATTTATTATGAAACAGTTGGTTGTATGTACCCGAATATTTCTTCATTCTTGGCTATTCATGATGTCATTGCTGATGAAGGTAGCATGCCGTGGTTTTCGAGAAGCGAGTCCTAATGGGACGTTACGATAGTGGGCCCGTATTGCGGTAATGATGATGCTTGAGTGATGCGTCAGCGGTGATTTTTGACCGCACGATCCCCTTTATGCGCGAGTGACATGGGTATACCCTACAGGTACTCGAGCTTGGTATATACGGTCCAAATACGTACAGGCCCACGGTGTCGCTAAGGCCCGGATGAAAGGACTCGAGTGACTTGCGGACTCTCTATTGCTTGAAGTACAAGAAGAAGCTAAAGATAGAAAGTTTGAAGGGGAAACCTTAACTTGTAACCGACTCGACCTGCTACCCGAGACCTAGCCTATCTATATAAAGTCTAGGAGGGGGCGGCGAGGAGGACACACGCAACCCTAGTTTCCACAACCCTCGCCAGATTGCATCTGCGCACCATTGTAACTTTCGACTCCTTCGATAATTCCACGAGCAGACAAGCAGGAGTAGGGACCTCTACGAGGCCTGAACCTGGGTAAATCCTTTGTCCCCTGTGTGCTTGTCTGCTAGCCGATAGATGTCTCCAGCGCTCCCTCCTTCTCCAAAACCCAAGTCCATAACAATGGGCATTGATGAGTTAAACCCTCGTCAGCGAGAATCGAGGCGTCGTGCGGATTTCCTCCGTGTTTACCGTGGTAATAATTGCCCATGATTTTTATCCCTTTATCAATCTTTGCCACGTGTGTTCATCCTCTGAGTCTTGACGTTCCGCTACCCTTATCTGATGGCTGAGTTTTGTGTTCCTTTCCCTTATAAATGAGGGAGAATACCTTTACTATTTTTACTATTCCCCTTCGCTGCATATGTGCCCCCCCTCAGATTAATCCTCCGAGAATCCCTATTATGCATATACCACGATCCCATGATCAGTATGTCGTGGCACATAACCGACAAGTATCAAAGTAAACATCCAATACTTAAGCGGATACATGTCATACCTTATTTGCCATTATGGCTACATCAATCATCAACAGCAGAACATCATCAAACGTAGAGCCCAAGCCATGCCATAACCTACATGTAGCTGACTACGTGAACGTCCTAGCTCGCATAGTCGTCAACGTCACCTTCTTCTCCACCGTACTTCTCGAATCTAACCAAGTTAATAGCCAGGGATAATGCTAGTGGGTACTTTGAATGTACTCGCAAACCACCTTAAGATAATGACAAATAGAGGATATGCAATATGGTTGTGGTAGTAGAAGGGATCCAAGAGAGGTTATTTTTTCAAATAGTTTCTATTGTAGATATAACATCTATATATCTTTGTTGAATTTTTTTGTAAAACATATCGGAAACCTTTTTAAAAAGTTTTGGAAAAACACTAGGATTGGGTCACCCATTTTCTCATCTCATGGTCATCACTTAACTGGCTTTTCATCCTTCGTGATCTTTCAAGATCACCTCACCTTCTCTGGTGTCCTTTAGACCACCACTTTTTGAAAACTCTTTCTTTTCTGAATCCTTTTTGAAAACAAAATTAGCATCGCTCTACAGTAGTTTGTCTAACTGTCCATAACCACGGACACGGCTATTCAAATAGGTTTACACTCTACAGAGGTTGTACACTTTACCCACACCATCCGGGTACCTTGCCCTGATCCCTTATGGATCGTGGATCGAGTAACCGATCAAGACTCTCTGGATGCCACTCTAGCATAGGCCCTACCATATGAGTTGTTCCCCTCAACACCGGGACGTCGAGATCCATGGACCAACCGGAGTGCACCGCACCATCTTGAGTGTGCACTTTTAATGAGTGGCTCATAGTATCGTCCGGCCACCTACAAGGACGGTTTGCACCTTCCCCAGGTCATTGTTTTCACAGATGACCCTTTCTATTTAAGGGAAACTCGGCATTGAGAGATGTGATCCCTTATAAGTAGTTGCGAG
Organism: Avena eriantha; assembly: GCA_910589775.1. Lineage (NCBI taxonomy): Eukaryota > Viridiplantae > Streptophyta > Magnoliopsida > Poales > Poaceae > Avena > Avena eriantha. The sequence continues at coordinate 37,623,302 of OU342745.1, read as the reverse complement.
GCATCCCATACCAGAGTAGACAAACATCAAGTCCAACCCATACCCATACTAGGGTGAATGTGGTTGCACGGTTTAGTTGTTATAACTAAAGTTGCAAAGAAACGGGTGTGTTTTTGTAAACATTTTTGCTCCTCTTTCCTTCAACATCATTTTTAAAACAAAACCTTTTTCTTTTCTCAAACTTCTCTTGGTAGGTTAAACCTCACCAATGTTTTATCATAAAACATTTTGTAAAACTCTTCTGGGGTCTTCCCATCCTATAGTTTTGCTTCGGCTAAAACGGGGTCTCCAAAGGGGTATGGTGTTATACACCATCTACCATACTAGGTACAAGTAGGTGTCATCAAGGGGGTAGTACTTAGCATTACAAATGTGTAATGGTTTGGAGGATCCAAGCCACTACCAGATATAGTGTTAACACCTGGATTTGTAATCCTAGATGTCTGTTATGCCATACATCGCAATCCCAGGATTACCATTTTTGCGAGACATAACAGAATTGGTACCATAGTACATCATCCATTACAAACCATTATAAAGGTCTTACAAATAAACGATCGCATGATCCAGTCTTAATACAATCAAAGCAGCGGAAAGTAAACGTAGTAGTGGCTCCATCTTCACGGTCACAGGCAATGCTGATGATGGGAGATGATCCTAGTTGTCATAGACCTCCTGCTGTCCATCTTCCTGGTAGTCCTCCTCATAGTCTGGCCACGGGAATAGCCAGGGACAAAGGCATGAGTACTCTTTAAGTACTCGCGAACTATACTAACAAGTAAGGTAGTCCGAGTAGGAATCTTAAGCTCTAGGTTTATTTGCAAAAAGGCAGGTTTATTTCATAAGAGTTCAAAAGTAAAGAATCTAATTTAATCACTTAAGTGGGAACCTAGTTTTCATATCCACAACCCTATTGTGGTCAAGTCAAGGTCATAGTTCAATTCACAAGTCATTTTGAAAACATCTGACAACAGAACAGTATGGCCACTCCAACCGTCCATGACCGCAGATGTAGCTATTCGAATAGTTTGATACTCTGCAGAGGTGGTACACTTTCACCACAAAATTCAATATATCCGTCAGGGATAACCCTGAATCATCATACTTAGTATGCGGATAATCAATCATAACCTTTCAATTACACACTCTAGTATAGGCACCTCCCCTATGAGCTTGGCCTCCCAGCCATGGCCATCTGCCATCCTGGGCACTTCATAGGTGGACATTCACATTCACGAGGTAGCCTCAGCTCAACCTCTTTTCGCGAGGGAACCCATACTAAGGCATACACACTTCCATTTAAGCCCTACCCAATTCAGGTATTGTGGTTGTACAGTAAAATTGGACTGGTATCGCATCCTAACCCAACCATCAGTTTTTATAAAGGGCCAAGGCTCATGCCTCAACATTTTCATCATCAAATCATTTTGTGTCCATCACACATGTCAAAACATTTCAATAGAATGAATCTTCATTCCAAGGTTTTCATAATCATTTTCACCAAGTATTCCCATCTAAAGTGATCAACTTTTATGCTTAGCACTAGCCACTAAAAGTGAGGGTATTCACTAATGAGGGGTGCTAATCAAGTGTAACTATCCAACTCTAGTTTTATCTTTTGATGACATCTAAGTATAACTAGTTAGGCCTAATTTTATACTCTTTATGGTATCTATCCTATTTTCCCAATAATCACAAATCATTAACTAAAGGTAAAGAACTTTGGTAAAAGTAAAAGAATAAAGCTTGCAAGTAAAACTTGGGATTGGTATAATCAAGGTTGCATAACCAAAGCATGCCCAATGCATCTTGCATAGGTTATCAAGTTTGCAAGTCTTAGCTTGCATAGTTCTAGCTTGTAATTAGTGATGGCTTGCATAGTTAACTTGTACTGTTCGGCTTGCCTTGAGTAGTGCAGTGGTTGAAGTTCTCTTCTTCTTCTTGGTAGTACTCCTCCTCCTCATATCCCGGGTCAGTACTATCGTCTATAAATGAATACGAGGTACATAATCACCAAACAATACTTAACTACTTCTATTTAGCACACAAAGGCTCACACTAGATGATCTAGCATCATCACAATCATCACATGAAATAAAGACCTAGTTTTATTTATCTTATTTTGGAAAAGTAATTTCTACTCATTGAAAAATATTTAAGATTTAATATTCTCCAATTAAAATATGGGATCATGTTGACACATGTCATCACCACATATTCTAATACTTGGGAATGTGATTTAAAGTGGTGATCATATTTTATAAAGTTTAAGATTACTATTTAATACAATTAAAGTGACTAGAAATGCCTATATAGCATTCTTTTGGTACTAGTCCAAGATCACTGCTTGTAAACCTAAATATTTTTACATATTCAGATAGATCTTGTTAAATGTGATTTTTGAGAGTTTGAATCAACTCAAAAGCATTTATGGTTGATTTTAAAAAAATGTTTGAATGTGGAAAAGTCTTTGTCTTGTTATTTTTACTATAGGTGATCTATAATTTCAAATGGTTTGAATCCAACGGGCTTTGATAGATATTTTGAATACCTTTCTAAGAAAATTGGAATAATGCAATTTGTTTCAGTGAATCTCTTTGAATTGATTTTTGAATCTACTGACAGAATCTATTTTTAACTAAAATGGAAAAAGTCTATTTGAATCGACAGGCTCTATGCGGGAAACTAAATGGGTCGGCCCAGCTGCACTGCGCTGGCGCAGCGGGTTGCTGACAGGACGGTCCCACTGGTCAGTGGCTCATCTAACACGAAGCGGTAAGTTTCAATCTAGGTCGTGCGATTAGAGCGTGATCGATGGCTAAGCATCGTCATCTCCGTCGCACAACTCCGGCGAGACTGAACCCTAACGCGAATGGTGGGGGTACGTGGGGGCTTACCTGGGCTCCAGCTAAGGTCGGCAATGGGGGCAAATGGGGTTGTTGAGGACGGCGAATCGAATGGTGGTCACGGCAGCTCCTAGGATGGTCGCAATCAATGGGCTCCTTCCTCCTCTACAACGGCAGACTCTGGCTAAATTCCGGTGGTGTGGTGCTCGCCTTGCTCCGGGGAGAGGTGTGGAAGGTGTCTGAGAGAGAGGGGAGTGAGATGGTGTGGCGAATGAGGGATGGGGTGGACTCTATTTATACACCGATGAAAGGGACAGAGCAGGGTGGCTCGGGCTCGTCGGCGATGTCGATACAAGGAGCTAGCGGCATGGCTGAGGGTAGGGATCGACGCGGTTGTCATGCGAGTGATGGCGCGGAAAGGGGCTGTCGAGAACGGTCGGGAATGGTCCGTGCTCTGTGCGGGAACGGCGGTGTTCGAGACGGTGCACAATGGCTACGGTCCATGCGGCGGCGAACGGGCATGTCTGGGGGGTAGCTAGGGTCACGGCGAGTGCGGGCACGCGGGAGAGGGCGAGGCGCGGCGTGTGTGCGCGTGTCGGCTGTGGCGCTCTGGTGCGCTCTCGGCATGGCAGATAGAGAGGTGGGCGTGGCGATCACGGCCGGTCAACGGCTTGGCTGCGATCGAGGGGTGGACAAAGGGTGGTGGTGGTGTGGCGCCTGTCTCCTGGACATCGTGAGAGAGGACGGCGATGGCCGTGGCGAGTGGGGCTTGGTCGACCGGTGCTGCGAGCTCGGGCGACGCTTCACTAGTGCAAACGGCAAAAGGGGGAGCGTGTCCTGCGCTGCTGGGCACTGGGGGTGAGTGAGTGGGATGCAGAGGGGACAAAGGGGTGATCAATTACTGCTCAAAACAGTAGAAGTTAGGCAGTGTTGATTTGTGTCTGCCAGGTGCTCGACCAAATGGCCGCATGAGTTTAAGTTTTGAATTTTTTGATGAATTTTGGTGAGTGTTCTGAGTACTTGCTCGGTAGTCTCTGGTTGCATGGAAAAGTCAAGGTGAATTGATTTGAGTGGTTTTTGAAAAGTGGTGATCTATGCATCTGAACTTGCTTCAATTTTGAATTGTCCTTTAAAATGATTTGGAATTTGTTTTTGTTGGTTTATAAAGTGGGCTTGGGTTCACTTTTACTTGGTATAGCAAGGGGTGAAAATAATTGAGAAAGTTTCTATTAGAAATCTTTTACTAGGAACACTCAAAGTGGTCTAGTGGTTAATTTTGGTCAAAATGACCATTTGATCATATGATTCATATTTGAATTTCTTTTCTTTTGAAATTGTTTGTAATTGGCCTAGATGATGTAGTATTCATCTGTAAACCATTCCTTATCATTTATAGCAATCAAACATGGCAATTTCACTCATTCATACATGATGACCCACAAGTATAGGGGGTGTATCGCGGTATTTTCGAGGGAAGCGAAACCCAATTTATTGATTCGACACAAGGGGAGCCAAAGAATATTTATAAGTCTTAACAACTGAGTTGTCAATTCAGCTGCACCTGGAAACAATCTTGCTCACAACAGTTTATCAGTAGCAACGGTTTTGTAGTAGGAATAGTAAAGTAGCAGCAGTAGTAAAGTAAAGACAGCAGTAACAATAACAATAAACAGTAGGATTCGAGTGCGGTAGGCATAGGGATGGATGGACGGGCGTTGCATGGACAAGACAATTCACATAGAAATTAGAACATAGGGAAATTGTAGATAAATAAGATAAAGCATCCAAGTACTAGATAATCCTAGGCATGTGTTCCATATATAGTCATACGTGCTCGCAATGAGAACTTGCACAACATCTTTTGTCCTGCCAACCCGTTTGCAGCGGGGCCTCAAGGGAACTACTGGCAATTAAGCTACTCCTTTTAATAGAGCACCAGAGCAAACCATTAACACTCCGTGAACACATGTGATCCTCACATCAAAGCCATTCCCTCCGGTTATCCCGATTTCTGTCACTTCGGGGCCATTGGTTCTGGAAAACAACGTGTGTATACAACTTGCAGATAAGACCATAAACAATACTATCATAATGAATCAATAACATGTTCAGATCTGAAATCATGGCACTCGGGCCCTAGTGACAAGCATTAAGCATAACAAGTTGAAACAAAGTCATAAAACACTAATAAAAGATACTAGGCACCATGCACTAACAATATGATGCCATTACATGAACAATCTCATCCAATCCCTACCATCCCCATAGCCTACAGCAGGGGATTACTCACTCATAGATGGGGGAAACATGGATGGTCGATGGAGAAGCGATGGTGATGATGATGGCGATGATCTCCTCCAATTCCCTGTCCCGACAGGGTGCCAGAACGGAGTTTCTGGTGCTGTTTCGTGGAATCTGGTGGTGGCAGCGGAGCAGAACTCCTTCTGGAAAAACGTCAAACCCCTTGAGTTTTTAGGTCAGAAGGCAACTTATAGGCGAAGAGGGAGACCGAGGGGCAGTCTAGGGCGGCCAGACCACCCCCTGGTGCGGCCTAGGCTTGCCCGCATGGCCAGGTGGTGTGGCCTGGGCCCAGCCCCCTCCGTCTCGTATTCTGGCTCCAGGAGTCTTCTGGTGAAATAGGATTTCTGGCATATTTTCCAGGATTTTTTCTGATAGTTGATTTTCTGCACAAAAAGTAGACACCAATACAATTCTGCTGAAAACAGCGTCTGTCCGCGTTAGTTGCATCCAAATCACACAAGTTTAGAGGAGAAACAATAGCAAAAGTGTTCCGGAAAGTAGATACGTTTTGGACGTATCAACTCCCCCAAGCTTAGCTTATTGCCTGTCCTCAAGCAATTCAGTTGAAAACTGAGTGCGATAAAAGAACTTTCACTAACACAATTGCTTCATATGATGTATATATTCTCACCATGTGATCAACTACTTAGGCAATTCATAATAAAGAGTGTGCTACTGAGTCTACTTAATAGTCATTGCAAGCTATGAAGAGATTCCAACTCAAAAATAATAAGTAGCACGAAGCGTAAACATAAGCAACATTACAATGCTCATAAAAAGGTATGATAGAGTGGTATCTTGCTTGCCTTTGATTATGAATGTCAATGCACCTCTGAAGTTCAAGTGATGACTAGAAGTAAAGATATCAAAGATACAAGCATCAAAGTCATAACACAAATAATCAAGTAATGAGACAAGCACAAAGAATGACAACTATGCTCTCAAGAAGGTGCTCAAGGAATATATGGAGACTCAACAAGTAAAGGAAAAGGTTTTGAATAATTTGAAAGGCTTCCAAATGTTGAAAGTATGGTACTCATTAGCTTTGAGATCTCATTGCCCCTATCATAAGCATCTTCAATGTGATTAAGGTGAAAGTGAGGTCCAATCTGAGTTATATGCTTGACAGACTATAAACTGAAAATCCCAAGTCCCTTAAGTACGAGGGCTGCTCCTCATGATACTCAACTTTAGTTACCGGTAAGTTCTTGTCATCGTAAATATGTGCGTATCATAGAGAACCGCCAACGGGGTACCCCTTGCCTGATGATACGGAAGAATCCCCATATCAAAATGACAAGGCAAGCAGACAATGAGTATCTTAGCAATCTTCTTATTTACCATGGGAAAATGGTGCTTTTTTCTCTCTTTCCTCTTTTCATAAATCTCTTTTTTATTTTTCTCAATAGCTATGTCTCTCCTTTTTTATAAGAAGAATGCTTCATAGATATCATTATGGTTACGCTGAAGGTTTCCACCATGTCGGCATGGATTAGACTAGCGGCCCGGGCGTTTCTTTAACATACATACATAACTCCATGGACTTACAAGCTCCCCTTTTATTTCACACCAACGACATCTGCAAACAAAAGAGCATGGTATCAACTGGGTATATATTTACAAGTGTTGAAAGCGTTCCCCGTGATAGCACGGTTCTGCTAATCCCCAGCCTATAATTTGCAAGCATATAACTTTCATGGACAGTCATAATGGTTCAGGTTTATTAAGTGCAGAAAATAAAGTGTGCCATCAAGTTCGTGGGAGCTTTACTAACTAACTTTCTCATAACAAGCAAACATTTTATTCAGAAGAAAACAAGGCATATTGAATATGCACAGAAGTAGCAAATGATGCTAACAGGTAGGTATGGTGGACACTTTGGAAATATTTGGTTTAGGGAGTTGGAAACTTGAGTAGAACTCAGTGTAAGTGAAGGCTGGCAATAGTAAGGGAGCGACAAACGAGAGAGCAATAGCTGTCATAATCATGCTTGCAACAAAACAAGACTAATCATGGCATGAAAGTGATTCAAGATCCTCAAGGCAAAATAATTCATCGAGGCTTAACTGATTATTACAGTCATATGCATGCGTGAGCATGTGCCAAGTCAATTCAAATGAAACATTCAGAGGAGGATACCATGGTGTCATACCAAGTTATGAATAGAATAATGCAAGCAAACACTCATAAGACATGCTACAAACTATTAGCGAGCTGGAGCTAATCATAAGAAAGCAAGACCTACTAAGCATCCAAAGATAACATACACCCTACATGAACGGACTAAGCATGCCCACAGTGATGAGTATATGTACAAAAATAAAAACAAATAGAGTTCGTTACTAGCCTCTTACCACGCCTCAAGTTGTCATTAATCCTCATTATCGCTCTTCACTTGTGTGGCTTGAATAATAATAATATGAAATCGAATCCCACTGAGGACTGCTGAACCCTGCAACAAACTCACAAAACCAAAGAAGAACGACAAATATTTTTGTTGTTTTCGATTTTTAAAACAAGAACCAAAAAGGAAAAACAAGCAAAGCAAAATCTTTTTGGTTTTTCAAATAGTTCAAACAAAGCAAAAAAGGAAAAACAAACCAAGGCAAAAAGAAGAAGGAGAAAACCAAAGAGAAACAACAGAAATATTTTTGGTCTTTTCATGTTTTAGAAAGCAAAAGCAAAGAAAGAATGAAAACTAAAAAGAGAACGAAACATGAATATACAAAGTACCGACACAACATGATATGGAGATGAGTGCGGTGTCGGCGTACCTCCCCCCAAGCTTAGGCTTTTGGCCTAAGTGGGTATCAATCCCAAGCCGGCCAGGATGAAGTGTCACCGTGGTACGATGAGGAGGTACCCTCGTCCAGGTGCGAGCTCGAGTACGTCCCTCCGTAATGTGCAGAGTAATCATAGGAGGGTACATCCTCCTAGTGCTGCTCGTCAAAACCCAGCAAGCGAAGCTGCTCGTCCACCTCCTCCTTGGAGTGCGACCACGGTCTCCTGTGAACACTAAACAAAGAAGGCTGTGGTAAAAGGATCTCCCTTTCATCCCCGTAAGTGAAAAGCATCCTATATACTAGACTGTTCAAATCAGAAGTAGCAGTGACAAAGTGATGGGTTTTCATAGCAACAAGGTCAAGCCTTTGTGGTGCCAGTACAACATCATTGGGGTCCACTAAAAGGCCTAAAGCATTGACCATGCGTGAGGCAATGATGCCCCCATAGATAGGCCCCCTAGCAGCTAGGCGGCGAGCAATAAGCGAGCCAAGGTTGTACCGAGTATCATTGTTAAGCGCAGCAGCAAGGAAAGCTAAATGATAGTTGGAGATATTACTTGTGTTCTCCCTACCCAGTATACTAGTAGCGAGATAATATGCAAAGTATCTAAGAGCAGGGAGTTGGATATTTCTTATCTTTCCGCGCCGCACCACACGGTCATCATCATTGGTCACTCCTCGGTAAAGCTCCCGCAAATCAGCGGGTCGTCCTTGAATTCTTCACGGTCCCTGTCGTTCTTACACCTACAATACTTCAAAATCTCTCCAAAGGCATTGTGAAGGGCAGATTATAAATTTTGAAAGAGACAGCCGACTGATAGGATGTGTTAGTAAACGTGAAGCTCTCAACACAGGTTTTGGTGAGCATAGCGTATTGCTCACTCTCATCTTGCATATATGAAGTCAAACCAACCCTCTCAATCAGTCGCAAGAAATCATCAAGAATACCTACAGCTTGTAAGAAAGTAAAACAAGGAAAAGTGGATGGGTGAGCATCCCCATCATCCCTTTCATTACCAATACGAGTTGCAATGAGATCTTCGTTGTATGATGGCCTAAACTGAGAGGCTGATCTTGAGGGCCTCGACCTCCTAGGTGCATCACTCTCAAATATCTCTCCAAAGGTATGGTTGTTCATGCTTGGTATTCTGAAATTTAAACACCTATTAAACAAGTGATTGCAAAGTAAATATAATGAAGGATTTTACTCATAGGGACTTGTAGGAGGCCTAAACATGCATCAAAACTATATCTCTAAGCATCAAACAAGCTTACAAGCTCTCATAACCTGTCACCTACAACAGCAAAATACTCAAGATATAATTCACTAAACACAAATCTACTTGGACAAGGGGAGGAGTCACATACCAAGGAACAAATGCTCCAAATTTCAGCAAGAAAGATGGGCTAAGCAAGGAGATCGAAAAAAATCGAGAGCCAGCACAGCAAGAACACGATTTTGAGCAAGGAGATCGAAGAAAGTGGCAGGTGAGAGAGTTAGTGGGGGACCAGGGGTGGCCCACACCTGGGCAGGCCGCGCCACCAGGTGGTGTGTCTGCCTGGTGGGTCCCCCTGGTACCTCCCAGGCACTCCTCTGCCCCTTTTTTCACGTAAAAATTTAATATGAATTTTCTGGAATTTTTCGAGCCACTTTATTTTTGGGCATTCTTCAGAAATAGAAGAATGATTTTCTGACAGACATTTTTTTTTGGAAAATGATGCAAGGACAAAACAAAGCTAGAACTACAGAAGTTCAAAGACACTCTAACATGCAAGCAACTAACAACAAAAAGAAAACTAAACGAAAGCAAAAACTAAAATGGATAGAATAGAAGTAAACGGAGATAATCACGGTTAAAACATTGTTTTGTTCAATGAAATCCTTTTGTTAACAAGGTTGATCAGGTCTTGCTACCAAAACAATTTCATATGAGACAAAACTTTGTATTCCACTAGTGATTATGTTACCCCAACTTTGATAGCAATGGTCCCAATCATAATAGTTTCAAATTTTTCTCTTAGTATGGGACAATATATTTCTCTAACTTGAATGCCCTCAACATGTTCAATTGAATCCAAACCATAAGTCCTTTCAATCTTCTTGGGGAAATAGATAGTATGTTCCTGGTCATTAACATTGAAAGTCACCTTTCCTTGATTACAATTAGTAATAGCTCCTGCAGTATTAAGAAAAGGTCTCCCAAGAATAATGGATATATTATCATCTTCAGGCATTTCAAGCACAACAAAATCAGTTAATATCAAGCAATTATGAGCCACTTGAACAGGTACATCCTCACATATACCAACATGAATAGTGGTAGATTTATCAGCCATTTACAAAGATATATCAGTTGGTATTAATTTTTCTAGTTGAAGCCTCTTATAGAGAGAGAAAGACATAACACTAACTCTAGCTCCCAAATCACACAAAGCAGTTCTAACATAACTATTCTTAATAGAGCAAGGGATAGTTAGAATCCCAGGGTCTCCAAGTTTCTTAGGAACCTTACCATTAAATAAATAATTAGCAAGCAAAGTAGAACTTTCTTCATTAGGGATCTTCCTTTTATTCAAGACAATATCCTTCATATACTTTGAGTAAGGAGGCAATTTAATAGCATTAGTCAAAGGAATTTGCAGGAATAAAGGTTTCATCCACTCATAAAACTTATTATAGTGTTCATCTTCCTTTGACTTGTGTTTCTTATCAGGGAAAGGCATAGGTTTTTGGACCCAAGGTTCTCTTTCACTACCATGTTTCTTAGCAATAAAATCTTCTTTAGTGTATTTAGTATTCTTAGTGTGGTTTTCAGGTTCTTCTTCAACTTTTTCTTCATTAGGAACTTCATTTTCTTCATTACCACTTTCAGTTTCAGCATCAGAGATAGATATACTATTAGGATCTATAGCAGGTTCAGAGGGTTCTTCAATAGTTTTATGTTTCTTTTTCCTCTTCTTATGAGTAGAACCACTATTTTTAGCTTGTTGAGAATCCTACTCAATTCTTTTGGGATGCCCCTCAGGATAAAGAGGATCCTGGGTAGCAGCACCACTTCTAGTTCTAATTTCATAAGCATGTTTTTCTTTAGCAGCATTAACTAACAAGTCTTTTTGCACTTTAATGAGTTGATCTATTTGAGTTTGAACCATTTGAAAGTGTTTAACAATCATTTTAACATCATTAGAGGTTCTTTCCACAATATCTTTCAACTCAACAATAGCTCTAGTGTTTTCCATTAGATGATTTTGCACCCTTTTATTAAAATTATCTTGCTTAACAATAAAGATATCTAATTCTTCTAAGCATTGATCAGGAGGTTTAGAGTAAGGGATATCACCTTCATCAAAGTGTTGGAGAGAGTGTACCTCAATAGTGGATGAGTAAGGAATATGCTTACATAATTCTTCTATAGGAGGTATATTCTTGACATATGCAGCTTTAATTCCCTTCTCCTTAAGACATTTCTTAGCTTCCTTCATCACTTCATCATTTAATTCAATAACTCGCTTCTTCTTTGATGTTGGAATAAGCACCGGGATAGTAGGTTCAGGTACAATTACTTCAGGTATAGCTTGTTTAGGAGGAGTCCAATCTTCATAGTTCTTACTTATTTTAGCCATTAATTCCTCAGCTTCCTTAGGAGTCCTATTCCTGAAAACACAATCAGCACAACTATCTAGGTATGTCCTAGATTCCTCGGTTAGTCCATTATAAAATATATCAAGAAGCTCATTCTTAGGTAATGGACTTCTAGCCTGTGCATGAATCAAAGCACAAAACCTTGCCCAAGATTCGGGCAATACCTCTTTTTCTCCCTGTTTAAAATCAAAAAGTTCCTATAAAATAGCATGTCTAGCACTAGGAGGAAAATATTTCTGCAGGAAAGTACTAATCAAGCAATCAGGGCTATCAATAGATCCAGGAGGTAAATTACTAAACCAAGTTTTAACTTCTCCTTTTAGTGAAAAGGGGAAAATCTTAGCAACAAAGTAAGTACGCATCTTAATATCATCAGAAAACTGCCACTCATGGTAGAAAGTTCATTCATATGTGATACCACACTTTCATTCTTAGTCGCACAAAAAGGTTCTTTCTCGACAATAGCTATGTGAGATAGATCGAGAGAGAAATCATAATCTTCATCTATAATGTTTATGGGAGAAGCAACAAACTTAGCAACATGAGACAATTTGGGTCTAATAGTACGCCTCTCAAGGAGACTCTTAGCAGCGCTCCTATCATGGGTGTTTTTACATTCTTTAATAAATTCATCGGTCATCTCAACATAACCATCTTCAATGTCATAACTCTCACTAGACTCAGGTGAACTAACAGGTGTAGTAGTAGTGTCTTCATTAGGAGTTTCAGTATTTCCAGCTATAGCTCTAGCAATCATAGCTAGGAAAGGACCTAATGAACCACTCTTATCAAGCACAGTAGAAGCAGCATCATAAGCATCGGAAGTTTCAGATTCAGCAGTAGTAGCAGTGTGTGTAGCATGTGTATGTGGTGGTGTAACGAGCTTACTTATAACAGATGGTGAATCAAGAGCAGCAGAGGTGTTCAGAACCGTACCTCTTCTTGTAGTGGACGGTAAAATAGGAACCTTGCCATCACGAGACTTACCCATGATGGATGGATAGCAGCGAACAATAGAGAATCCAAGTGAACTTGATAAATAAAGATATGCTCCCCGGCAATGGCGCCAGAAAATAGTCTTGATGACCCACAAGTATAGGGGGTGTATCGCAGTATTTTCGAGGGAAGTGAAACCCAATTTATTGATTCGACACAAGGGGAGCCAAAGAATATTTATAAGCCTTAACAACTAAGTTGTCAATTTAGCTGCACCTGGAAACAATCTTGCTCACGGCAGTTTATCAGTAGCAACGATTTTGTAGTAGGAATAGTAAAGTAGCAGCAGTAGTAAAGTAAAGACAGCAGTAACAATAACAATAAACAGTAGGATTCGAGTGCGGTAGGCATAGGGATGGATGGACGGGCGTTGCATGGACAAGACAATTCACATAGAAATTAGAACATAGGGAAATTGTAGATAAATAAGATAAAGCATCCAAGTACTAGATAATCCTAGGCATGTGTTCCATATATAGTCATACGTGCTCGCAATGAGAACTTGCACAACATCTTTTGTCCTGCCAACCCGTTTGCAGCGGGGCCTCAAGGGAACTACTGGCAATTAAGCTACTCCTTTTAATAGAGCACCAGAGCAAACCATTAACACTCCGTGAACACATGTGATCCTCACATCAAAGCCATTCCCTCCGGTTATCCCGATTTCTGTCACTTCGGGGCCATTGGTTCCGGACAACAACGTGTGTATACAACTTGCAGATAAGACCATAAACAATACTATCATAATGAATCAATAACATGTTCAGATCTGAAATCATGGCACTCGGGCCCTAGTGACAAGCATTAAGCATAACAAGTTGCAACAAAGTCATAAAACACTAATAAAAGATACTAGGCACCATGCACTAACAATCTGATGCCATTACATGAACGATCATCCAATCCCTACCATCCCCATAGCCTACAGCAGGGGATTACTCACTCATAGATGGGGGAAACATGGATGGTCGATGGAGAAGCGATGGTGATGATGATGGCGATGATCTCCTCCAATTCCCCATCCCGGCAGGGTGCTAGAACGGAGTTTCTGGTGCTGTTTCGTGGAATCTGGTGGTGGCGGCGGAGCGGAACTCCTTCTAGAAAAATGTCAAACCCCCCTGAGTTTTTAGGTCAGAAGGCAACTTATAGGCGAAGAGGCAGACCGAGGGGCAGTCTGGGGCGACCAGACCACCCCCTAGCATGGCCTGGGCTTGCCCGCGTGGCCAGGTGGTGTGGCTTGGGCCTAGCCCCCCTCCGTCTCGTATTCTGGCTCATGGAGTCTTCTGGTGAAATAGGATTTTTGGCATATTTTCTAGGATTTTTCCTGATAGTTGATTTTCTGCACAAAAAGTAGAAACCAATGCAATTCTGCTGAAAACAGCGTCAGTCCGCGTTAGTTGCATCCAAATCACACAAGCTTAGAGGAGAAACAATAGCAAAAGTGTTCGGGAAAGTAGATACGTTTTGGACGTATCAATACACTAATGCAATTCACACATACACTCATATTAAATTTAATAATAAAAGTTTTTGTTAACCCTAAACTTGGATGATTAGAACTTGATAATCTTGATTACTATTTTTGGGGTGTTACAAACCTCCCCTCCTTAAAAAAATCTCGTCTTGAGATTTAAGAAAAACTAGGAACTAAAGAGATTTGGAAACTCAGTCCTAATGTAATTTTCTTACTCTCGGGTAGCTTCTTCTTCAGTATGGTTGCTCTACTGGATCTTTAAAAACTTGATACTCCGGGTCCTGGTGGTTCTGAAGGCTTCTTCCAAAATACTAATGGGTACTTCACGATAAGTTAGATCCTTGTTGATATCTATGGCTCGGTGATCGATGTTCTTGAACACTTCGGTCTTCTCCGGAACTTCTAGGCATTTGCGAAGTAACGAGATATGGAACACATCATGTATGGATGACATCTCCTCTAGAAGTTCCAGTTGATATGATACTTCTCCTCAGCGATTCAAAATCTTGAAGGGTCCAATATATCTGGGTCTAACTTCCCTTTTAGTTGAAAAATTTGCATTCCTTTCAAAGGTGATACTTTGAGATATACAAAATCTCCGACATTGAAGGTCAGGTCTCGACGTCTTTTGTCAGCATAATTCTTCTGTCGGGATTGGGCGGTGTTGAGGTGATCACGGACTTTGTGAACCTTCTCTTCGGCTTCTCGTAGGATGTCAGGTCCGAAAATCTGACTCTCTCCTACTTGCGACCAATTTAGGGGGGTATGACACTTCCTTCCATACATAAATTCAAATGGGACATTTGCAAACTGGCTTGATAACTGATGTTGTATGAGAATTCCACGAAAGGCAGACAATCTTCCCATTTTGATCCATATTCTAGCACACAAGCTCTCAACATATCTTCTAAAATTTGGTTGACTCTTTCAGTTTGTCCATCGTTTTGCGGGTGATAAGCTGTGCTGAAGTTCAGCTTGGTTCCTAATCCTTCTTGGACTTTCTGCCAAAATCTTGAGGTAAACTGGGTTCCTCGATTCGATACTATGGTCTTAGGGGTTCCATGCAAACTGACGATTCTAGCAATGTACAGCTCTGCTAGCTTCGAACTCTGATAGGTGTTCTTGACAGGTATAAAATGGGATACCTTGGACAGTCTATCCACTATGACCCAAATAGAGTCATTTTCCCTACTAGATGTAGGCAAACCGGTGTTGAAATCCATTCCGACAGAATCCCATTTTCATTCCGGAATCTGCAATGGTTGCAAAAGTCCTGCGGGTCGCTGATGTTCTGCTTTGACTCTCTGACAGATATCAGACTTGGCTATGTAGCTTCCGATTTCTCTCTTCATCTTGTGCGACCAAAATTGCTCCTTCAAATCCTGATACATCTTTGTTCCTCCGGGATGGATAGAATAAAGAGTATCATGAGCTTCCTGCATGATGACTTGTTTTAACTCGGAATCTGCTGGCACACATATACGTCATTTGTACCACAAAATTCCTTCTTCATATTCGGTGAATCCGGGTACCTTCCCTGTACCGATATGACGCTTCATTTTGTCGATACTTGCATTTTCTTTCTGCGCTTCCTTGATCCGACTGATCAAAGTGGATTGAAGTTCTATGCTAGCTAAAAATCCTTTGCTAACTAGCTCCATTCTAAACTGCTCTAACTCTTCATGTAAACTTGGTTGGGCGTCTTTATCATGGTGTTCAATCTACACGGCAATCTTCTAAGAGCATCCGCTACCACATTGGCTTTGTCGGGGTGATAGTGAATGTCAAGGTCATAATCCTTGATTAAGTCTATCCATCTCCTTTGCCTCATATTCAGCTCCTTCTGGGTGAAAATATACTTTAGACTCTTGTGATCCGAATAAATCTCACAGCGGTTACCCATAAGGTAATGACGCCATGTCTTCAAAGCTAACACTATGGCTGCTAGTTCTAAGTCATGGCTAGGGCAATTTTGCTCATGCTGCTTCAATTGTCTATACAGATATGATATGACTTTGCCTTCTTGCATCAACATACATCCGAGACTAATCTTGGATGCATCACAATACACATCAAAAGGCTTCTTGATATCCGGCATAATCAGAATTGGGGATGAAATCAATCTCTTCTTGAGCTCTTGAAACTTGCTTCACATTTGTCCGTCCATTCAAACTTCTGATCTTTCTTCAACAGTTGGGTCATTGGTCTCGCGATGCTCGAAAATCCTTCAACAAACTTGCGGTAATATTCGGCTAATCCGAGAAATGCGCGGACTTGGGTTTGAGTGGTTGGGGCTTTCCATTCTTCTGGTGGGATCGACAGCAATTCCTCCTACCGACACGATATGTCCTAGGAATCCTACTTCCTTTAACCAGAATTCACATTTGCTAAACTTGGCATACAATTGATGTTCTCTAAGGGTTTCAAGGATGGTCCCCCTCAGGTGTATCTCATGGTCTTCTTCTGACTTGGAATAGATCAGAATATCATCGATAGAAACAACAACAAACTTATCCAGGAAGTTCATAAAATCTTATTCATGAGATTCATGAAATAAGCGGGGGCATTGGTTAATCCAAAAGACATGACCGTGTACTCATACAATCCATATCTAGTGGTAAAGGCGGTCTTTGGAATATCCGTTGCACAAATCTTGAGTTGATGATAACCAGTTCTAAGATCAATCTTAGAAAACACTCTGGCACCAGTCAACTGGTCAAACAGATCCTCTATCTTTGGTAGTGGGTACTTGTTCTTGATGGTGACATCATTCAGCTTCCGGTAATCCGTACACAAATGGTTACCTCCATATTTCTTATCCACAAACAAAACAGGCGATCTCCATGGCGACGCACTTGGTTGAATCAGACCTTTCTCCAGCATAGCATCAAGTTGCTTCTTCAACTCCACTAATTCAGATGGGTTCATACTATAAGGTCTCTGAGCTATGGGTCTAGTTCCAGGAACTAGTTCAATGATGAACTCGATATCTTGATCTGGGGGCATACCGGGCAATTCATCTGGGAACACGTCGGGGTATTCACAGACTACTCTGACTTGGTCTAGGGTTGGTTGGGCTAGACTCTTGTTGCATTTGAATTGACGGGGCAACGTCTTAGATACATGCTCTATTGATACTCCAGTGCTACTGGTCATGGTTATGGCTTTCTTGGCACAGTCGAGTAACCCTTTATGTTTCGACATCCAATCCATTCCTACTACTACTTCCAAACCTTTGGTTCCAAGTACTATTAGATTAGCATAAATATCTATTCCATGGATTCTGATAGGTACATCCTTGCAATTTTTTCTAGCTTTGGTGGTTGAACCAGGTATTTGAACTATCATAACATGCTTCAATTTTGTTGGTTGAATCTTACTAGTGCATGCAAATTCTTCTGTAACAAACGAGTGCGATGCTCCAAAATCAAACAACACTCTTGCAAGTACCGAGTTAACAGAAAACATACCCAGCACAATATCTGGCGCTTCTTGGGCTTCTTCAGCATTCATGTGGAACAGACAGCCGTTGCAGTTGAGCGAGTTCCCTGGGGCAAATCTCTTTCTAGGCTGAACATGGCGTTGCTGTTGAGCGGGTGCATTCACATTGGTGGTTGCTACAAGCTTGTTGGGGCACTCATTGGAGTAGTAACCTTTGACTCTGCATTCAAAGCAAGTAATCAGGGACTTGTCTTTTCCTGCAATAGGCACAACATTGCTTCCAGTCCTTGTGGTAGTATTGTTATTATTATTGTTGTTGTTGTTGTTGGACTTGGGCGTTGCACGGTTGAAGTTATTGGAGTTGCCAGAGTTATTGTTGTAGTTTCCTCCAGACCTCAAGTTTCCTCCGCTACGATTGGGATAGTTTGGACGGGACATAGGGGTTCTGTTGTTTCTTGGGGCATATCCTGCAGATGGGTTGGGGTGATACTTCTGGGTATGGTGGAATCCAGGCTGGTGCATCATCCTGCGCTTGCCGTTGTCATTGGCTTGGTTTTTCTTCCCTTCCATCTAAATGACAGAGTCCATTAAAGCTTCAAGATCATCAAAGGGAATGTTGACTACCACGGTTTGCATCTCATCATGCAATCCGTTCAGGAATCTCTCTTTCTTGTTTGCTTCTGTGTCAATCTCGCGAGGGGCATATCTAGCTAAATATAAGAATTTGTCACGGTATTCCACCACAGTCATCCTTCCTTGCTTCAAATCTCTAAACTCATCCATCATCCTCTTAATCAGACCTGGGGGCACATGAGTCCTGCTGAACTTGATTTTGAACTCATCCCAAGTCATCATCTGACCTCCGTTCATGGTACGGGTGCTATTCCACCAGGCTCTTGCATCACCTGCCAGATAATGGGTGGCAAAAAGTACTTTTTCATTGGCCTCAACTCCTGCGACCTCTAAGTTTTTCTCCATGGTTTGCATCCAGTCATCAGCATCTAAGGGCTTTTCAGACTTATTAAATATAGGGGGATTGGTGTTTTGGAAGTTCTTGAGCTTGGATCCATGGTTATCATGGTTTTCGTGGCCTTGATTATTATGGGCCATCTAAGCTATCTGTTGAAGAGTGGCTAAGTTGGCTTGATGTTCGGCTCTACTAGCTTCACGGTCAGAAACTAGCATTTGCAGAAACTGCAGCATTGGGTCCTGAGATGAACCGCTTCCTCCGGGATTTCCGCGAGTCATCTGAAGATTGAGATAGATAATGAGATAAGAGGGAAATATCTAAGGTTCATGGTTTTGTTTTAAAAGCTTTAAACTTTGAGTTTGACTCAGGTTTTGCAACCTAACAACTTCCTCTCATTCATTCATTCATAGCACACAATACAAACACATACCACAATACAAATAGAAAACATATGGTTTTAAGAACCATTCTATGAAACTACGATACAGTGGGACCGGGTACAACTGACTCCTACGGTAGTTCTCAAGTGCATCTAATCATCATCAATGAAGGCAGAATCATCATCATCAGTGTGGAACTCCATGGCATCGTCCTCCAGGTAGTCGTCATCATCACTGAGGTAATATTAGAGATCTCCACGGATATCTTCACCTTCTTCCTCCTTCGATTCAAGCTAGATCTCTTGTTCACGGATGGTCTTCTCAAGAGTGGTCACCTTCTTGCAGAGACGATCGATGAAGCGATCCTTCTTGTCATGCTGACGACGAAGTGATTGGTGCTCCTTGGCTAGGATGGAGAGGGTCTGGTCCTTCTTGACTACAATGGTGTGGTTGTGGTTGGCATAGGCACGAGCGTTGTCCAACTCTTTTTGTCTATAATACAACATGAAATCGAGAATATCCACTTGGTACTTCAACTCCGGGTGTCCTGGCATCTCCAAGGGCATTCCCATAGAATCACGCCTTGCGTAGTGAGAAAAGCGAGTTCCACTGATCTGGTTGATGTTTTGTCCACACAGACAGGCAAGAGCTTCTTGCATAGCCCTGGCTAATCCATCTAGCCAGTTATTCTCCCGAACGCTAAATTGGATCTTCTCCGAGGTGGGTGCTTCCATCTTGCCTATGAGATCTGCAACTATCAGCCACTGTAGTTCTCCTCCTTGCTGATCATTGAGTTGGGCCCCAAAGAACTCCGGGTGCGGGTGCTCAAGATACTCTACGAGTGCATCGAGATCCCTCTCAAAGATTAGGTGACCTCCGTTGCCCAGCTGGTCTTGCTATACTTTACCTCATCGATAAGAATTTAGGGCGAGCAAGTTAGTGGGGTGATCAAGTGTGTCAAATTTTATGTAGGATTGCAAGAATTTTTGAGGAACATGGATTTTTTTGAAAAAATCTCAAGTATAAGAGTGGGAATAGGTTTTCATAAATACTCACTTATTTTGTTTTGAAACTAAATTTTTGGGTCAGACGTCCATTCTAACTAGGGTCTCCTATGGTTAGGATGGCTCTGATACCAACTTGTCAACACCCGGATTTTTAATCCCAGATGCGTGTTGTGCCATACATCGCAATCCTAGGATTACCATTTTTGCGAGACATAATAGAATTGGTACCACATTACATCATCCATTACAAACCATAATAAAGGTCTTACAAATAAAGGATCTCATGATCCAGTCTTAATACAATCAAAACAGCGGAAAGTAAACGTAGTAGGGGCTCCATCTTTAGGGTCACAGGCAATGCTGACGATGGGAGATGATCCTAGTTGTCATAGACCTCCTGCTGTCTGATACGTTGCTAACGTATCTATAATTTTTGATGTTCCATGCTTGGTTTTATCTACTTTCTTGTGTTTTGTCCACACTTTGGAGTACTTTTCATATGATTTCTTGGACTAACCTATTAACAAGAGCCACAATGCCAGCTGCCTGTTTTCTGCTGTTTTTGGTTCCAGGAAGTCAGAAAATGAATATTCTCGGAATTGCACGGGACAAAAGCCAAAGTTATTATTTTACCAGGGGACACTTGGAGCCAAAATACGAGACGGAGAAGGGCTAGAGGGTGGCCACACCACCTGGTAGCGCGGGCCAGGACAGGCCACGCCAGGGGGTGGTGTGGGCCCCTCCGGCACCCCCTCGGTCTCCCCTCTCGCCTATAAGAGCCTCCTAATGCATAAGCCCTAAATCACAAAGCCTCCATCCACGAAAAGTTCCGCAGCACTGCCGCCACCGAAGGAGAGATTTGGGGGACAGAAAGTTTCTGTTCTAGCACCCTGCCGGGACGGGGAAGTGCCCCCGGAGCCATCTCTATCGATCTCCACCACCATCTCCATCACCATTGCTGATTCCCATGATGAGGACGGAGTAGTTCTCTCTCGAGGCTAAGGGTTCTACCGGTAGCTATGTGTTCATCTCTCTCTATGCATGATCATATTGTGATCATGAGCTTTGTAATCAAGTAGATCTACCTTGCTACTCAAGTGCTTTAATAGATCGCTGATCTCCCCATGTGTGTGAAAGTGACAGCGTGCACACCATGGTGGCACTAATGCTAGAGATTACAAATACTTGTTATGAGTTATATTTGGAATTGGATGTCTCTACAAAACTGTGGTGTTTGTTTGAACCATCTAGTACTCAAGGTGACAGTGTGGGGTTATCTAGATGGGGAAAGCGAACTTTGAGGTGTGCTGTTATAGCCCTACCATGGATTAGAGTGTCCAACCAGAGAGTAGTTAACATTAGTATCATAAAGAGAATATATTTATATGAGAGTGTTCACTAGTGAAAGTATGATCCCTAGGCCTTGTTTCTAAGCATTGAAACATCATTTGCAACTAGATATGTTACATGTTTGCTTGCTTCCATCTTTATTTCAGTTTTAGTTTAGTCTTTTCCATGCCATCAAGCTATTTTCTATCACCTTTACCACTTATAATTATCCATACCACTTGTATTTCACTATCTCTTCGCCGAACTAGTGCACCTAAACACCTGACAAGTGTATTGGGTGTGTTGGGGACACAAGAGACTTCTTGTATCTTGATTGCAGGGTTGCTTGAGAGGGGATACCTTTGACCACTTCCTCCCTGAGTTCGATAAACCTTGGGTGATCCACTTAAGGGAAAACTTGCTGCTGTTCTACAAACCTCTGCACTTGGAGGCCCAACAACTGTCTACAAGAATTTGCGTAGACATCAAGGTATTTTCTGGCGCCGTTGCCAGGCATGTAAGGTAAAAGGTACTCACATCCTCCGGTGTGAGTGCTCGAAGTTATTTGCTTTAGATTCTGCAATTTTGTCTTTTTGTTTCTTGTTTTCACTAGTTAGGCTTAATGGAAGTTATTTGTGATACATTACAAATGTTTCTATAATTTTTGATGTTCCATGCTGGGTTTTATCTACTTTCTTATGTTTTGTCCACACTTTGGAGTACTTTTCATATGATTTCTTGGACTAACCTATTAACAAGAGCCACAATGCCAGTTGCCTGTTTTCTGCTGTTTTCGGTTCCAGGAAAGTCAGAAAATGAATATTCTCGGAATTGGACGTGACAAAAGCCAAAGTTCCTATTTTCCTGGAAGACTTACGAAGCCAGAAGGAGAGTCGGAGAGGGGCACAGGGTGGCCACACCCCCCAGGCGTGGGTACCCCCAGGCCGCGCCAGGGCATGGTGTGGGCCCCCTGGCTAGCCACCGACATTGCCTCCTTCGCCTATATATTCCTCCCGAGGAAAAAACCCTAAGGAGCCAATCAGAAATCCACAAAAAGTTCCGCAGCACCGCCGCCATCGAAGGGGAGATTCGGGGGACAGAAAGTCTCTGTTCTGGCACCCTGCCGGGATGGGGAAGTGCCCCCGGAGCCATCTCCATCGATCTCCACCACCGTTTCCATCGCCGTTGCTGATTCCCATGATGAGGAGGGAGTAGTTCTCTCTCGAGGCTAAGGGTTCTACTGGTAGCTATGTGTTCATCTCTCTCTCTGCATGATCATATTGTGATCATGAGCTTGTAATCTATAGATATACCTTGCTACTCAAGTGCTTTAATAGATCTCTGCTCTCCTATATATCATATTATGATTACAATATGCCTCCTATATTTGATGATTATGGTGATGAGAATAATAGTGATAGCTATTTTGTTGAATTTGCTCCCACTACAATTAATAAGAATGACTATGTTTATGTGGAGAGTATTAATTCTTTTATGCATGTGGCTCATGATAAGAATGTTTCTTGTGATAGTTATATTGTTAATTTTATTCATGATGCTACTGAAATTTATTATGTGAGAGGGAAACATTGTCTTCTGCATCTCAATAATATTAAGTTTCCCCTCTTTATGTTGAAATTTTTGAAGTTGCACTTGTTTTGCTTTACTATGCTTGTTGCTTTGTGCTTTCATGACTTGTTTCTTTACAAGATTCCTATGCATAGGAAGTGGGTTAGACTTAAATGTGTTTTGAATTTTCTTCTTGATGCTCTCTTTTACTTCAATTCATATTTCCTATGTGAGCATCTTTTCAAACTATCATGCCTAACTTAAAGGCGTTAAAGAAAAGTACTTATTGGGAGATAACCCAAAAGTTTTAGATGAGTCTTGGAAGTTATTACCTCTGTAATAACCGCTCCTTATCCTTTTTATTTGCTTTTTGTGCCAAGAGTAACCTCTAATGAGAGAGAAGTAATGATTGGGGAAGTTGCTGTCCCGAAACAGATTTCTGTGCGTCACCGTAAAAATTCGTGTAATATCTCTATACGTCTTTTTGAGGCATGAATTTTTGTGCTTCTGCACCAGGTTGTTATCTAACTTTCGTTTGTTCAACACTTTTTGATTTGAGCAACAGAAGATCTTCGAAAAAATTAATCTTTACCTGCTGGTCTGTTTTGATAGATTTCTGCCATTTTCTGCATTTGCTTCTTGTTGGTTCCTTTTTGAGTTCTTTTGGGGAATTGAGATTTTTGAGGGAAGTACTACAGTAGACAGTGTTTTAATGGAAGTTTTATTGGTGTTAGAACTGAACCTAAAGACTTATTATCTTGAGTGCACTAATGTTGCTAATAAAGATTGTGTGAAGTTTTGTATGAAGGAAAAATTTCAGGTGTATGGAAGAAATGAGTAATGAGATGAAGGATGGACTAAAGCTCAAGCTTGGGGATGCCACGCATGTCACCGCAAGAAATATCCGAGAAGTACAAGCGTCGAAGCTTGGGGATGCCCAAGGCATCCCCTTCTTCATCAATAAAAATCCCAGGTTTTTCCAAACGCTTCATTTTTATTGTTTCATGCACAGTTGTGTTGTTCTTGGAGCGTCTTATTTTTTTTTTTTGGTTTTTTATTTGCTTGGTTTTCTTAGTTTTCTGAATAAATTGGTTGGACCCCCTCTTTCATACATTGGTTTTCAAATAGTTTGGTTTGGATTGGAAAAGAGTAGGAAAGTTCATGCTTAAGTGGTAAAAGGAACTTGCTTTTTTACTGTGGCCCATTCTTTGTCATGCCATGCTTGATATTGTTTTGGCTTTATGCTTAGTATTCTTTACTTTAGCATGACTTGTTATAAACAATTGAGATTGCTTAATGTTCCTTAGATGAATCATGCGTTGTTTTAGCATATTAAAGCATAGTATAGTGGTATTCTCCTTTTATACTTTATTTGGGTTGACTTGGCGCATGCTCACACCATGTTATGACTATCCCAAGTCACCATAGCCTTGATGATCCTTTAGTTTTCAACTTGTAGTATCACTTTATGCTTTGATCAATGATGTTTTGTCTCTCTGCATAATCATGGCCATTATTGCTCTCTTAGTTTGTCGCTCCCAGTCGTTTGCTAGCCTCCGCAACCAAGTATGAGTTCCACTCATGCATCCAACTCCCTAAACCAAGTTATTCCAAAGAGTCCACCATACCTACCTACTAGCTTATGCTGTTCCAAGTATATTCATGCTTTTGTTTACCTTCCAAATTAAACTTGTTATGAGAAAACTAGTGATTAAAGCTCTCACGAACTTGATGGCACACTTTACTTTTCTTGCCCTTAATAAACTTGAACCATTGGGTCCTTCTTTGTTGCGTATATGCTTGTGCTTTATAAGTTGAAATTACCAGAACCATGTATCATGGGGAACGCTTTCAACATTGCACCGGTACTTTGTACCCCGTTGGTATCATGTTCTTTTGCTTATGGATCCCCGCGGTGTGAAATAAAAGTGGAACTTGTAAGATCATGGAGTTTATATGTGTTTTAGAGAAACGCCTGGGCCGCTAGCCTAAGCCATGCCTAATCACGGTGGAAACTTGCAGCATCACCATAATGAGCACTCTATGAAGCATCCTCAATAAAAACCTATGCAAATAGCAAATAAAAAGATCGCTGGGATGCTCATTGTCTGCTTGCCTCATCATTTTGAATATGGGATAGCTCCTGTATCATGTGCAAGGGGTACCTCGTTGGCGGTTCTCTATGATACATATGTACTTACAATGACAAGAGCTTACTTGTGACTAAAGTTGAGTAGCATGAGGTTCGGTCTTCGTAAGTAAGGGGCATGAGATTTCGGCTCATAACTTGTCAAGCATATCCTCTTAGTTGTGTCACTTTAACCTTAATCACCTTCAAGATGCTTATGATAGGGGCAATGAGAGCTGAAAGCTAACAAGTACCATAATTTTTGGAAGCTCTTTATGAGACTTGAAATCCTGCTTCCTTTTATAAAGGCCTTTCTTCCACCATTATATTGAGTCTCCACCTTCTATCTTTATGCACCTACTTTGGGAGCATAGTGGCCATTCTTAGTTCTATGTGCATTGTCCCAAGACTAGTTGATTGATGCATATCTTGATATTTCTTGTTTTAAACTATTTGTATCTAGTCACTCTTATGAACTTTGAAGGTGTAATATGCATTTATATTTGCTACTCTATGAGGGACAAGCTGAATGCTATTATGCTATGTTTTCTTTATGTGAAACAAACAAACGTCTTGCAAAGCATTGTTATTCATGAATCTTTTGTTTGTGCCTTTTCATGTTGCATCATAGTTTCTTTTTCTTATTGCTAGAACTTTGTCTTTCATGTTATGATTGAAGTACTATGATCCCAGCTTTGAATGTTTTACAAATACTTTGATCAAATCTTTGATGGTGCATGTCACCTCAAAAATTGTTCTTTCTTTTTATCACTTACCTACTCGAGGATGAGCAGGAGTTAAGCTTGGGGATGTTGATACATTACAAATGTATCTATAATTTTTGATGTTCCATGCTGGGTTTTATCTACTTTCTTATGTTTTGTCCACACTTTGGAGTACTTTTCATATGATTTCTTGGACTAACCTATTAACAAGAGCCACAATGCCAGTTGCCTGTTTTCTGCTGTTTTTGGTTCCAGGAAAGTCAGAAAATGAATATTCTCGGAATTGGACAGGACAAAATCCAAAGTTCCTATTTTCCCGGAAGACTTACGAAGCCAGAAGGAGAGTCGGAGAGGGGCCACAGGGTGGCCACACCCCCCAGGCGCGGGTACCCCCAGGCTTTGCCAGGGCATGGTGTGGGCCCCCTGGCTGGCCACCGACCTTGCCTCCTTCACCTATATATTCCTCCCGTGGCAAAAACCCTAAGGACCCAATCAAAATTCCACGAAAAGTTCCGCAGCGCCGCCGCCACCGAAGGGGAGATTCGGGGGACAGAAAGTCTCTGTTCCGGCACCCTGCCAGAATGGGGAAGTGCCCCCGGAGCCATCTCCATCGATCTCCACCACCATCTCCATCGCCCTTGTTGATTCCCATGACGAGGATGGAGTAGTTCTCTATGGAGGCTAAGGGCTACCGGTATCTATGTGTTCATCTCTCTCTATGCATGATCATATTGTGATCATGAACTTCTAATCTATAGATCTAACTTGCTACTCAAGTGCTTTAATAGATCTCTACTCTCCCCATGTGTGTGAAAGTGACAACGTGCACACCATGGTGGCACTTAGGCTAGAGATTACAAATACTTGTTATGAGTTATATTTGGAGTTGGATGTCTTTATGAAATTGTGGTGTTTGTTGGACTCATCTAGTACTCAAGGTGATAGTGTGGGGTTTTCTAGATGGGAAAGATGAACTTTGAGGTGTGCTGTTATAGCCCTACCATGGATTAGAGTGTCCAACCGGAGAGTAGTTAAGAGTAATGTCATAAAGAGAAGATATTTATATCAGAGTGTTCACTAGTGAAAGTATGATCCCTAGGCCTTGTTTCTAAGCATTGAAACACCGTTTGCTATTAGATATATTACATGTTTGCTTGCTTCTATCTTTATTTCAGTTTTACTTTAGTCTTTTCCACACCATCAATCTATTTTCTATCACCATTACCACTTATAATTATCTATACCACTTGTATTTCACTATCTCTTCGTCGAACTAGTGCACCTATACACCTGACAAGTGTACTGGGTGTGTTGGGGACACAAGAGACTTCTTGTATCTTGATTGCAGGGTTGCTTGAGAGGGGATACCTTTGGCCACTTCCTCCCTGAGTTCGATAAACCTTGGGTGATCCACTTAAGGGAAAACTTGCCGCTGTTCTACAAACCTCTACACTTGGAGGCCCAACAACTGTCTACAAGAATAGAAGTGCGTAGACATCAAGCTATTTTCTGGCGCCGTTGCCGGGGAGGTAAGGTAAAAGGTACTCACATCCTCCGGTGTGAGTGCTCGAAGTTATTTGCTTTAGATTCTACAATTTTGTCTTTTTGTTTCTTGTTTTTATTTTCACTAGTTAGGCTGTGGCGCCCCGCAAAACCACTACTAGAAAATCGCGTTGTTTTTGTGCATTGCATCATCATGATCGCATGCTCATATCATCATGCCTCGTTGCATTTGAGCATCGTCATCATCTTGCATATGTTTTGTCTAAAACTATTTCTAAACGCCTAGTTTTGTTTTCTAAAATATACCCCGGCTTTATTCAAATCAAAACCCCTGTCTCTCGCCCGGTCTTTTATTTGCCTAAAAATTATTTGCAAAAGTATTTTAAAAATAAAAGTTAAATAAAAATGTTTTACCGGGGAGGCCGCCAGCCTGCCAGGCCAAAAACCCAGCAGGCCAGCAACCTACTACCCGGTCCAAACTAACCCAAAACCTAGTCTAACCCTAACCCTCTACCTAATCCCCATCCCCACCCAGACCACCAGCCGCCACCGCCAGCCTCACATGCGCGCGTGCCAGCCCCAGCCTAACCCGACCTCACCCTCTCCACCTACCACCGTTCTAGCCTAGACCCAAATCCCCTGCCCCAGATCCCACAAGCCAGTGCCTACCTCGCCACCAACCCATCCAGCACGCAACCCCGCGTGGCCCACCCACTTTGTCGCCACCCCCCGCTCTCTCTGTCGCAACCGCGACCCACCTCGACGCTCCTGCACGTTGCCTTCGTCCAGTCCCACCCCGCTCGATTCCCCACCCTGCAGAGCACACGCACGCGAACCACCCCGTCCCATGGAGCGATCCCCATCGCCTCCTCTGCCCCCACTCGCCGCCGCCGACCTCCGCCACCCGGGCCCCAGCGCTGATCTCTCTCTCGCCCGCCTCCTATGGCTGAAGCCCTCCCATGTGGCCTCTTCCCCGCGCCCTCCTCTGCGTTTCCTGCGCTCCGCCACCAGGGACCCGAGCCCGCCGCCATCAGCGAGCTCCGGTCACCGCGGTCCTCTCCCATGGCCGCCTCCCCTTTTCGTTGGCCTGCTCTGGTCGCCGCCACCAACGGGCCGCCTCCGACACCCTCGCTCTCCCTCAAGTCGTCGCCTCCCCTCTACCAGCCATGCGCGACCGTGGCCGAGAGTATCATCGTCCTCGCCTCCGACCCACGTTGGTCCCGCGCGACCCGTTTGGCCGCCATACTCCACCTCGACGCGGTCTCCTCCGGCCTACCTCAGCCGCCCGTCGAGTCCGCCCTCGTCCTCCTTTGTTTCCGCCGTGAACTGCCACTGCCTCGTGCTCTTGGCCAGCATGCCTAGGGACGCGGGCCCCGCTGTCTTCCCTCGACTGCGCGCCCTCGACCCTATGGGGCTTCCGAGCGCGTGTCCTTCTCCTGCTGTATGACCTCATCGACGTAAGCCGCAGCCGAATCCTCGCGCATAAGGTGTTTGGGTGCATGCCCAAACCAAGTTTAGCCAGCCTGTGGTGGTTTCGGTTGGTGTTGAAGGCGACCCTATGGATTGTGGATGTGGAGATGGTATAGGTGTCTTGTCCTGCTGTTTTCTCATACCATGTTGCCCCGTGTCGTGTCGTGTACCCTAGTTCGACAAAAGTTGCCAAGTTCTTCGATCTGGGCACATCGACATGGTCTCCTTCCTAGAACCGCCAAGTACTCCGACCACAAGACCCCGTACCTGGCGACCTCCTTCACGGACGCCAAGATTGCCGATACCCCAGACACCAAGATCCATGCGGAAAGCGCTCCGCCAAGATCCTCGAAGATAACCGATGCCAAGTTATTCGCGGATGACAAGCTCGTCGAACAGAACCCAAGAACTCATTCCTGGATGCGATGCTCGAGGACCGGACGCCAAGTTCACCACGGGAACGGCAAGCACTTCACCCTGGACGCCAAGACCAACCCGATCCGCGGACCCGACAAGATCTTCACGACGACAAGATCGACACCGACCGGGGCGAATCTGATGCGCCCCCGACGCGAAACAAAGTCCTTCTTCCCGGATGCGACAAGATCTACTTCCGTTGTCCGAGACCGATCCCCGTCGAACCCTCTCGAACCCCGGACCCCCGGAACCCAAGATCTGCCGAACCTAGATGTGTGTCCCTAAGTCCCTATTTTTATAATATGACATTATCAACTGTCGCATATTAAATTGATCATGCATGCATAACTGTCTGTGGTTTGGGGGCATTATGCCGATTCACCTCATAATTAAGTATGGAGTGTTCTTGCGGGATATCTTTGTCTTATTCCGGACTCCATTTAAATTGGTGTAGCGAACCGATGCCATGTTTTGCCTTGTTAACACAGCATTTAAATTGCGGAGTGTTAAATAACTTGAACCGTGTAATTAATTGTCGTGACCCCGGTTCCGCTTAATACTGCCTAATTGCACCGCATCTGCATCATATCATAATCATGCCGGATCTTCTGCCATAGTATTAAATATTGCATCTGGTGTTTCTTTTAGTGCTTTGCTTCTTCGCGGATTAGGCCGATGAGTTGATGCGAGTATCGACAAGTTCTCCGGATATGATCCATCGGCAGTGTTTTCTAGGCGAGCATCCCTTCCCTTCTACCTATTTTGCATTTATAGTCTTTATTTCCTCCCGTTGATCTATTGCTATCCGTGTCGCGATGCTTTAGTTTCCGTGCACCAGTTATCTCCCGTGCAGCCTCTATATTGCCATGGACACCTCCTAATAACTGTTGTTTGGTAGATAGCTGGCCTTGCGCGTCGTAGTTGCTTGCTCAGGTCCGATCTCGTGTTGTCGAGCACCCCAGTTGTTGGAATGCTGGCAGATGTTTACGGTGGAGATGCTTAATGGTGGAGATGATCATGACTTTAAATACAACTATTAAAATGCTAGATATAACTAATGCAGAGGCATCGGTGGGTAATAGATGATATTTGGTTCTTCCACGCTCACTTGTGTCCCGTAGGACCCCGAGTACTTGATACCTGTTTCTTGATTTTTTGCACTATCCACATCCGGGAGGCCTTATGGACCCCCCGAGCCAGAGCTTGATTCATTTCTATTTCTTGGGGCCACAAAGTAGTTTGGGGCTTTATTACTATTCTGTACTTATGCCATGTTACTGCTTTATTTATGATTGTGCGTGGAGCACCTGTACTGTTTTGGAACATGGAATGTTTTTGCGGTATCGACAAGCCCAGTCACACTTTTGGGTTCCCAGTCGTTTATAGCCATTGACACAAACCCTGGGTCTGTTCCGGAGCCGGCCAACTTCGTTGCGGGTAGCTTAGTGGGGTGGCCCCCTAAAATATTTTATGAATCCTGTGATCGCTTTGTCGTGAAAGCCTCGTTGGGTTTTGAGTTGGTTTTTCCGAGGTTGATCGAGTGTGTGTTGCTATTTGTGCACCCCTGCAGGGTAAAACTTTCTGAAAGCCGTGTCCGCGGTTATGGACGACTTGGAGCACAGTATCTCGATCATAGACAAGCATAACTAAAGTAGTGCTATAAATTTGACTTAATATATCTGACTAGTAATCAGCTTCACTATAACGGAATGGATATTAAAAATGCCAACAACTGGTGGATCTGTGTCATACTATACCTGCCTAGTAAGTATTGCAACTCCAATGGAATGTGATAAAAGTGCCAACAACTGCTGGGTTTTGGGATTCCTCAGGACAAGTATATCTGACTAGTAAATGTTCCAACTATAACGGAATGGTGATTAAAACTGCCCACTACTTATGCTTCAGGATGACTCATGCTATCTATATCTGATTAGTAATTGCTACAACTATAATGGAATGAGTAAAATTGCCAACTGTGTGAGTTCCTTGGTTTGACTTCCTCGTTTGGTCTCGAGGGGAAATACCAGGATGGGTTTGTTTGGTGTTAGCTTCAGGTTGGATCCGAATAGGTCTTTTGTTATCCCTCTCTGATAACCGCCAGTTGTTTCGAGTCTCTATAGGTTATTTAGTGCCGCTGCACTACCACTTCAGCCCACCATACCTATGTAGGCGAGAGCCGCCGAATTCTAGCCTCGCCGTGTACTGGCCTCAGTACTGACGCTCCTCTTTTTCCTTTGCCCTTTTGTCGGCGCCCCTTTTGTTTAGCAGGTTTGAGATCGACGTCGTTAGCAGGGTTACCCTTCCGGCTTGGCCTAGGCAGGGTTATGGACGCCATTGGTTATTCTTCAGGGCTCTTAGCCCCATTTGCATCTTGTCCGTAGTCGGACGCTCTAACGTTTTCAAGGTGATTTGGATCTTTGTATTGTATATCTGTATTCTTGACTCGGTGAGTCGATGTTGTATATATATCTGTTCTGTGGGTCCCATCGAGGACTGTTGTGTAGTGGTTTTGCGGGGCGCCACATAGGCTTAATGGAAAACAACAACAAAATTAGAGAGGTTTATAGTATTTATCTTGAGTTAGGACATGAAGTGTTTGAAGAGAAAATTAAAAAACCTATGGAACTTTATTTGCATGCTAATAGCAATGTTATTAGTATGAATTCTTTGGACACCACTATTGCTAATGCTATGGAAAACTCTAAGCTTGGGGAAGCTAGTTTTTACGAAAATGATCTTTTTAGTTCCCCAGCTTTGGAAGATAGCTATTCTATTGCTTATGATGATACCAAACCTCCAATATATGATGATTACAATGATGAATATGATATTTTCAGTCCACCTACTATTGAGGATAAAATTAATTATGATTACAATATGCCTCCTATATTTGATGATTATGGTGATGAGAATAATAGTGATAGCTATTTTGTTGAATTCGCTCCCACTACAATTGATAAGAATGACTATGTTTATGTGGAGAGTATTAATTCTTTTATGCATATGGCTCATGATAAGAATGTTTCTTGTGATATTTATATTGTTAATTTTATTCATGATGCTACTGAAATTTATTATGTGAGAGGGAAACATGGTCTTATGCATCTCAATAATATTAAGTTTCCCCTCTTTATGTTGAAATTTTTGAAGTTGCACTTGTTTTGCTTTACTATGCTTGTTGCTTTGTGCTTTCATGACTTGTTTCTTTACAAGATTCCTATGCATAGGAAGTGGGTTAGACTTAAATGTGTTTTGAATTTGCTTCTTGATGCTCTCTTTTACTTCAATTCATATTTCCTATGTGAGCATCTTTTCAAACTATCATGCCTAACTTAAAGGCGTTAAAGAAAAGTACTTATTGGGAGATAACCCAAAAGTTTTAGATGAGTCTTGGAAGTTATTACCTCTGTAATAACTGCTCCTTATCCTTTTTATTTGCTTTTTGTGCCAAGAGTAACCTCTAATGAGAGAGAAGTAATGATTGGGGAAGTTGCTGTCCCGAAACAGATTTCTGTGCGTCACCGTAAAAATTTGTGTAAAATCTCTGTATGTCGTTCTGATGCGTGAATTTTTGTGCTTCTGCAGCAGGTTGTTATCTAACTTTCGTTAGCTCAACACTTTTTGATTTGAGAAACATAAGGTCTTCGAAAAAATTCGTCTTTACCTACCGGTCTGTTTTGATAGATTTCTGCCATTTTCTGCATTTGCTTCTTATTGGTTCCTTTTTGAGTTCTTTTGGGGAATTGAGATTTTTGAGGAAAGTACTACAATAGATAGTGTTTTAATGGAAGTTTTATTGGTGTTAGAACTAAACCTAAAGACTTATTATCTTGAGTGCACTAATGTTGCTAATAAAGATTGTGTGAAGTTTTGTATGAAGGAAAAATTTCAGGTGTATGGAAGAAATGAGTAATGAGATAAAGGATGGGCTAAAGCTCAAGCTTGGGGATGCCACGCATGTCACCCCAAGAAATATCCAAGAAGTACAAGCGTCGAAGCTTGGGGATGCCCAAGGTATCCCCTTCTTCATCAATAAAAATCCCAGGTTTTTCCAAACGCTTCATTTTTATTGTTTCATGCACAGTTGTGTTGTTCCTGGAGCGTCTTCTTTTTCGTTTTTGTTTTGGTTTTTCGTTTGCTAGGTTTTCTTAGTTTGCTGAATAAATTGGTTGGACCCCCTCTTTCATACATTGGTTTTCAAATAGTTTGGTTTGGATTGGAAAAGAGTAGGAAAGTTCATGCTTAAGTGTAAAAGGAGCTTGTTTTTGACCGTGGCCCATGCTTTGTCATGCCATGCTTGATATTGTTTTGGCTTTATGCTTAGTATTCTTTGCTGTATCATGACATGTTATAAACAATTGATATTGCTTAATGTTCCTTGGATAAATCATGCGTTGTTTTAGCATATTAAAGCATAGTATAGTGGTATTCTCCTTTGATACTTTATTTGGGTTGACTTGGCGCATGCTCACACCATGTTATGAGTCATGCTCTATATGGTATGAGTCATGCTCACACCATGTTATGAGTCATAACATGGTGTGAGCATGTGCCAAGTCAACCCAAATAAAGTATCAACGGAGAATACCACTATAATATGCTTTAATATGCTAAAACAACGCATGATTCATCCAAGGCACATTAAGCAATATCAATTGTTTATAACATGTCATGATACAGCAAAGAATACTAAGCATAAGGCCAAAACAATATCAAGCATGGCATGACAAAGCATAGGCCACAGTCAAAAACGAGCTCTTTTTACCACATAAGTATGAACTTTCCTACTCTTTTCCAAACCAAACCAAACTATTTGCAAACCAATGTATGAAAGAGGGGGTCCAACCAATTTATTCAAAAAACTAAGAAAACCAAGCAAACTAAAAACCAAAACGAAAACGAAAACGAAAAAGAAGACGCTCCAAGAAAAACACAACTGTGCATGAAACAATAAAAATGAAGCGTTTGGAAGAAACCTGGAATTTTTATTGATGAAGTAGGGGATGCCTTGGGCATCCCCAAGCTTTGAAGCTTGTACTTCTTGGATATTTCTTGGGGTGACACGCGTGGCATCCCCAAGCTTGAGCTTTAGTCCATCCTTCATCTCATTACTCATTCCTTCCATACACCTAAATTTTTTCCTTCATACAAAACTTCACACAATCTTCATTAGCAACATTAGTGCACTCAAGATAAATAAGTCTTAAGGTTCAGTTCTAACACCAAATAAACTTCCATTAGAACACTAGCTACTGTAGCAGTTCCCTCAAAAAGCTCAATTCCCTAAAAGAACTCAAGAAGGAACCAACAAGAAGCAAATGCAGAAAATGGCAGAAATCTGTCAAAACAGACCAGCAGGTAAAGAAGAATTTTTTCGAAGACCTTCTGTTGCTCAAATCAAAAAGTGTTGAACTAACGAAAGTTAGATAACAACCTGGGGTAGAAGCACAAAAATTACTGCTGAATCTGACATATAGAGCTCTCTCACGATTTTTTACGGCGAAGCACAAAAATCTGTTTCGGGACAGCAACTTTCCCAATCATTACTTCTCTCTCATAAGAGGTTACTCTTGGCACAAAAAGCAAATAAAAAGGATAAGGAGAGGTTATTACTGAGGTAATAACTTCCAAGACTCATCTAAAACTTTTGGGTTATCTCCCAATAAGTACTTTTCTTTAACGCCTTTAAGTTAGGCATAAGAAGCAAGAAAAAGAATCAAGTGTTCTCAAGTGAAGAAGCATTAAGACCAAATTTCTTGCCCTTACCTCTCTTACTTTTATTCTTAACCTTGGGGAAAATATGATTGTTTGGTGGAGAAGAAAGGTGCATGGTCCCCTTTCCCACATCTATTATTGCTCCAAGGAGTTCTAATAGGGACCTTCCAAGTGTAATTTGTCATTTTCCTGCACAGTCAATAACAAGATAATCAATAGAAATCGTTTTACCAAGGATCTTTGTAAACACTCCTTCAGCTATTCCAAGAGGTAATATGGTAGTATTATTAGCAAGAGATATTTTTTTCCTCCTTCAGTGAGCCCCCAAGTATTCAGAGATTTATAAATATCTTTGGGCATAAGACAAAATTCAGACATGATATCACAACGAGCTTGAAAAGTTTCAGTGTTCATCTCAATCTTTACTGTAGGGAACCACTTTGATGGTTCAGAGTTTATTGGAACACAATTGTGATGCTCCCAAAGCGTATTATAGCAACTTTCTAAGCTAGTAGTGCTAGTCTCAAGAGTGTTCAACCTAGCAAATATTTTGCGAAAGAAATATCAGTTTGGCTAGGCATGTTGTAAGTGAGGATCAATTTCTTTATAGCATTAATAGCATCATCCTCATTACATTGGAGGAAATATCCTCCCACAACAGCATCTAAAGCATATCTATAGCAAAGAGCAATTCCAAGGTAAAAACTGCTAAGGAACAAGCTTTGAGTCATTTTAGGCTCGGTTGTTTCATGTAGATCCGAGATTCTAGACCAAGCTTCCTTAAAACTTTCCTAAATTACTTGTTTAAAAGTGAAAATCATTTCCTCGGGTGACATAGTGACTGGAGCAAGGCTAGACATAGTGGCAACTTAGGATAGAAACTAATTTTTTTGTGTTTTTGAAAAGAAAGCAAACTAGTAAAACTATTTTTTTTGTGTTTTTGAAAAAGAAACAAGCAAACAAAGCAAAAAGAAACTTAAGCAAAACAAAAATAACAAAGTAAGGAGATTAGTTATGAGGGACTCCCCTTGTGAAGATGTCCTTGACTCCCCGGCAACGGCGCCAGAAAGATGCTTGATGGCTCAATGCACGACGCCCAGAAAAATGCTTGATGGCAGTGTTGATGTAGAGCTCGTTGGGAACCCCAAGAGGAAGGTATGATGAGCACAGCAACAAGTTTCCCTCAGTTAAGAAACCAAGGTTTAATCGAACCAGTAGGAGCAAGGAAACACCCCAAAGGTGTTACTAGCTGAGCTTTGGCAGGGCACTACCGGTGCTAGTAGCAACGTGGAGACCTTCACAACACAACCACATAACTTTGTCCCCAACTTACGATGAGGTTGTGAATCTCACCGTGTTTTGCGAAAAACAAAGGATTAAACGTATCGAATGGAAAGAAGTAAAAGTTTGCAGAAAGTAAACACAAAACAGTAAAAGATTGTAGATTGTATGTAAAGAAAAAGGACCGGGATCCATAGTTCACTAAAGGTGGCTCTCCTTAAGATAGATAACATGCTGGGTGAACAAATTACAGCGAGGCAATTGACAAACATCGAGAAAGAATACAAGCATATACTAATCATCTTGTCTCCTTTGAGATTCGATTGGGCATTACAACATTATACATAGACCGCCATCCAACTGCATCTATGACTAATAATCCACCTTTAGGTTATCATCCGAACCCCCTCTAGTATTAAGTTGCAAGCAACAGATTATTGCATTATGAATTGCGTGTAAAGTAAACAATACGATTGTTCTATGAACAAAGGATTGTTGTTTTCTCCCTAGTAGCAACAGTACATCTAGTACCTTAGAGATTTCTGTCACTTCCCTAGATTACCAGAGGCATGAACCCACTATCGAGCATAAATACTAACTCTTGGAGCTGCTAGCATCTACTTGGCCAAGATAGCTACTAACAACAGAAAGCATGCAAGATCTCAAATAACAAAGACATGATAGAATCAATAATCAATCTGAAATAGCATCTCAATATCCATCGGATCCCCGCAAACACAACATGTATGAATTACAGATAGATGATCTTGATCATGAACGGAGCTCACTAGATCTAAACATGAAAGCACAAAGGAGGAGAAACCAGCCATCTAGCTACTACATGGATCCGTAGTCCAAGGATAAACTACTCACGCATCACACCGGAGGCTTGCATGGTGATGAAGAAGGCCTCTAGGGTGAATTCCCCTCTCCGGCAGGGTGCCGGGAAGAGCTTCAGATCCCTCCCAATCTAGGGACAGAGTCGATGGCGGCTATAGACTCTTTCATGGATTTTTGATCGGGCACTTTGGGTTTCCGTAACAGAGGCAATATATAGGCGGAAGGAGAGACCAAGGGGGTGCATGGGCTGGCCACACCACCCCCTGGAGCGGGCCAAGCCTGGCCGCACGGCCAGGTGCTGTGGCCGCCCTCTGGCCCTTCTTCGTCTCGTATTCTGCCTCCAAGTGTCCCCTGCTAAAATAATAACTTTGGCTTTTGTCCCGTCCAATCCAAGAATATTCATTTTCTGACTTCCTGGAACCAAAAATAGCAGAAAACAGGCAGCTGGCACTGTGGCTCTTGTTAATAGGTTAGTCCAAGAAATCATATGAAAAGTACTCCAAAGTGTGGAAAAAACATAAGAAAGTAGATATAACCAAGCATGGAACATCAAAAATTATAGATACATTTGCAATGTATCAACATCTCCAAGCTTAACTCCTGCTCGTCCTCGAGTAGGTAAGTGATAAAAAGAAAGAATAATTTTTGAGGTTACATGCACCAGCATAAACTTGATCAAAGTATTTGTAAAACATTCAAAGCTAGGATCATAGTACTTCAATCATAACATGAAAGACAAAGTTCTAGCGATAAGACAAAGAAACTATGTTGCAGCATGAAAATGCACAAACAAAAGATTAATGAATAACAATGTTTTGCAAGACGTTTGTTTGTTTCACATAAAGAAAACATAGCATAGTGTCATTCAGCTTGTCCCTCGTAGAGTAGAAAATATAAATGCATAGGACACCTTCAAAGTTTATAAGAGTGACTAGATACAAATAGTTTAAAACAAGCAATATCAAGGTATGTATCAATCAACAAGTTTTGGGACAATGCACATAGAACTAAGAATGGCCACTATGCTCTCAAAGTTGGTGCATAAAGGTAGAAGGTGGAGACTCAATATAATGGTGGAAGAAAGGCCTTCATAGAAGGAAGCAGTGATTCAAGTTTCATAAAGAGCTTCCAAAAATTATGGTACTTATTAGCTTTCAGCTCTCATTGCCCCTATCATAAGCATCTTGAAGGTGATTAAGGTTAAAGTGACACAACTAAGAGGATGTGCTTGACAAGTTATAAATCGAAATCTCATGCCCCCTACTTACGAAGACCGAACCTCATGCTACTCAACTTTAGTCACGAGTAAGCTCTTGTCATTGTAAGTACATATGGATCATAAAGAACCGCCAATGGGGAACCCCTTGCACATGATACAGGAGCTATGCCATAATCAAAATGACAAGGCAAGCAGACAATGAGCATCTCAACGATCTTTTTATTTGCTATTTGCATAGGTTTTTATTGAGGATGCTTCATAGAGTGCTCATTATGGTGATGCTGCAAGTTTCCACCATGATTAGGCATGGCTTAGGCTAGCGGCCTAGGCGTTTCTCTAACACACATACAAACTCCATGATCTTACAAGTTCCACTTTTATTTCACACTGCCGGGATCCATAAGCAAAAGAACATGATATCAACGGGGTACAAAGTACAAGTGCAATGTTCAAAGCGTTCCCATGATACATGGTTCTATCATAACAAGTTTAATTTGGAAGATAAACAAAAGCATGAATATACTTGCAATAGCATATGCTAGTAGGTAGGTATGGTGGACTCTTTGGAATAACTTTTTTTAAGGATTTGGATGCATGATTGGAACTCATACTTGGTTATGGAGGCTAGCAAAAGACTGGGAGCGACAAACTAAGAGAGCAATAATGGCCATAATAATGCAGAGCGACAAAGCATAAAGTGATACTACAATTTGAAAACTAAAGGATCATAAAGGCTATGGTGACTTTGGATAGTCATAATATGGTGTGAGCATGCACCAAGTCAACCCAAATAAAACATCAAAGGAGAATACCACAATACTTATGCTTTAATATGCTAAAACAATGCATGATCCTTCCAAGGCACATTAAGCAAT
Source organism: Avena eriantha (assembly GCA_910589775.1). Classification (NCBI taxonomy): domain Eukaryota; kingdom Viridiplantae; phylum Streptophyta; class Magnoliopsida; order Poales; family Poaceae; genus Avena; species Avena eriantha. The sequence goes on along the minus strand of OU342745.1, from coordinate 37,584,387 downwards.
CTCAATTGTTTATAACAAGTGATGCTACAGCAAAGAATACTAAGCATAAAGCCAAAACAATACCAAGCATGGCATGACAAAGCATAGGCCACAGTCAAAAACAAGCTCTCTTTACCACTTAAGCATGAACTTCCTACTCTTTTCCAAACCAAACCAAACTATTTGAAAACCAATGTATGAAAGAGGGGGTCCAACCAATTTATTCAGCAAACTAAGCAAACCAAGCAAACTAAAAAAAAAACAAAATGAAAAAGAAGACGCTCCAAGAACAATATAACTGTGCATGAAATGATAAAAATGAAGCGTTTGGAAGAAACCTAGGATTTTTATTGATGAAGAGGTGAATGCCTTGGGCATCCCCAAGCTTTGACGCTTGTAATTCTTGAATATTCCTTGGGGTGACTCGCGTGGCATCCCCAATCTTGAGCTTTAGTCCAGCCTTCATCTCATTACTCGTTCCTTCCATACACCTAAAATTTTCCCTTCATACAAAACTTCACACAATCTTTATTAGCAACATTAGTGCACTCAAGATAATAAGTCTTTTAGGTTCAGTTCTAACACCAATAAAACTTCCATTAAAACACTAGCTACTTTAGTACTTCCCTCAAAAAGCTCAATTCCCCAAAAGAACTCAAAAAGGAACCAACAAGAAGCAAATGCAGAAAATTGCAGAAATCTGTCAAAATAGACCAGCAGGTAAAGGCGAATTGTTTCGAAGACCTTCTGTTGCTCAAATCAAAAAGTGTTGAACGACCGAAAGTTAGATAACAACCTGGGGCAGAAGCACAAAACTTAACGCCTCAAAAGGACGTACGGAGAGTTTACACGAATTTTTATGGTGAAGCACAGAAATCTGTTTTGGGACGGCAACTTTCCCAATCATTACTTCTCTCTCATTAGAGGTTACTCTTGGCACACAGAGCAAATAAAAAGGATAAGGAGCGGTTATTACTGAAGTAATATCTTCCAAGACTCATCTAAAACTTTTGGGTTATCTCCTAATAAGTACTTTTCTTTAACGCCTTTAAGTTAGGCATAAGAAGCAAGAAAAAGAATCAAGTGTTCTCAAATGAAGAAGCATTAAGAGAAAATTTTGTTTTCATAGGAGAGGCAAAAGAAGTCTTCTCTCTCTTCTTAGGGAAATGTTCTATACCTTTATTGAGTGGAAGTTGATATTTAATGGTGCCTTCCTTCATATCAATAATGGCACCAACAGTTCTAAGAAAAGGTCTTCCCAAAGTAATAAGACAAGAAGCATTGCATTCAACATCCAAAACATAGAAATCAACGGGGACATAGGCATTGTTAACCATAATAAGAACATCATTAAGACTCCCCATGAGTTTCTATTTAGCATTATCATCAAGTGGGACATTCAAATAACAATCTTCAAGTGGAGGCAAATCAAGCATATCATAAATCCTTCTAGGCATAATAGAAACACTACTATCAAGATCACATAAAGTTTTGAAATCAAAATCATTCACTTTCATATTAATAATGGGTTCCCAACCATCTTCTTGCTTTATAGGAATAGAAGCTTTATGTTTCATCTTTTCTTCTTTAATCTTTATGAGAGCATCAATAATGTGTTTTGTAAAGGCCATGTTCATAGCACTACCATTAGGACTTTTAGCAAGCTTTTGTAGGAACTTAATAACTTCAGAAATGTTGCAACCATCAAGATCAAAATCAAATTTATCATCTAAAGTAGTAGAGCTATTACTAGCCTCACCACTAGTGGTGGTGATAGTAGAAACACTAATGTTTCTAGCAATTTCATCTTATCTTTCCCACTTAGCATGTAATTCAGCTAATAGTCTAACATTTTCATCAATTCTTACTTGTATGGCATTAGTGGCTACAAAGGGATTATCATTAGTTTCAGGTTTAGCAGCCATTTTATTAATCAAAGAAGATTGTGCTTCAGACAAATATGATATATTTCTTTCAGCATTAGCAAGTTTCAATTGTAAACTAGGAATTTCCCTATTTAAACTCTCAAGTTGATGGCTAATATTCTTCAAAATGGTAGATTGTTCCTCCATAGTTTTAGTAAATAACTTATTTTGCTCATATTGCATTTGCATGAAGTTTTTAGTGGCCCTTTCAACCTCTAGAATCCTTCCTTCACTAGGTAATCCAGGTTTGCCATTATAACCATAAGCATTATTAGGAGGATAGGGCCTATAATTGTTATTACCATAAGCATTATTGCCAAAATTATCATTTCTTATGAAGTTCACATCAACTTGCTCTTCTTGAGCAACCAAAGAGGCTAAGGGAACATTATTTGGATCAGTATGGGCTTTCCCATTAACAATCATAGACATAATAATATCAATATTATCACTCAAGGAGGAGGTTTCTTCAACATAATTTACCTTCTTACCTTGTGGAGCTCTCTCAGTATGCCATTCAGAATAGTTAACCATCATATTATCCAGAAGCTTTGTTGCAGCACCCAAAGTGATGGTCATGAAGGTACCTCCAGCAGCAGAATCCAATAGGTTCCTTGAAGAGTAGTTCAATCCTGCATAAAAAGTTTGGATGATCATCCAAGCAGTCAGTCCATGAGTGGGACAATTCTTTACCTAAGATTTCATTCTTTCCCAAGCTTGAGCAATATGTTCATTATCAAATTGTTTAAACTTCATTATTTCACTTCTCATAGATATAATCTTAGGAGGAGGATAGTATTTTCCAATGAAAGCATCTTTGCATTTAGTCCAAGAATCAATACTATTCCTAGTTAGGGAATTTAACCATTCTTTAGCTTTTCCTCTCAAAGAGAACGGAAACAATTTAAGCTTAATAATATCTCCATCTATATCCCTATGCTTTTGCATCTCACAAAGTTCAACAAAATTATTTAGATGGGCAGCAACATCTTCATTACCAATACCATAAAATTGTTCTCTCATAACAAGATTGAGTAAAGCAGGTTTAATCTCAAAGAAAGTAGCTTTAGGAACATGTGGAGCAATAGGTGTGCTCATGAAATCATTGTTGTTGGTGCTAGTGATGTCACACAACTTAGTATTTTCCAGAGTAGTCATTTTTGTGTGTTTTTAATAAACAAAACAAACTTGTAAAACTAATATTTTTGTGTTTTTGATAAAGAAACAAGCAAACAAAGCAAAAGTAAACTAAGCAAAACAAAAAAACAAAGTAAAGAGATTGGTTATGCGGGCCTCGCCTTGTGGAGATGTCCTTGACTCCCCGGAAACGGCGCCAGAAAAAGAGCTTAATGACCCAAAATATATCGAGCTCGTTGGGGAACCCCAAGAGGAAGGTATGATGAGCACAGCAACAAGTTTTCCCTCAGTACGAAACCAAGATTATCAATCCAGTAGGAGCAAGGAAACACCCCAACGGTGTTGCTAGCTGAGCCTTGGCAGGGCGCACTACCGGTGCTAGTAGCAACATGGAGACCTGCACAACAAAACCACAAAACTTTGCCCCTAACTTGCGATGAGGTTGTCAATCTCCCCGGTTGTGCTGAAAACAAAGGATTAAACGTATCGAATGGAAGAAAGTAATAGTTTGCAGAAAGTAAACACAAAGCAGTAAACAGTTTATTGTAGATTGAAAGTAAAAGAAAGGACCAGGGTCCATAGTTCACTAGAGGTGGCTCTCCTTAAGATAGATAACATGCTAGGTGAACAAATTACAGCAGGGCAATTGACAAACATCGAGAAAGCATACAAGCATATGCTAATCATCTGACTCCTTTGAGATTCGATTGGGCATTACAACATTATACATAGACCGCCATCCAACTGCATCTATGACTAATAATCCACCTTCAGGTTATCATCCGAACCCCCTCTAGTATTAAGTTGCAAGCAACAAATTATTGCATTACAAATTGCATGTAAAGTAAACAATACGATTGTTCTATGAACAAAGGATTGTTGTTTTCTCCCTAGTAGCAACAACACATCTAGTACCTTAGATATTTCTGTCACTTCCCCAGATTACCAGAGGCATGACCCACTATCGAGCATAAATACTAACTCTTGGATTTGCTAGCATCTACTCCCTACGTTTTAAAATATAAGATGTTTTAGCTTTGTGAAAGGAGTGTATCTAGACCTATTTTAGTGTCTAGGTTCACTCCAAACCTAGATGAACCTAGACACTAAAACAAGTCTAGATACACTTTATTCACAAAGCTAAAACATCTTATATTTTAAAATGGAGGGAGTACTTGGCCAAGATAGGTACTAACAACGGAAAGTATGCGAGATCACAAATAACAAAGACATGATAGAATCCATAATCAATCTGAAATAGCATCTCAATATCCATCGGATCCCCGCAAACACAACATGCAGAATTACAAATAGATGATCTTGATCATGAACGGAGCTCACAAGATCTAAACGTGAAAGCACAAAGGAGGAGAACCAGCCATATAGCTACTACATGGACCCGTAGTCCAGAGATGAACTACTCACGCATCACACCAGAGGCTTGCATCATGATGAAGAAGGCCTCCAGGGTGAATTCCCCTCTCCGGCAGGGTGCCGGGAAGAGTTTCAGATCCCTCCCGATCTAGGGACAGAGACGACGGCGGCTACATACTCTTTCATGGATTTTTGATCGGGTACTTAGGGTTTCCGTATCAGAGGCAATATATAGGCGGAAGAAGAGGCCAAGGGGGTGCCTGGGCTGGCCACACCACCCCCTGGCGTGGGCCAAGCCTGGCCGCGCGGCCAGGTGGTGTGGCCACCCTCTGTCCCTTCTCCGTCTCATATTCTGGCTCCAAGTGTCTCCCGGTAAAATAATAACTTTGGCTTTTGTCCCGTCCAATTCCGCAAATATTCATTTTCTGACTTCCTGAAACCAAAAACAGTAGAAAACAGGCAGCTGACACTGTAGCTCTTGTTAATAGGTTAGTCCAAGAAATCATATGAAAAGTACTCCAAAGTGTGGACAAAACATAATAAAGTAGATAAAACCATGCATGGAACATAAAAATTATAGATACATTTGCAATGTATCACTTGCCTTGTCATTTTGATATGGGAAAGATTCTGTATCATCGGGCAAGGGGTACCCCGTTGGTGGCTCTCCATGATACACATGTATTTACAATTACAAGAACTTACTCGTGACTAAAGTTGAGTAGCATGAGGTCTGGTACTCGTGAGCACGAGGCATGAGATTTTCAACTTATAACTTGTCTAGCATATCCTCATATTTGTTCACTTTAACCTTAATCACCTTAAGATGCTTATGATAGGAGCAATGAGAGTTGAAAACTAATAAGTACCATAATTTTTGGAAGCTCTTTATGAAACTTGAAATCCCTGCTTCCCTCTGCGAAGGGCCTAACTTTTACTTTTTAGTTGAGTCAGTAAACCTATTCCTTTCTATCTCAGCAAGTATTTGAGCGGTTGTGTTTCATTCATTCATATGATGATTTATTCAATCATGTTTCTTATGTTCCTTGTTTTACACACTGCTCTTATCTTAGGGGATATTACTTTGAAAGCTATCATCGAAAACCCCATTATGTTTGAACTCTTGCAAATTTTTAACTGTTCTTTGACAAAGGACAAAGTTTGCCATTACCAATTATGATTTACTTTGTGTATCTTTATTGTGTTTCCTTTACTTATTGCAAGTTAAGTTATATAATAGTGAGTTGTCTTCTATTATCATTTATGTATTGATGAATGTGATGCTTCTTGTCTGCATTCTTTTATCGACACTTCGCTCCATAAACCTGAGGTCATGTTTATTGAGCTTAATTTTCGCTTGGGGACACGCGAAGTATAAGCTTGGGGGGAGTTGATACGTCCATTTTGCATCACTATTCTATATCATAATTTAATGTTATTCATTGATATATTTCATATTAAGAGATGATACTTATGTTATTTCATCAGTTTTTGCATGGTTGATGACTTTTGGAGGATGGACCGCTGAAGTCAGAATTCTACTATTTGGAGGCAAAATTAGCGAAGATCAGAAAATCCTGAAAAATACATGGAAAATCCTATTTTTCCAGAAGACGAGGAAGCCAGAAGGGGGAGCAGAGATGGGCCATAGGGGGCCCACACCACCCCCTGGCGTGGGCCAACCTAGGCCGCACCACAAGTGGTGTGGAGACCCTAGCCCACCTCTGGCTATGCCCTTTGGCGTATATAATCCTCCCGAAACCCTCAGGGAGCGACCACAGAAAGGTCCCGCCGCCTCTGCGGGGCGAAAAACTGCAAACAGAGAAAGAGCTCTCCGGCAGGCAAAAATCTGCCGGGGAAATTCCTTCCCGGAGAGGGGAGATCGTCGCCATCAACACCACCATCAAGCTGGACTTCATCAGGATCATCATCATCTCCATCATCATCTCCACTAGCATCATCACCACCACTTCATACCGCTGTAACAATTGGGTTGAATCTTGCATAGTTCTTAGGGGAAAATTTCCTGGTATTGATTACTTGTTGTAGTTGATGCTATTGAGTGGAACCATTGAATTATTATTATGTTCAGATAGTTACTTATCATTATTTCATCTCTGATCTTGATCCATATGATGTCTTGTGAGTAGTTCATTTAGCTCTTGAGGACATGGGAGAAGTCATGTTGTTAGTAGTGGAATTGTGTTGAGAAAGATTCAATAGTTTGTTATTTAAGTTGTGGTGTTATTCTTCTAGTGGTGTCATGTGAATGTCGACTACATGACACTTCACCTTTATGGGCCTAGGGGAATGCATTGTGTATTTGGCTACTAATCGTAGGGGTTGTCGGAGTGACAGAAACCTAAACCCCCGTTAGGAAACCTTTGCACAAGGGAGTGTAGGATCTTAGAGTTTAAGGCTGTGGTTAGGTTTTTATCTTAATTACTTTCTTGTAGTTGCGGATTCTTGCAAGGGGTATAATCACAAGTATGTATTAGTCCTAGGAAGGTCAGTACATTAGCACAGGTTCACCCACACAACACTTATCAAACTAAAGAAGATTAATCAACTATATGAAGCGAAAGCACTTGACGATATTCCCATGTGTCCTCGAGAACGTTTGGTCCTCTTAAGTAATACAACCGACTTGTCCTTTGATAAAGAAAGGATTGGGCCATTTGCTGCATCTATTATCATTGTCTTTTATTTACTCGTACTTTATTTATCTGCATTATCAAAAACCCCTAAAAATCCGTTTGCTAAGTATTTACAGAGAATTCCTGCTCCAAGCCACTCGTCAACACCTTCTACTCCTCGTTGGGTTCGACACTCTTACTTATCGAAAATACTGCGATACACCCCCTATACTTGTGGGTCATCACACATCGTCTACCCCAGGAAGCGGTGACGATGTTCAAGCCCTAGTGGAGCTCGGGGCGGCAGGGTGAAGCTTATCGAGGCTGGAGAAGATTCGATGATGGTGCAGAGCGGCACAACGGTCGACGACGAACCTGGAGAGGGGCGGCATGGCCATGTTCTGCGACTGGGGATGGCTCACGTGTTAGCACCCGAGAAGAGCTCGGCGAACCTCGTTGGGGAAGTAGGTTGCCAGCGTCCCTGCAAAAAAGAGAGGATGGGGTTAGGTGCAGGGGAGCTAGGGGAACTCGGGAGAGTGACATGCAGAGGGGGAAGAGTAGAGGAGGGAGCACCACGAGCAGATCTTGAGGAGTGGCCGAGGTGCCTTCCCTTGTTCATCTTGGGTGAGGAATAGCAGGGAAGAGGATGAGGAGCTTGGGAAGGGTAGGTGTGAGTGGTAGGAGGCAAATGATGGACAAGAGAGGCACGGGGGTGGACTCTAGCCATATAAACCGAGTGGGAGTGGTCCTTGGTGGACTTGGCTCATAAGAGCTTGGGGAGGGGGTGTTGGCCGGGGATTCCTCTCTATGGGCGGGGTTGTGGTATTGGGGAAGCCACAAAGGGGAGAGAGGGACATGAGAGCAGTGCTAAGCAAGGTTCAAGCTCTCACATGGTTGGGCCTGATACGTTGCTAACGTATCCATAATTTTTGATGTTCCATGCTTGGTTTTATCTACTTTCTTATGTTTTGTCCACACTTTGGAGTACTTTTCATATGATTTCTTGGACTAACCTATTAACAAGAGCCACAGTGCCAGCTGCCTGTGTTTTGCTGTTTTTGGTTCTAGAAAAGTCAGAAAATGAATATTCTCAGAATTGGACGGGACAAAAGCCAAACTCAGTTTTTCATCAAAGGACACCTGGAGCCAGAATACGAGACGGAGAGGGGATGGGGCCCGGCCACATCGCCTGGCCGTGCGGCCAGGCCTGGCCCATGCCAGGGGGTGGTCTGGCCACCCCAGGCACCCCCTCAGCCTCTCCTTCCGCTTATAAGTTGCCTTCGATACGGAAACCCTAAGTACCCGATCAAAATTCCACGAAAGAGTATGTAGCCACCGTCATCTCCATCCCTAGATTGGGAGGGATCTGAAGCTCTTCCCGGCACCCTGCCGGAGAGGGGAATTCACCCTAGAGGCCTTCTTCATCATCATGCAAGCCTCCGGTGTGATGCGTGAGTAGTTCATCTCTAGACTAAGGGGTCCATGTAGTAGCTAGATGGCTGGTTCTCCTCCTTTGTGCTATCATGTTTAGATCTTGTGAGCTCCGTTCATGATCAAGATCATCTATTTGTAATTCTGCATGTTGTGTTTACGGGGATCCGATGGATATTGAGATGCTATTTCAGATTGATTATTGATTCTATCATGTCTTTGTTATTTGTGATCTTGCATGCTTTCCGTTGTTAGTAGCTATCTTGGCCAAGTAGATGCTAGCAACTCCAAGAGTTAGTATTTATGCTCGATAGTGGGTTCATGCCTCTGGTAATCTGCGGAAGTGATAGAAATCTCTAAGGTACTAGATGTGTTGATGCTACTTGGGAGAAAACAACAATCCTTTGTTCATAGAACAATTGTATTGTTTACTTTACATGCAATTCGTAATGCAATTATCCATTGCTTGCAACTTAATAGTGGAGGGGGTTCGGATGATAACCTGAAGGTGGATTATTAGTCATAGATGCAGTTGGATTACGGTCTATGTATAATGTTGTAATGCCCAATTGAATCTCAAAGGAGTAAAGATGAGTAGTATATGCTTGTATGCTTTCTCGATGTTTTTCAATTGCCCCACTGTAATTTGTTCACCCAACATGTCATCTATCTTAAGGAGAGCCACCTCTAGTGAACTATGGACCCCGGTCCTTTCTTTTACTATCAATCTACAATCAACTGTTTACTGTTTTGTGTTTACTTCTGCAAACTATTACTTTCTTCCACTCGATACGTTTAATCCTTTGTTTTCAGCAAAACCGGTGAGATTGACAACCTCATCGCAAGTTGGGGACAAAGTTTTGTGGTTGTGTTGTGCAGGTCTCCATGTTGCTGCTGGCACCGGTAGTGCGCCCTGCCAAAGTTCACCTAGCTACACCTTTGGGGTGTTTCCTTGCTCCTACTAGATCGATAACCTTGGTTTCATAACTGAGGGAAACTTATTGCTGTGCTCATCATACCTTCCTCTTGGGGTTCCCTAACGAGCTCGTTAGTACACGAGTCAGCAAGTATTTTTTTGGCGCCGTTGCCGGGGAGTCAAGGACATCTTCACAAGGGGAGTCCCTCATAACCAATCTCTTTACTTTGTTATTTTTGTTTTGCTTAGTTTAACTTTTGTTTTGTTTTCTTGTTCTTTATCAAAAACACAAAACAAATAGTTTTACAAGTTTGCTTTTCTTTATTAAACACACAAAAAAGTTAGTTCCTATCTTAAGTTGCCATTATGTCTAGCATTGCTCCAATCACTATGTCACCTGAGGAAATGATTTTCACTTTTAAACAAGGAATTGAATAGGGTTTCAAAGAAGCTTGGTCTAGAATCTCTGATCTACATGAAAAAACTGAACCTAAAATGACTCAAAGCTTGTTCCTTAGCAGTTTTTACCTTGGAATTGCTCTTTGCTATAGATATGCCTTAGATGCTGTTGTGGGAGGAGATTTCCTCCAATGCAATTAGGATGATGATGTTAATGCCATAACGAAATTGGTCTTTACTTACAACTTGCCTAGCAAATCTGATTCTTCTTTCATAAACATATTTGCTAGATTGAATACTCTTGAGACCAGCACTGCTAGTTTGAAAGATTGCTATAATACACTTAGAGAGCATCATAACTATGTTCCAATAAATTCTGAACCCTCAGAATGGCTTCCCACAGTAAAGATTGCTATAAACAATGAAACTTTTCATGCTCGCTGTGATATCATGTCTGAATTTTGTCTTATGCCCAAAGATATTTTTTAATCTTTGAACCTTTGAGGGCTTTCTGAAGGAGGAGAAGAAATTTTTCTTGCTAATAATTCCACATTATTACCCATTAGAATAGCTGAAGGAGTGTTTACAAAGATCCTAGGGAAGATGGTTTCTACTGATTATCTTGTTATTGAATGTGTAGGAAAAGGACAAATCACACTTGGAAGATCCCTATTGAAACTCATTGGAGCAATAATATATGTGGAAAAGGGCACCATGCACTTTGTTTCTCCACCAAGCATTCATAAGTTCCCCAAGGGTAAGAATAAAAGTAAGAGAGGTATGGGAAAGAAATTTTGTTTTAATGCTTCTTCATTTGAGAACACTTGATCCTTTTTCTTGCTTCTTATGCCTAACTTAATGGCGTTAAAGAAAAGTACTTATTGGGAGATAACCCAAAAGTTTTAGATGAGTCTTGGAAGTTATTACTTAAGTAATAACCGCTCCTTATCCTTTTTATTTCCTTTTTGTGCCAAGAGTAACCTCTAATGAGAGAGAAGTAATGGTTGGGAAAGTTGCTGTCCCGAAACAGATTTCTGTGCTTCACCGTAAAAATTCGTGTAAAATCTCTGTACGTCCTTTTGAGGCATGAAACTTTTTTTCTTCTGCCCCATGTTGTTATCTAACTTTAGTTAGTTCAACACTTTTCGATTTGAACAACAGAAGGTCTTCGAAAAAATCGTCTTTACCTGCTGGTCTGTTTTGATAGATTTCTGCCTTTATTTGCATTTGCTTCTTGTTGGTTCCTTTTTGACTTCTTTTGGGGAATTCAGCTTTTTGAGTGAAGTGCTACAGTAGCTTGTGTTTTAATGGAAGTTTTATTGGTGTTAGAACTGAACCTAAAGACTTATTATCTTGAGTGCACTAATGTTGCTAATAAAGATTGTGTGAAGTTTTGTATGAAGGAAAATTTTAGGTGTATGGAAGGAATGAGTAATGAGATGAAGGATGGACTAAAGCTCAAGCTTGGGGATGCCACGCGTGTCACCCCAAGAAATATCCAAGAAGTACAAGCGTCAAAGCTTGGGGATGCCCAAGGCATCCCCTTCTTCATCAATAAAAATCCCAGATTTCTTCCAAACACTTCATTTTTATTGTTTCATGCACAATTGTGTTGTTCTTGGAGCGTCTTTTTTTCATTTTATTTTTGGTTTTTTGTTTGCTTTGTTTGCATAGTCTGCTGAATAAATTGGTTGGACCCACTCTTTCATACATTGGTTTTCAAATAGTCTGGTTTGGAAAAAGAGTAGGAAAGTTCATGCTTAAGTGATAAAGAGAGCTTGTTTTTGACTATGGCTTATGCTTTTTCATGCCATGCTCGATATTGTTTTGGCTTTATGCTTAGTATTCTTTGTTGTAGCATGACGTGTTATAAACAATTGAGATTGCTTAATGTGCCTTTGAAGAATCATGCGTTGTTTTAGCACATTAAAGCATAGTATTGTGGTATTCTTCTTTGATGCTTTATTTGGGTTGACTTGGCGCATGCTCACACCATGTTATGACTATCCCAAGTCACCATAGCCTTTATGATCCTTTAGTTTTCAACTTGTAGTATCTCTTTATGCTTTGATTAATGATGTTTTGTTGCTCTGCATGATTATGGCCATTATTGCTCTCTTAGTTGGTCGCTCCCAGTCCTTTGCTAGCCTCCATAACCAAGTATGAGTTCCACTCATGCATCCAACTCCTAAAACCAAGTTATTCCAAAGAGTCCACCATACCTACCTATTAGCATTTGCTATTCCAAGTATATTCATGTTTTTGTCTACCTTCCAAATTAAACTTGTTATGAGAAAACTAGTGATTAAAGCTCTCACGAACTTGATGGCACACTTTACTTTTTTGCATTTAATAAACCTGAACCATTGCGTCCATCTTTGTTGCGTATATGCTTGCGCTTTATAAGTTGAAGTTAGCAGAACCATGTATCATGGGGAACGCTTTCAACACTGCACTTGTACTTTGTACCCCATTGATATCATGTTCTTTTGCTTATGGATCCTGGTGGTGTGAAATAAAGGGGGAACTTGTAAGATCATCGAGTTTGTATTTGTGTTAGAGAAACGCCTGGGCCGCTAGTCTAAGCCATGCCTAATCATGGTGGAAACTTGCAGCAGAACCATAATGAGCACTCTATGAAGCATCCTTAATAAAAACCTATGCAAATAGCAAATAAAAAGATCACTGAGATGCTCATTGTCTGCTTGCCTTGTCATTTTGATTATGGGATAGCTCCTGTATCATGTGCAAGGGGTACCCCGTTGGCGGTTCTTTATGATACATATGTACTTACAATGGCAAGAGCTTACTTGTGACTAAAGTTGAGTAGCATGAGGTTCGGTCTTCGTAAGTAAGGGGCATGAGATTTCGGCTTATAACTTGTCAAGCATATCCTCTTAGTTGTGTCACTTTAACCTTAATCACCTTCAAGATGCTTATGATAGGGGTAATGAGAGCTCAAAGCTATTAAGTACCATTTTTTTGGAAGCTCTTTATGAAACTTGAATCCCTGCTTCCTTCTATGAAGCCTTTGCTTTTACTTTTATGTTGAGTCTCCACTTTCTACCTTTATTCACCTACTTTGAGAGCATAGTGACCATTCTTAGTTCTATGTGCATTGTCCTAAGACTTGTTGATTGATGCATAACTTTGATATTGCTTGTTTTAAAGTATTTGTATCTAGTCACTCTTATGAACTTTGAAGGTGTCCTATGCATTTATGTTTGCTACTCTACGAGGGACAAGCTGAATACTACTATGATATGTTTTCTTTATGTGAAACAAACAAACTTCTTGCAAAGCATTGTTATTCATGAATCTTTTGTTCGTGCCTTTTCATGTTGCAACATAGTTTCTTTGTCTTATTGTTAGAACTTTGTCTTATTGTTATGATTGAAGTACTATGATCCCAGCTTCCAATGTTTTAAAAATACTTTGTCTTATTGTTATGATGGTGCATGTCACCTCAGAAATTATTCTTTCTTTTTATCACTTACCTACTCGAGGACGAGCAGGAGTTAAGCTTGGGGATGTTGATACGTTGCTAACGTATCCATAATTTTTGATGTTCCATGCTGGGTTTTATCTACTTTCTTATGTTTTGTCCACACTTTGGAGTACTTTTCATATGATTTCTTGGACTAACCTATTAACAAGAGCCACAGTGCCAGCTGCCTGTTTTCTGCTGTTTTTGGTTCCAGGAAAGTCAGAAAATGAATATTCTTAGAACTGGACGGGACAAAAGCCAAAGTCAGTTTTTCACCGAGGGACACCTGGAGCCAGAATACGAGACGGAGAGGGGCTGGGGCCCGGCCACACCACCTGGCCGTGCGGCCAGGCCTAGCCCACGCCAGGGGGTGGTCTGGCCGCCCCAGGCACCCCTCGGCCTCTCCTTCCGCCTATAAGTTGCCTCCTATACGGAAACCCTAAGTACCCGATTAAAATTCCACAAAAGAGTCTGTAGTCGCCATCATACCCATCCCCAGATCCGGAGGGATCTTAAGCTCTTCCCGGCACCCTGCCGAAGAGGGGAATTCACCCTGGAGGCCTTCTTCATCATCATGCAAGCCTCCGGTGTGATGCGTGAGTAGTTCATCTCTGGACTACGGGTCCATGTAGTAGCTAGATGGCTGGTTCTCCTCCTTTGTGCTATCATGTTTAGATCTTGTGAGCTCCGTTCATGATCAAGATCATCTATTTGTAATTCTGCATGTTGTGTTTGCGGGGATCCGATGGATATTGAGATGCTATTTCAGATTGATTATTGATTCTATCATGTCTTTGTTATTTGTGATCTTGCATGCTTTCCGTTGTTAGTACCTATCTTGGCCAAGTAGATGCTAGCAACTCCAAGAGTTAGTATTTATGCTCGATAGTGGGTTCATGCCTCTGGTAATCTGGGGAAGTGACAGAAACCTCTAAGGTACTAGATGTTCTGTTGCTACTAGGGAGAAAACAACAATTCTTTGTTCATAGAACAATCATATTATTTACTTTACACGCAATTCGTAATGCAATTATCCGTTGCTTGCAACTTAATACTGGAGGGGGTTCGGATGATAACCTGAAGGTGGATTATTAGTCATAGATGTAGTTGGATTACGGTCTATGTATAATGTTGTAATGCCCAATCGAATCTCAAAAGAGTCAAGATGGTAGTATATGCTTGTATGATTTCTTGATGTTTGTCAATTGCCCCGCTGTAATTTGTTCACCCAACATGTCATCTATCTTAAGGAGAGCCACCTCTAGTGAACTATGGACCCCGGTCCTTTCTTTTACTATCAATCTACAATCAATTGTTTACTGTTTTGTGTTTACTTTCTGCAAACTATTACTTTCTTCCACTCGATACGTTTAATCTTTTGTTTTCAGCAAAACCGGTGAGATTGACAACCTCATCGCAAGTTGGGGAAAAAGTTCTGTGGTTGTGTTGTGCAGGTCTTCACATTGCTGCTGGCACCCGTAGTGCGCCCTGCCAAAGTTCAGCTAGCTACACCTTTGGGGTGTTTCCTTGCTCCTACTGGATTGATAACCTTGGTTTCATAACTGAGGGAAACTTACTGCTGTGCTCATCATACCTTCCTCTTGGGGTTCCCCAACGAGCTCGTTAGTACACGAGTCAGAAGGGCCACACAAAAAGAAATGGTGATAGAGAGAGAGTAGGTCTAACTGGGGTTGTGTCTTGGGTGAAGGTAGGGTGCTAGGTTATGGTTCTTGTCGTTCAGTAGGGTGGTGAGGGAGTGGTGCAATAGCAACTAGTAATAAAGGCAAGATATGACAAGTCTATTGTTTCCCATGTATCCAAGCACAAGGGGACAAGGCTTTAGGGTTGGCTATAGTGCACTTGCTATAGTGGTTTCGACAAGGGAGGATGGGTGGTGTGCTGGAGTGATCAGTGGTGATTGATAAAGGTTTTGAGTGAGTTTTAGCTCATGTTTTGTTAAAGTGTCAAAATGTGTCATATTGATGATCATCAAGGAAGTTTTAGATCTTGTTCTAGGCAAGATGAGATAATGGCGTTGGTAGATAGAGGTGATCAATATCTCCAGGAGTTAATTGGGATTTATTGGATCATTTTAGATCATATTCATAACATTTATTCAAATAGTGCTGAATCTATTTTATGGATTTTATTTGAGATTTTTGAGTTGGACAAGTTGGGTTTTTTGTTTGAGATGGTCCCAAATATGAATTCACACTTTGGATAGTTTTCCCAAGATTTATTGAAGAATAAAATGATTTAAAACACTTATTATTCCTTTTCTGCAATTTAAGAAAATAGGCAAAGAGAATTATTAGAACTCCTCAAAAATATTTATTTTTGAAGAGGAAGGATAGGTTATGATGTATAGGACTCAGATGTGCTTAAAGTTGAACAAGTGTTTTAGAGAAATACAAAATTTCCTTTGTAGAGGGAGTGTTGATATTTTTTGTTAAAAGAAAGAGTTAAATAGTTTTTGGGCCACGGTAATTATGGATAATATTTGATAAATTTTTATATTCAAGGTAGATAATGTCCACATGCTGTATCTATCATTTTCAACCTTGGGTTTTGAATTTCAAGCTTGATTTTGAAGCAGAACATGGGATAAAGATCTTAGGCATTATTATTTTTATACCTTCAAAACCTTGTTGGATCTTGGAACTCAGAGCTCCCCTTGGGTCATGGGCTGGATGGATAGATATACCAAGTGATGCAGGTCACCATGGTTCAGAATATTGGGGTTGATCATGATTGAGTTTTCCTAGGATTGATGCCAAAATTGGCTAAAAATAAGGGTGCCAAAGTAGATTAATAAATAGCTTCAAAAACCTTGTTGGTTTAGGATGCACAAAGCTCCAATTGAAACAAATTAAGTAGGGATGGATAGATGATGGCTGTGATAATACAACACTTTTAGCAATATAAATTGTGCCATTTGCCTATCATGCTCCATCTAACTATTGCTATGCCTCATATGCATGATTACTTGTTTTTATTAAATTCAATATGACCTTTGCACATTTAGTAGTTTAGGTAGAATTTTATCCCTCTTGCATGTATTTGACATGTGTGTAGGTATTGATGATGATTATGGATAAAACAAAGGCAAAAGGAACAAAGAGAGCATAGTATGCAGGAGCTGTAGGGACCAAACTTAGCCATTTGAGGTGTTGGAAAAGTGAATTTTTCCAACTTCTCAAAATAAATATCCAATACCACAGAGTTATATCCCTCGAAGATACGAATTCAAAGAGCCGAAGAACACCCAAAACGGAGTTCGTATGAAGAAATTGCGGCCAAAATACTAAAGAGTACCGAAGGTTTAACGACCAACTATACGGCGGGAGAAAAAATTCCGGCCGTATAGCTCCCGCCGTATAGTTGCCAAAAAGGTCGCAAACGACGGGATTTCACCCTCTGGAAGCTCTAGAACCTTCCCTAAGTCATATGACGGTATTGGAGGAACCCTAGGGCACCCAAGGCCTATATAAAGGAGGGAGGAGTCAAAGAAGAGAGGAGGAAGCAACCATACACCATATACAAGATCTAGATCCCATCTACCACCTCCACGGTGGCGCCCTGCCACCGTGCCGCCTCCATAGCCTCTACAGCTCCACCAAGATCCAGATCTCCATCAACACCATCAAGCCATCCAAGCAAGAAGAGGAGGAGAAGGAGGACGCCGCCATTACCACGCCGACGCCACCATCACCATCTCCATCACCGCTACTCCTTCATCCTTCCCCATCATGATCTCCGTGATGGGTTGTAACATGGCCTGAACCCCCTTTTATTAATGTTATGATGATTTGAGTAATTGAAGTGTGCTGTGTTCTTCTTAATTAATATGTTTGTGCTTTCTCTTTACATTGTTCTATTCATGATATTATTCTAGTGATTGGAGACGTCTAATCCATTTGTTGAGGTATTTACTAGGGATTCACAGAGTGTCACAAAACTTATCATTAGTCTCTGCTCTTCCATGGGTAGAACTAATAGGCTATTTGCTATAAGTGATTTGCGGAGGCAATAGCAGCTTAGGATGCACCGCCCCGAGTTCCCTCAAGATCACTCATGATATAGATAGGTATAGTGTTGCAAATTGCTTTACCCCAAAGTGACAGACGAGATATCTTGTGACTAGCACACTTTCTTAGGAGTACGGTTGTCCATAGAACTTAATGCCTTTACTCTGGTTTACCTTGATTGGTCTTGTTACCTTAATACACTATTCTCTTACGAGATGACCCATGTCCGAAGAGGGTGTGGACAATTGAGTTGTCTAGTTGCCACTTACCAACGGTGGGAGACAACGGTATATGAGGGACCACCAAAATAATAGTTAACAACTATTCCATAAGCACTTATCATGCACACTGGTATACGCAACATTACTTGAGGAATCATATCATTAATATTTCATCTCATTGCATTCACCTCTTTTTAGTTTTACTTTTGTTCTAGTTTTCTTCCAGTCCTAGTAGTAGTTATTACAAAACATCTTAAATTCATTTATCCTAGGAACTTATAGAATAAGTTATTTCCAAACCATAGTTTGGGTGCGAACGTGGTTGCATTAACAACGTGGCTACGGGGTCGTGTTCGCCGAGCTCCCATCAGGACAAACTCTTTAAATATTTGCTGCTACAAGTACTTCAATAACCCTGTTATTGGTGCATGAACCCAGTCATCAATAAAACTTCATGGGTAGAGCATAATCATGCAAATAGTTGGTAAAAATAAGATATCATGGAGATGTGAGCTTCTGCCAAAGTAGGCATCTTGGTAAGATTTGAAGAAAATATTATTTTATTGTCTGCAAAACCGTCAAGAACAAGTGGGTTAAAGGATGGCCTAGCCAAGTGGAAGTTTGGTCCTTGGAAGTCTTTAAGATGGTTTACAAGATGGTGAAAGTGCATTTCTAAAAGTGCACAAGGGTTGGGAAAGAGGGAGTCCCAAAGATGTGATACTGATAACAGTTTCACAGACTTAGCTCCCCATAATCAAACAAAATACCAAACAAGAACAAGAAAGCAAATGCGTGTTCTTAGGTAAATTAGGAAATATCCCCAAGGTTTATGCACAAAATATAATAATTTCTTTGAATGCAAAGTCCATAAACATGGTATCCTTGCTCCCCCAAACTTACATAACAACACAAAGGCATGAGAGATCAACTTTCTTAACACCAACGAGTGCCAAAAGATGCAAATGAAAAGGTCAAGCACTCAAACCAAAACTTTTGGAGCCACCAATGAATAAAAAGGAGCACACGGTGGACTCCAGAGCAAAATGATATCAATAACATGTTTATCCATAATCATGTCTATAAGTTTCTAGGTAGACAACAATCACCAAGTTATACATCCACAAAGAAACATGTACACACAAAATGGATACTCAAGAACGAACAAGATATCCAAACAAAATTCATATATAATGCTAGTAAGATTTTTGCTAGAAAGCATGGCCAAAGGCTCAAATTTATCTTATTGAACATCAATGACCTTAAAACACCAAAAAATACATCACAACTATCACAAGGGAACAAGAGGTAGTTGGAATGCATTGGGAAAGGCAACAAGTACCATAAAGAACAAATAAACCTTGCAAATTCATCCATATTGCACATGAGAGAAATTGAGGAAATGATTGGCAATAGAATTGCTAGATTGACATATGTGGGATTGGTGAATCATAAACATGATTTTTATATACTCCCCAAAATATGCATTCATATCAACTTACTCATATAACAATAAGGATGATACAATAAAATATTGCAAGAACCACAATAAAAGCAACTGAAGGAAATAATGCCATGATGCAACCACAAAGGTTGGATGCTAGAAAAGTATGCATGAGTAAGAGATACTTGGTACCAATATATCATTGGTGGGATTGAGTAGATAGGAACTCGATGACCATCCTAACTTGTCTCTAATTTTCATTGAGTCAACGCTTCTTTCTTATGAAAGAGACAAGTATCCAATGCATCTCCAATGTAACTAAAACAAAATTCAAGTACAATATGGTGCCTAAACTTATTGGGTCCAAAGTAGTTAGACAATTAGAATACATAGGAGAGACTCCACATAAATATGTGCATATTGATATGAAATTGAATTTCATGCACACCTTAGCCAATTAGGATTTGGTGGAGTTCCCCCTACATATTGGATCAAGGAAACCAAGCATCCATAATATATATTTAGTACATATGCATGCACATGATTTTCAAGAACCAAACGAGATATAATTTGAACAAAATACCAAGTAAACCAAGAAGGCACACCAAAGTGTGACAAGACTAACGGTTGTACGAATTATATCAAAGACCAAATCAACACATGAAAGGCCACAAGTTCAACAAATGAACTAGGAAAAATCTAAAGAGCAAGAGATAGAAAAAAACACACATGCTCAAGGATTTATCTCATTCTAAAAGGTCAAAATAATTAACAAGGGATGAGACAAAACAAACTCCCAAAAAGAGCAAGGTTCCAACAAATAAACCAAACTCTCCACACTTTTCATGATGGTACAAAATACGAAAACAAAAAGATCGAACTTTCAAGCACATAAAACATGACATGGAACAAAATAAGAAGCATAAATATGAGTGTTCTAAATAATATAGGAGAGCTCCCCCATGGATAGTGCATTATGTAGAATTTTCATTTTGAATGCAAAAAATGCACACAAATGGGATCATCACTAGTACCTACATTAAATAAAACACAAGAGGATACCAATAAAATAAGAAGATCCACAAGAGGTAAGGAAAGCTTGGGAGATAGCACAAAACATTTTCTTGGCAAGAGATAGTACAAAATTAAGCAAATGCCAAAGTTAATATGATCAATTAATTCTACCATAAACCTAGTACTAATTGTCCAAGGACAAGAAGTATTGGGAATAATCTTCCCGAGGTAGTTCACACGAATATCCAAGATCATATTCACACTAAGAAGCATATACCAAAGTATAAGAATTAAGATTGAGGCTTCGAAAGAGATCCTTGGTAGCTTTAAATAGTCACATAATCACTAGTGATTAGAGATCCTCACAAAACTAACACATGCACAAAGGGGCGAGTAAATTTCAGTGTAATGAGTTGAGCACATGTTACCGCAAGGAGGAACATTGGAAATATTATATAGGCAATATAATCCACATGACTTGGCTTGACACATTAATAGATGAAGATCCCTCAATTCTTCATGATGTATCCAAGACTCCAATGCTCTCCATTCACACCTATTGATCAAGTTTTGGCTTGTTGGTCCCCAACAAAGTTGGGTCCTAAGAAGTTAGTCACAATAGGCTTGGCAACCCAAATGGTTCTTTTCTTGAACCTGCATTGAGCACCAACAAATTTGGCAAACACATGGCCAACCTCATCCTTATGAAGATAATAAGCATCATAAATCATGATAGGGTTGGATGAGGAGATACCAATGGTGCATGAGGAAGAAATGTGCTCTTTCTCGTGGCAAATGTAGAAAGTTTTCTCTTGCCATCTTTCTTTTTGGGTGAAGCAACAACTTGAGGAAGAGCTTGAGTCTTCTTGGGAGAAGGCCCATCTCTAACAAGAGATCGAGCTTGAGGCTGCTTCCCTTGTTGATTCTTTCTAAGGGGCTTCTTCTTTAATGGGCAAGACTTAACATGATGCCCTTATTCCTTGCACTTGAAGCAAACAATGTTGGGCGGATTCTTGACTTGATCTTGGCCATTTTTCTTGTTGCCTTTGTGCTTCAACTTGATAGTGGACTTGTTCTTGATATTGGAGTTGAATCCACGTCCACTCTTGTCATTTGGGGATTTTTGCATACTCAACATTTTGTCAATTTTGTACTTCCCTTCATGACACTTTTTCAAGTCATTCTTCAAAGAAGTGACTTGAGCCTTGAGCTCATTGATTTACTCGACATGGTTAATATCAAAAAAATACTAGATGATTCATTGTTAGAGTGACAAGGCAATGAATGTAATTCATCACAAGATATAGCAATAGCATGAGTGGATGAATTACAAGGACTAGCACAAGGCAATATGACATTTGTAGTGGATATAGTGCTAATGTCCACATGAGGCTCATTAGATGTTACCTTTTACATAATAGCCTCATGAGCTAATTTTATCCTATCATGGGAGGATAGAAGATCCTCATGTGAGTATGATAGTTTACCATTACTTTCTTCCAAGATCCCATACTTTCTAGTTAGTAAGCAAGTTGAGTCTTTAGCTCAACATTATCCTTCAAAATATATGCTTCACAAGAAATAAAGTTAGTAGCACAAGCATCATAATTAATTGCAAGAGGCGAGGCCAATTTTGAAAGCTCTTTTAAGTAAGAAGCTTTAAGTTGCTCATGTGACTCAGTGAGTTTTATGAGCTCGCTCTTGATGACCCTAGAGCCATTTTTAGGTGCCCAAAATCCTCTAGGAGATTAGTATAAGAAACTTGAAGCTCATCATTTTTACTTTTGAGATCACTTGCCACCTTAAGATCTCTATCATGAGATTCCTTCACTCTAGATAGCTCTATAGCAAAAGCCTCCTCGATAGATTCCTTAGTGGTTTGTTCCTCTTCAAGAGCTTCATTTAGATTTGCAATTTTATTAGTATACTCACACTCAAGGCTACTCATTTTATAAATGGTGTTCTCATGCTCCTTAATTTGTGCTTCTAACTTACCAATATGTTCTTTGCTATTAATAGCAAAGTCCAAGATTTCAACAAAGTTAGAGCAAGCAATATTATTCCTAACAAGAGCATGATAAACAATCTCACCCTTTTCATATGACAAATCAACATCAATCTATTTTTACTCATTATCCTCATCCTCATCATCACAAGAGGTATTGGGTTCCAAAGTAGGAGTTACCTTTGAATCCCTAGCCATAAGGCATAGGTGGGAACCATGAGATGATAATGATGATGAAGAATTACTTGAAGCTCCATTCAAGATCGTGTCTTGAACAATGGAATCTTCGGTTTCCTCTACATTGTTAGACACACAACAACTAGAGGAAACAGAAGCATTTATATCATGGTAGTAGGGCAAAGAGAGCATATCATCATGAGATCTATTGAGGAAATTTATGCATGATATGCACGGACTATCAACACTAGCATGTAAATCATATATAGTGCTAGACATGTTTAAGTCCAAAGATGAAGCATTGCAATGAGATAGAGAAGAAGGATCGATAAAAGTAAGCTCACTATCAATATTGCAAAGTTCACCATCACTCACCATTTCATTACCTTGAGTCTTACCACACTTGGGTGAAGTGGAAGAAACAGAGAACTCATCTCGACCGGAAGTGGAAGCAACACAATCATCCTCAAACATATTGGACACACCATATTTATCTTGAAGTTTTATCCATAACTCATGAGCGCTCCAAAAAGGAATGATTGAAGATGTAGCTACATAGCTCAAAGCATTAACAAGCGCATTATAAGCTTGAGCATCAAGATATAAGTTTTCTCATCCTCATAAGATAGATTTTCGAAATCCATAGGAGGAGAAAAACCTATATGTGCAATATGCTCCAAATTTGGGTCCATGTCCTGAAAATGAATAATCATACGAGTTTTCCATATATCATAATTTGTGCCATCGAATATGAGCATGTCATTATGCACTAATCCCCGAGCCGACATCATTACTCTCAAGGCGGTGAAGCCTAAAATGAGAGCCGGGCTTTGATACCAATTGAAAGGACAAGGATGTCGCCTAGAGGGGGTGAATAGGCGGTTTAAAACTTTTACGAGAGGGGCTCAACAAACGCGAAATTGAACTAGCATTTACTTTGTCAAGAAAAAAACCTAGAACAACTAGGGTTCACCTATGTGCACCAACAACTTATGCTAAGCAAGACAAGCAACTATGTCATAGCAAGCTATAGACTTCAAGCACGAAGGCTATCACAAAGTAAGGTGCATAAGTAAGAGCTCGGGTATAGAGATAACCGAGGCACGCGGAGATGACGATGTTTTACCGAGTTCCTCCCAACAATGGAGTATGTCTCGTTTGGAGAGGGGGTGGTTTCAAACCACCTACGCCACAAAAGGCCTCCCTTGTTCTTCGATGAATCTCACCCCAACAGGATTGATCAACACTTCCAATATCGGTGCACTTGTTGATGGAAATCCGGAACCTCTCACAAGGATGGGGCACTTCTACACAACTCAATTGGAGGCTCCCAACAAAAAAGCTTGGGGAAATCTCCAACATAATTGGATCCCCCAAGAAATCCACAAACCTGCAATACAACTAAACTGTCTAGGGTTCCAAGAACCCAAGAGTAAAAATCTTCTCACCTTTCACCCAATCGAATCCTCACCGAGAACTCAAACCAATGCACCAAATGCAATGGAAAGAACACAAGAAGTGCTCAAGTCATTCACTCCCAAGTTCCACCAAAACTACAAAAGCTTATGGGGAATGAGAGAGGAAGAACAATGTAGGAAATCCACAAAAGCCTCCAAGATCTAGATCCCAAATGTTCCTCTCACTTAGAGGAGAGATTGATTGGTGGGGTTGTAGATCTAGATCTCCTCTTTCAAATCCCTCAAGAATATGCAAGAATCATAGGAGGGATTGAGGGATAGAAAGCTTCAAGAGGTCAACAATGGTGGGGGGAAACTTGCAAGAGAGCTAAGGAACCATTGGGGAATAAGGGCCCCTTAAATAGGTCCCTAGAAAGCTAACTGTTAGGCCCAGGAATTGCCTGGTCCAGAGTCTCCAGACTGGGACCGGAGTCTCCGGTGTACCCAGGCCAAACAAGGAAAAACTAGATGCCATTCAGTAGCAGTCCGAAGATAGACCGTAGGTTTAGTCCGGACTCTCCGGTCTTACAAAAACTGGCAGAGAGACCAAGACGAAAACAACCATAACTTTTGCATCCGGACTCTGATTTTGATGATCTTGGACTCGTTTTAAAGAGGACAATAAGCTCTACAAGATCATATGGAAAAACATCATAGTCCAGCACGGGAGGATAGAACCAAATGACTAAAGGTTTGACCTATCTCAAAAGGACGAACCGGTAAAACCTCCAACATCGAAAACGCAATAGAGAATGCATATGAAATCCGTTTTTGATGAAATAGAGCTTGTTATGAATATTACCACAAACTCTAGAACCTCACATGGATAAGATCCAAATAACAACCAAGAAAGATGATGCCAAGTACGTAAAGGTCTGAGCTCTTTCCGAAGGATATGATCAAGTTACTCACTCGAGAGCCCCTCTTGATAGAACGACTATCTATCCTATAAACTGGTATCTCCAGCTAACACCACAAGACCGATAAGAAGGAAACCCTATGAAGAACATACCTTTGCCTTGTACATATTCCACTTGAGCTTGATGATGACGATCTTCTCCACCTCAAGATGGAACACCTTTCTTGATTGCGCTAGCTTGGTTAAGACTTGCAAATTGCTCCCCATACCCCAATATGGTAGAGCTTCTCTTTTGGGAATATCATCTTCTCATATCCATGATCACCATAGGATGGCAAGGTTCAAGAAAATGATCTCTTTGAAATGGCTCATCTTGAACGTGCACATCATTTCTTCATTCTTCATTATGTTGGTGTCTTGAAGGTACATAAGAGATATCACTCCAACTTTTTTCTTCAAGACACACTTGCTATAGGCTCAACTCTTTACAGACCGTTTTCTGCCCATTGGGGAAATATCACACTGGAGACTCCGGCCTGGAGACCGGAGATTCCGGTCGGAAATTATCTCACACCGGACATTCTGGTCCATCTCCAGACAATCTCCGGACCCCTATATAGACTGACTTGGACTTGGTGTCGAGGAACACATCGGATACTCGTGCCAAAACTTTGGTTGGGACACCGGAGACTCTGATCCTTGCATACCGGAGAGTCCAGTCCAGCTCCGGACAATCTCCGGATCACTCATTGAAACCTGGGTCAACACTTGATCTTCTTCACTTTCTTCTTCTCCCAACCTTGAAGCCAACATATGGTTCAAGCATTGCCTATGGACAAATCCTACAAGTAAAACTCAATGCAAACATAAGTCCATAAAGATTGTCATTAATTACCAAAACCACACATGGGGGCACACATGCACTTTCAAACGCTTTGCGCATTTTTTACTGTGACACATCTACCATTGCCTGCACAGTTCGAATATTCCCTTCCAGTCGTTTCAATTGTTCAATCTTTTCCATGTACAACAGTGGATCCACAACACGAACAACATCAGTCTTGGATGTGCCTACTTCAGAAGAAGATGGCCGCGTATCAGAAGTCTGGATGGACCCAGAAGGAATAGCCAAATAAAGAAATATCTGGCAAAAGAAACAAAAAGTACAAGGATTTCAGTAAACTAGACAACTTGCATACACGACAACATACACATTATATACACATGCAAAAAGTTGTTTCTCAACCCACGGAATAGTTCACACATATGACCAGGTTCATTACAAGAAAAATAAAGTGCAAAAGGGGGTTTCCACAAATATGGGCCAACTATGAGGCAGATTTCTCAGCAGACAACGTAGCAGTGGCTGATGGAGCATCAGACGAAGAAGGGACAACAAGAGAAGTGCTCCTAGAAGGAGCTTCGGTCGAAGGATGGGCAACAAATTTCTCTCGACCCGCACCTATACCTAGAAGAAGCTGCGAATATTTCTTTGTCCTTTTAATGTAGGGTTTCAAGTCAATCTCTTTGCCATCACTAGTGACTAGAACAGAGGAGCTAACCTTCTTCCAGTCGAACTTCTCACCATGCATCGTTGGCTCATTGCCAGGGCCATGGAGGTTTCGGCACCGCTCTTCTACTGGATCATATTATATCCTATCAGTGGGCTCGGATCGGCGCTAAAGATGGCAACAAGGTCGTTCAGGTCTGTTGGCACCTCCTTTGATAGGAAAATTTCGGTGTGAAGGCTCTTAAAAGAGCGACATGAACGAATCAGAATATTACGCCCACAGACATTATTCGCCTCCAAAGTTCCAACATCATCCGACAAAGAATCAACCTTCTTATCCTCATCCAGCGTCAGCGACTAGCTAGTAAGCTCTGCGACATAGAAGATCTAAAGTATGGGACAAGAACTGAAGGAATTGCCAAAAACAATACGAGTATAGAAAAGGGCAACTTGTGAGTCAGAGAAGTGTTGAGGACTTCTAGTCGTTTCCTGAGATTTTTATCTTGTTTGGCGAGGGCAGTAGATTGTCTCTCCTTTTCTTCGGCATCAGCTTTGGCTCTTTGCCTAGCCTCCTCTAGCGCCTCCTCCACGACCCGCAATTTGTTCTCCCAATCTTCAACATGCTCCAATGCCTTGTCCCAGATAACTTCAGACTTCTTGGCAGCGGCTGGATAGTTAAAATCACACTAAGTCAATAGAAATCAAAGATATCAATTTTTTTGAATGACAGAACAAACCTCTAGACTCTTCGGCTTTGTTATGGATCTGGATAAAGCGAGAGGCCACATTAACCATCTCACACATCAACGGCTACAAGCACATAGAATAGATTATTAGGTTACTGGGAATAAACAGGAGAAAGCTACAAACAAACTTTAGAAATGGCACTTACATATTGCATATCAACCTCAACTGGGGTTTCAGCTATCTCCACACCTTTTCCCGCAATTTTTATCCTTTTTTGCGGTGGTGGTTTTGGTGAGGCAACACCATCTTTTGAGATCGGTTTCTCCTCAAGTGATTCATGCGGTTTCTCCGGATCTGTCGATAGCATAGGAAACTTGACAAGAGGAGGTGCGACAGAAGCACCAAGGGGAGACAGTGGAGGATCTTCTTCTTCATCACCGCCGTAGAAGCATGATATTTTTTTTGTTTTAGCAAGGGAAAAGTCACCATCAGCATATAATAAAATAAAAAAGTGATACTTACAAGGAATTTTTTCGCGTCATATAGAAAAGATTCATCTGAGGAAGAGCCGAGGAGATAGGAGCAACTAGTTGCGGTTTTGAACCCATCTAATAGTCAGAGTCTTCGACCATTTCGACGGCTTCAGAGCGCTTCCGTTTCTCCGTAGTAGGCACCCTTCATAAGTGCCTAGACTGAGCCGAAGCAACAGGATGGGTATCCAAAGAAGACTCTGGATGCCTCCTCTTCTTCATCGGGTGCAGTTCCAGTCCAGGTGAATTCTTTGGATAGGGAAGTGTTGGCCGGCAGTTCACCGCCTTTCGGAAAGGGGGGGGGGAAGCGTAGAAAGATGATCATAATCCTACACCACAAGGAGATAGAATAAGATGATAAATATTATAACTTGTAAAGGAAAGCAAAGAAGACTCACATCTGGGAGAATATTCTTCTTTCCACAAGGTTCCACTCGACAATCTGAAGGAACTGGGTTCTTCTTCGTCAGCGTGGTGAATGAGCGAACCCTTTTCTCATAAATGTGGATAGGAAGACTATTCGGTGAAATCCTCATGGGATCATTCTTGACCGTATAAGCCCACATACTGGACAACCTCGCCTGGATAGGCTAGATGTGCACATGGATGAAGTAGGCCAAAATATGTAAACCTGACAGCTCCTTGCCAACTTTAGTGCGCAGTTTTTCAAGCCGCGTTAGCAAGGGCTTGACCTCCTTCATTTCTTCGGGAGTAGGGGTGTTAATACCATGAGTCAAGTCTTCGGCAAGTTTTCTTGGGGTCAAAAGATGCCAACCCGAAGGTTTAGCCCTCGTTTTTCCTTGGACAGAATTCAAAATTTTGAAGTCAAAATAATCAACTTCAGGGTGAACAGAAAATATGGCGCCCCCGACATCATGGACAAAATCATCGGAGGCATTACGACGAGCATAGAAAAGGTACTTCCACATGCCCCAATGGGGATGGATCCCAAGGAAGCACTCACAAAGAGTGATGAAACAAGCGACATAAAGAATGGAATTTGGCGTGAGGTGGTAAAAATGCACGTTGTAAACAAAGAGCAAGCCACGAAGAAATTCGTGAATGGGAAGAGAAAGGCCACGGTAGAGGAAGGAGAGAAACACTACCCGCCATCTAAGCTCAGGAACAGGAGTTGCTTCATCTCCCGGAAGCTTGAAGGTGCCTTCGTCCAAAAGGCAGTAGTTACGGGTGTCACGCAGGTCTCGTTGAGTGCACTTTGTGGGAGCCCATCCGATGGCCCTCTTCTTCGTTGCCTTGGTGGCAGCAACAGAAGTCCCTACCTTAGACTTGCCCATGGCGGCTCTCGAGGGGAGGATGAGAGTGTGCAAGGAAGGAAGAACATGCAAGAACATAGAGAGCGTAGGCGCGACGCAAGGAAGAATAAGAAGTATGATGTAACATCTCACCTTCAACAACCATGATTAGTTGTCCATAATGCAAAAATCAGGGGGAAACAAAAACTTTTTATTGTTTAGTATTGCAGTGTTTGCTTGTTGTTGGTTTGTGCTTATGCATCCAAATGCATAGCAGATGATATACTCCTTCCCTCACCCTTAGTTGACAAAAAGCTATTTAACAAAACTGTCCTGGCTCATTTTACATATTCTCAAATGTTCTGGCATTTCAAAACTTGAGACAAGATGCCTTTGCAGCAATAACTATGTCCTTAGCTTCTATTTACAAAACTATGGAGATCTATATGATATAATGTCCTTATGTTTTCAATATAGAACTTTCAACTACTCTTACCCCTAGGTTTTTCCAAAACCTTTTATAAAGCTTTTAAATTATATTCTTGGTAGAAGTACCAAGAAATCTTACCTTCTTCAAAAACTCAAACATTTCAAAACTACCCATCCTTATGTCAAGCTAGGCTTGATGATTACCTTAGTAGAAGATTGGTATGCCTGCTAAGATGAATTGCCTTAGTCTGCTGTCTGATGAATTTCCTTGATCTATTGTTTGACTTGTTTGCTTAGGAAGTAGTATGAGCTACCCTAGGAGCTCATCCTCTAGGATCAAGATAAATAAAGAATACCAACCTTAACCAAGTTTACAAGGATGGATCTGATCTCTAGTCACTAAAGTGACCATCTAACCCCCTTAACTAGATAAATCTAGAGCTAATACTTTCTCATAGCTTCCAAGTATATGAAGACCAATGTTAAGCAAGGATCCCTTCCACTCAATATACACATAACTGTGCACTTTGTTGTGCATGAACCTTGGGGAGCTCCCTATTTTCATCTAAACACTCATTTGCCGCCTAGAGGGGGTGAATAGGCTTTTAAAATAAATACGGTTTAGGATATAATAAATGTGGAATAAAACTAACGTTTAATTTATCAAAGCACAAAACCTAAAACCACTAGGTTCAACTAAGTGCACCAACAACCTATGCTAAGCAAGACAAGAAACAAGGTGATAGCAAGATAAAATACTTCAAGCACGATGGCTATGACAATGTAAATTGCATAAGTAAAGGGCTCGGTTGAGAAGTAACCGATGGACTGATGTCTACGCACTTCTATTCTTGTAGCAGTTGTTGGGCCTCCAAGTGCAGAGGTTTGTAGAACAGCAGCAAGTTTTCCCTTAAGTGGATCACCCAAGGTTTATCGAACTCAGGGAGGAAGTGGTCAAAGGTATTCCCTCTCAAGCAATCCTGCAATCAAGATATAAGAAGTCTCTTGTGTCCCCAACACACCCAATACACTTGTCAGGTGTATAGGTGCACTAGTTTGGCGAAGAGATAGTGAAATACAAGTGGTATAGATAATTATAAGTGGTAACGGTGATAGAAAATAGCTTGATGGCGTGGAAAAGATTAAAGTAAAACTGAAATAAAGATAGAAGCAAGCAAACATGTAATAGATCTAATAGCAAACGGTGTTTCAGTGCTTAGAAACAAGGCCTAGGGATCATACTTTCACTAGTGAACACTCTCATAGAAATATCTTCTTTTTACAATACTACTCTTAACTACTCTCCAGTTGGACACTCTAATCGATGGTAGGGCTATAACAGCACACCTCAAAGTAAGCCTTTCCCATCTAGAAAACCCCACACTACCACCTTGAGCACTAGATGGTTCCAACAAACACCACAATTTCATAAAGACATCCAACTCCAAATATAACTCATAACAAGTATTTGTAATCTCTAGCCTAAGTGCCACCATGGTGTGCACGCTTTCACTTTCACACACATGGGGAGAGCAGAGATCTATTAAAGCACTTGAGTAGCAAGGTAGATCTATAGATTACAAGCTCGTGATCACAATATGATCATGCATAGAGAGAGAGAGATGAACACATAGCTACCGGTAGAACCCTTAGCCTCGAGGAAGAACTACTCCCTCCTCATCATGGGAATCAGCAATGGTGATGGAGATGGTGGTGGAGATCGATGGAGATGGCTCCGAGGGCACTTCCCCGTCCCGGTAGGGTGCCGGAACAGAGACTTTCTGTCCCCCGAATCTCCCCTTCGGTGGCGGTGGGGCTGCGGAACTTTTCGTGGATTTTTTATCGGGTACTTAGGATTTTCATCCCGAGGGCATCTTATAGGCGAAAGGAGAGGCGAAGGGGTGCTGGGGTCGGCCAGACCACCCCCTGGCGCGTGCCAGACCTGGCCGCGCGGCCAGGTGGTGTGGCCGCCCCCCATCCCTTCTCCGTCTCGTATTTTGGCATCTGATGACTTTCGGAAAAATAGGCACTTTGGCTTTTGTCCCGTCCAATTTCGAGAATATTAATTTTCTGACTTTCCTGGAACCAAAAATAGCAGAAAACAGGCAGCTGGCTCTGTGGCTCTTGTTAATAGGTTAGTCCAAGAAATCATATGAAAAGTACTCCAAAGTGTGGACAAAACACAAGAAAGTAGATAAAACCAAGCATGGAACATCAAAAATTATAGATACTTTTGCAATGTATCATGGATGCAGAGATGATGATTTTTATCCTGGAGTTCACTTCCAAAGAAGCTACGTCTCCGTTAGAGAGGTGCGATGATGCAATGCTCTCTGAATGCCACAAATGGCTTACCTTGAGGTGTGGTGGCTCGATGCTTACCCAACGCCACACAAGGCCTCACCCCAAGGATGCGAAGGCACACAACTCACTGACGCCACAACAAGCTCACCCTATTCCCCGTGATCTCACCACAAAGGCGTACTCACGATCCACTATGGGACACTTGAGGGCGGTTATCTAACCCATACAAGCTTGGAGCAATCTCCACAACTCAATTGGAGGGCTCCAAAGAATCACCACAAAGGCCTCGACCATGAGGAATCTCCACAACTCAATTGGAGGCCCCAAGTGTATCACACCACTACCACACAACCATCTAGGGTTCCAAGAACCCAAGGAAAATAAGCCCTCAATCTTGAACTCACGAAATATCAAAGGAGAACTCAAACCTATGCACCAAATTCAAGGGAAAATCCTTCACTCTCAAATTCCACCAAAGCTAAAAAAGCTATTGAGGGAATAAGAGAGGAAGAACACAAGAAGAGAACACAAAACTCTCCAAGACCTAGATCCCAAGGATTCCTTCACAAAGAAGAGATTTGGTTTGGTGGGGTTGTAGATCTAGATCTCCTCTCTCAAATGTCTCAAAACGATGCAAGAATCATATGAGGAAGAAGGGGAGAGGACAAACTCTTCAAGGTCACCAATGGAGTAGAGAGAGAAAAACGGACCAAAAAGCTAGCCCCACGAAGGGGAAGAGGAGCCCCTTTTAAAGGGCTCCCAAATCTGACTATTTGGGTCATTTACGTTCCTGGTCGGTAGTATCGGTGAGCCACCGAAAGTTCCCGTCAGCCTAGCTCAAATGGCTCAAAAGCAGTTGAAAAGACCTGGTTATACAGGCCGAAAGTTCCGGTCTACTACCGGCCAAGTACCGATCATAAAAGGCAACCAAATAGAGAGATGACTATGGGGTGTCACAGGCTAAGCAGAACCGAGCTAGAATTTCCACCGGTACTACTGACAGAAAAATATGCCCGAGCAGTACTTCCGGTGCCTGGCCGGTACTTCCTACCGAGATGCTCCAAAGAGACTTCCGACTGGTTTTACCAGTCTACTACCGACCCAAGTACCGGTAAACATTTAGCAAAAATAGAATGAATAATGTGAGCATTCCCATGCTCACCGTAATTAGCCTACTTCACCTGGTACTACCGGCGCAAAATTGGCCTAGCGGTTCTTCCGGTGAGGCCCCGGTACTTTCGGTCATAAAAAGCTCTAGAACCAAAACTGCCATAACTTTTGCATCCGAACTCCAAAAGGGATGAAACCAATTTTGTTGGAAAGATAATGGCGTGTAGAATCCAAAAAATGCAAATAAGAGCTACTAAGGTATCACCAAGGGATAAAATACCATGAATAAATATGTGCATACCTCCCAAGATGTGCAGCCGAAAAACCCACAAGATCAAAAACACAATGAGGTATTCCAGGAAAATCCGTTTTTGATGAAGTAGAGCTTGTCATGAAGATAACCACAGGCTCTAGATCCTCACATGGATAAGATCCAAACAACAACCAATAAATATGATGATATGTATGCAAAGGTTTGAACTCTCTCTGAAAGATATGATCAAGCTACTCACTCGAGAGACCCTCTTGATAGTACGACTATCTATCATAAAGTCGGTCTCCCAACTACTACAAAAGACCGATAAAATAGAAAACCTATCAAGATCATACCTTTGCCTTGAGCATTCTCCTTGAGCTTGATGTACACGATCTTGTCTTCTTCAAGATGGATCACCTTTCTTGATTGCATTTTCTCACGCTTGCTCGATGAAGAATTGTGAATTTCTCCCCCATACTCCATGGGGAAACCTCTTCTTTGAACTTGTCTTCATCACTCCATGATCACCGAGGATGGCAAGCTTCAAGCATTTGATCTTCTAGAGAAGGCACATCTTGAGCTAGCACTTCAGTTCTTCTAACTCCGTTAGAATGATGTCTTGAAGATAACCATGAGGATCTTCATATTTTTCTTCAAGACACTCTTAATATTCTTCTTTACTATATGATTCCAATAGGCACAGAGCCCTTGGATATTGCTTGTTCTTCATTTCTTTATTTTTCAACCTTGAAACCAACACATGGCCCAATCGATGCCAATAGACAAATCCTACAAGTGAAACTCAATCCAAACATTAGTCTATAGAGATTCATTAATTACCAAAACCACACATGGGGCACACATGCGCTTTCAGATGGTAAATCAAAATTTTAGCACAAAAGTGGTGGTTTTACGCTATTAACTTGTCGTTGAGCTCAAGAGTTTTGAAAGTTTTATACCTCCCTAGCAATGATCTCTTAGATTCACAACTTGAAAGATCGCAATCCATGAAAGAGTAAGGGGTACGAGAACAAGGCATTATTCACACTGTGTTTGCATGCACCGAAATAGTTAAGCCTATAATTCAGCTGTTTGTAGCAATTACTTCATGGAAACAATGACCAATTCTACGCCGAGCAACCGCACGTGCGAAAATTTACTCCGTCAATTCAAACCTTGCTAGATCGAAAACCTCCTAAAATCAGCGAAGCAGTATGAGGCTAGAGCAGAACTCGCCGTTGCATGACCTTACGGGTGCACAAGATCCTGGTTGTGGCCGGTGGCGCTTAGGTAAGCAGGCCCGACCCATAGGACGGGGCAGAGGTAGCACAAACTTTTCGATGTGTCGTGTCATTGACTTCTCAAAAAACATACTCCCTCCAGTCCATATTAATGGACTCAAATTTGTTTAGATACGAATACATCTAGTCTAAATATTTAACTAGATGCATACGAATATAGACAAAGTCGAGGCCATTAATATGGACCGGAGGGAGTAACATTTCCGAAAATTTTCTCAATGCCATGATTTTGTTGGCTTCTCCAAATGTAAATAATAACACTGGTACTCGTATTCCTTTACAAGGTTGTGACTATATTCATTAGAGAAGACTATGGACACAAATATGTTTACTCATGAAATCATTTTTTGCACAGGCATATGTACATAAGCAACAATTGATAAAATAACTATCATGGTATATAGTTCGCTCCATCTATAGAAATAAGTGGTTTCGAATGTCTTCACCGAGATTTCAAAGATCATGGATCTATCAAATGTACAGATTATTTAATTTGCTATTGCATTACATTAATTTTTCTTACGAAATACTAACATTTATAAGTCTTTTGTGTTTGAACAAGTTGCGAAGCTTGAAGGTATTGTTGAGATGCTGAAGAACGCTAATCATGATAAACTTTGAGTAATCTTTAAAAGTTTAACATAAATATTAAATATATCTCTACTTTTTTTGGGAGTAGGGGAGGTCAGTTCCCCCTTGGTCTAGGAAAGATCTAGCACATTAAACAAGGGGCCTTGATTTCATGTTACCATAGGGCCCCCCAAAAAATGTGGACTGGCCCTGCAGGTAAGCCCCCTCCATGCCCGTAGCTTCCCTTTTGGCCGATCTTGCCCTGACCTACCTCTTCCACAACTGCCATCTTCTCCTCGAAACAGCCTTTCGCCCCGCTTTTACTACTGCATAATAGGCTATCAGTGATAGGCTCAAAGGAACCAATAATGACGGGAAAAGCGCCTGTCACTGATGACTAGTCACTAGTATGAGGTTACTAGTGACGAGCGCGTGCCTGTCACTAGTATGTGTACCAGTGACAGGCATTTACCTCACTAGTAGAAAACCCCCCTTTGGTCCCGGTTCATAAGGGCCATTGGTCCCGGATTTTGAACCGGGACCAATCACTCGGGACTAATGCTGGTCCCGATTCTGGCACAAACCAGGACCAATGAGTCTCCACGTGGCCCGCCGTCGCATGCGCTTACAGTAGGACCTTTGATCCCTGTTCGTGGCATGAACCGGGACTGAAGGTCTTCTCTATTTTTTTCCAATTTTTTTTTGATTTCTTTTTCAAATTTTTCTGAATCTATGAATATTTGGACTGGTTAATCTCTCACCCGAAGCCTCTCAATCACACTTAGTTTTTGGTCATTCCAATCTTTGGTTAAACTTCCCGGTCGGTCACCCATCTTAACACTACTCCATCCCTAGCACGCTTAACATCTTGGTTCCTTCCCATCCCCCTTCTTATGTACCACTTGTAACCCTATGTCTATACTATGCTATTAATGATATTAACCCATGCATCTTGTGAGTCACACATTCTTATAATTTGAGTTACAAACATGATTTTAATGTACAAAAATGACTAAGTAATACTAATATTGAATAAATATATAAATAAAATATGTTTTATTGTTATTTTTGTATTAATTCATTTAATATGGCATAATTCATATCTTTAAATCCATAAATCGAAATTCCACAAATAATATGTCCATTATTATCAGAAAAATGTGAGGAATCCAAATATTTCATTTTTTTATTTTTGTAAATTATTTAAAAAAAATAAAATCTGAATTTTGACTCTTTTGGAATTTCAAAAATCTTAAAAAATTGCAAACGGCCCAAGGCGGTTGCCATCGGTATTGCAATTTTTTCCGATCATTTTGATATATTATACGTTTTTTTTCATGACAAGTGTATCACTAAATACAACTACAGTTGAAAGGATTTTAGTTTTTGATTTTTTACAATTTCTGTGACATGTTTTTGAAACTAGAAGGCGATTCGGGGGGGTGGTGGATTTTCTCCTGCCGTGGCAGAATTTTGGACCTTTTTCCTGCCGCAGCAGAGAAGGTGGCAGAGAATTTCTGAAAGATTAATTATCCTGGTTTATGTCCCGAACCGGGACTAAAAAGGGACCATTTGGTCCTGGTTCATGGCATCAACCGGGAGCAATACCTCGAGATGAACCGGGACTGATGTCCTGGCGGCATGAACCGAGACCGATGCCTGACATTTGTCCCGAATTGTTATTAGAACCGGGATCAATGGCTTTTGGGGCTGGACCAAAGACCCTTTTTCTACTAGTGCCTGTGCCCGTCAGTAGTATGCGTATAGTCGTGACGGGCAAAAGAGATGGATTTCATTGGTTGCGATCAAAGGCTGCAACCCTATGGCGTTTTGTAGTGATAAGCCTGTTATCCTATTCTTCACTGGTGTTAATTTCGGTAACAAAAAATGTGATTTTTAGGAATATTTCAAATAGCACAATAAGATTTTATAAAAAATTAAATCCATCTTTTTAAATATTTTAGATATCACAATAAAATGTTGTATCAATGATACAGATTCACATAATCCAATATTGACATAATATTTGCAAGAATAACACAATGACACGAGAACTTGGAACCTATCATAGACAGAAATTTGGCAGAGCCTCCTCTTTCCTTGCTTGAAGAGGACATAATCACGCGATTGTTAATGATGGATAGTTTCTTGATCAGTTATCTAGCAAGACGTTTGAACCCGAAGAACAACAATACCACGGCACTTGGAGAAGTCAACGGCACGACACATCGAAAAGTTTGTGCTACCACCTAAACATAACACCTATTGGAGTATGCTCTTCTACTACAAATCAACACACAAAAAAAAAACCTCGATATTGTATGTCAAATCTCAAGTTGACCACCATTCAAGCCAGTAGTTTTCAATACCAAACCTTCATGGATAAACGATGGGAGCACCAAATTAGCGGTTGATTGATTGTCTCGCGGAACACAACCCTGAGAGCCAGCGTGCGACGAGGGCACTTTGGCATGTCCTTAACACAGTCAACGATTCAGTTTCTTGTAATTGCACTATACTAAAACACAATCAAAATTGTGTAGGACCTTTTTGTGATTAGACTGTAAAACACAATCGACATTCTACATTCCAATTGCATCTTACAAGAGGCCTGATCCGGGGAGTTCTATTGGGGGCCTTCGTTCTAACAAAGGGCGCGGGGTACAGGAGTTTCCTGGCAACGACGTTGGCCTTGCACTCCTCGATGCTCGTCCTCGACAACGCCCTTACCTCCTTCTCGCTGCTGACCCTGATGACTACGGAACGCAACCTCAGCCCAGTTCGCGGGATGGCGAAGATGCTACCGCGTGGCCATGGTAGTTGGTCGCTTGGAGCATCCTTGAAATGATAAATCATGACTTTGCTTTATGAATCAGACTCCATGTGTGAAGCAAAATATACATGAGGAGGTGCAATACCGCACGGTTGCTGGCCGGTGGAGGGACCTGCGGGGTCGCGCCCGCGAGGCTGGAGAGGGAATCTCAAGCTAGGGCTCGGGTCCTGGCAGCGCTCGACCGACGAGAACTGGGAGGAGGGCGCGCAGAGGACCAAGGCCAGGTGGAGCTTCACCGAACGGAAGGAGGTTACGACGTAAGGAGGCCAGCGGGGGCTCTCATGGGAGGAGATCATGGCAGCGACGGAAGCTTGAAGGGCCAGGGAGGCGGGCGACGCTTCTGCTGCCGAGTGTCGGTTATGCTGCTTATGCATGGGGCTGCAGGGACAGGATCGAGACGATCCAGAGGCATGCGTCCGGGGTTGTGGTGTGCATGTGTGGTGTGCCAGTTGGACCTGGGTTGGGTTGGTTTGTGGTGCACAAAGGCATGCGTTGTGTGCGTTGCGTGTTGGGTGCGTGTATGTGTCCTGGTGGGAAGATATATCGAAAGGAAGCCGCACAAATCACGTACGGAGTACTGCAATTTCCCATGGTGCACAATCAGTTTCTTATTCAAACGAGTCCTTCATCACGTGCATATACTCAAGGCCGGTGGCGATGGCCTCTTCTCTCCCCGCGCGCGCGAAGATCCGGCTCAGGCGGGAGATTCCGGCGGTGGTGATTCTCAGCCGGCGGAAGTCTAGCAGCCTGGTGTGAAACCCAGGAGCGGGCTGGGCGGAGGTGCGATGGTGCTGGCGTTAGTGGCGCGGCAACAAGACACTATGGTCCGGCGGTGCCCTTCTCGGCCCAGATCTAGGCCCGTTTGGTCCCCATCTGTGTTGGAAGGGGCATGCTACTGCGAGTTCCTATGTGGCTCCCTGGAGGTGGAGGAAGGCAACTGCGCAATTGGGACGGTGGTGGCACTCGCGGCTGCCCTTGCTGCAACATGGCGATGGGGGCTTTGCGGCCTAGCCGGGCCAGAGACCTGGTGTGCCCCTCTTGCCGCGTCGGGTCGGCTATTGCCACGACGGTGGAGGTAGTTCCCTCCCACGTGACTGAGATGCTACTACCCCCGGTACCATTATCCCCTTACTTGGGCCTTGAGGTCTTGTGTCAATGTCCATAGAGAGATGATGGAGATGGTGCCTTTCCACGGTGGCGCGTTCAGGTTGGGTGGAGCACTTCAGACCATCCAGGGTGGTGGATGGTGGGTCTTTGGGGGTGGGAGAAATCCATGTCGGCCCCGGCCGGCACTGATGCGGTGACACCTGCGGGTGTCACCTTTCCTTCCTGAATGGCGTCTGGTACCTCCTCCCCCTCCGTGTACTGGGGAAAACCCTAGGACTAGTCCGGGTAGCACCGTCGTTGTCATCGCACTCCTTGCTGAAGGTTTTGCTTGGTACATGACAGTTCAAAATGCAAATAGCATGGTGGGATCTTTCTATTGGACGTAGTGGTAGAGGGTCGCCTTCTTTTTATTGATCTGCCAATGTTGGTATTTGTTTCTCTTTTGCTATTTTGTTTTCGGTTGTGCTTGGTGGTGCTGCGGAACCAGCATATCCGTTGTATCGTGTGATCTCTATATAGGCGAAAGCCTGGTTCGAGGAGTAGATGACTTTTTCTAAATCTCAATATCTTTTTTACTCTTGTAATACGAGACCTTTTATAATTCTAACCGGTGATATCACCACATGCAATTTCATCCGGTCTCTCTCTTTTCTTTAATGCATCACTACAGGAGAAGAGACAGACGCCGACAGCCAAAGGCTACACCGACGGCTATTTGTCGGGCCGTCGGCGTAGGCCCCGATACGGGCAGCCGAGGAAATTTGCCATCGGCTCAGGTTTTCCGTCGGCGTAGGGCGAGATAGGCCGACGGCAGCCACCGGTGTAGAACCTACACCGACGGCTAGCTATTTTTTCTTTTTACCATATTAATCCTAAAATCATAACTAAATTATTCTAATTTATAAAAATACATATAATATATGAAAATTTATAGAAAAATAAGATCTATCGATTTAAACTTAAATATTACATATTTTGTTGAATAAAAATAAAAACATTACATACAGTTTCGTATAACACATTTTTTATTTTTCAAGTGTCAAAAACGGGTCGTTTTGTGAAGCAACCACCAAATGAAAGTTTCAAAATGGTATCACGTACGTTTAAAAAAAATACTTGGCCACCTCGCATGGATAATTTCTTAACAGAGCTATCTTAAACCTTTCCGTCCACCTCTTGTGAAAAAGACAAATTCCTCCCAAATCGGTAGGAAGTGGGTCAGATTTGAACTACATGTACATGATCTGATGCTTATGGTTTTTTGAAAAAAATATTTTTAGATTGATCATATGCTATTTCATCAGAGATGCACTGCAAGTTTAGAAAGGCTCAGCCCCGAGCTAAGAATCTTCATGCTCGCCGTTTTAACCATAGTTTGAAACGGGCATAGGAAATTCAAAAACGATCCAAACAATGTAAAATATTTGCATTGTGTCATATTATATGACATATTTACAAGAAAAAATATCAAACTTGGAATATTGATTGCATCTCAAAAAAACCTTCATAGAAATGAGCTATCAGGTTTGAGATTTCATGACTTTCAGTCCAAGCGACCAATATTATGGCTGGAATCATTGCATAGTTTATGATAATATGCTTATATTATGCACACATGTGCATCATGGAATGGAGAACAATGTTATAGGAGAAAGTTTTCCTTTTCGTCACACCAAAAAGCCATTTTTCATTTTCAAAGTGTCAAAAACAGGGTGTTTTGTGAAGCAACCACCAAATAAAAGTTTCAAAATGGTACCATCCTATTTTCCAAAAATAGTAGGCCACCTTACATGGACAATGTCCCAACCGGAGTACATTAAACTTTTTCTTCCATCCCTCGTGAATAAGACAAATTCATGTCGAATCGGTAGGAAATGGATCATATTTGAACTACATGTACATGATCTAATGCTCATGATTTTTTGGAAAAATAATTTTTAGGTTCAAAATATGCTATTTCATTAAAGATCCACTTCAAGTTTGGCGAGACTCGACCTTGAGCTAAGACGCCGTTTTGACCATAGTTTGAAACGGACATAAAAAATTCAAAAACGATCGAAACAATGTGAAACTTTCACGTGGTGTCATATTATATGACATAATTGCAAGGAAAAATATTAGACTTAGAATATTGCAAATATCTCAAAAAAAACTTCTCAAAAATAACCTATCATGTTCGAAGTTTCTTGACTTTTATGCCAAACGACAATGTTATGGCTAGAATCGTTGTATAGTTTGTGATAATATGTTCATATTGTGCACGCATGTGCATCTTGGGATGATGGACAATGTTTCAGGAGAAAGTTTTCCTTTTCGTCGCACCAAAATACATTTTCTATTTACGGAGTGCCAAAAACGGGGTGTTTTATGAAGCAACTACCAAATAAAAGTTTCAAAATGGTACCATACTATTTTTCAAAAATACGAGACCACCTTAAATGGACAATGTCCCAACCGTGGTATCTTAAACCTTTTCGACCACCCCTCGTGAAAAATTTATGTTGAATCGGTAGGAAGTCGGTCATATTTGAACTAAATATACATGATCTAATGCTCATGATTTTTTGGAAAAATTATTTTAGGTTTACAATATGCTATTTCATTAGATATCCACTTCAAGTTTTCCTTTTTGTCACACTAAAAAGCCATTTACTATTTTCTGGGTGCCAAAACGGGGTGTTTCGTGAGTCCTAACATAGTTTCGATTGGTCCAGTGTTAAAAATGAAGGAGATATGCCCTAGAGGCAAATAAGAAATAGATTTTTATTGTCATATCTCAATTAGTTCATAATAATTTCATACTGTGCTATAACTGTATTAATACGATCATGCAAGGTAGATCTATAGATTACAAGCTCATGATCTATAGATTACAAGCTCATGATCACAATATGATCATGCATAGAGAGAGATGAACACATAGCTATCGGTAGAACCCTTAGCCTCGAGGAAAAACTACTCCCTCCTCATCATGGGAATCAGCAATGGTGATGGAGATGGCAGTGGAGATCGATGGAGATGGCTCCGGGGGCACTTCCCTGTCCCGGCAGGGTGCCAGAATAGAGACTTTCTGTCCCCCGAATCTCCCCTTCGGTGCGGTGGAGCTGCGCAACTTTTCGTGGCTGGAGGCTTGATTACTTAGGGTTTATGCATCGGGAGGCTTCTTATTGGCGAAGAGGCAAGGTCGATGGGCAGCCAGGGGGCCCACACCACCTGGTGGCGCGGCCAGGGCTAGCCCGCGCCACCACATGGTGTGGCCGCCCTGTGGCCCCTCTCCGTCTCGTCTTCTGGCTCCGTGAGTCTTCTAGTAAAATATCAACTTTGGCTTTTGTCCCATCCAATTCTGAGAATATTCATTTTCTGACTTTCCTGGAACCAAAAACAGCAGAAAACAGGCAACTGGCACTGTGGCATCTTGTTAATAGGTTAGTCCAAGAAAGTGTATAAAAATACTCCCAAGTGTGGACAAAACACAAGAAAGTGGATAAAACCAAGCATGGAACATCAAAAATTATAGATACATTTGAATGTATCAACATCCCCAAGCTTAACTCCTGCTCGTCCTCGAGTAGGTAAGTGATAAAAAGAAACAATAATTTTTGAGGTGACATGCACCATCATAATCAAGATTAAACCATTTGCAAGTATTGAAAGCTGGGATCAAAGAACTTCAATCATAACATGAAAGACAAAGTTCTAGCTATAAGACAAAGAAACTATGTTGCAACATGAAAAGGCACAAACAAAAGATTCATGAATAACAATGCTTTGCAAGACGTTTGTTTGTTTCACATAAATAAAACATAGCATAATAGTATTCAGCTTGTCCCTCATAGAGTAGCAAATATAAATGCATAGGACACCTTCAAAGTTCATAAGAGTGACTAGATACAAATAGTTTAAAACAAGCAATATCAAGGTATGCATCAATCAACTAGTCTTGGGACAATGCACATAGAATTAAGAATGGCCACTATGCTCTCAAAGTAGGTGTATAAATATAGAAGGCGGAGACTCAATATAATGGTAGAAGAAAGGCCTTCATAGAAGGAAGCAGAGATTCAAGTTTCATAAAGAGCTTCCAAAAATTATGGTACTTATAGCTTTTAGCTCTCATTGCCCCTATCATAAGCATCTTGAAGTGATTAAGGTTAAAGTGAACAAACTATGATGTATATGCTTGACGAAGTATAAGTTGGCAATCTCATGTCCCTTTAATACGAGGACCACTCCTCATGCTACTCAAGTTTAGTCACCGGTAAGTTCTTGTCATCGTAAGTACATGTGTATCATAGAGAACCGCCAACGGGGTGCCCCTTGCCCGATGATACGGAAGAATCCCCATATCAAAATGACAAGGCAAGTAGCCAACGAGCATCTCAGCAATCTTCTTATTTACCATGGGAATATGGTGCTTTTTTTCGCTCTTTCCTCTTTTCATAATCTCATTTTTTTTCTCTTTTTTCTCAATATGGGACTCTTTTTTTTATAAGAAGAATGCTTCATAGACAGCTCATTATGGTTACGCTACAGGTTTCCACCATGTCAGCATGGATTAGACCAGCGGCCCAGGCGTTTCTCTAACACATATACATAACTCCATGGACTTACAAGCTCCCCTTTCATTTCACACCGATGACATCCATAGACAAAATAGCATGATATCAACTAGGTACAAAGTACAAGTGTAATGTTGAAAGCGTTCCCCATGACAACATGGTTCTGCTAATCCCCAACAAATAAGTGCAAGCATATACAACATAGACGACACAATGGTTCAAGTTTATTAGGGACAAGAAAAGTAAAGTGTGCCATCAAGTTCATGAGAGCTTTAATCACTAGTTTTCTCATAACAAGTTTAATTCCGAAAGT
Organism: Avena eriantha; assembly: GCA_910589775.1. Lineage (NCBI taxonomy): Eukaryota > Viridiplantae > Streptophyta > Magnoliopsida > Poales > Poaceae > Avena > Avena eriantha. The sequence continues at coordinate 37,541,139 of OU342745.1, read as the reverse complement.
AAACAAAAAGATGAATATACTTGGAATAGCATATGCTAGTAGGTAGGTATGGTGGACTCTTTAGAATAACTTGGTTTAGGGAGTTGGATGCATGAGTGGAACTCATACTTGGTTGTGGAGGCTAGCAAAAGACTGGGAGCAACAAACTAAGAGAGCAATAATGGCCATAATCATGCAGAGCGACAAAACATCATTGATCAAAGCATAAAGTGATACTACAAGTGGAAAACTAAAGGATCATAAAGGCTATGGTGACTTGAGATAGTCATAACATGGTGTGAGCATGCGCCAAGTCAACCCAAATAAAGCATGAAAGGAGAATACCACTATACTATGCTTTAATATGCTAAAACAACGCATGATTCATCCAAGGCACATTAAGAAATCTCAATTGTTTATAACAAGTCACGATACAGCAAAGAATACTAAGCATAAAGCCAAAACAATACCAAGCATGGCATGACAAAGCATAGACCACAGTCAAAACGAGCACTTTTTACCACTTAAGCATGAACTTTCCTACTCTTTTCCAATCCAAACCAAACTATTTGCAAACCAATGTATGAAAGAGGGGGTCCAACCAATTTATTCCGAAAAGTAAGCAAACCAAGAAAACGAAAAACCAAAATGAAAACAAAAAAGAAGACGCTCCAAGAACAGCACAACTGTGCATGAAACAATAAAAATGAAGTGTTTGGAAGAAACCTGGGAGTTTTATTGATGAAGAAGGGGATGCCTTGGGCATCCCCAAGCTTTGACGCTTGTACTTCTTGGATATTTTTTGGGGTGACATGCGTGGCATCCCCAAGCTTGAGCTTTAGTCCATCCTTCATCTCATTACTCATTCCTTCCATACACCTGAATTTTTTCCATCATACAAAACTTCACACAATCTCTATTAGCAACATTAGTGCACGCAAGATAATAAGTCTTTAGGTTCAGTTTCAACACAAATAAAACTTCCATTAAAACACAAGCTACGGTAGAACTTCCCTCAAAAATCTCAATTCCCCAAAAGAACTCAAAAAGGAACCAACAAGAAGCAAATGCAAATAATGGCAGAAATATGTCAAAACAGACCAGCAGCTAAAGACGAATTTTTTCGAAGACCTTCTGTTGTTCAAATCGAAAAGTGTTGAACTAACGAAAGTCAGATAAAAACCTAGGGAAGAAGCACAAAAATTCACGCCTCAAAACTACGTACAGAGAGTTTTACACGAAATTTTACGGTGAAGCACAGAAATCTGTTTCGGGACAACAACTTTCCCAATCATTACTTCTCTCTCATTAGAGGTTACTCTTAGCACAAAAAGCAAATAAATAAGCAGCGGTTATTACTGAAGTAATAACTTCCCAGACTCATCTAAAACTTTTGAGTTATCTCCCAATAAGTACTTTTCTTTAACGCCTTTAAGTTAGGCATGATAGTTTGAGAAGGTGCTCACATAAGAAATATAAATTGAAGTAAAAGAGAGCATCAAAAAGAAAATCCAAAGCACATTTAAGTCCAACCCACTTCCTATGCATAGGAATCTTGTAAATAAACAAGTCATGAAAGCACAAAGCAACAAGCATAGTAAAGAAAAACAAGTGCAATTTCAAGAATTTCAACATAAAGAGGGGAAACTTAATAGTATTGAGATGCATAAAACCATGCTTCCCTCTCTCATAATAACTTTCGGTAGCATCATGAATGAAATTAACAATATAACTATCACATAAAACATTCTTATCATGAGCCACATGCATATAATAATTATTACTCTCCACATAAGCATAGTCATTCTTATTAATTGTAGTGGGAGCAAATTCAACAAAATAGCTATTATTATTCTCATCACCATAATCATCAAATATAGGAGGAATATTGTAATCATAATTAATTTTATCCTCAATAGAAGGTGGACTGAAAATATCATATTCATCATTGTAATCATCATATATTGGAGGTTTGGTATCATCATAAGCAATAGAATAGCCATCTTCCAAAGCTGGGGAACTAAAAAGATCATTTTCATAAAAACTAGCTTCCCCAAGCTTAGACTTCTCCATAGCATTAGCAATAATGGTGTTCAAAGAATTCATACTAATAACATTGCTATTAGCATGCAAATAAAGTTCCATAGGTTTTTTAATTTTCTCTTCAAACACTTCATGTCCTAACTCAAGATAAATACTATAAAGCTCTTTAATTTTGTTGTTGTTTTCCATTAAACCTAACTAGTGAAAACAAGAAACAAAAGGACAAAATTGCAGAATCTAAAGGAAATAACTTCGAGCACTCACACCATAGGATGTGAGCACCTTTTACCTTACCTCCCCGGCAACGGCGCCAGAAAATAAGCGTTTGCCGCGGGAGGTTCTTCTTCTTTAATCCTCCGGATGTGAGTACCTTTTACCTTACCTCCCCGGAAACGGCGCCAGAAAATAGGCATTTGCCGTGGGAGGTTCTTCTTCTTTAATCCTCCGATGTGAATACCTTTTACCTTACGTCCCCGGCAACGGCGCCAGAAAATAGCTTGATGTCTACGCACTTCTATTCTTGTAGACAGTTGTTGGGCCTCCAAGTGCAGAGGTTTATAGAACAGCAGCAAGTTTTCCCTTAAGTGGATCACCCAAGGTTTATCGAATTCAGGGAGGAAGTGGTCAAAGGTATCCCCTCTCAAGCAACCCTGCAATCAAGATACAAGAAGTCTCTTGTGTCCCCAACACACCCAATACACTTGTCAGGTGTATAGGTGCAGTAGTTCGGCAAAGAGATAGTGAAATAAAAGTGGTATGGATAATTATAAGTGGTAACGGTGATAGAAAATAGCTTGGTGGTGTGGAAAAGACTAAAGTAAAACTGAAATAAAGATGGAAGCAAGTAAACATGTAACAGATCTAGTAGCAAACGGTGTTTCAATGCTTAGAAACAAGGCCTAGGGATCATACTTTCACTAGTGAACACTCTCTCATATAAATATCTTCTCTTTATGATACTACTCTTAACTACTTTCCGGTTGAACACTCTAATCGATGGTAGGGCTATAACAGCACTCCTCAAAGTAAGTCTTTCCCATCTTGAAACCCCCACACTATCACCTTGAGCACTAGATGGTTCCAACAAACACCACAATTTCATAAAGACATCCAACTCCAAATATATCTAATAACAAGTATTTGTAATCTCTAGCCTAAGTGCCACCATGGTGTGCATGCTGTCACTTTCACACACATGGGAGAGCATAGATCTATTAAAGCACTTGAGTAGCAAGGTAGATCTATAGATTACAAGCTCATGATCACAATATGATCATGCATAGAGAGAGATGAACACATATCTATCGGTAGAACCCTTAGCCTCGAGGAAGAAATACTCCCTCCTCATCATGGGAATAGGCAATGGTGATGGAGATGGCGGTGGAGATCGATGGAGATGACTCCGGGGGCACTTCCCCGTCCCGGCAGGGTGCCGAAACAGAGACTTTCTGTCCCCCAAATCTCCCCTTCGGTGGCGGCGGAGCTGCGGAACTATTCGTGGCTGGAGGCTTGATTACTTAGGGTTTATGCATCGGGAGGCTTCTTATAGGCGAAGACGCAAGGTCAGTGGGCGGCCAGGGGGCCCACACCACCTGGTGGCGCGCCCAGGGCTAGCCCGCGCCACCACATGGCGTGGACACCCTGTGCCCCCTCTCCGTCTCGTCTTCTGGCTCCGCCAGTCTTCCGGTAAAATATCAACTTTGGCTTTTGTCCCGTCCAATTCCGAGATTATTCATTTTCTGACTTTCCTGGAACCAAAAATAGCAGAAAACAGGCAACTGGCACTGTGGCATCTTGTTAATAGGTTAGTCCAAGAAAGTGTATAAAAATACTCCAAAGTGTGGACAAAACACAAGAAAGTGGATAAAACCAAGCATGGAACATCAAAAATTATAGATACATTTGCAATGTATGAAGGCCCAACAATTTTCTATAAGAATAGAAGTGCGTAGACATCAAGCTATTTTCTGGCGCTGTTGCCGGGGATTGAAGAAGAAGAAGCTCCCACGTCAACCACGCGCCATCAAAGCTATTTTCTGGCGCCGTTGCCGGGGAGGTAAGGTAATAGGTGCTCACATACTCTGGCTACTAAGCTATCTTCTAGTACAGTTGCTGGTGTGTGAGTGCTCAAAATTATTTCCTTCAGATTCTGCAATTAGATATTTTTGTTTCTTGTTTTTTATTTTCAATAGTTAGGCTTAATGGAAAACAATACAAAAATTAGAGAGCTTTATAGTATTTATCTTGAGTTAGCACATGATGTGTTTGAAGAGAAAATTATAAAACCTATGGAACTTTATTTGAAGAGGAAATTAAAAAACCTATGGAACTTTATTTGAAGAGGAAATTAAAAAACCTATGGAACTTTAATAGCAATGTTATTAGTATGAATTCTCTGAACACCATTATTGCTAATGCTATGGAAAAGTCTAAGCTTGGGGAAGCTAGTTTTTATGGAACTGATCTTTTTAGTCCCCCAAGCACGGAGAAGAAAATTTACTTTGATGATACTATGCCTTCAATATATGATGATTACAATGATGAATATGATGTTTTTAGTCCACCTACAATTGAGGATAAAATTAATTATGGTTACAGTATGCCTCCTATATTTGATGATTATGGTGATACGAATAATAATGATAGCTATTTTGTTGAATTTGCTTCCACTACAATTAATAAGAATGACTATGTTTATGTGGAGACTATTAATTCTTTTATGCATGTGGCTCATGATAAGAATGTTTCATGTGATAGATATATTTTTAATTTTATTCATGATGCTACTGAAGTTATTATGAGAGAGGGAAACATGGTTTTATGCATCTCAATTATATTAAGTTTCCCCTCTTTATGTTGAAAGTCTTGAAGTTGCACTTGTTTTGCTTTACTATGCTTGTTGCTTTGTGCTTTCATGACTTGTTTCTTTACAAGATTCCTATGCATAGGAAGTGGGTTGACTTAAATGTACTTTGAATTTGCTTCTTGATGCTCTCTTTTACTTCAATTCATATTTCTTATGCGAGCATCTTTTCAAACTATCATGCCTAACTTAAAGGCGGGGAAAAATACTTCTTGGGAGATAACCCAATAGTTTTGTTGAGTCTTGGAATTAATAACTTCTCCTTATCCTTTTTTATTTGATTTGTGTGCCAAGAATAACCTCTAATGAGAGCGAAGTAAGATTTGGGGAAGTGCTGTCCCGAAACAGATTTTTGTGCTTCATTGTAAAAATTCGTGACATATCTCTATATGTTAGATTGACCTGTAATTTTCTGAATAAATCCCCCAGGCTGTTAGCTAACTTTTGTTAGTTCAACAATTTTTGATTTGAGTAATAGAAAGTCTTCGGAAAAAATCAGTTTTCACCTGCTGGTCTGTTTTGACAGATTTCTGCCATTATTTGCATTTGCCTCTTTATCGATTTATTTTTGGGTTCTTTTTGATGAATTGAGCTTTTTGAGGGAATTGCTACAGTAGCTTGTGTTTTTAATGAAAGTTTTGCTGTTTTAAAACTAAAACCCAAAGGCTTATTATCTTTTGAATGCACTAATGTTGCTAATGAAGATTGTGTGAAGTTTTGGATAAAGGAAATTTAAGTGTACGGAAAGAATGATGTAATGAGATGAAGAATGGACAAAAGCTCAAGCTTGGAGATGCCACCTTGTGTCACTCCAAGAAATATTCAAGAGGTACACACGTCAAAGATTGGGGATGCTCAAGGCATCCCGTTCTTCATCAATAAAAATCTCAGGTCTTTCTAGACACTTTGTTTTTATTGTTTCATGCACTGTTGTGTTGTTCTTGGAGCGTCTTTGTTTTTGTTTTTAGTTTCCTTTTGCTTGGTTTGCTGCAATAAGTTGGTTGGATCCCAAGACTTCTTTTGGAGAGAGACACACTCTGCTTTCATTGTTTAGAACAATCTAGTTTTCATTCTTTTTATTTTGCGGGTGCTCTCTTTTCCTAGCACTGTGTTTAGCCTTAGTTTTCTTGTGCTTTCAGCTTAGAACTTTTTAGTTCTTCTTTGTGGATTTGTGAGACAAGCTCACTGATCTTTATTTATTATTATCTTTGTGAGTTGTTTTCAAATAAGTTGATTTAGATTGGAAAAGAGTAGGAAAGTTCATGCTTAAGTGGTATAAAAGGGGCTTGTTTTGGACTGTGGCCTAGACTTTATCATGTCATGCTTGATATTTTTTTTGGCTTTATGCTTAGTGATTTTTGCTGTAGCATGACATGTTATAAACAATTGAGATTGCTTAATGTGCCTTAAAAGAATCATGCGTTGTTTTAGCATATCAAAGCATAATATTGTGGTGTTCTCCTTTAATGATTTATTTGGGTTAACTTGGCGCATGCTCACACCATGTTAAGACTATACCAAGTCACCATAGCCTCTATGATCATTTAGTTTTCGTCTTGTAATATCACTTTATGCTTTAATTAATGATGTTTTGTCGCTCTACATGATTATGCCATTATTGCTCTCTTAGTTGGTCGCTCCCAGTCTTTTGCTAGCCTCCATACCAAGTATGAGTTCCACTCATGCGTCCAACTCCAAATAAAACCAAGTTATTCCAAAGAGTCCACCATACCTACCTATTAGCATTTGCTATTTCAAGTATATTCATGTTTTTATCTACATTCCGAATTAAACTTGTTATGTGAAAATTAGTGATTAAATCTCTCACGAACTTGATGGCACACTTTACTTTTCTTGCCCCTAATAAACTTAAACCATTGTGTCATCTATGTTGTATATGCTTGCACTTATACGTTGGGATTAGCAGAACCATGCTATCATGGGAACGCTTTCAACATTGCACTTGTACATTGTACCCAGTTGATACCATGCTCTTTTGTTTATGGATGTCGTCAGTGTGAAATGAAAGGGGAACTTGTAAGTCCATGGAGTTATGTATGTGTGTTAGAGAAACGCCTGGGCCGCTAACCTAAGCCATGCCTAATCATGGTGGAAACTTGCAGCATCACCATAGTGAGCAATCTATGAAGCATTCTTCTTATAACAAAAGAGATAGAGATTGAGAAAAAGAAAAAAAAGATGAGAAAAGAGGAAAGAGAGAAAAAACACCATTTTCCCATGGTAAATAAGAAGATTGCTGAGATGCTCATTGTCTGCTTGCCTTGTCATTTTGATTATGGGATAGCTCCTGTATCATGTGCAAGGGGTACCCCGTTGGCCGTTCTCTATGATACACATGTACTTACTATGACAAGAACTTACCGGTAACCAAACTTGAGTAGCATGAGGAGCGACCCTCGTATTCAAGGGACATGAGATTGCAAACTTATACTTTGTCAAGCATATACTCCATAGTTTGTTCACTTTAACCTTAATCAGTTCAAGATGCTTATGATAGGGGCAATGAGAGCTAAAAGCTAATAAGTACCATACTTTTTGGAAGCTCTTTATGAGACTTGAATCTCTGCTTCCTTCTATGAAGGCCTTTCTTTTACTTTTATGTTGAGTCTCCATCTTATATCTTTATGCACCTATTGAGAGAGCATAGTGGCCATTCTAGTTTAATGTGCATTGTCCCAAGACTTGTTGATTGATTCATAACTTTGATATTGCTTGTTCTTAAACTATTTGTATCTAGTCACCCTTATGAACTTTGAAGGTGTCCTATGCATTTATGTTTTGCTACTGCATGAGGGACAAGTTGAATGCGACTATGCTATGTTATCTATATGTGAAACAAACAAAACGTCTTTCAATGCATTGTTATTCATGATCTTTGTTTGTACCTTTTCATGTTACAACATAGTTACTATGTCTTATTGTTAAAACTTCATCTTTCATGCTCATGTTTAGAGTACTTTGATCCCAACTTTCATTCTTTGCAAATGGTTTAATCAAGATTGTGATGGTGCATGTCACCTCAAAAATTATTCTTTTTTATCACTTACCTACTCGAGGACGAGCAGGATTTAAGCTTGGGTATGTTGATACATTGTAAACGTATCTATAATTTTTGATGTTCCATGCTTGTTTAGTATCTACTTTGCTTTACTTTGTAAACACTTTGAGGTATTTTTATATGTTTTCTAGGACTAACCTATTAACAAGATGCCACAGCGCCAGTTCCCTGTTTTCTTCTATTTTTGGTTCTAGAAAAGCCAGAAAATGAATATTCTCAGAATTGGACGGGACAAATGCCAAAGTCAATATTTCATCGAGGGGAACACGGAGCTAGAAGACGAGACGGAGAAGGGCCTCAAGGGGGTGTGGCCCCCCGTCTGCCTCCTCGCCTCGCCTCTTCACCTATAAGAAGCCTCCTGATGAGAAACCCTAAATAATCCGGGAGAAAGCCACAAAAACCTCCACAGCGCCGCCATCACCGAAGGGGAGATTAAGGGGACAGAAAGTCTCTGTTCCAGCACCCTGCCGGGACGGGGAATTGCCCCCGGAGCCATCTCCATCGATCTCCACCACCATCTCCATCACCATTGCTGATTCCCACGATGATGAGGGAGTAGTTCTTCCTCGAGGCTAAGGGCTCTACCGGTAGCTATGTGTTCATCTCTCTCTTTATGCATGACCTTATTGAGATCATGAGCTTTGTAATCTATAGATCTATTCTGCTACTCAAGTGCTCTAATGAATCTCTGCTTATCCCCACGCGTGTGAAGTTGACAGTGTGCACACCATGTGGAACTTTGGCTAAGGTTACATAAATACTTATCTTGATTATAATTTGGAGTTGGATGTCTCTATGAAATTGTGGTGTTTGTTGGAACCATCTAGCGCTCAAGGTGACAGTGTGGGGTGTAGCATCCCAATTGTCTAACAATTGTAATGCTACTTAGTCTAGTAATATAATTGCTACTTCCTATATATAATTGCTGCATCATAATTATATCATGCTCATGTCATCATGCCACCTTGCATTTGAGCATCATATTAAAAACCCTTTTCTTTTGGTTCTTCTCCTCATATTGCATCGTATTATTAATAATTTGCTTCTTGATATATTGTATTTGTTCTTGATTATTGTTACATGGCCAAATGGAGTTGAGGGCATCTCTCTTTAATCATCCCACCTACTAACTTGTCCATATCAACTTCCATGTGATCATCCTCATTCTACCATATACACGTATGTGGGCATATTAATTTGTTTATTTTATTTAATTCTAGCCCACATATATAGTTGTATGGATCCTACTATTCGCATACACATGGTCATTTGGTTCGATCCAACCAGATTCAAAATGCCATGTGAGCTTGGCCTTTCTCAAACCCTTGTTTATTGCAATTATTTTATTTGGCCACCTCTTTTAGCTCACATACATGTGACATAGTTTGTTTTCACAAAATATGCACACATGCATGGGACATGCAATAACAAGGTCCATCTCTAGTACATGCAATATAAACTCTATTCCATGCTCACATGAAATGATATCATCTATGTGCTTTTGTTCTTGTTTTAAAATTACATGTGAGTTTGTCTCTACTTGTTTTGTGTTTAAATCCTTCTCTCTAACCACCAAAACCTTACTTTTGCTTGTGTGTGTAACACATACACCGGCACACATCTAATCCTACTTCTAAGCTCCATGCATGTGCATGTGTTAATACACATACACACACTTTCTATTCCTGCCTAAACCGTGGTATACATGTGGTTATATACACACACTCTCTAGATATTTATATATCGTGTGTACCCATGCATGCATGCATGCAAGTGTATGTGTGGTGCATATATGCAATTCATGTGATGCCAATGTACACCTTCACCGAACCTCCCTCTTGTTTTTCTTGGGCATGTGACCACTTCCCTTCTAACCTCTCCCTTTTTCTTGCTTTGGAAGTATAAGACCACCACGACCTGCCCCTCTGGTCCGGTCCGACCGAACCCAGCCAGCAGTGGCGCATCGAGCCGGGTGAGCTTGCGTGTCCTGTTGATCTTCCACCCTCGCTCACGTGGTGCAGTCTAGCCTCGCGCCCACGCCTCGTGCGTTCCCTCTTTCCCCTCTCTCTGGCAAAAGTAGCAGCAGAGGCAGAGCCTCATCCTCATCCAGCCCCATCCTTTCTTCTTCTTTCCCAGGCTAAACCCCACCCTGCCTGGCTGCACACGCGACGCCGAGGTTGGACCGTGCAGCAGCCGTGCTCACCGCCAAGCTCTCCGTCCCGCTGCAAGCATCCTCAACGTCGTCGTCGTCGTGTCGCTCGGCAACAACGCCGGTGAGCCTTCTTTTTCTCTTGCCCCTCCCATGTACCTCCTTGTGCCCTTGGTTTCCGTTCGACCACCGGAGCGTCGCTGTCCGTCGCCTCGCCGTGCACACCGCACTGCAGCACGCGCACGCCCGTTCACCGAACAGAAACAGCCACGCGCGCGTGCACGTCAACCAACGACAGCAGCAGCGGAGCTTGGCGCGCCCCTCTGTTCCTTTGCGTTTTATGGGCGATGTGGTCCGCCTCCGTGCGATCTTGCTGAACCAAAGTTGTAGCCCGAGCAATCCTCTTCAACTCTCCTTTTTACGGCAGGGCGAAATTCGCAGCCGTTCGGTCGCAATCGTCGTCGCAAACCAGCCTGATCTCAGCTTGTTTCTACAAATTTTACCGTCAGTTTTTAAACCGCGAGATCTCCTCTGTTCATCTCCTTGCCCCGTCCGCTGCAGACCTCCGTTGGCGAAGCTCCAAACACCAAAGTTGTAGTCCGATGTTCGCTCTACAACTTTTGTTTTTGCAGCGTCGCAAAATTCCCGACGGTTTGCTCGCCTTCATCGCCGGAAAACCGGACGAGCTGACTGTTTTGACTCTAGAAAATTTTCAGATTCGTTGTTCTTTTTGCACAAACCCCCCTAGGAGAAGCCGGCCGGCACAGACCAGTCCCCCCGCGCCCCGGATTGCCCACGTGTCCAGCGCGGGCTGGCCACGCGCGTGCTGTGGCCCCGCCGCCCGGAGGCCCACCTGTCATTCTCTCTGGCTAGGAAACCTCAAGGTGAGAAAAATCTAGAGAACTGTCTAAATCCATCAGCGCGACGAGCCCGTTCTATCTATGCAGTCCTTGTTCTGAATTGAAGCATGCATCATGTCATTATTAAAAATCTGAACTGTTTATGACAATAAAACTTGGTTAAATAAATAATAAAATGCTTTATTTCTTGTATCCACACCTCACCCTTGCCATGCTACTTTAATGCCATGTAAATTGTGCACCATTCATCATGGCATGCTTGTTTGCTTGTCGCATTTTAATTCATATGCTTGTGCACTTTATTTATGTTGGCCCTTGTTTGTTTGGTTCTTGTTCGAATAGACGCCCAACAGGAGAATTACCAGGAATCACAGGAGTACTACCCAGATCCATCTCTCGCTTCAACTGAGCTGCCAGGCAAGCACTATCACATGCTTGCATACATACAGTACCTATTGCCTCTATCTTATTCTTGCATCATTGAGTCGCGATTGCGTTAAATTGAATCCCAAGTACTGCATAGCCTTTATTTTTAAACCCCACCGAAGCTTGTTCCTCCATCCCATGAGCCATTACTACAGGAGTTGTTTGAGCCATGCGAGTCGTAGAAAAGCATGTGTAGGGTATGTGAGTGTCTGATGAAAAATGAGGTACCTAAGCAACACAACATGAGTATTAATGGGAAAACTAATGAAAAAGGCACCGGTGAGCAATATCTGCTATTTGGTTCTTCATGTTCACTTGTGTCCCGTAGGACCCCGAGTACTTGATTCCTGTTCCTTGACTATTCGCACTATCCACATCCGGGAGGCCTTATGGACCCCCCTGAGCTAGAGCTTGATTCATTCTTATTTCTTGGGGCCACAAAGTAGTTTGGAGCTTTGTTACTATCCTGTACTTATGCCATGCTTTACTGTTTTATTTAAGATTGTGCGTGGAGCACCTGTACTGTTTTGGATGCGGAGTGTTTTCGCGGTATCGACAAGCCCAGTCACACTTTCGGGTTCCCAGTCGTTTACAACCATTGACGCAAACCTTGGGTCCGTCTCGGAGCCGGCCAACTTCGTTGCGGGTGGCTTAATGGGGTGGCCCCCTGAAATATTTCTGAATCCTGTGATCGCTTTGTCGTGAATGCCTCGTTGGGTTTTGTTTTGGTTTTTCCGAGGTTGATCGAGTGTGTGTTGCTATTCATGCACCCCTGCAGGGTAAATCTTTCTGAAAGCCGTGTCCGCGGTTATGGACGACTTGGAGCACAGTTTCTCGATCATAGACAAGTATAACTAAAGTACCGCTTTTAAATTGACTAAGTACTTGACTAGTAAATAGTGCAATACTCATGGAATGGTTAATAAAACGGCCAACGGATGATGGGGGTTGTTCGTCTGCTTCCTCGTTGGTAAGCGAGGAGGAGGATGGATCTGTTAATTATACTGTTATAACTGTTGTTCTTAATTCACGGACTTCCGTCTATCACTGGTTAGGCGGAAGGTTAGCGAGTATCTGTAGAATTGTTAGGTATTATCTTTTGCTGCAATTGCGTCACCCAGGTTGTGTTCCCTTTAGTGGAATTAAGACTTGTTGAGTACCCCTAGGGTCTCACACGATAAATTGTTTGGTTCAGATGAACAGGTGTACCCGCAAGTTGGATACTGGGTGGAAGAGACACATGATGTTGGCAACGATCATTCGGTGTAGAGATTCCGGGAACGGGGATCCGTGAGATCTGTGGGCGGGATGTGTTTATTTATGGGGCATCTTATGCCGATTTACTTCTTATCCGTACTCGGATCTTGTTTTCCGCTTCCGCCTGATACTCTGATGTTTGTTGGATGAGGAGCTATCCTAAATTATTATCTATATCTAGGATATTTGAATCTTGCCGTATGGCGTTGCAATATTTCTATTTCTTTTAGATGGAATGGCTCTGAGAACTGTTGTATGTGGCTTGCATACATACTCATTTGTGTATGTAGTTGATCCCTTCGCCTGCCGATTACGCCGCTCGTTCTTGTCCCGATGATCTGAAAGTGGTTAGGACGGCCGAAAGGTCTACCGTGAGTGGCCCTGGGCCCCACCGTACGATTTTAACCACTTTCGTTCATCCAGGCATGTAACTAAGAGCGTAATTCACCGAGGTAGTTACAATTGGTATCAGAGCCATCCCGCCCTTCAGGGTCTCAGCCAAAATGGTCGTTGTCAGTCTAGCAAATATTTTTGGTAGTTATGTATACTAGGGAAAAACAGACGTGAGAGTAGGACTGCTTCCATTTTTCTCCTTACCCACCCACCCTTTTCTGGTAAGGAAGTGTAACGTTTTCAATCCTCTTCTAAAATTCAAACTAGGATTCACGGGTTCGGGGTTCCGTAGTACCATAGGTTGTGTTTGTGTGTGTGTGTGTGAATTCTTTGTCTATCTGTTGCATCAAAATGTTATCACCATCTGCCTTTTGGTTATCAACTGTTGGTACATTCCATACCGACAGGCCTTTGTAAACCAACGCGATCTATCTGATTCGTTGTATACCGATGCGATTTATCTTACTCTTTGTTATCCAACGTTATCTTGTTGGGGTGTTCTTTTCCGTAGTTACCAATCTTTAGGTTCATCTTAAGAAGAAGGTGTTGGGATATGTGTTTTACTGATTCATGTGCGGAGTAATCATTTGAGTGCGGGATGGAGTCGCGACCATACCACTACTTTTATCATTTGCTCTTGTATGTTGAACTAGTAGAGTTACTAATCTTGATTCGTGAAGTGGTTTTGCGCATATAGTGGTATTTTAATGCCAAAATTTGCGGAAAATTTTTCTTTGTTAGTTTGTATACCACACTCCTTGTTCAGTCGTGTGCGTTATGCTTAATATCTTCTAGTTGCCTTGAACTTTGTTGATATTTTAATATCATCTCAGTGAATTGCATCCTTTAATCTTGGTTAATTCCATTTTGGTACTATTTTGGATTATTATTATTCTCCATCATAGTACTGACTTGTGTCTTGTATCAATCACAGGATGTCACCACCACGCCGTTCTGAGGAGGACATACCACCTGAACTTGGGGCTGCTTTGGAAAGTATTGCAAATGCTTTGGGCACTATGCAGCAGAACCAGCAGCGCTTCGAGGAAAGTGTGAGGAGGAATGAGTTTGTTCCGCTACCTCCACCTCCTAAGCGAGGAGACATCAAGAGTTTTCTCAAGTTCAACCCACGTCAATTTGAGGTGTCTGATCATCCACTTGATGCGGATGATTGGCTTCGTGAAGTGACAAGGTTCTTGATGACTGCGGATGTTCCCGAGCAAGAATGGGTCAAATGTGCCACTCAACTTCTGAAGGGAGATGCAGCTCTCTGGTGGGAAAATTACCTCAAGGCAGACCTCTCTGGTTTTCAGCCTACTTGGGAGCAATTCACTGGGGCTTTCAAAGAGCAATATCTGTCAGAAATTGTCATGGAAAGGATGAAGGAAGTGTTTCTCAACCTCAAGCAGGGCACTGACAATGTCAACACCTACATCAGAAACTTCATGAACTTTTCTCGGTATGGTGGCGATGAGATCTCCGATGACAAGAAAAAGCAAAAGAGGTTCCGGCAAGGCCTCAATGCTTCCATCAAATATGCAATCACTCATGCAAGGCCGGCATCTTTCCTGGAACTTCAACACACAGCTCTGCAGGAAGAAGCAAGTAGGCAAGTGTTTGAGGAGTCAAAGAAACACAGCCGTGATATAGCAAGCTCTTCTGCTATGATAGCTCCTTCTAAGCGTCGTGTCTGGGTTCCTAACACCCCACCTTCGCTCCCTGCTCCACCAACACCTTCAAGCTACGCACCAAGGCCACCAAACTCTTTCACTGCGGCTCCTAGGGGCTACAACCACAACTACCCTGGAGCGCCTGGCGGAGTCCCTGGCTACGTTGCTCCACGCCCACCTGGTGCTTGCTATACTTGTGGAAACACTAGGCATCAGCACTGGAATTGTCCAATGAACAACAAAGCTCTTCCACCACCACCTCCAAGACCTGCAGCAAGTTCTCCTATGATTCGTGCACCTCCACCTCGGGCTCTCAACATCAACACCAAGCTTGGTCAACGGTTGCTCGTGCCAACTGTGTCAACGTCACTCAAGCTGAGCATGCACCTGGAGTTGTCATGGGTATGCTTCCTATTAACTCAGTTCCTGCACGAGTTTTGTTTGATTCTGGTGCTTCACAATCTTTTGTTTCTCACAAGTTTGCAAATGAGAATGAGTTAGCAATGGATCCTCTCCCCAAGCGTTTAATGGTCCTTTCTCCTAGAGCAACAATGGCATCTTTTCTAAAATCAGCCATAACAATCAAATTGAGATTGGTGGTTCTTCGTTTCCGGCTTCCTTAATTATTCTGGGCAATTCTGATATTGATGTTATCTTGGGAATGGATTGGTTAACAGCAAATGCGGCTGTGATTGATTGTGCTGAACGTTCGGTTTCTCTGAAAATTCCTGAAGGCCATATAGTCTATTCTCCAAGTCTGACTCCTACAATTCAGCTTTATTCTTTGGCGGCTCTGAATGATGATGCTATGGAAGGTATTCAGAGTGTTCCTGTAGTCTGTGAGTTTCCAGATGTCTTTCCTGAAGAGTTGCTAGGTATGCCTCCGGATCGTGAGGTCGAGTTTGTCATTGAACTTGAACCTGGTACCGCTCCTATCTCCAAGCGGCCTTATAAAATGGGTCCTGCTGAGTTGGCTGAACTCAAACGTCAGTTGGATGAACAAGAGAAGTTGGGTTTCATTCAGCACAGTACTTCTTCTTGGGGTAGTCCAACCATCTTTGTGAAGAAGCGAGACAAGACTGATAGACTTTGTGTTGACTATCGGGCACTCAATGCTAAAACCATCAAGAATAAATATCCCCTTCCACGGATTAATGATCTCTTCGATCAGCTAGCTGGAGCTGTGGTATTCTCTAAGCTTGATTTGAGAAGTGGTTATCACCAAATCAAGATTCGCAAGGAAGATGTTCCTAAAACAGCTTTCACCACTCGCTATGGCCTGTATGAGTACACGGTCATGTCTTTCGGTCTCACCAACGCACCTGCCACTTTCTTGAGGCTTATGAACTCGGTTTTCATGGAGTATCTTGATAAGTTCGTTGTGGTCTATCTGGATGACATTCTAGTCTATTCTAAGTCAAAAGAAGAACATGAAGAACACCTTCGGTGTGTCCTAAACAAACTTCGTGAGAACCGCCTGTATGCAAAGTTCTCCAAGTGTGAGTTCTGGCTGCCTCAAGTCACCTACCTTGGTCACGTCATCTCTGCCAAGGGCATCGCCGTCAACCCAGAAACTATTAAGACAATTATGGACTGGCTTCCACCCATAAATGTCAAAGAAGTCCGGAGTTTCCTTGGTTTGGCCAGTTACTGTCGGCGATTCGTTCAAAACTTCTCAAAGATTGCGAAGCCTCTTACCGATCTCCTCAAGAAAGGCAAGAAATATCTTTGGACTCCTGCATGTCAAGCAAGCTTTGAAACACTCAAAGAGAAGCTCACTTCCACACCAGTCTTGGTTCCTCCAGATACATCAAAGCCTTTCCAAATATTCTATGATGCCTCATTGCAAGGATTGGCTGCGGTCCTTATGCAAGAAAAGCAAGTTGTTGCTTATGCCTCTCGGCAGTTGAAGACGCATGAGATCAACTATCCTACACATGACCTCAAACTCGCAACAGTTGTCTTTGCTTTGAAAGTATGGAGGCATTACTTGCTTGGCAACCATTGTGAGATCTTTTCGGATCACAAGAGTCTGAAGTATATCTTCACACAGCCTGATCTCAACCTTCGTCAGAGGAGGTGGATTGAAACAATCAATGATTTCGATTTGACCATCAACTACACTCCGGGCAAAGCTAATGTCATGGCTGATGCTCTCAGCCGAAAAGCTTATGTCAACAATCTCATGGTGGAAGAACAACAGCCTCTCTTATGCGAGGAATTCCGTAAGCTAAACCTTGAAATTGTCGATCAAGGGTATCTTCTGAACCTTCTAGCAACACCTCTCTTGGAAGAAAAAGTTCGCTCCATTCAACTTGGGGATCCTTACACTAAAAAGATCATCTCCAACATTCAACTTCCGAAGTATGAGTCTTTCCACGTAGATGACCAAGGCACTCTTTTCTTTGAACACCGGATGTTTGTTCCGAACTACCCGGGTTTAAGAGAGCAAGTTCTCAAGGAGGCGCATGATTCTGTTCTTTCTATCCACCCTGGTAGCACTAAGATGTACATGGACTTGAAAACACAATATTGGTGGCCTGGTTTGAAACGATATTGTGCCAAGTATGTCTCGGAATGTGATGTTTGTCGCAGAGTTAAAGCTGTACATCAGAAACCTTCCGGTCTTCTACAGCCATTGAAGCCTCCGGAATGGAAATGGGAGAAAGTAGAGATGGACTTCATGACTGGTTTTCCAAGGTCGCAGAAAGGAAACAATGCAATCTTTGTTGTCATTGACAGGCTTTCTAAAGTAGCTCACTTCTTTCCAGTCAAGGAAAAAATTTATGCAATTCAGTTGGCTGAGCTCTATATCAACAGAATTGTCTCTCTGTATGGAGTTCCTCTTGAGATCAGTTCAGACCGTGGAAGTATCTTCACTTCCAAGTTCTGGGGAAGTTTCCAAAATGCTTTGGGAACAAAATTAAACTTCAGCACAGCTTACCACCCTCAGTCGCAAGGACAAGTTGAAAGGATCAATCAGATTCTGGAAGATAGGCTCCGTGCTTGCGTTATCTCTTTCGGCATGAAGTGGGAAGAATGTATTCCTTATGCTGAATTCTCTTACAACAACAGTTTCCAGAAAAGTCTAAAGATGGCACCATTTGAGGCTCTCTATGGTCGCAAATGCAGAACTCCGATTGGTTGGTCGGGCGCAGGTGAAAGAATATTCTTTGGCCCCGACATTGTAACTCAAGCGGAGGAGAAAGTTCACATCATTCTTGAAAACTGAAGATTGCTCAAAGTCACCAGAAGAGCAATTATGACAGAAAGCACACGGACATGGAGTATGTCCCTGGTGATCTCGTTTACCTCCGTGTCACTCCCATGAGAGGCACGCACCGCTTTGGTATAAAGGAAAGTTGGCTCCTAGATACATCGGTCCTTTCAAAATTCGTGGAAGAAGAGGAGAAGTTGCTTATGCTCTTGAGCTCCCTGAACAACTCAAAGTCCATGATGTTTTCCACATCTCTCAACTCAAGAAGTGCTTCAAGGATCCCGGCAGGACCGTGGACCATGAACTCATCAATCTCCAAGAAGATCTTTCTTATCAAGAACACCCCACAAAAATTCTTGAAGTCGCAGAAAGAAGGACTCGCAACAAGTCCATCAAGTTCTGCAAGGTACAGTGGTCGCACCATTCCGTTGATGAAGCCACTTGGGAACGTGAGGATGAGCTCCGTGCCAAGTACCCTACCCTCTTTGAGTCTTCTTCTTCCTAGAATCTCGGGGCGAGATTCATGTTTAGTGGGGGAGAGTTGTAGCATCCCAATTGTCTAACAATTGTAATGCTACTTGGTCTAGTAATATAATTGCTACTTCCTATATATAATTGTTGCATCATAATTACATCATGCTCATGTCATCATGCCACCTTGCATTTGAGCATCATATTAAAAACCCTTTTCTTTTGGTTCTTCTCCTCATATTGCATTGTATTATTAATAATTTGCTTCTTGATATATTGTATTTGTTCTTGATTATTGTGACATGCCCAAATGGAGTTGAGGGCATCTCTCTTTAATCATCCCACCTACTAACTTGTCCATATCAACTTCCATGTGATCATCCTCATTCTACCATATACACGTATGTGGGCATATTAATTTGTTTATTTTATTTAATTCTAGCCCACATATATAGTTGTATGGATCCTACTATTCGCATACACATGGTCATTTGGTTTGATCCAACCAGATTCAAAATGCCATGTGAGCTTGGCCTTTCTCAAACCCTTGTTTATTGCAATTATTTTATTTGGCCACCTCTTTTAGCTCACATACATGTGACATAGTTTGTTTTCACAAAATATGCACACATGCATGGGACATGCAATAACAAGGTCCATCTCTAGTACATGCAATATAAAATCTATTCCATGCTCACATGAAATGATATCATCTATGTGCTTTTGTTCTTGTTTTAAAATTCCATGTGAGTTTGTCTCTACTTGTTTTGTGTTTAAATCCTTCTCTCTAACCACCAAAACCTTACTTTTGCTTGTGTGTGTAACACATACACCGGCACACATCTAATCCTACTTCTAAGCTCCATGCATGTGCATGTGTTAATACACATACACAAACTTTCTATTCCTGCCTAAACCGTGGTATACATGTGGTTATATACACACACTCTCTAGATATTTATATATCGTGTGTACCCATGCATGCATGCATGCAAGTGTATGTGTGGTGCATATATGCAATTCATGTGATGCCAATGTACACCTTCACCGAACCTCCCTCTTGTTTTGCTTGGGCATGTGACCACTTCCCTTCTAACCTCTCCCTTTTTCTTGCTTTGGAAGTATAAGACCACCACGACCTGCCCCTCTGGTCCGGTCCGACCGAACCCAGCCAGCAGTGGCGCATCGAGCCGGGTGAGCTTGCGTGTCCTGTTGATCTTCCACCCTCGCCCACGTGGTGCAGTCCAGCCCCGCGCCCACGCCTCGTGCGTTCCCTCTTTCCCCTCTCTCTGGCAAAAGTAGCAGCAGAGGCAGAGCCTCATCCTCATCCAGCCCCATCCTTTCTTCTTCTTTCCCAGGCTAAACCCCACCCTGCCTGGCTGCGCACGTGACGCCGAGGTTGGACCGTGCAGCAGCCGTGCTCACCGCCAAGCTCTCCGTCCCGCTGCAAGCATCCTCAACGTCGTCGTCGTCGTGTCGCTCGGCAACAACGCCGGTGAGCCTTCTTTTTCTCTTGCCCCTCCCATGTACCTCCTTGTGCCCTTGGTTTCCGTTCGACCACCAGAGCATCGCCGTCCGTCGCCTCGCCGTGCACACCGCACTGCAGCACGCGCACGCCCGTTCACCGAACAGAAACAGCCACGCGCGCGTGCACGTCAACCAGCGACAGCAGCAGCGGAGCTTGGCGCACCCCTCTGTTCCTTTGCGTTTTTTGGGCGATGTGGTCCGCCTCCGTGCGATCTTGCTGAACCAAAGTTGTAGCCCGAGAAATCCTCTTCAACTCTCCTTTTTACGGCAGGGCGAAATTCGCAGCCGTTCGGTCGCAATCGTCGTCGCAAACCAGCCTGATCTCAGCCTATTTCTGCAAATTTTACCGTCAGTTTTTAAAGCGCGAGATCTCCTCTGTTCATCTCCTTGCCCCGTCCGCTGCAGACCTCCGTTGGCGAAGCTCCAAACACCAAAGTTGTAGTCCGATGTTCGCTCTACAACTTTTGTATTTGCAGCATCGCAAAATTCCCGACGGTTTGCTCGCCTTTGTCGCCGGAAAACCGGACGAGCTGACTATTTTGACTAGAAAATTTTCAGATTCGTTGTTCTTTTTGCACAAACCCCCCTAGGAGAAGCCGGCCGGCACAGACCAGTCCCCCCGCGCCCCGGATTGCCCACTTTTCTAGCGCGGGCTGGCCACGTGCGTGCTGTGGCCCCGCCGCTCGGAGGCCCACCTGTCATTCTCTCTGGCTAGGAAACCTCAAGGTGAGAAAAATCTAGAGAAACCCCCCCACCTTATCCATCGCCAGCTCCCTGCGCTGAGTCAGCCGGGCCCCGCGCGTCAGCGTGTGTGGCTAGGTTTAGTTGTGTGCAAAAAGACCTGTGACCTTTCTCTATAATAAAAATAATTCCATAATTTGTTTAAATGATTTTAAAATCCAGAAATTAATAACTTTATTTTGGCAATACCAAATAATACATATAATATATGTTTTGGAATCATAAAAATGTGAGGATTTCAAATATGCCATTCAAAATAATGTTTGACCACTTTAAATTTTCGAGTTGATTAAAATTACAAATAAAATGCACTTTTCTTAATAAATTAATAACTTTAATTCTACAACTCCAAATTTGGCAAATAATATGTCTAAATCGATCAGCGCGACGAGCCCATTCTATCTATGCAGTCCTTGTTCTGAATTGAAGCATGCATCATGTCATTATTAAAAAGCTGAACTGTTTATGACAATAAAACTTGGTTAAATAAATAATAAAATGCTTTATTTCTTGTATCCACACCTCACCCTTGCCATGCTACTTTAATGCCATGTAAATTGTGCACCATTCATCATGGCATGCTTGTTTTCTTGTCGCATTTTAATTCATATGCTTGTGCACTTTATTTATGTTGGCCCTTGTTTGTTTGGTTCTTGTTCGAATAGACGCCCAGCAGGAGAATTACCAGGAATCACAGGAGTACTACCCAGATCCATCTCTCGCTTCAACTGAGCTGCCAGGCAAGCACTACCACATGCTTGCATACATACAGTACCTATTGCCTCTATCTTATTCTTGCATCATTGAGTCACGATTGCATTAAATTGAATCCCAAGTACTGCATAGCCTTTATTTTTAAACCCCACCGAAGCTTGTTCCTCCATCCCATGAGCCATTACTACAGGAGTTGTTTGAGCCATGCGAGTCGTAGAAAAGCATGTGTAGGGTATGTGAGTGTCAGATGAAAAATGATGTACCTAAGCAACACAACATGAGTAGTAATGGGATAACTAATAAAAAGGCACCGGTGAGCAATATCTGCTATTTGGTTCTTCATGCTCACTTGTGTCCCGTAGGACCCCGAGTACTTGATTCCTGTTCCTTGACTATTCGCACTATCCACATCCGGGAGGCCTTAGTGACCCCGCTGAGCCAGAGCTTGATTCATTCTTATTTCTTGGGGCCACAAAGTAGTTTGGGGCTTTGTTACTATCCTGTACTTATGCCATGCTTTACTGTTTTATTTAAGATTGTGCGTGGAGCACCTGTACTGTTTTGGATGCGGAGTGTTTTCGCGGTATCGACAAGCCCAATCACACTTTCGGGTTCCCAGTCGTTTACAGCCATTGACGCAAACCTTGGGTCCGTCTCGGAGCCGGCCAACTTCGTTGTGGGTGGCTTAATGGGGTGGCCCCCTAAAATATTTCTGAATCCTGTGATCGCTTTGTCGTGAATGCCTCGTTGGGTTTTGTTTTGGTTTTTCCGAGGTTGATCGAGTGTGTGTTGCTATTCATGCACCCCTGCAGGGTAAATCTTTCTGAAAGCCGTGTCCGCGGTTATGGACGACTTGGAGCACAGTTTCTCGATCATAGACAAGTATAACTAAAGTACCGCTTTTAAATTGACTAAGTACTTGACTAGTAAATAGTGCAATACTCATGGAATGGTTAATAAAACGGCCAACGGATGATGGGGGTTGTTCGTCCGCTTCCTCGTTGGTAAGCGAGGAGGAGGATGGATCTGTTAATTATACTGTTATAACTGTTGTTCTTAACTCACGGACTTCTGTCTATCATTGGTTAGGCGGAAGGTTAGCGAGTATCTGTAGAATTGTTAGGTATTATCTTTTGCTGCAATTGCGTCACCCAGGTTGTGTTCCCTTTAGTGGCATTAAGACTTGCTGAGTACCCCTAGGGTCTCACACGATAAATTGTTTGGTTCAGATGAACAGGTGTACCCGCAAGATGGATACTGGGTGGAAGAGACAGATGATGTTGGCAACGATCATTCGGTGTAGAGATTCCGGGAACGGGGATCCGTGAGATCTGTGGGCGGGATGTGTTTATTTATGGGGCATCTTATGCCGATTTACTTCTTATCCGTACTAGGATCTTGTTTTCCGCTTCCGCCTGATACTCTGATGTTTGTTGTATGAGGAGCTATCCTAAATTATTATCTCTATCTAGGATATATGAATCTAGCCGTATGGCATTGCAATATTTCTATTTCTTTTAGATGGAATGGCTCTGAGAACTGTTGTATGTGGCTTGCATACATACTCATTTGTGTATGTAGTTGATCCCTTCGCCTGCTGATTACGCCGCTCGTTCTTGTCCCGATGATCTGAAAGTGGTTAGGACGGCCGAAAGGTCTACCGTGAGTGGCCCTAGGCCCCACCGTACTATTTTAACCACTTTCGTTCATCCAGGCATGCAACTAAGAGCGTAATTCACCGAGGTAGTTACATGGGGTTATCTAGATGGGGCGAACTTTGAGGAGTGTTGTTATAGCCCTACCATGGATTAGAATATCCAACCGGAGAGTAGTTCAGAGTAGTATCATAAGGAGAATATATTTATATGAGAATGTTCAGTAGCAAAAGTATGATCCCTAGGCCTTGTTTCTAAACATTGAAACACCATTTGCAACTAGATACGTTACATGTTTGCTTGCTTTCATCTTTTTGCCTTTAGTCTTTTCTTCCCGTCAAGCTCTTTTCTGGCACCGTTGTCTTATATCCATACCACTTGTATTTCACTATCTCTTTGCCAAACTAGTGCACATATAGACCTGCCAAGTGTATTGGGTGTGTTGTGGACACAAGAGACTTCTTGTATCTTGATTGCAGGGTTGCTTGAGAGGGATACCTTTGACCACTTCCTCCCCGAGTTCGATAAACCTTGGGTGATCCACTTAAGGGAAACTTGCTGTTGTTCTACAAACCTCTGCACTTGGAGGCCCAACAACTTTCTACAAGTATAGAAGTGTGTAGACATCAAGCTATTTTCTGGGGCTGTTGCCGGGGATTGAAGAAGAAGAAGCTCCCACGTCAACCACGCGCCATCAAAGCTATTTTCTGGCACCGTTGCCAGGAGGTAAGGTAAAAGGTGCTCACATACTCTGGATACTAAGCTATCTTCTAGTACAGTTGCTAGTGTGTGAGTGCTCGAAGTTATTTCCTTTAGATTCTGCAATTATATCTTTTCGTTTCTTGTTTTTTATTTTCACTAGTTAGGCTTAATGGAAAACAATAAAAAAATTAGAGAGCTTTATAGTAGTTATCTTGAGTTAGCACATGGAGTGTTTGAAGAGAAAATTAAAAAACCTATGGAACTTTATTTGAAGAGAAAATTAAAAAACCTATGGAACTTTAATAGCAATGTTATTAGTATGAATTCTTTGAACACCACTATTTCTAATGCTATGGAAAAGTTTAAGCTTGGGGAAGCTAGTTTTTATGGAAATGATCTTTTTAGTCCCCGAAGCACGGAGAAGAAAATTTACTTTGATGATACTATGCCTTCAATATATGATGATTACAATGATGAATATGATTGAGGATAAAATTAATTATGATTATAGTATGCCTCCTATATTTGATGATTATGGTGATAAGAATAATAATGATAGCTATTTTGTTGAATTTGCTTCCACTACAATTAATAAGAATGACTATGTTTATATGGAGAGTATTAATTCTTTTATGCATGTGGCCCATGATAAGAATGTTTCATATGATATTTATATTGTTAATTTTATTCATGATGCTACTGAAGTTATTATGAGAGAGGGAAACATGGTTTTATGCATCTCAATAATATTAAGTTTCCCCTCTTTATGTTGAAAGTCTTGAAGTTGCACTTGTTTTGCTTTACTATGCTTGTTTATTTGTGCTTTCATGACTTATTTCTTTACAAGATTCCTATGCATAGGAAGTGGGTTGACTTAAATGTACTTTGAATTTGCTTCTTGATGCTCTCTTTTACTTCAATTCATATTTCTTATGTGAGCATCTTTTCAAACTATCATGCCTAACTTAAAGGCGAAGAAAAATACTTCTTGGGAGATAACTCAATAGTTTTGTTGAGTCTTGGAAGTAATAACTTCTCCTTGTCCTTTTTTATTTGATTTTTGTGCCAAGAATAACCTCTAATGAGAGGGAAGTAAGATTTGGGGAAGTGTTGTCCCGAAATAGATTTCTGTGCTTCACTGCAAACATTCGTGAAAAATCTTTGTATGTCATATTGAGCTGTAATTTTTTGAATAAATCCCCCAGGCTATTAGCTAACTTTCGTTAGTTCAACACTTTTTGATTTGAGCAATAGAAGGTCTTCGAAAAAATCTGTTTTCACCTGCTGGTCTATTTTGACAGATTTCTGCCATTATTTGCATTTGCCTCTTTATCGATTTCTTTTTGGGTTCTTTTTGATGAATTGAGATTTTTGAGGGAATTGCTACAATAGCTTGTGGTTTTAATGAAAGTTTGCTATTTTAAAACTAAAACCCAAAGGCTTATTATCTTTTGAATCCACTAATGTTGCTAATGAAGATTGTGTGAAGTTTTGGATGAAGGAAATTTAAGTGTACGGAAAGAATGATGTAATGAGATGAAGAATGGAAAAAAGCTCAAGCTTGGAGATGCCACCATGTGTCAACTCCTAGAAATATTCAAGTGGTACACACATCAAAGCTTGGGGATGCCCAATGCATCCCGTTCTTCATCAATAAAAATCTCAGGTCTTTCTAGACACTTTGCTTGATATTGTTTTGGCTTTATGCTTAGTGATTTTTGCTATAGCATGACATGTTATAAACAATTGTGGTTGCTTAATGTGCCTTAAAAGAATCATGCGTTGTTTTAGCATATTAAAGCATAATATTGTGGTATTCTCCTTTAATGCTTTATTTGGGTTGACTTGGCGCATGCCCACACCATGTTAAGACTATACCAAGTCACCATAGCCTCTATGATCATTTACTTTTCGTCTTGTAATATCACTTTATGCTTTAATTAATGATGTTTTGTCGCTTTGCATGATTATGGCCATTATTGCTCTCTTAGTTGGTCGCTCCCAGTCTTTTGCTAGCCTCCATACCAAGTATGAGTTCCACTCATGCATCTAACTCCAAATAAAACCAAGTTATTCCAAAGAGTCCACCATACCTACCTATTAGCATTTGCTATTTCAAGTATATTCATGTTTTTATCTACCTTCCGAATTAAACTTGTTATGTGAAAATTAGTGATTAAAGCTCTCACGAACTTGATGGCACACTTTACTTTTCTTGCCCCTAATAAACTTGAACCATTATGTCATCTATGTTGTATATGCTTGCACTTATACGTTGGGATTAGCAGAACCATGCTATCATGGGAACGCTTTCAACATTGCACTTGTACATTGTACCCGGTTGATACCATGCTCTTGTGTTTATGGATGTCGTCGGTGTGAAATGAAAGGGGAGTTTGTAAGTCCATGGAGTTATGTATTTGTTTTAGAGAAACGCCTAGGCCGCTAACCTAATCCATGCCTAATCATGGTGGAAACTTGCAGCATCACCATAGTGAGCAATCTATGAAGCATTCTTCTTATAAAAAAAGAGACAGAGATTGAGAAAAAGAAAAAAAAAGATGAGAAAAGAGGAAAGAGAGAAAAAAACACTATTTTCCCATGGTAAATAAGAAGATTGCTGTGATGCTCATTGTCTGCTTGCCTTGTCATTTTGATTATGGGATAGCTCCTGTATCATGTGCAAGGGGTACCCTGTTGGCAGTTCTCTGTGATACACATGTACTTACTATGACAAGAACTTACCAGTAACTAAACTTGAGTAGCATGAGGAGCGACCCTCGTATTCAAGGGACATGAGATTGCAAACTTATACTTTGTCAAGCATATACTCCATAGTTTGTTCACTTTAACCTTAATCACTTCAAGATGCTTACGATAGGGGCAATGAGAGCTGAAAGCTAATAAGTACCATACTTTTTGGAAGCTCTTTATGAGACTTGAATCTCTGCTTCCTTCTATGAAGGCCTTTGTTTTACTTTTATATTGAGTCTCCATCTTCTATCTTTATGCACCTATTGAGAGAGCATAGTGGACATTCTTTGTTTAATGTGCATTGTCCCAAGACTTGTTGATTGATTCATAACTTTGATATTGCTTGTTCTTGAACTATTTGTATCTAGTCACCCTTATGAACTTTGAAGGTGTCCTATGCATTTATGTTTTGCTACTCCATGAGGGACAAGTTGAATGCCACTATGCTACGTTTTCTATATGTGAAACAAACAAAACGTCTTTCAATGCATTGTTATTCATGATCTTTGTTTGTACCTTTTCATGTTACAACATAGTTACTATGTCTTATTGTTAAAACTTCATCTTTCATGCTCATGTTTAGAGTACTTTGATCCCAGCTTTCATGCTTTGCAAATGGTTTAATCAAGATTGTGATGGTGTATGTCACCTCAAAAATTATTATTTTTTATCACTTACCTACTCGAGGACGAGCAGGAGTTAAGCTTGGGGATGTTGATACATTGTAAACGTATCTATAATTTTTGATATTCCATGCTTGTTTAGTATCTACTTTGCTTTACTTTGTAAACACTTTGAGGTATTTTTATATGTTTTCTGGGACTAACCTATTAACAAGATGTCACAGTGCTAGTTGCCTGTTTTATTCTGTTTTTGGTTCCAAAAAAGCTAGAAAATGAATATTCTCGGAATTGGACGGGACAAAAGCCAAAGTCAATATTTCACCGAGGGGAACACGGAACCAGAAGACGAGACGGAGAAGGGACTCAAGGGGTTGTGGCCCCCTGGCTGCCAAAGTTAATATTTCACCGAGCTATAATTTTTTCTGATCATTTTGATATATTATACGTTTTTTTCGATATCGTATGCACAAATGGCGGCCATCTGAAGTTTTTATAACATTTTTTGCAAAATAAGTCAAAATTCAAGTTTGTTAATTTTCATGACAAGTGTATCACTAAATACAACTATAGTTGAAAGGATTTTATTTTTTGATTTCTTTACAATTTCATGCGACATGTTTTTGAAACTAGAAGGCGATTCGGGGTTGTGGTGGATTTTCTCCTGTCGCGGCAGAATTTTGGGCCTTTTTCCTGCCGCGGCAGAGAATTTCCGAAAAACATTATCCCGGTTTATGTCCCGAACCGGGACTAAAAAGGGACCATTTGGTCCCGGTTTATGGCATGACCCGGGACCAATGCTCCGCTGACCATTGGTCCCGATTCATGCCATGAACCGGGACCAATACCTCGAGATGAACCGGGACTGATGTCCTGGCGGCATGAACCGGGACCGATGCGTGGCATTGGTCCCGAATTGTTATTAGAACCGGGATCAATGGATTTTGGGGCTGGACCAAAGACCATTTTTCTACTAGTGCCTATGCCCGTCACTAGTATGCGTATAGTAGTGACGGGCAAAAGAGATGGATGTCATTGGTTGCGATCAAAGGCTGCAACCCTATGGGGTTTTGTAGTGACAAGCCTATTATCCTATTCTTCACTGGTTTGAATTTCGGTAACAAAAAATGTGATTTTCAGAAATATTTTAGATAGCACAATAAGATGTTATAAAAAATTAAATCCATCTCTATAAATATTTTAGATATCACAATAAGATGTTGTATCAATGATGCAGATTCATGTAATCCAATATTGACATAATATTTGCAAGAATAACACAATGACACGAGAACTTGGAACCTATCATAGACAGAAATTTGGCAGAGCCTCCTCTTTCCTTGCTTGAAGAGGACATAATCACGCGATTGTTAATGATGGATAGTTTCTTAATCAGTTGTCTAGCAAGACGTTTGAATCCTAAGAACAACAACACCACGGCACATGGAGAAGTCAACGACACGACACATCGAATTTTTTTTGCTACCACCTAAACATAACACCTATTGGAGTATCCTCTTCTACTACAAATCAACACACAAAAAGAAAACCTATGTCAAATCTCAAATTGACCACCATTCAAGCCAGTAGTTTTCAATACCAAACCTTCATGGATAAACGATGGGAGCACCAAATTAGCGGTTGATTGATTGTCTCGCAGAACACAACCCTGAGAGACGGCGTGCGACGAGGGCACTTTGGCATGTCCTTAACACAGTCAACGATTCAGTTTCTTGTAATTGCACTATACTAAAACAAAATTTTGTGTAGGACCTTTTTGTGATTAGACTGTAAAATACAAGCGACATTTTACATTCCAATTGCATCTTACAAGAGGCCTGATCCGGGGAGTTCTATTGGGGGCCTTCGTTCTAACAAAGGGCGCGGGGTACGGGAATTTCCCGGCAACAACATTGGCCTTGCACTCCTCGATACTCGTCCCCGACAGCGCCCTTACCTCCTTCTCGCTGCTGACCCTGATGACTACGGAACGCAACCTCAGCCCAGTTCGCGGGATGGCGAAGATGCTACCGCGTGGCCATGGTAGTTGGTCGCTTGGAGCATCCTTGAAATGATAAATCATGACTTTGCTTTATGAATCAGACTCCCTGTGTGAAGCAAAATATACATGAGGAGGTGCAATACCGCACGGTTGCTGGCCGGTGGAGGGACCTGCGGGGTCACGCCCGCGAGGCTGGAGAGGGAATCTCGAGCTAGGGATTGGGTCCTGGCAGTGCTCGGCCGGCGAGAATTGGGAGGAGGGCGCGTAGGGGACCAAGGCCAGGTGGAGCTTCACCGAACGGAAGGAGGTTACGACGTAAGGAGGCCAGTGGCGCTCTCATGGGAGGAGATCATGGCGGCGACGGAAGCTTGAAGGGCTAGGGAGGCGGGCGACGCTTCTGCTATCGAGTGTCGGTTATGCTGCTTATGCATGGGGCTGCAGGGACAGGATCGAGACGATCCAGAGGCATGCGTACGGGGTTGTGGTGTGCGTGTGTGGTGTGCCAGTTGAACCTGGGTTGGGTTGGTTTGTGGTGCACAGAGGAATGTGTTGTGTGCGTTGCGTGTTGGGTGCGTGCGTGTGTCCTGGTGGGAAGATATATCGGAAGGAAGCCGCATAAATCACGTACGGAGTACTGCAATTGCCCATGGTGCACAATCAGTTTCTTACTCAAACGAGTCCTTCATCACGTGCATATACTCAAGGCCGGTGGCGACCGCCTCTTCTCTCCCCGCGTGCGCGGAGAGAAGGCTCAGGCGGGAGATTCCGGCGGTGGTGATTCTCAGCCGACGGCCGTCCAAGAACCTGGCGTGAAACCCAGGAGCGGGGTGGGCGGAGGTGCGATGGTGCTGGCGTTAGCGGCGCGGCAGCAAGACACTATGGTCCGGCGGTGCCCTTCTTGGCCCAGATCTAGGCCCATTTGGTCCCCATCTGGGTTGGAAGGGGCCTGCTGCTGCGAGTTTCTATGTGGCTCCCTGGAGGTGGAGGATGGCGACGGTGCAATTGGGACGGTGGTGGCACTCGCGGCTGCCCTTGCTACAACATGGCCATGGGGGCTTTGCGGCCTAGCCGGGCCAGATACCTGGTGTGCCCCTGTTGCCGCGTACGGTCGGCTATTGCCACGGCAATGGAGGTAGTTCCCTCCCGCATGACTGAGATGCTACTACCCCCGTACCATTATCCCCTTACTTGAGCCTTGAGGTCTTGCGTGAATGTCCATAGAGAGAGGATGGAGATGGCGCCTTTCCGCGGTGGTGCGTTCAGGTTGGGTGGAGCATTTCAGACCATCCAGGGTGGTGGGTGGTGGGTCTTTGGGGGTGGGCGAAATCGATGTCGGCCCCAGCCGGCACTGACGCGGTGACGCCTGCAGGTGTCACCTTTCCTTCCTGAATGGCGTCTGGTACCTCCTCCCCCTCCGTGTACCGGGGAAAACCCTAGGACTAGTCCGGGCAGCAGCGTCGTTGTCGTTGCACTCCTTGCTGAAGGTGTTGCTTGGTACACGACGGTTCAAAATGCCAGTAGCATGGTGGGATCTTTCTGGTGGACGTAGCGGTAGAGGGTCGTCTTCTTTTTATTGATCTGCCAATGTTGGTATTTGTTTCTCTTTTGCTATTTTGTTTTCGGTTGTGCTTGGTTGTGCTGCGGAACCAACATATCCGTTGTATCGTGTGATTGCTATATAGGCGAAAGCCTGGTTCGAGGAGTACATGACTTTTTCTAAATCTCAATATTTTTTTACTCTCGTAATACGAGACCTTTTATAATTCTAACCGGTGATATCACCACATGCAATTTCATCCGGTCTCTCTCTTTTCTTTAACGCATCACTACAAGAGAAGAGACTGACGCCGACAGCCAAAGGCTACACCGACGGCTATTTGTCGGGCCGTCGGCGTAGGCCCCGATGCAGGCGGCCGAGCAAACTTGCCATCGGCTCAGGTTTTCCGTCGGCGTAGGGCGAGATAGGCCGACGGCAGCCACCTGCGTAGAACCTACGCTGACGGCTAGCTATTTTTTCTTTTTACCATATTAATCCTAAAATCATAACTAAATTATTCTAATTTATAAAAATACATATAATATATGAAAATTTGCAGAAAAATCAGATCTATCGATTTAAACTCAAATATTACATATTTTTTTGAATAAAAATAAAAACATTACATATAGTTTCGTATAACACATTTTTTTATTTTTCAAGTGTCAAAAATGGGTCGTTTTGTAAAGAAACCACCAAATGAAAGTTTGAAAATGGTATCACGTACATTTAAAAAAAATACTTGGCCACCTTTAATGGATAATTTTCCAACCGAGCTATCTTAAACCTTTCCGTCCACCTCTTGTGAAAAAGACAAATTCCTGCCAAATCGGTAGGAAGTGGGTCAGATTTGAACTACATGTACATGATCTGATGCTTATGATTTTTTGAAAAAATTATTTTAGATTCACAATATGCTATTTCATCAGAGATGCACTGCAAGTTTAGCAAGGCTCAGCCCGGAGCTAAGAATCTCCATGCTCGCCGTTTTAACCATAGTTTGAAACGGGCATAGGAAATTCAAAAACGATCTAAACAATGTAAAATATTCGCAATGTGTCATATTATATGACATATTTACAAGAAAAAATATCAAACTTGGAATATTGATTGCACCTCAAAAAAACCTTCATAGAAATGAGCTATCAGGTTTGAGATTTCATGACTTTCAGTCCAAACGACCAATATTATGGCTAGAATCACAGCATAGTTTATGATAATATGCTTATATTATGCACATATGTGCATCATGGAATGGCGAACAATGTTGTAGGAGAAAGTTTTCCTTTTCGTCACACCAGAAAGCCATTTTTCATTTTCCAAGTGTCAAAACGGGGTGTTTTGTGAAGCAACCACCAAATAAAAGTTTCAAAATGGTACCATCCTATTTTTCAAAAATACTGGGCCACCTTACATGGACAATGTGCCAACCGGAGTACATTAAACTTTTTCTTCCACCCCTCGTGAATAAGACAAATTCATGTAAAATCGGTAGGAAATGGATCATATTTGAACTACATGTACATGATATAATGCTCATGATTTTTTGGAAAAATAATTTTTAGGTTCTAAATATGCTATTTTATTAGAGATCCACTTCAAGTTTAGCGAGACTCGGCCTCGAGCTAAGACGTCGTTTTGACCATAGTTTGAAACGGACATAACAAATTCAAAAACGATCGAAACAATGTGAAACTTTCACGTGGTGTCATATTATATGACATAATTGCAAGGAAAAATATCAGACTTAGAATATTGCAAATATCTCAAAAAAAACTTCTCAAAAATAAGCTATCATGTTCGAAGTTTCTTGACTTTTATGCCAAACGACAATGTTATGGCTAGAATCGCTGTATAGTTTGTGATAATATGTACATATTGTGCACACATGTGTATCTTGGGATGATGGACAATGTTTCAGGGGAAAGTTTTTCTTTTCGTCGCACCAAAAGACATTTTCTATTTACGGAGTGCCAAAAACGGGGTGTTTTATGAAGCAACCACCAAATAAAAGTTTCAAAATGGTACCATACTATTTTTCAAAAATACGAGACCACCTTAAATTGACAATGTCCCAACCGGGGTATCTTAAACCTTTTTGACCACCCCTCGTGAAAAATTTATGTTGAATCGGTAGGAAGTGGGTCATATTTGAACTAAATGTACATGATCTAATGCTCATGATTTTTTGAAAAAATTATTTTAGGTTTATAATATGCTATTTCATTATAGATCCACTTCAAGTTTTCCTTTTTATCACACTAAAAAGCCATTTACTATTTTTTGGGTACCAAAACAGGGTGTTTCGTGAATCCTAACATAGTTTCGATTGGTCCAGTGTTAAAAATGAAGGAGATATGCCCTAGAGGCAAATAAGAAATAGATTTTTATTGTCATATCTCAATTAGTTCATAATAGTTTCATACCGTGCTATAACTGTATTAATACGAAATGTTAATACACGTCGGTATGTAAACAAACCATGTCTCTAGTTACCTCTAGCGAACTAGTTCATTGGTGATGAGGATGATCTAGGGTTTCGAGATCATGGATATTTATACGAATTGACAATGAGGTCATGTCTTGAATGATGTGATAGACAAACAACCCAACCAATTGTATCTTAATGAGATCTAGTTACAAAGTTCACCATTAATGATAAACTAAGGAAATCTCGCAACCTGATCCTTAGACTGTGATATAATGCAAACCACCGTTCTAGAGGGAGCTTAGATGGTTATCAAGTATCATATCGTGACTGAGTGATCGAAAAGGTGCCACTCAGGTTTCCCAAAGGGGCATGTAGAGGAGTACGTATCAAGACCATGATTTGCCCATCCATGTAACGGATAAATACATTTGTGGCCATCTTGGTGACGTTGTATTAGCGGAGCTTACAAGCGTGTGACTGGGTCACGGAATGCAACGACATGGAAATTAGAAAACAAGTTCATCGGTAACGAGATCAAACGAAGGTATGTAGATACCATGGATCAAATCTTGGGTGAACTAGGTATCAACTGGCAAAGGGAATGGGAAACGACATTTACGGTTCAAACGACATTATCATCATGGAATGCACATGGGTCATTATGGGTATCCTGATCTCTCTATTGATCTTTGATGGAGATCGTGTCTATGCAATTCCTGAGCCGTGGGGAAATACACTTAAGGGTACGATGAGCTAGAGATCCTCTGTAAGTTGGCATCACCATATGAAAGATAAAAGGAAACCAGAAAAGTTCCTTGAGAGAACCGGAATCGTTTCAAGAAAGTTCTGAAGTCGTTCTGAGGAAATCGAAAGGGAACTAAAAGATGTTTCGGGTCAAATCAGATTTTGTAATATGTGTTTACATGTTAATTAATGTAATTAATATTAAATATAATATTAAAATCTAATTTGAAGGGGTATTCCACTAATGGGCCAAACTTCCTAGGGAAAAAGGGCCCATGAGGGAAAACCGAAAGAAGAAAGGGCCAAGGGACAAAGGGCAAGCCTAGCTGCCTCAAGGAGGCCCACCTGGCCAGCCTTGGGTTGTGCGCGGGGTGGGGCCCACCCCTGGCCGACTGGCCCATGGTGCCCTAAGGGCCCATGCGCCTGCCCCTCTCTTCCTTCAATAGTCCCACATGGGAAACCTAAAGGGGGGGTACCCATGGGTGGGATTAAAATACACAATTTGATATGTTCTCTAAGGCATTTTTCTTTAGAGAATTCCTCCCTCTCTCTCTACATAGTTGTCTCCACGTGTTGGCACGGTCCCAAAAAAGGATTGTTCGCGCAAGAGATGACGCACATGTAGCACGCTGTTGCGCTACACGGATTCCAAGCCGGAGATCTACTTCCGCACTCCCGATAGGGATCAAGGAGTTAGAGGTCGTAATCATACACCGTATGTGTATGAAACCACGAGGGGCCTCACTTGAGGCACCTTGGATGTCATGAGCCGGAGCTGCTGCATGATGAAGAAGAAGCAAGGGGTGACCTACGAGGAGCTTCACGACCTTGAGGTCGGCTATGAGTTCGACTACTTCAACCACGTTCCTGTGGAAACGTTAACCGTGTATGGTCTACAAGGGTATGTATTCTATACGCTTCGGTTATTACTGCATTACTACATAGATAGATCTTAGAATTAGAGAGTTCCAACATATGAATTTTTTGTTTTCTACTATGGAACCCTTCAGTGGTATCAAAGTTGATCTATGCGTAGGAGTGTTGTACGGCCAGTACGCACAAGTATTGTGCGGGAATTGATCCCTTAGTTGTTACCCTCTAATGTGTACTTTTTTATATCGCAGTATTGTTTGATGAAGTGGCCCAGACCAACCTTACGTGTATTCGTATGTGATACTGGATCCACACTCAACATACGACTTGTTTCGTATAAGTGGCTAGCGGGTGTCTGTCTCTCATTCAATAGTTGATATAGCATTTACATTGGAGGGCCCCGAGAGGGGTGTAGTAGAGACAACTGTTGGATCCATGTTGTGGTTGGAAACTTCGTATATTAGAAATGGTTCTATTGCGAAAGCCCTAACAACCATGTAAAACTTGCAAAGATGAAGTAGAGGCGTCTAACTTTATTTTGCAGGAGGGCTTGTGTTATGATATGGTATTGGTTGTTATGAAGGTAAAGTAGTTTACTTTTATGTTAATAAGTAGTATAGTAATAGCCATCGTTCCGATGGACGACCTGCTGGTGGCGTCATGGACTTGGCGTTAAACTAGGGGCAAGATGGAGATCATGCCAAAGCACTCGATGGAGATCAAGGCGCAAGAAGGACCATATCATATCACAATAGACATGTGATGTTCATACCTGTTTTACATCTTATCATATGCTAGTATTAGATATTCAACAGTAGCAAATAAGCTAATCCCGAAATAATTCTAATGATAGTGTTCCCCTTGTATGTGCATGATACGTTGTAAACGTATCTATAATTTTTTATGTTCCATGCTTGTTTAGTATCTACTTTGCTTTGCTTGGTAAACACTTTGAGGTATTTTCATATGTTTTCTGGGACTAACCTATTAACACGATGCCACACTGCCAGTTCCCTGTTTTCTTCTGTTTTTGGTTCTACAAAAGCCAGAAATTGAATATTCTCATAATTGGACGGGACAAAATCCAAAGTCAATATTTCACCGAGGGGAACATGAAGCTAGAAGACGAGACGGAGAAGGGCCTCGAGGGGGTGTGGCCCCCTGGCTGCCTCCTCACCTTTCCTCTTCACCTATAAGAAGCCTCCTGATGAGAAACCCTAAATAATCCGGGAGAAAGCCATGAAAACCTCCACAGCGCCGCCATCACCGAAGGGGAGATTCGGGGGACAGAAAGTCTCTATTCCGGCACCCTGCCGGGACAGGGAATTACCCCCGGATCCATCTCCATCGATCTCCACCACCATCTCCATCGCCATTGCTGATTCCCATGATCATGAGGGAGTAGTTCTTCCTCGAGGCTAAGGGCTCTACCGGTAGCTATGTGTTCATCTCTCTCTCATGATCTTATTGAGATCATGAGCTTTGTAATCTATAGATCTATTCTGCTACTCAAGTGCTCTAATGAATCTCTGCTTATCCCCACGCGTGTGAAGTTGACAGTGTGCACACCATGTGGCACTTTGACTAAGGTTACATAAATACTTGTCTTGATTATAATTTGGAGTTGGATGTCTCTATGAAATTATGGTGTTTGTTGGAACCATCTAGCGCTCAAGGAGACAGTGTGGGGTTATCTAGATGGGGAAGGCGAACTTTGAGGAGTGTTGTTAAGCCCTACCATGGATTAGAATGTCCAACCGGAGAGTAGTTCAAAGTAGTATCATAAAGAGAAGATATTTATATGAGAATGTTCACTAGCAAAAGTATGATCCCTAGGCCTTGTTTCTAAACATTGAAACACCATTCACAACTAGATCTGTTACATTTTTGCTTTCTTCCATCTTTTTGCCTTTAGTCTTTTCTTCCCGCCAAGCTCTTTTCTGGCACCGTTGTCTTATATCCATACCACTTGAATTTCACTATCTCTTTGCCGAACTAGTGCACCTATACACCTGACAAGTGTATTGGGTGTGTTGGGGACACAAGAGACTTCTTGTATCTTGATTGCAGGGTTGCTTGAGAGGGATACCTTTGACCACTTCCTTCCTGAGTTCGATAAACCTTGGGTGATCCACATAAGGGAAACTTGCTGTTGTTCTACAAACCTCTGCACTTGGAGGCCCAACAACATTCTACAAGAATAGAAGTGCGTAGACATCAAGCTATTTTCTAGCGCTGTTGCCGGGGATTGAAGAAGAAGAAGCTCCCACGTCAACCACGCGCCATCAAAGCTATTTTCTGGCGCCGTTGCTGGGGAGGTAAGGTAAAAGGTGCTCACATACTCTGGCTACTAAGCTATCTTCTAGTACAGTTGCTAGTGTGTGAGTGCTCGAAGTTATTTCCTTTAGATTCTGCAATTATATCTTTTTGTTTCTTGTTTTTATTTTCACTAGTTAGGCTTAATGGAAAACAATAAAAAAATTAGAGAGCTTTATAGTATTTATCTTGAGTTAGCACATGAAGTGTTTGAAGAGAAAATTAAAAAACATATGGAACTTTATTTGAAGAGAAAATTAAAAAACCTATGCAACTTTAATAGCAATGTTATTAGTATGAATTCTCTGAACACCATCATTGCTAATTGTATGGAAAAGTTTAAGCTTGGGGAAGCTAGTTTTTATGGAAATGATCTTTTTAGTCCCCCAAGCACGGAGAAGAAAATTTACTTTGATGATACTATGCCTTCAATATATGATGATTACAATGATGAATATGATATTTTCAGTCCACCTATAATTGAGGATAAAATTAATTATGATTACAATATGCCTCATATATTTGATGATTATGGTGATAAGAATAATAATGATAGCTATTTTGTTGAATTTGCTTCCACTACAATTAATAAGAATGACTATGTTTATGTGGAGAGTATTAATTCTTTTATGCATGTGGCTCATGATAAGAATGTTTCATGTGATAGTTATATTGTTAATTTTATTCATGATGCTACTGAAGTTATTATGAGAGAGCGAAACATGGTTTTATGCATCTCAATAATATTAAGTTTCCCGTCTTTATGTTGAAAGTCTTGAAGTTGCACTTGTTTTGCTTTACTATGCTTGTTTCTTTGTGCTTTCATGACTTATTTCTTTACAAGATTCCTATGCATAGGAAGTGGGTTGACTTAAATGTACTTTGAATTTGCTTCTTGATGCTCTCTTTTACTTCAATTCATATTTCTTATGTGAGCATGTTTTCAAACTATCATGCCTAACTTAAAGGCGAAGAAAAATACTTCTTGGGAGATAACCCAATAGTTTTGTTGAGTCTTGGAAGTAATAACTTCTCCTTATCCTTTTTTTATTTGATTTTTGTGCCAAGAATAACCTCTAATGAGAGGGAAGTAAGATTTGGGGAAGTGCTGTCCTGAAATAGATTTTTGTGCTTCACTGTAGACATTCGTGAAAATCTCTATGTCAGATTGAGCTGTAATTTTTTGAATAAATCCCCTAGGCTGTTAGCTAACTTTCGCTAGTTCAACACTTTTTGATTTGAGCAATATAAGGTCTTCGAAAAAATCGCTTTTCACCTGCTGGTCTGTTTTGACAGATTTCTACCATTTGCATTTGCCTCTTTATCGATTTCTTTTTGGGTTCTTTTTGATGAATTGAGCTTTTTTAGGGAATTGCTACAGTAGCTTGTGTTTTTAATGATAGTTTTGCTGTTTTAAAACTAAAACCCAAAGGGTTATCATCTTTTGAATGCACTAATGTTGCTAATGAAGATTGTGTGAAGTTTTGGATGAAGGAAATTTAAGTGTACGGAAAGAATGATGTAATGAGATGAAGAATGGACAAAAGCTCAAGCTTGGAGATGCCACCCTGTATCACTCCAAGAAATATTTAGGAGGTACACACGTCAAAGCTTGGGGATGCCCAAGGCATCCCGTTCTTCATCAATAAAAATCTCAGGTCTTTCTAGACACTTTGTTTTTATTGTTTCATGCACTGTTGTGTTGTTCTTGGAGCGTCTTTGTTTTCGTTTTTAGTTTTATTTTCCTTGGTTTGCTGTAATAAGTTGGTTAGATCCCAGCACTTCTTTTGGAGAGAGACACACTCTGCTTTCATTGTTTAGAACAATCTAGTTTTCATTCTTATTGTTTTGTGGGTATTCTCTTTTGCTAGCACTGTGTTTAGCCTTAGTTTTCTTCTGCTTTCAGCTTAGAACTTTTTAGTTCTTCTTTGTGGATTTGTGAGACAAGCTCACTGATCTTTATTTATTATTATCTTTGTGAGTTGTTTTCAAATAAGTTGATTTGGATTGGAAAAAGAGTAGGAAAGTTCATGCTTAAGTGGTATAAAAGGGGCTTGTTTTGGACTGTGGCCTAGACTTTATCATGTCATGCTTGATATTGTTTTGGCTTTATGCTTAGTGATTTTTGCTATAGCATGACATGTTATAAACAATTGAGATTGCTTAATGTGCCTTAAAAGAATCATGCGTTGTTTTAGCATATTAAAGCATAATATTGTGGTATTCTCCTTTAATGCTTTATTTGGGTTGACTTGGCGCATGCCCACACCATGTTAAGACTATACCAAGTCACCATAGCCTCTATGATCATTTAGTTTTTGTCTTGTAATATCACTTTATGCTTTAATTAATGATGTTTTGTCGCTCTGCATGATTATGGCTATTATTGCTCTCTTGGTTGGTCGCTCCCAGTCTTTTGCTAGCCTCCATACCAAGTATGAGTTCCACTCATGCATCTAACTCCAAATAAAACCAAGTTATTCCAAAGAGTCGACCATACCTACCTATTAGCATTTGCTATTTCAAGTATATTCTTGTTTTTATCTACCTTTCGAATTAAACTTGCTATGTGAAAATTAGTGATTAAAGCTCTCACGAACTTGATGGCACACTTTACTTTTCTTGACCCTAATAAACTCGAACCATTATGTCATCTATGTTGTATATGCTTGCACTTATACGTTGGGATTAGCAGAAACATGCTATCATGGGAACGCTTTCAACATTGCACTTGTACATTGTACCCAGTTGATACCATGCTCTTTTGTTTATGGATGTCGTCGGTGTGAAATGAAAGGGGAGCTTGTAAGTCCATGGAGTTATGTATGTGTGTTAGAGAAACTTGCAGCATCACCATAGTGAGAAATCTATGAAGCATTCTTTTTATAAAAAAGAGATCAAGATTGAGAAAAAGAAAAAAAGATGAGAAAAGAGGAAAGATAGAAAAAACACCATTTTCCCATGGTAAATAAGAAGATTATTGAGATGCTCATTGTCTGCTTGCCTTGTCATTTTGATTATGGGATAGCTCCTGTATCATGTGCAAGGGGTACCCCGTTGGCAGTTCTCTATGATACACATGTACTTACTATGACAAGAACTTACCGGTAACTAAACTTGAGTAGCATGAGGAGCGACCCTCGTATTCAAGGGACATGAGATTGCAAACTTATACTTTGTCAAGCATATACTCCATAGTTTGTTCACATTAACCTTAATCACTTCAAGATACTTATGATAGGGGCAATGAGAGCTGGAAGCTAATAAGTACCATACTTTTTGGAAGCTCTTTATGAGACTTGAATCTCTGCTTCCTTCTATGAAGGCCTTTCTTTTAATTTTATGTCGAGTCTCCATCTTCTATCTTTATGCACTTATTGAGAGAGCATAGTGGCCATTCTTAGTTTTATGTGCATTGTCCCAAGACTTGTTGATTGATTCATAACTTTGATATTGCTTGTTCTTAAACTATTTGTATCTAGTCACCCTTATGAACTTTGAAGGTGTCCTATGCATTTATGTTTTGCTACTCCAGGAGGGACAAGTTGAATGCCACTATGCTATGTTTTCTATATGTGAAACAAACAAAACGCCTTTCAATGCATTGTTATTCATGATCTTTGTTTGTACATTTTCATGTTACAACATAGTTACTATGTCTTATTGTTAAAACTTCATCTTTCATGCTCATGTTTAGAGTACTTTGATCCTAGCTTTCATGCTTTGCAAATGGTTTAATCAAGATTGTGATGGTGCATGTCACCTCAAAAATTATTATTTTTTATCACTTACCTACTCGAGGACGAGAAGGCGTTAAGCTTGGAGATGTTGATACATTGTAAACGTATCTATAATTTTTGATGTTCCATGCTTGTTTAGTATCTACTTTGCTTTACTTTCTAAATACTTTGAGGTATTTTTATATGTTTTCTGGGACTAACCTATTAACAAGATGCCACTGTGCCAGTTGCATGTTTTCTTCTGTTTTTGGTTCCAAAAAAGCTAGAAAATGAATATTCTCGGAATTGGACGGGACAAAAGCTAAAGTCAATATTTCACCGAGGGGAACATGGAGCCAGAAGACGAGACGGAGAAGGGCCTCAAGGGGTTGTGGCCCGCCTGGCTACCTCCTCGCCTCGTCACTTCGCCTATAAGAAGCCTCCTGATGAGAAAACCCTAAATAATCCGAGAGAAAGCCACGAAAACCTCCACAGCGCCGCCATCACCGAAGGGGAGATTCGGGGGACAGAAAGTTACTATTCCAGCACCCTGCTGGGATGGGGAATTGGCACCGGAGCCATCTCCATCAATCTCCATAACCATCTCCATCGTCGTTGCTGATTCCCATGATGATTAGGGAGTAGTTCTTCCTCGAGGCTAAGGGCTCTACTGGTAGCTATGTGTTCATCTCTCTCTCTATGCATGATCTTATTGAGATCATGAGCTTTGTAATCTATAGATCTATTCTGCTACTCAAGTGCTTTAATGAATCTCTGCTTATCCCCACGTGTGTGAAGTTGACAGTGTGCACACCGTGTGGCACTTTTGCTAAGGTTACATAAATACTTATAATTTGGAGTTGGATGTCTCTATGAAATTGTGGTGTTTGTATGAACCATCTAGCGCTCAAGGTGACAGTGTGGGGTTATCTAGATGGGGAAGGCGAACTTTGAGGAGTGTTGTATAGCCCTACCATGGATTAGAGTGTCCAACCGGAGAGTAGTTCAGAGTAGTATCATGAAGAGAAGATATTTATATGAGAATGTTCACTAGCAAAAGTATGATCCCTAGGCCTTGTTTCTAAACATTGAAACACCGTTTGCAAATAGATCTGTTACATGTTTGCTTGCTTCCATCTTTTTGCCTTTAGTATTTTCCTCCCGTCAAACTCTTTTCTAGCACCGTTGTCTTATATCCATACCACTTGTATTTCACTATCTCTTCACTGAACTAGTGCTCCTATACACCTGACAAGTGTATGTGGTGTGTTGGGGACACAAGAGACTTCTTGTATCTTGATTGCAGGGTTGCTTGAGAGGGATACCTTTGACAACTTCCTCCCTGAATTCGATAAACCTTGGGTGATCCACTTAAGGGAAACTTGCTGCTGTTCTAAAAACCTCTGGACTTGGAGGCCCAACAACTGTCTACAAGAATAGAAGTGTGTAGACATCAAGCTATTTTCTGGCGCCATTGTCGGGGATTGAAGAAGAAGAAGTTGCCACGTCAACCACGCGCCATCAGTGCACCACCAAGAGAGTTTGCCGTTATGAAGGCAGCAGTGACAGTTGGGGGCTTGAAATATCTACGTTCGCATATAGTTGGTGTAAGCCATGCTGCACTGCAAATACACACAAGTTAGATTTGGCGAGCCTAGCATGTGTAGACATGGCCTCGGAACATAAGAGACTGAAAGGTCGAGCATGAGTCACATGGTTGATGTGATTGACATTGGGGAATGTCTACCTTTGAAACTGCATTGGCGACCGTGACGATCGGGGGTGGTGTGGCAGATTGGGATCATGTTATCACTAAAATCGTCTAGGGGATGACAATTTTAGTGGGAGCTCAATTAGGATTGAACTCATATCATGAACTTAGTCTAGAGTTCTGTTTGCAAATATCTTAGTAGATCATGGCCTGTCCCATTGATGTCCTTTGTGACCATGGGAAATTTATTGATTGATGTGGAACTTAGCAAAAAAGTCCAACTTCATATATTAATACCCATGCCTGAAAGGTGATCTTGTCTTCTTGATACAATGACCATTGGGAGATAATCCGATGACTCTACAATGTTTGTGTTTTCTACATAACCATCCAATAAGCCATTCTCTATTCGATGGAGAGTTGGATAGTAATCTTGTATTTTACAAGATCAGGCACATAAAGTATGAGCCGTTGGATTAGTTTTCCTCCATGATGGATGAAAGATAATATTTGAGAAACACTTAGCGATCTTGCATTAGAGTTGTCAACTCTCAAAAGGGCTTGATTGAAATGGAGGTCATTAATGAAAAAGGTATATGTTACAAATACAAAGTTATAAATGTAATTCTTGCAAAACTCGTTGCAATTTACATAAGTATTGGATGCTTGTCCCATTTTGTGAAAACAGGATGGTCTGCTTGAGAATTGCTGGAATTGAGGCAATGTGTCTTGATGACAGCAAGCAAAACAGTTGATGG
This sequence comes from Avena eriantha, assembly GCA_910589775.1. NCBI lineage: Eukaryota > Viridiplantae > Streptophyta > Magnoliopsida > Poales > Poaceae > Avena > Avena eriantha. Next base: position 37,497,928 of record OU342745.1, on the reverse strand, counting down.
CTGACATCACCCCTTTCCTCACAGGTTTATCATTTGGATTAGTGGACTTGAATATAATTTTGCAATCCTTGTTTGTGTCTCTTGCTTTTGGCGAGACGATTGTTCATATGAATAAGTTACAAGCCAGTTGTACTGTTCTTATCAATAATACCTTTATGGTCACCTTATGATTATAAATGAGTTATTCTCATCACTATGTTAATGATAATAGTTTAAACATTTATAAAGGATTAGAATACTAAAAGATATCCAAAGTTTAATAATGACATGACACTATAGTTTAAGTCATTTTGGTTACTGCATGTTGTTCATTATAAATGAAGATCGGGGTCTTAGATGCTTAATCTAGAGACTTTGCAAAACCATGCCTCGTCGGGCAGAATGACTAAAACTCCACATTGTGGTAAAACGGTAATGATGTATCGTATTTTCAACAAATAGTTGAAATCATTATTTATACTTCATGTTGAAATTTATACATAGTGATGTATCATATTTTCGACAAATAGTGGAAATCATAATTTCACACTTCATTGTGGATTTAAGTGAATATGATCATTTTCTTAATGAAACATAAGTTTGAAATTGTTTTGAATTGTTCAAAGATTTCAAAGTGAAGGAGGATATTGAATTAACAAGAATACAAAAGTCTCTTCGATTTGATCGACATGACTAAAGTATTTATTTTAATTTTAGCATAAAAGGACATGTGAAATAGGTTTCATAAATTATGATAATAGGGCAAATTCAAAGTGTATTCAAATGTATAAATATCATAATCATTATCGGGTTATAGTTATCATTTAGAGTTAGAGATTGAAATGAGCAAACACTCGGTTGAAATACAAAGGAACATCTAAAGATTCGTGGAAACAACACCATAAGAGTTATGGCATGTTCGAGTTTCTAGAGGTTTCGATAATTCTAAATCGTGGCGAATAAACAAGTCTTTTTAGCGTATTCTTAGGTAACTATGAATACATGTTCCACAAGGGGCAGACCTGCTATTATCCAAAGTTGATGTGTCTTGGTGAAGATACAGGTGGAAGAGAGTAAAAGATCAAAACAAGGTATTTGACCTTACCTCCTGATTATTGAGTAGCGCAGCAAAATTTGTTTCATGAAACCGAACTCTACAAATAGAGGAGAAACTAATGATAATGATCATAAAGTTTCAGTGAATACTTTTACTAAAGAAAGTAGGATTCAACAATATATACTCTACAAGTTCGTGGAATTATATTATTGATTCACTTGTCATGTTTATGAACAAGACATTCCTACAAATTACAAAGAAGCGTGATGGACCTAAGTGTGAGAAATGATTAGGAGTCATAAAATCCTATATTAAGTTACATTTAGAGATTCCAAAGTAATATGTTACTTGATCTTATTAAGTAAAGAAGTTTACTTGATATTTCTGAATTACTTCAAAGTCATAAGATGGAAATGAAACTTAATGGAGACGTAAAGCTCAATTTGCCACAAAGTATGGACACATTCAAGGAGTTGACTACAAATCTAGCGATGCTTGAGTCTATTGGATATACACCAGCAATATATGGATATTGAAGTCTCGTAACTGGAATTCTCGATTTGATGGTGATCAAAGAATTTTGGGTGTCCAGGATTATCAAGAGGACCTGCATTTAAGTGGAGCTAATTAGCTTGGCCAAATCTTAATATGTAAGAGACATATTATGAGTGGGAGCTAAGTGAAATCCCTGGATCTCATATACGAATGCCATATTTGAGTGGGAGCGTGAACTCATTCTCAATTATGTGGACAACATATATGAATGATGTGATTTGTATTGATAACATTTAAGTTAGTAAATATGAATGAAGTTTAACAAGTTATTAAACGACGAGATCTATCGATATAGATTGGTAAGTTTAATAAACATCATAGTCGGATGCTTCCTGGACTTGATTCTACAGATGTACAGAATATCCTAGATAAGATTCTGAAGTAGTTCAGAATGGAACAAGGAAAAGAAAGAGGTTCTTACTTGTATGAAGCATTGAGTTAGTATTTACAAGCATGGTTAGAAGAAAGAAAGAGATGTGTTGCATCTCCCATGCCTCAGTCATAGGTTCTTCCATACAACCATATTGTATACTCGATGTAATGTGAGCCGAGGTTCTGGTTGGAAGGACAAGCTCTTAACTATAATAACATGTCTTGAAGTGATTCTTGAGTTAATCATTGAACTAGACTTAAGTTTGTCCTTAAATGGCAAGAAGCAAAGTAAGGCGCATAGTTGCATTTCATGCACTAGGATCAACATAGATATAGAAGTATAAGGGATCCATCAGACATGATGTATATTGTTGTGGTGGGACTAGTTTGTCTTTATGAAGAGGGTGTGTCCCAGGGCACAGTGCCCATGAGAAAGCTCATTGTGGCTGATCTAACGTCATTGCTGGCTCCTGGATACAGACCTCACTCTGTTTCCATAACTACTATATATACACACAAGGGAGTATGGAGTGTGTTTCAAAGTTTACGTGGCAACAGTGAAAACGACTATCACGGTAAACACTAGAAACAAAGTCTTACTTTGTCACCAAAACAATACTTCAACCCATTATAAGATAATGGTATGAATGTCAAAGTTAGGAATACATTAACGATTTTCAAAGACATAATGATCTGGTAAAATAGAACATGGATAGGACGTTTTCCATAAGCATACATGATCAGTAAACGCATATGTGATATGGTTTATGATGAGTAAAATGCAAGCTAGATTATTTGTACTCTAGTGCAAGTGGAAGACTGAAGGAGATATGCCCCAGAGGCAAATAATAAATAGGTTTTTATTGTCATATCTCAATTAGTTCATAATAGTTTCATACTGTGCTATAACTATATTAACATGAAACGTTAATACACATGTGGTATGTAAACAAACCATGTCTCTAGTTACCTCTAGCGAACTAGTTCATTGGTCATGAGGAAGATCTAGGGTTTCCAGATCTTGGGAATTTATGCCAATTGACAACGAGGTCATGTCATTAGTTGAATGATCTGATAGACAAATAGCCCAACCAGTTGTATCTTAATGAGATCTAGTTACAAAGTTCACCATTAATGATAAACTAAGGAAATCTCGCAACATGATCCTTAGACTGTGAGATAATGCAAATCACTGTTCTTGAGGGAGCTTAGATGGTTATCAAGTATCATACCGTGACTGGGTGATCGAAAAGGTGCCACTTAGGTTTCCCAAAGGGGTGTGTAGAGGAGTACATATCAAGACCATGATTTGCCCATCCATGTAACGGATAGATACATTTGTGGCCATCTTGGTGACATTGCATTAACAAAGCTTGCAAGCGTGTGGCTGGGTCACGAATGCAATGACATGGAAACGAGAAAACAAGTTCATCGGTAATAAGATTGAACGAAGGTATGGAGGTACCGTAGATCAAATCTCGGGTGAACTAGGTATCAAGTGGCAAAGGGTATGGGAAACGACATTTACGGTTCAAACGACATTATCATCGTGGAATGCATAGGGGTCATTATGGGCATCCTGGTCCCGCTATTGATCATTGATGGAGATCATGTCTATGCCATTCCCGAGCCATGGGGAAATACACTTAAGGGTACGATGAGCTAGAGATCCTCTATAAGTTGGAATCACCATATGAAAGAGAAAAAGAAACCGGAAAAGTTCCGTGAGAGAAGAGGAATCGTTCCGGGAAAGTTCTGAAGTCGTTCGGAGGAAATCGAAAGGGAACCGAAAGGTATTTCAGGGCAAATCGGATTTTGTAATATGTATTTACATGTTAATTAATGTAATTAATATTAAATATAATATGAAAATCTAATTTGATGGGGTATTCCACTAATGGCCCAAAGTTCCCAGGGAAAAGGGCCCATGAGGGAAAACCAAAAGAGGAAAGGGCCATGGACCAAGGTCTAGCCGCCTCAAGGGGGCCCACCAGGTGAAATGGATTGTATGGGCACCTAGAGGGGGGTGAATAGGTGCTACTTAAAATTTTAATGCTTTTTCAATTTTAGGCTTGACACAAAAGGTAAATTCTCGGCGTCTTGGCGAACTTGGCGTCCGGGGTCGGGGTCGGGGCCTTGGCGAACTTGGCGTCCGGGGTCTCGGCGTCTTCAGAGCTTGGCGCTCTACGGTTTGCCCTATGGATCTAGGAAGGTCTTGTCGGTGTACTTGGAGCATCGTTGAACAAAGTCTCGGCAACGTGTCGGACCTTGTCGATGGCAAAAACATGAACACGGTCATCAGTGGTTATCGGGGCAGAATGCATCAACGCACGGGAGGATGGGGATAGTCTAGTCGTTCCGTACCACCAGAAAAACATCATGTGCACCTTCACTGTCTGCCAACATAAACAGGGGACGGCCCCAAGGGCAAGCCCGACGGCGGACAGACATGGCAGCGTCGGAATGAAGCAGGCGACCCCGGTTGGCTGGAGAGAGGTACGGAGGCGAGCGCGGCCTGGCGGAAGGAAGGCTGAGGTGGCGCTCTAGGGCGGCACCATGGCCTGGGGCAGGGTCGGCGCGATGCCGAAGGCGGCAGGAGGAGGCGAGGAGAAGCAGGGCCGTGGAAGGATGCGGCGGCCGGACTCGAGCGGCCAGAGGCAGCGTTGCAGGGACACGGGCGCGCTGGCCGGCGGCGGGGTCGACTGTGAGATCGGGCAGCGGCGCCAGTGCTTGTGTGCGAGGTCCCGCGAGGTGGTGGGGATCTTGGGCAGCCGTAGATGGTGACGTCGCCTATCGTCCTAGAGGCCGCGGGGCTCCGGTGAGGGTGGTCTCGAGCTGGTCGAGGGAGGCGAGCTCGGCGACGACGGAGTAGCGGCCGACGCGGGGGATGAGGTCGGCGAGGGAGGCGGCCTTCCTCGGGGAGGAGGACAAAGCGGCCGGCTCGAGGAAGGCGGAGGGGCGGCGGCCGTCGAGGTGGGGCCGGCAGGCGGCAGCGGAGATCGAGCCGAGGGGAGGGAGGAGGAAGGCCGGGAGAGGCACCGCCGGCGAGGAGAGGACGGCGGGGACGACGGTGGCGCTCGGCGGCCGGGGCGCTCGCGGGCAGCAGCTCGGGGAACCGGGTCGCGGCCGAGCGGGGCGGTGAGGAGGAGGCGGGCCACCGGCGAGCGGGGGAGGTAGCGGAGAGGGCGGCGGGGCGCACGGCGGCAGCGAGGAGAGAGCGGCCTCGGGGACAGAGGGAGCGGGGACGGGGGAGGAGAGACGCGGGGAGAAAGAGAGAGAGAGACAGGCGCGCGGGGCGGCCGCGTCTCCCGCGTGGGTGGGGCCAGCGCGGTTGGTGGGGTGCGTGCAGGTGGAGGGTGGGCCTGGCCAGGGGAGCGGGGCGGAGAGCCCGAGGCAGGCGGGACGGCCTCGTGCGGGACGTGGCGAGCGGGAGAAAGGGGTTGGGGGCGCCCTGTTTGGTGGCGGCTAGGCGGGAGACGGCGGTGGCGTGGGTTTGCACGCCCAGGTAGTTGGCGGTCGGGGTGGTGGTGGTCCAGGGCTGCGCGGGCGGGGTTTTGGGGCAGGAGGCGCAAGTGGCGTCGGCAGAAATGAGGGAGGGAAAATTTGGTGGCTGGCTGCGATGTGGGTCTGGGGTGATTAGGTGGAGGGAAAAGGGTGGGGCTGGTGAGGTGGCGAGCACCGATTGGTGCAGGTGAGGTGGAGGGGCTGGGTAGGAAAAAGGGGTAGTGTATTTGGTAGAAAAAGGTTTGGTGTTAGACGGATAGGGTTTTATTTTGGAAGTGGTCGGCTAGGCTTTCGAGCCTGGTTGGCTGCCTCCCCAAATAATTTAAATATTTTATTTATTTAAAACGGGGCTTTTGAAATCCGTTGGTAGACAAAACAAAATATTCCGGAGACCCGGGTTTTGATTTGAAATAAGGACGAGGCGTTTAGAAAACAAAAATAGGCTTTTCGAAAATAGTTTAGGCAAAACAAATGGTCGATGATGTCGATGCTCAAATGCAAGGTGGCATGATGACATGAGCATGTGGTCATGATGATGCAATGCACAAAAACAACGCGATTTTCTAGTAGTGATTTTAGCGGGATGCCACAGCCGATCATGGACCGGTATACCTTTTGGTCCACATCTTTACCGTGGGGGTTAAGTTTAAGGTGACATTTTGTTTGCATCGGAGTGGTGACACCATTAATACGCATCATCTTGAATAACTTGAGCATTTCTTGGATGTATTTATCTTGATTGATGAAGGTTCCTTCTCTAAGTTGCTTGAAAATTCATCATTAAAAGCTTTATTAGTAGAGCCAAAGATGATGTCGTCTACATATAGTTGGCATACGAAGAGCTCCCCCTTAACCGTCTTAGTAAAAAGAGTGGGATCGATTTGCCCAACTTCGAAGCCACGGTCTAGCAAAAGCTCTTTAAGGTGCTCATACCACGCACGTGGGGCTTGTTTAAGGCCATAGAGTGCCTTATCGAGTTTGTAGATATGGTTCAGGAAGTTAGGATCCTCAAATCCTAGGGTTTGCTTTACATATACCAACTCATGTAGAGGACCATTAAGAAAAGCAATTTTAACGTCCATTTGCTGCAATTTAAAATTATTATGGCCAGCATAAGCAAGAAGGATACGGATGGACTCAAGCCGATCCATAGGAGCATAGGTCTCGCCGAAGTCAATGCCCTCAACTTGGGAATAGCCTTGTGCCACGAGTCTCGCCTTGTTCCTCACAACAATGCCATCCTCATCTTGCTTGTTTTTAAATATCCATTTAGTGCCGATAACATTGCGGCAGTCCTTGGGCTTCTCCACTAGTTTCCAAACCTTATTGCACTCAAAGTTATTCAACTCTTCATGCATAGCAACAACCCAGTCTGGATCTTCAAGAGCTTCAAACACTTTCTTGGGTTCCACCATTGAGATGTGGGCTTGATGCTCACCAAAACTTGCCAAATCCCTTCTTGTGGAAACTCTTCGTCGAAGATCACCTACAACTTTGTCAAGAGTATGACCCCTTAACTCAAGGTTCCGATCAGCACGAGCCTTGCGATGAAGTTCAATAAGCTTGTTGTCCCTTGGTGGAATAGTTTCATCGCTTGTGTCTTCGTTGGAATCATTTGCTTGACCTTGATTAGTAGCCTGATTATCAGTAGTAGGAGATGACGAAACTTGCCCTTGAGGTGGATCAACAGCCGTAACAGGAGGCTGCCGATCATCAGGAGTTTCAGGGCCAGATAATTCGGCCGAGGGTGAGGCCAGATACTCCGGCCTAGGAGAACCTGAAACATCTTCACCAGGTTGCCTGGAGCTTGCCTGAATTGGCGAGGGGCCGGATAACCCGGGGTCAGCCGGAAAATCCGGCCTAGGGCTTGCAGCTGTTTCTTCAATATGAGGAGCAGTTTGGTTGTCAGTGGAGTGGTGGCCGAATAAACCGGTGTCGACTGGATAATCCGTCCTGGAGAATTCAGGAGCATGTTGACCTTCAGCATTTGGTGGAGTTGGTGTAGAAGTTACTCCCGTGGTTGGAGCATGTTGAGTCTGTGTAGATGAGGGCTCTTCATGAGTAGAGCATTGTCCTTCCCGATCCGCCACAAGGGGTTCCTCAATGGGGCGGAAAAATCCCACGCCCATTCTTCTTATGGCATCTTGGGGTATTTCAACATTTGCATCATAAACATCAACTTGCCTCGCACGGGAGCCATCATTTTCCTCGAACACCACACTACAAGATTCTACAACAGTTCCGGAGAGCTTATTGTAGCCTCTATAAGTGTGGGATTCGGCACCATAACCAACAAAAATACCTTCTAAAGCCTTAGACTCAAATTTAGATAAACGAACTCCCTTGATGAGAAAGAAACACTTACACCCAAATACCCGAAAGTATGAGATGTTTGGCTTGTTACCGGTAAGTATTTCAAACGGAGTCTTGTCCAAGATTTTACGGAGGTATAACCGGTTGGATGAATGACAAGTGGTAGAGATTGCTTCAGCCCAGAAGTTATATGGATACTTGAATTCAGCTAGCATAGACCTTGCCATATCCATTAGAGTCCGGTTCTTCCTCTCGGCAACACCATTTTGTTGAGAGGTGTACGCAGTGGAAAATTGATGTCTTATCCCGTCTTCACTTTGGAATTCATTTAAGGTGTAGTTCTTGAACCCGGAGCCGTTATCACTTCTTATTGCCAGAATAGGGACATTGTGTTGACGCTGAACCTCGTTGGCGAAGTCGATGACCGTTTGTTGAGTCTCGCTCTTCAACTTGAAGAAATAGACCCAAGTGTATCTTGAGTAATCATGAATGATCACAAGGCAGTACTTCTTCCCACCGAGGCTTGCATGAGATGGAGGTCCAAAGAGGTCCACTTGAGGAGCTCTAAGATCCTTTTTGACGAAATAATAGTCTTCCTTCGATGAGGAGAGTCATGCATTTTCCCTTCAACACAAGCCCTACAAACACGATCTTTGGCAAAGGAAACATTTTCTTTTAGACCAAGAATGTGGCCATCCTTGTGGAGACTTTGCAAAGTTCTCATATTGATGTGGGCTAGTCAGCGATGCCATAACCAACCCGCGTCAGCCTTTCCAAAAAGATACATCGGGCCTGTAGTGGTTTTCCCCGAAAAGTCCACAATGTACAGGTTATTTTCGACATATCCCATGAAAGCGACTTTTAGAGACTTGCTCCACAAGAGTACCACCAAATCAGCATCAATAAAAACTGCAAAGCCCATCTTACCAAGGGCGTGAACTGAAATTAAATTGTAACCGAGGGTCTCAAGAAGCATGACGTCCACGAGAGAGATATCGTGAACCACCACAACTTTGCCGAGACCCAATACCTCAGATTTTGACTTGTCACCATAGGAGACGGTTATATGATCATGATTTGTCCGCATCTCTGTGATGATCTCCTTGCTTCCAATCATGTGACTCGTGCATCCGCTATCGAGTACCCATTTAGACCCACCGGAAGCATAACCCTGCAAGAAAGTTACTTCTTGGTTTTAGGTACCCATTTTTCAATGGGTCCTCTCATGTTAGTGACAAGGGTCTTGGGGACCCAAATAGACCAAGGAATGTAACAATCATAAGGTCCTACATAACTAGCATAAACATCACCATAATCATCACAATATAGCTCAAAGTTAGGATTGTTGAAATGGATCGTATGGGCACCTAGAGGGGGGGTGAATAGGTGCTACACCAATTTTTAATTCTTTTTCAATTTTAGGCTTAGCACAAAGGGTAAATTCTCTAGATAAACTATTAGGTGGAATTTCCCTATATGCAAACCTATCTACTAGCAAGTAAAGAGCGAGTGGAAGAGGAACTAGTAAACCGAAGTGAAGCACGCGGAGACACAGGATTTGTTTGACCGCAGTTCCTTCCTTGTTAAGGGAAGTATGTCTGCGTTGGAGGGGTGGGCGGTACTAAGACCACCACGCCACAAAAGGCCTCACCCCGTTCTCCGATGGATCTCGCCACAACAGGCTGATCCACCTTCCACTATATGTACCCTTCGAGGCGGGCACCGACGCCTTTACACAACTAGCGGGGCAACAACTTGGAGGCTCCCGAAATGACAACAAGCTGCCACAAGAACAAACTTATCAAATACAATAAACAAGATCTAGGTATTGACAGGAATACTAGATTAGGGATTTCTCCAAGTGAATGGAGAGGAGTTGAAGCGCTTGATTCTTGATGATGATGAACTTCTCCTCCTTCAATTCCACCAAAGATCAAGACCTTCGGGTGGTTGAAGTGGGAGATCGAGAATGAGAGCTCTTGCACAATGTCTGGTCAATTTCGAATGAATCAAGAGATCCGAACGTTGGGGAAGAAGGAGTACTTATACCCCCTTCTGAAACCAGCCGTTGCACACTTTGGGGGCCAGATTATCCGGCCCAAGTGAGGGCCGGATTATCCGGCCTGGGGAAAACACTGCCCCAGACTCGGAATATCCGGTAGATAATCCGCCCCCTATCACAGAGACACGCCGAGCTTGCCCTTAATCAACTTCTGGGGGCCAGATTATCCGGTCCTATGTGAGGGCCGGATTATCTAGCCTGGGTAAGAAAAACCGCCCCAGTTCAGATTTTCGGGAGAAAATCCGACCGGATACCATGCGACGCGCCTTGGACGCTTTTGCTCGAAAACTGGGGGCCGGATTATCTGGCCCTTGCGACACCCGGATTATCCGGCCTAGGGAGGAAAAACCACCCCAGTTCAGATTTTCTGGGAGAAAATCTGACTGGACACTGAGCGACGCGCCTTGGCTTCCTTGAGAGATGAGGTAGGCCGGATTATCCGGCCCTTGGTGGGACGGATTATCCGCCCCCCCTCAAAACTTCCTGCACACTTAGCGCACGTGAAAAGTCTCCATAGTATTGTTATCTAACACGCAAAACATAGGAAAACATGAAATGTTCTTTCAATCTCCCCCTTTTTGGTGTTAGATGACAATACCAGGATTTGTAGGAGAAAGACACAAGACAAACAGAGATAACTATGAAAGGGACTCCCCCTCAATGTGTGCATAATAGAGTTTTGCATTGGAATACAAATCCACACAAATAGGTGAATCTATTCCATAGACATAAGAGCAAAAACACATACCACCGAAGTAGAGAATAGGCATCCTTGACATAAATCACAATTATTACCGGATAACCATTATGAGCGCGCGCCTTCCGTGATAAACCTCTAGCAATAGGATATGAATAGGTAGAACCATAAGCATAATCCATGATATGAAGTCCATAGGCATCATCCAGACAACCACATAAAGTCTCAAACAACCACAAATCACGAATTTAAAGTTCAACACTAAATGGGCATAAGCAAGAAATAACGAATAGAAAAGTGCAAGTGCTTATGCCCGACCCATGCAAATCCACGGACATCCTAATAGAACTACTTCTCCCCCTTTGGCATCGAGACACCAAAAAGGGAGAAGAGCGATGCTAGCGCCCCATGGGATCACTCATCGTAGTCCTCGTCCTCGTCCTCTTATTCATTCTCTTCCTCATCCTCATCTTCAAGTTCCTCAGTGTCACCTTCCTCATCTTCATCATCAGCAGCGGGCGCAGAAAGGAACAAGTGACGCTCTAGCTCACCATAGTTCAGCCCGCCGAGCATACAGAGTGGGAGGTGTAGGAGCTGGAGGAGCACCCGAAGCGCCGGACACGTGGTGGAGAATGAGCTGCTGGGAGTGAGCCAACTCATGGCGCTACCTGTATGCCTTGTACTGACCCTTGCGCGTGTCCACGCCCATGTAGAGAATGTGACGCTAGAACCAGTTCAGCTGCTTGATATCACGGGCCACGGGAGGCACAGGGGGCCTGCGAGCATCCCTCATGAGGCCCTCATGAGCAGAGGAGGGGTGTGAGGTCTTCCGAACCTTGTTGTATATCTTCTTGGCCTTGTGCATCGAGTCAATGTGGAACTCCTCAACAGGAAGCAGGTGGCGGATGAGCATCATAATGTAGGGTGCGTAGGGAATGGACAGACGGTTGAACATAGCATCACACAGCTCATGGTAAATGAAGTCCATGACATCCAGCCTGTACTGGACTGACTCGTCCTCGTAGGAGGCAACCTCATGAGAAATTGAAGTAGCTGAACAAGGTGACCACGGATGCTGTCATTGTTGCCCCCACTCGGTGTAATAGAGTCACGGAAGAGACCCACCAATGCAGCATAGATGGGAGCAAGACCAGCCACAGTACCCACAATGCCATTGTTCATAGTGCAAGGAGAGAGAGCAGCTTCCTTGTTGGGCTTCAGCTGAGTGATGATGCGGTGGCCACTGGCTCTATCCCTGCTGCGGAAGGAGTACCCAAGAACCTCAGCAAACACGTGAAAATCAGCAGTCATGGGCCTGTCATGAGTCATCCACTTCATAGTGCGACGCTCATCCCCACAAATCACTAGAGTGGAGAAAAACTACTTCACCACCTCAGAGTCAAAGGAGCACTGGAGAGACATGAGATGGTGCAGCCCCATCCTCTCAGGCACAAACATCGCATCCACAAGATGCGCCTTCTCCAAAGCATCAGCAAGTACCAGTGGGTGCATAGGCCTAATGTTCAGCCTAGCATAGATGTCTTCATAGATCCCCTTCTGTTCTGCACACCAAAAACGGGTATCCCCCAGCTCATCATCACGAGGCAACTCAGCAAACAAGTCACGGTGACGGATGGCAGAGAAGGAGACCGCATCCAAAGCCCTGTAGTTGATCTTGGTATCCTTGCCGTTCCTCTTGGACACCCCCTTCCTAGTCCTCTTGGATTGTTCAGCCATTCGCCTCTCTTCGTTCTTCCTTCTCATCAATTCAACTTCATCCACTAGTTTACCTTGACCGTCGTCCCGAAAGTACTTGGCGTGAGGACGGCGCTTGTAGGTCTTGGAAACACCGGAACCACCTGTGAGGAGAATAAGGGCGATAGCAAGGGGATAAGCATACACACAAGTCCAGGAGAGAGCATGGAAAAAGTAGTCAAAAAGTTCATAGGACAAAACTACTCAATACATACACCATAGTGAAACTGAAGCAGACTTGAAGCTGTCAGACCGGATTATCCGGCCTTGCCAGGGGCGGATAATCCAGCCCAGGCAGAATTTTTCGATTTCACCAAGAATGCATGCAAAAAAAGTAGATCGGGCCTAGAAACTATAAGACTATGAGTTCTGTGCGAAAACACAACCTTCTAGACAACGTTCCACCCAACAAGATACACATCTAGCCAAAGATGGGGAGAGAGGGAGTTACCCTCACTCATTGGAGGAAGAACGCGGAGGAGAAGGTACCCGGAGGCGCGGAGAAGAAGATCCCCGGAGGCCCGGAAAATCCGGTGGCCGGAGAGGCTCCGGGGAGGGTGAGGGGCGGCAGGCGGCGTCTGGGGAGAAGGAGAGGGCTGGGGGAGAAGTGCTGCTCGATATGAGCCCTTCCCCCCGAGTCCTGCCCTTTAAGATCGAATCCGCTAGGGCCAGATTATCCGGCCTAAATTCTGGGATTCTGTTGTACACAGAACCAGGCCCGCGCGTCCCCAAACAACACCCCCACAAGGTGTACAAGGGACTTGTGTGCAAGAATAGATGGCTTAGGGGTAGGGAAGGCTTAGGATTAAGAGAGCCAAACTAAGATGGTACTAGACACTCAAAATTGCAAAATCCAAATAAAATAAAAGCCAAGATTGAGTGTGATTCCCATAAGAACATGAGAGATCAAATAACATCCAAAAAGATCCAATTCTCCACAAGGGAGAGGGCGGTGGCCGAAGCCACCTTGTTGGAGTGTATGGTGTGACACCGCGAAGATATATCTTGGGTTCACGACCAATACTCATCAATAAGCTCACATATCACAACATGATATTAAGAGAAATGATATAACTTGCTATTGGCATTATGGGGGAGAGTTAGCCCAATGAGTTAGGACCACACTTCCCCTATATCCATGCCCACACCTAGACCAAACAAGGATTGAGATGTACGAGTGAGTGCATGGGTAATCAAGACAAACTCCCGGAATTAATGATATTTAGCTCATTCCTCAAATAGCAGAATCTTGCTTCATCAAGTGGCTTTGTAAAAATATCCGCCAGTTGGTTCTTCGTGCTCACAAAGGATAGATCAATATCGCCTCGAGCAACATGGTCACGAATAAAATGATTCCGAATCTCAATATGCTTTGTCCTTGTGTGCTGAACTAGATTGTACGCAATTTTGATTGCACTTTCATTATCACATAAAAGAGGCACTTTGTCATAATTGACACCGTATTCCTTTAAAGTTTGCCTCATCCACAATAATTTAGTACAAGCACTGGCAGAAGCAACATATTCAGCTTCGGCGGTGGAGAGAGATATACAATTATGCTTTTTGGAGGACCAACAAACAAGAGATCTTCCCAAGAATTGGCAAGCTCTAGAAGTGGATTTCCGATCATCCTTATCACCAGCCCAATCTGAGTCAGTATAACCACATAAAGAGAAATTGGAGCCCTTGGGATACCAGAGACCAAAGTTGGGGGAATGAACCAAATATAGAAAGATCCTCTTGACCGCCACTAAGTGGCTTTCTTTAGGAGCTGCTTGATACCTTGCACACACTCCCACACTCAACACAATATCGGGTCTAGATGCGCAGAGGTAAAGAAGAGAGCTGATCATGGACCGGTATACCTTTTGGTCCACATCTTTACCATGAGGGTTGAGTTTAAGATGACACTTTGTTTGCATCGGAGTGGCGACACCATTTAGATCCGTCATCTTGAATCTCTTGAGCATGTCTTGGATGTACTTTGCTTGATTAATAAAGGTTGATTCTCTAAGTTGCTTGATCTCGAATCTAAGAAAGAACCGTAATTCCCCCATCATAGACATTTCAAACCTGTCAGTCATAAGCTTTGAAAATTCATCGTTAAAAGATTTGTTAGTAGAACCAAAGATGATATCGTATACATATGGTTGGCATACGAAGAGCTCCCCCTTAACCTTCTTAGTAAAAAGAGTGGGGTCGATTTGCCCAACTTCGAAGCCACGATCTAACAAAAGCTCTTTAAGGTGCTCATACCACGCACGTGGGGCTTGTTTAAGACCATAGAGTGCCTTATCGAGTTTGTAGACATGGTTCGGAAAGTTAGGATCCTCAAACCCCGGGGGTTGCTTTACGTATACCAACTCATGTAGAGGACCGTTAAGAAAGGCACTCTTGACGTCCATTTGCTGCAACTTAAAATTGTTATGTGCAGCATAAGCAAGTAGGATACGGATGGACTCAAGGCGAGCCACAGGAGCATAGGTCTCACCAAAGTCGATGCCCTCAACTTGGGAGTACCCTTGTGCCACAAGTCTTGCCTTGTTCCTCACAACAATGCCATTCTCATCTTGGTTGTTCTTGAAAATCCACTTGGTGCCGATAACATTGCGGCACTCTTTGGGTTTCTCCACTAGTTTCTAGACTTTGTTGCGCTCGAAATTATTCAATTCTTCATGCATAGCAACAACCCAGTCTAGGTCTTCAAGAGCTTCAAAGACCTTCTTAGGTTCCGCCATGGAGATATGAGCTTGATGCTCACCAAAACTGGCCAATTCTCTTCTTGTAGAAACCGTTCGTCGAAGATCACCAACAACCTTGTCGAGAGTGTGACCCCTCAACTCAAGGTTACGATTAGCCCGAGCCTTGTGACGAAGTTCAATAAGTTTGTTGTCTCTTGGAGGAGGAGATTCATCACTTGAGTCTTTGTTGGAAGCATTTTCTCCGCATTGATCAGTAACTGGAACATCAGTAGCAGGTGGTGGAGACGCATGCCCTTGAGGTGAATCTGTAGCCGTAACAGGAGGCTGCAAAACTGGAGAGTCAGGGCCGGATAATCCGGCCGATGGAAAGGCCGGATAATCTGGCCTGGGAGTACTTGCAGCAGCTTCATCAGGAGGCCTAGGACTTGCTTGAACTGGTGAGGGGCCGGATAATCCAGGGCTAGCCGGAAAATCCGGCCTGGAGCTTGCGTTGAAATCTTCTCCAGCAGGAGGAACTTGGTCAGCTATAGCGGGGTGGCCGGATAATCCGGTGTCAACCGGAAAATCCGGCCTGGAGCTTTCTGGAGCATCTTGACCTTCAGCAGTTGATGGAGATGGTGTAGAACTTGCCCCCGTGGTTGGAGCATGTTGCGTATGTGTAGATGAGGGCTCTATATGAGTAGAGCATTGTCCTTCCCGGTTCGCCACAAGGGGTTCCTCAATGGGGCGGAAGAATCCCACGCCCATTCTTCTTATGGCATCTCGGGGTATTTCAACATCTGCATCACAAACACCAACTTGCTCTGCACGGGAACCGTCATTTTCTTCGGACACCACACTACAAGATTCTACAACAGTTCCGGAGAGCTTATTGTAGACTCTATAAGTGTGGGATTCGGCACCATAACCAACAAAAATACCTTCTAAAGCCTTAGATTCAAACTTAGATAGACGAACTCCTTTAATAAGAAAGAAACACTTACACCCGAATACCCGAAAGTATGAGATGTTTGGCTTGTTACCGGTAAGTATTTCATACGGAGTCTTGTCCAAGATCTTGCGGAGGTATAAACGGTTGGATGAATGACAAGCAGTAGAGATTGCTTCAGCCCACAAGTTATATGGAGATTTAAATTCGGCTAACATTGATCTTGCCATGTCCATTAGAGTTCGGTTCTTCCTCTTGGCTACACCATTTTGTTGAGGGGCGTACGCAGCGGAATATTGATGTCTTATCCCCTCTTCACTTAGGAACTCATTTAAGACGTAGTTCTTGAACTCTGAGCCGTTATCACTCCTTATAGCCAGAATGGGGACGTTGTGTTGATGTTGAACCTCGTTGGCGAAGTCGATGACAGTTTGTTGAGTTTCACTCTTCAACTTGAAGAAATAAACCCAAGTGTATCTTGAGTAATCATCAACAATCACTAGACAATACTTCTTCCCACCGAGGCTTGCATGAGATGGAGGTCCGAAGAGGTCCACATGAAGGAGCTCCAAAATCCTTTTTGAAGAGATAATGGTTTTCCTTCAATGAGGTGAATCATGCATTTTCCCTTCAACACACGCCCTGCAAACACGATCTTTGGCAAAAGAGACATTTTCTTTTAGTCCAAGAATGTGGCCACCCTTGTGGAGACTTTGCAAAGTTCTCATATTGACGTGGGCTAGTCAGCGATGCCATAGCCATCCCGCGTCAGCCTTTCCGAAAAGACACATCGGGCCTGTAGTGGTTTTCGCTGAAAAGTCCACCACGTACAGGTCGTTTTCGACATATCCCACGAAAGCGACTTTAAGAGACTTGCTCCACAAGAGTACCACTAAATCACCATCAATGTAAACTGCAAAGCCCATCTTACCAAGGGCACGAACTGAAAGTAAGTTATACCCGAGGGTCTCGACAAGCATGACGTCCACGAGAGAGATATCGTGAGCCACCACAACTTTGCCGAGACCCAATATCTCAGATTTTGACTTGTCACCATAGGAGACGGTAACGTGATCAAGGTTTGGCCGCATCTCTGTGATGATCTCCTTGCTTCCGGTCATATGACTCGTGCAACCACTATCGAGTACCCATTTAGAACCACCGGAAGCATAGCCCTGCAAGAAAAATACTTCTTGGTTTTAGGTACCCATTTTTCAATGGGTCCTCTCATGTTAGTAACAAGGGTCTTGGGAACCCAAATAGACCAAGGAATGTAACAATCATAAGGCCCTACATAACTAGCATAAACATCACCATAACAATCACAATATAGTTAAAAGTTAGGATTGTTGATCCCTGCAAAACCATCATAATTAGTCTTGTCATTGGTAATGTTGCTAGTCTTCGATTGAGCAGTCTTGTTCTTCTTGTTTTTCTTTCTCTTTATCTTGGGTATGTAACCAAGACCTTATTTACTATTGTTTGTCCTTTGCTTGGTCAGTATCTCATCAATAACCCCTTTACCTTTGTGTTGAGAACTTCTTGCAAGATCTTCTTTTCCAAAGGATGAAGTGGAGGTACTTGGCACATCATACCATTTCAATTGAGTTTAGAGCTGGTCATGAGACTCATTTAGAGTAGAATGATCACTCTTCAATGCCTTGTGAGCACTTGCAAGATTATCAAACTTCTCCAAAAGTCTAGCATGAACAGCCCCAAAGTCAATCTTTTCTTCCTTTAGTTTCTTAACCTTGGCAAGAGCATGGTCACGTTCTTTAATGAGCTGAGCTACAGCTTCATCTTGTGACTCCACAAGGGATTCGAGTCTTTCTTCCAGAGATACTCGAGCTTCCTCTTCCTCTTCCAAGGCATTCTTCAAAGAAGCTATCTCCAAGGCATCTTCTCTTTCAATTTTGCCCTTTTCTTCAAGGAGATCTTCGGCTTGAGCAAGTTGACTCATAAGAGCATCAAAATGGAGTTTGTGCTCACCTTGTAGGTTAGTGAAAAAAGTATCCAAGGCAATAACTTCTTCTTTCATTTCAAGACTGTCATGATCATCCATATCCAAAATTATGTTAGTCTTAGGAAATGAAGAGCTAGAAGTTGATACCTTAGATCCTCTTGCCATTAGGCAAGTGGCGTTGTTGTTGATGGCGTTCTTCGGCGAGTCGAAGAGATTGGAGGGAGTTGATGTGGTGGCTATAGCAGCCACTTCACGGGAACTATCATCATCCTCTTCTTCTTCACTTGCGGAGGAGTATTCCTCTTGAGCTACAAGGACAATCTTGGGTTGCTTCTTGAAAGGGCCATTCTTCTTAATAAACGGCTTCTTCTTAGGAGCTTTAGATTTCTCTTTAAGAATGAGCCCGCCACCATTGTCTTCTCTATTTTGATAAGGACACTCGGCTACAAAGTGCATTCTATCTCCACAGTTGAAGCAAGTTCTCAATCTTGGGCCACTTTCTCTTCTTCCATTTGACCCGTTCTTGCGCTCAAGGTCAGACTTGGCTTTGGCAGGGTCCTTCCAAAAGTTCCTTGCATAGAATGCCATGTACTCACCATGAGCACGTTTGACCTCATCGGGGCAGTCCATGGATACCCCCTCAAAAGCTCCTTCATCTTCCTCTTGCTCAACAACATTGGCTTTGAGAGCCACATTGACACCCTTTTGCATTCCAATGGCCAGAGCACGGGCATCTTCAGCATTCTTTGCCGCCACTTTGAATGACGCCATTTCTTGCATGACTTCGTTGGATGTCATTTGATGATAGTTGTGTCTACCTTGCAAGCTCTTCAAATCCATTGGCTCGAAAGGCATTAAGGCACTCACATACTTTCTTTTTATCCATGCATCATCAATGTGAGTGGCCCCATGCTTCCGAAATGTTGTTGTGATAACCCTTGAGTCTTCTATACATGTCCTCATGGTTTTCACCATCCAACATGTAGAATCCCTCAGCTTCATTACTAAGGGCATCATACCTATTTCTTCTCATTCTTTCATTTCCAACGAAAAGGTCCGTAAGAGCATCCCACGCCTCTTTAGCTATGTTGAGATGCTCAATGTGTGGCATGTCCTTGGGACCCACACCCAGCTGTATCATGTGGAGAGCGGTGGCATTCAACTGGCTATCCACAACTTCCCTTCTCGTTAGATTGGTTTGATATCCAACATGAAGACCTTCTTCAATAATCCTCCACAATTCAATAGAAGAGCTGCAAACATGAGATTTCATTAGGAATTGCCATTGATTAAAAGAGGATGCAATGAGCTTGGGTGGGTCACCCCTATTGTTTATATGAGGATGAGGGATAGGTGGGTCGGGGGAATATACGTGGCGAACCTCACTATATTCCTCCTTACCACTTCCCTTTTTGAAGGTGGAACCATTTAGTGTTTCACCTTCCACATCATCATCCTTGGATCCGGTGTTACCCTTTTCCTTAGATGATGGTGTGGGAGCCTCAGAGGAGGATGGAGATGGGGCTATGGATGATGTAAGGCGAGCAATCATTTGATTCATCTCCTCCATCTTGGCCTCAAAGGATTTCAACAAGGTTGTTTCCAACGACTTGAGATCATCCATTGTGACCTTATCCACAGCCTCATTTCCATCTTACTTGGTACCCATACTACTCTTAGGCGGTTAAGCCCGAATTAAGAGCCGGGTCTCTGATACCAATTGAAATAGATCGTATGGGCACCTAGAGGGGGGTGAATAGGTGCTACACCAATTTTTAATTCTTTTTCAATTTTAGGCTTAGCACAAAGGGTATATTCTCTAGATAAACTATTAGGTGGAATTTCCCTATATGCAAACCTATCTACTAGCAAGTAAAGAGCGAGTGGAAGAGGAACGAGTAAACCGAAGTGAAGCACGCGGAGACACAGGATTTGTTTGACCGCAGTTCCTTCCTTGTTAAGGGAAGTACGTCTGCGTTGGAGGGGTGGGTGGTACTAAGACCACCACGCCACAAAAGGCCTCACCCTGTTCTCCGATGGATCTCGCCACAACAGGCCTGATCCACCTTCCACTATAGGTACCCTTCGAGGCGGGCACCGACGCCTTTACACAACTAGCGGGGCAACAACTCCACAACAACTTGGAGGCTCCCGAAATGACAACAAGCTGCCATAAGAACAAACTTATCAAATACAATAAACAAGATCTAGGTATTGACAAGAAAACTAGATCAGGGATTTCTCCAAGTGAATGGAGAGGAGTTGAAGCGCTTGATTCTTGATGATGATGATGAACTTCTCCTCCTTCAATTCCACCAAAGATCAAGACCTTCGGGTGGTTGAAGTGGGAGATCGAGAATGAGAGCTCTTGCACAATGTCTGGTTAATTTCGAATGAATCAAGAGATCTGAACGTTGGGGAAGAAGGAGTACTTATACCCCCTTCCGAAACCAGCCATTGCACACTTTGGGGGCCGGATTATCCGGCCCAAGTGAGGGCCGGATTATCCGGCCTACACCGCCCCAGACTCGGAATATCCGGCAGATAATCCGCCCCCTATCAGAGAGACGCGCCGAGCTTGCCCTTGATCAACTTCTAGGGGCCGGATTATCCGGTCCTATGTGAGGGCCAGATTATCTGGCCTGGGGAAGAAAAACTGCCCCATTTCGGATTTTCCGGGAGAAAATCCGACCGGATACCGTGCGACGCGCCTTGGCCTCTTTTGCTCGAAAACAAGGGGCCGGATTATCCGGCCCTTGTGACACCCGGATTATCCGGCCTGAGGAGGAAAAACCGCCCCAGTTCGGATTTTCTGGGAGAAAATCCGACTCGACATCGAGCGACGCGCCTTGGCTTCCTTGAGAGATGAGGTAGGCCGGATTATCCGGCCCTTGGTGGGGCGGATTATCCGGCCCCCCCTCAAAACTTCCTGCACACTTAGCGCACATGAAAAGTCTCCATAGTATTGTTATCTAACACGCAAAACATAGGAAAACATGAAATGTTCTTTCAATTGTTAGCCCCTGCAAAACCATCATAATTAGACTTGTCATTGGTGGTGGTGCTAGTCTTTGGCTGAGCAGTCTTGCTCTTCTTCTTCTTGTTGTTGTTCTTCTTGTTCTTTGTCTTAGGAATATAACCAAGACCCTCTTTTCCATTGTTTGTCCTTTGCTTGCTAAGTATCTCATCTAGAACTTCTTTACCTTTGTGTTGAGATCCCTTTGCAAGTTCTTCCTGTCCATAAGATGGTGTGGAGGTGTTGGGCACATCATACTTCCTCAATTGAGTTTGGAGCTGGTCATGAGACTCATTTAGAGTATAGTGTTCACTCTCCAATGCCTTGTGAGCAATGTCAAGTTTCTCAAACTGCTCCAAGAGTCTAGCATGAGAAGCCCCAAATTCAATCTTTTCCTTCTTTAGTTTCTTTACCTTGGCAAGAGCGTTGTCACGTTCTTTGATGAGCTGAGCCACAACTTCTTCATGTGACTCCTCAATTGATTCATGTCTCTCTTCCCAGGATACTCGAGCTTCCTCTTCTTCTTCCAAGGCATTCTTCAAGGAAGCTATCTCCAAGGCATCTTCTCTTTCAATTCTGCCCTTTTATTCGAGGAGATCTTCGGCTTGGGCAAGTTGAATCATAAGAGGATCAAAATGAAGTTTGTGCTCACCTTGAAAGTTAGTGAAAAAGTTGTCCAAAGCAATAACTTCTTCTTTAATTTTAAGACTAGTATGATCATCCATATCCATATTTATGTTAGTCTTAGGGAATGAAGAACTAGAAGATGATACCTCGGACCCTCTTGCCATAAGACAAGTGACGTTGTTGTTGATGACGTTTTTGTTTGGTGAGTCGAAGAGAGATGATGGATTCGATGTGGTGGCTATAGCAGCCACCTCACGAGAACTATCTTCATCCTCTTCATCTTCACTTGCAGAGGAATATTCTTCTTGTGCCACCAAGACAATCTTGGGTTGCTTCTTGTAAGGGCCATTCTTTTTGATAAATGGCTTTTTCTTAGGTGCCTTGGATTTTTCTTTAACGATGAGCCTGCCACCATTGTCTTCTCTATTTTGATATGGACACTCAGCCACAAAGTGTAGCCTATCTCCACAATTGTAGAATGTTCTTAGTTTTGGGCCATTTTCTCTCCTTCCACTTGACCCATTCTTGCGCTCGAGTTCCGACTTGGCCTTAGCTGGATCCTTCCAAAAGTTCCTTGCGTAGAACGCCATGTACTCACCATGAGCATGCTTGACTTCCTCGGGGTAGTCCATGGAGACACCCTAGAAACCTTTTTCATCCTCATCTTGCTGAACAACATTTGCCTTTAGAGCAACATTGACACCTTCTTGCATTCCAATGGCTCGAGAACGGGCATCTTCCACGTTCTTAGATACAACCTAGAATGATGCCATTTCTTGCATGACTTCATTGGAAGTCATTTGATGGTAGTTGTGTCTACCTTGCAAGCTCTTCAAGTCCATTGGCTCAAAAGGAATTATAGCACTCACGTATTTCCTTTTTATCCAAGCATCATCAATGTGAGTGGCTCTATGCTTTCTAAAAGTTGTTGCGATGCCCTTGAGTCTTCTATACAGTTTTCACCATCCAACATGTAGAATCCTTCAGCTTCATTACTAAGGGCATCATACCTATTCCTTCTCATGCTTTCATTTCCAATAAAGAGATCGGTGAGAGCATCCCAAGATTCTTTAGCTGTGTTGAGATGTTCAATGTGGGGCATGTCCTTGGGACCCACTACGAGCTGTATCATGTGGAGAGCCATTGCATTCAATTGGCTATCCACAACTTCTCTTCTTGTAAAATTGGTGTGATCTCCAATATGAAGACCCTCTTCGATAATCCTCCAAAGTTCAATGGAAGAGCTGCATACATGAGACTTCATTAAGAATTGCCATTGATTAAATGAAGATGCAGTAAGCTTGGGTGGATCGCCCCTATTGTTTATATGAGGAGGAGGGATAGGTGGGTCGGGGGAATATAAGTGATGAACCTCACTATATTCCTCCTTACCACTTCCCTTCTTGGAGGCGGGACCATTATGTTTTTCACCTACCACTTTATCTTCCTTGGATCTGGTGTTAGCTTGATCCTTGGATGAGGGAGTGGCAGCCTCAGAGGAGGATGGAGATGGGGTTACGGATGATGTGAGGTGAGCAATCATTTGGTGCATCTCCTCCATCTTGGTCTCAAAGGATTTCAACAAGGTTGTTTTCAACGTCTTGAGGTCATCCATTGTGACCTTGTCCACAGCCTCATTCCCATTCTCCTTAGTACCCATACTTCTCTTAGGCGGTTAAGCCCGAATAAAGAGTCGGGGCTCTGATACCAATTGAAATGGATCGTATGGGCACCAAGAGGGGGGTGAATAGGTGCTACTTCAAATTTTAATGCTTTTTCAATTTTAGGCTTGACACAAAAGGTAAATTTTCTAGATAGACTATTAGGAAGAATTTCCCTATATGCAAACCTAACTACTAGCAAGTAAAAGGTGAGTGGAAAGAGGAACGAGTGAACCGTAGTGAAGCACGCGGAGACACATGATTTGTTTTACCGCAGTTCCTTCCCTGTTAAGGGAAGTACATCTGTGTTGGAGGGGTGGGCGGTACTAAGACCACCATGCCACAATAGGCCTCACCCTGTTCTCCGATGGATGCCGCCACAAAAGGCCTGATCCACCTTTCCACTATAGGAACCCTTCGAGGCGGGAACCGGCGCCTTTACACAACTAGCAGGGCACAACTCCACAACCAAATTGGAGGCTCCCGTAATGACAACAAGCTACCACAAGAACAAGTTATCAATAACAAAACACAAGATCTAGATATTGACAAGAATACTAGATCGGGGATTTCTCCAAATGAATGGAGAGGAGTTGATGTGCTTGATTCATGATGACGTTGTAGATTGTCTCCTCCTTCAATTCCCCCAAAGATCGAAGCCTTCGGGTGGTTGAAGTGGGAGATCAAGAGAGAGAGAGAGATCTCTTGCAATGGGTCTGACACTTTTCGAATGAATCAAGAGTTCTGCCTGAAGGGGGTGAAGGGGCTTTTATACCCCGTTCCCCAACTGAGCCGTTGGAGCCTTTGGGGGCCGGATTATCCGGCCTGGGGAAAAATCCACCCCAGACTCGGATTATTCGGCAAATAAACCGCCCCCACTTAGAGCAACGTGCCGAGCCTTCCCTTGAGCGCCTCCTGGGGGCCGGATTATCCGGCCCCAAGCGAAGGCCGGATTATCTGGCCAGAGAAGGAAAAACCGCCCCTATTCGGATTTTCCGGGAGAAAATACGAACCCACTCCGAGCGTCGTGCCTTGGCTGCATTTGATCGTTTTCTAGGGGCCGGATTATCCAGGCCCATGCGAAGGCTGGATTATCCGTCCAGCGAAGGAAAAACCGCCCTGTTTGGATTTTCCGTGAGAAAATCCAAACCCACTCCGATCGTCGCGCCTTGGCTGCCTTTGATAAATGAGTTAGGCCGGATTATCTGGCCCTTGATGGGACGGATAATCCGGCCCTTGATGGGACGGATAATCCAGCCCCCCAAACACTAGAACATTCCCTGCACACTTAGCACACAAGAGGAAACTCCACGGTATTGTTATCTAACACTCAAAACACAGGGAACCATGAAATGTTCTTTCACCCGACCAGCCTTGGGATGTGCGAATGGTGGGGCTCACCCATGGCCGGCTGGCCCATGGGAACCATGAGTTGTAGATATGAATTATTCAGTATTAAATGGAAAAAAGATAAAATAAATAAAAGTTATTTCATTTTTATTTGAAAATGGAATTATTCATTGTTGTTTACTTAAATAATTGTTTTGGAATGTAAAATAAATAAAGACGTCTAACATCATGGTCCAATGGTTAATATGATTGATGTCATAGTATTAATAACAAGATCTAATTTCTTTCTCGAAAGCTTATCTCGAAGGAATGAAGAAGTTAAGCATGCTAGGGCTAAAGTAGTGTTAGGATGGGTGGTCGATCGATAAGTTTGACCACGAGTATAATTTGACTTGAGATTAAGTGCACTTAGAGTTAAAATGTCCATATGAGATTAACGAGTTAAACAATTCAAAAAAGTTGGAAAAACATTCTGGAAAAAATTGAATTTCTTTTTTGATTTTTTTGAAAAAAACTAGGCCGGTGGCTTGGATGTTAGCTGTAACACCCCAAAACTTCTAATCAAGATTATCAAGTTCTAATCGCCCAAGTTTAGGGTTAACAAAAACTTTTATTACAAATTTGAATATGAATGCATGTGTGTTTTGCATTAGGGTAGAACTGATTGAAATTTCCATGCTTGATTGCTACAAAGGATGAGAAATGGTTTAAAGGTGAATGCTACATCATCTAGGCCATTTACAAACTAAATCAAAAGAAAAAGAAATCAAATATGAGTTAAATAACCAAATGGTCATTTTGGCCAAAGTTAACCACTAGGTCACTTTAGGTGTTCCTAGAAGAGAAATTTTAAGAGAAACAATTCTACTTCTTTTCACCCCTTGCTAGACCAAGTAAAAGTGTATCCAGGCCCACTTTACAAAGTTACAAAAACATTTTCCAAATCAATTTAATGGACAGTTGAAAATTTAATCTAGTTCATATGGTAAGATCACACTTTTTCAAAAACCCATCAAACCAATTCCCCTTGGCAAACCCAAGCAACCAGAGACTACCAAGCATAAGTATAGATCACTCACCAAATTTGATTCAAAAATTTCAAATAAAATTTCTTGGGGCCATTTCCTCAAACACCTTGCTTACACAATTTAATCATCTGCCTAACTTCACTGTTTAAGCAGTGATCATTCGACCATTTGGTCTCCCCTTCACTCCCTTGTCCCCCTAGTGTCGAGCAGCCCCAGACCAATCCCTCCTGAGCCGTTGTGCACAGTGGAGCACCGCCCGAATGTGGTCGTCACTGGCCGACAGTGGACAGCGCGCTAGGAGCCACGCTGACCTCACCCACGATGCGCACCAGACATGCTGCAGTCTACCGCCACCCCCTGTCCAAGCCACGGCCACGGGAGAGCCCTGGACCACCCTAGCACCGCCGCGCTCTATACCTCTGTGCCATGCCCAGAGTGAGCCAGCTTGCCGCACCTACTGCCTCGCACAGACCACGCCTCACCTTCTCCGCGCACACGCCCACTCGCCATGATCACCGCAACCTCCCATACACCCCCGTTCACCGCCGCGTGACCCGTAGCTCCCGCACGCTGTCGCAAACACCGCCGCGTCTGCTCAGAGCATCACACGCTCCCGACCAATCCACACCGCCTCGTGTCGCGCCATTACTTCCATGATGACCGCCAGGGAACACCACACCGTCCCCTAGCCTCAGCCACGCTGCTAGCCGCCTGTAGCATCGTCACTGACGAGCCCAAGCCCACGCCGTTCGGTCCCCTCGCCGTAGTATAACTAGACGCCTCCCCCGCCTCCATTCTCCACACAGACACCCTCACCACTCCTCACTGATCCTCCCTCACCCTTCCCCGGAGCCAGGCAAGCTCTCCCTCACCGGAATTTGGCCGGAGCCCGCCGCTGCTGGAGGAGAAGAGCGTCGTCAGTTGGAGCCGCCCTAGGAGCTGCCATAACCGCCATTCGAGCCGTCGTCCATGACAACACCGTTTGCCCCCATCACCGACCCTAGCTGGAGCCCAGGTGAGCCTCACCGGACCCCCACCACCGCGTTAGGTTAAAATCCTCGCCGGAGCAGTTCATCATCGATGATGACTCTCGGCTGTTAGATTAGATTTAAATCGTAGGGCTCAGATTCTCAGATACTGTTTCGTTTAGTTTTAGTCACTGACGAGTGGACCCCCTCTGTCAGCAGCCCGCTGCGCCGTGTAGTGTAGTTGGGCCGGCCCATTTAAGTTTCCCGCGCAGGCATGGAGATTCAAATATTGCTTTTCCAATTTAGGTTAAACTAGTTTCTATCCATTGATTCAAAAATCAATTCATAGAGTTTCACTAAACCAAATTACATGATTCAAATTTTGTTAGAAAGATATTTAAATTATATATCCAAGCCCGTTCGATTTAAATCATTTGGAGTTAGAGATAATCTATAGTAAAAATAACAAGACAGAGACTTTTGCAACTTCAAACATTTTTCAAAAATCAACCATAAATCCTTTTGAGTTGATTCCAACTCTCAAAAATCACATTTGATGAGATCTATCTGAATATGTAAAAATATTTAGGATTGCATGCAGTGACTTTGGACTAGTAACAAAATAATGCTCTATAGGCATTTCTAGTCACTTTAAATCTATTAAATGATAATCTTAAACTTTATGAAATATGACCAACCCTTTAAATCACATTCCCATGTATTAGAATATGTGGTGATGACATGTGTTAACATGATCCCATATTTTAATTGTAGAATATTAAATCTTAATTAATTTCAATGAGTAGAAATTACTTTTCTAAAATAAACTAAACAAGATTAAGTCTTTGTTCCATGTGATGATTGTGATGATACTAGATCATCAAGTGTGAGCCTTAGTGTGCTAAATAGAATTAATTAAATGTTGTTTGGAGATTGTGTACCCCGTATTTATTTATAGACAAGAGTACTGACCCCGGATACGAGGAGGAGGAGTTCTACCAGGAAGAAGAAGAAAACTTCAACCACTACTCTACTCAAGGCAAGCTAGAACTATGCAAGCTATTGTTGGCAAGCTAACACTTGCAAGTTTCATAACTATCCAAGCCATCACTAATTGCAAGATAACCTAAGCAAGATGCATTAGGGATGCTTTGGTTATATACCTTTAATTATTCCAATCCCAAGTTTTACTTACAACCTTTATTCTTTTACTTTACCAAAGTTCTTTACCTCTAGTTAGTGCTTTGTGAGTATTGGAAAAGTATTATAGATAGCATAAAGAGTATAAAACTAGGCATATACTTAGATGTCATTCTATGGCATGAGATTGAAGATTAGCACCCCTCATTAGTGAACACTCTTAACCTTGGTGGCTAGTGCTAAGCATAAAAGTTGATCACTTTAGATGGGAATACTTGGTGAAAATGATTATGAAAACCTTGGAATGATGTTTCATTCAAAATGTTTTGACATGTGTTGAGAAACACAAAAGGATTTGATGATGAAAATGTTGAGGCATGAGCCTTAGCCCTTTTTAAAAACTGATGGTTGGGTTTGATACGTCCATTTGACATCACTATTCTATGTCATAATTCACTGTTATTCATTGATATATTTCATATTAAGAGATGATACTTATGTTATTTCATCTGTTTTTTCATGGTTGATGACTTTTGGAGCATGGACCGCTGCAGTCAGGATTCTGATGGAAAATGTGTTGTTTGGAGGCAAAATTCGCGAAGATCAGAAAATCCGGGAAAATATATGGAAAATCCTATTTTTCCAGAAGACGAAGGCTGCCAGAAGAGGGGCTGGAGATGGGCCATAGGGGACCCACACCACCCCCTGGCGGGGGCCACCCTAGGCTGCGCCACTAGGAGGTGTGGCCGCCCTGGTCCACCCCTAGCTCTCCCCTCTGGCGTATATTATCCTCCCGAAACCCTAAGACTCGGGGAGCGACCAGAGAAATATTCTGCCGCATCTGCGGGGCGGAAAACACCGAGAGAGAAAGATCTCTCCGGCAGACAGATTTCTGCTATGGGAATTCCTTCCCGGAGAGGGGAGATCGTCGCCATCAACACCACCATCAAGCTGGACTTCATCGGGATCATCATCATCACCACCACCATCATCACCATCAGCACCCTCATCACCACCTCCATATTGCTGTAACAATTGAGTTGAATCTTGCATAGTTAGGGAAACTTTCCCGGTGTTGATTACTCTTTGTAGTTGATGCTATTGAGTGAACCATTGAATTATTGTTTATGTTCAGATTGTTATACATCATTATTTCATCTCTTATCATGATCCATATGATGTCTTGGGAGTAGTTCGTTTTGTTCTTGAGGACATGGGAGAAGTCATGTTGTTAGTAGTGGAGTTGTGTTGAGAAAGATTCAATAGTTTGATATTTAAGTTGTGGTGTACTTCTTCTAGTGGTGTCATGTGAACGTCGACTACATGACACTTCACCTATATGGGCCTAGGGGAATGCATTGTGTATTTGGCTACTAATCGTAGGGGTTGCCGAAGTGAAAAAAACCTGAACCCCCGTTAGGAAACCATTGCACAAGGGACGTAAGGGTCTTAGAGTTTAAAGCTGTGGTTAGGTTTCTACCTTAATTACTTTCTTGTACTTACGGATGTTTGCAAGGGGTATAATCACAAGTATGTATTAGTCCTAGGAAGGTCGGTACATTAGCACAGGTTCACCCACACAACACTTAGCAAGCTAAAGAAGATTAATCAACTATATGAAGCGAAATCACTTGACAGTCTTCCCATGTGTCCTCGAGAACGTTTGGTCATCTTAAGTAATAAAACCGGCTTGTCCTTTGCTGCATAAAGGATTGAGCCACTTGCTGCATTTATTCCTACTGTCTTTTATTTACTCGTACTTTGTTTACTTGCTTTATCAAAAACCCCTAAAAATCCATTTGCTAAGCATTTGTAGAGAATTCCTGATCCATACCACAAGCCAGCACCTTCTGCTCCTCGTTGGGTTCAACACTCTTACTTACCGAAAATACTGCGATACACCCCCTATACTTGTGGGTCATCTGGGTTCAGATGCGATACCATTCCAATTTTACCGTACAACCGCAATACCCGAATTGGCTAGGGCTTAGCTGGAAGTTTATATGCCTTAGTATGGGTTCCCTCGTGGAAGAGGTTTGAGCTGAGGCTACCTCATGAGTGTGAATTTTCCACCTATGCAGTGCCCAGGATGGCAGATGGCCATGGCTGGGAGGCCAAGCTTATAGGGGAGGTTCCTATACTAGAGTGTGTAAAGGAAAGGTTATGATTGATTATCCGCATACTAAGTATGATGATTCAGGGTTATCCCTGATGGATGTATTGGATTTTGTGGTGAAAGTGTACCACCTCTGTAGAGTGTCAAACTATTCGAATATCCGCGACCACGGTCATGGACAGTTGGAGTGGCCATACTGTTCCGTCGTCAGATGTTTCCAAAATGACTTGTGAAGTGAACTATGATTTAGACTTGACCACAACAGGGTTGTGAATATGAAAGCTGGTTTCCCACTTAAGTGGTTTCAAACTTTAATTTAGTTTTCTTTACTTCTAAACTCAGTTTTAGATAAACCTAGCTTTTTGGGAAATAAACCTAGAGCTTAAGTTTCCTACTAGAGCTACTTACTTGTTAGTGATAGTTTGCGAGTACTTAAAGAGTACTCATGGCTTTGTCCCTGGCTATCCCGTGAACGGACTATGAGGAGGACTATCAGGATGATGGACAACAAGACTTCTACGACAACAAGGATCATCTCCCATTGTTAGCATTGACTGTGACTTGAAGATGGAGCCCCTACTACGTTTCTTTCCGCTGCTTGATTTGTATTAAGACTAGATCATGAGATCCTTTATTTCTGTAAGACCTTATTATGGTTTGTAATGGATGATGTACTATGATATCCAATCTGTTATGTCTCGCAAAAATGGTAATCCTGGGATTGCGTGGTATGGCATAACAGGCATCTGGGATTAAAAATCCGGGTGTTGACAAGTTGGTATCAGAGCCATCCTGGCCATAGGAGACCCTAGTTAGAATGGACGTCCGAACAAAAACTTAATTTCAAAACCAAAGAAGTGAGTATTTATGAAAACCTATTCCCACTCTTATCCTTGATTCTTTCAAAAAAATTCATGTTCCTCAAAAATTCTTACATTACTACATAAAATTTGACACACTTGATCACCTCACTAACTTACTCATCCTAAATTCTTATAGATGGAAGTCTAGTATTGCAAGTTCTACCAGTTGGGCAACAGAGGCCAGCTGATCTTTGAGAGGGATCTAGATGCACCCTCAGAGTACCTTGAGCGCCCGCATCCGAAATTCTTTGGGGCACAACTCAACGATCACATAGGAGATCTACAATGGCTGGTAGTTGCAGATCTCAGAGGCAAAATGGAAGCACCTACTTCTGAGAAGATCCAATTCACCTTGCGAGAGAACAACTGGCTAGATGGATTAGCCAGGGCTATGCATGAAGCTCTTGCCTATCTGTGTGGGCAAAAGATCAACTTGATCCAGGGAACTCGCTTTCCTCACCTCGCAAGGCATGATTCTATGGGAATGCCGTTGGAGATGCCAGGACACCCAGAGTTGAAGCACCAGGTGGAAAATCTTGACTTCATGTTGTATGATAGGCAGAAGGAATTGGACAACGCCCGAGCCTATACCAACCACAACCTTGCCATTGCCATCAAGAAGGACCAGACACTCGCCATTCTCGCCAAGGAGCGCCAATCACTTCGTCGTCAGCGAGACAATAAGGATCGCACCATCCATCGTCTTCGCAAGAAGGTGGCCACTCTTGAGAAGACCATCCATGAATAGGAAGTCCAGCTTGAAGCAAAGGAGGAGGAGGAAGGTGAGGATATCCAGGGAGATCTTCACTCTTACCTTAGTGATGACAACGACTACCTGGAGGATGATGCAATGGAGTTCTACACTGATGATGATGATTCCGACTTCATTAATGATGAATAGATGCACTTGATCACTACCGTAGGAGTGAGTTGTATCGGTCCCATTGTATCGTAGTTTCACAGAATGGTTCTTAAAACCATCTATTTTCTATTTGGTTGTGGTGTGTGTTGTATTGTGTGCTTTGAATGAATGAATGAGAAGAAGAAGTTAGTTTGCAAAACCTGAGTCAGACTCAAAGTTTAAAGCTTTTGAAACTAAACCATGAACCTTAGAAATTTCCCCCTTATCTCATTCTCTATCTCAATCTTCAGATGACTCGTTGAAACCCTGGAGGAAGCAGCTCATCTCAGGACCCGATGCTGCAGATTCTGCAAATGCTAGTTTCCGACCGTGAAGCTAGTAGAGCCGAACGCCAAGCCAACCTAGCCACTCTTCAACAGATAGCTCAGATGGCCCACAATAATCAAGGCCATGGAAATCAAGATTACCATGGATCTAAGCTTAAGAACTTTCAGAATACCAACCCACCTATCTTCAATAAGTCTGAGGATCCCTTAGATGTGAATGACTGGCTGCAAACCATGGAGAACAACCTGGAGGTTGCAGGAGTTGACACGAATGAGAAAGTATTGTTTGCCACCCACTATCTGGCAGGAGATGCAAGAGCCTGGTGGAATAGCACCCGTACCATGAACGACGGTCAGATGATGACTTGGGAAGCATTCAAGATCAAGTTTAGACGCACCCATGTGCCGTAAGGTTTGGTCACCAGAATGAGAGATGAGTTCAGGGAACTGAAGCAAGGAAGGATGATGGTAGTTGAGTACCGTGACAAATTTTTGTCCCTAGCTAGATATGCCCCTGATGAGATTAACACTAAAGCCAAGAAGAAGGAAAGGTTCCTGAATGGATTGCATGATGAGATGCAGACTGTTTTAGTCAACATCTGTTTTGGAGATCTAGAAGAGCTAGTAGACTCTGCCATTCAGATGGAAGGAAAGATCAACCAAGCCAATGACAACCGCAAGTGTCGCATGATGCACCAGATTGGGTCCCACAATACCCAGAAGTATCGCCCCAACCCGTCTGCAGGATATGCCCCAAGAAACAATAGACCCCCTATGTCTCATCCAAACTATCCCAATCGTAGCGGAGGAAACCTGAAGTCTAGAGGAAATGACAACAACAACCCCGGCAACTCCAACAACTTCAACCGTGCACCGCCCAAGTCCAACAACAACAACAATACTGCCCCAAGGACTGGAAGCAATGTTATGCCTGTTGCAGCAAAAGACAAGTCCTAGATTACTTGCTTTGAATGTGGAGTCAAGGGTCACTACTCCAATGAGTGTCCCAAGAATCTTGCAGCCACCACCAATGTGAATGCACCTGCTCAGCAGCAGCGCTGTGTTCAGCCTGGAAGGAGATTTTCCCCAAGGAATTCGCTCAACTGCAACGGCCGTCTTTTCCACATGAATGCGGAAGAAGCCTAGGAAGCGCCTAATGTCGTGTTGGGTATGTTTTCTGTTAACTCAGTACTTGCAAGAGTGTTTTTTGATTCTGGAGCATCGCACTTGTTTGTTACAGAAGAACTTGCATGCACTAGTAAGATTCAAACAACAAAATTGAAGCATGTTTGATAGTTCAAATACCTGGTTCAACCACCAAAGCTAGAAAAATTTGCAAGGTTGTACCTATCCGAATCCATGGGATAGATTTTTATGCCAAACTAATAGTACTTGGAACCAAAGGTTTGGAAGTAGTACTAGGAATGGATTGGATGTCAAAACATAAAGGATTGATCGACTATGCCAAGAAAGCCATAACCATGACTAGTAGCTCTGGAGTATCAGTAGAGCATGTATCTGAAACCTTGCCCCGTCAATTCAAATGCAACAAGAGTCTAGCCCAACCAACCATAGACCAAGTCAGAGTAGTCTGTGAATACCCTGACGTATTCCTAGATGAATTGCTTGGTATGCCCCCAGATCAGGATATAGAGTTCATTATTGAACTAATTCCTGGAACTGGACCCATAGCTTAGAGACCTTATAGTATGAACCCATCTGAATTAGTGGAGCTGAAGAAGCAACTTGATGCTATGCTGGAGAAAGTTCTGATTCAACCAAGCGCATCGCCATGGAGATCGCCTGTTTTGTTTGTGGATAAGAAAGATGGAGGTAATCATTTGTGCATGGATTACCGGAAGCTGAATGATGTCACCATCAAGAACAAGTACCCATTGCCAAAGATAGAGGATTTGTTTAATCAGTTGGCTAGTGCTAGAGTGTTTTCTAAGATTGATCTTAGAACTGGTTATCATCAGCTCAAGATTCGTGCAACGGATATTCCAAAGCCCACCATTACCACCAGATATGGACTGTATGAGTATACGGTCATGTATTTTGGATTAACCAATGCCCCCTCTTATTTCATGAATCTCATGAATAAGATTTTTATGAACTTCCTAGATAAGTTTGTCGTTGTTTTTATTGATGATATTATAATCTATTCAAAGTTAGAAGAAGACCATCAACTACACCTGAGAACCATCCTTGAAACCCTTAGAGAGTATCAGTTGTATGCCAAGTCTAGCAAATGTGAATTCTGGTTGAAGGAAGTACGATTCCTAGGACATATTGTGTCAGCAGGAGGAGTCACTGTTGATCCCGCCAAGATCAAAGATGTTAAAGATTGGGAAGCCCCAACCACTCAAACTCAAGTCCGTGCATTTCTCGGATTAGCGGGATATTACCGCAAGTTTGTTGAAGGATTTTCGAGCATCGCAAGACCGATGACCCAATTGTTGAAGAAAGATCGAAAGTTTGAATGGACCGAAAAATGTGAAGCAAGTTTTCAAGAGCTCAAGAAGAGATTGATTTCAGCCCCAATTCTAATTATGCCAGATATCAAGAAGCCTTTTGATGTGTATTGTGATGCATCCAAGATTGGTCTCGGATGTGTGTTGATGCAAGAAGGCAAAGTCATAGCATATATGTCCCGACAACTGAAGCAGCATGAACAAAACTACCCTACCCATGATGTTGAACTAGCATCCGTATTTAGCCTTGAAGACATGGCGTCATTACCTTATGGGTAACCGCTGTGAGATTTATTCAGATCATAAGAGCCTGAATTATATTTTCACTGAGAAAGATTTGAATATGAGGCAAAGGAGATGGATAGAGTTAATCAAGGATGATGACCTTGACATTCACTATCACCCCGGCAAAGCCAATGTGGTAGCAAATGCTCTTAGCACATTGCCGTGTAGATTAAACACCATGATCAAAGAAGCCTAGCCAAGTTTGCATGAAGAGTTGGAGCAATTTAGAACGGAGCTAGTTAGCCAAGGATTTTTAGCTAGCATTGAACTTCAACCCACTTTGATCAGTCAGATCAAGGAGGCGCGGAAATGAAATGCGAGTATCGATGGAATCAAGCGTCGTATTAGTACAGGGAAGGTACCCAGATTCACCGAAGATGAAGAAGGAGTTTCGTGGTACAAAGGACGTATTTGTATGCCAGCAGATTCGGAGCTGAAGCAAGTTATCATGCAAGAAGCTCATGATACTCTTTATTCTATCCACCCCAGAGGAACAAAGATGTATCAGGATTTGAAGGAGCCATTTTGGTGGCACAAGATGAAGAGAGAAATCGGAAGCTACATAGCCAAGTGTGATATCTTTCAATGAGTCAAAGCGGACCATCAGAGACCCACAGGACTTTTGCAACCATTGCAAATTCTGCAATGGAAATGGGATTCCGTCGGAATGGACTTTATCACCGGTTTGCCTACATCTAATAGGAGAAATGACTCTATTTGGGTCATAGTTGATAGACTATCCAAGGTAGCCCATTTTATACCTGTCAAGACTACCTACCAGTGTTCGAAGCTAGCAGAGTTATACATTGCTAGAATCATCAGTTTGCATGGGACCCCTAAGACCATAGTGTCAGATCGAGGAACCCAATTTACCTCAAGATTTTGGCAGAAAGTCCAAGAAGGATTAGGAACCAAGTTGAATTTCAGCACAGCTTATCACCTGCAGACCGATGGACAGGCTGAAAGAGTCAACCAAATCTTAGAAGATATGTTAGCTTGTGTGCTAGAGTATGGATCAAAATGGGAAGATTGTCTGCCTTTCGCAGAATTCTCATACAACAACAGTTATCAAGCCATTTTGCAAATGGCCTCATTTGAATTTCTGTATGGAAGGAACTGTCGGACCCCCTTGAATTGGTCACAAGTAGGAGAGAGTCAGATTTTTGGACCTGGCATCCTACGAGAAGCCGAAGAGAAGGTTCACAAAGTACGTGAGCACCTCAAGGTCGCCCAATCTAGACAGAAGAGTTATGCTGACAAGAGACGTAGAGACCTGACTTTCAATGTCGAAGATTTTGTGTATCTCAAAGTGTCGCCTTTGAAGGGAATGCAACATTTTCAACTGAAAGGAAAGT
The DNA here is from genome assembly GCA_910589775.1 of Avena eriantha. Classification (NCBI taxonomy): domain Eukaryota; kingdom Viridiplantae; phylum Streptophyta; class Magnoliopsida; order Poales; family Poaceae; genus Avena; species Avena eriantha. Next base: position 37,461,970 of record OU342745.1, on the reverse strand, counting down.
TAGCCCCCAGATATATTGGACCCTTCAAGATTTTTAATCGCCGAGGAGAAGTATCTTATCAACTGGAACTGCTAGAGGAGATGTCATCCATCCATGATGTGTTCCATATCTCGTTACTTTGCAAATGCTTAGAAGTTCCGGAGAAGACCGAAGTGTTTAAGAACATCGATCACTGAGCCATAGATATCAACAAGGATCTGACGTATCGTGAAGTGCCCATCCGTATTTTGGAGGAAGCCTTCAGAACCACCAGGACCCAGAGTATAAAGTTTCTCAAGATCCACTGGAGCAACCATACCGAAGAAGAAGCTACTTGGGAGCGAGAAGATTACATTAGGATTGAGTTTCCAGATCTCTTTAGTTCCTAGTGTTTCTTAAATCTCGGGACAAGATTTTTTTTAAGGAGGGAAGGTTGTAACACCCCAAAACTTCTAATCAAGATTATGAAGTTCTAATCACCCAAGTTTAGGGTTAACAAAAACTTTTATTACAAATTTGAATATGAATGCATGTGTGTTTTGCATTAGTGTAGAATTGATTGAAATTGCCATGCTTGATTGCTACAAAGGATGAGAAATGGTTTAAAGGTGAATGCTACATCATCTAGGCCATTTACAAACTAAATCAAAAGAAAAAAAATCAAATATGAGTTAAATAACCAAATGGTCATTTTGGCCAAAGTTAACCACTAGGTCACTTTAGGTGTTCCTAGAAGAGAAATTTTAATAGAAACAATTCCACTTCTTTTCACCCCTTGCTAGACGAAGTAAAAGTGTATCTAGGCCCACTTTACAAAGTTACAAAAACATTTTCCAAATCAATTTAATGGACAGTTGAGAATTTAATCTAGTTCATATGGTAAGATCACACTTTTTCAAAAACCCATCAAATCAATTCCCCTTGCAAAACCCAAGCAACTAGAGACTACCAAGCATAAGTATAGATCACTCACCAAATTTGATTCAAAAATTTCAAATAAAATTTCTTGCGGCCCATTTCCTTAAACACCTTGCTTACACAATTTAATCATCTGCCTAACTTCACTGTTTAAGCAGTGATCATTCGACCATTTGGTCTCCTCTTCACTCCCTTGTCCCCCTAGTGTCGAGCAGCCCCAGACCAATCCCTCCTGAGCCGTTGTGCATAGTGGAGCGCCACCTGAATGTGGCCGTCGCTAGCCGATAGTGGACAGTGCACCAGGAGCCACGCCCCCCTCACCCATGATGCGCACCAGACACGCTGCAGTCTACTGCCACCCCCTGTCCAAGCCACGACCATAGGAGAGCCCTGGACCACCCTAGCACCGCCGCGGCCTATGCCTCTGCACCATCCCTAGAGCACGCCAGATCGCCGCACCCGACCGCCTCGCACAGACCGCGCCTCGCCTTCTCCGTGCATGCGCCCACTCACCATGATTACCGCAACCTCTCAGACACCCTTGTTCGCCACCGTGCGACCCGTAGCTCCCGCACGCCGTCGCAAACACTACTGCGTCCGCTCAGAGCATCGCACACTCCCGACCAATCCACACCACCTCGTTCTGTGCCATTACTTCCATGATGACCGCCAGGGAACACCGCACCGTCCCCTAGCCTCAGACGTGCCGCTAGCCGCCTGTAGCATCGTCACCGACGAGCCTGAGCCCACGCCGCTTGGTCCCCTCGCCGTAGTATAAGTAGAGGCCTCCCCCGCCTCCATTCTCCACACCGACACCCTCAGCACTCCTCACCGATCCTCCCTCACCCTTCCCCGGAGCAAGGCGAGCTCTCTCTCGCTGGAATTTGCCTGGAGCCCGCCGCTGCTAGAGGAGAACGGCGTCGTCGATTGGAACCGCCCTAGGAGCTGCCGTGACTGCCATTCAAACCGCCATCCACGACAACGCCGTTCGCCCCCATCACTGACCCTAGCTGGAGCCCAGGTGAGCCTCGCCGGACCCCCACCACCGCGTTAGGTTAAAATCCTCATTGGAGCAGTTCGTCGTCGACGATGACTCTTGGCTGTTAGATTAGATTTAGATCGTAGGGCTCAGATTCTCAGATATCGTTTCAGTTTGTTTCAGTTACTGATCAGTGGACCCCCTCTATCAGCAGCCCGTTGCGCCTCTTAGTGCAGTTCGGCCGGCCCGTTTAAGTTTCCCGCGCAGGCCTAGAGATTCAAATATTGATTTCCCAATTTAGTTTAAACTAGTTTCTCTCCACAGATTCAAAAATCAATTCAGAGAGTTTCACTGAACCAAATTGCATGATTCAAACTTTTTTAGGAAGATATTTAAATTATCTATCCAAGCCCATTGGATTTAAATCATTTGGAGTTAGAGATAATCTATAGTAAAAATAACAAGACAGAGACTTTTGCAACTTCAAACATTTTTCAAAAATCAACCCTAAATGCTTTTGAGTTAATTCCAACTCTCAAAGATCACATTTTATGAGATCTATCTGAATATGTAAAAATATTTAGGATTGTGTGCAGTGACTTTGGACTAGTAACAAAATAATGCTATATAGGCATTTCTAGTCACTTTAAATCTATTAAATGACAATCTTAAACTTTATGAAATATGACCAACCCTTTAAATCACATTCCCATGTATTAGAATATGTGGTGATGACATGTGTCAACATGATCCCATATTTTAATTGGAGAATATTAAATCTTAATTAATTTCAATGAGTAGAAATTACTTTTCTAAAATAAACTAAACAAGATTAAGTCTTTGTTCCATGTGATGATTGTGATGTTACTAGATCATCAACGGTGAGCCTTAGTGTGCTAAATAGAATTAGTTAATTATTGTTTGGTGATTGTGTACCCCGAGGAGGAGGAGTTCTACTAGGAAGAAGAAGAAAACTTCAACCACTGCTCTACTCAAGGCAATCTAGAACTATGCAAGCTATTGTTGGCAAGCTAACACTTGCAAGTTTCATAACTATGCAAGCCATCACTAATTGCAAGATAACCTAAGCAAGATGCATTAGGCATGCTTTGGTTATATACCTTTGATTTATTCCAATCCCAAGTTTTACTTACAACCTTTATTCTTTTACTTTACCAAAGTTCTTTACCTCTAGTTAGTGCTTTGCGAGTATTGGAAAAGTATTATAGATAGCATAAAGAGTATAAAACTAGGCCTATACTTAGATGTCATTCTATAGCATGAGATTGAAGATTAGCATCCCTCATTAGTGAACACTCTTAACCTTAGTGGCTAGTGCTAAGCATAAAAGTTGATCACTTTAGATGGGAATACTTGGTGCAAATGATTATGAAAACCTTGGAATGATGTTGCATTCTATTGAAATGTTTTGATATGTGTTGAGAAACACAAAAGGATTTGATGATGAAAATGTTGAGGCATGAGCCTTAACCCTTTATAAAAACTGATGGTTGGGTTCGGATGCGATACCATTCCAATTTTACCGTACAACCACAATACCCGAATTGGGTAGGGCTTAGCTAGAAGTATATGCCTTAGTATGGGTTCCCTCGGGGAAGAGGTTTGAGGTGAGGCTACCTCGTGAGTGTGAATTGTCCACCTATGCAGTGCCTAGGATGGCAGATGGCCATGCCTGGTAGGCCAAGCTCATAGGGGAGGTGCCTATACTAGAGTGTGTAAAGGAAAGGTTATGATTGATTATTCGCATACTAAGTATGATGATTCAGGGTTATCCCTGACAGATGTATTGAATTTTGTGGTGAAAGTGTACCACCTCTGCAAAGTGTCAACTATTTGAATAGCCACATCCGCGGTCATGGACAGTTGGAGTGGCCATACTGTTCCGTCGTCAGATGTTTTCAAAATGACTTGTGAAGTGAACTATGATTTTGACTTGACCACAACAGGGTTGTGAATATGAAAGCTAGTTTCCCACTTAAGTGATTTAGATCTTTAATTTAGATTTCTTTACTTCTAAACTCGGTTTTAGATAAACCTGGCTTTTTGGCAAATAAACCTAGAGCTTAAGTTTCCTACTAGAGTTACTTAATTTTTAGTGTTAGTTTTCGAGTACTTAAAGAGTACTCATGGCTTTGTACCTAGCTATTCCCGTGGCCAGATGATGACCCACAAGTATAGGGGGTGTATCGCAGTATTTTCGATAAGTAAGAGTGTCGAACCCAACGAGGAGCAGAAGGTGCTGGCTAGTGGTATGGATCAGGAATTCTCTACAAATACTTAGCAAACGGATTTTTAGGGGTTTTGATGAAGCAAGTAAACAAAGTACGAGTAAATAAACGACAGTAGGAATAAATGAAGCAAGTGGCCCAATCCTTTATGCAGCAAAGGACAAGCTGGTTGTATTACTTAAGATGACCAAACGTTCTCAGGGACACATGGGAAGACTGTCAAGTGCTTTCGCTTCATATAGTTGATTAATCTTCTTTAGCTTGCTAAGTGTTGTGTGGGTGAACCTCTGCTAATGTACCGACCTTCCTAGGACTAATACATACTTGTGATTATACCCCTTGCAAACATCCGTAAGTACAAGAAATTAATTAAGGTAGAAACCTAACCAGAGCTTTAAACTCTAAGACCCTTACGTCCCTTGTGCAATGGTTTCCTAACGGGGGTTCAGGTTTTTTTCACTCCGGCAACCCCTACGATTAGTAGCCAAATACACAATGCATTCCCCTAGGCCCATATAGGTGAAGTGTCATGTAGTCGATGTTCACATGACACCACTAGAAGAAGTACACCACAACTTAAATATCAAACTATTGAATCTTTCTCAACACAATTCCACTACTAACAACATGACTTCTCCCATGTCCTCAAGAACAAAACGAACTACTCACAAGACATCATATGGATCATGATAAGAGATGGAATACTGATGTATAACAATCTGAACATAAACAATAATTCAGTGGTTCACTCAATAGCATCAACTACAAAGAGTAATCAACACCGGGAAAGTTTCCCCTATGAACTATGCAAGATTCAACACAATTGTTACAGCAATATGGAGATGGTGATGAGGGTGCTGATGGTGATGACGGTGGTGATGATGATGATGATCCCGATGAAGTCCAGCTTGATGATGGTGTTGATGGCGACGATCTCCCCTCTCCGGGAAGGAATTCTCCTGGCAGAAATCTGTTTGCCGGAGAGATCTTTCTCTCTTGGTGTTTTCCGCCCCGCAAAGGCGGCGGAATCTTTTTGTGGTCGCTCCCCGAGTCTTAGGGTTTCGGGAGGATAATATACGCCAGAGGGGAGTGTCAGGGGTGGACCAGGGTGGCCACACATTCTGGTGGCGCGGCCTAGGCTGGCACGCGCCAGGGGGTGGTGTGGGCCCCCTATGGCCCATCTCCAGCCCCCCTTCTGGCTTCCTTCGTCTTCTGGAAAAATAGGATTTTCCATATATTTTCCCGGATTTTCTGATCTTCGCGAATTTTGCCTCCAAACAGCACCTTTTCCATCAGAATCCTGACTACAGCGGTCCATGCTCCAAAAGTCATCAACCATGCAAAAACAGATGAAATAATATAAGTATCACCTCTCAATACGAAATATATCAATGAATAACAGTGAATTATGACATAGAATAGTGATGCAAAATGGACGTATCAACTCCCCCCAAGCTTAGACTTCGCTTGTCCCCAAGCGAAACTGAGCTCAATAAACATGGCCACATGTTTATGGAGTGAAGAGTCGATAAAAGAATACGGACAAGAAGCATCACATTCATCAATACTTAGATCATAATAGAAGTCAACTCACTATTATATAACTCAACTTGCAATAAGCAAAGGAAACACAATAATGATACATAAAGTAAATCATAATTGGTAATGGCAAACTTAGCTCTTGGTCGAAGAATAGTTGATAATTTGCTGGAGTTCACAAATAACTGGTTTCCAAAGATCGCTTTCAAAGTAGTAAACATCAAGATAAGAGCAAAGTGCAAAACAAGGAACATAAGAAACATGATTGAATAAATCATCATATGAATGAATGAAACACAACAACTCAAAATACTTGTTGAGATAGAAGGGAGTAGGTTTACTGACTCAACTATAAAGTAAAAGAAAGGCCCTTCAAAGAGGGAAGCAGGGATTGGAAGTCTCATAAAGAGCTCCCAAAAATTATGATACTTATTAGCTTTCAGCTCTCATTGCCCATATCATAGGCACCTTTAGGTGATTAAAGTTAAAGTGATCAAATATGAGAATATGCATTGACAAGTTGTAAGTTGAGAATCTCATGTCCCTTGAATACGAGGGTCGCTCCTCATGCTACTCAAGTTTAGTTACCGATAAGTTCTTGTCATCGTAAGCATATGTGTATCATAGAGAACCGCCAACGGGGTACCCCTTGCCCGATGATACGGAAGAATCCCCATATCAAAATGACAAGGCAAGACAACAAGTATCTCAGCAATCTTCTTATTTACCATGGGAATATGGTGCTTTTTTCTATCTTTCCTCTTTTCATAATATCTCTTTTTTCTTTTCTCTTTTTATCAATCTCTATCTCTTTTTTTATAAGAAGAATGCTTCATAGATATTTGTTATGGTTACGCTGCAGGTTTCCACCATGTCAGCATGGATTAGACCAGCGGCCTAGGCATTTCTCTAACACATATGCATAACTCCATGGACTTACAAGCTCCCCTTTCATTTCACACCGACGACATCCATAGACAAAAGAACATGATATCAACTAGGTACAAAGTACCAGTGCAATGTTGAAAGCGTTCCCCATGACAGCATGGTTCTGCTAACTCACAACTTACAAAGCGCAAGCACATACGCAACATAGGTGAGCACAATGGTTCAAGTTTATTAAATGCAAGAAATTAAAGTGTGCCATCAAGTTCGTGAGAGCTTTAATCACTAATTTTCACATAACAAGTTTAATTTGGGAGGTAGATAAAACAAGAATTTACTTGGAATAGCAATAATGCTAATAGGTAGGTATGGTGGACACAAATGGCATGGGTTTGGTTTTAAGAAGTGGATGCATGAGAAGAATTCCCTCTCAGTACAGGTTTTTGGCTAGCAAGGTTGGGTAGCAAGTACAAGAGTTGAAGGAAACAAACAAACATACAAGTGATAAAAACAAACATGCAATCTTCCTTGGAAGCACAAAATATCTTAACTAGAGAATACTAGACTGATGAGCAAATCAAGAAAGAAAGATGATGAAATTATATTTCTTTAGAGTACTTCTATCTTTTTCATTCAACTCTCAAAAATAGTTGCTACTGACCGAGCCAGGTTTGCCAAAACCAACTAAATTAACTCAATGATCCCAAAGTGATACCAATACTAACAACAAGATCAATCATATAACCATGAATTGAAAACTAATATAAGCTATGCAAAAGAGTGAATGATAGAACTTCTCATTAATATTCCATAACGACAACTCACACCAAGGGATACATATCTAACGAGAGAGGGGACACTTCCATAATGCAAACCATACTACATAATAAATTATCTATTCATGATATGACTCTACTAATAAGGTAAAAAGATAGAAGATAGTGATGTGATACCGCGGCACTCCCCCAAGCTTGGAACAAACCAAGGGGATGCCAAACCTGATGACGAATTACTCCTTTGGTGGTGGTGGTAATATTTTCTTAGTTGACGTGCGAAAATCTTCCAGCATCTTGCGAAGCCTATTATTCTCCCATTGAAGCATGTCCACCTTCCTCCTCAAGTCTCGGTACTTATAGCAGAACTCCTTAGTGACTCGTAGGGCTTCCGTTCATGCAGGGCAAGAGACTAAAGGTACCAGTCCCTGCTTGGGGTCTTGGAGATCTTCCTCCATAGGCTCCTTTCCTTTATCCTTGGCAGACACCATTGTGCTTCTAAACCTTCAAAGTGTATGCCCTGGCAGAAACAGATCGAAACAAAAACACGACGAAAACACGATATATGAACCTCGGGGGATCCGGGGGGTTATATATTATGAAGTTTCATATCAAAAGGAAGGTATTGGGAGAAAACGAGTCAGAGGCGGAGTCCAGGGTGGACTCACCACCTGGTGGCGCGGCCTGGGGAGGGCCCGCGCCACAGGGTGGTGTGGGCCACCCTGGCTCCGCTTCTGTCCCTTTTTCGCTTCGTAGCTTTCCTTATTGACTGAAAACTGCAAAAATATAGTTGGATTGTATTTTCGTGGAACTTTCCTTACCAGAACTGTTACCTATTTGGAAATGGACTCTGCAGGTCTCTGAATTTGGTCCTTGATGAATTTCTTCGGAGTTATAACTTGAAAGGCATCAACATCTTCATTATAAGAGTCTCCAGCAATATAGTGCTTGAGTCACTGCCCATTCACTACTTGTGTAGTATTATCTTTTAAAGAAGAAATTTTTATTGCTCCTGAACGGTATACTTCTTCAATAATGAAAGGTCCTTCCCATTTTGACAGTAACTTTCCTGCAAAAAATCTGAGACGAGACCTATACAATAGAACTTTATCACCAACATGAAATTCTCTCTTAAGTATTCGCTTGTCATGCCATCTTTTAACTTTTTCCTTAAAGAGCCTAGCATTTTCATAGGCTTCACTCCTTCATTCATCTAAAGAACTTAAGTCAAACAATCTTTTCTCACCAGCTAGCTTACAATCTCTATTTAGTTCTTTAACTGCCCAGTAAGCTTTGTCTTGTAATTCTAAAGGTAGGTGACAAGCTTTCCCATAAACCATTTTTGTAGGCAGTTCTATAAGCCCATAAAGCATCATTCAACTTTTTAGCCCAGTTTTTTCTAGATCTATTAATAGTCTTTTGCAAGATGGATTTAATTTCTCTATTTGGCAACTCTACTTGCCCGCTAGCTGAAGCAATTCTATGATTAACATCATCTTTAGCAAGGGTCTTTCTAAAACCACCATGAATGAAATGAGAACCCCAATCAGCCATGAGATACCTAGGCACTCCAAACCTAGGAAAGATAACATCTTTAAGCATTTTTAGAGAAGTTTCCCCGTCAACACTCTTCGTAGGAAGGGCTTCTACCCACTTAGTAACATAATCAACGGCAACAAGGATATGAGTGTAACCTTTCGAGGGAGGGAAAGGACCCATAAAGTCAAATCCCCAGCAATCAAAGGGTTCAATAACTAGAGAGTAGTTCATAGGCATTTCATTGCGTCTAGAAATATTACCAACACGCTGACATTCATCACAAGATAAAACAAATTTTCTTGCATCTTTAAAAAGGGTAGGCTAGTAGAAACATGATTGTAGCACCTTTTGTGCAGTTCTATCTCCTGCATGATGTCCTCCATAAGCACTACCATGACATTTACGCAATATCTCCTTTTGTTCATATTCTAGAACACATCTTCGCATAATACCATCCACTCCTTCTTTATATAAGTGTGGGTCATCCCAAAAATAATGCCTCAAATCATAGAAGAACTTCCTTCTTTGCTGAGCTGTAAAAGTTGGAGGCAAATACTTGGAGACAATAAAGTTAGCATAATCAGCGTACCAAGGGCTCCCTCGCGAGCTTACCCCTACTGCGGCTAACTGCTCATTTGGGAAACTATCATTAACAGGCATAGGGTCAAAAGAGATGTTTTCCAATCGAGATAAATTATCAGCTACAGGGTTTTCAGCACCTTTCCTATACACAATATGTAGATCAAACTCTTGTAGAAGCAGCACCTATCTAATAAGCCTAGGCTTAGCGTCCTTCTTCGTCATAAGGTATTTAATAGCAGCATGATTAGTATGAATGGTGACTTTTGAGTCTACAATATAGGGCCTAAACTTATCACAAGCAAAAATGATAGCTAGAAATTCTTTTTCAGTAGTAGCATAATTCCTTTGAGAAGCGTCTAAATTCTTACTAGCATAATGAATAACGTTTAACTTTTTATCAATTCGTTGCCCAAGGACAGCACCCACAACAAAATCACTAGCATCACACATTATTTCAAAGGGTAAACTCCAATCAGGTGGTTGAACCATAGGGGCTGTAGTTAAAGCCTTCTTAAGAGTTTCAAAATCTCCCTTACAATCATCATCAAAAACGAAGGGTACATCTTTTTGAAGAAGATTAGTGAGGGGTTTTGATATCCTAGAAAAGTCTTTAATAAACCTTCTATAGAAACCAGCATGACCAAGGATACTACGAATACCTTTGATGTCTCTTGGGCATGGCATCTTCTCAATTGCCTCAACCTTAGCTCTATAAACTTCTATACCTCTTTCAGAAACTTTATGCCAAAGGACAATCCCTTCATTAACCATGAAGTGGCATTTCTCCCAATTAAGAACAAGATTAGTTTCTTCACATCTCTGCAAAACTTTATCAAGGTTGTGCAGACAATTATCAAAAGAAGTTCCATAGACAGAAAAGTCATCCATGAACACTTCTAGAATTTCCTCACAAAAACCATGAAAGATAGCAGACATGCACCTTTGAAAAGTAGCAGGAGCATTACATAAACCAAAAAACATACGTCTATAAGCATAAGTTCCGTACGGGCAAGTAAACGTAGTTTTTTCTTGATCTTGTTATTTAACAGCAATTTGAGAGAAACCAGAATAACCATCAAGAAAACAAAAAATGGGTCTTTTTAGACAACCTTTCCAACATTTGATCAATAAAAGTAAGCGGGTAGTGATCTTTCTTAGTAACTTTATTGATTTTTCTAAAATCGATGCACATCCTATAGCCTACTACTATTCTTTGAGGAATAAGCTCATCATTATCATTAGGAACAATGGTAATACCTCCTTTTTTAGGAACACAATGAATAGGACTAACCCATTCACTATCAGCAATAGGGTAAATAATACCAGCATCAAGGAGTTTCAATACCTCATTCCTTACCACTTCCTTCATCCTAGGATTTAAACATCGTTGGTGCTCTACAACCGGCTTTGCATCTGGTTCTATGTTGATAGAATGCTGACATATAGTAGGTGAAATCCCTTTTAAATCATCCAGAGTATAGCCCATAGCTCCTCGGTGTTTCCTCAAAACCTCCAATAGCCTTTCTTCTTCCTTTCCTGAAAGTTTAGCGCTAATAATAACAGGATATATCTTTTTATCATCAATATAGGCATATTTAAGATCATCAGGGAGAGGTTTTAGATCGAAAACCGGATCCTTTTTAGGTGGCAATGTGGTACCCAAGTCTTCTACAGGCAAGTTATGCTTGAGCATCTTAGGGTGATCACGGAGAATCTTGTCAATCTCATTCCTTTCTTCCATGAAGATTTCACTTTCATGATCTTCCATCAATTGCTGCAAAGCATTGTTAGGAGCAAGAGAAATAGAAGCAAATTGTTCAACTCTAAAATCCTCATTATGGGTTTCCTCTTCACAAGGTTCTTTAGCAAATTTTGAGAAATTAAACTCATAAGATTCCCCAACAAACTTAGTCAAGATTTTCTCCCTTTTGCAATCTATAATAGCTCCACAAGTACTCAAGAAAGGTCTACCAAAAATAATAGGATAAGTTTTACTAGCAGCTGAACCAAGTACTAGAAAATTAGCAGGGTACTTAATCTTACCACAAAGAACTTCCACGTCTCGTACAATACCAATTGGAGAGATGATCTCTCTATTAGTAAGGTGAATAACCACATCAATCTCTTCCAATTCGCAGGGACTGATTTCATGCATAATTTCTCTATAAAGCTCATAAGGAATAGCACTAGAACTTGCACCAATATCACATAAACCATCATAGCAATGATCACCAATTCTAACAGAAAGCACAGGAACACTAGCTTTTTTAGTTCTATTAGGATGTGAAACAATATTAGAAGCATCCTCACAAAATACTATGTGTCCATCTTCTATGCTTTTAGTGACAAGGTCTTTCACAATTGCTACCCCAGGTTCAACATTTATTTGTTCATCAGGTTTTACAGTTCTCTTTTCACTTTTGGTGATTACATTAGTTATCATAGGATGATCCTTTACCTTTTTTGGGAAGGGAATCTTCTCGATATAAGGTTCAAGTAAGATGAGATCAATAATGCAATACTCAGCACTCCCAATAGGAACACAGTCAACAATATCTTTGTAAGGTGCATGGTATTTATTCCATCCCCTTTTTGGAATTTCAATATAGGAAGCAAAAGCTCTAAAGCAATTCGTAATAACTTGCAAATCAAGACCATAAGCATTACTAATATTTTGAAAGTCGTTAGTTCCCATAAAAGATTCAATGCATTCATAATCATAATTTATACCTGACTTTCTACCTTTTTCATTCTCCCAAGCATCAGCATTGTCTTGAATACGGTCCAGACGATCCCATTTAGCTTCTTCTTCCATGCGAGTGAATGATCCAGCGCAAGAAGCATCCAATAAATCCTTATCATGTAGAGGGAACCTTGCATAAAAGTTATTGATAATAATATTATTGGGGAGCTCATGAATGGGACATTTGAGCATTAGTAACTTCAATCTCCCCCAAGCTTGAGTTGTACTCTCTCCATCAAGAGGCCAAATCTTTATGAATCTCACTAGGAGGATAAAACTTTGAATAAAAGAGAGACACTATTTCCTCCCATTCCAGAGCTTGACCATTCTTCAACAGCTTATACCATTCCTCAGCTCTTCCTTTTAGTGATAATGAGAATAACTTCTTCTTAACTTGATCTGTAGTAATACCTGCACACTTGAACAACCCGCATATTTCGTGTATAAACAGTAAATGATCACTGGGATGGACAGTTCCATCCCCAACATAGTAGTTATCCATAACACGATCAATAATTCTTGTAGGTATTTTAAAAACATCATTCTCAGCAGGTGGTGGCTTATTTACTACCTTAGCAGTGGTAGTAGCATTACCAAATAAGAAACTCAATGAATTAACCATAACAAAAATAAAGCAACTAACATAAGTAAACAATACACACAGTAGAAGTTTCCTTTAGCAGTTCCACTCTCCAATAGCGCTTCACTCCCCGGCAACGGCGCCAGAAAATAGTCTTGATGACCCACAAGTATAGGGGGTGTATCGCAGTATTATTGATAAGTATGAGTGTCGAACCCAACGAGGAGCAAAAGGTGCTGGCTAGTGGTATGGATCAAGAATTCTCTGCAAATACTTAGCAAATGGATTTTTAGGGGTTTTTGATAAACCAAGTAAACAAAGTACGAGTAAATAAAATACAGTAGGAATAAATGTAGCAAGTGTCCCAATCCTTTATGCAGCAAAGGACAAGCCGGTTGTATTACTTAAGATGACCAAACGTTCTCGAGGACACATGGGAAGACTGTCAAGTGCTTTCGCCTCATATAGTTGATTAATCTTCTTTAGCTTGCTAAGTGTTGTGTGGGTGAACCTGTGCTAATGTACCGATCTTCCTAGGACTAATACATACTTGTGATTATACCCCTTGCAAACATCCGTAAGTACAAGAAAGTAATTAAGGTAGAAACCTAACCACAGCTTTAAACTCTAAGACCCTTATGTCCCTTGTGCAATGGTTTCCTAATGGGGGTTCAGGTTTCTATCACTCCGGCAACCCCTACGATTAGTAGCCAAATACACAATGCATTCCCCTAGGCCCATATAGGTGAAGTGTCATGTAGTCGACATTCACATGACACCACTAGAAGAAGTACACCACAACTTAAATATCAAACTATTGAATCTTTCTCAACACAATTCCACTACTAACAACATGACTTCTCCCATGTCCTCAAGAACAAAATGAACTACTCACAAGACATCATATGGATCATGATCAGAGATGGAATAATGATGTATAACAATCTGAACATAAACAATAATTCAATGGTTCACTCAATAGCAACAACTACAAAGAGTAATCAACACCGGGAAAGTTTCCCCTATGAACTATGCAAGATTCAACACAATTGTTACAGCAATATGGAGATGGTGATGAGGGTGCTGATGATGATGATGGTGGTGATGATGATGATGATCCCGGTGAAGTCCAACTTGATGATGGTGTTTATGGCGACGATCTCCCCTCTCCGGGAAGGAATTCCCTCGGTAGAAATCTGTCTGTCAGAGAGACCTTTCTCCCTTGGTGTTTTCCGCCCCGCAGAGGCGGCGGAATCTTTCTATGGTCGCTCCTCAAGTCTTAGGGTTTCGGGAGGATAATATACGCCAGAGGGGAGTGCCAGGGGTGGACCAGGATGGCCACACCACCTGGTGGCGCGGCCTAGGCTGGCCCACTCCAGGGGGTGGTGTGGGCCCCTGTGGCCCATCTCCAGCCCCCCTTCTGGCTTCCTTCGTCTTCTGAAAAATAGGATTTTCCGTATATTTTCCCGGATTTTATGATCTTCGCGAATTTTGCCTCCAAACAGCACCTTTTCCATCAAAATCCTGACTGCAGCGGTCCATGCTCCAAAGGTCATCAACCATGCAAAAATAGATGAAATAACATAAGTAACACCTCTCAATACGAAATATATCAAAGAATAACAGTGAATTATGACATAGAATAGTGATGCAAAATGGACGTATCACTAGACTATGAGGAGGACTATCAGGATGATGGACAACAGGACTTCTACGACAACTAGGATCATCTCCCATCGTCAGCATTGCCTGTGACTCTGAAGATGGAGCCCCTACTATGTTTCTTTCCACTGCTTGATTTGTATTAAGACTGGATCATGGAATCCTTTATTTGAGTAAGACATTATTATGGTTTGTAATGGATGATGTACTATGATATCCAATCTGTTATGTCTCACAAAAATGGTAATCCTGGGATTGCGAGGTATGGCATAACAGGCATCTGGGATTAAAAATCCAGGTGTTGACATTAGCCATCTTGGTAGGGACCATCTGGCCTACGCCAACGGCAAAAACCATCGGCATAACTATATATGCCGACAGCTTTCCTACGCTAACGGCCAAAAGGGCTACGCCTACGGGACAGTACACCGATGAAAATACGCTGACGACAATCGGGGGCTACACCGACAGGCGTTGGCCGTCGGTGCCTGCTGTGTTTCCTGTAGTGCATCTATCCAGACTCCTCATGGTCGTGGCTTCTGACTAAATTACCAATTTACGATTAACAGACTATAATTTTTTGCCAGTGTTAATGAATCGTGGTGCCTTTATGTTCTATTGTTTTAAGTATATAAATAATGGATTGATTTTACTTGGAATGGGTTGGGTAAAAAATGTCGCTGTTACCTATGACATGCTTTTGCAGATGTCCGTCACTAAGAAATTTGTCCTTTCAGCCGGCCTCCACAAAAAATATTAATGATAGACAAACTTTGAGACTGGCACTACTCAGATGCCTGTCACGGAGTAATTTTTTCATTCATCCAATCTTTAAAAATAATACTAGTGACAGTCCCTTTTTACTCTCGTCACTAGTGTTTTGTACTAGTGATGGGCTTATCCTTACCCGTCGCTTGTAATACTTACAAGTGACAGGTCTAGTTTTGTCTGTCACTAACCACCCAGAGGCTATAAGCCGTTATGTAGTAGTGTTTATAAATAAAGCCACATCAACCGAACTGATACAAGGTGATGGGGATGCCCTTTACAAAGCAGACCAATAAAACAAGAAAATGCGAAAGATCACTACTTGCCACCAAGGACAACGGTCCGAGACCGGGATGAACCGGGGCTCCACGTTGATGCCCCCAAGTGAGTAACGATGCGCCGCGCCATCGCTGAGACCGATGGTCAAGAGTTTTCACTCGGATCCCGACCGCGGAGAAGGTAGCCTCTATGGATTGAAAGTGCAAAGATAGAATGAAGTGCAAACCCACAATTGTATTTGGAATTACAACAAGATGTAATGAATGAGAGAGAGGAGATGATGATGTTGATCGAGATGCAGCAGTTGGTAATGAGGGGGGTGATGTGTTGTCCTCCGATGATCCGTGTAGAAGCAAGGATTTGCCCTTCTCCAAGTTCCTCCTCTAGATCCCTTCCTAGCATGGTGCTTCGTGGCTAGAGGTGTCTGTGAATGTTGTCTTAGGTATTCAGATTCACCGAGATATATCTAGAGGAATCTTGGGGCTATCACAAAGAGCATATATTGAGAAGGTACTCAAAAAAGGTCAATATGCATAAGTGCTCAGCCTCGTCTGCTCCTATTGTCAAGGGCGATAAGTTTAGGACTTTCCAGTGCCCAAGTAATGATTATGAATCTGTGCAAATGAAGTCAGTTCCTTATGCCTCAATTATTCGAAGTATGATGTATGCACAAGTGTGCACTCGCCCTGACTTAGCATTCATAACCGGGATGGTTGGTAGATATGAGGCTAATCTAGGGTTGGATCACTGGAAGGCTGCTAAGAAAGCTTTGCGTTATTTGCAAGACACCAAAGGCCTCATGCTCACATATAAGAGAACTAATAACCTCGAGGTGGTGGGTTATTCAGATGCTGATTTTACAGGGTGTGTTAACACTAAGAAATCCACACCGGGTTATATATTCACCCTAGCAGAACGAGCTATTTTTTGGAAAAGCACCAAGCAAAGTGTTGCTGCATCGTCAACAATGCAGGCAGAGTTTGTGGCATGTTACCAAGTAGGCAGTATGGCTGAAGAATTTCATTCCGGGTTTAAGGGTGATTGAAAGTATATCTGAGCCATTCACTCTTTTCTAAAATAATCAACCCGCAGTGATCTATTCAAGGCACAACAAGTCAAGTGGTGCTTCCAAACACATTGTCATCAAATATCATGTTGTAATAGATAGAATCCAGGACCAGACAATAATTATTAAGCATATAAAGACTAACGAAATGTTAGCGGATCCACTCACGAAAGGCTTGCCACCTAATGTGTTTAGAGAGCACCTTGCTAGCATGGGATTGGCAGAAAGCTTTTGATCCTAGAATTAGGACCGTTATGAAACCATCTACCCATAAGTCTAAGAAGGGTTCTTCTCTTTGATGGAATGATGTACCATAGTCAATTAGTTCAATGGTACTTAACCTACCATTGTAATTTATTGTCTCTATATAAGTTCAACAAGGAGCTGAGATCGTAAGTTTGTAATAAATATAAGCTTATGGAGCTCCTAATTGAAGAAGATCTGTTTTGAAATAAGGTGGTGTATTGTAGTAACTGGGTTTTGCGGTACTATATGACCGTTGTAATTCTATTGTCTCATATGTTATTTTGTTTAGAAATGGGGTTATAAAATTTATCCTTACGATCAAGGGGGAGAATGTTGGATATAAGTGATCTGCAGTAATCTACATAAATTTGTGATCAAATTAAATCTAAATAATGTCTTTTATGGGCTGGTTAATAACAACCCTTGGATGTCCTGATCAGGGGCATCCTGACCATCCATTTAGAGGTGTTGGTTCCCCTAGTTCAAGTGATATAAATAGGGGCCCTAGGGTTAGAGCTGAGACACACTCCTCATTCGGTTGTGCTCTCTCTCTCCTATCCTTTGTTCACTAATTAAGCTAGCACCCACATCACCAGGAAAAACCTCTCACATCTCATATCCATTAAGATTTAGGTCAAGTGGATCAAGAGGAGGCCATGGGAGGACCTCCAGATTAAGGTACATAACATATGATTCTTATTTGTGGTTCAATCCTTGAGCTAGTTGATCCTAAGGGATCCTAACAGCGAATACAATGATGGATAGTTCCACATCACATGGTGTTGCTGCTGCCATATTCGATGATTGTTGTCATCTATCAACTAAGTTCTCAAAATTCCGAAGTCGTTCGGAGGAAATCGAAAGGGAACCGAAAGGTGTTTTGGGGCAAATCGGATTTTGTAATATGTATTTACATGTTAATTAATGTAATTAATATTAAATATAATATTAAAATCTAATTTGAAGGGGTATTCGACTAATGGGCCAAACTTCTTAGGGAAAAGGGCCCATGAGGGAAAACCGAAAGAAGAAAGGGCCAAGGGTCAAAGGGCGAGGCCTAGCCGCCTCAAGGGGGGCCACCCGGCCAGCCTTGGGCTGTGCGCGGGGTGGGTCCCACCCCTGGCCGGCTGGCCCATGGTGCCCTAAGAGCCCATGTGCCTCCCCCCTCTCTCCCTTGAATAGTCCCACATGGGAAACCCAAAGGGGAGGGCACACCTCCCTCCCCCTATATAAAGGGGTACCCATGGGTTGGATTAAAATACACAATTTGAGAAGTTCTCTAAGGCATTTTTCTTTAGAGAATTCCTCCCTCTCTCTCTCTCTCTACATAGTTGTCTCCACGCATTGGCACGGTACCAAAAAAGGATTGTTCGCGCAAGAGACGGTGCACCTGTAGCACACTGTTGCGCTACATGAATTCCAAGACAGAGATCTACTTCCGCACTCCTGGGAGGGATCAAGGAGTCAGAGGTCGTAATCGTACACCGTATGTGTGCAAAACCACGAGGGGCCTCACTTGAAGCACCTTGGATGTCGTGAGCCGGAGCTGCTGCATGATGAAGAAGGAGCAAGGGGTGACCTGCGAGGAGCTTCACGACCTTGAGGTCGGCTACGAGTTCGACTACTTCAACCATGTTCCTGTCGGAATGTTAACCGTGTGCGGTCTACAAGGGTATGTATTCTATACTCTTCGGTTATTACTGCATTACTACATAGATAGATCTTGGCGTTAGGGAGTTCCAAAATATGAAAATTTTGTTTTCTACTATGGAACCTTTCAATGGTATCAGAGCCGATCTATGCGTAGGAGTGTTGTACGGCCAGTACGCACAAGTATTGTGCAGGAATTGATCCCTTAGTTGTTACCCTCTAATGTGTACTTGTTTCTAT
Organism: Avena eriantha; assembly: GCA_910589775.1. Lineage (NCBI taxonomy): Eukaryota > Viridiplantae > Streptophyta > Magnoliopsida > Poales > Poaceae > Avena > Avena eriantha. The sequence goes on along the minus strand of OU342745.1, from coordinate 37,443,293 downwards.
CGCAGTATTGTTTGATGAAGTGGCCTAGACCAACCTTACGCGTATTCGTACGCGATACTGGTTCCACCCTCGACATACGGCTTGTTTCGTATAAGTGGCTAACGGGTGTCTGTCTCTCATTCAATAGTTGACATAGCATTTACAACGGAGGGTCCCAAAAGGGGTGTAGTAGAGAAAACTGTTGGATCCATGTTGTGGTTGGAAACTTCATAGATTAGAAATGGTCCTATTGCGAAAGCCCTAAAAACCACGTAAAACTTGCAAAGATGAAGTAGAGGCATCTAACTTTATTTTGCAAGAGGGATTGTGCTATGATATGGTATTGGTCGTTACGAAGGTAAAGTATTTTAATTTTACGTTACTAAGTAGTATAGTAATAGCCATCGTTCCGATGGATGACCTGCTAGTGGCGTCGTGGACTTGGCGTTAAACCAGGGGCAAGATGGAGATCATGCCGGAGCACTCGATGGAGATCAAGGCGCAATAAGGACCACATCATATCACAATATACATGTGATGTTGATACCTGTTTTATATCTTATCATATGCTAGTATTAGATATTCAATGGTAGCAAATAAGATAATCCTGAAATAATTCCAATGATAGTGTTCCCCTTGTATGTGCACCACCAAGAAAGTTACCGTTATGAAGCCAGCCATGACGATTGGGGGTTTGACATATCTATGTTCACATACAGTAGGTGTAAGCCATGTTGCACTGGAAATACACACAAGTTAGATTTGGCGAGCCTAGCATGTGTAGACATGGCCTCGGAAAACAAGAGACCGAAAGGTCGAGCATGAGTCACATGGTTGATATGATTGACATTGGGGAATGTCTACCTTTGAAACTGCATTGCCGGCTGTGACGATCGGGGGTGGTGTGGAGGATTGGGATCGTGTGATCACTAAAATCGTCCAGGGGATGACAATTTTAGTGGGAGCTCAATTAGGATTGAACTCATATTATGAACTTAGTCTAGATGTCTTTTTGCAAATATCTTAGTAGATCATGGCCTATCCCATTGAGGTCCTTTACGACCATGGGAAATTTATTGCTTGATATGGAACTTAGCAAAAGGGTCCAACTTCATGGATTAATACCCACGCCTGAAAGGTGATCTTTTCTTCTTGATACAATGACCATTAAGAGATAATCCGATGACTCTACAATGTTTGTGTTTTCTACATAATCATCCAACAAGCCATTCTCTATTCGATGGAGAGTTGGATTACAATCTTGTATTCTACAAGATCAGGCACATAAAGTATGAGCTGTTTGATGAGTTTTCCTCCATGATGGATGAAAAGATAATATTTGAGAAACACTTAGCGACCTTGCATTAGAGTTGTGAACTCTCAAAAGGGCTTGATTGCAATGGAGGTCATGAATGAAAAGGGTATATGTTAGATATACAAAGTTAGAAATGTAATTCTTGCAAAACTCGTTGCAGTTTACATAAGTATTGGATACTTGTCCCGTTTTGTGAAAATAGGATGGTCTGCTAGAGAATTGCTGGAATTGAGGCAATGTGGCTTGATGACGGCAAGCAAAACAGTTGATGGCCGACATCACCGCTTTCCTCAAAGGTTTGTCATTTAGATTAGTGGACTTGAATATAATTTTGTAATCCTTGTTTGGGTGTCTTGCTTTTGGTGAGACAATTGTTCATATGAATAAGTTACAAGCCAGTTGTACTGTTCTTATGAATAATACCTTTATGGTCACCTTACGATTATAAATGAGTTATTCTCATCACTATGTTAATGATAATAGTTTAAACATTTATAAAGGATTAGAATGCTAAAAGATATCCAAAGTTTAATAATGACATGACACTATAGTTTAAGTCATTTTGGTTATTGCGTGTTCTTCATTATAAATGAAGATCGGGGTCTTAGATGCTTAATCTAGAGACTTTGCAAAACCATGCCTCGTTGGGCAGAATGACTAAAACTCCGCATTGTGGTAAAACGGTAATATGCGAAGAAATGTTGAACTTTTATACATAATGATGTATCGTATTTTCAACAAATAGTGGAAATCATTATTTATACTTCATGTTGAAATTTATACATAGTGATGTATCGTATTTTCAACAAATAGTCGAAATCATAATTTCACACTTCATTGTGGATTTAAGTGAATATGAGCATTTTCTTAATGAAACATAAGTTTTAAACTATTTTGAATTGTTCAAAGATTTCAAAGTGAAGGAGGATATTGAATTAACAAGAATACAAAATTCTCTTCAATTTGATTGACATGACTAAAGTATTTATTATAATTTTAGCATAAAAGGACATGTGAAAGAGGTTTCACAAATTTTGATAATAGGGCAAATTCAAAGTGCATTGAAATGTCTAAATATCATAATCATTATGTATTAGATGCATATGGTATAATATTATCTCTTATCGGGGTTATAGTTATCGTTTAGAGTTAGAGATTGAAATGACCAAACACTCGGTTGAAATACAAAGGAACATCTAAAGATTCGTGGAAACAACACCATAAGAGTTATGGCATGTTCGAGTTTCTAGAGGTTTCGATAATTCGAAATCGTGGCGAATAAACAAGTCTTTGTAGCGTATTCGTAGGTAACTATGAATACATGTTCCACAAGGGGCAGACCTGCTATTGTCCAAAGTTGATGTGTCTTGATCAAGATACAGGTTGAAGAGAGTAAAAGATCAAAACAAGGTATTTGACCTTACCTCCTGATTATTGAGTAGCGCAGCGCATTTTGTTTCGTGAAACCGAACTCTACAAATAGAGGAGAAACTAATGATAATGATCATAAAGTTTCAGGGAATACTTTTACTAAAGAAAGTAGGATTCAACAATATATACTCTGCAAGTTCGTGGAATTATATTATTGATTCACTTGTCATGTTTATGAACAAGACATTCCTACGAATTACAAAGAAGCGTGATGGACCTAAGTGCGAGAAATTACTAGGAGTCATAAAATCCTATATTAAGTTACATTTAAAGATTGCAAAGTAATATGTTACTTGATCTTATTAAGTAAAGAAGTTTACTTGATATTTCGGAATGACTTGAAAGTCATAAGATGGAAATGAAACTTAATGGAGACGTAAAGCTCAATTTGTCACAAAGTATGGACACATACAAGGAGTTGACTACAAATCTAGCGATCCTTGAGTCTATTGGATATACACCAGCAATATATGGATATTGAAGTCTCGTAACTGGAATTCTCGATTTGATGGTGATCAAAGTATTTTGGAATGTCCAAGATTATCGAGAGGACTTGCATTTAAGTGGATCTAATTAGCTTGGCCAAATCTTAATATGTAAGAGACATATTGTGAGTGGGAGCTAAGTGAAATCCCTAGATCTCATATATGGATGCCATATTTGAGTGGGAGCGTGAAATCATTCTATGATTTGTGGACAACATATATGAATGATGTGATTGGTATTAATAACATTTAAGTTAGTAAATATGAATAAAGTTGAACAAGTTATTAAACAATGAGATCTATTGAGATAGACTGGTAAGTTTAATAAACATCATAGTCGAATGCTTCCTGGACATGATTCTGAAGATGTTCAGAATATCCTAGATAAGATTCTGAAGTAGTTCAGAATGGAACAAGGAAAATAAAGAGGTTCTTACTTGTATGAAGCATTGAGTTAGTCTTAGTATTACAACCATAGTTAGAAGAAAGAAAGAGATGCGTTGCATCTCCCATGCCTCAGTCATAGGTTCTTCCATACAACCATATTGTATACTCGACATAATGTGACCCAAGGTTCTGGTTGGAAGGACAAGCTCTTAACTATAATAACATGTCTTGAAGTGATTCTTGAGTTAATCACTGAACTAGAATTAAGTTTGTCCTTAAATGGCAAGAAGCAAAGTAAGGCGCATAGTTGCATTTCATGCACTAGGATCAACATAGATATAGAAGTATAAGGGCTCCATCTGACGTGATGCATATTGTTGTGGCGGGACTAGTTCGTCTTTATGTAGAGGGTGTGTCCCAAGGCACAGTGCCCATGAGAAATCTCGGTGTGGATGATCTAACGTCATTGCTGGCTCCTGGATACAGACCTCACTCTGTTTTCATAACTACTATATAAACACACAAAGGAGTATGGAGAGTGTTACAAAGTTTACGTGGCAACAGTGAAAATGACTATCATGGTAAACACTAGAAACAAAGTCTTACTTTGTCACCAAACGAATACTTCAACCCATTATAAGAAAATTGTATGAATGTCAAAGTTAGGAATACATTAACGATTTTCAAAGACATAATGATCTGATAAAACAGAACATGGACATGACGTTTTCCATAATCATACATGATCAATAAATGCATATGTGATATGGTTTATGATGAGTAAAATGCAAGCTAGATTATTTGTACTCTAGTGCAAGTGGGAGACTGAATGAGATATGCCCCAGAGGCAAATAATAAATAGGTTTTTATTGTCATATCTCAATTAGTTCATAATTTTCATACTATGCTATAACTGTATTAATATGAAATGTTAATACACGTGTGGTATATAAACAAACCATGTCTCTAGTTACCTCTAGCGAACTAGTTCATTGGTCATGAGGAAGATCTAGGTTTTCCAGATCTTGGGAATTTATACCAATTCACAATGAGGTCATGTCATTACTTGAATTATGTGATAGACAAATAGCCCAACCAGTTGTATCTTAATGAGATCTAGTTACAAAGTTCACCATTAATGATAAACTAAGGAAATCTCGCAACATGATCCTTAGACTATGAGATAATGCAAATCACCGTTCTAGAGGGAGCTTAGATGGTTATCAAGTATCATACCATGACTAGGTGATCGAAAAGGTGCCACTCAGGTTTCCCAAAGGGGTGTGTAGAGGAGTACATATCAAGACCAGAATTTGCCCATCCATGTAACAGATAGATACATTTGTGGCCATCTCGGTGACATTGCATTAACAAAGCTTGCAAGCGTGTGACTGGGTCACAGAATGAAACGACATGGAAACGAGAAAACAAGTTCATCGGTAACAAGATTGAATGAAGGTATGGAGATACCGTAGATCAAATCTCGGGTGAACTAGGTATCAAGTGGCAAAGGGAATGGGAAACGACATTTACATTTCAAATGACATTGTCATCGTGGAATGCATAGGGGTCATTATGGGCATCCCGGTCCCGCTATTGATCATTGATGGAGATCATGTCTATGCCATTCTCGAGCCGTGGGGAAATACACTTAAGGGTACGATGAGATAGAGATCCTATATAAGTTAGAATCACCATATGAAAGAGAAAAGGAAACCGGAAAAGTTCCATGAGAGAACCGGAATCATTCTGGGAAAGTTCCGAAGTCGTTCGGAGGAAATCTAAAGGGAACCGAAAGGTGTTTCGGGGCAAATCGGATTTTGTAATATGTATTTACATGTTAATTAATATAATTAATATTAAATATAATATTAAAATCTAATTTGAAGGGGTATTCCACTAATGGACCAAACTTCCTAGGGAAAATGGCCCATGAGAGAAAACCAAAAGAGGAAAGGCCAAGGCCTAGCCGCCTCAAGGGGGGCCACCCAGCCAGCCTTGGGATGTGCGTGGGGTGGGGCCCACCCCTGGCCGGCTGGCCCATGGTGCCCTAAGGGCCTATGCGCCTCCCCCTCTCTCCCTTGAATAGTCCCACATAGGAAGCCCAAAGGGGAGGGCACAGCTCCCTCCCCCTATATAAAGGGATGCCCATGGGTGGGATTAAAACACATAATTTGAAATGTTCTCTAAGGCATTTTTTCTTAGAGAATTCTCCCCCTCTCTCTCTCTACATAGTTGTCTTCACGTGTTGTCACGGTCCCAAGAAAGGACTGTTCGCGTAAGAGACGGCGCACATGTAGCACGCTGTTGCGCTGCAGGCATTTCGAGCCGAATATCTACTTCCGCACTCCCAGCAGGGATCAAGGAGTCGGAGGTCGACATCATACACCGTATGTGTACGAAACCACGAAGGGCCTCACTTGAGGCACCTTGGATGTCATGAGCCAGAGCTATTGCACGATGAATAAGGAGTAAGGGTTGACCTGCGAGGAGCTTCGCGACCTTGAGGTCGGCTACGAGTTCGACTACTTCAACCATGTTCCCCTCAGAACGTTAACCACGTACGGTCTACAACGGTATGTATTTTATACGCTTCGGTTGTTACTGCATTACTACATAAATAGATCTTGGCGTAGGGAGTTCCAACATAGGAAATTTTTGTTTTCTGCTACGGAACCCTTTAAAAAGGTATGATACATGATTAAATAGATGAGGGATATCAAATTTGGATTCCTCTCATTTTTCTGATCGATTTGGATATATTATTTGTCGAATTACGATTTACAGAGTTGTAGATATGAATTATTCAATATTAAATGGAAAAAGGTAAAATAAATAAAAATTATTTCATTTTTATTTGAAAATGGAATTATTCATTGTTGTTTACTTAAATAATTGTTTGGAATGTAAAATAAATAAAGACGTCTAACATCATGGTCCAATGGTTAATATGATTGATATGATAGTATTAATAACAAGATCTAATTTCTTTCTCGAAAGCTTATCTGGAAGGAATGAAGAAGTTGAGCATGCTAGGGCTGAAGTAGTGTTAGGATGGGTGACCGATCGGTAAGTTTGACCAGGAGTATAATTTGACTTGAGATTAAGTGCACTTAGAGTTAAAATGTTCATATGAGATTAACGAGTTAAATAATTCAAAAAAGTTAGAAAAAAATTCTGGAAAAAATTGAATTTCTTTTTTCATTTTTTTGAAACAAAACTAGGCCGGTGGCTTGGACGTTAGCCATCTAGGTGGAGACCATCTGGCCTACGCCGACGGCAAAAACCGTCGGCATAACTATATACGCCGACAGCTTTCCTACGCTGACGGCCAGAAGGGCTACGCCTATGGGACAGTACACCGATGAGCGTACGCCGAAGACAATCGGGGGCTACACCGACGGTTGTTGGCCGTTGGCGCCTGCTGTATTTCCTGTAGTGCATCCATCCGGACTCCTCATGGTCGTGGCTTCCGACTAAATTACCAATTTACGATTAACAGACTGTAATTTTTAGCCAATGTTAATGAATCGTGGTGGCTTTATTTTCTATTGTTTTAAGTATATAAATAATAGATAGATTTTACTTGGAATGGGTTGGGTAAAAAATGTCGTTGTTACCTATGATATGCTTTTGCAGATGTCCGTCACTAAGAAATTTGTCCTTTTAGCCGGCCTCCACGAAAAATATTAGTGATAGACAAACTTTGAGACCGACACTAATCATAACTATATCAGTGATAGGCATTCATAGATGCTTGTCACTAAGTAATTTTTTCATTCATCCAGTCTTTAAAAATAATACTAGTGATAGTCCCTTTTTTACTCTCGTCACTAGTGTTTTGTACTAGTGATAGGCTTATCCTTACCCGTCGCTAGTAATACTTACAAGTGACAGGTCTAGTTTTGTCTGTCACTAACCACCCGGAGGCTATAAGCCGTTATGTAGTAGTGTTTATAAATAAAGCCACATCAGTCGAACTGATACAAGGTGATGGGGATGCCCTTTACAAAGCAGACCAATAAAACAAGAAAATGTGAAAGACCACAACTTGCCACCGAGGACAATGGTCCGATACCGGGATGAACCGGGACTCCACGACGACGCCCCCAAGAGAGTAACGATGCGCCACGCCATCACTGAGACCGATGGTCAAGAGTTTTCACTCGGAGCCCGATCGCGGAGAAGGTAGCCTCTATGGATTGAAAGTGCAAAGGTAGAATGAAGTGCAAACCCACAATTGTATTTGGAATTACAACAAGATGTAATGAATGAGAGAGAGGAGATGATGATGTTGATCGAGATGCAGCGGTTGATAATGAGGGGGTGATGTGTTGTCCTCTGATGATTCGTGTAGATGCAAGGATTTTCCCTTCTCCAAGTTCCTCCTCTAGATCCCTTCCTAGCGTGGTGCTTCGTGGCTGGAGGTGTCTTTGAATGTTGTCTTAGGTATTCAGATTCACCGAGATAGATCCAGAGGAATCTTGGGGCTATCAAAAAGAGCATATATTGAGAAGGTACTAAAAAGGTCAATATGCATAAGTGCTCAACCTCGTCTGCTCCTATTGTCAAGGGCGATAAGTTTAGGACTTTCCAGTGTCCAAGTAATGATTATGAATTTGCGCAAATGAAGCCAGTTCCTTATGCCTCAATTATTCGAAGTATGATGTATGCACAAGTGTGCACTCGCCCTGACTTAGCATTCATAACCGGGATGCTTGGTAGATATCCATCTAATCTAGAGTTGGATCACTGGAAGGCTGCTAAGAAAGCTTTACGTTATTTGCAAGACTTCAAAGGCCTCATGCTCACAATAAGAGAACTGATAACCTCGAGGTGGTGGGTTATTCAGATGTTGATTTTGCAGGGTGTGTTAACACTAAGAAATCCACACCAGGTTATATATTCACCCTAGCAGAAGGAGCTATTTTTTGGAAAAGCACCAAGCAAAGTGTTGTTGCATCCTCAATAATGCAGGCAGAGTTTGTGGCGTATTATGAGGCAACCGGGTAGGCAGTATGGCTGAAGAATTTCATTCCGGGTTTAAGGGTGATTGAAAGTATATCTGAGCCACTCACGCTTTTCTACAATAATCAACCCGCAGTGATCTATTCGAGTAACAACAAGTCAAGTGGTGCTTCCAAACACATTGACATCAAATATCATGTTGTGAAAGATAGAATCCAGGACCAGACAATAAGTGTTAAGCATATAAAGACTAACGCAATGTTAGCGGATCCAGTCACGAAAGGCTTGCCACCTAATGTGTTTAGAGAGCACCTTGCTAGCATGGGATTGGCAGAAAGCTTTTGATCCTAGAATTGGGACCATTATGAAACCATCTCCCCATAAGTCTAAGAAGGGTTCTTCTCTTTGATGGAATGATGTACTATAGTCAATTAGTTCAATGTTACTTAACTGACCATTGTAATTTATTGTCTCTATATAAGTTTCAACAAGGAGCCAAGCTCATAAGTTTGTAATAAATATAATCTTATGGAGCTCCTAAGTTGAAGAAGTTCTATTTTGAAATAAAGTGGTGTATTGTAGTAACTAGGTTTTGCGGTACTATATGACCGTTGTAATTATGTTGTCTCATATGCTATTTTGTTGAGAAATAGGGTTATAAAATTTATCCTTACGATCAAGGGGGAGAATGTTGGATATAAGTGATCTGCAGTAATCTATATAAATTTGTGATCAAATTAAGTCTAAATAATGTTTTTTAGGGGCTGGTTAATTAACAGCCCTTGGATGTCCTGATCAAGGGCATCCTGACCATCCATTTAGAGGTGTTGGTTCTCCTAGTTCAAGTGCTATAAATAGGAGCCCTAGGGTTAGAGCTGAGACACACTCCTCATTCGGTTGTGTTCTCTCTCTCTCTCTCCTATCCTTTATTCACTGATCAAGCCAGCACCCACAGCACTAGGAAAAACCTCTCACATCTCATATCCATTAATATTTAGGTCAAGTGGATCAAGAGGAGACCATGGGAGGACATCCAGATTAAGATACATAACATCTGATTCTTCTTTGTGGTTCAATCCTTGAGATAGTTGATCCTAAGGGATCCTAACGGTGAATATTAACGATTCAGGTGGGACGGGCTTGCCACTTCTCCCGCCTCCCATCCCGCCGGTATATCCCGTAATTATTTTTTTGTGCGATCCTGCCAAGTGTCGCCGGGATTAGTTGTGCCATCCCATTACTCCTGTTTATAATCGCTAGCTTGAAGCGCCCGGGAAGAGTTCGTGCAGATGGAAGTTTAATCCGGCAGTGTTTTGCGCAGCAGCAGTTAAATTTTGTACGTGCGTTTTAATTCGTGGGTCCCTCAGGAGCTATCTGTCCCGTGTCCTTAAATCCCGATTAGTCCCGTTTTGTCCCGACGGGAGGAATAGTCAGGAGGCGGGCTACCCATGTCCATCCCGCTTGCATCGTTAGTGAATACAATGATGGATAGTTCCATATCACATGGTGTTGCTGCTGCCATATTCGATGATTGCTGTCATCTATCAACTGAGTTCTCAAAATTCCGGTTTGTGTACGAACCTAGAGAAGAAAATTATGTGTAGCACATGAAGTTGATAGGGATCTGACACTTGTGCTTGGTTAGATGATTCCCCGGTATGATGTATCTGTGATTCACAATGGATAAAAGAGGTATGAAATTGTCAAAAAAAAAAACTAAAAATGTATTAAAAAAACATGGTGTGTGTTGTACGCACATACCTGGGTCGCGCTGGGTGAACGTGGTGCGCAGTGGATGGACAGTGGGATAACTAGTTTATTCGTTAATTACCAACTTGGCAGACAGCCGACGATGATGTGGGGTGCACCACTGAATTGATGGCTACGTACAGCCAGCATATATACAATCATGGCCGTTTTGGCGGGTGAAAAAGACAAGTGAAAATGAAACGTGGGTTTCGTTTACCTCATGTGTTTCGTAATTCTGGACTCTTCGCCCGCATTACATTTCTACCAATAGTTTTCTCAATGTAATTAAGCTGCCTGATTGGCACAGTTCTTATCTCTGGATCAGAAGCTTTTGTCCATTTTTTAAGGAGGAAAGATCGATCTCGTCACAACCGTCTCATTTTTTACGTGCAAACGGGGAAAACATCTCATGCGACGCGGGACAGAATAGAAGAGGTGACATGATTTTCTTCTCTTACGGTATAGCACAGTATGATCATATCGTTGGGAGTGCATGCATGGTAATATGGTATATATTCCCTCCCTTTTAAAATATAAGATGTTTAGCTTTGTAAAGCAAGTGTATCTAGACATCTTCTAGTGTTTAGGTTCATTTAGATTTGGAGTGAACCTAGACACTAAAGGGCTCTAGATACAGTCCCTTCACAAATCTAAAATATCTTATATTTTGAAACAGAGAGAGTACTACCTCTATTTGGGATTATTAGTTCTAAGAGCTTTTTTATATGTTTGAGATTATAAGGGCTATGTCTCTCGTCCATTGCATGGTATCTTTTTCCTCTCACTTCTCTCATGCATGTAAAACTATTGGTGCATGATATATTAACGAGAGAAGGTTATGGAGTGTCTTAGTATTAGCAACTTGGTTCTTAGGATTAATAATCCCGAACAGAGGCAGTACTTTGTTTGGGATTATTAGTCCTAAGAGTTTATTGTTTGAGATTATAAGGTTATCTTATTTATTAGTCTCTCTCGTCTAATGCATGTTCTCCGTTTTTTCTTACTTTTCGTATGCATGTAAAACTATTTATTAATGAGAGATAGTTATGTGATGTCTTGGTATTAGCAACTTGGTCCTTAGGACTAATATAATCCTAAACAGAGATAGTACATGCTAAACGAGCAAAGATAAAAGTAAAAAAGAATTATAACACGACATCCTGTGCGACAGGACTGCCCCCGTCGGATAAGGGGGAGGGGGACGGGCAACTCCAACTTTTTCTGTTGTCACGTGGACATTCGTCCACGAGCTACACATCCATACCCTACAGGAGTCCAAAATAAATAATGTAGTTAGATTATATACATGAAGCCTCTATACCATTTGCTTGTGACTACTTTCTTGGACAGGACTTATGTATGGTCAAAGCATGGCTACAAAAGAAGATAAAATAAAATAGAGTAAATTGAGCAAACACATACCTATTAGGGTTCATCATAACAAAAAGCCCGACTATCGGGGTGGTAACAAAAGCATGGGCTTGGACACTGTAGTAACAAATACCACAATTTTACAAGAAATGGCATTTAAGACATACAACGCCAACATGACAGCTCTCCTTTTTTTGCGAAAAGTCTGCCGATATATTAATTATCATCAATGACCCCACAAAGAGCATCAAAGGTAACAATAATTATAAATATGTCTTTAGACCACCTAGCAATGACTACAGACACTTGCGCGAGCCGAAGGTCCGCCGCCGTTCTCGCTCCTCCTTCACTGGAGCCGGCCAAATCTTCCCGTAATAGTGTTTATTATAGTAAATAGACGGGGAGTTCTCATGTTATACCCCAAAAGACTAGCTAGCGCAACAGAGCAGCAACCATTCGTGACGTCCATTTTGGATCCACCATAGACAAATCCACCGGTTGGCTGGTGCGGTGGTGCCTTCACCATCGGATATGCTCATCACCATATCGCGTGTCTAAATCCTCATATATTACATAAACTCTCTAGAACTGAGAACGGGGCAGTAGTTTAGTGGTTGGGTCGCAGTTTGCGCATCCCAGCAACCGGAGTTTGATCCCTGTCAAGGACGAATTTTCGGAATTCTCATCCCGACCTGTTTCTACTATATCAAAGAATTGTCTAGTTCCTCCTAGCACTGTTTTTTCTTCCATAAACTCTCTAGAACTATAGTATTTGTTAGAATGATGATAACTGATAGCCAATGTTTTCACTACAAAGTCGAAATAGTCATCCGGTTACAACGATATTTGTGTGTTCCGTCTACTAAAAAAGATACATCGCCAACAAGTCAGTTTGATTCTCCTTGGGTTTGGCATTCCCAGTAGAAGTTTAGAGATACGTCGGTGTACGTCCAATTAAGTTTTACTGGACCAAATAAGCCTGATCATAGTGCAAAGTATCATACACTAGTATCATGTATGATATTCAGTGTATGATATTACCTCTATAATGGTTAGTATCATATAGTAGTATTATAATACCATCATATTTAATTATTCATAAAATCTCAATGCAATTGTGTGGATGAGATGTATTTGACATAAATTTATCTAGTTCCACATGCTATGATACGGTACCATATTATGTTACAACAAGTAATCATGCAATACATGTCATCAAGAAAATGACACGGGACTGTAATTAATGAAGATAAAGATGGTACTGATATCATCCTATGATATGGTATCATCGCATATAGATCTAGAAAAATTTAATAGCAAATAAATCTTGTACACAAATTTGATTGAGATTTTACAAAATAATAAATAATGTTATACTACTATGATACTATTATATGATACTATGCATTGTAGAAGTGCTATCATATAGTAATATCATGTGTATGATACTAGTATGATGCTCCCAACTATAACCAGCCTTATAATACCACTAACACATCTCTCTTTATTAATTAAGGTGTCATATTGGATTTTTCCTAAGATGGCATGCATGATAATTCTTATAATACTACTTCTATGGCTAGCCTTGGCTAGCCTAAGCCGCAAGCACTTAACAAAGCATAGAAATCTCCTGTCACCACGACGTCCATTATAAAATGATAAACTAAAGGGCTAATCAAGTTTAACTTCCACTCTGTTATAATTGCTTAACACGTTGGACGACACCACGTGATTCAGAAACTGATTGAGACCCCGGTCGGCCCTCACGGTTACACCGCAACTCTCATGTCTGGTGTTACGAGTGATCAGTGTTGAGTGATCCAAGCAAATAAGGCAAGAAGGACAAAATCTCCTGACGTGCAACCCAAGAATAACTCATTTTTAGTGTATACTACTCCCCGTTTTAAAATATAAGATGTCTTAGCTTTTGTAAAACGAATACATCTTATATTATAAAATAGAGAGAGTATTTGACATATTTGAAACGAGACGTGCAGAAGAATCTTTCAGAACGAATCTAAACCAGCCACGACGGTGGCGAGCATGATCAGAGCTGACTTGGAGCTCCTGGAGTTTGCCTATGCTAGAGATCATAGCTTTCCCACTTAATAAGGCAAGGCGGAGGTCTTAGTAGAGGTAGAACGTGAGGATATTTTTCTCATCTAAGTTTTTGTTTGTTTCTGTTATAGAGTAAAACTGGAGATTTGTGTGCCAGGATCTCAATTTGTAATGGTTTTTCCTCTTCTTTAATGCAAAAGCGGAGCCCCTGCTGCTCCCGTAAAAAAGGGGCGAGCCTACGTCTCAAATGTCTGAAAAGTAAGTATTTCTCAGTCGCCTCATGTCACCAGGGCCGTCTCTAGAAGTTGGGGGCTCCAGTGCGAAATGCAAACTAGAATCTCAAAACCTATAAAATGTGTGTACCTATGTAACTAAGACTTACCTTTACTTCATAATAAAACTTCAATATGTGTTATTTTTTACAATATTTTGAAATATATGAAATATGATTTTTTATATTGATGCTACAAGAGTAAATATATTATTGAAGCTGAAGCACTAAACCGAGTTAATGTTCTACTTAAACACATCATCCGTCTTGTTCTTCTAAAATAAAAATTTGAATCAAATCTTCATAATTTTAAGAGCTCACGATTATTCTGTAGTCATGATTTATGAAACAAATAAAAATAATCTGAATGAATTCAAACACTAGGAGAATAATAAATAATACATTTATATCAATAAAATAAAACAAAAGAATACATGACCTAAAATAGACTTATGCCGTGAGATCTTACAAATAAAAATTGATAGCAGCAGGATCTCACAATCTTGAAAATATCTTGCAAATCTTTAATCTTTGATAGTTGGATTGACAAGAGCAGGGCAACACACTTACATTCTACTAACACCTTTCAAGCTACGATGATAATTACAGAACAACAATCTGCCAGTGCTGAATAGCTATATTAATTCATTTGATTTGATTTTCAAGGAAAGGAGACACGAAAAACATCGACATTCCTAGTTAGGTTGTTACCGATTAGCTGATTGGAGTCAAGATAATTGGGGCAGGAAGACCGCACTGCAGAACTTCAGGGAGACACTGACTCATGCCAAGGCATTGGGGCCGGAGCTGCAGGGCATAGCGTCGTAGATGGTCCTTGTGGTTGTGGGCGTATGTCCTCCGGCGTCAGGAGCCGAACTGGCCCGGAAAGGAGAAAGAGATGGACAAATTCGTGTCGTGCTCCATATTCGTAGCTGGTCGTACTTTAGAGTACTACTATTCTCCGCTGCTAACACATAACTTAGTGCGGTCGTGCTCATCGATGGGTCTGGGTGTCACGCGTAATAAACTAAGTTGCAACCCACGTATAACTGGAAAATAAACTCAGTTACAACCCACCTATACAGCTGAATTTTTTTTAGTTGCAACCTACGTGTAACTGAGAAAAAAATCATCTGAACCCGCTAGCAACTGAAAATCTTAATTATAACCCACTTGTAACTCTCACGATAGCATGAATAATGACACAAATCCAAAACGGTGAGAGGTGAGTCGGAAATATCTATTCCTCGGGTGCAGAAATAACAAAACCAAAAAAATATGAAGTGTGCTAACGCGCGTAGGCTCGCGCGCGCGTGCGCCGCACCAGGCCATAGGATCAAGATCCCACGATGAAAAACAACTAGAAAAAAATAAAAAATGCCATGAAAAAAATGAAAATATTCCTGGCAACTTTTGTTTATGCTCCGAGGGACTAGGAAGCGCACACTTCATCCTTAGATTTTGGAAAGAAAAAATAGACCAGTATGCCGTTCGTCCTTGAACCCTTGCAGGGAATGTCGACCCTGCCGGCCGCACGTTATGTTGTTGCAGACTCTGCATTCTCTGCTCCTTGACCATTATTATTGTTACCCCCAAACTGATTGGGCAACGGATGTCTCCATCTTGTTCTGGCATTCCAGCTAGGAGCTGCCAAAGCTACTGATGGCGCTCGTGTTCCCGTGTTCATCCCACGCGCCCCCACAATGGTTATAAACTAATGCTCCACTACACGGCCTCGAGTCTCGACTCGATCGAATTTCGGTCGATCCCAACCCATCTTGATCGACGGCGAATATTTGCCTGCTATTATATGCCGAGCCATCGCCACCACGTTTTTCAGGAGCGATCGCGACGCAACCCCAACTCCACGTCTCCACGTGACCCCGCCGTGTCCTTCCACCTCCTTAAATACTGCCGAGATTTTAGCTCTACCTCGCATCGCAACACGGCTACACAGCTCACTGGTGTACACTTGTCTTAGTTGTCTAGCCAGCCAGCGAACTACACATTCCGTTGCTTGCTTCCCGTCGAACTCGCTAGCCAGCCCGGCCCACGCCGACGACGATGACGGTAGCGCCGGCGACAGCAGCAGCAGGCAGCGGGAGGCGGTACGCGCTCCTGCTAGCGCTGAACGACTCGGAGTACGCCAGGAAGGCGCACGGAGGGTACGGCAACGTCTTCGTGGGCGCCCTCCGCTCCGGCGACGCGGGCGAGACGTGGGACTGCTTCCGCGTCATCGACGGCGAGTTCCCTGCAGCCGAAGACCTGCCCCTCTACGACGGCTTCGTGGTGAGCGGCAGCCCGCACGACGCGCACGGCGACGGCGCGCCGTGCTGGGTGCGCCGCCTCTGCCTCCTCCTCCGGACCGTCCATGCCATGGGCAAGCGAGTACTCGGCGTCTGCTTCGGCCACCAGGCCCTCTGCCGCGCGCTCGGCGGGAGGGTCGGGAGGGCGCCCGCCGGGTGGGTCGTCGGGGTCAAGGAGGTGACGTTCGTCGAGGATGTGGAGGCGCTCGGGTTCATGGAGGAGGGGATTTCCCGCCGGAAGAGGAGTACTGCCAGCATCATCGAGGTTCACCAAGATGAGGTATGCGTCCGTGATTGAACGGCTAATTATTGCACTGTTTAGAAGATATTAAGCCATGTCAATGGCCAATGCCGAGTTGACATTTTGTACGGATTTTTTTTACAACACGTAGCAATTTAGTGACATGTGACATCTATCCTCTTTGTTCCAAAATATAAGATGTTTCAGTTTTATGAAATGAATGTACCTATATATCTTCCGAAACCTACACCAAAAGATGTCTAGATATCTTCGTTTAATAAAAGGTAAAACATCTTATACTCCTTTGGAACAGAGGGAGTACATGTCAAATCTACTCACGTTGTGTATTTTGGACTTTGGTCCATTTGATCTGACATTCTCACCGATAGGCGCTATCTCGTTGCATTACCATTTTTCTTCGAGATGTCGATTTGAGGTGGCTTGTTTCGGTATTTTCCGATAGTAGCTTTTCTATAGGGACACAAGTAAGTGGGAAACTTGATATGGGTGCATGTAGGCAATTTTTTAAGGGGCGATGGTAACCGGCCTCGTCACATAAATATGCATATATTTT
The DNA here is from genome assembly GCA_910589775.1 of Avena eriantha. Taxonomy (NCBI): domain Eukaryota; kingdom Viridiplantae; phylum Streptophyta; class Magnoliopsida; order Poales; family Poaceae; genus Avena; species Avena eriantha. The sequence goes on along the minus strand of OU342745.1, from coordinate 37,426,158 downwards.
TCCAACTTGGCAAAGACATAAAGATAATTTATTTAAGAGTACTCTTTGTAGTAACTCACAATTTGCCTGAACTTGGCCAACTCTGGTGGTGGTGGGGTTTGACATTTGGCGCGGTTAGTTTTGTACTCCATAATTAGGCCATGTCACTCTACGTCGAACGTCAGCTAGGGCATTGATTATGTTTATATATGAGGTTATGCTTTATTTGGGAGTACTGATTTGGTGGAATGAATTATTAATCAATAGGTGTGGGAGGTACCGCCCGGTGGCAAGGTGCTGGCCTACTCCGACAAGACGCGCGTGGAGATGTTCGCCGTCGGGGACAACGCCCTCGGCATCCAGGGCCACCCGGAGTACACCAACGACATCCTCCTCAACCTCATCAACCGCCTCGTCGGCACCAGCACCATCGATGGTTGCCTGGGCGACGACGCGCGTCGAACAGCGGAGAGCGGCGGGCCAGACCGCGAGTTCTGGACAGGCCTCTGCAAGGGCTTCCTGAGAGGTGGATGCGGCGCGGGCGCCGCCGCCGCCAGGACGCCGGTGCAAGAACCGGCGCCGGAGCTAAGCTGCTGCCACCACGTCGCTTGCTTCCCTGCCGCTGCTTCCGCTCCCATTGGCTTGTAGCACTTTGCACGGTCACGTAACCACGTCACGCCCATTGCATGCGGCCTAGAAAGTTCGGCGCATGCATGCATGTGCTGATTACGGTACAGCCTACATGCATACCCGTGCATGACTGCATGTACGATTGCATGTACGATCGGTGAAGCCGTGACAGCAACTGTATTCTTTTTTTTTTCCACATGTGCTGCATATATTGTATGGCATCTGTTGTATGATTTCCTGATTGGACGGATGACGGATATGTGGCTTTAGCAGCTACACTTATCCACAGGATCTATGTAAACCTATAGAGGTACATAGTGTATATGTATATGAGAGATGCCGGCCGAAATACATATAGGCAATGATTTATACCTCAAATGTGCAAAGTCTTAATCCAAACTATATTGTATTCTATCATACACACAAAAAAAGATAAAATTATAGATCTAGGTCTACGAACAATGAACCTTCAAACCTTATCAGATTTTGTCTGTTTTGTGTAGCCCATAGTATAATGCATTTCAGATTAAGATATTGATATACATCATTAGTTATATATTTTTTTAGATTTTTTTGAAACTTCAAAAAAATCATTTCCAATTTTTAAAATAAGGGCTCATGTAAGCTCAATCTCCAAAAGTGTTTTTATGGATATATATATATATATATATATATATATACACGATCCTATCACGCACCATGATGTGTGGGCGACGTGTGACTAAAACTATTAGATGATTGAGAGCATCTCTAATGCCATTGCTATTTTGAATTGCTAAAAACTGGGAACAGAAAGAGAAGAAAGAAGGTATAGCAATCCAAAAAAATTGCTTCCCTAGCCTTCATATAATAGGATTCCTAAACTAGAATGGCAAGATTTGTGCTCATACTTCTATTTATGCATGTGTAGTCTCAATCACTCAAATTATTTGGGTAAAGTAAAATAAAAATAGGAAATAAATAGTACATAATTATTACAACACAATGTTCATACATGAAACACAAACCCAATGAAGGAAATCACAAAGTGTATAGAAACCAGAATAGAAGATGATCACTCAATTTCCACCACTTCTCAATGATATTTTATTTATGTCCTTCATGAATCTCCAAATCTCGAACCTCGTGGTGAACTTTAAAGAAGTTATCGATGCATTCTTCTCTCCGACGTGGATGCACCGCCCTTCCAATGAAACTATAATGCAAGTAAAACTCCTTTTAACACCACTCATACTCGATGACGATATGATCCTCCCCAAAGTTTTTGGATCCCAAAACCGAGCTAGACCACACACAATAGAAATTTGGATTGCAAAATCCAAATACCATCTCCACATACTTTCTAGCGGCAGTTCGAGAACTAAAAGGATTCAGATGTCGCCTAGAGGAGGGGTGAATAGGCGTTTAAAAATAATTACGGTTTAGGCTCTAATAAATACGGAATAAAACTAGTGTTTAATTTATCAAGCACAAAACCTAAATTCACTAGGTTCAACTAAGTGCACCAACAACCTATGCTAAGCAACATAATCAACAAGGTGATAGCAAGATAGTATATCAAGCACAAAGGATATCACAATGTAAAGTGCATAACTAAAGAGCTCGGGTATAGAAAAAACTGAGACATGCAAAGACGGTGATTTTATCCCGAACTTCACTTCTAAATAAGCTACATGTATGTTGGAGCGGTGTGGATGCACAAGGCTCCCCAAACGCCACAATGGCTCACTGTATTCTCCTTGAGCCTTCCCACCAAAGGGGAAGACCTCGATCCACTATGAGACACTTGAGGGCAGTCACCGAACCCGTACAAGCTTGGGGCAATCTCCACAACTCAATTGGAGGCTACCAAGATAAGGCCACAAGCTTGAAGCAAGCTCCACAATTAAATTGGAGGCTCCACGAAACACCACCCAGGCCACAATCGTCTAGGGTTCCAAGAACCCAAGAGTAATAAGCTTTCTTGATTTCACCAACAAAATTCTTCGTAGAGAACTCAAATCGATGGACCTAATGCAATGGCAAATCCTTCACTCTCAAAATCCACGAAAGCTACAAAATATATTGGGAGAATAAGAGAGGAAGAACACAAGAAGAACTCCAGAAAACAATCCAAGATCTAGATTTAATAGGCTCCCCTCACAAAGAAGAGATTTGATTTGATAGGATTGTAGATCTAGATCTCCTCTTCCATAACCCTCAAAAAGATTTCAAGAAAGATTGGAGGGAGGAGTTGATGGCAACAACTCAGCGTGTATCAAACCGTTGGGACTCCAAGTGCAGAGTGTTGTAGCAAGCATCTTTTTCCCACAAGGGTGACACGAGGGTTTATATGGAACTCTCGGGGAATTGGCTCAGAGGTTATTCTTCTTCTCCTCTTCAAGCAACCTACAAACCAAAGTTGTTGTCTTGTGTCCCCAACTCCACCATGTGGTTCTCAAGCACAAGGTTCGTATTAGTAATATGAAATATAAATATAAATAAAGTAAAGTAAAACTAGGCAAGCAAGATAAAATCAATAGAAGATAGTTGTTTTGGGTTTTGTGTGTGTTTGCAAGTGAAGAAAGTATTTTTGTATTTTCTAAATAATAAATTTTAGAAAATTTAAAGTGTGATAATGGTGTTGGAAAGTATTTCTATTGGTTTAAAATGGACCAGGGTTCATGGGTTCACTTGTATACTCTCTTTTGGGTTGTAATGGACACAAACAATTCATCAAAGATATAATATTGGTGGAACTTCAACATGTGTTTGATTAGCATTCATATGGGAATCACGTCCTAACATAGAGATGGTGCAACACATCTCTCTTATATTCCTCAAGAAAGGAAAAAATCCAAACAATCTTGAATTAAGAATCAACATAGTATAGCCTTAAGTAATTTAACATGATGTTTAAATCACAAATATGTTACCTTGACCAAACAAGATTATCTAGCTATCACAAGATAATATAGCACATGAATTCACTTTATCCCTAGTGAGGCAGCAAAAGAAATGTAAACACCATAGTAGATCTTGAATTTGTTGTCACTATTCAATAACTACCACCATGCTACTCCATCTAATACACACTTCTCCCCATGCATGCTCTTGCATACAAGTTGGGTCAGAACAAGTACATAAGAACAGGGTACATGATATGCATCTATCAATACATCTTACACATAATAGGTTCTAATCTCATATATCAAATCATAGAATAAATATCCACCACATAGGAATTACATATATGACCATAATCATGTTGGGCAGCTCATATGGTACTAGATCTATGAAGAACAAGAGAGAAATAGATCAAGCTACTGCCACAAACCCATATTCCAGAGGTGGACTACTCCCTCTTCATCATGGTGATGACCGTGGAGACGTTGGAGAAGGTAGAGTCCCTCCGGAGGTGGCTCTAGTGGAGTTTCCCCCTCCAATCTTCGCTGGTTCTGGATCCATTTTGGTGTTTCGGTGTTTCTGTGGCGCCCTTGAAGACTGGGTTTCCTGCGATCAGTAACAGGGTTATTACAGTACTTGTAGTAGCAAATATTATTTATAAAGTTTGTCCCTTTGAAGCTTTGCATATGGAAACAACACAACCTCGTAGCCACATTGTCAATGCGGCCACGTTCACACCCAAAACGGTATTTGGAAATGGTCTACTCTATAGGTTACAAGAATGGCAATGAATGACTGAGTAACTAAGAGCAAAGTTAATAACAAAAGTAAACTAAAGCAAGAGAGTATTTATGAAGTGTTGTGTGATGTGATTGAGGGGTTATCAAGGAGTGTAGGATTCACCACTAGCATGGGAGAATTATGAATGGTTAGGATAACCTATGTCTATTGTCATGACATGTGTGGAGAGATCTCAATAATAAGATGTTCACTAGAAGTATCTTAGGCAGCCGCTTTCTTGAATCAAGGTCGTAGTCAGCCGCTTTCTTGAATCAAGTAATGAGGTCATCTCTAAATAACCACTGCGATGTCTAAGAGCAATCACTCATATAGACCACCACAATTAAGGGTTTCCCCATGGATATCATAATACGCCTTGTGGATCTCTCTTAATTCCCCCTTTGACCGTGCAGGTTATAAGCCAATGCTTGTAGTCACGAAAGTAACACTGGACATACTCCCATACACATCCTAAGGGTATCACCTTCTGTCTAGTCCCGAAGACAAATGATACGTGGCCTACTACACATACCATCTAAAGAGAGAGATAAAACACAATATCATAGATCAATGGATCATAGACCAAATTATAGATCATCTTTATTTCAATGCATAATAATACTAGGGTTTCACCATCTCTCTCCAAGAACAAGGAAACTACTCATACATGAAGTGGATAAACATCATGGAAATAGTATGGATGATATATGAAGGTACAATTGAATACAAGTGCAAATCACAATAGAAATTGGGTTACAACAAAGTAAACAAAGTGGATCGAAGTTGGAGATGTTGTTGATGAAGATCGATGCGTAGCCCTTCAATATGCAAGCCTCCTATTCCTCTTGAGTGGTATGGTGGTGTAGATCTTGTGGGCGGCGACTATGGAGGTAGAGGAGCGGTAGGGCTTCGCCCCTATGGCGTGTGTGGACTCTCCTCCTTGCGTCTAGGGTTTCTCCTCTTTAAATAGGCATCCTGGAGGTTGGTTTCGCGAACCGACGGAGCTTGGGGCCGAATATTCCCATTGGGCCTTCACAAATGTTGTTCCGGTTGACGAAACAAAGCCGTCGAAGGGCGGTACGACCATACGGTATAGGCAGGCACCGCCTATGCCACTGGTTGTTACACCCTCTTATTGTTGCGGTGTTTTGGCTGCCATTTTTTCATGCAGACCCTGATTGAGATGTTTTTGGCTCGTTTGATTCGTATGGACAAGGGCTACAATACCATGGCCTTGGATCTTCATTTGGAGTTGATGGAAAATCCACTTTTTTGTCTCATCAAATGGCTAAGTCTGGTGCCTGCAACTCTTCCATATTGAATCCTCTTGGCACCTTTTATCGATGATTGTTCATAACACCTACACACAAGTCAAAGACAAGGAAAAAGTAATAAAATCCTACTAGACTACTATTTGTGCAAAGTCAATGTGAAAATAAATGAGAACTAGTAATCATACATAATAGGGATAGTTGTAGCTAGATATATCATGTAATGAGTGACAATATGAATAATTTGTATACTTAAATATGCATCATATTTGCACTCATCAACTTCCCCAAGCTAAATGTTGCTCATCCTCGAGCATGAGACTTTATAAAAACACATGCTATCATATAGCTTACAATAGAAGATCGATGACTTGTATCCTTATTTTCCATGCAAGCTCAAAGTAAGATTGAACATATTTATACAAGGCAACACACGTTTAGTTATGTCAATCCTCAAAAGATTAATTAAAACTTCAATGCTCGATGTCAAAAGTAAATCTAACTTGAAAGCAAACTTGTGATCCTCCTATTGCACCTTTTATATTTTGTATCCGCACTTTTATAAAGTATAGGCTTAGAAATTAAGAGTGAGAGATCATGTCATAAGAAGCGTAGCATTAGAGTGTCTCATCAGAACACTCATATCAATAGAAAAAGACTATCAAACACTATTATACCATTTGCTGTCTTTCAAGAAAATTCATGTAGTAGTAATGAGACCATGCCAAAAACTTGTTGTGTGGATCTTCATTTTTCAAGGGTAATTCTCAAAAAGGATCATTGAGTGATTATTTTAAACAATAGTTTGCACAGCCTTCAAGATTACCAATACTTTTTCCCATTATGGTGACAACTGCCACCCATGTCGTCAACTCATAGCCGAAATCAGGAGTTGTACCATTGATCATTCGTAGGCCAACAGAGTTGTTGGCATCCAAAGGTGTGCATAAAAAACATAGAACTTTTTAAATAGTATCACAGTTTGATCCACAAGGTTAGCTTTGGCATGGATCGTAATTACCACTAGACTTCATTTCAATCAAACAACTCCTTTTCAAGAATGTTACCAAGTCTATCAATAAATCTATGGGGTTGAGTATCTATAAGGCTAGACTCTTAAGATAATTAAACATCACTCAAGAAATTATTTAGAGCCTTCAACAATATACTTTTAATCATGTCAAGTGTAGAAATCATGGCAATGTATTCTAGAGGATCACAATATTCTTCCCAAACTAGATAAAGATTTTAACATAGTGCGTCAGAGACCTAACTCAACTCTAATGAATCCTAACAAAATCAAGTGCATCCATTATATAAACATGAAACATAACTTACCCAAGCAAGCATTCAAAAACAATGGGATATATATTTGCTAAAAAACTTTATCGAACAGAACATTGCACAAGACTCTACACATGAAGAAGTAATTTCCCCAAGCTAGAACTTTTGCAATAACATAGATTACCAAAAGAAAAAAGAAAATGCAGTTATCAAAAGAGTATGAGAAGTGGTTACCTCCCTAAGCTTGAATAAAGAAAGGGTACGCACTTTACCGTTGATGTACGAATAATCTCACTTTTGATGGACATGGACCTTTGGTTCAACAAATACTTTCTTGTTGAAGCGTTGAGTTGAATCAACCAAGTGGCTTATGCAAGTATTTGCATGATTGGCACAAACCATGCATGTCATCACACAAGGTTCAAGTCCCTGCAAAAATAACAAATGACGTAAAAGCAAACGATTCGATGTACGAATGAAGTTCATTCACCCAACCATGAGAAGAAAATTAAAAGAAACATGAAACACTACAGAGAATTATAGTCTAGGGAGTTTTGAAGGTACATAAAAGAAAATGAAATACAATGGAACATGTAGAAGGTAACCCACTGACCTGAGATTGTCAAAATAAAAAGATTGGAGGGGTTATAACCATTTTTTGTATTCATCCTTGTCCTTGCTGCGTGCTGCTCCTCCTTGGTATGAGCGCGTGGTACAGGCGGGCTCCACCCTTATGGAACCTCATCTTCTCCTTTTCTCTTTTTTTTGAAAGGCTCCCATCGAAGTCGGTATGACCAGGTGGTACGGGTGAATGTGCCCGTATGGGTGGTCATTATGAAGGGTTCGCAACATAGAAAACAAAAAATTTCCTACGATGGGAACTATACGCCAAGATCTTTCTACTAGATACAAGCAACGGGTGGATATACATCCATGGAGAACTTACCCTCAAAGACAACAAAGTTTTGTTAACGAGTAGGAACTCGTGGATGATGTTGTAGTACGCTTGCCGATCTCAAGATCCTGTGGAAGTCCTAGCGCCGCAAACTAGTAGGGCATCCGCACTCGCACACACGTTCAGGCCACCGAACAACCTCCGCCTCCTTGCTCCAGCGATGCATCGGAAGTAGCAACTCCTTCCAGACGAAATGCCACCGGGAACATGTATCTCGCTAATCCGAGACCATGGGGAAATAATTCTAGAGGGGGAGAGAGATCCTTCACGAGGAGGTGTAAGGAAGAAGGGTGAGAGGGGTGGCCTTTTATAGGAGGAGGGGGTACCCCTCCCCATGGTCAGCGCCCCATGGGGGGTGACCCCTCACCTCCCCCATTCATGTGTTGGTAACTCCCTCCACATTGAAATGCCTCTTCACATTCTCTTTTAAAGTCTCCACTTTAAATGCATTAAATTTCTCCAAATTTAATGCTCTCTCATTTAATAAAACTATTTTATTATTTATTCAGAATTTTTTTTAATTACTTTAATTAACAAACATTCACATAAAATCCCCTACAACATTTCAATATTACATGCAGAACCAATTTCAGCAATTTCACCCGAAACAGTTTCGGTGTCTATTAAAATAATTCCAGCGCTTTGCAATTCATTTGTCTGAAACATATTTGCTCCAAATGGTGTTGGTGTCCTATAAGTATGTCACCCTACGGTTCATGAATAATGCAGACATGATCGAGACCCCTCTCAGATCAATAATCAGAAGCGTGACCTGGAGATCCATACTGACTCCTACACATTCTATGATGAACTATGTGATTGTGAGAACCTTTAACTCTAAGTAACTAAATCCCTTTGTCTCGCGATATATTACATGTCCGAGATTCGATCATCGGTATCTCCATACCTAGTTTGATCTCGTTACCGACATGTACACTTTTCTCGTTCCCGTGATATAACATTCTAGTGATCTTCTCACTTGCTTGCAAGCTAACCAATGTGATATCACCGAGAGGGCCCAGAGTATATCTATCCGTCATCAGGATGGACAAATCCCACTCTTGATCCATGAGCCTCTACATAACACTTTCGTAGTACTGAACCCACCTTTATAATCACCCTTTCACGGTGTTACATTTGATGTTATCAAGATAATCTTCCAGTGTTAGTGATTAACATGATCTCATGGTCTAAGGACTAGGATTACTTCGTTAGATGTTATAGCAATATAAACACAATGACTTTGATCGTAATGCTATACTTCGGATGAATGTTCATCACATCATTCCACTAATGTTGTGACCTCGTTATTAACAACATCCAATGTCCATGATCAGGAAACCTTGATCATCTTGTTAATCAACGAGCTAGTTTATAAGAGAGGCATAACTAGGAACTTTCCTGTTGTTTATTAAACAAACATGTATTAACGTTTCCAAATTAATACAATTATAGCATGCAAAATAAACATCTATCATATACTTGGAATATGTATAATAACAACTTTGTTATTGCCTCTCAGGGCATATTCCCTTCTGTATCCATAGAGACAATAATCTAGTTACATGGTGATAAATCTAACACCCATGGAGTTCTGGTGTTGATCATGTTTTGCTCTAGGGAGAGTTTTAGTCAACAGATCTGCTACATTGAGATCCGTATCTACTTTACAAATCTTTATATCTCCATCCTTGACATGCTCACAGATGGAGTGAAACCGGCGCTTGATATGCTTGGAATTCTTGTGAGACCTTGGTTCCTTTACGTTGGATATGGCTCCATTGTTGTCACAATAGATCACCATTGGATCCAACGCACTAGGAACCACACCTTGTTCGGTAATGAACTCCTTCATCCAAACTGCTTCTGGTGCTGCTTCTAAAGCAGCAATATATTCTGCCTCCATTGTTGACCTTGTTACCATAGGTTGTTTGGAGCTCCTCCAACTAACTGCTACTTCGTTCATGAGAAATAATATCCAGATTGAGACTTAGAGTCATCCGGATCAGTGTCAAAGCTAGCATCGACATAACAATTAGCGACCAGCCCTTCTTCACCTCCGTATACAAGAAACATTTCCTTAGTTCTTCTCAAGTACTTCTTGACCGCTATCCAGTGTTCCAAAACTGGATCAGATTGGTACCTACTGGTCAAACTAAGAACATGTGCCACATCCGGTCTTGTACATAGCATGGCGTACATTATAGAGCCTATGGCTGAAGCATAGGGGATCTTATCCATTATATCTCTTTCTTCCACCGTAGCCGGACTTTGAGTCTTACTCAATGTCTTGCCTTGCAACATAGGTAAGAACCCCTTCTTACTTTTGTCCATTTTAAACTTCTTTAAAATCTTCAAGGTATGTACTTTGCGATAGCCCTATTAGGCGTCTTGATCTATCTCTATAGATCTTTATGCCTAATATATATGACGCTTGTCCAAGGTCTTTCATAGAAAATGTGCTGTTTAGATAACTTTTAACACTGTTTAAAAGATCTATATCATTTCCAATCAATAATATGTCATCCACATATAATATCAAAAATGCCACATTGCTCCCACTCACTTGTAAATACAAGCCTCTCCATAAGTTTGGACAAATCCAAACTCTTTGATCACCTCATCAAAGCGGAGATTCCAACTTCGTGATACTTGCTTTAGTCCATAGATGGATCGCTGAAGCTTGCACACCTTGTTAGCATCCTTAGGATCAACAAATACCTTTGGTTGTATCATATACAACTCTTCTTCAATATTACCATTGAGGAACACGGTTTTGACATCCATCTGCCATATTTCCTAATCGAAATATGCAGCAATTGCTAACATAATCCTAACTGACTTTAGCATTGCTACGGGAGAGAATGTCTCATCATAGTCAACTCCTTGAATTTGTTGAAACCCTTTTGCAACAAGTCAAGATTTATAGATGGTTACATTACCATCAGCATCCGTTTTTCTTTTGAAAATCCATTTATTCTCAACGGCCTTTCGGGCGTGAGGTAAGTCCACCAAGGTCCAAACCTGGTTTTTGTACATGGATTCCATCTCAGATTTCATGGCTTCTAGCCATTTGTTGGAATTCGGGCTCATCATCGCTTCTTCATATGTTGCAAGGTCATCTATTTGATCAACCATGAAATTTACAACAGGATTCCCATACAGTTCAGGAGCTGCACATGTCCTGCTTGACCTGCGAGGTTCAGTAGTGTCGTCTTTTGGAGTTTCATGATCATTATCATTAGTTCTTTCTTCATTTGGTGAATTCAACTCCAGAACAACTTCTGGTGCTGCGCTACTTGCCATTTCATGAAGAGAAGGTTCAATAACCTCTTCGAGTTCTACCTTTCGACTACTCACACCTTTCGCGAGAAACTCTTTCTCTAGAAAGGATCCATTCTTGGCAACGAAAACCTTCCCCTCGGATCTGTGGTAGAAGGAATACCCAATTGTGTCTTTAGGGTATCCTATGAATACGCATTTTTCTTCTTTGGGTTCAAGTTTATCCAGTTGAGGTTTCTTCACACAAACATCGCATCCCCAAACTTTAAGAAATGACAGCTTAGGTTTGTTTCCAAACCATAATTCATACGGTGTCGTTTCAACGGATTTGTACGGTGCCCGATTTAAAGTGAGTGCAGCGGTTTCCAGTGCATTACCCCAAAATGAAAGTGGCAAGTCAGTCAGAGACATCATAGATCGAACCATATCCAATAGAGTACGATTACGATGTTCCAACACACCATTACGTTGTGTTGTTCTGGCAGGTGTGAGTTGTGAAACTATTCCACATTCTTTCATGTGTGTTCTAAGCTCGTAACTTAGATACTCACCTCCACGGTCGGATCGCAGAAATTTGATCTTTCTATTACGGTGATTTTCCACTTTATTCTGAAATTCCTTGAACTTTTCAAAGGTTTCAGACTTATGTTTCATCAAATAGATATACCCGTATCTACTCAAATCATCCGTGAAAGTAACAAAATAATGATATCCACCTCGTGCCGACACACTCATTGGACCGCATACATCAGTATGTATGATTTCCAATAAATTTGTCGTCCGTTCCATTGAATCAAAAAATGACGTTCTAGTCATCTTGCCCATAAGTCATGGCTCACATGTATCAAATGATTCAAAATCAAGTGATTCCAGAAGTCCATCAGAATGGAGTTTCTTCATGTGTTTAACACCAATATGACCTAAACGGCAGTGCCACATATATGCAGATATATCGTTATCAAGTTTAATTCTTCTAGCATTAACATTATGAATATGTGTAACACTATTATCGAGGTCTAATAGAAATAAACCATTCATCATAGGTGCATGACCATAAAATATATCATTCATATAAATCGAACAACCATTTTTTCGGATTTAAACAAATAACCACATCACATCAATCCAGATCTGGATATAATGTTCATGCTTAGTTCAGGCACCAAATAACAATTATTTAAGTTTATAACTAATCCCGATGGTAGGTGGAGAGGAAGTGTTCGGACAGCGATCACATTAACTCTTGATCCATTGCCGACACGCATCTTGACCTCACCCTTGCTAGCGGTCACTTGTTCCGCAACCCCTGATTCGAGTTACATATATTAGCAACTAATCCAGTATCAAATACCCAGGTGCTACTGTGAATACTAGTCAAGTACACATCAATAACATGTATATCATATATACCTTTGTTTGCCTTGCCGGCCTTTTTGTCTGCCAAGTACTTGGGGAAGTTGCGCTTCCAATGGCCAGTCCCCTTGCAATAGTAGCACTCGGTATCAGACTTAGGGCCAACCCGGGATTTATTTTTAGGCCCAGCAACCGATTTGCCGCCCTTCTTTCCCTTCTGTTTACCCTTCTTGTCTTTCTTGAAACCGGTGGTCCTATTGACCATCAACACTTGATGCTCTTTCCTAATCTCCACTTTTGTAGTCTTAAACATTGATAGAAGCTCGAGGAGAGTCTTCTTCATGCCTTGCATGTTATAGTTCATCACAAAGCTCTTGTAGCTAGGTGGCAGAGATTGGAGAACACGATGTATGCCTAAGTCAATGGGAATCGTTATTCCCATGGACACAAGATTATCGGCGTACCTAGACATTTTGAGTACGTGCTCACTTACGGAGATGTTCTCTTCCATCATGCAGCTAAAGAACTTTTCTGAAGCATTATAACTCTCTACGGTAGCATGGGTATCAAAAATCATTTTCAATTCACCCATGGTATCAAAGGCATTGCCATTTTCGAAACGCTTTCGAAGTTCTGGCTCTAGCCCATACAGTATGCCGCAATGAACTAAGTTGTGATCCTCCTGACGAGTCACATAGACATTCTTTTGCTTGTCAGGGGCATCAGGAGTTGGTGGGGGGCCTAGCGGCGCTTCTAGCACATATTGCTTTTGTGCAGCAGAGAGGAGAATCCTCAAATTCATAGCCCAGTTGGTGAAGTTGCTACCATTCGCAGCAAGTTTCTCTTTCTCCATGAACACATTGAAATTAAAAGCAGGTGGTGCCATCTACAACAGAATTTGTAAAGTTTATTTAGACTAAGTTTATGGTAGATTGAGTTCAACTAAACTCCCACTCAAAAACAACATCCCTCGTGTCTTTTTGGTGATTACATGAACCAAATTTACTACACCAAGTCCGATCATCACGTGAGTTGGTATAGCTTCAAAGGCGAGCATCTATATGGGCATCATATCAACTATATGACTCATGCTTAACCTTTTGGTCTGTGTTCCAGGGCCATGTATGTACATGCTAGGCTCGCCAAGCAAGAACCTTAGTACTCGCGTGTGTAAAACTGTCTTACACCCGAAATGTGATCGTGGATTCAAGTACACCCGATCATCACGTGATGTCTTGAAGAGGCGAAACATAAACGGTGTGTACTTAACGAAGAACACATTTTTATCTTTATATTTAAATGAGGGATCATCTTATAACACTACTAAAACGCCAAACTAACAATATAAGATGCGAACATCATATGTGTAAAGTTAAATGATATAGTTCTTGCATTTGATCACTATCATATGCATCGTGGTACGATCTCTATCATTCCTTTTTTGTGTAAGGCCAAGGTCTATGGAACTTACACGTTAAGTGTGTTGTAAGAGTATCAACTATACATCAACTCACAATATTACCATATCATGACACAAGCCCAGCAATGATCTAAACTAGACGCCTCTAATTTATCAATTGCAAGTTTTACATGGCTTTAGGGCTTTTGAAGATAGAACCGTTCTTACCTATGAACATGGAACCACAATAATGATAACCAAATTATTAGCAACTCGTTGTAAATCAGATAATACCTATAGCAGGAGAGACAGACACCCGCCAGCCATTTATTCAAAACTAGTTGCATGTCAGTCGTGGAACCGGTCTCATGTGCGATGACATGTAAGGTTGGTCTGGGCCGCTTCATCCCACTATGCCACAAATATACAAAGTACATATAAGAAGCAATAACATGATCACCGCCCACATACTCTTATGTGTTCTACCCGTGCAAAGCACCTACGCATAGATCAGGCTCTGATACCACTGAAGGGTTCGTAACATAGAAAACAAAAAAATTCCTACGATGGGAACTATATGCCAAGATCTATCTACTAGATACAAGCAACGGGTGGATATACATCCATGGACAACTTACCCTCGAAGACAACAAAGTTTTCTTAACGAGTAGGAACTCGTGGATGATGTAGTCATACGCTTGCCGATCTCAAGATCGTGTGGAAGTCCTAGCGCCACAAACCAGCACCGCATCCGTACTCGCACACCGAAAAACCTCCGTCTCCTCGCTCCAGCGATGCAGCGGAAGCAGCAACTCCTTCCATACGAAATTCCACTTGGAACATGTATCTCGCTAATCTGAGACCATGGGGAAATAATTCTAGAGAGGGAGAGAGATCCTTCACGAGGAGGTGTAAGGAAGAAGGGTGAGAGGGGTGACCTTTTATAGGAGGAGGGGGTACCCATCCCCATGGCCGGCGCCCCATGGGGGGTGACCCCTCACCTCCCCCATTCATGTGGTGCTAACTCCCTCCACATTAAAATGCCCCTTCACATTCTCTTTTAAAGTCTCCACTTTAAATGCATTAAATGTCTCCAAATTTAATGCTCTCTCATTTAATAAAACTCTTTTATTAATTTTATTCAGAATTTTGTTAATTACTTTAATTAATTCACATAAAAACCCCTACAACACTTCAATATTACATGCAGAACCAATTTCAGCAATTTCACCCAAAACAGTTTCGGTGTCTATTGAAATAATTTCAATTCTTTGCAATTCATTCGTCTGAAATATATTTGCTCCAAATGGTGTTGGTGTCCCTTAAGTGTGTCACCCTACGGTTCGTGAATAATGCAGACATGATCGAGACCCCTCTCAGATCAATAATCAGAAGCGGAACTTGGAGATCCATACTAACTCCTACACATTCTACAATGACTTCTGTGATCGTGAGAACCTTTAACGCTAAGTAACTAAATCCCTTTGTCTCGTGATATATTACATGTCCGAGATTCGATCATCGGTATCTCCATACCTAGTTTGATCTTGTTACTGACATGTACTCTTTTCTTGTTCCCATGATATAACATTCTAGTGATCTTATCACTTGCTTGCAAGCTAACAAATGTGATATCACCGAGAGGGCCTAGAGTATATCTATCCGTCATCGGGATGGACAAATCCCACTCTTTATCCATGAGCCTCTACATAACACTTTCATAGTACTGAACCCACCTTTATAATCACCCTTTCACGGTGTGACATTTGATTTTATCAATATACTCTTCCAGTGTTAGTGATTAACATGATCTCATGGTCTAAGGACTAGGATTACTTCGTTAGATGTTATAGCAATATAAACACAATGACTTTGATCGTAATGCTATACTTCGGATGAAATCACATCATTCCACTAATGTTGTGACCTTATTATTAACAACATCCAATTTCCATGATCAGGAAACCTTGATCATCTTGTTAATCAATGAGCTAGTTTATAAGAGAGGCATAACTAGGAACTTTCCTTTTGTTTATTAAACACACATGTATTAATGTTTCCAAATTAATACAATTATAGCATGAAAAATAAACATCTATCATATACTTGGAATATGTATACTAACAACTTTATTATTGCCTCTCAGAGCATATTCCCTTCACATTAACCTTGCATTAACTTTTCTATAAAATTTTCTACTTCTTCCGATGTCTCACATGAGTGGTATGGGTGCATAGTACGGATGGGTCCGCCCGTACTGCTGCTCATTACGCTCACTGTAATCTCTGGAACACGTTATTTTCTTCGAAAGTTTTATTATAGACCTGAAACGTTAGTCTAGCATGCCAACAAAGCGAACATATATTTTTGTTGAGAAGATTTAACCAAGATAAGCAATAGATGATTAGAACAACAACCAATTCTACCTTTTGAAGATAGTCCCAACCCAACTCTAATAGTAAATCATGCAAATATACAAGTGCCAATGCAGCATGAATGCAACTTAACTCAAGACACAAAATTAAGAAAGACACCTAAAATTTTCCGGGTTGCCTCCCGGGAAGCACTTTCTTTAAAGCCATATAGTCAGGCTTAGATGCTCCATTAAATCATCCACTTGGATGCTAGGGGATATCAATTCGAGGTGTAATGGTACTTATCTCCAGCAAAGAGTTGGAGCATCTCATAGTAGAGTACAATCGAAGTCGTACCCTGTTGCGGTGCATCGTCATAATATAGATAAATAAGTTCTCTCTTCCAAGCGAGCATGGATGCACCAAGTGTGGTGAGAATGCATCCTTATGTAGCTGCAACGAGAGGATGAGAGGTTGGAATATACTTACTGAAATTTTACCTTGGTTACTATTGTAGGGGAACACTTCGTAGTATTCTTCCTTTGCAATAGGGAGTAAATCAGGTCCCTACATATTAGCATCAAAAGATTCATAGCGAGGTTATATCTCTAGTTCATAAATAGTAATACTCTCCTCATGAGTGTTTTTACACAAGGCTTCCACAGATAAATAATAATCAGTTTTAGCATTATAAGAATCATTACTAGAGAGAGACATCATAAACAAATGTAGTACTTGTAGTGTGCCAATCTTTGTCAACCTCACCTTTTTATTGTTCCTCCTCTTTATCTTGTGGTTCATGCAAATGGTTACCTTCAGGCACAATAGACCGTGCCTTACTCTCTGCCACAAGTGGATTATCACTAAGATGTTCTTGGCAATAAGATTGTAACATTCGTAACAAGTTGGTAAGTTTCATATGAAGCATACTATCACTACTCTTTCTCATGATTGAATCTTTTGAGAGTAGATCATGGACATATTTATAAACCAAATACTCTATGACTTCATGTCTAGTGTGAGACATGATACGTTGCAAACGTATCTATAATTTTTGATGTTCCATGCTTGTTTTCTATCTATTTCTTATGTTTTGTCCACACTTTGGAGTACTTTTACACATTTTCTAGAACTAACCTATTAACAAGATGCCACAGTGACAGTTGACTGTTTTCTTCTGTTTTTGGTTTCAGAAAATCCAGAAAATGAATATTCTCGGAATTGGACAAGACAAAAGCCAAAGTCGATATTTTACCGGAAGACTCACAGAGCCAGAAGACGACATGGAGAGGGGCCAGGGGCTGTCCACACCATGTGGTGGCGCGGGTCCCCCTAGCCATGCCACCAGGTAGTGTGGGCCCCTGGTCCACCCTCTGACATCGCCCCTTCGCCTATAAGAAGCCTCCCAATGAGAAAACCCTAAATCATCCAGCCTCTAGCCATGAAAAGTTCCACAATGCCGCCACCACCGAAGGGGAGATTCGAGGGACAGAAAGTCTTTGTTCCGTCACCCTGCCGGGATGGGGAAGTTCCCCCGGAGCCATCTCCATCGATCTCCACTGCCATCTCCATCATCGTTGCTGATTCCCATGATGAGGAGGGAGTAGTTCTATCTCGAGGCTAAGGGTTCTACCGGTAGCTATGTGTTCATCTCTCTCTCTATGCATGATCATACTGTGATCATGAGATTTGTAATCAAGTAGATCTACATTGCTACTCAAGTGCTTTAATAGATCTCTGGCTCTCCCCACGTGTGTGAAAGTGATAGCGTGCACACCATGGTGGGACTTAGGCTAGAGATTACAAATACTTGTTATGAGTTATATTTGGAGTTGGATGTCTCTACAAAATTGTGGTGTTTGTTGGAACCATCTAGCGCTCAAGGTGACAGTGTGGGGTTATCTAGATGGGGAAAGCAAACTTTGTGGAGTGCTGTTATAGCCCCACCATGGATTAGAGTGTCCAACCAGAGAGTAGTTTAGAGTAGTATCATAAAGAGATGATATATATATATGAGAATGTGCACTAGTGAAAGTATGATCCCTAGGCCTTGTTTCTAAACATTGAAACACCGTTTGCAACTAGATCTATTACATGTTTGTTTGCTTCCATCTTTATTTCAGATTGCCTTTAGTCTCTTCCTACTCGTCAAGCTCTTTTCTGGCACCGTTACCACTTATAATTATCCATACCACATGTATTTCACTATCTCTTCGCCGAACTAGTGCACCTATACACCTGACAAGTGTATTGGGTGTGTTGGGACACAAGAGACTTCTTTTATCTTGATTGTAGGGTTGTTTGAGAGGGATACCTTTGACCACTTCCTCCCTGAGTTTGATAAACCTTGGGTAATCCACTAAAGGGAAACTTGCTGCTGTTCTACAAACCTCTGCACTTGGAGGCCCAACAACTGTCTACAAGAATAGAAGTGCATAGACATCAAGCTATTGTCTAGCACCGTTGCCGGGGAGGTAAGGTAAAAGGTACTCACATACTCTGGCTACTAAGATATCTTCTAGTACGGTTGCTAGTGTGTGAGTGCTCGAAGTTATTTCCTTTAGATTCTGTAATTATATCTTTTTGTTTCTTGTTTTTATTTTCACTAGTTAGGCTTAATGGAAAACAACAACAAAATTAGAGAGCTTTATAGTATTTATCTTGAGTTAGGACATGAAGTGTTTGAAGAGAAAATTAAAAAACCTATGGAACTTTATTTGCATGCTAATAGCAATGTTATTAGTATGAATTCTTTGAACAACATTATTGCTAATGCTATGGAAAAGTCTAAGCTTGGGGAAGCTGGTTTTGATGAGCATGATATTTTTAGTCCCGCAAGCACAAAGGAAAAAATTTACTTTGATGATACTATACCTCCAATATATGATGATTACAATGATGAATATGTTGTTTTCAGTCCACCTACTGTTGAGGACAAAATTAATTATGATTACAATATGCCTCCTATATTTCATGATTATGGTTATGAGAATAACAATGATAGCTATTTTGTTGAATTTTCTCCCACTACGATTAATAAGAATGCTATGCTTATAGGGAGAGTAATAATTATTTTATGCATGTGGCTCATGATAAGAATGTTTCATGTGATTGTTATATTGTTAATTTTATTCATGATGCTACTGAAAGTTATTATGAGAGAGGGAAACATGGTTTTATGTATCTCAACAATATTAAGTTTCCCTCTTTATGTTAAATTTTTTGAAGCTGCACTTGTTTTGCTTTCCAATGCTTGTTGCTTTGTGCCCTCATGACTTGTTTCTTTACAAGATTATTTTTCATAGGAAGTGGGTTAGACTTAAATGTGCTTTGAATTTGCTTCTTGATGCTCTCTTTTACGTCAATTCATATTCCTTATGTGAGCATCTTCTCAAACTATCATGCCTAACTTAAAGGCGTTAAAGAAAAGTACTTATTGGGAGATAACCCAAAAGTTTTAGTTGAGTCTTGGAAGTTATTGCCTCTATAATAACCTCTCCTTATCATTTTTGTGTGGTTTTTGTGCCAAGAGTAACCTCTAATGAGAGAGAAGTAATACTTGGGAAAGTTGCTGCCCGAAACAGATTTTTGTGCTTCACTATAAAAATTCGTGATAAATCTATGTGCGTCGGTTTGAGCTGTAATTTTTTGTGCTTCTGCCGCAAGGTTTTATCCAACTTTCGTTAGTTCAACACTTTCGATTTGAGCAATAGAAGGTCTTCGAAAAAATTGTTTTTTACCTGCTGGTCTGTTTTGACAGATTTCTGTCGTTATTTGCATTTGCCTCTGAATCTCTTTCTCTTTGAGTTCTTGATACATTGCAAATGTATCTATAATTTTTGATGTTCCATGCTTGGTTTTATCTACTTTCTTGTGTTTTGTCCACACTTTGGAGTACTTTTCATATGATTTCTTGGACTAACCTATTAACAAGAGCCACAGTGCCAGCTGCGTATTTTCTGCTGTTTTTGGTTCCAGGAAAGTCGGAAAATGAATATTCTCGGAATTGGACGGGACAAAAGCCAAAGTTCCTATTTTACCGGAAGACTCACGGAGCCCGAAGCAGAGAAGGAGGAGGGCCAGGGCCTGGCCACACCATATGGTGGCGGGGGCTAGCCCTGGCCACGCCACCAGGTGGTGTGGGCCCCCTGGCACTCCACCGACCTTGCCTCTTCGCCTATAAGAAGCCTCCCGAGGCAAAAATCCAAAATCATCAAGCCTCCTGCCACGAAAAGTTCTACTACGCTGCCGCCACCAAAGGGGAGATTCGGGGGACAGAAAGTCTCTGTTCCGGCACCCTGCCGAGACGGGGAAGTGCCCCCGGAGCCGTATCCATCGATCTCCACCACCATCTCCATCGCTGTTGCTGATTCCCATGATGAGGAGGGAGTAGTTCTCTCTCGAGGCTAAGGGTTCTGCCGGTAGCTATATGTTCATCTCTCTCTATGCATGATCTTATTGATATCATGAGCTTGTAATCTATAGATCTACCTTGCTACTCAAGTGCTTTAATAGATCTCTGGCTCTCCCCATGTGTGTGAAGTTGACAGTGTGCACACCATGGTGGCACTTAGGCTAGAGATTGCAAATACTTGTTATGAGTTATATTTGGAGTTGGATGTCTTTATGAAATTGTGGTGTTTGTTGGACTCATCTAGTACTCAAGGTGACAGTGTGGGATTTTCTAGATGGGAAAGGCTTACTTTGAGGTGTGCTGTTATAGCCCTACCATCGATTAGAGTGTCCAACCAGAGAGTAGTTAAGAGTAGTATCATAAAGAGAAGATATTTATATGAGAGTGTTCACTAGTGAAAGTATGATCCCTAGGCCTTGTTTCTAAGCATTGAAACACCATTTGCAATTAGATCTGTTACATGTTTGCTTGCTTCCATCTTTATTTCAGTTTTCCTTTAGTCTTTTCCCACATCAACCACACGCCAGCAAGCATTTTCTGGCACCATTGTCTTATATCCATACCACTTGTATTTCACTATCTCTTCGCCGAACTAGTGCACCTATACACCTGACAAGTGTATTGAGTGTGTTGGGGACACAAGAGACTTCTTGTATCTTGATTGCAGGGTTGCTTGAGAGGGAATACCTTTGACCACTTCCTCCCTGAGTTCGATAAACCTTGGGTGATCCACTTAAGGGAAAACTTGCTGCTGTTCTACAAACATCTGCACTTGGAGGCCTAACAACTATCTACAAGAATAGAAGTGCGTAGACATCAGTTCTCTTTGATCATTTGAACTTTTTAAAGGAAGTGCTACATTAGCTTTTGTTCTAATGGAAGTTTTACTTGTGTTGAAACTAAACCACAAGACTTATTATCTTGAGTACACTAATGTTGCTAATGAAGATTGTGTGAAGTTTTGTATGAAGGAAATTTTTGAGTGTAGGGAAGAGTAATGTGATGAGATGAAGTATGGACAAAAGCTCAAGCTTGGGCATTGATGTGCTCGTCGTTCGATGTAGAGCTCGTTGGGAACCCCAAGAGGAAGGTACCATGAGCACATCAGTAAGTTTTCCCTCAGTTATGAAACCAAGGTTTAATCGAACTAGTAGGAGCAAGGAAACACCCCAAAGGTGTTAGTAACTGAGCTTTGGCAGGGCGCACAACCGGTGCTAGTAGCAACGTGGAGACCTGCACAACACAACCACAGAACTTTGTCCCCAACTTGCGATGAGTTTGTCAATCTCACCGTGTTTTGCGGAAAACAAAGGATTAAACGTATCGCATGGAAAGAAGTAGAAGTTTGCAGAAAGTAAACACAAAGCAGTGAAAGATTGTAGATTGTATGTAAAAGACAAGGACCGGGATCCATAGTTCACTAGAGGTGGCTCTCCTTAAGATAGATAACATGCTGGGTGAACAAATTACAGCGGGGCAATTGACAAACACCGAGAAAGCAATACATGCATATACTAATCATCTTGACTCCTTTGAGACTTTATTGGGCATTACACCATAATACATAGACCGCCATCCAACTGCATCTATGACTAATAATCCACCTTCAGGTTATCATCCGAACCCCCTCCAGTATTAAGTTGCAAGCAACGGATTATTGCTTTACGAACTGCGTGTGAAGTAAACAATACGATTGTTCTATGAACAAAGGATTGTTGTTTTCTCCCTAGTACCAATAGCACATCTAGTACCTTAGAGATTTCTATCACTTCCCCAGATTACTAGAGGCATGAACCCACTATCGAGCATAAATACTAACTCTTGGAGTTGCTAGCATCTATTTGGCCAAGATAGCTACTAACAACAGAAAACATGCAAGATCTCAAATAACAAAGACATGATAGAATCAATAATCAATCTGAAATAGCATCTCAATATCCATCGGATCCCCGCAAACACAACAAGCATGGATTACAAATAGATGATCTTGATCATGAACGGAGCTCACAAGATCTAAACATGAAAGCATAAAGGAGGAGAAACCAGCGATCTAGCTACTACATGGATCCGTAGTCCAAGGATGAACTACTCACGCATCACACCGGAGGCTTGCATGGTGATGAAGAAGGCCTCCAGGGTGAATTCCCCTCTCCGGCAGGGTGCCGGGAAGAGCTTCAAATCCCTCCCGATCTAGGGATGGAGATGACAGCGGCTACATACTCTTTCGTGGATTTTTGATCGGGTACTTAGGGTTTTCGTCCCGAGGGCAACTTATAGGAGGAAGGAGAGGCCGAGGGGATGCCAGGGCTGGCCTCACCACCCCCTGGCGTGGGCCAGGCTGGGCCACGCCGCCAGGTGGTGTGGTGCCCCCCTGGTCCCTCTCCGTCTCGTATTCTGGCACTTGATCCCTTCTGGAAAAATAGGCACTTTAGCTTTTGTCCCGTCCAATTCCAAAATATTCATTTTATGACTTTCCTGGAACCAAAAACAGCAGAAAACAGGTAGCTGGCACTGTGGCTCTTGTTAATAGGTTAGTCCAAGAAATCATATGAAAAGTACTCCAAAGTTGGAACAAAACACAAGAAAGTGGATAAAACCAAGCATGGAATATCCAAAATTATAGATACATTTGCAATGTATCAACATCCCCAAGCTTAACTCCTGCTCGTCCTCGAGTAGGTAAGTGATAAAAAGAAAGAATAATTTTTGAGGTGAGATGCACCATCAAAGACTTGATCAAAGTATTTGTAAAACATTCAAAGCTGGGATAATAGTACTTCAATCATAACATGAAAGACAAAGTTCTAGCAATAAGACAAAGAAACTATGATGCAACATGAAAAGGCACAAACAAAAGATTCATGAATAACATGCTTTGCAAGACGTTTGTTTGTTTCACATAAAGAAAACATAGCATAAAAGTATTCAGCTTGTCCCTCAATAGAGTAGCAAATATAAATGCATAGGACACCTTCAAAGTTCATAAGAGTGACTAGATACAATAGTTTAAAACAAGCAATAACAAGTTATGCATCAATCAACTAGTCTTGGGACAATGCACATAGAACTAAGAATGGCCACTATGCTCTCAAAGTAGGTGCATAAAGATAGAAGGTGGAGACTCAATATAATGGTGGAAGAAAGGCCTTTTGTAAATGGAAGTAGGGATTCAAGTCTCATAAAGAGCTTCCAAAAATTATGGTACTTATAGCTTTCAACTCTCATTGCCCCTATCATAAGCATCTTGAAGGTGATTAAGGTTAAAGTGACACAACTAAGAGGATATGCTTGACAAGTTATAAACCGAAATCTCATGCCCCTTACTTACGAAGACCGATCCTCATGCTACTCAACTTCAGTCACGAGTAAGCTCTTGTCATTGTAAGTATATGTGTATCATTAAGAACCGCCAATGGGGTACCCCTTGCACATGATACGGGAGCTTTCCCATAATCAAAATGACAAGGCAAGCAGACAATGAGCATCTCAGCGATCTTTTTATTTGCTATTTGCATAGGTTTTTATTGAGGATGCTTCATAGAGTGCTCATTATGGTGATGCTGCAAGTTTCCACCATGATTAGGCATGGCTTAGGCTAGCGGCCTAGGCGTTTCTCTAACACACATACAAACTCCATGATCTTACAAGTTCCACTTTTATTTCACACCATCGGGATCCGTAAGAAAAAGAATATGATATCAACAGGGTACAAAGTACAAGTGCAATGTTGAAAGCGTTCCCCATGAAACATGGTTCTGCTAATTTCAACTTATAAAGCTCAAGCATATACGCAACAAAGAAGGACCCAAATGTTCAAGTTTATTAGAGGCAAAAAGTAAAGTGTGCCATCAAGTTCGTGAGAGCTTTAATCACTAGTTTTCTCATAACAAGTGGAAGGTAAACAAAAGCATGAATATACTTGGAATAGCATAAGCTAGTAGGTAGGTATGGTGGACTCTTTGGAATAACTTGGTTTAGGGAGTTGGATGCATGAGTGGAACTCATACTTTGTTGTGGAGGCTAGCAAAAGACTAGGAGCGACAAACTAAGAGAGCAATAATGGCCATAATCATGCAGAGCGACAAAACATCATTGATCAAAGCGTAAAGTGATACTACAAGTTGAAAACTAAAGGATCATAAAGGCTATGGTGACTTGTGATAGTCATAACATGGTGTGAGCATGCGCCAAGTCAACCCAAATAAAGCATCAAAGGAGAATACCACTATACTATGCTTTAATATGCTAAAACAACGCATGATTCATCCAAGGCACATTAAGCAATATCAAATGTTTATAACAAGTCATGCTACAGCAAGGAATACTAAGCATAAAGCCAAAACAATATCAAGCATGGCATGACAAAGCATAGGCCACAGTCAAAAACAAGCTCTATTTACCATATAGGTATGAACTTTCCTACTCTTTTCCAAACCAAACCAAACTAATTGCAAACCAATGTATGAAAGAGGGGGTCCAACCAACTTATTCAGAAAACTAAGCAAACCAAGCAAACTAAAAACGAAAAAAAAAACGAAAAAGAAGACGCTCCAAGAAAAACACAACTGTGCATGAAACAATAAAAATGAAGCGTTTGGAAGAAACCTAGAATTTTTATTGATGAAGAAGGGGATGCCTTGGGCATCCCCAAGCTTTGAGGCTTGTACTTCTTGGATATTTCTTGGGCTGACACGCGTGGCATCCCCAAGCCTGAGCTTTAGTCCATCCTTCATCTCATTACTCATTCCTTCCATACACCTGAAATTTTTTCCTTCATACAAAACTTCACACAATCTCATTAGCAACATTAGTGCACTTAAGATAAATAAGTCTGAAGGTTCAGTTTTAACACCAAATAAACTTCCATTAGAACACTAGATACTGTAGCACTTCCCTCAAAAATCTCAATTCCCCAAAGGAACTCAAGAAGGAACTAACAAGAAGCAAATGCAGAAAATGGCAGAAATCTGTCAAAACAGACCAGTAGGTAAAGACGAATTTTTTCGAAGACCTTCGGTTGCTCAAATCAAAAAGTGTTGAACTAATGGAAGTTAGATAACAACCTGGGACAAAAGCACAAACAATTAAAGCTAAATCCGACATACAGAGCTCTCTCACGAATTTTTACGGTGAAGCACAGAAATCTGTTTCGGGACAACAACTTTCCTAATCATTACTTCTCTCTCATTAGAGGTTACTCTTGGCACAAAAAGCAAATAAAAATGATAAGGAGAGGTTATTACAGAGGTAATAACTTCCAAGACTCATCTAAAACTTTTGGGTTATCTCCCAACAAGTACTTTTCTTTAACGCCTTTAAGTTAGGCATGAAAATTTGAGAAGATGCTCTCATAGGAAATATGAATTGAAGTAAAAGAGAGCATCAAGAAGCAAATTCAAAACACATTTAAGTCTAACCCACTTCCTATGCATAGGAATCTTGTATGCAAATAAATGCACAAAGAACAAAGTGACAGGCATAGGAAGATAAAACAAAAGTAACTTCAAAACTTTCAGCACATAGAGAGGTGTTTCATTACCATAAAAACTTCTACAACCATATTTTCCTCTCTCATAATAATTTTCAGTAGCCTCATGAATAAACTCAACAATATAACTATCACATAAGGCATGCTTTTCATGATCTACAAGCACTAGAGCTTTATTATAAATATTTTCAAAAGAATCCTTGGGAACATAACATTCACCCTCCTTTGATAAGCATGGGGGACAATCAAATAATGTAAGGGATAAAGAGTTACTCTCATTAGAAGGTAGGCATGGGTAGATCCATTATTCCTCCTTTTGTCCATCACTCTCCTCCTCTTTTTCATCTAGTGAGCTTTCAGGTTTAGCAATTTCTTCTTCCATGGAGGTTCTAGCAGGCGGTGGTTCATCTATTACCTTAGCAGTCATAATACTGTTCCCAAATAGGAAACTGAGTGAGCTATCCATAATGAAATAGTGATTGGAGCAGAGCTAGTCATAAAGGCAACTTAAGAAAGGAACTATTTTTTTTGTGTTTTTCAAATAAGAAAGCAAATGTGCAAAACTAATTTATTTGGATTTTTTTGAAGAACAAAACAAGCAAACAAAGCAAAAGAAACTAAGCAAAACAAAAACAACAAAGTAAAGAGATTGGTTATGAGGGACTCCCCTTGTGAAGATGTCCTTGACTCCCCGGCAACGACGCCAGAAAATCTTGATGTGCTCGTCGTTCGACGTAGAGCTCGTTGGGAACCCCAAGAGGAAGGTATGATGAGCACAGCAATAAGTTTTCCCTCAGTTATGAAACCAAGGTTTAATCGAACCAGTAGGAGCAAGGAAACATCCCAAAGGTGTTACTAACTGAGGTTTGGCAGGGCGCACTACCGGTGCTAGTAGCAACATGGAGACCTGCACAACACAACCACATAACTTTGTCCCCAACTTGCGATGAGGTTGTCAATCTCACCGTGTTTTGCGGAAAACAAAGGATTAAACGTATCGAATGGAAAGAAGTTAAAGTTTGTAGAAAGTAAACACAAAGTAGTAAAAGATTGTAGATTGTATGTAAAAGACAAGGACCGGGATCCATAGTTCACTAGAGGTGGCTCTCCTTCAGATAGATAACATGTTGGGTGAACAAATTACAGCGGGGCAATTGACAAACACCGAGAAAGCAATACATGCATATACTAATCATCTTGACTCCTTTGAGACTCGATTGGGCATTACAACATAATACATAGACTGCCATCCAACTGCATCTATGACTAATAATCCACCTTCAGGTTATCATCCGAACCCCCTCAAGTATTAAGTTGCAAGCAACAGATTATTGCTTTACGAACTGCGTGTAAAGTAAACAATACGATTGTTCTATGAACAAAGGATTGTTGTTTTCTCCCTAGTACCAATAGCACATCTAGTACCTTAGAGATTTCTATCACTTCCCTAGATTACCAGAGGCATGAACCCACTATCGAGCATAAATACTAACTCTTGGAGTTGCTAGCATCTACTTGGCCAAGATAGCTACTAACAACAGAAAGCACGCAAGATCTCAAATAACAAAGACATGATAGAATCAATAATCAATCCGAAATAGCATCTCAATATCCATCGGATCCCCACAAACACAACATGTATGGATTACAAATAGATGATCTTGATCATGAACGGAGCTCACAAGATCTAAACATGAAAGCACAAAGGAGGAGAAACCAGCCATCTAGCTACTACATGGATTCGTAGTCCAAGGACGAACTACTCACGCATCACACCGGAGGCTTGCATGGTGATGAAGAAGGCCTCCAGGGTGAATTCCCCTCTCCGGCAGGGTGCCGGGAAGAGCTTCAGATCCCTCCCAATCTAGGGATGGAGATGACGGTGGCTACAGACTCTTTCGTGGATTTTTGATCGGGTACTCAGGGTTTTCGCCCCGAGGGCAACTTATAGGCGGAAGGAGAGGCCGAGGTGGTGCCAGGGCTGGCCACACCAACCCCCTGGCGTGGGCCAGGCTGGGCCACGCCGCCAGGTGGTGTGGTGGCCCCCTGGTCCCTCTCCGTCTCGTATTCTGGCACTTGATCCCTTCCAGAAAAATAGGCACTTTGGCTTTTGTCCCGTCCAATTCTGAGAATATTCATTTTCTGACTTTCCTCGAACCAAAAACAGCAGAAACAGGCAGCTGGCACTGTGGCTCTTGTTAATAGGTTAGTCCAACAAATCATATGAAAAGTACTCCAAAGTTGGAACAAAACACAAGAAAGTGGATAAAACCAAGCATGGAACATCAAAAATTATAGATACATTTGCAATGTATCAGGGATGCCACCCGTGTAGCCCCAAGAAATATCCAAGAAGTACAAGCGTCAAAGCTTGGGGATTCCCAAGGCATCCCCTTCTTCATTAATAAAAATTTCAGGTTTCTTCCAAACACTTCATTTTTATTGTTTCATGCACAGTTGTGTTGTTCTTGGAGCGTCTTTGTTTTTTTTTGGTTTTAGTTTGCTTGGTTTGCTTGAATAAATTGGTTGAACCACCGCATTCATACACTAGTTTTCAAATAAGTTGGTTTGGATTGGAAAAGAGTAGGAAAAGTTCATGCTTAAGTGGTAAAAAGGAGCTTGTTTTTTACTGTGGCCTATGCTTTATCATGTCATGCTTGATATTGTTTTGGTTTTATGCTTAGTGATTTTTGCTGTAGCATGACATGTTATAAACAATTGAGATTACTTAAAGTGCCTTGAAAGAATCATGCGTTGTTTTAGCATATTAAAGCATAGCATTGTGGTATTCTCCTTTAAATGCTTGATTTGGGTTGACTTGGCACATGCTCACACCATGTTAAGACTATACCAAGTCACCATAGCCTCTATGATCCTTTAGTTTTCGACTTGTAATAACACTTTACGCTTTAATTAATGATGTTTTGTCGCTTTGCATGATTACGGCCATTATTGCTCTCTTAGTTGGTTGCTCCCAGTCTTTTGCTAGCCTCCATACCAAGTATGAGTTCCACTCATGCATCCAACTCCAAATAAAATCAATTTATTCGAAAGAGTCCACCATACCTACCTATTAGCATTTGCTATTCTAAGTATATTCATGTTTTTATCTATCTTCCGAATCAAACTTGTTATGTGAAAATTAGTGATTAAAGCTCTCACGAACTTGATGGCACACTTTACTTTTCTTGCCCCTAATAAACTTGAACCATTGTGTCATCTATATTGTATATGCTTGCACTTATACGTTGGGGATTAGCATAACCATGGTGTCATGGGAAACCCTTTCAACATTGCACTTGTACATTATACCCAGTTGATATCATGCTCTTTTGTTTATGGCTGTCGTCGGTGTGAAATGAAAGGGGAGCTTGTAAGTCCATGGAGTTATGTATGTGTGTTAGAGAAACACCTGGGTGGCTGGTCTAATCCATGCCTAATCATGGTGGAAACCTGCAGCATAACCATAATGAGCAATCTATGAAGCATTCTTCTTATAAAAAAGTGATAGAGATTGAGAAAAAAAAGAAATGAGAAAAGAGGAAAGAGAGAAAAAAAGCACAATTTTTCCATGGCAAATAACAAGATTGCTGAGATGCTTATTCTCTGCTTGCCTTGTCATTTTGATATGGGGATTCTTCTGTATCATCGGGCAAGGGGTACCCCGTTGGTGGTTCTCTATGATACACATGTACTTACTATGACAAGAACTTATCGGTAACTAAACTTGAGTAGCATGAGGAGCAGCTCTCGTATTCAAGGGACATGAGATTTCCAACTTATACTTTGTCAAGCATATACTCCATAGTTTGTTCACTTTAACCTTAATCACTTCAAGATGCTTATGATAGGGGAAATGAGAGCTAAAAGCTAATAAGTACCATAATTTTTGGAAGATCTTTATGAGACTTGAATCCCTGCTTCCTTCTATGAAGGCCTTTTTTTACTTTTATGTTGAGTCCCCATCTTCTATATTTATGCACCAATTAAGAGAGCATAGTGTCCATTCTTAGTTTAATATGCATTGTCCCAAAACTTGTTGATTGATGCATAACTTTGATATTGCTTGTTCTTAAACTACTTGTATCTAGTCACCCTTATGAACTTTGAAGGTGTCCTATGCATTTATGTTTTCCTACACTATGAGGGACAAGCTGAATACCATTCTCATTATGTTTTCTTTATGTGAAACAAACAAATGTCTTTCAAAGTATTGTTATTCATGAATCTTTTGTTTGTACCTTTTCATGCTACAACATAGTTTCTATGTCTTATTGTTAGAACTATATCTTTCATGTCTATGTTAAAGTACTATGATCCCAGCTATCAATGTTATAAATGCCTTGATTAAGATTGTGATGGTGCATGTTACCTAAAAAATTATTCTTTTGTTTTTATCACTTACCTACTCGAGGACAAGCAGGAGTTAAGCTTGGGGATGTTGATACGTTGCAAACGTATCTATAATTTTTGATGTTCCATGCTTATTTTATATCTACTTTCTTATGTTTTGTCCACACTTTGGAGTACTTTTACACATTTTCTGGAACTAACCTATTAACAAGATGCCACAATGCCAGTTGCCTATTTTCTTCTGTTTTTGGTTCCAGAAAAGCCAGGAAATGAATATTCTCGGAATTGGACCGGACAAAAGCCAAAGTCGATATTTTACCGGAAGACTCACGGAGCTAGAAGACGAGACGGAGAGGGGCCAGGGGCTGGCCACACCAGGTGGTGGCGCGGGTCCCCCCGGCCGTGCCACCAGGTGGTGTGAGCCCCTGGTCCACCCTCTGACATCACCCCCTCGCCTATAAGAAGCTTCCCGATGAGAAAACCCTAAATCATCCAGCCTCCAGCCACGAAAAGTTCCGCAGCGCCGCCACCACCAAAGGGGAGATTCGGGGAATAGAAAGTTTTTGCTCCGGCACCCTGCCGGGACGGGGAAGTGCCCCCGGAGCCATCTCCATCGATCTCCACCGCCATCTCCATCGCTGTTGCTGATTCCCATGATGAGGAGGGAGTAGTTCTCTCTCGAGGCTAAGGGTTCTACCGGTAGCTATGTGTTCATCTCTCTCTCTCTCCCTCTCTCTCTCTATGCATGATCGTATTGTGATCATGAGCCTTGTAATCAAGTAGATCTACCTTGCAACTGAAGTGCTTTAATTGATCTTGGCTCTCCCCATGTGTGTGAAAGTGATAGCGTGCACACCATGGTGGCACTTAGGCTAGAGATTACAAATACTTGTTATCAGTTATATTTGGAGTTGGATGTCTCTATGAAATTGTGGTGTTTGTTGGAACCATCTAGCGCTCAAGGTGACACTGTGGGGTTATCTAGATGGGGAAAGCGAACTTTGTGGAGTGCTGTTATAGCCCTACCATGGATTAGAGTGTCCAACCGGAGAGTAGTTCAGAGTAGTATCATAAAGAGATGATATTTATATGAGAGTGTTCACTAGTGAAAGTATGATCCCTAGGCCTTGTTTCTAAGCATTGAAACACCGTTTGCTACTAGATCTATTACATGTTTGCTTGCTTCCATCTTTATTTCAGATTGCCTTTAGTCTCTTCCTACCCGTCAAGCTCTTTTCTGGCACCGTTACCACTTATAATTATCCATACCACTTGTATTTCACTATCTCTTCGCCGAACTAGTGCAACTATACACCTGCCAAGTGTATTGGGTGTGTTGGGGACACAAGAGACTTCTCGTATCTTGATTGCAGGGTTGCTTGAGAGGGATACCTTTGACCACTTCCTCCCTGAGTTCGATAAACCTTGGGTAATCCACTTAAGGGAAACTTGCTATTGTTCTACAAACCTCTGCACTTGGAGGCCCAACAACCGTCTACAAGAATAGAAGTGTGTAGACATAAGTCACTAGGGACTCTTCAAGGGTAATGGAATATTGAAAACTAAAGTGCCCAACTACCATACATTTATCACAAGGCTCATGATATGAATTACAAAATGATTTTGAACAACCATCTAGCAGATCATACAAGTTAAACAAATCCATACCAGCAGCAGTAGTATCTTCGATGCGGTTAACATCCTCTTCTTCTTTCTTCCGTGAGTCCTACAAAAGGTTAGTATCTTCCATAGCTATCCGCTTGTGAGCAATCACTAATGCATCATCACAAAAGTTATCAATACAATTAGAGTACATAAGGTATATTATTCCATAGATCTTATCAAGTACTTCATATTCTATTTTTATAACACTAATGTGAGCTAGCAACTCATAAAAACCAGTAAAAAGTACTCTCATAAACGTCCATATTAGCAAAGAATTTGCAATTCCCATTATAAAGTGCTAATATGATATCAACGGTATTATTCTTACATTGATAATTAAAAAGATCTTTGGATCCGCAGACTTCACAAGTAAAATTGTACGAGGTACATAATGTGGATGAATAGACTTTTAACCAATTCACCCATTCTTATAATACCTTTTCCCTCGTAATATAATATCCAAATGTTCCAACTTTGTTCTCCTCTATTGCGAGCTTCATATGTTAAAAAATAGCAATCTCGGAAGACATGATTAGTAGCAAATGTTTTTATAGTTTAATTTTATAAATTTTTATAGGTTTTTGGTTTTATATTTTTTTGTTCTTTTCAAATAAGTAAAAGAACTAAATAGCAACAAACAGAAATAAACTATGTGCAAGTGGGTAGGAAATAACCAAACGCTATGATTCCCGGCAATGGCGCCAATTTGATGACTGGGTTTCCTGCGATCAATAACAGGGTTATTGCAGTACATGTAGCAGCAAATATTTTTTATAAATTTCATCCCTTGGAAGCTTTGCGGATGGAAAAAAGATCACCCCGCAACCACATTGTCAATGCGGCTACGTTCACACCCAAAACAGTGTTTAGAAATAGTCTACTGTATAGGTTACTAGAATGGCAATGAATGAGTGAGTAACTAAGAGCAAAGTAAATAACAAAAGTAAACTATAGCAAGAGAGTATTTATGAAATTTTGTGTGATGTGATTGAGGGGTTCTCAAGGAGTGTAGGATTCACCACTAGCATGGGATAATTATAAATGATTAGGATAATCTATGTCTTTTGTCATGACATGTGTGGAGAGAGCTCAATGATAATATGTTCACTAGAAGACTCGTAGGCAGGCACTTTCTTGAATCAAGTAATGAGGTTATCTCTAAATAACCACTGGGATGCCTGAGAAATCACTCATATATATCACCACAATTAAGGGTTTCCTCATGGATATCATAATAAGCTTTGTGAATCTCTCTTAATTCCCCCTTTGACCATGCAGGTTATAAGCCAATGCTTGTAGTCACGAAAGTAACACTAGACATACTCCCATACAGGTCCTAAGTGTATCACCCTCTCTTTAGTCCTAATGGCAAATGATATGTGTACGACTGCACATTCCATCTAAAGAGAGATATCGAACACAATATCATAGATCAATGGATCATAGACCAAAGTTATAGATCATTTTTATTTCAATGCATAATAATACTAGGGTTTCACCATCTCTCCCGAAGAACACGGAAACTACTCATACATGAAGGGGATCAGCATCATGGCAATAGTATGGATCATATATGAAGGTACACTTGAATACAAGTGCAAATCCATAATAGAAATTGGGTTACAACAAAGTAAACAAAGGGGATCAAAGTTGGAGACATTGTTGATGACGATGATAATGAAGATCGATGCGTAGCCCCTCAAGATGTAAGCCTACTCTTCCTCTTGTGTGGTATGGTGGTGTAAATCTTGTGGGTGGTGGCTATGGAGGCGGTGGATCGGCAGGGCTCCACCCGTATGGCGCGTGTGGACTCTTCTCCTTGCATCTAGGGTTTCCCCTCTTTAAATAGGCATTCTCGAGGTCGGTTTCACAAACCGACGGAGCTCAGGGCTGAATGTGCCCATTGGGCCTTCAAAAATATTGTACCAGTTGATGAAATGAAGCCGTCATAGGGTTGTATGACTGTACGGTACGAGCAGGTTCTGCCCGTACCGCTGGTCATTACGCCCTCGGATTGCTGCAGTGTTTTGGCCGCCATTTCTTCATATGGACTCCATTTGAGGTGTGCTTTGGCTCGTTGGATTTTTATGGACGAGGGATACAACACCTTGGCCTTGGATATTCATTTGGAGTTGATGGAAAAATCCACTTTTCCCTTCCCTCAAATGGCTAAGTCTGGTGCCTACAACTCCTCCATATTGAATCCTCTTGGCACCTTTTATCCATGATTGTTCATAGAACCTACATACAAGTCAAAGACAAGGAAAACGTAATAAAATCCTACTAGACTACTATTTGTGCAAAGTCCATGTGAAAATAAATGAGAACTAGTAATCATACATAATAGGCATAGTTGTAGCTAAGTATAACATGTAATGAGTGACAATATGAATAATTTGTATATTTAAAATATGAATCATATTTGCGAAAGATCGAACTCCTGTGGGGCCCTTTATATAGTAGTTTTTAGGTCATATGGAGACGATGGGTGAAAGATCAAAGAGAATCGACGGCCAAGGAGGAAAAGGGTCTGGGTGGCATGCCCACCCTTACTAGGCATGCCACGTGGTCTCTCTTTGTCCTCCAGGTCCATGTGGTGAGGTCGAAGTGCCCACCCGATTCTTTTTGGCACTCTTGTTTTGGCACTTTTTTCTTCTTTCCTCTCTTTGTTTTTATTTAATTTCTATGTCACTTTTTGCTTTTTTTGATTTTTTGCAAGGCCTAGCCTCTACATACTCACTCTTCTCACCTTTTGATATCATGTAAATGTTTGGAGGGTTTTTGCCCTCTGATACATCCATTTTGCATCACTATTCTATATCATAATTTACTGTTATTCATTGATATATTTCATATTAAGAGATGATACTTATGTTATTTCATCTATTTTCGCATGGTTGATGACTTTTGGAGGATGGACCACTGAAGTCAGGATTCTGATGGAAAAGGCACTATTTGGAGGTGAAATTTGCGAAGATCAGAAAATCCCGGAAAATATATGGAAAATCCTATTTTTCCAAAAGACGAAGGAAGCAGGAAGGGGAAGTGGAGATGGGCCACAGGGGGCCCACACCACCTCCTGGCGCGTGCCAGCCCTGGCCGCGCCACCAGGTGGTGTGGCCACCATGGCCCACCTCTGGCATCGCCCTTTGGCGTATATAATCTCCTCGAAACCCTAAGACTCAGGGAGGACCACAGAAAGATTCCGCCGCCTCTGCGGGGCAGAAAACTGCAGAGAGAAAGAGCTCTCCGGCAGGCAAATATCTGTCGGGGAAATTCCTTCCCGGAGAGGGGAGATCGTCGCCATCAACACCACCATCAAGATGGACTTCATCGGGATCATCATCTCCATCATCATCTCCACCAGCACCATCATCACCACTCCGTACCGCTGTAACATTTGGGTTGAATCTTGCATAGTTCTTAGGGGAAACTTGCCCAGTGTTGATTACTCGTTGTAGTTGATGCTATGGAGTGGAACCATTGAATTATCGTTCATGTTCAGATTGTTACTTATCATTATTTCATATCTGATCTTGATCCATATGATGTCTCATGAGTAGTTTGTTTAGTTCTTGAGGACATGGGAGAAGTCATGTTGTTAGTAACGGAATTGTGTTGAGAAAGATTCAATAGTTTGATATTTAAGTTGTGGTGTTATTCTTCTAGTGGTGTCATGTGAACGTCGACTACATGATACTTCACCTTTATGGGCCTAGGGGAATGCATTGTGTATTTGGCTACTAATCGTAGGGGTTGTCAGAGTGACAGAAACTTAGACCCCCGTTAGGAAACCTTTGCACAAGGGAGTGTAGGATCTCAAAGTTTAAGGCTGTGGTTAGATTTTTATCTTAATTACTTTTTCGTAGTTGCGGATGCTTGCAAGGGGTATAATCACAAGTATGTATTAGTCCTAGGAAGGTCAGTATATTAGCACAGGTTCACCCACACAACACTTATCCAACCAAAGAATATTAATCAACTATATGAAGCGAAAACACTTGACAGCATTCCCATGTGTCCTTGAGAATGTTTGGTAATCATAAGTAATACAACCAGCTTATCCTTTGCTAAAGAAAGGATTGGGCCACTTGCTGCATCTATTATCATTGTCTATTATTTACTAGCACTTTATTTATTTGCATTATCAAAACTCCCTAAAAATCCGTTTGCTAAGTATTTACAGAGAATTCCTGATCCAAGCCACTCGTCAACACCTTCTGCTCCTCGTTGGGTTTGACATGCTTACTTATCGAAAATACTACGATACACCCCCTATACTTGTGGGTCATCAAGACTATTTTCTGGCACCGTTGATGGGTAGTGAAGCGCTATTAGAGAGTGGACTTGGTAAAGGAAACTTCTACTGTGTGCATTGTTTATTTCTGTTAGTTACTTTATTTCAATATGGATAATTCACTTATTTTCTTATTTCATAATGCTACTACCACTTCTAAGGTAGTAGATGAACCTCCACCTGCTGAAATTGATCCTTTTAAGATACCTACAAGAATTATTGATCGTGTTATGGATAACTATTATTTTGGAGATGGGACTGTCCATCCCGGTGATCATTTGCTCTTTATACACGAATTATGCGGGTTGTTCGAGTGTGCAGGTATTACAATAGATCAAGTCAAGAAGAATTTATTCTCATTATCACTAAAAGGAAGAGCTGAGGAATGGTACAAGCTGCTGTAGAATGGCCAATCTCTTGAATGGGAGGAAGTTTTACCCCTCTTTTATTCAAAATTTTATCCTCCTAGTGAGATTCATAAATATCGGAATCAAATATACAACTGTTGGCCTTGTGATGGAGAGAGTACATCTCAAGCTTGGGGGAGATCGAAGTTACTAATGCTCAAATGTCTTATTCATGAGCTCCCCAACAATGTTATTATCAATAACTTTTATGGAAGGCTTTCTCTTCATGATAAGGATCTATCGGATGCTTCTTGTGCTGGATCATTTACACGCCTGGAAGAAGAAGCTAAATGTGATCTTCTAGACCGTATTCAAGACAATGCTGAAGCATGGGAGAATGACAAAGGAAGAAAGTCAGGTATAAATTATGACTATGAATGCATTAAATATTTTATGGGAACTGATGACTTTCATAATATTAGTAATGCTTATGGTCTTGATTCTCAAAGTATTGCAAATTATTTTAAGCCTTTTTCTTCTTATATTGAAATTCCTAAAAAGAAATGGAATAAGTATCATGAGCCATATAAAGATATTGTTAATTGTGTTCTTGCAAGAGATACTGAAGTTTATACTGCTAATCATATTTTACCTGAACCTTACATTGAGAAAATGTCTTTCCCAGTTAAGATAAAGGAACATTCTATGACATCTAGTATGGTTAACGAAAATACAAAGGAAGCTATAGAACCCAATGAACAAATAGATGATGAACCTGTAGTAGCAAATATGAAAGACTTTGTTGCTAAAAATGTAGAATATGGGCACATTATCCTTTGTAAGGATACTTCTAAAATTGTTTCACATCCTAATGGAACTAGGAAAGCTAGTGTCCCTGTGTTTTCTGTCAGAATAAGTGATCATTGCTACAATGGTTCCTGTGATAGTTATATCGTTAAATTTATGCATGATACTGAAAGTTATTATGAGAGAGGAAAAATTATTCTTATGCATCTCAATAATATTAAGTTTCCTTGCTTTATGTTGCACTTGTTTTGCCTTCCTATGCTAGTAGCCTCTGGTTTCAACAATTTATTTTCTTACAAAATTGCTTTGCATAGGAAGTGGTTTAGACTTAAAAACGTGTATATTTGCTTCTTGATGCTCTCTTTTACTTCAATTCATATTCTTATGTGAGCATTATTGAAATTTGTCATGCCTATCTTAATGGCTATAAAGAAAGAGCTTATTGGGAGACAACCCAATATATTTTCGCTTTCAGTTTATTTTTGTTTATTTGAGTCTTATAAGTTATTGCTTCGGCAATAACCTCTCCTTATCCTGTTTGTTTGGTTTTTGTGTCAAGATCAGCCTCTAATGAGAGAGAAGTAAGACTTGGGGAAGTCGCTGTCCCGAAACAGATTTTTGTGCTTCACTATAAAAAATCGTGAAAAATCTCAGAACGTCTTACTGATCTGTAATTTTTTTTGTGCGTGCCCTAGGTTATTATTTAACTTTAATTAGTTTTGCACTTTTTGATTTGAGCAACAAAAGATTTTTGAAAAAATTTATCTTTACCTGCTGGTCTGTTTTGACAAATTTCTGCCATTTCTGCATTTGCCTCTTAAATTGATTTCCTTTTTGAATTCCTTTTTGGGCTTTCGACAGGAGTTGTTTTAGTAGCTTATGTTTTGATGTATTTCAGTTGAAATTGAACTTAAAAGGTTTATTACCTTGCATGCAGTAATGTTGCTAATGAGAATTGTGTGAAGTTTTGTGTGAAAGAAATTTCCAGGTTGTAGGAGAAAATGGTGTAATAAGATGGTGAATGGTTAAAAGACTCAAGCAATATGTTTATGAAGATGAAGATATTGATGTTATTCAAGTGGTGACTCCAGAAAATTTATTAAAGACCAAATTCAGAGACCTGTAGAGTCCGTTTTCAAATAGGTAACAGTTCTGGTAAGAAAAGGTCTGCGAAAAACCTTCCAATTTATATTTTTGCAGTTTTTATCTAACATGGGAAATAATGAGTCGAAAGAGGGACGGAAACGGAGCCCGGGTGGCTCACACTACCCTGTGACACGGGCCCACCTAGCCGTGCCACCAGGGGGTGTGGCCACCTCGGAGCCCGTCTCCGACCTGTTTTCTCCCGGTACTTTCCTTTTGTTGTTAATCTTTGTAATATATAATCACCCGGATCCCCCAAGGTTTGTATATCGTGTTCTCGCCTTGCTTTTGTTTCGATCTGTTTCTGTCAGGAACTATTCTCAAAGTTCATAAGCACAATGGTCTCCGCCAACGATAAGGGCAAGGAGCCTGTGGAAGACGATCTCCAAGACTTTGAGCAGGAGGAGATTGAGAGTGAAGTTGAAGAGGAGGCAAAGGAAGACCAGCATCCGCACACCAGCACCACCATTGCGAGCATTGGAGTGGTGGCAAATCCTGCCAAGTTCAAAAGGACTGCACGGATGTCCACTAGAGGGAAGGTTCCACATCATTGCTTGGCTTCACGGTCACCTCCTCCACGCACCAAGAATCACTTCCATACCCTTATTCATGAGCAGCAATTCCAAAATATGCCCAAGGAAAAATTACCCTCAATTGGGATATGCCTCGTTTTAACCATGCAGGAAAAGAAGACTTCAAGGAGGAAGAGTGGGGAAAGAATCGCAAGAGCTGGGATTCACAGCCCGACATGATCATGAACCGTTGAGCACAATTTGGAGTTGATTCATACTCTCACCTTTGAGGTTGAGGATTTGAGGGAATTGATTGAAGAACTTATCGAGAGAACACCACCACCACCACCGAAGGAGTAATTCGTCATCAGGTTTTGGCATCCCCTTGGTTTATTCCAAGCTTGGGGGAGTGTCGCGGTATCACATCTTTTATCTTTCATCTTTTTACATTTTTAAGTAGAGTCATATCATGAATAGAGAAGTTATCATATAGGATGATTTGCATTGTGGAAGTAGCTCCCCTCTCGTTAGTTATCTATGTATCCCTTGGTGTGAGTTGCCGTTATGGAATATTAATGAGAAGTTCTATCATTTACTTTTTGCATATCTTATTTTAGTTTGCAATTTCTGTTATATGATTGATCTTATTGTTAGTATTGGTATCACTTTGGGATCATTAAGTAAATTTAGTTGGTTTTGGAAAACCTCGTTCTGGTCAGTAGCAACACTATTTGAGAATTGAATGAAAAAGAGAAAAGTACTTTAAAAAAATATAATTTCATCATCTTTCTTTCTTGATTGGCTCATAAGATTAGTATTCTCTAGTTAAGATCTTTTGTGCTTCCAAGGAAGATTTCATGTTTGTTTTTATCACTTGTATGTTTGTTTGTTCCCTTCAACTCTTATGCTTGCTACCTAGCCTTGCTAGCCAAAAACCTGTATTGAGAGGGAATGCTTCTCGTGCATCCAATCCTTAAACCAAAACCTATGCCATTTGTGTCCACCATACCTACCTGTTAGAATTATTGCTATTCCAAGTAAATTCATGTTTTTCTCTACCTTCCGAATTAAACTTGTTATGTGAAAATTAGTGATTAAAGCTCTCATGAACTTGATGGCACACTTTACTTTCTTGCACTTAATAAACTTGAACCATTATTCCCATCTATGTTGTGTATATGCTTGCGCTTTGTAAGTTGTTAATTAGCAGAACCATGTTACCATGGGGAATGCTTTCAACATTGCACTTTATTTAGTTGATATCATGTTCTTTTGCTTATGGATCCCGGCGGTGTGAAATGAAAGGGGAGCTTGTAAAGCTCATGGAGTTTGTATATGTGTTAGAGAAATGCATGTGCGGCTAACTTAAGCCATGCCTAATCATGGTGGAAACTTGCAGCATAACCATAGTGAGCAATCTGTGAAGCATCCTCAATAAACAAACCTATGCAAATAGGAAATAAAAAAACCTATGAAAATAGGAAATAAAAAAACCTATGCAAATAGGAAATTAAAACCTATGCAAATAGGGAATAAAAGGATCACTGAGATGCTCGTTGTCTGTTGCCTTGTCATTTTGATATGGGAAAGCTCTTGTATCATAGGGCAAGGGGTACCCCGTTGGCGGTTCTCTATGATACACATGAACTTACAATGACAAGAACTTACTTGTGACTAAAGTTGAGTAGCATGAGGTTCGGTACTCGTTGAAATGGATCGTATGGGCATCTAGAGGGGGGGGTGAATAGGTGCTACACCAATTTTTAATTCTTTTTCAATTTTAGGCTTAGCACAAAGGTAAATTCTCTAGATAAACTAATGTGTGGAATTTCCCTATATGAAAACCTCTCTACTAGCGAGTAAAGAGCGAGTGGAAGAGGAACGAGTGAACTGAAGTGAAGCACGCGGAGACACAGGATTTGTTTGACCGTAGTTCCTTCCTTGTTAAGGGAAGTACGTCTGCGTTGGAGGGGTGGGCGGTACTAAGACCACCACGCCACAAAAGGCCTCACCCTATTCTCCGATGGATCTCGCCACAACAGGCCTGATCCACCTTCCACTATAGGTACCCTTCAAGGCGGGCATCGGCGCCTTTACACAACTAGCGAGGCAACAACTCCACAACAACTTGGAAGCTCCCGAAATGACAACAAGCTGCCACAAGAACAAAGTTGTCAAATACAATAACAAGATCTAGGTATTAATAAGAATACTAGAGCAGGGATTTCTCCAAGTGAATGGAGAGGAGTTGAAGCGCTTGATTCTTGATGTTGATGATGAACTTCTCCTCCTTTAATTCCACCAAAGATCAAGACCTTCGGGCTGTTGAAGTGGGAGATCGAGATTTAGAGCTCTTGCACAAGGTCTGGTCAAATTCGACTGAATCAAGAGTTCTGGATGTTGGGGAAGAAGGGGTACTTATACCCCCTTCCAAAAGCCGCCCCAGACTCCGAATATCCGGCAGATAATCCACCCCCTCACAGTGAGACGCGCCGAACTTGTCCTTGATCAACTTCTGGGGGCCGAATTATCCGGTCCTATGCGAAGGCCGGATTATCCGGCCTGGGGAAGAAAAACCGCCCCAGTTCAGATTTTCCGGGAGAAAATCCGACCGGATACCGAGCAACGCGCCTTGGCTCCTTTTGCTCGAAAACGGGGGGCCGGATTATCCGGCCCTTGCGAAACCCGGATTAACCGGCCTAGGGAGGAAAAACCGCCTCAGTTCGGATTTTCCGGGAGAAAATCCGACTGGACACAAAGCGACGCGCCTTGGCTTCCTTGAGAGATGAGGTAGGCCGGATTATCCGGCCCTTGGAGGGGCGCATTATCCGCCCCCCCTCAAAACTTCCTGCACACTTAGCAGACATGAAAAGTCTCCATAGTATTGTTATCTAACACGCAAAACAAAGGAAAACATGAAATGTTCTTTCAATCTGCCCCTTTTTGGTGTTAGATGACAATACCAGGATTTGCAGGAGAAAGACACAAGACAAACAGAGATAACTATGAAAGGGACTCCCCCTCAATGTGTGCATAATAGAGTTTTGCAATGGAATACAAATGCACACAAATAGGTGAATCTATTCCATAGACATAAGGGATAAAGCACATACCACCGAAGTAGAGAATAGGCATCCTTGACAAAAATCACAATTATTATTGGATAACCATTATGAGCGCGCGCCTTCCGTGATAAACCTCCAGCAATAGGATATGAATAGATATAGCCATGAGCATAATCCATGATATGAAGTCCATAGGTATCATCCAGACAACCACATAAAGTCTCAACCATAAAACACAAACCACGAATTTAAAAGTTCAACGCTAAATGGGCATAAGCAAGAAATAACGAATAAAAAAGTGCAAGTGCTTATGCCCGACCCATGCAAATCCACGGACAACCTAATAGAACTACTTATCCCCCTTTGGCATCGAGACACCAAAAAGGGAGAAGAGCGATGCTAGCGCCCCATGGGATCACTCATCATAGTCCTCATGCTCATCCTCGTCCTCTTCTGCATGCTCTTCCTCATCCTCATCTTCAAGCTCCTCAGTGTCACCTTCCTCATCATCAGCATCAGCAGCAGGCGCAGAGGGGAACAAGTGATGCTCCAACTCACCATAGTTCAGCCCGGAGGAAGAGTTCCACCGAGCATACGGAGTGGGAGGAGTAGGATCCGGAGGAGCACCCAAAGTGCCAGA
Organism: Avena eriantha; assembly: GCA_910589775.1. Classification (NCBI taxonomy): domain Eukaryota; kingdom Viridiplantae; phylum Streptophyta; class Magnoliopsida; order Poales; family Poaceae; genus Avena; species Avena eriantha. The sequence goes on along the minus strand of OU342745.1, from coordinate 37,383,254 downwards.
CACGTGGTGGAGAATGAGCTGCTGGGAGTGAGCCAACTCATGGCGCTGCCTGTATGCCTTGTACTGACCCTTGTGTGTGTCCACGCCCATGCAGAGAATGTGATGCTGGAACCAGTTCAACTGCTTGATCTCACGAGCCACGGGAGGCACTGGGGGCCTGCGAGCATCCCTCATGAGGCCCTCAGGAGCAGAGGAGGGGTGAGCAGTCTTCCGAACCTTGTCGTATATCTTCTTGGCCTTGTGCACCGAGTCAATTTGGAACTCCTCGGCAGGAAGCAGGTGGCGGATGAGCATCATAATGTAGGGCGCATAGGGAATGGACAGACGGTTGAACGTAGCATCACACAGCTCATGGTAGATGAAGTCCATGACATCCAGCCTGTACTGCATTGACTCGTCCTCGCAGGAGGCAACCTCATGAGAAAATTCAAGTAGCTGAACAAGGTGACCACGGATGTTGTCATTGTTGCCCCCACTCGGTGTAATAGAGTCATGGAAGAGACCCACCAAGGCAGCATAGATGGGAGCAAGACCAGCCACAATACCGACAATTCCATTGTCCACAGTGCACGGAGAGAGAGAGCCGCATCCTTGTTGGGCTTCAACTGAGTGATGATGCGGTGGCCACTGGCTCTATCCCTGCTACGGAAGGAGTACCCCAGAACCTCAGCAAACACGTGAAAATCAGCAGTCATTGGCCTATCATGAGTCATCCACTTCATAGTGCGGCGCTCATCCCCACAAATCACCAAAGTGGAGAAGAACTACTTCACCACCTCAGAGTCAAAGGAGCACTGGAGAGACATGAGATGGTGCAGCCCCATCCTCTCAGCCACATACATCGCATCCACAAGATGCGCCTTCTCCAAGGCATCAGCAAGTACCAGAGGGTGCATAGGCCTAATGTTCAGCCTGGCATAAATGTCTTCATAAATCCCCTTCTGTTCGGGACACCAAAAGCGGGTATCCCCCAGCTCAACATCACGAGGCAGCTCAGCAAACAAGTCACGGTGATGGATGGCGGAAAAGGAGACTGCATCCAAAGCCCTGTAGTTGATCTTGGGCTCCTTGCCCTTCCTCTTGGACACCCCCTTCCTAGTCCTCTTGGATTGTTCAGCCATTCGCCTCTCTTCGTTCTTCCTTCTCATCAATTCAACTTCATCCACTAGTTTACCTTGACCGTCGTCCCGAAAGTACTTGGCGTGAGGACGGCGCTTGTAGGTCTTGGAAACACCGGAACCACCTGTGAGGAGAATAAGGGCGATAGCAAGGGGATAAGCATAGACACAAGTCCAGGAGAGAGCATGGAAAAAGTAGTCAAAAAGTTCATAGGACAAAACTACTCAATACATACACCATAGTGAAACTGAAGCAGACTTGAAGCTGTCAGACCGGATTATCCGGCCTTGCCAGGGGCGGATAATCCGGCCCAGGCAGAATTTTTCGATTTCACCAAGAATGCTTGCAAAAAAGTAGATCGGGCCTAGAAACTATAAGACTATGAGTTCTATGCGAAAACACAACCTTCTAGACAACGTTCCACCCAACAAGATACACATCTAGCCAAAGATGGGGAGAGAGGGAGTTACCCTCACTCATTGGAGGAAGAACGCGGAGGAGAAGGTACCCGGAGGCGCGGAGAAGAAGATCCCCGGAGGCCCGGAAAATCCGGTGGCCGGAGAGGCTCCGGGGAGGGTGAGGGGCGGCAGGCGGCGTCTGGGGAGAAGGACAGGGCTGGGGGAGAAGTGCTGCTCGATATGAGCCCTTCCCCCCGAGTCCTGCCCTTTAAGATCGAATCCGCTAGGACCAGATTATCCGGCCAACACTTGGGCCGGATTATCCGGGCTAAATTCTGGGATTCTGTTGTACACAGAACCAGGCCCGCGCGTCCCCAAACAACACCCCCACAAGGTGTACAAGGGACTTGTGTGCAAGGATAGATGTCTTAGGGGTAGGGAAGGCTTAGGATTAAGAAAGCCAAACTGAGATGGTACTAGACACTCAAAATTGCAAAATCCAAATCAAATAAAAGCCAGGATTGAGTGTGATTCCCATAAGAACATGAGAGATCAAATAACATCCAAGAAGATCCAATTCTCTACAAGGGAGAGGGCGGTGGCCGAAGCCACCTTGTTGGAGTGTATGGTGTGACACCGCGAAGATATATCTTGGGTTCACGACCAATACTCATCAATAAGCTCACATATCACAACATGATATTAAGAGAAATGATATAACTTGCTATTGGCATTATGGGGGAGAGTTAGCCCAATGAGTTAGGACCACACTTCCCCTATATCCATGCCCACACCTAGACCAAACAAGGATTGAGATGTACGAGTGAGTGCATGGGTAATCAAGACAAACTCCCGGAATTAATGATATTTAGCTCATTCCTCAAATAGCAGAATCTTGCTTCATCAAGTGGCTTTGTAAAAATATCCGCCAGTTGGTTCTTCGTGCTCACAAAAGATAGATCAATATCGCCTTGAGCAACATGGTCACGAATAAAATGATTCCAAATCTCAATATGCTTCGTGCTTGTGTGCTGAACTGGATTGTACGCAATTTTGATAGCACTTTCATTATCACATAAAAGAGGCACTTTGTCACAATTGACACCGTATTCCTTTAAAGTTTGCCTCATCCACAATAATTGAGTACAAGCGCTGGCAGCAGCAACATATTCAGCTTCGGCGGTGGAGAGAGATATACAATTCTGCTTCTTGGAGGACCAACATACAAGAGATCTTCCCAAGAATTGACAAGCTCCAGAAGTGGATTTCCGATCATCCTTATCACCAGCCCAATCTGAGTGAGTATAACCACATAACGAGAAATTGGAGCCCTTGGGATACCAGAGACCAAAGTTGGGGGAATGAACCAAATATCGAAAGATCCTCTTGACCGCCACTAAGTGGCTTTCTTTAGGAGCTGCTTGATACCTCGCACACACTCCCACACTTAACACAATATCGGGTCTATATGCGCAGAGGTAAAGAAGAGAGCCGATCATGGACCGGTATACCTTTTGGTCAACATCTTTACCGTGAGGGTTGAGTTCGAGATGACACTTTGTTTGCATCGGAGTAGCGACACCATTTAGATCCCTCATCTTGAATCTCTTGAGCATGTCTTGGATGTACTTTGCTTGATTAATAAAGGTTCCTTCTCTAAGTTGCTTGATCTCGAATCCAAGAAAGAACCGTAATTCCCCCATCATAGACATCTCAAACCTGTCAGTCATAAGCTTTGAAAATTCATCATTCAAAGCTTTGTTAGTAGAACCAAAAATGATATCATCTACATATAGTTGGCATACGAAGAGCTCCCCCTTAACCTTCTTAGTAAAAAGAGTGGGGTCGATTTGCCCAACTCCGAAGCCACGATCTAACAAAAGCTCTTTAAGGTGCTCATACCACGCACGCGGGGCTTGTTTAAGGCCATAGAGTGCCTTATCGAGTTTGTAGACATGGTTCGGGAAGTTAGGATCCTCAAACCCCGGGGGTTGCTTTACGTATACCAACTCATGTAGAGGATCGTTAAGGAAGGCACTCTTGACGTCCATTTGCTACAACTTAAAATTGTTATGAGCAGCATAAGCAAGTAGGATACGGATGGACTCAAGGCGAGCCACAGGAGCATAGGTCTCGCCGAAGTCGATGCCCTCAACTTGGGAGTAACCTTGTACCACAAGTCTTGCCTTGTTCCTCACAACAATGCCATTCTCATCTTGCTTGTTCTTGAAAATCCACTTGGTGCCGATAACATTGCGGCACTCTTTGGGTTTCTCCACTAGTTTCCAGACTTTGTTGCGCTCGAAATTATTCAATTCTTCATGCATAGCAACAACCCAGTCTGGGTCTTCAAGAGCTTCAAAGACCTTCTTAGGTTCCACCATGGAGATATGAGCTTGATGCTCACCAAAACTGGCCAATTCTCTTCTTGTAGACACCCTTCGTCGAAGATCACCAACAACCTTGTTGAGAGTGTGACCCCTCAACTCAAGGTTACGATCAGCCCGAGCCTTGCGACGAAGTTCAATAAGTTTGTTGTCTCTTGGTGGAGGGGATTCATCACTCGAGTCTTCATTGGAAGCATTTTCTCCCCCTTGATCAGTAACTGGAACATCAGTAGCAGGTGATTGAGAAGCATGCCCTTGAGGTGAATCCATAGCCGTAACAGGAGGTTGTAGAACTGGAGAGTCAGGGCCGGATAATCCGGCCGATGGAGAGGCCGGATAATCCGGCCTGGGAGTACTTGTCGCAGCTTCTTCATGAGGCATGGGACTTGCTTGAATTGGTGAGGGGCCGGATAATCCGGGGTCAGCCAGAAAATCCGGCCTGGAGCTTGTATTGATATCTTCACCCCCAGGAGCTGCATGGTCAGCTAGAGCGGGGTGGCCGGATAATCCGGTATCTACCGGAAAATCCGGCCTGGAGCTTTCTGAAGCAACTTGACCTTCAGCAGTTGATGGAGATGGTGTAGAAGTTGCCCCCGTGGCTGGAGCATGTTGCGTATGTGTAGATGAGGGCTCTATATGAGTAGAGCATTGTCCTTCCCGGTCCGCCACAAGGGGTTCCTCAATGGGGCGGAAGAATCCCACGCCCATTCTTCTTATGGCATCTTGGGGTATTTCAACATCTGCATCACAAACACCAACTTGCTCCGCACGGGAACCGTCATTTTCCTCGAACACCACACTACAAGATTCTACAACAGTTCCGGAGAGCTTATTGTAGACTCGTGTGGGATTCGGCACCATAACCAACAAAAATACCTTCTAGAGCCTTAGATTCAAACTTAGATAAACGAACTCCTTTAATAAGAAAGAAACACTTACACCCGAATACCCGAAAGTATGAGATGTTTGGCTTGTTACCGGTAAGTATTTCATATAGAGTCTTGTCCAAAATCTTGCGGAGGTATAAACGGTTGGATGAATGACAAGCACTAGAGATTGCTTCAGCCTAGAAATTATATGGAGATTTGAATTCGGCCAACATTGATCTTATCATGTCCATTAGAGTTCGATTCTTCCTCTCGGCTACACCATTTTGTTGAGGGGTGTACGCAGCGGAATATTGATGTCTTATCCCCTCTTCACTTAGGAATTCATTTAAGGTGTAGTTCTTGAACTCCGAGCTGTTATCACTCCTTATAGCCAGAATGGGGACGTTGTGTTGACGTTGGACCTCGTTGGCGAAGTCGATGACAGTTTGTTGAGTTTCACTCTTCAACTTGAAGAAATAAACCCAAGTGTATCTTGAGTAATCATCAACAATCACTAGACAATACTTCTTCCCGCCGAGGCTTGCATGAGATGGAGGTCCGAAAAGGTCCACATGAAGGAGCTCCAAAATCCTTTTTGAAGAGATAATAGTTTTCCTTCGATGAGGAGAATCATGCATTTTCCCTTCAACACACGCCCTGCAAACACGATCTTTGGCAAAAGAGACATTTTCTTTTAGTCCAAGAATGTGGCCACCCTTGTGGAGACTTTGCAAAGTTCTCATATTGACGTGGGCTAGTCGGCGATGCCATAGCCAACCCGTGTCAGCCTTTCCGAAAAGACACATCGGACCTGTAGTGGTTTTCCCCGAAAAGTCCACCACGTACAGGTCGTTTTCGACATATCCCACGAAAGCGACTTTTAGAGACTTGCTCCACAAGAGTACCACTAAATCAGCATCAATGTAAACTGCAAAGCCCATCTTACCAAGGGCACGAACTGAAAGTAAGTTATACCCGAGGGTCTCAACAAGCATGACGTCCACGAGAGAGATATCGTGAGCCACCACAACTTTGCCGAGACCCAATACCTCAGATTTTGACTTGTCACCATAGGATACGGTAATGTGATCAAGGTTTGGCCACATCTCGGTGATGATCTCCTTGCTTCCGGTCATATGACTCGTACAACCGCTATCGAGTACCCATTTAGAACCAATGGAAGCATAGCCCTGCAAGAAAATTACTTCTTGGTTTTAGGTACCCATTTTTCAATGGGTCCTCTCATGTTAGTAACAAGGGTCTTGGGAACCCAAATAGACCAAGGAATGTAACAATCATAAGGCCCTACATAACTAGCATAAACATCACCATAAGAATCACAATATAGTTCGAAGTTAGGATTGTTGATCCCTGCAAAACCATCATAATTAGTCTTGTCATTGGTAATGTTGCTAGTCTTCGATTGAGCAGTCTTGTTTTCTTCTTCTTCTTCTTCTTCTTGTATTTCTTGCTCTTTATCTTGGGTATGTAACCAAGACCTTCCTTATTGTTGTTTGTCCTTTGCCTGCTCAGTATCTCATCAATAACCCCTTTACCTTTGTGTTGAGAACTCCTTGCAAGATCTTCTTTTCCAAAGGATGAAGAGGAGGTACTTGGCACATCATACCGTTTCAATTGAGTTTGGAGCTGGTCATGAGACTCATTTAGAGTAGAATGATCACTCTTCAATGCCTTGTGAGCACTTTCAAGATCATCAAACTTGTCCAAAAGTCTAGCATGAACAGCCCCAAAATCAATCTTTTCTTTCTTTAGTTTCTTTACCTTGGCAAGAGCATGGTCACGTTCTTTAATGAGCTGAGCTACAGCTTCTTCTTGTGACTCCTCTAGGGATTCGAGTCTTTCTTCCAAAGAAACTCGAGTTTCCTCTTCCTCTTCCAAGGCATTCTTCAAAGAGGCTATCTCCAAGGCATCTTCCCTTTCAATTCTGCCCTTTTCTTCAAGGAGATCTTCGGCTTGAGCAAGTTGACTCATAAGAGCATCAAAATGGAGTTTGTGCTCACCTTGTAGGTTAGTGAAAAAAGTATCCAAGGCAATAACTTCTTCTTTCATTTCAAGACTGTCATGATCATCCATATCCAAAATTATGTTAGTCTTAGGAAATGAGGAGTTAGAAGTTGATACCTCGGATCCTCTTGCCATTAGACACGTGGCGTTGTTGTTGATGGCGTTCTCGTTCGGCGAGTCGAAGAGAGAGGAGGGAGTCGATGTGGTGGCTATATCAGCCACTTCGCGGGAACTATCATCATCCTCTTCATCTTCACTTGCGGAGGAGTATTCCTCTTGAGCTGCAAGGACCATCTTGGGTTGCTTCTTGAAAGGGCCATTCTTCTTAGCAAACGGCTTCTTCTTCGGAGCTTTGGATTTCTCTTTGAGAATGAGCCTGCCACCATTGTCTTCTCTATTTTGATAAGGACACTCGGCTACAAAGTGCAGTCTATCTCCACAGTTGAAGCAAGTTCTCAATCTTGGGCCACTTTCTCTTCTTCCATTTGACCCATTCTTGCGCTCAAGTTCGGACTTGGCTTTGGCAGGGTCCTTCCAAAAGTTCCTTGCATAGAATGCGATGTACTCACCATGAGCACGTTTGACCTCATCGGGGCAGTCCATGGATACCCTCTCAAAAACTCCTTCATTGTCCTCTTGCTCAACAACATTGGCTTTGAGAGCCACATTGACACCCTTTTGCATTCCAATGGCCCGAGCACGGGAATCTTCAGCATTCTTTGCCACCACTTTGAATGACGCCATTTCTTGCATGACTTCATTGGATGTCATTTGATGATAGTTGTGTCTACCTTTCAAGCTCTTCAAATCCGTCGGTTCGAAAGGCATTAAGGCACTCACATACTTTCTTTTTATCCATGCATCATCAATGTGAGTGGCCCCATGCTTCCGAAATGTTGTTGCGATGCCCTTGAGTCTTCTATACATGTCCTCATGGTTTTCACCATCCAACATGTAGAATCCCTCAGCTTCGTTACTAAGGGCATCATACCGGTTTCTTCTCATGCTTTCATTTCCAACAAAAAGGTCCATAAGAGCATCCCACGCCTCTTTAGCTGTGTTGAGATGTTCAATGTGTGGCATGTCCTTGGGACCCACTCCCGGATGTATCATGTGGAGAGCAGTGGCATTCAACTGGCTATCCACAACTTCCCTTCTTGTTAGATTGGTTTGATCTCCAATATGAAGACCTTCTTCAATAATCCTCCACAATTCAATAGAGGAGCTGCAAACATGAGATTTCATTAGAAATTGCCATTGGTTAAAAGAAGATGAAGTGAGCTTGGGTGGATCACCCCTATTATTTATATGAGGATGAGGGATAGGTGGGTCGGGGGAATATACGTGGCGAACCTCACTATATTCCTCCTTACCACTTCCCTTTTTGGAGGTGGAGCCATTTAGTTTTTCACCTTCCACATCATCATCCTTGGATCTGGTGTTACCCTTTTCCTTAGATGATGGTGTGGGAGCCTCAGAGGACGATGGAGATGGGGCTATGGATGATGTAATGCGAGCAATCATTTGATTCATCTCCTCCATCTTGGGCTCAAAGGATTTCAACAAGGTTGTTTCCAATGACTTGAGATCATCCATTGTGACCCTATCCATAGCCTCATTTCCATCATCCCTGGTACCCATACTACTCTTAGGCGGTTAAGCCCGAATTACGAGCCAGGGCTTTGATACCAATTGAAATGGATCGTATGGGCACCTAGTGGGGGGGGGGGGGGTGAATAGGTGCTACACCAATTTTTAATTCTTTTTCAATTTTAGGCTTAGCACAAAGCTAAATTCTCTAGATAAACTAATGTGTGGAATTTCCCTATATGCAAACCTATCTACTAGCGAGTAAAGAGCGAGTGGAAGAGGAACGAGTGAACCAAAGTGAAGCATGCGGAGACACAGGATTTGTTTGACCGCAGTTCCTTCCTTGTTAAGAGAAGTACGTCTGTGTTGGAGGGGTGGGCTGTACTAAGACCACCACGCCACAAAAGGCCTCACCCTGTTCTCCGATGGATTTCGCCACAACATGCCTGATCCACCTTCCACTATAGGTACCCTTCGAGGCGGGCACCGGCACCTTTACACAACTAGAGGGGCAACAACTCCACAACAACTTGGAGGCTCCCGAAATGACAACAAGCTGCCACAAGAACAAAGTTGTCAAATACAATAACAAGATCTAGGTATTAATAAGAATACTAGATCAGGGATTTCTCCAAGTGAATGGAGAGGAGTTGAAGCGCTTGATTCTTGATGTTGATGATGAACTTCTCCTCCTTTAATTCCACCAAAGATCAAGACCTTCGGGTGGTTGAAGTGGGAGATCGAGATTTAGAGCTCTTGCACAAGGTCTGGTCAAATTCGACTGAATCAAGAGTTCTGGATGTTGGGGAAGAAGGGGTACTTATACCCCCTTCCAAAAACCGCCCCAGACTCCGAATATCCGGCAGATAATCCACCCCCTCACAGTGAGACACGCCGAACTTGTCCTTGATCAACTTCTGGGGGCCAAATTATCCGGTCCTATGCGAAGGCCGGATTATCCGGCCTGGGGAAGAAAAACCGCCCCAGTTCGGATTTTCCGGGAGAAAATCCGACCGGATACCGAGCAACGCGCCTTGGCTCCTTTTGCTCAAAAACTGGGGGCCGGATTATCCGGCCCTTGCGAAACCCGGATTAACCGGCCTAGGGAGGAAAAACCGCCCCAGTTCGGATTTTCCGGGAGAAAATCCGACTAGACACAAAGCGACGCGCCTTGGCTTCCTTGAGAGATGAGGTAGGCCGGATTATCCGCCCCCCTCAAAACTTCTTGCACACTTAGCACACATGAAAAGTCTCCATAGTATTGTTATCTAACACGCAAAACAAAGGAAAACATGAAATGTTCTTTCACTCGTAAGCAAGGGGCATGATATTTTTAGCTTATAACTTGTCAGGCATATCCTCATATTTGTTCACTTTAACCTTAATCACCTAAAGATGCTTATGATAGGGGTAATGAGAGTTGAAAGCTAATAAGTACCATAATTTTTGGAAGCTCTGTATGAAACTTGAAATACCTGCTTCCCTCTGTGAAGGGTCTATCTTTTACTTTTTAGTTGAGTCAGTAAACCTATTTCTTTCTATCTCAAGCAAGTATTTGAGTTGTTGTGTTTAAATCATTCATATGAAGATTTATTCAATCATGTTTATTATGTTCCTTGTTTTGCATACTGCTCTTATCTTAGTGAATATTACTTTGAAAGACATCACTTAAAACCCATTATGTTTGAACTCCTACAAATTGTTAACTATTCTTTGAGCAAGAAAAAAGTTTGCCATTACCAATTATGATTTACTTTGTGTATCTTTATTGTGTTTCCTTTACTTATTGCAAGTTAAGTTATATAATAGTGAGTTGTCTTCTATTATGATTTATGTATTAATGAATGTGCTGCTTCTTGTCCGTATTCTTTTATCAACACTTCACTCCATAAACCTGAGGTCATATTTATTGAGCTTAGTTTTTGCTTGGGGACAAGCAAAGTCTAAGCTTGGGGGTAGTTGATACGTCCATTTTACATCACTATTCTATATCATAATTTACTGTTATTCATTGATATATTTCATATTAAGAGATGATACTTATGTCATTTCATCTATTTTTTCATGGTTGATGACTTTTGGAAGATGGACCACTGAAGTCAGGATTCTGATGGAAAAGGCACTGTTTGGAGGCGAAATTCGTGAAGATCAGAAAATCCCAGAAAATATATGGAAAATCCTATTTTTCCAGAAGACGAAGGAAGCCAAAAGGGGAAGTGGAGATAGGCCACAGGGGGCCCACACCACCTCCTGGCGCGTGCCAGCCCTGGCCATGCCACCAGGTGGTGTGGCCACCCTGGCTCACCTCTGGCATCGCCCTTTGCGTATATAATCTCCTCAAAACCCTAAGACTCGGGGAGGGACCACAGAAAGATTCCATCGCCTCTGCGGGGCGGAAAACTACAGAGAGAAACAGCTCTCCGACAGGCAGAAATCTGTCAGGGAAATTCCTTCCCAGAGAGGGGAGATCGTCGCCATCAACACCACCATCAAGATCGACTTCATCGGGATCATCATCACCATTATCTCCATCATCATCTCCACCAGCACCATCATCACCACTCCGTACCGCTGTAACAATTGGGTTGAATCTTGCATAGTTCTTAGGAGAAACTTTCCTGGTGTTGATTACTCGTTGTAGTTGATGTTATTGAGTGGAACTATTGAATTATCATTCATGTTCAGATTATTACTTATCATTATTTCATCTCTGATCTTGATCCATATGATGTCTCGTGAGTAGTTCGTTTAGTTCTTGAGGACATGGGAGAAGTCATGTTGTTAGTAGTGGAATTGTGTTGAGAAAGATTCAATAGTTTGATATTTAAGTTGTGCTGTTATTCTTCTAGTGGTGTCATGTGAACGTCGACTACATGATACTTCACCTTTATGGGCCTAGGGGAATGCATTGTGTATTTGGCTACTAATCGTAGGGGTTGCCGGAGTGATAGAAACCTAAACCCCCGTTAGGAAACCTTTGCACAAGGGAGTGTAGGATCTCAAAGTTTAAGGCTATGGTTAGATTTTTATCTTAATTACTTTCTTGCAGTTGCGGATGCTTGCAGGGGGTATAATCACAAGTATGTATTAGTCCTAGGAATGTCAATACATTAGCACGGGTTCACCCACAGAACACTTATCCAACCAAAGAAGATTAATCAACTATATGAAGCGAAATCACTTGACAGTATTCCCATGTGCCCTCGAGAACGTTTGGTAATCATAAGTAATACAACTGGCTTGTCCTTTTCTGAATAAAGGATTGGGCCACTTGCTGCATCTATTATCATTGTCTTTTATTTACTCGCACTTTATTTATTTGCATTATCAGAAACCCCTAAAAATCCGTTTGCTAAGTATTTATAGAGAATTCCTGATCCAAGCCACTCGTCAACACCTTCTGCTCCTCGTTGGGTTTGACACTCTTACTTATCAAAAATACTGCGATACACCCCTATACTTGTGGGTCATCACCCTCATATTAGTGGTGGTACCCCTTCTATGGAGGATTTTTGCCCTCATATTTTAGTGTATGCATCCTCTTATTACTTTTTGGGAAGGGGTACTCTATGTCCAATGAGTTCGTGGTCACCTGCTGACTAGTGTAATAACGAGCTCGTTGGGAAGCCCAAGAGGAAGGTATGATGAGCACAACAGTAAGTTTCCCTCAGTTATGAAACCAAAGTTATCAATCCAGTAGGAGCAAGGAAACACCCCAAAGGTGTAGCTAGCTGAACTTTGGCAAGGCGCACTACCGGTGCCAGCAGCAATGTGGAGACCTGCACAACACAACCACAGAACTTTGTCCCCAACTTACGATGAGGTTGTCAATCTCACCGGTTTTGCTGAAAACAAAGGATTAAACATATCGAGTGGAAGAAATTAATAGTTTGCAGAAAGTGAACACAAAACAGTAAACAGTTGATTGTACATTGATAGTAAAAGAAAGGAACGGGGTCCATAGTTCACTAGAGGTGGCTCTCCCTAAGATAGATAACATGTTGGGTGAACAAATTACAGTGGGGCAATTGACAAACATTGAGAAAGCATACAAGCATATACTACTCATCTTGACTCCTTTGAGATTCGATTGGGCATTACAACATTATACATAGACCGCCATCCAACTGCATCTATGACTAATAATCCACCTTCGGGTTATCATCCAAACCCCCTCCAGTATTAAGTTGCAAGCAACGGATAATTGCATTACGAATTGCGTGTAAAGTAAACAATACGATTGTTCCATGAACAAAGGATTGTTGTTTTCTCCCTAGTAGCAACATCACATCTAGTACCTTAGAGATTTCTGTCACTTCCCTAGATTACTAGAGGCATGAACCCACTATTGAGCATAAATACTAACTCTTGGAGTTGCTAGCATCTACTTGGCCAAGATAGCTACTAACAACGGAAATCATGCAAGATCACAAATAATAAAGACATGATAGAATCAATAATCAATCTGAAATAGCATCTCAATATCCATCGGATCCCCGCAAACACAACATGCAGAATTACAAATAGATGATCTTGATCATGAACGGAGCTCATAAGATCTAAACATGATAGCACAAAGGAGGAGAGCCAGCCATCTAGGTACTACATGGACCCGTAGTCCAGAGATGAACTACTCACGCATCACACCGGAGGCTTGCATGATGATGAAGAAGGCCTCTAGGGTGAATTCCCCTCTCCGGTAGGGTGCCGGGAAGAGCTTCAGATCTCTCTCGATCTTGGGATGAAGATGACAGCGGCTACAGACTCTTTCGTGGAATTTTGATCGGGTACTTAGGGTTTCTGTATCGGAGGCAACTTATAGGCAGAAGGAGAGGCCAAGGGGGTGGCTGGGCTGGCCACACCACACCTTGGCGCGGGCCAGGCCTGGCCGCGCGGCCAGGTGGGGTGGCCTCCCTATGGCCCTTCTCCGTCTCGTATTCTGGCTCCAGGTGTCCCTCGGTGAAAAACTGACTTTGGCTTTTGTCCCGTCCAATTCCGAGAATATTCATTTTCTGACTTTCCTGGAACCAAAAACAGCAGAAAACAGGCAGCTCGCACTGTGGCTCTTGTTAATAGGTTAGTCCAATAAATCATATGAAAAGTACTCCAAAGTGTGGACAAAACACAAGAAAGTAGATAAAAACAAGAATGGAACATCAAAAATTATGGATATGTTAGTAACGTATCAACATCCCCACGACTAACTTCTCCATGTTACGCATACCCATAATAATAGTGTTTGGAAGCTAAATAATGACTCACACATGTTAGTATACTTTGGGATATAGCTTGAGATATTTGGGTAGGTGTTTCATATATAAATGCTATGTTTGTTTTGCTAAAGGAGGTTGTTTCAATATGGTGGGCTAGCAATGGTAAACATTTGACCTTCTACTAGAATGTAGTGCCCATATTACCAAGTCATTTCTAGAATACAATATAAGCATTGAGAAGCATTTATGTTGAATATAAGAACTAGCACAAAATGATACACTTGTAATTTATCACTTCATAAATCATATGAACAATCCAACCTAAAGGAGTAACATGCATAGTTTGGTTTTCCCTCGTTTTCTATTTCAATCAAGGCATTTCATCAAACATGGCATTCATTCATGGGATAATTTATTTCAGTATATCCATGCAAAATATCTATCATGTCCATATCAAGCAAAACTAAACATAACATTACGCAATCATTCTATGTTGCTCAAAAAACAAAGTTTAGAGGTTTGCAAACCGAGAGTTTTATAAGTCTATTGTGGTGCCTTGGGTATCCCCAAGCTTATGGTTTTCACCATTCTTGGATAGGTCTTGGTGTGGTGTTCCTCCATTCCCTGTCAAAAAACTTTAACACAAAACTTTCTCCCATTTCTTTTTCTATGGGGTGATTAGTGGTATGAGATTATGATAATACCTGCCATATATATCAAAGACAAAAATATCCTTAGTAGTCCAGCAATAATATAGTTTCCTACACATTCCTAGCATATCAAAATACTCATGGCAAATCATTTTGGGACCCAAAGAAATGGCTCAAACACTAGTGGGCAGAATCTGTCCAGATTTTCAGCAGCAGCAAAACTAATTTATTTCGACCACCTAGTCATGTCAGAATTCTTTTACAATTTTTCTTCATATATATGATCAAAAGTTGTAACTACATTATAAATATTAGAGTAATCGGAGTTACATAAAAAATCAGAGAAATGTTCTGCTAAACAGTGTTGTGCAGGAATTTGCTACTCCATGTGTTCTAACAACTTGCTAGCATCTAAAATGGGTTCTACTTGGTAATTTATTGCTAACCTAAAGCAAAGACACTAAAAAGGATTATTTTACTACATCAACCATGCATAAAAATAAATAACCGGGTTACCTCCCGCAAAGCTCTTTCTTTATAGCTCATATAGCTAGGTTACTTACTTGTTTCAAGTGATGTGGAGATCATGTGACAGCTTGTATCTTGGTGTTACCTCCTTCCTTGGGAAGTGTTACTTACATTTCTTATGAGGGAACTTAAACTTAACATTCCCTTCCTTTTAATCAATGATTGCACCTGTAGTTCTCAAAAGGTCTTCCAAGAATTATAGGAATAGAGTTTTTACTCCCCATATCCATTACAACAAAATCAACAGGCAAAAAAGTCATATGTAACTCAACCATTATATTTAATTTTCCTAAATCATTTTTGTTGAGTCATCAGCAAGCAAAAGGTCTATTGAACATTTTTCCATGGTTTTGAGTTCTACTAGATCATATAGTTCTTTTGATAACACGGAGACACTAGATCCTAGATCTAAAATAGCATGATGTGTCTCTTTGCCAATAGTGATTAATATCTTGGGGGAGCCAAGCATTCTGAAGCTTGGTTGTATCATGGCTTCATTATTGTATATTTCTATATTTTCGTTGATTACATAGTTTTGTATATAGGAGCCAAAACCTGCTTGATGAATATTAACAGATCGGTCATTAGAAAACTTTTGCAAGATATTGATAAGTTCATACAAGTTGTATTTGTCAAGGTCAAGTAGAGGTTCTTTTGTTTCACTTAGCTATTAACTTCTTCTACTCGTTTGTAATTTGTGATCATTGGTGGATCTTTCTTATATACAAGAATAGTAATTTCATTTTCCTTATTCATCGGTTCTTTATCTCTTTGTTCCCTTTTCCCCTTAACTACCCAAACTATTTTTTCTTCCTTCTTAAATTCTTTAGTTGTTGGTAATGTTGGATTTTTTCCTTTAGTTTTTGGTAAAAAATTACATGGGGAATCTCCTTTAAATATACCACCCAAGTATGCTACCATATTTTCTACACTTAAAAGTTGCTTGTCATCTTTTGTAAATTCATTTTCACAGATATCTAGCTTTTGGATGATAGTGGCCATTTTATCCTCTATTTCTGGTAGAGTGCCTTTGGAGAAGTGCTCTTAGTGTTAAAAACATTCCTTCTCGGGAAGTTCTTTGATACAATTTTCAATTCTTTCTTTTGTTGAATTAAATATTGCTATTATACCATCTACTTCCTATATTTCCGCGGTAAGTCCCAAAGATATTTTTCAGATCAAGGGTTGAACCTGCAGGTGAGGATAAAATGCAAGTTCCCCTGTAGCTCTATCCAAAGAATTTTTTTACCATCCATCTAATCCATAATAAAAGAAAAGGTTCATATTATTCTCCCCATAAGGAATATGATCCTCACTATGCATTTTGTTTATTCTTTACCAAGCATCTCTTAGTGTTTGTCCAAAGTGTTGTTTAAAGGAAGTGGTAGCATTCATAGGGAGGAATGTCTGGGTTGGTTCATAATGCTGAAGTTTGCAAATAAGGTTGCTACTAATTTTTATGAGTTTTTTTGTTTTTAAGGAAAACTAAAAAGACTAAAAACAAGACAAAGAAAATTACTTTGAAAATATAAAGGAGAAGGAAAATATCACTGTGGTGCAACCTTCCCAAGCTTAGGTGTTTGCACAAAGTTGGTGTTGATGGCCACAGAAGATGTGCTCACTCCACCTTTATGAAGACGTAGTTGTGATGTCTCTCTTGCAATTCCCTAGCAACGGCGCCAGGAAATGTTCTTGATGGCAACAACTCTGTGTGTACCAACTCGTTGGGACTCCAAGTGGAGAGTGTTGTAGCAAGCGTCTTTTTCCCACAAGGATGACTCGAGAGTTTATATCGAACTCTCGGGGAATTGGCTCAGAGGTTATTCTTCTTCTCCTCTTCAAGCAACCTACAAAGAAAAGTTTTTGTCTTGTGTCCCAACTCCACCGTTTGGTTGTCAAGCATAAGGTTTCGTATTAGTAATATGAAATATAAATATAGATAAAGTAAAGTAAAACAAGTAAAACTAGGCAAGCAAGATAAAAGCAATAAAAGATAGTTGTTTTGGTTTTGTGTGTGTTTACAAGTTAAGAAAGTATTTTTGTATTTTAGAAATAATAATCTGCAGAAAATGAAGAGTGTGATAATGGTGTTCGAAAGGTGTTTCTGATGGTTTAAAATGGACCAGGGTTCATGGGTTCATTTGTCTCTCTGTTTTTGGGTTGTAATGGACACACAAAAAATCATCAAAGATATAATATCGATGGAACTTCAACATGTGTTTGATAAGCATCATATGGGCATCACGTCCTAACATAGAAATGATGCAACACATCTCTCTTATACTCCTCAAGAAAGGGAAAACTCCAAGCAATATTGAATTTTAAAAATCAACAGAGTATAGCCTTAAGTAATTTGACATGATGTTTGAATCACAAATATGCTACCTTGAGCAAACAAGATTATCTAGATATCACAAGATAATTATAGCACATGAATTCACTTTATCCCTAGTGAGACAACAAAAGAAAGGTAAATACCATAGTAGATCTTGAATTTGTTATCACCATTCAATCACTACCACCATGCTACTCCATATAATACACACTTCTCCACACACATGTTGTTGTATACAAGTTGGATCCAAACAAGTACTTAAGAATGAGGTACATGATATGCAACTACGAATACATCTTACACACAATAGGTTCCAATCTCATATATAAAATCATAGAATAAAGATCCACCACATAGGAATTACATATATGACCATAATCATGTTGGGAAGCTCATATGGTACTAGATCTATGAAGAACAAGAGAGAAATAGATCAAGATACAGCCACAAACCCATAGTCCAGAGGTGGACTACTCCCTCTTCATCATGGTGATGATGGTGGAGACGTTGGAGAAGGTAGAGATCCCTCCGGTGGCAGCTCCAACAAAGTTTCCTCCTCAATCTTCGTTGGTTCTTGCTCCATTTTGGTGTTTCGATGTTTCTGTGGCGCCCTCCTCGAGGAACTCTTGAGGGATCCTTTATATAGTAGTTTTTTGGTCATACGGAGGTGGTGGGAAAATATCAAAGATAATCGACCGTCAAGGAGGAAAAGGGCCTGGGTGGTGCGCCCACCCTTACTAGGCACACCACCTGGTGTCTCTTCGGCCTCCTGGTCCATCTAGTGAGGTCCAAGTGCTCCAGGTGCTTCTCTTGATGAAATATTAACGTTCCTGAAATCCCAGCTCCATATGACTTCATTTAGGTTCCTAAAAGGTAAAAATATAGAAAACAGGGTTTTCCTATCATGGACACTTATAACCAAAATAAAGGGGATCATTGGTAAATCACCATAAATCAATGTAGAACTTGTATATAACATCATATATGTAGCAAATATGTGGGAATTCAAATCAACAAACTATAAAGTTCATGTATGCATTCTACATGCATTAGGAGTATGCAAGCTCCAAAAATTCAATAATGGTGAGCAAAAACGAGCTCAAGAGTTAGGGAAACATTGGGGAAGAAGGGCCCTGATACGTTGCAAGCGTATCTATAATTTTTGATGTTCCATGCTTGTTTTATATCTACTTTCTTATGTTTTGTCACACTTTGGAGTACTTTTACACATTTTCTGGAACTAACCTATTAACAAGATGCCATAGTGCCAGTTGCCTATTTTCTTCTATTTTTGGTTCCAGAAAAGCCAGAAAATGAATATTCTCGGAATTGGACCAGACAAAAGCAAAAGTCGATATTTTACCGGAAGACTCACGGAGCCAGAAGACGAGATGGAGAGGGGCTAGGGGCTAGCCACACCATGTGGTGGTGCAGGTCCCCCTGGTCGCGCCACCAGGTGGTGTGGGCCCCTGGTTCACCCTCTAACATTGCCCCTTCGCCTATAAGAAGCCTCCCGATGAGAAAACCCTAAATCATCCAGCCACCGGAAGACTCACGGAGCCAGAAGACGAGATGGAGAGGGGCTAGGGGCTAGCCACACCATGTGGTGGTGCAGGTCCCCCTGGTCGTGCCACCAGGTGGTGTGGGCCCCTGGTTCACCCTCTGACATTGCCCCTTCGCCTATAAGAAGCCTCCCGATGAGAAAACCCTAAATCATCCAGCCTCCAGCCACGAAAAGTTCCGCAGCACTGCCGCCATCGCATGGGAGATTCGAGGGATAGAAAGTCTCTATTCTGGCACCCTACTGGGACAGGGAAGTGCCCTCAGAGCCATCTCCACCACCATCTCCATCGTCATTGCTGATTCCCATGAAGATGAGGGAGTAGTTCTTCCTCGAGGCTAAGGGTTCTATCGGTAGCTATGTGTTCATCTCTCTCTATGCATGATCATATTGTGATCATGAGCTTTGTAATCAAGTTGATCTACCTTGCTACTCAAGTGCTTTAATAGATCTCTGGCTCTCCCCACGTGTGTGAAAGTGATAGCGTGCACACCGTGGTGGCACTTAGGCTAGAGATTACAAATACTTGTTATGAGTTATATTTGGAGTTGGATGTCTCTATGAAATTGTGGTGTTTGTTGGAACAATCTAGCGCTCAAGGTGATAGTGAGGGGTTATCTAGATGGGGAAAGCGAACTTTGAGGTGTGTTGTTATAGCCCTACCATGGATTAGAGTGTGCAACCGGAGAGTAGTTCAGAGTAGTATCATAAAGAGATGATATTTATATGAGAGTGTTCACTAGTGAAGGTATGATCCATATGCCTTGTTTCTAAGCATTGAAACACCGTTTGCTACTAGATCTGTTACATGTTTGCTTGCTTCCATCTTTATTTCAGTTTGCCTTTAGTCTCTTTCTACCCGTCAAGCTCTTTTCTGACACCGTTACCACTTATAATTATCTATACCACTTGTATTGCACTATCTCTTCGCCAAACTAGTGCACCTATACACCTGACAAGTGTATTGGTGTGTTGGGGACATAAGAGACTTCTTGTATCTTGATTGCAGGGTTGCTTGAGAGGGGTACCTTTGACCACTTCCTCCGTGAGCTCGATAAACCTTGGGTAATCCACTTAAGGGAAACTTTCTACTATTCTACAGACTTCTGTACTTGGAGGCCTAACAACTGTCTACAACAATAGAAGTGCGTAGACGTCAAACTATTTTCTAGCGCCGTTGCCGGGGACTAGAAGAAGAAGAAGCTCCCACGTCAACAACGCGCCATCAAAGCTATTTTCTGGCGCTGTTGCCGGGGAGGTAAGGTAAAAGGAACTCACATCCTCTGGCTACTAAGCTATCTTCTAGCACTGTTGTTGGTGTGTGAGTGCTCGAAGTTATTTCCTTTATATTCTGCAATTATATCTTTTTGTTTCTTGTTTTTATTTTCACTAGTTAGGCTTAATGTAAAACAACAACAAAAATTAGATAGCTTTATAGTATTTATCTTGAGTTAGGACATGAAGTGTTTGAAGAGAAAATTAAAAAACCTATGGAACTTTATTTGCATGCTAATAGCAATATTATTAGTATGAATTATTTGAACACCATTATCGCTAATGCTATGGAAAAGTCTAAGCTTGGGGAAGCTAGTTTTTATGAAAATGATCTTTTTAGTCCCCCAAGCACGGAGGAGAAAATTTACTTTGATGATACTATACCTCCGATATATGATGATTACAATGATGAGTATGATATTTTCAGTCCACCTACTATTGAGGAGAAAATTAATTATTATTACAATATGCCTCCTATATTTGATGATTATGGTTATGAGAATAATAATGATAGCTATTTTGTTGAATTTGCTCCCAGTACAATTAATAAGAATGACTATGTTTGTGTGGAGAGTATTAATTCTTTTATGCATGTGGCTCATGATAAGAATGTTTTATGTGATAGTTACATTGTTAATTTTATTCATGATGCTACTGGAAGTTATTATGAGAGAGGGAAACATGGTTTTATGTATCTCAACAATATTAAGTTTTCCCTCTTTATGTTGAAATTTTTGAAGTTGCACTTGTTTTGCTTTCCTATGCTTGTTGCTTTGTGCTTTCATGACTTGTTTCTTTACAAGATTATTTTTCATAGGAAGTGGGTTAGACTTAAATGTGTTTTATATTTGCTTCTTTATGCTCTCTTTTACTCTAAATTCATATTTCTTTTGCGAGCATCTTCTCAAACTATCATGCCTAACTTAAAGGCGTTAAAGAAAAGTACTTCTTGGGAGATAACCCAATAGTTTTCTTGAGTCTTGGAAGTTATTACTTCTGTAATAACCTCTCTTTATCCTTTTTTTTATTTGATTTTTGTGCCAAGAATAACCTCTAATGAGAGGGAAGTAAGATTTGGGGAAGTGATGTCCCGAAACAGATTTTTGTGCTTCACTGTAAAAATTCTTGAAAAATCTTTGTATGTCGGATTGAACTGTAATTTTCTGAATAAGTCCCCCAGGTTGTTAGCTAATAGTTCAACACTTTTCTATTTGAGCAACAGAAGGTCTTCGAAAAAATCGGTTTTCACCTGCTGGTCTGTTTTGATAGATTTCTGCCATTATTTACATTTGCCTCTTTATCGATTTCTTTTTGGGTTCTTTTTGGTGAATTGACCTTTTTGAGAGAATTGCTATAGTAGCTTGTGTTTTTAATGAAAGTTTTGCTATTTTAAAACTAAACCCTAAAGGTTTATTATCTTTTGAATGCACTAATGTTCCTAATGAAGATTGTGTGAAGTTTTGTATGAAGGAAATTTTCAGGTGTAGGCAAAGAATGATGTAATGAGATGAAGAATGGACAAAAGCTCAAGCTTGGGGATGCCACCCCGTGTCACTCCAAGAAATATTCAAGAGGTACAAGCGTCAAAGCTTGGGGATGCCCAAGGCATCCCCTTCTTCATTAATAAAAATCTCAGGTCTTTCTAGACACTTTGTTTTTATTGTTTCATTCACTGTTGTGTTGTTCTTGGAGCGTCTTTGTTTTTGTTTTTAGTTTTCTTTTGCTTTGTTTGCTGCAATAAGTTGGTTGGATCCCAACACACTTCTTTTGAAGAGAGACACACCTCGTTATTCATTGCCTAGAACACTCTAGTTTTCACTCTTATTGTTCTGCGAGTGTTCTCCTTTGTTAGCACTGCATTTAGCTTTAGTTTTTGATTGGTGTTGGAAAAGAGTAGGAATTTTCATGCTTATAGTGGTATAAAAGGAGTTTGTTTTTGACTGTGACTTAGACTTTATCATGTCATGCTTGATATTGTTTTGGCTTTGTGCTTAGTGATTTTTGCTGTAGCATGACATGTTATAAACAATTGAGATTGCTTAATGTGCCTTGAAAGAATCATGTGTTGTTTTAGCATATTAAAAGCATAAAGTGTGGTATTCTCCTTTAAATTCTTTATTTGGGTTGACTTGGCGCATGCTCACACCATGTTAAGACTATACTAAGTCACCATAGCCTCTATGATCATTTAGTTTTCAACTTGTAATATCACTTTATGCTTTAATTAATAATGTTTTGTCGCTTTGCATGATTATGGCCATTATTGCTCTCTTAGTTGGTCGCTCCCAGTCTTTTGCTAGCCTCCATACCAAGTATGAGTTCCACTCATGCATCCAACTCCAAATAAAACCAAGTTATTCCAAAGAGTCCACCATACCTACCTATTAGCATTTGCTATTCCAAGTATATTCATGTTTTTATCTACCTTCCGAATTAAACTTGTTATGTGAAAATTAGTGATTAAAGCTCTCACGAACTTGATGGCACACTTTACTTTTCTTGCACCTAATAAACTTGAACCATTGTGTCATCTAAGTTGTATATGCCTGCATTTATATGTTGGGGATTAGCAGAACCATGCTGTCATGGGGAATGCTTTCAACATTGCACTTGTACATTGTACCCAGTTGATATCATGCTCTTTTGTTTATGGATGTCGTTGGTGTGAAATGAAAGGGGAGCTTGTAAGTCCATGGAGTTATGTATGTGTGTTAGAGAAACGCATGGGCCGCTAGTCTAAGCCATGCCTAATCATGGTGGAACTTGCAGCATCACCATAGTGATCAATCTATGAAGCATTCTTCTTATAAAAAAGAGATAGAGATTGAGAAAAAGAAAAAAAAGAGATAAGAAAAGAGGAAAGACAGAAAAAAGCACCATTTCCCCATGGTAAATAAGAAGATTGCTGAGATGCTCATTGTCTGCTTGCCTTGTCATTTTGATTATGGGATAGCTCCTGTATCATGTGGAAGGGGTACCCCGTTGGCGGTTCTCTATGATACACATGTACTTACCATGATAAGAACTTACCGGTAACTAAACTTGAGTAGCATGAGGAGCGGCCCTCGTATTCAAGGGACATGAGATTGCCAACTTATACTTTGTCAAGCATATACTCCATAGTTTTTTCACTTTAACCTTAATCACTTCAAGATGCTTATGATAGGTGCAATGAGAGTTGAAAGCTAATAAGTACCATAATTTTTGGAAGCTCTTTATGTGACTTGAATCCCTGCTTCCTTCTATGAAGGCCTTTCTTTTACTTTTATGTTGAGTCTCCATATTCTATCTTTATGCACCTATTGAGAGAGCATAGTGGCCATTCTTAGTTCTATGTGCATTGTCCCAAAACTTGTTGATTGATTCATAACTTTGATATTTCTTGTTCTTAAACTATTTGTATCTAGTCACCCTTATGAACTTTGAAGGTGTCCTATGCATTTATGTTTTGCTACACTATGAGGGACAAGCTAAATACCATTCTCATTATGTTTTCTATATGTGAAACAAACAAACATCTTGCAAAGCATTGTTATTCATGAATCTTTTGTTTGTACCTTTGCATGTTGCAACTTAGTTGATATGTCTTATTGTTAGAACCATATCTTTCATGCTATGCTAAAGTACTATGATCCTAGCTATCAATGTTTTATAAATGCCTTGACCAAGATTGTGATGGTGCATGTCACCTCAAAAATTATTCTTTTATTTTTATCACTTACCTACTCGAGGACGAGCAGGAGTTAAGCTTGGGGATGTTGTTGCGAACGTATCTATAATTTTTGATGTTCCATGCTTGTTTTATATATACTTTCTTATGTTTTGTCCACACTTTGGAGTACTTTTACATATTTTCTAGAACTAACCTATTAACAAGATGCCACCGTGCTAGTTGCCTATTTTCTTCTGTCTTTGGTTCTAGAAAATGAATATTCTCGGAATTGGACTAGACAAAAGCCAAAGTCGATATTTTACCAGAAGACTCACGGACCCAGAAGACGAGACGGAGAGGGGCCAGGGGCTGGCCAGACCATGTGGTGGCGCGAGTCCCCCTGGATGCGCCGCCAGGTGGTGTGGGCCCCTGGTCCACCCGCCGACATCGCCTCTTCGCCTATAAGAAGCCTCCTGATGATAAAACCCTAAATTATCCAGCCTCCAGCCACGAAAAATTCTGCAGCGCCACCACCCACGAAGGGGAGATTTGGGGGATAGAAAGTCTCTGTTCCGGCACCCTGCCAGGACGGGGAAGTGCCCCCGGAGCCATCTCCATCGACCTCCACCACCATCTCCATCATCGTTGCTGATTCCCATGATGATGAGGGAGTAGTTCTTCCTCGAGGCTAAGGGTTCTACCGATAGCTATGTGTTCATCTCTCTCTATGCATGATCATATTGTGATCATGAGCTTTGTAATCAAGTATATCTACCTTACTACTCAAGTGCTTTAATAGATCTCTGACTCTCCCCATGTGTGTGAAAGTGATATCATGCACACCATGGTGGCACTTAGGCTATAGATTACAAGTACTTGTTATGGGTTATATTTGGAGTTGGATGTCTCTATGAAATTGTGGTGTTTGTTGGAACAATCTAGTGCTCAAGGTGATAGTGAGGGGTTATCTAGATGGAGAAAGTGAACTTTTAGGTGTGCTGTTATAGCCCTATCATGGATTAGAGTGTCCAACCGGAGAGTAGTTCAGAGTAGTATCATAAAGAGATGATATTTATATGAGAGTGTTCACTAGTGAAAGTATGATCCCTTGGCCTTGTTTCTAAGCATTGAAACACCGTTTCCTACTAGATCTGTTACATGTTTGCTTGCTTCCATCTTTATTTCAGATTGCCTTTTGTCTCTTCCTACCCGTCAAGCTCTTTCTGGCACCGTTACCACTTATAATTATCCATACCACTTGTATTTCACTATCTCTTTGCCGAACTAGTGCACCTATACACCTGACAAGTGTATTGGATGTGTTTGGGACACAAGAGACTTCTTGTATCTTGATTGCAGGGTTGCTTGAGAGGGATACCTTTGACCACTTCCTCCCTGAGTTCGATAAACCTTGGGCAATGCACTTAAGAGAAACTTGCTGCTATTCTACAAACCTCTGCACTTGGAGGCCCAACAACTGTCTTCAAGAATAGAAGTGCGTAGACATCAGGCCCTTAAATATGGAAAGAGAAAACTAACCATTTCAGTCAGATTCGCATCTTACCGGAACTTACGATGATCCACCAGTGCTACCGGTAAACAAAAACATGATTTACTGCAAAGGAAACACATTTTTCACGGTAGTCGACCAGAAGTTAGGCCGATACTACCACCATGGAAAAACATTGGACGGAAACTTTAAGAACTTTTGCATCTGAACTCCAATTTCAATGATCTTGGACTCGTTTCAAAGAGGACAACAAGATATACAAGATTATGCAGATAAACATCATAGTACAACATGGGTGGATAAAACCAGATGGGGAAATGTATGACCTCTCTAGGAGAGATGAACTAGTAAAACCTCCAAAACCTAAAAAACAAAAGGTTGAGCTTGGAACTCCGATTGGGTTGAAACCAATTTTGGTGGAATGATAAAAACAAGTATTACCAAGAAATACCAAGTAGCTAGAGGTGAGGAATATCCCTCATAGAAGAACTGGTAAAAATACAATATCAAAAACACAACAAGGTTTTCATACAAAATCCCTTTGATGAACTAGAGCTTTTCATGAGAAAATCACAAGCTGTAAAACTTCACATGGATAAAATCCAAAAAATAACCTATAAATATGATGCCTAGTATGCAAAAGGTTGAGCTCTCTCCAAACGGTACGATCAAGTTACTAACTCGAAAGCCCCTCTTGATAGTACAACTATCTATCCTAAACCTAGTGTCCCAACAAACAACATGCGATCAGCAAAAGAAAAAATCTATCAAGATCATACCTTTGCCTACGCCTTCCACTAGAGCTTGAAGATGACGATCTTGATCTCCTCAAGTTGGAACACCTTTCTTGATTGATGTGGCTTGCGCTTTCTTGTAAAACTTTTAACTTGCTCCCCCATACTCCTATGGGAGATACTCTTCTTTGTACTTGTCTACATATATCCATGATCTTATCGAGATGGATCATCTTAAACTTGCACTTCAATTCTTCTTTGAGTGTTGATCCAATGTGAATCCACTCTTTTCAATTTGTCTTGATCAACCTTGTATCTACTTCTTTCTTCAACATAATGTACTCAACTAATGCAAGCATGCTCAACAATCTTATTTTTTAGGGCATGCTTCCAATAGGCTAAACTCTCACATGACCATTCTTCGGATCACACCCACTACAAAAATACCCTATGTTCCCGTCAAAAGTTGGTTACCTAGCGTATGGGCATTCACGACACCATTTTATCAGGGAGGCCACTTATTAAGCATGGAAAATTCGATACCGGTACATATTAGTGCCATGTTACATGGTATGCAAGGGCGGCGGTGTTTTATGTCGTGCTTGGCCAACAGAGGCATTTCCAATTGCGATATCCACTACAAGCACCTTTAATTGTCTAGCTGATAGGTGTGACCCACCACTGTCCATCCCAGCCTTGCCTTTTATCAGTGAGGAAATTTCATATAACACCAACAGTTACACAAAATCACCAACACAATGCAAAACACACACTTTCTTGATAATTACTTTGTCAAAAATAATAAATCATGGACCCGCTTGTAGGTAGCCACCGTGGCTGCTAGAGATCGACGTATGGCCCTTTGTACAATTTAGCCGGCCGCACTGGTTCTACATCCCAAGTAACATACTCTAAATCTTACCAACTGCCCAGACCCGTTTCTTATATAATACAAGAAGTCTTTACTTCCCACTCCCTTCTCCTCTATCTCCGTATAGCGTCGCGCTCTCACACCAACTCTTAACCAATTCCCCTAGATTTCCCCCACTTCCGAGCTCTGCCACCTACGTTGACTGTGTCTCCTATGAGCTTTGACGTCGATTCGGCCGAGCTCGGCCTCCGTGCACCTTGCCGTCCCTGCATCATCTTGGGTGTTGCACACCGCTTTCCCTGCGCCTCGTTCTGGCGGGGATGGAGTGGCTTGGATCGTTTTAGATGTGGTGGGGATGATGAGTGGCAAAGGAAGAGGAAAAAGAAAATAGAAAAATGAAAGAAAAAGGCGGGTGGATCTGGATCCTATGTGCGGTAGTTTTGGGTAACCAAATTATGGAAAAAGTGGAAATAAAATTCCCAAATACTAAAAACACTTGGATGCTGGCTGTCACATTGGAGCACTCGTTTCGTGATCGTCAGATGGAGTTGATCACGCCTGCGTCGCGATTCCTTTTCCTGACAACTTTCGCCCTGGAGAAATCAGGCGAGCGGTGCATCTAGCTCGTCTATGGAGAGGGACACGTGCGTGGCAGCGCGCCGATCTTGTTGCCGGAGAGCGAATCGCACGTGAGGGCCAGGTGCTCAGCTGCCGAGAGCGACCCGTGCTCTGAGTTCGCGATGTGTTCGGCCATGGCTGCCGGCGAGGCGAAGGCACGACGGCCAGGTCCTTCAACCTCCTGGAGCACCGTGTCCGCGTCGGGCCATGAAGTGTTGGCCATGCGTAACGGCAGCGGCGAGTAGGGCCACCCGCGCCAGGTCACTATTCATCTAGCAGGCCAATCTCGATGCACAGGCATGACGACCTGCAGGGACGCCGGCTTCACGCATCTCGCTCTGCAGAGAGGTTAGCCACGCACACGCCCCCACCTTCAGGGGATATTCACCTCTAGAGCCCACCAAAGTTTCCAGTTTTCCTCTGCTCCTACTACTGGTCGTGGTCGTGGCCGAGTAAGGTCACGCCCCAGCCAGGCTACTGTTGCTGTTGGTTCTTTCGTGGCCATGTCACAGCGTCACGCGTGCAGTCACCTGCAGGTTTGCTGCGCTACTGCCTTTTTCTCATGTTGAAAGTATTGCACGATTCTGCAAGTCCGATGCCAATGCTAGTAGTGCTACTTTAACCTTGTCACAACCAACCTGCATTTATCATATATGGCTATAAATTCATGGGATCTTGAATTGCAACGAACAACACTCATGGTACTGTTGTAGATGTAGAGTAAGCTCTTCTTCATCTCACTTCTGAAATGAGGTTTAAGAATCCTAGTATAGACCGTTACCACTCATCACTTCATTTGCTTCGGACACAAGATTGGACAGGGGTACCCTGTGCTCCATGAGTCCTACTTTCCTATGTTTTCATCATCCTATTTGATGAAACATTTTCTGCAGCTACGATCATACTCCATGATGCATCCATCTAATTCAACTAGTGCCCTCTCGAATCTTGGATAATACACCACAGCACTCATATTAGCTTTAAGTGAATTTACGAAGCGCTTTATAAATCCTTCAATAGCTTGGACATGCTCCATCTCTCGAGCAAAGTCTCCAGGAATGGATTTTGCATATTTGTGAACTAAGGCCAGCAAGGACCTCTAGTTCTGCCCCATATGTACTCATAATTCCTTCCAATACCTGTACTGGGAATAGTTAGATCATGATCGCAGTTTAGTGTTTGTTCACACCATTTTAATCCACACATACTTGCTTCGTAGCATGTTATAGTAGTCGCACATGCGCAATGTTTGTCATGCTCCATCCCTTCGCAAAGTTGCTTTTGACAACATGCTTAAGTTACTTTTATCATCTTACTAAGTTGATTTTATCATCTAAACTAAGTTGATTACAAGAGATGGTCCTAGTTGCATATTAAGTTGCTTTTTGCTGGCATGCTTAAGGTTGTCGATATAACTAGGTTGCTTTTTGTCATCTGGATAAGTTGTTTTCCATCATCTAATATAATTTTGACTTACAACCAAAGGCGTCTCAGTTGTATACTAATTGTAATTAAGTTGCGTCAATCATCATGCTTAAGTTGTTTCCATCATCTAACCTAAGTTTGAGTTTACAAGCGATATCATTTAGTTGCATACTGATTTAAAAGTTGTGTTTTTCATGCGACAAAGTTTTTGGCCAGCATCTAACATGCGTTTTGACTTACAACCATATGATTTGTATGTTCTAATTAAATTGTTTTAATCGGCATTCTTAAGATGTTTCCGTCAGGTAACCTAAGTTTGACTTTACAAGCAATGAAATTTAGTTGTATACTAATTTTGTTAAGTTTTTTTTTGTCATTTGACTAAGTTATTTTTCATCATCTAACATGTGTTTAGACTTAAAACCATATGCCTCTCAGTTGTATACTAATTCGAATTAATTTGTTTTGTTATCTAACTAAGTTGTTTTTCATCATATAACCTAATTTTTTACTTACATCCATATGGCCCTTGGTACATGCACAACGAGTGCAGACAGCTATCATGTGCATGAGTGTCAAACGGGCTCGAAATTGTCTAGTACATATTTAATTGTCACTAGATCTCCTTCCAACCGCTGTCCACCTAGAGTTGCTGGTCTGTGCAACAATTTTTTGAGTTGCTGGTCCGTGCAACTCTTGTCCCAAGTATTGCTGGTTTGCGCAATTTTCTCTATCTAGTTAGTTGGTTAGTTGTTATCTGAGTAAGTTGGTTTTCATCATATAACCTAATTTTTTTACTTACATCCATATGGCCCTTGGTTGTATACCAATTCTACCTAAGTTGTTTTTGCCCATCACAATAACGTTTTTTCTACATTCACATCTGATAGTGAAATTTAAAGATAAGAAGATATTTACTGCTCACAGACTACTTGGAGAAGTGCCAAAGTAAGTTGTATGATGGTATCGGGTTATTTGGTTTTTTTAATCCCTCTGATCAAGTTAAGATACATGATTCACCATCTAGTTGTTTTTACTCTAGCCTAAGTTGCAGTAGGGATGATGTAAAGTTGTATGATTTTTGTTGATTAGTTGATTTGTTTGAAATCCATGCAACCAAGTTTGGCCACATGATCTTTCATCTAGTTGTATTTAGTGTAACCCATAGTTACAGTAGGGGTGATGTAAAGTTGTTTTAGGGTAGTTTTTTTTGGCAGGGTGGAGCAGCCTCTCCTTACGGCGACAACGACTACAATAGTTGTTTCGGCCGTGTGGAGCAACATCTAGCAATGTCGGTGAAAATTACCATAGCTGATTCGGGCAGGTGAACCGTCCACCTTCCCGCAGTGGCGATTGCGACACGTTCTCGTGCTACCTTTGGCGAGGGAAAGGGGATGGCGATGAACCACAATTTTTTTCGATGAGAGTATATTCTCCAACCTTTATCATACATGCACATCAAACTTAGGGACGGTACATGCAACCAAGGGTACATGCAGATCAAACTTAGGGGTGGACAAAGATAACTAATCATACATGCATATACAACTTATGGATTTACTGGTACGTCAAAAGGTACATGGAAAT
Organism: Avena eriantha; assembly: GCA_910589775.1. Lineage (NCBI taxonomy): Eukaryota > Viridiplantae > Streptophyta > Magnoliopsida > Poales > Poaceae > Avena > Avena eriantha. Next base: position 37,352,907 of record OU342745.1, on the reverse strand, counting down.
CCAACTTAGGTGTGGTCAAAGACAACTGGTCACCATGCACATCCAATTTAAGGGAGTTTTATTTTGGAAACCCACTTTTACTACTCTCTCCGATTCATACTAAAGGTCTCAATTTTATCTAGATCTATATGTATCTACTTAAGTATTTAGACTAGATGCATTCGTATATAAACAAAATTGAGACCATTAATATGAGCCAGAGGCAGTACTGAATTGAGTAACTTTAACTACTAGTGATGCATAGTTCTTTTCTTGCAGATTGTTTTGGCAAGTGGGGCAAAAAAGAAGCATCAATTTTGAAGCACACACAAATGGACCTGATGTGGGTATTAAAACTTCCTACTTCTACAATTTTCATTGTAATTTTGTATACTTGTCATGTTCAAAGTTATATATCAGCAAAAAATGCTAATCAATTGCTTTGGTTATTGTATTACTACCCTGCCCTAGTCGCGATAATGTTGTCTTTGATGTGTTGGTTCATTAGGGTGATTGGTTTTGAATTTTTGGAACCATCTGATTTTTACAACAAGGGCAAGCCAGCACGTGACGGGAATGGGTGGGCTGGTTAGCTTGCTCTTGCACACCTGGTTCGTGTATGGTGTGGCTTTCCTGGTTTGGGCGAGTGCTAAGACGTACATACGAGCACCCGGGTGCTCCCTAGCCGGGTCGAATAAAATTAGACTTACCATGCATTCTCGCTCCTCTACGCATATGCATTTTGGATACCTAAATTATGGGTAAGCGACTGATATGCTCTCACCTTGCTAAAAATTTATGGAAACAACTTACGCAAATGCTATTAGAGCATCTCCAATAGACACGGCTAAAACATGTGCGGGTAAAAACCGTGCAAGCACGTGTTTAAGCGCCCGAAAAACTTTACCGCGCGTGTTATATTTGTCGCGCCGGTTCCAGCACACGATAAAACACGAGAGCGCCTGCACACTAACCGACACTAAAACTTCATTTCTTTTCCCCTTTTCCCCACCGCCCGCCACCCTGAAGAATAACCAATGGCGTCCATAACCCTGCCCACGCCAAGCCGGAAGGGTAACCCTACTAACGACGTCGATCTCAAACCTGCAAAAAAAAGGGGTGCCGACAAAGGGTAAAGGAAAAAGAGGAGCGTCAGTACTGAGGCCAGTACATGGCGAGGCTAGAATTTGGCGGCTCTCGCCTACATAGGTATGGTGGGCTGAAGCGACAGCGCAGCGACAACGTAGCGACACGAAACACCTATAGAGACTCGATACAACTAGCGGTTATCAGAGAGGGATAAGAAAGACCTATTCGAATCCAACCTGAAGCTAACACCAAACAAACCCATCCTGGTATTTCCCCCTCGAGACCAAACGAGGAAGTCGGACCAAGGAACTCACACAGTTGGCAATTTTACTCATTCCATTATAGTTGCAGCAATTACTAATCAGATATAGATAGCATGAGTCATCCTGATAGCATGAGTAGTGGGCAGTTTTAGTTAACATTCCGTTGTAGTTGGAACATGTACTAGTCAGATATAATTGTTCTGAGGAATCCCAAAACCCAGCAATTGTTGGCACTTTTATCACATTCCATTGGAGTTGTAATACTTACTAGGCAGATATAACAAGACACAAGGAACCCCAACTCCACCAGTTGTTGGCATTTTTAATATCCATTCTGTTATAGTGAAGCTGATTACTAGTCAGATATCTTAAGTCAAATTTATAGCACTACTTTAGTTATGCTTGTCTATGATCGAGATATTGTGCTCCAAGTCGTCCATAACCACGGACACGGCTTTCAGAAAGTTTTACCCTGCAGGGGTGCACACACACCCGATCAACCTCGGAAAAACCAAATCAAAGCCCAACGAGGCCTTCACAACAAAGCGCTCACAAGATTCATAAAATATTTCAGGGGGGCACCCCATTAAGCTACCCGCAACGAAGTTGGCCGACTCCGAGACAGACCCAAGGTTTGCGCCAATGGCTGTAAACGACTGGGAACCCAAAAGTGTGACTGGGCTTGTCGATACCGCGAAAACACTCCGCAATCCTAAACAGTACAGGTGCTCCTCGCACAATCTTAAATAAAACAGTAAAGCATGGCATAAGTACAGGATAGTAACAAAGCCCCAAACTACTTTGTGGCCCCAAGAAATAGAAATGAATCAAGCTCTGGCTCAGGGGGTCCACGGCCTCCCGGATGTGGATAGTGTGAAAAATCAAGGAACGGGTATCAAGTACTCGGGGTCCTACGGGACACAAGTGGGCGTGGGAGAACCAAATAACATATATTGCCCACCGATGCCTCTGCATTAGTTATAGCTAGCATTTTAATAGTTGTAATTAAAGTCATGATAATCTTCACCAGTAAGCATCTCCACCATTAACATCTGCCATCATTTCAACAACTATAGTACTTGACAACACAAGTTCGCACCTGAGCAAGCAACTACGACTCGCAAGGCCAGCTATCTACCAAACACGGGTAATAGGAGGTGTCCAAGGCAATATAGAGGCTGCATGGGATATAACTGGTGTACGGAAACTAAAGCATCGTGACACGGATAGCAATAGATCAACAGGAGGAAATAAAGAATATAAATGCAATATAGGTAGAAGGGGAAGAGATGCTCGCCTGGGAAACACTACCGATGGATCATATCCGGAGAAGTTGTCGATACTCGCATCAACTCATCGGCCTAATCCGCAAAGAAGCAAACACTAGAAGAAACACCGGATGCAATATTTAATACTACGGCAAAAGATCTGGCATGCTTATGAGATGATGCAGATGCGGTGCAATTAGGCAGTATTAAGCGGAACCGGGGTACCGACAATTAATTAAACGGTTCGAGTTATTTAACCACCCCGCAATTTAAATGTTGTATTAACAAGGCGAAATAGGTCATCGGTTCGCTACGCAATTTAAATGGAGTCCGGAATAAGCCAAAGATATCCCGCATAAACACTCCATATTTAATTATGAGGTGAATCGGCATAATGCCCCCAACCCACATGATATGCATGCGAGATGAACAATTAATATGCAACAAGTTTTAAATATAGCATTTATAAAATAGGGCCTCGAGAAAGGTTCACACATCTGGGTTAGGGAGATCTTGGGTTCCGGGGGTCCGGGGTTCGACAGGGTTCGACGGGGATCGGTCTCGGCGGAAGCGTTCTCGGACAACGGAGTAGATCTTGTCGCATGTGTCCAAGAACTCGGGTTCGGAAGGCGGTCTTGGCATTCCGGGAAGAAGGACTTGGTTTGGCGTCGGGGCGCATCGGATCCGCCCTGGTCGGTGTCGATGTTGTCATCGCGAAGATCTTGTCGGGTCCGCGTATAGGGTCGGTCTTGGCGTTCGGGATGACGAACTTGGCGTTCCGGTGGCGACCTTGGCGGTCTCCAGGTTCGGTTATTGGCGTCTGCGAGGCAGCACTTGGTGGTTCCGAGAAGGAGGTCTTGTCGCCTCCGATGGATCGGTCCTCGGGGTCGAAGAACTCGGCACGCCAGGGTTCGGCCTTCGGATCCGGGGTTCGGGTCTTCGGATCCATTGCGATGCTCTTGTCGTACCGGGATGAAGACCTTGGTGTGCCATCTCGATCATCGGTCAACGCATTTGGAAGTGGATCTTGGCGTCAAAACTTGGGTTCCATGTCGTCGTCCTTGGGGTTTCCGCCTTGATGGTAGGTGGCGAACTTATCAACGGATTGGGCAGAGAGCACCCACACCACATCACACCAGGTGATGTCTCAGACTATGGGTCCGCAGGAACAACCGGAGCGTCTGGTCAGCAACAGCTTCAGAGAACAGAGAACGGCTCCAACAACAAAAATAATTCCACCACCAAAGGGAGCATTCCCTGGACATGGAGTGGTCTTGGACTTCTGCGACCGTCATCGTGCACTGGAAAAAATACTGAGCGAGCTGCAGCAAGTGACCGGAGAACAAATTGGACAGCGGTGTGAACCACACCATCGAAGGAGAGGGCCACGCGAACCAGGGCACGACGGCGTGGAAAACACAGGCGAGGTCGAGATCGCGCAGACGCGGCGTTCAACGGCACCGGGACACGCGCGGGACCGTAGAGCACGGAGGACGAGGCCGGGGAGCGGGGAAACGGGTGGAGGAGGCGACACGGCACGACAGAGGGCGAGGGCGCCGAGCGGCGGTCGGAGGTCGGAGCCGGGCGGGGAAGGCGAGGCCGACGAGGAAGAGCACGGGTCGCGGTGATCGGCGACGAGGAAGAGCACGGGTCGCGGTGGTTCTGCGCGAGGTGGGGAGGAGCAGCCAGGGACAGGGGTCGACGAGGCCGACAACGGCGCGGCTCGGCGGGGCCTCGCACGGCGGTAGGTAGGTGGGGTCCGACGCTAGCGAGGAGGTCGAGGGAAACCAGGCGGGGCGTGACTGGTGACGGCGACCAGAGAGGAGGGGCGGCGACGCTCTGAGAGCGGCGGCGGTGACTCGGTCAGGGATGGGGCGCTCGGCTTGGGCTCGGGAACGAGGAGGAGAAGATCGGGGCTAGGTGGGGATTGACGCGAAGGAGGCGTGCGAGGAGGAGCGGGGCACATGGGCGGCTGCCCGCGCGTGGTAGGGCCAAATGGTGGGGCCGGGTTCGCTGGCGGGGGAGTACGCCTGGGTCGCGTACGCGGGTGGGGCCAGGCGGGGCTGGGACGCGGGGGTGCGTGCGTCGTGGGGATGCGCGGCAGGTGGGAGGCCGGTGGGGTGAGGTGGCGTTGGCAGGGTGAGGTGGCGACCGGTGGTTGGCTGGGGTGAGGTGGCGGCTTGGGCGGGAGATGGTGGCGGCGGGGACATGGGAGGCTGGGTAGAGCTAGGGTTAGACTCAGGTTAGGGCTTGGGTTTTGGAAACGGGGTGGTAGGCTGCTGCTAGCTGGGCTTTTGGGCCTGGCTAGCGGCGGCCTCCCCCGATTAAAACATTGTTATTTTACCTGTTTTAATTTTGAAGACTTTTGTAAAATAGTTTTTAGACAAATAATAGATCCGAAAGAGACCGGGGTTTGATTTGAATGAAGACGGAGGATATTTAGAAAACAAAGATAGGTTTTTCGAAAATAGTTTTAGGCAAAAATAAGCATGAGGACATGACGATGCTCAAATGCAATGTGGCATGATGACATGAGCATGCGGTCATGACGATGCAATGCACAAAAACAACGCGATTTTCTAGTAGTGGTTTTAGCAGGATGCCACAATTCGACACCACTAACAATGGATCTCGCCCTCGAGATCCGCCTCATAGTACCGGGAAGAAGGTCGGCGATCTGAATCTTCTCGCTTCGTGTCGATCCTCGCGACACCACTAACAAAGGTTCCTTCTTCGTCTTGAATCGGCGACACCACCAACAAGGGGTCGTTGCTCGCGTTTGTTGAGAGAACACTCCGGAGAAACAAAGACGAAGATAAAGGTCTCAAAGGATAAGGCCACCTTTAACTTCCGTGGAAGGAGTGAAAATTGCATTGATCCTCCAATTCAATGTACAAAGCGAATGATAAGAGTAGTGGTATGGTCATGACTCCATCCCGCACTCAAAACATTACTCTGTACACGAATAGTTGAATTATGCAATCAACTCTCGAAAACAGACTGAAGATCTCGACAAACGAGGTTCGGAACAAAGGAGTGGTGCAGACTCTGCATCGGATCTGGCGTAGATGATGTCGTCTCGTCGGAAAACACCGGAAGTCCCAAGAAGGAACAGAGAGAAGTCCAACAGATGAAGGATTCCCCAGATAGCATGAAGTCCGGATGTAGAAACACAGTTACCAAAGAAGGAAGCGAAACCCTGAAGGTACGACGGAAACCCAACCACGAGAATTCCTAGACTCGAAGAGTAGATAAGAGAGCAGATTCAAAACACGCAGAGGTAAGAGGGGAACATCATAGGGGTAAGGAGTAAAAGCAGACCTAATCCGATCTATCCAACCGATTTTGCAAAATAGTTTTGACACTCTACTTCGGCCGTTAGCTAGGTTATCCTACAGGCTAGACTTGTGGGGTATCGCAACTGCTGAGCTCTGATACCACTCTGTAACACCCTCAAATCGGCCCTATGCACGTTTTAGCCCTTTCCGCCAAACCCGCATAGAAACGATTCAAGGACGCCTACCAGGCACTTTCGTGCGGGTGGAAAACGAAGTAATACCATTACACAACAGTCCTTGATGGGACCCAGAGAACAGATATATATACAACGCGACTCCACGAGTCAAGAATACAGATATGCAATACAAAGATCCAAATCACCTTGAAATCGATAGGGCGTCCGACTACGGACAAGATGCAAATGGGGCTAAGAGCCCTGAAGAATAACCAATGGCGTCCATAACCCTGCCCAGGCCAAGCTAGAAGGGTAACCCTGCTAACGACGTCGATCTCAAACCTGCTAAAACAAAAGGGGTGCCAACAAAGGGCAAAGGAAAAAGAGGAGCGTCAGTACTGAGGCCAGTACATGGCGAGGCTAGAATTCGGCGGCTCTTGCCTACATAGGTAGGGTGGGCTGAAGCGGCAGCGCAGCGGCACTAAACAACCTATAGAGACTCGATACAACTGGCAGTTATCAGAGAGGGATAAGAAAGACCTATTCGGATCCAACCTGAATCTAACACCAAACAAACCCATCCTGGTATTTCCCCCTCGAGACCAAACGAGGAAGTCGGACCAAGGAACTCACACAGTTGGCAATTTTACTCATTCCATTATAGTTGCAGCAATTACTAATCAGATATAGATAGCATGAGTCATCCTGATAGCATGAGTAGTGGGCAGTTTTAGTTAACATTCCGTTGTAGTTGGAACATTTACTAGTCAGATATAATTGTCCTGAGGAATACCAAAACCCAGCAATTGTTGGCACTTTTATCACATTCCATTGGAGTTGTAATACTTACTAGGCAGATATAACAAGACACAAGGAACCCCAACTCCACCAGTTGTTGGCATTTTTAATATCCATTCTGTTATAGTGAAGCTGATTACTAGTCAGATATCTTAAGTCAAATTTATAGCACTACTTTAGTTATGCTTGTCTATGATCGAGATATTGTGCTCCAAGTCGTCCATAACCACGGACACGGCTTTCAGAAAGTTTTACCCTGCAGGGGTGCACAAATAGCAACACACACTCGATCAACCTCGGAAAAACCAAATCAAAGACCAACGAGGCCTTCACGACAAAGCGATCACAGGATTCATAAAATATTTCAGGGGGCCACCCCATTAAGCTACCCGCAACGAAGTTGGCCGACTCCGAGACGAACCCAAGGTTTGCACCAATGGATGTAAACGACTGGGAACCCAAAAGTGTGACTGGGCTTGTCGATACCGCGAAAACACTCCGCAATCCTAAACAGTACAGGTGCTCCTCGCACAATCTTAAATAAAACAGTAAAGCATGGCATAAGTACAGGATAGTAACAAATCCCCAAACTACTTTGTGGCCCCAAGAAATAGAAATGAATCAAGCTCTGGCTCAGGGGGGTCCACGGCCTCCCGGATGTGGATAGTGTGAAAAATCAAGGAACGGGTATCAAGTACTCGGGGTCCTACGGGACACAAGTGGGCGTGGCAGAACCAAATAACATCTATTGCCCACCGATGCCTCTGCATTAGTTATAGCTAGCATTTTAATAGTTGTAATTAAAGTCATGATCATCTTCACCAGTGAGCATCTCCACCATTAACATCTGCCAGCATTTCAACAACTGTAGTACTTGACAACATGAGGTCGCACCTGAGCAAGCAACTACGACTCGCAAGGCCAGCTATCTACCAAAGACGGGTAATAGGAGGTGTCCAAGGCAATATAGAGGTTGCACGGGATATAACTGGTGTACGAAAACTAAAGCATCGCGACACGGATAGCAATAGATCAACAGGAGGTAATAATGAAGATAAATGCAAAATAGGTAGAAGGGGAAGAGATGCTCGCCTGGGAAACACTGCCGACGGATCATATCCGGAGAACTTGTCGATACTCGCATCAACTCATCGGCCTAATCCGCAAAGAAGAAAACACTAGAAGAAACACCGGATGCAATATTTAATACTACGGCAAAAGATCTGACATGCTTATGATATGATGCATATGCGGTGCAATTAGGCAGTATTAAGCGGAACCGGGGTACCGACAATTAATTAAACGGTTCGAGTTATTTAACCACCCTGCAATTTAAATGTTGTATTAACAAGGCGAAATAGGTCATCGGTTCGCTACGCAATTTAAATGGAGTCCGAAATAAGACAAAGATATCCCGCATAAACACTCCATATTTAATTATGAGGTGAATCAGCATAATGCCCCCAACCCACATGATATGCATGCGATATGAACAATTAATATGCAACAAGTTTTATATATAGCATTTATAAAATAGGGGCTCGAGAAAGGTTCACACATCTGTGTTCGAGAGATCTTGGGTTCCAGGGGTCCGGGGTTCGACAGGGTTTGACGGGGATCGGTCTCGGCAGAAGCGTTCTCGGACAACAGAGTAGATCTTGTCGCATGTGTCGAAGAACTTGGGTACAGAAGGAGGTCTTGGCGTTCCGGGAAGAAGGACTTGGTTTGGCATCGGGGCGCATCGGATCTGCCCTGGTCGGTGTCGATCTTGTCATCGCGAAGATCTTGTCGGGTCCGCGTATCGGGTCGGTCTTGGCGTTCGGGATGACGAACTTGGCGTTCTGGTGTCGACCTTGGCGGTCTCCAGGTTCGGGTCTTGGCGTCTGCGAGGAAGCACTTGGTGGTTCCGAGAAGGAGGTCTTGTCGCCTCCGATGGATCGGTCCTCGGGGTCGAAGAACTCGGCGCGCCAGGGTTCGGCCTTCGGATCCGGGGTTTGGGTCTTCGGATCCATTGCGATGCTCTTGTCGTACCGGGATGAAGAACTTGGTGTGCCATCTCGATCATCGGTCAACGCATTTGGAAGTGGATCTTGGCGTCGAAACTTGGGTTCCATGTCGTCGTCCTTGGGGTTTCCGCCTTGATGGTCGGTGGCGAACTTATCAACGGATTGGGCAGAGAGCACCCACACCACATCACACCAGGTGATGTCTCAGACTATGGGTCCACAGGAACAACCGAAGCGTCTGGTCAGCAACAGCTTCAGAGAACAGAGAACGGCTCCAACAACAAAAATATTTCCACCACCAAAGGGAGCATTCCCTGGAGATGGAGTGGTCCTGGACTTCTGCGGCCGTCATCGTGCACTGGAAAAAATACTGAGCGAGCTGCAGCAAGCGACCGGAGAACAAATTGGACACCGGTGTGAACCACACCGTCGAAGGAGAGGGCCACGCGAACCAGGGCACGACGGCGAGGAAAACACATGTGAGGTCGAGATCGCGCAGACGCGACGTTCAACGGCACCAGGGCATGCGCGGGACCGCAGAGCACGGAGGACGAGGCCGGGGAGCGAGGAAACGGGTGGTGGAGGCGACGCGGCACGATAGAGGGCGCCGAGCGGCGGTCGGAGGTCGGAGCCGGGCGGGGAAGGCGAGGCCGACGAGGAAGAGCACGGGTCGCGGTGGTCGGCGACGAGGAAGAGCACAGGGTGGTTCTGCGCGAGGTGGGGAGGAGCAGCCAGGGACAGGGGTCGACGAGGCCGACGACGGCGTGGCTCGGCGGGGCCTCGCACGGCGGTAGGTAGGTGGGGTCCGACGCTAGCGAGGAGGTCGAGGGGAACCAGGCGGGGAATGACTGGCGACAGCGACCAGAGAGGAGGGGCGGCGATGCTCCGAGAGCGGCGGCGGTGACTCGATCGGGGATGGGGCGCTCGGCTTGGGCTCGGGAACGAGGAGGAGAAGATCGGGGGTAGGTGGGGATTGACGCGAAGGAGGCGTGCGAGGAGGAGCGGGGCACATGGGCGGCTGCCCGCGCGTGGTAGGGCCAAGGGGTGGGGTCGGGTTCGCTGGCAGGGGAGTACGCCTGGGTCGCATACGCGGGTGGGGCCAGGCGGGGCTGGGACGCGGGGGTGCGTGCGTCGTGGGGATGAGCGGCAGGTGGGAGGCTGGTGGGGTGAGGTGGCGTTGGCGGGGTGAGGTGGCGACCGGTGGTTGGCTGGGGTGAGGTGGCGGCTTGGGCGGGAGAGAGTTGCTGGGCGGGAGATGGTGGCGGCGGGGACAGGGAAGGCTGGGTAGAGCTAGGGTTAGACTCAGGTTAGGGCTTGGGTTTAGGAAACGGGGTGGTAGGCTGCTGCTAGCTGGGCTTTTGGGCCTGGCTGGCGGCGGCCTCCCCCGATTAAAACATTGTTATTTTACCTGTTTTAATTTTGAAGACTTTTGTAAAATAGTTTTTAGACAAATAGAAGATCCGGAAGAGACCGGGGTTTGATTTGAATGAAGACGGAGGATATTTAGAAAACAAAGATAGGTTTTTCGAAAATAGTTTTAGGCAAAAATAAGCATGAGGACATGACGATGCTCAAATGCAATGTGGCATGATGACATGAGCATGCGGTCATGACGTTGCAATGCACAAAACAACGCGATTTTCTAGTAGTGGTTTTAGCGGGACGCCACACCGGGTCCAATAAAATTAGACTTACCATGCATTCTCACTCCTCTACGCATATGCATTTTGGATACCTAAATTATGGGTAAGCGACTGATATGCTCTCACCTTGCTAAAAATTTATGGAAACAACTTAGGCAAATGCTATTAGAGCATCTCCAATAGACACGGCTAAAACGTGTGCGAGTAAAAACCGTGCAAGCACGTGTTCGAGCGCCCGAAAAACTTTACCGCGCGTGCTATATTTGTCGCGCCGGTTCCAGCACGCGATAAAACACGAGAGCGCCTGCACACTAACCGACACTGAAACTTCATTTCTTTTCCCCTTTTCCCCACCGCCCGTCCACCGCCCGCCACCGCCACACTTCCGCCGTCGTCGAGATGGTGCCACACCGCTGAAATTCCTCCGGCTACCTCGGGGTGCGCGCGTGGCCAGCGGGAAATTTCTACGCCGAGATCAGGGTTGGCCCTGGCCATATCGTGCTCGGCATGTTCGAGACCACGCACGACGCCGCGCGCGTATGACGCGGCGGCGTGAAGGCTCAGCCGGCCGCGCCGGGATATGAACTTCCACGACGTTAGCAACCACGAGTAGGCTGAGATGATGGCGCTGCCACCGCGCCTCGTCACGCAAGAAGAGCAGCATCACCACCACGCGTGGAGTGCCGCCTCTTCGTCGCCGAGGAGGATGAGCACGCACTGTAGACGTGGAAGAACGCCTTCCCGGAGGACGTGCATGCCGAGATGCGGTTCTACTCTACGCGGACAGGAAGGCGGCGAGGAGGACCGAAACGGCCAAGCGCAGGGCCTTCATCCTCGCGTAGGAAGCTGGGCCGCCAACGATGGACGACCATTGGCTTGACCTCTTCTCGTCGACCGAAGACGAGAGCTCAACGGAGGAGGAGGAGGACGAGTTCTAATTTAGTTTTATCGTTTAACTAGTAGTTCTAGGAGTTTAGGTCTTATCATTTTATTTCGCACTATGTTTAGATTTATCGTTAAATGAACTTAATTTTAAGTATTTTTTTCTGCTTTGTTTGATGCATCTTTGGTTTAGAACTGTGTGTTTTCAGTACTGTATTTTCACGGAAGCGCAGGTTGCAGTGTGCTATATTTTAGCGAGTCCGGTGAAGCGGTAGCCGGATTATCGCGCGTCTAGTGAAGATGCGCTTAGAGCTGCAATTTTTACACCAATTGCTATAAACATAGTTTTCAGCAATTGATGGTAATTATAGAGAGGCTATTGGAGATGCTCTCCAAAAGAACTTTCTAACTATAAAATTGTCGTGTCCATATATATTGGAGTGTTTTCTTCTTGCCGAAACGAAGTTCAGAGACGTGTCTCTCCAACTACAGTGCCTGAAAAGGAACGAAACTTAATGCGGTTCCTCGTCAGCGAAAACTACGTCGATGATTGATGCGTAGTGGAAAGCGGCTGGGATCTCATCGACCTGGACGTTCCAAAATAGACCAAGGAAATTTCCGTGGATTAATAATTGGGACCGTGATGCCCTACAAAGATCGTGTTGAGCAGTTGTCACGTACCAATCGCCCGACAGCGAAGTCACCGAGGTGACCGGTACACGTGTATATTATTATCTCTGTTTTAAAATATAAAGCCTTTTTGAAGATAATATTTGTTTACCAGCATGGGTGACACGTGCACACGTGTTATCCACTTGGACAGATGACAACGCTGGAGCTGACATGAACTCTTTACACATACAGTGCAACTGATACGTGCATATCCGAGCGATTATGATCGTGCACGTCACTTTTGGATAATAGAAGTTCTATTAGTTCCCGTTTGTATCACCATATCAAGCCAAGCCAATCACTCACCGAACAAATCATCGGGAAACACTTCGCTGCTCAGCATTTACAGTTTCTCGAATTTGCACAATTTATGTATACTTCAATTTAGGGCGTATTTGGTTGGTTGTTTTTCGGTTTCTCGCACCAGGCCGGAAGAAATGAGCCCATTTATTTTTCTGGGTCGCACGATTTACTTACCCCGCGTGAGATTTAAAACAGTCCAAAACTTAGTCCGCAGTAAATGTCCAAATCAAGCGTTTCCGCGGGAACAGGCTGCACTCATGCAAAAGCAGGGGAAACCGCGCATCGCTCGTGCGAGCTCGGCGATATATCACCACCCGGCTACCACGTAGTGACTCGCCACCATTTTGTAGTGACTCGCCACAATTTTTTTCATTCTTCGAGCTCTCGAGCCGGCGGAATTCTTCATCGGCCAGCAGGTAAGCCGCGGTAGCGGCAGTGGTGGTGATAGATCGACTGGTGCAGGCGTTCTTCTTCAAGATCTTCAGCGGCGATGTGCTTCGCTCCTCCGATGCCGGTGAGTTTTATCAAATCCCAGGTGTAGTAGCTTCGATCTATTAGCACCTCCTAGATCTGATTGTAGTGTAGATCTATGTTAGTATGCCCAATGAACTGCTCGGTGTAGTTATAAATCGGTGTTTTTTGGACTGATTGCATGTTTAGATAGGTAATTTTGTCCACGTCCTGTAATCTTGTGTTCATGTCTAGTCTAGGTCCTGATATGTGCGGCCGTAAGATCTATAGGACATGACCCCTGATGAGTTCAGCCAGACCCTCATGGATTCTCAGGAGATCTTTGTTGCTGAGACCCAACCCCAGCTCCCATCTTTGAGTCTCACCTATCCTCGGCACTCGGAGATCTTGTCTATGTCTTCGATGACCGGGTACACGGTGGAGCAGATTGCAGAGTAAGCTTCCAAGATCGTGGCCAAGAAGAAGGTCGTCAAGGCTGGCAAATCCCACAGCACGGGCTACTACAAGGGTGTCGTGGAAATGGCCATGGCAGTCGCTGCAGTAGGAAGCGATTGATTGAATCGGGGGCGAGAGCTGACGGCCATCTGCGGTGCGATATAGGGGCGGATGCACATGGGTTTACCCAGGTTCGGCCCCCGGAGGGTAAAGACCTACTCCTGCTAGATTAGATTACTAGAGAGCGAGTTACGGGGGTGGCGAGCTCGGCGTCTAAGCAGCGAGTCGCTTGAAGGGGTGTATGATGGAACGTAAGTCCTCAGGATACCCTAGGGAGGTTTATATATGAGGCACCTCGCTAGGGTTTACAAGTTACAACGGAACAAGATATGGATTCGGAGGCTTTGACCTAATCCGACAAGGCTTTTGGTACGCTTGTGGGCCTCCAGTCTCCAGTCGCCGGGCCTTCCCCTTAGTCGCATTCCAGTCGCCGTCCTGCAGGCCCACTCATGAGACCTTTTGGCCCAATCAGAACGTCCTGCTGGGTATACCCCATTCGGCATATCCCCATCAGTAGTCCCCGAGGCCATCGTTGAATCAGACGCAGGTGGTCATTTGGCGGTCGGAGTGAGTCCAATTTGGATGCCCAGTCGAATTGGCGATGGACTCCACTGAAACCAAGGAAATTTTCCACAGGCTCCTAGTCGCTTCTCCGGCGAATGTCACTGCTGCCAAGTCACTGCTTCTGCCAGTGGACATGGCCAGTTGCCAGTGAGTGGAACGGGGGAGTTGGACCATCAACTTGGTCAAACTATCCGTTGGATATTCCAATGGTAACTTCGGAATAATTACCGCAGGTAACGGCTATCCCGAATTTGGCAGGTAGCCCTCCCCCTTTATAAGGAGAGTGACGAATCATCTTTGCAGATCCTTCCATGCATTCTTCATTCTCGCGCATTCATTCTTCCTGTCTTCCTTCGATTCGATCCTTTCACACCGAGCGACTCCACATCCTTCCCAATGGCACCTCCCAAAGGTTCATGGTGGAAACCCAAATGCACCACGGCCCAGCTTAAATCCTTCAAGGATGCCGGAGTTCTCCGCAAGGGGAACTGGCGGGTTCTCGCTCCCTCCGAGACCGAGCCGAAGCTGCGAGCCGGCGAATTCATTTGCTTCCCCAACCACCTAGAGAGGGGTTTGGGGTTTCCCACCTCACTCTTCTTCCGGCGCTTCTGTGCGTATTACGCAATCAAGCCGTCGGATCTCGGTCCGCACAACATCGAGCAGCTAGCGATCTTCGTCGCCTTTTGCGAATGCTACCTTGGCTGCAGGCCGTATTTCCCGCTGTGGCTGGAGCTCTTCCATAGCCGCATCGGGCGCGAGGCGTCCGGCGGCCTGATGTTGGCTGCCGGCGGCGTCACGTTCCAATTGAAGCCGAAGGCCAACTTTGTCAAGCTCCTACTGCCGAAGAAGGCCGCGAGCGAGTGGAAGAAGTGCTGGTTCTACGTGAAGGAATCCACACCCTCCAGCGAAGTGGCGCTTCCGCTGAAAGGAGTGAGCCTCGCCAGCTAGCGCCGAAGAAACTCCCCGAAGACCAGAGGATGGCCGTCGCGGAGATGATGGACCAGATCCAGAGGTTGAAGGACCAGGGGTTGTCTTCGATCAACCTCTACAACTGCTGGCTCGGGCGGCGTCTAGTTCCGCTAGCGGCTCGGCCGCATTGGATGTCTGAATATAGCGGGAAACACAATCCCTCCCAGACCAGCAAAGAGTCATGGGAGACCGAAGATTACAAGGCCGCTCTAAAGAAGATCACCAATGCAGAATTCACTACCGCATTGGTCGGGCTCGCCCCGTATACTCGCGTGAAGAACAAAGCCCCCACAGTAAGTATTCCTTCTAGTCGCAATCTCTGCAATGTAACTCGCAGTCTCGTCGTTCGATACTCATTGGTGGTTGTTCTCAGTTGTTCCAGGTGCTGGAGGGTTGGCTCCCTTCACTTGACGAAGAGGTTCCCTGGGAGCTCGAAGAGGCCTCCGAGGGATTCCTCCGAAAGCGACGAGGAGGAGGAGGTTCCTCCCCCAGCGCCTGCGGCTCGCAAGACCCGCATGCAGAAGCAGCGCGAGTTTGAGGCGAGTCGCAGCCTCGATGAAACATGCAGGAGGCAACGAGATCGTGCAAGAGCACACGTCTTGGCGCACAGCCACGCCGGTGAAGCCCGCGCGCAAACCAAAGTCGCCGGCGAAGAAGCTAGCGTCGCCGCCAAGGTCGGCGGTGGTGTTTGAGTCTGATGATGACTCCGATGATGAGGATGCCCCTGATTCTTCGCACACGATCCTGAAGGATGCGATTCCAATGAATGGATTGGGGGAAAAGGACATCGAGGCGGCGGTAGAAGTTCCTCTGGCGGTGATTGTGCCTGAAGCTTCGAGGGTGCCAAGCCAGGAGGCGGCTGAGGCCGCGGTGTCGAAATCGCCGCAACCTTCAAGGGCGGCCGCGTCTTCGGAGCCAGAAATTCCAGCGACCGCGGCTTCATCATCAAGGAAGCCCGATGTGTCATGGGCTTCAGATGTCTTTTAGAGGGGTCTCACGCGCAAGCTGGGGCCAGAACTAGACAAGCCCGCCCACATCAGTACCGGGTTGTGCGTTGTTCCAGTCGCCAAGTAAGCATTGACTTCTCCATTCCAAGTCGTGTCTCGTTTTTGTGTTCTCACTGTGTTGACTTTGGAGGTTTTGGCAGGTCTGGAGCCAAGAAGATTGGTCGCCCTTCAGTGGCGAAGATTCCGTCGGTCGCCACCACGGGAGAGGGCGACCTCCCCAAGAAGAGGAAATCTGCTGGAGATGCAGCGACCGTGGAGGGCGCGAAGAGGTAGAAGGGCGGTGCCGATGATGTCGTGGCGATGGATAGCGCCAAGGAGTGCAATCTCGCTACAGTCATCGAAGAAGTGGCGGCGGCGCGGTTGGAGCCAGTCATGGTCGCTCCTGCGACGGAAGCGACGGCTTCGACGACCAGTGCCCCAGCTAGGGCGTCGGCAATGTTCCCACGCTTCATGGCGAGGGGGTTTCCAGGCGTGGCGGACTACCAGTCTCCGTAGAGCCTAGAGATCGTTGATGAAGACATTGGGTCCTGTCGTGGGCGCACATCCTTCATGGTCCCGTCGACTGACGCCGGAGAGCTCCACAAGATGCTTGGCGCCACCATTCAGGTACATCCAGTCCCCGAGTTCCTAGCTGCTGAATTTCAACGGCTAGGTACTGAGTTTCTTCTACTCTCCAGTACCCGAGTTCCTAGTCGCTGAATTTCAGCGGCTAGGAACTGAATTTCTTCTACTCTCCAGTCCTTGAGTTCCTAGTCGCTGAATTTCAGCGGCTAGGAACTGAATTTCTTCTACTCTCCAGTCCCCGATTTCCTAGTCACTGAATTTCAGCGGCTAGGAACTGAATATTGTTTTTGGTAAGTACTAAGTTTTATTACTTTTGCAGGGTTTGCAGAGGGAGTCGACTGATCGACAGGCCGCGAGGGAACGTCTGGAGCGGGATCTGCGCGTGGCGCAGGAAGCAAACCGGCGACTCCAGGAGACTGCTGGTAAGTACTTGATTCGTTTTCTCGGCTGTGAACTATTGATGTGTGGGTGTGTTGATGATTTGTCTCTTTTCTTTTCAGATGGTCTTCCAACTGCGATTTCCAAGGCCCGTGAGGGGTACGTTCCAGTCGCCGAGCTAGACGCGGCGAATGGGCGAATCGCTTCGCTAATCCAGGAGTTGGAGGAGGCGAAAGTGGCCTCAATTTCTTCTGAGGATCGAGCGAAGGCTGCAGTCGCTGTGGCTAAAGAGGAGCGCAAGGCCGCGGACTCGATCATTGTGGGGCTGCAAAACGATCACGCCGCCCTAGAGAAGCATGTCACCGAGAACTGCCGCAAGCTTCTTGGTGAGTCTCCGTTTTTTGCTTAACTCGTTTGGCGAGTCCCCGAGTGGGGAGATCCATAGTGTCACTGACGTCTGATGTTGCAGCTGTGATAGGGCAAAGCGACCCGGTGGTTCAGCCCTTCAATGCCTCGTAGTGCGCGACTGCCATGGTGAACGCGGCCACTGCCTCGGCATTGTGCGTCCAAGCAGTCCTTCAAGGGATGTCCCCCACCGAGGTTATTTCAGGGGGACTTACAGAAGTGTGGCGCTATCTAGAGGAGGTGCCCAGCGTCATGGAGTGGATGGCACGCTTGGCTTTCAGGCGCGGGGCCACCACGGCATTGAGCCTGGGTCTCGCCCACTTCCCCGATGATTTCAACCTCGACGATGTCACCAGCGGCTACCCTTCGGTGACTGGCACAGTGGAGATGTCAGAGGTGCTGAAGCTGACTGCCAAGGCCGCCCCTTTTGTTGATTGGGTGTTGGCGATGGGGGACCTTCTGCCATACCAGGAGACGGTATTGGCGCCTGGCGACCCCGAGCCGCAGCATCGCAACATGAAGTCGGAGCAACCCTTTCGGTCGGCGTTGTCGAAGTCGCTGACGACCTACCCGACGAACCCATGGCAGCCTTTCGTTCGTGTCAAGGGTGGTGGGGATGCTTCTTCGTCAGGTCCTGCGAAATAGATAGTATCGTTGTGCAGTTTGTAATATATGCCAAGTGGCGACTTTTGTGATATGAACAATATTTTGAGAAAGAGGAGTCAATCGACTCGCAATTCGACCGTGATTATATAGTGTGTTTATTTTTGCTTGAGCGAGTCCCCGAGCGCGTCTGCCCTTTAATGGGGTATAACTCGATTGTATACATATGTGTTTTCTTTTATGGTGTTTTGCTTGTCCCTTGCGCCTCCTGAAGGGGCGAGTCCCCGAGCGCGAGTGGGTTTGTTTGTAGGCGAGTCCCCAAGCGTAGTGCTTAGCCATTTTGGGCGCATGCCTGTTGTAAGCTGCTAATGCATTGTTGGTAACGCGTCTCCTCTCCGGGCTCAGAGAGCCAATCGCTGGGCGAGTCCAAGGCAGCTCTCTTACTTGGTGTGTTCCCGAGCCGCATGAGGGCTCCATTTGTGCGGAGTCCCCGTGCGTGGTACTTAACCATTCGAGTCGCTTTGCGTAAGGATGGGAAGGACGGGTCGATGTGAGAAGCGTATACCGGTCGTCTTGGCCCGGTGGGCCAGTCGAGCTAGGCGACTCCGATGGTGGCTCCAGGTTGGCGTATTCGTGGACGTCCCAAGGCCCGAGTATTTCCGGTGCCCTTGGGCCGCACTACTTAGCCATGTCAGTCGCTCGACCAAAGGTTGACTTCCGTGGGTAGCGTATTGCTGATTGTACGAGTGCGAGTGGCACAAGGATATGGCGAGTAGACACAATTTTGTGAACCGAATGAATTTCATTATATATGTCAGCTGAGTACATGTTTCAGTTCTATGTATAGAAATTCCGAAGGAGGTTTACATTCCATGGCCTCCCAACCTCGAGCTGGCCATCGCCTCGTATGTCGATGAGGTAGTAGGCTTCATTTCCGAGGACTCGCCCTATGACGAATGACCCCTCCCATGGGGGAGAGTTTGTGCATGCCCTTCTTGTCTTGAGCCAGTCGTAGGACCATGTCGCCCTCCTGGAAGGTGTGAGTCCGGACTCGGCGGCTATGGTAGTGGCAGAGTCCCTGCTGGTAGATGGCCGTGCGGGAGCAAGCCAGGTCGCGTGCCTCGTCGATTTGGTCGATGTTGTCTTGGCGGGTGGTCTCGTTTGTCGCCTCGACGTAATTGGCGACTCGAGGTGAGTCGTGCTCCAGGTCTGTTGGCATTATGGCTTCGGTGCCGTACACCATGAACAAGGGTGTGAACCCAGTGGAGCGATTGACGGACGTGCGGATCCCCCATATGACTGAAGGGAGCTCTTCGACCCAGCATCCTGGGGTGCGCTTGAGGGGCACCTGGAGTCATGGCTTGAGCCCATGGAGGACGCTCTGGTTAGCGCGTTCTGCTTGGCCGTTCGACTCGGGTGAGCGACTGAGGCGAGGTCAAGTCGTATGCCGTGTTCTTCGCAGAATTCCACCATGGCCTCTTTGGTGAAGTTGGTGTCGTTGTCCTTTATTATGCTATGCGGGTAGCCGTACTGGTAGATGAGCTCATGTAAGAACTTGGTGGCCGTCTTGCCGTCGCACTTTTTGATTGGCTTGGTCTCGACCCATTTGGTGAACTTGTCGACCGCGACCAGGAGGTGGGTGAAGCCGGATGGGGCCTTCTTGAACGGGCCTACCATGTCCATGCCCCATACAATGAATGGCCATGTGATGGGGATGGTCTTGAGTGCCGAGCCAGGGAGGTGCGTCTGGTTGGCGTACTTCTGGCTCCCGACACATTGTTTGACAATGTTGGTGGCATCGGTGTGCGCGGTGAGCTAGTAGAAGCCGTGCCGCATGGCCTTGGCGACCAGCGACTTGGCGCCGACGTGATGGCCGCAGTCGCCGGCGTGAATGTCCTGGAGGATCTTGCGGCCTTCTTCTGGTTGTACGCAGCGCTGGAACACGCCAATCACGTTGCGTTTGTGGAGCTCGCCATTGATGATGACGAAGGATTTGCAGCGGCGCACGATCATTCGTGCCTCCGTCTCGTTGCTTGGGAGGATCTTGTGCTCGAGGAAGGCGGCGTATGGTGCCATCCAGTCGCTAGGCTCCACAACCATGGCGACTAGGGCTGGCTCTGGTTGCAGTGGTATCCCGACATCGATCTCCTTCGGTGGGCTGACCGAAGGTTTGTGGATGATGTCGAGGAAGACGCCTGCTGGTGGCGTTTGTCGGGCCGACCCGATGCGGGAAAGGGCGTCTGCCTCCTCGTTCTTGCGTCTGTCGATCCACTCGACGGAATAGCCGTCAAAGTGCCCTCCTAGTTGGTCTACCGCTTGGCGGTACGCGATCACTGTTGGAGAGACGGCGTCGCATGTTCCGGCGACCTGGCCGGCGACTAGGTCGGAGTCGTCGTAGCACCGTAGGCGGTTGATGTTCATTTCCTTGGCGGCCCGCATGCCGTGGAGGAGGGGCTCGTATTCTGCCATGTTGTTTGTGTAGGGCTTGAAGTTGAGGTGGAGCACATATCAGAGCTTGTCCCCTTTGGGGGAGCTCAGTATGACCCTACCCCCTGCGCCTTCGGTGTTCTTGGAGCCATCGAAGTGTAGCGACCAGTAGTGGAGATATGGTAGCTTCTCCGGCTGCTGCGCTTCTTCCCAATCTGCGAGGAAATCAGCTAGGGCTTGTGATTTGATTGCTTTGCGGGGCTCGTATGTGATGTTGTGGACGCCGCTTTCGACGGCCCACTTGGCAACTCGCCCAGTTGCCTCGCAATTGCATATTATGTCCTGCAGCGGTGCGGATGAGACCACCGTGATTGGGTGCTCTTGGAAATAATGGGGGAGTCGCCGCTGAGCTCGGAATACCGCGTACACCAGTTTCTGGTACTGCGGGTAGCGCTGTCGTGAGTCCGTCAGGACTTCGCTGATGTAGTAGACGGGGCGTTGTATGGGGTGCTCCTTTCCCTCCTCTGGCTGTTTGACGACCATCACGGCGCTGACGACTCGATTGGAGGCCGCCACGTAGACGAGCATGGGCTCTTTGTCGGTTGGGGCGGCAAGTAGTGGGGCCGCGAGTAGCACTTCTTTGAGAGCTTTAAGTGCATCGTCTGCCTCCGCGCCCCATTGGAACATGGGGTTCTTGCGCATCAGGCGATAGAGGGGCATGGCCTTCTCGCCTAGTCGGGGGATGAAGCGACTGAGAGCCGCGAGTCGCCCAGCCAACTTCTGGACGTCGCGCAGGCACTCGGGTTTTCTGAGTCACGCGATTGTGTCGATCTTGGTGGGGTTGGCTTCGATGCCTCGCTTGGAGACTACGTATCCCAGTAGCCGTCTGGTGGGGACGCCGAAGGTGCACTTTCCTAGGTTCAGCTTGATGTTGTACCTCCACAGATTTGCGAAGGTTTCGGCCAGGTCGGCGAGCAGGTCGTCCTGGCGGGTGGATTTTACCACCACGTCGTCGATGTAGACGTGAATGTTGTGGACAATTTGGTTCGCGAGGCACTCCTGCATGCACCTTTGGTATGTGGCGTCGGCGTTCTTGAGGCCGAACGTCATGGCCGTGTAGCAGAAGGCGTCGAATGGCGTGATGAACGCCATCTTCTCCTCATCCTCGACGGCTATTTTGATCTGGTTGTAGCCAGAGTAAGCGTCGAGGAAGCACAGCGACTCCGATCCCGCGGTCGAGTCGATGATCTGATCGATGCGCGGTAGGATGAACTCCTCCTTCGGGCAGGCGTTGTTGAGGTTGGTGTAGTCGATACACATTCTCCATGTGTTGTTCTTTTTCAGGACCGGGACTGGGTTTGCTAGCCACTTGGAGTGTTTTATTGGCCGAATGAAGCCTGCGGCCAACAAGCGTTGCACTTCTTCAGCGATTGCTCGGCGGCCCTCTTCATTGAAGGGCCGCAACGACTACTTTACCGATCGCACTTTGGGGTCGGCGTGCTGTTTGTGCTCAGCGAGTTCCCTCGAGACACCTGGCATGTCGAAAGGTTTCCATGCGAAGATGTCGCGGTTCTCACGGAAAAACTCGATGAGCGTGCTTTCCTATGCGGGGCTCATATGCGCCCCAATGGTGACCGTCTGGCTGGAGTCGCCCGGGACGAGCTCGGCGGTGCGGGTATGCGTGGTTGCCTCGAACGTGGAGTTCGTGGCTGTTGGCTTCTTTAGTATGGTGGGGTCGTCCTTGTTGATGTTGCCCGTGTATTTGGCGAGCTCCTCCGCATGGTCAGTCTCCCCGATGATGATGGTGTCGGCGAGCTCAGCGCCTTTATCCTCGCATTCCACGGCCATATCGGGTTCGCCGTGGACAGTGATGATGCCGCTCCGCCTTGGGAGCTTCATCATGTTGTACGCGTAGTGGGGGATCGCCATAAATTTGGCAAACGTTTGGCGTCCCAGGACACAGTGGTAGGGGCTATGGAAGTTCACCACCTCGAACTGGATTCGCTCGGTGCGGTAGTTTGCCGGTGTGCCGAAGGTGACCGATAATGTCACTTTTCTGATCGGTATGCCTTCTGACCGGGGACGATGTCGTGGAAGGTTGTCAGGGTCGTCTGACTCCGGGAGCTAGAGCCTTTTGAACGTGTCTAGATACATGATGTTGATGGAGCTCCCGCCGTCCATCAGTGTCTTGGGCAGCCAATAGTCGGCCACTTTGGGCCTGACCACCAAGGCGACTCGCCCTGGGTACTCGATCTTGGGAGCGTGGTCCTGGCGACTCCAGGTGATGCTTTGCTCGGACCAGTTGAGGAAGCGTGGGATGTCGACATGTGTCACCGCATTGACGGCAACTGTGCGGGCGAGCACCTTCCTCTCGCGCTTGGTGTCGAGCCCGGTGAAGGTGTGTAGCGAGCCGACGGCGTTGCCGAAGCTGCCGACGTTTCTGTTGTCCCGAGGTGGGTTGTTGTTGGGGTCTTACCTTGCTCGTCTTGCCTTTTCGATCTCTTTGAGAGAGTGGCAGTCCGCGGTGGTGTGGGTGGCGGGTTTCCCCTCCCTACTGTGGTAGACACAGGGTTGGTTGAGCAGCGCGGCAGGGTCGGATTTCAGCCTTGCCGCGTTGTTGGCGCGGTAGTTTCCGCTGTCACAGTAATTTCCTCTGTCGTGACAGTAGCTTTTGGGGTCGCGTTGGCTATAACCGGCATTGGTGACGAAGTCGACTCGCCCATCCATGCGGTGCTTGTCGGTGATGCGGGTGTTACCGTAGCGCATGTCACACTGTCGCCCGCTGTCGTGGCTGCTGCTGCTGCGACGTCTTCCTCCCGACTCATCGTCGGAGTCTTGGTTGGGGTCCTCCTCCGCGTAGCACTTGGTGATCTCGAGGAGGTCGGGGATGTTGTCGAGCGTTCAGTAGACCCGCTTGATCTTAGCGGCCAGGGGTTCGCACCGGCACGCGTTCTTGAAACAATGTATCGCCGTGTTCGGGTGGATGCCGGAGGCATTGATCCATAGTTCTTGCCACCTTTGAATCCAGTGGCAGGTCGACTCGCGTTGTCCCTGGATGCACCGCTCCAGGTCTTCGATGGTGGTGGCGCGGGTGTAGGAGCCCTCGAAGTGCCTGACGAAGGCATCCCGCATTTCCTCCCAGGAGTTGATGCTGTCAGCGGGGAGGGTGTTTGTCCATTGTCGGGTCGCACCCTCCATCATCAGGGGGAGGTAGCGATCGGTGAGCAGGTCGGTATGGCCGGCGATTCCCATCGCCATGAGGTATGTATCTAGCCACACTGCTGGGTCGTACGTTGGATCGTACTTTTCGATCTCTTTGGGCGCCTTAAATTTGGCGGGGTACTTTTCCCCTCTGATTATAGGCCCGAAGCATTGGGGGCCGACTCGGCTGAGCGAGCCCCTGGGTTCGGGGTCGCCGTGATTACTGAGGGTGTGCCTCAAGTCGTTGGGCTGGCGCGCCCGCCAGGCCTGGTTGTTGATGATGTGTGTGCGGGCGTCGATGGGCTGCCTGTTGGCGGCGACCGTGTTGTTCACTGGTCGCGGTTCGTTGGTGGAGAGTGCGGGGTTGGCGGCCCGCGGCTGGTTCGCTAGTGGTTGCAGGGGTGGGTAGGTCACGGCGTTGGCGATTGTAGGGTGTCCGCTTGAGGCCACCCTGCTTGCTGAGGAGCAGGAATACATCCGACCCCACGGGTCGACTCCCATGGCTTGTTGCTCGATGGCCCTAGCGAGTAGGGCCTTGGCGTACTGGATCTGCAGCGCGCCGTCTTCCTGGACGTCGAGGTTGGTGACCGCGGCATCGGCCGCGACGACGTTGTCCATCGGGGTGGAGTAGAGTGGTTGTCCGTTGGCGTCGCGGGCTTGTGGCGAGATGATGATCCGCGGCTGGTCCGGTGGGGGCGCACTGCCAATGGGTGGTGGAGGGGCTCCAGTCGCCGGTGCGCCGGGTGGTGGTCGGTTGCTTCCACCTGGTGGCGCGTTCTCGCAGTACTCGCGCTCGGCCACGTGTGCGGGGTCGCTTTCGTCGTTGAAGTTCAGGACGCGGCCCTGGACGTTGGAGTTCAGGCGGGTCTTGATGCGGCGCTGGTGATAGAGCGATAGCTCCCGCGCCGTTTCCCGCTTGAGGCAATATTTCTCGCGCTCGGCGAGCTCATTGTGCTGTGCCTCCGCGAGTCGCTAGCGGGCCTCCTCCACCTCTGTGGTCGTGGCAGTCGGCGGGATTGGTGTGGAGAACGGATCTGACGGGGCTGCTGTGCTACCCGCCATGTAGATCGCGTTAAAGCGATTGGATCTGGCGCGGAAGTCTTCGGGCGACTCTGAGCCAGAATCATAATCAAAGATCCCGAGGATGGAGGAGCCCTCGAAATCCTCAAGGTTGGAGACCCGCGTGATGGAGTCCTCTCGTGATGCTGCAGTGATAGATCCATCGACCGAGGCAGGGGTCACGGAGTCGGCATCGTCGTTTAGGGCCTCGTCGTTCGTGGCGGCGTTGGTCTCGGCCGCGTTGCTGGCGGCCGAGTCGTACTCGGTGACGAGGCTCCTGATGGAGCGGACCTGCTCCTCCGAGAGCAGATCGCGGTGCGGCGGCGATCCGCCAACGATCACCGTCGCTACTGGGTCGACTGCGCCGGTGAAGCCGACGAAGAGGTTGATGGAGCCGACCAGCATCACCACACCATGAGTGACCGGGCGTGACGCTAGGATGTAGCTGCTAGGTAGGATCTGTAAGATCCCGCCGATGGAGATCATGCAGCCAGTGGCAAGCGGCCGATCTATCGGCGAATAGGGTTTCGACGCAGAACGCAGGCCAGTCCTGCTATGCCCCACGACGGGCGCCACTATCGTGGAAATGGCCACGGCAGTCGCTGCAGTAGGCAGCGATTGATTGAATCGGGGGCGAGAGCTGGTGGCCATCTGCGGTGCAAGATGGGGGAGGATGCACATGGGTTTACCCAGGTTCGCCCCCCGGAGGGTAAAGACCTACTCCTGCTAGATTAGATAACTGGAGAGCGAGTTATAGGGGTGGCGAGCTTAGCGTCTAAGCAGCAAGTCACTTGAAGGGGTGTATGATGGAACGTAAGTCCTCAGGATACCCTAGGGAGGTTTATATATGAGGCACCTCGCTAGGGTTTACAAGTTACAATCGAACAAGATATGGATTCAGAGGCTTTGACCTAATCCGACTAGGCTTCTGGTATGCTTCTGGGCCTCTAGTCTCTAGTCGTCGGGCCTTCCCCTCAGTCACATTCTAGTCGCCGTCCTGCAGGCCCACTCGTGAGACCTTTTGCCCCAATCGGAACGTCCTACTAGGTATACCCCATTCGGCATATCCCCATCAAAGGGGGTGAAGGGCACCATGAAGTGGGAACCGTTCCTCTCGGCGTTAGTGCTCAACAAGATGTGTGAGATCATCAAGAGCAGTGTCAAGACGAAGAAGGCGTTCAACGAGGTGCACCAGAACACTGTTGCCCACAAGATGTTTGAGTTTTGTGGCATTGAGGTGTCCTCAGAGCAGGTGTACAACCACCTACGTAAGTGTAGGACCAGGTGGATCCATGTGCCCAAGCTAAGAGACCTTAGCGGAGCTAGCTGGGATGAGGAGACCTACACCATCTATAGGGTTTCCGCGGAAATAACAAAAAAAATACTAATCAGAACACCCTGAATGCCCAAGGACCTATCTAGAAGTAATGCAGTAATGGAGGAAGACAATGATAGCGTACCCTTAAAGATCGAGAGAGAGTAACGCTCATGCAGGAGCGTGGATGATGTAGTCGTACCCATCCGACCTCAAGGTCGCGAAGCTCCTCGCATGTCGCCCCTTGTCCAGGTCCTTGTACGATGGTCCGCAAGCTTCAATAGCCCCGTCGAGTTATCACATGCATACGATGCAATGTGACGACTCCCGAGCTCCTTGATCCCTATTGGGGTTGTGGAAGTAGATCCCCTAGCGGAATCCCTATAGCACAACGGCGTGCCACAGATGTGTTGACTTTGCATGCACAGTCCTTACTTGGGACCGCGCCACGACGAAGGAAACTAGAGAGAGGGGGGAGTATTCCAACCAAAGAAAATGCCCAATTTATTGTCTATTTAATCCCACCCATAGGCCCCTCCTTATATAGGATAAGGGAGGGATGCCCTCCCTCTTAGGTGCCCCATGTGGGACTAAAGGTAAAGGAAAAATGCCAGGAATTTCGTCCCAGCCGGATGGGCCAAATCTGCATAGCCCAAATGTCAAAACAGAAAAATAGGAAACAACCAACAAGGGAGACATTGGTCGGGTGGGCCAATGGTCGTGGCCCACCTCGCGCCCTCTATCTCCCAGCGGTAGCGATGCTTAGAGGCCCCTGGTGGGCCTCGTTGCCTCGGCGGCCCAGCGCAAGCGGGGGGAGGTGACCCCTGGTGGGCCAGCGCCATGCCTGCAACCCGTTGGCCAACGCCTGGGTGGGCTGCTACCAACGTGGCCCGGGTGGGCCAGGTTCAGCGCCTCCCCCCTTCCCCCCGGCGACCCGTCGCACGTGGGTGCCTTGGCGGCAGTTCTCCGCCCCCGTGCGGCGGCTAATATCTGCCGCCCACGTGGGCCTGAACTATTTTTGTTTTGTTTTCTGCAGTATTTCTTTTTAGATCAATTCACCCTAGGGATTTAACCTAATAAAAAAGTCACTTTTATAAATCTTAATTTAAATATTATTTAGAATATATTAATTTATAATTAACATATAACAAAATATATATTATAAATTCCATTTATCCAAAACACCTTTCGACCTTTTTATTCCCTTCTTTCTTCGAACAACTTCGGATCTCTCCGGAATAATTCTGATTTCTCTCTCTTTCATGATTCCATCTCTCCGGAATGGTTCAGGAATGCTATAAACATGATCCATATCAATGATCAATATAGGGACCAGGATGCCCACGTTGACCCCTATGCACTCCATGAATCTCCATCGTGTGTAACCTGAAACAATATATCCGATTCCCTTGTTCCTGATACAAGACTTGTCTGAGATTTGATCATCGGTATCACGATACCTTATTCAACCTCGTTTCCAACAAGTATAGTTTTACTCGTTCCCGTAAAATACCACCCCCATGACCTAGTCATGTGTTGCCCAACATGGATGTAATTCACCAAGTGGGCCCAGTTGTATCTCCCTGTCACACATGATGTAACTACCTCGGTGAATTACGCTCTTAGTTAATGCCTGGATGAACGAAAGTTGTTAAAATAGTACGGTGGGGCCCAGGGCCACTCATGGTAGACCTTTCGGCCGTCCTAACCACTTTCAGACAACGGGACAAGAACGAGCGGCGTAATCGGCAGGCGAAGGGATCAACTACATACACAAATGAGTATGTATGCAAGCCACATACAACAGTCCTCAGAGCCATTCCATCTAAAAGAAATAGAAATATTGCAACGCCATACGGCAAGATCCAAATGTCCTAGATAGATATAATAATTTAGGATAGCTCCTCATACATCACACATCAGAGTATCAGGCGGAAGCGGAAAAAAAGATCTGAGTACGGATAAGAAGCAAATTGGCATAAGATGCCCCATAAATAAACACATCCCGCCCACAGATCACACGGATCCCCGTTCCGGGAATCTCTACACCGAATGATCGTTGCCAACATCATCTGTCTCTTCCACCCAGTATCCATCTTGCGGGTACACCTGTTCATCTGAATCAAACAGTTTATTGTGTGAGACCCTAGGGGTACTCAGCAAGTCTTTATGCCACTAAAGGGGACACAACCTGGGGTGACGCAATTGCAGCAAAATATAACACCAAACAATTCTACAGATACTCGCTAACCATCCGCCTAACCAATGATATACGGATGTCCGTGAATTAAGAACAACAGTTATAACAGTATAATTAACAGATCCATCCTCCTCCTCGCTTACCAACGAGGAAGCGGACGAACAACCCCCATCATCCGTTGGCAGTTTTATTAACCATTCCATGAGTATTGCACTATTCACTAGTCAAGTACTTAGTCAATTTAAAAGCGGTACTTTAGTTATACTTGTCTATGATCGAGAAACTGTGCTCCAAGTCGTCCATAACCGCGGACACGGCTTTCAGAAAGATTTACCCTGCAGGGGTGCACGAATAGCAACACACACTCGATCAACCTCGGAAAAACCAAATCGAAACCCAACGAGGCATTCACGACAAAGCAATCACAGGATTCAGAAATATTTCAGGGGGCCACCCCAATAAGCTACCTGCAACGAAGTTGGCCGGCTCCGAGACGGACCCAGGGTTTGCGACAACGGCTGTAAACGACTGGGAACCCGAAAATGTGACTGGGCTTGTCGATACCAAGAAAACGTGGCGCGGTCCAAAACAATACAGGTGCTCCTCGCACAATCTTAAATAAAGCAGTAGTATGGCATAAGTACAGGATAGTAATAAAGCCCCAAACTAATTGTGGCCCCAAGAAATAAGAATGAATCAAGCTCTAGCTCAGGGGGGTCCATAAGGCCTCCCGGATGTGGATAGTGCGATTAGTCAAGGAACAGGAATCAAGTACTCGGGGTCCTACGAGACACAAGTGAGCAGAAAAACCAAATAGCAGATATTGCTCACCGGTGCCTCTTTCATTAGTTATCCCATTACTACTCAGATTAAGTTGTTTAGGTACCACGTTATTCATCAGACACTCACATACCCTACACATGCTTTTCTACGACTCGCATGGCTCATACAACTCTTGTAGTAATGGCTCATGGGATGAAGGAACAAGCTTCGGTGGGGTTTAAAAGTAAAGGCTATGCAGTACTTGGGATTCAATTTGATGCAATCGCGACTCAATGATGCAAGAATAAGATAGAGGCAATAGGTATTGTATGTATGCAAGCATGTGGTAGTGCTTGCCTGGCAGCTTAGTTGAAGCGAGAGATGGATCTGGGTAGTACTCCTGGGATTCCTGGTAATTCTCCTGCTGGGCGTCTATTCGAAGAAGAACCAAACAAACAAGGGCCAACATAAATAAAGTGCACAAGCATATGAATTAAAATGTGATAAGCAAACAAGCATGCCATGATGAATGATGCACAATTTGCATGGCATTAAAGTAGCATGGCAAAGGTGAGGTGTGGATACAAGAAATAAAGCATTTTATTATTTATTTAACCAAGTTTTATTGTCATAAACAGTTCAGATTTCTAATAATAACATGATGCATGCTTCAATTCAGAACAAGGACTGCATAGATAGAACGGGCTCGTCACGCTAATCGATTTAGACATATTGTTTGCCCAAATTGGAGTTATAGAATTAAAGTTATTAATTAATTAAGGAAAAGGGCATTTTATTGTAATTTTAATCATCTCGAAATTTTAAAGTGCTCAAACAATATTTTGAATGTCATATTTGAATTCCTCACATTTTTCTGATTCCAAAAAATATATTACTTGTATTATTTGGATTTATATTTGAAAAGTTATTTAAATCTGAATTGAATTTGAATTTAAAATCAATTTTTGAAAAGGTTTAATTTAAACAGACATCAGGCAAACTTTTCTTACTCAGCCCGTCCCAGCCATAGCCACTGACGAGTGGGACCAAACGGACTAGGGCCACGCGCGCAATAAATCTTTTCCTACCGCGGCTCTGTTTAGCCCGTGCGACTGTGGGGTGGGGCCAACTGGCCACGGCCCACGTGACAGCGGAGGGGCTGGCAGAGGCTGACAGGTGGGGTGCAAGCTGGACCGCGGGTTACGGCCCGAGGAACCTGGGGGGTTTTCGGCAAGATCGCCAGGGCGGCTGACTAGTGGGCCAGGAGGTACCGTGAGTTGAGACGAAAATAAAAAGAGGGGGCTTAATGTAATATGACCATGGCCCAGTACTGTTCTTCGTGATCTTCGGTCTGAGGGGAAATCAGCGCGCAGCGCCGAGCGGGGAATCGAACCCGGGTCGCGGGCGTCCGCGCTGAGGGGGCTAGCCAGTGCGGCGGGGCAAGGGGAGTTGACAGGGAGGTAGGCGCGGCCTAGTTAGGCTGTGACGCGGGGCGGAAAGCTTGCAGACAACGGCGAGCGGCGACGCGCTGAGACCGTTTGACGGAAAGAGCGGCGGCGCTAGACGACGACAGCGAGGCGGAGCATGTCAGGGAGATAGAGGGGCTCACCGCGGGTGGGCTGGTGTGGTCGGATCGGAAGGGGAGGCTCCGGAGCGACGACGACGCAGGCGCTCTGGCGATCTAGGGTTCCGGAGAGCGGCGAGGATCTGGCGGTGCTGGGGGCTCCCTTCTTCGCGTTGGCGTGGACAGGGTGATGCAGTGGGCCGTCCTTGCTCTTCTCGGCCTCTTCCACGACGAGCACGCCGGCTAGAACGAAGAGGAGCGGAGGTAGACAGCGGCGACCGGCGGCAGGAGCTGGGCGTCGGGGAGGAAGAAGGGGAAGAAGAGGGCCGGCTCGGGGCTGATCTCGTGATGCAGGAGAGCCGTGAGGAGGAGGGTAAAGCGAGAGGGAGGGAGAGGAGAGGCTGGTGGGCATGGGCAGGTAAAAGTGGCCTCGGCCTTTTCCTTCTTCTCCTCGAGCATGTGGGCGAGCTGGGGCTCATCCTAGGGCAGGGTAGCGGCAGAGGGGAGGGGCTGCAGGAGGGGCCGAGGACGCGAGAAGGCAGGTAGGGCTGGCTCGGCCGGTAGAGAAAGAAAGAGAGGAGAGGGGGTATCTCGGGCTAGGGTAGATGGGGCTCGGGTTAGGGCTTAGCTTGGGTTAGGGAGAGGAGTGGCTGGGGTGTGGGCCAGGGAGAGGGTGGCCAGGTGTCCATCAGCAGGTTAGAGATAGAGGGGAGTAAGAGAGAGGTGGGAGGAGGTTTAGGGTTTAGTTAAGAAAATTAGGGTTTGAGGAGTGAGGTGGTATTAGGGTTTTGATTTAGAAATTTTTAGGGTTTTGAAAAAAGCTCAAAGATCAAGTCAAGATGGAGGTGTTGGAGTGAATCAAGATTAGTAACTCTACTAGTTCAATATACAAGAGCAATGATAAAAGTAGTGGTATGGTCGCGACTCCATCCCGCACTCAAATCATTACTCCGCACATGAATCAGTAAAACACATATCCCAACACCTTCTTCTTAAGATGAACCTAAAGATTGGTAACTACGGAAACGAACACCCCAAACAAGATAACGTCGGATACAAAGAGTAAGATAGATCGCATCGGTGTACAACGAATCAGAATAAATCGTGTCGGTTTACAACGGACTGTAGGTAGGGAATGTACCAACAATTGATAACCAAAAGGCAGATAGTGATAACATTTGGATGTAACAGATAGACAAGGAATTCACACACACACACATACACACACACACTATGGTACTATGGAACCCAGAACACTTGAATCCTAGTTTGAAGTTTAGAAGAGGATTGAAAATGTTACACTTCCTTACCAGAAAAGGGTGGGTGGGTGGGTAAGAAGAAAAATGGAAGCAGTCCTACTCTCACGATTTGTTTTTCCCTAGTATACATAACTACCAAAATATTTGCTAGACTGACAACGACCATTTTGGCTGAGACCCTAAAGGGCGGGATGGCTCTGATACCAATTGTAACTACCTCGGTGAATTACGCTCTTAGTTAATGCCTGGATGAACGAAAGTGGTTAAAGTAGTACGATGGGGCCCAGGGCCACTCACGGTAGACCTTTCGGCCGTCCTAACCACTTTCAGACAACGGGACAAGAACGAGCGG
The DNA here is from genome assembly GCA_910589775.1 of Avena eriantha. Lineage (NCBI taxonomy): Eukaryota > Viridiplantae > Streptophyta > Magnoliopsida > Poales > Poaceae > Avena > Avena eriantha. Next base: position 37,320,955 of record OU342745.1, on the reverse strand, counting down.
CGTAATCGGCAGGCGAAGGGATCAACTACATACACAAATGAGTATGTATGCAAGCCACATACAACAGTCCTCAGAGCCATTCCATCTAAAAGAAATAGAAATATTGCAACGCCATACGGCAAGATCCAAATGTCCTAGATAGATATAATAATTTAGGATAGCTCCTCATACATCACACATCAGAGTATCAGGCGGACGCGGAAAACAAGATCCGAGTACGGATAAGAAGCAAATTGGCATAATATGCCCCATAAATAAACACATCCCGCCCACAGATCACACGGATCCCCGTTCCCAGAATCTCTACACCGAATGATCGTTGCCAACATCATCTGTCTCTTCCACCCAGTATCCATCTTGTGGGTACACCTGTTCATCTGAATCAAACAGTTTATCGTGTGAGACCCTAGGGGTACTCAGCAAGTCTTTATGCCACTAAAGGGGTCACAACCTGGGGTGACGCAATTGCAGCAAAAGATAACACCTAACAATTCTACAGATACTCGCTAACCATCCGCCTAACCAATGATAGACGGATGTCCGTGAATTAAGAACAAAAGTTATAACAGTATAATTAATAGATCCATCCTCCTCCTCGCTTACCAACGAGGAAGCGGACGAACAACCCCCATCATCCATTGGTAGTTTTATTAACCATTCCATGAGTATTGCACTATTTACTAGTCAAGTACTTAGTCAATTTAAAAGTGGTACTTTAGTTGTACTTGTCTATGATCGAGAAACTATGCTCCAAGTCGTCCATAACCACGGACACGGCTTACAGAAAGATTTACCCTGCAGGGGTGCACGAATAGCAACACACACTCGATCAACCACGGAAAAACCAAATCGAAACCCAACGAGGCATTCACGACAAAGCAATCACAGGATTCAGAAATATTTCAGGGGCCACCCCAATAAGCTACCCGCAACGAAGTTGGCCGGTTCTGAGACGGACCCAGGGTTTGCAACGACGGCTGTAAACGACTGGGAACCCGAAAATGTGACTGGGCTTGTCGATACCGCGAAAACGTGGCGCGATCCAAAACAATACAGGTGCTCCTCGCACAATCTTAAATAAAGCAGTAGTATGGCATAAGTACAGGATAGTAATAAAGCCCCAAACTAATTGTGGCCCCAAGAAATAAGAATGAATCAAGCTCTGGCTCAGGGGGGGTCCATAAGGCCTCCCGGATGTGGATAGTGCGAATAGTCAAGGAACAGGAATCAAGTACTCGGGGTCCTACGGGACACAAGTGAGCAGGAAAAACCAAATAGCAGATATTGCTCACCGGTGCCTCTTTCATTAGTTATACCATTACTACTCAGATTAAGTTGCTTAGGTACCACGTTATTCATCAGACACTCACATACCCTACACATGCTTTTCTACGACTCGCATGGCTCAAACAACTCCTGTAGTAATGGCTCATGGGATGGAGGAACAAGCTTCGGTGGGGTTTAAAAGTAAAGGCTATGCAGTACTTGGGATTCAATTTGATGCAATCGCGACTCAATGATGCAAGAATAAGATAGAGGCAATAGGTACTGTATGTATGCAATTATGTGGTAGTGCTTGCCTAGCAGCTCAGTTGAAGCGAGAGATGGATCTGGGTAGTACTCCTGGGATTCCTGGTAATTCTCCTGCTGGGCGTCTATTCGAAGAAGAACCAAACAAACAAGGGCCAACATAAATAAAGTGCACAAGCATATGAATTAAAATGCGACAAGCAAACAAGCATGCCATGATGAATGATGCACAATTTGCATGGCATTAAAGTAGCATGGCAAAGGTGAGGTGTGGATACAAGAAATAAAGCATTTTATTATTTATTTAACCAAGTTTTATTGTCATAAACAGTTCAGATTTCTAATAATAACATGATGCATGCTTCAATTCAGAACAAGGACTCCATAGATAGAATGGGCTCGTCACGCTGATCGATTTAGACATATTATTTGCCCAAATTGGAGTTATAGAATTAAAGTTATTAATTAATTAAGGAAAAGGGCATTTTATTGTAATTTTAATCATCTCGAAATTTTAAAGTGCTCAAACAATATTTTGAATGTCATATTTGAATTCCTCACATTTTTCTGATTCCAAAACATATATTACTTGTATTATTTGGATTTATATTTGAAAAGTTATTTAAATCTGAATTGAATTTGAATTTAAAATCAATTTTTGAAAAGGTTTAATTTAAACAGACATCAGGCAAACTTTTCTTACTCAGCCCATCCCAGCCATAGCCACTGACGAGTGGAACCAAACGGACTGGGGCCACGCGTGCAGTAAATCTGGGGGGTTTTCGGCAAGATCGCCAGGGCGGCTGACTAGTGGGCCAGGAGGTACCGCGAGTTGAGACGAAAATAAAAAGAGGGGGCTTAATGTAATATGACCACGGCCCGGTACTGTTCTTCGTGTTCTTCGGTCTGAGAGGAAATCAGCGCGCAGCGCCGAGCGGGAATCAAACCCGGGTCGCGGGCGTCCGCGCTGAGGGGGCTAGCCAGTGCGGCGGGACAAGGGGAGTTGACAGGGAGGTAGGCGCGGCCTAGTTAAGGTGTGACGCGGGGCAGAAAGCTTGCAGACAACGGCGAGCGGCGATGCGCTGAGACCGTTCGACGGAAAGAGCGGCGGCGCTAGACAACGACAGCGAGGCGGAGCATGTCAGGGAGATAGAGGGGCTCACCGCGGGTGGGCTGGTGTGGTCGGATCGGGAGGGGAGGCTCCGGAGCGACGCGGACGCAGGCGCTCTGGCGATCTAGGGTTTCGGAGAGCGGCGAGGATCTGGCGGTGCTGGGGGCTCCCTTCTTCGCGTTGGCATGGACAGGGTGATGAAGTGGGCCGTCCTTGCTCTTCTCGGCCTCTTCCACGACGAGCACGCCGGCTAGAACGAAGAGGAGCAGAGGTAGACGGCGGCGACCGGCGGCAGGAGCTGGGCGTCGGGGAGGAAGAAGGGGAAGAAGAGGGCCGGCTCGGGGCGGATCTCGCGATGCAGGAGAGCCGTGAGGAGGAGGGTAAAGCGAGAGGGAGGGAGAGGAGAGGCTGGTGGGCATGGGCATGTAAAAGTGGCCTCCGCCTTTTCCTTCTTCTCCTCGAGCACGTGGGCGAGCTGGGGCTCGTCCTGGGGCAGGATAGCGGCAGAGGGGAGGGGCCGCAAGTGGGGCCGAGGACGAGAGAAGGCAGGTGGGGCTGGCTCGGCCGGTAGAGAAAGAAAGAGAGGAGAGGGGGTAGCTCCGGCTAGGGTAGATGGGGCTCGGGTTAGGGCTTAGCTAGGATTAGGGAGAGGAGTAGCTGGGGTGTGGGCCAGGGAGAGGGTGGCCAGGTGTGCATCAGCAGGTTAGAGAGAGAGGGGAGTAAGAGAGAGGTTGGAGGAGGTTTAGGGTTTAGTTAAGAAAATTAGGGTTTGAGGAGTGAGGTGGTATTAGGGTTTTGATTTAGAAATTTTTAGGGTTTTGAGAAAAGCTCAAAGATCAAGTCAAGATGGAGGTGTTGGAGTGTAGGGATTAAAGGAAAATGCATGATCATGACATGGCCAAGTGTGAAAATAGAAAAACACAACAATGTGGATGGATTCCCATATGATCATGCATGAAGGAAAGTAGTGATGTTGATGAGATCAAGGGAATAGTGGAAGGAATGGAGATGATCCACAAGATAAGATCCAACAACACAAAGTAAAAACCAATGAGATAAAAGATGGTGAAGAAGGTTGCATGGCCCATGCAAAAATAATAATGCCATGATTTATTTTGTGAAAACAATAATAATATGATGGCATTATTCTTATGCATTTCCCATAAGTGGAATAAAATCCAAGCAAAGGATAAGTAGGATTAGATCCACCCCACCACATGAGCTAGGGTAAAATCAAAAGAAAAGAATTGCAAGCTCATGGACTAGTAGGATGGTGGAATTATAAAGTGGTGGAAAAGAAAAGTGATGGAATTGAAATAAAAGATATGCCCCCAAATCAACTTGGGCATTTGAACAATATATCAATAACCAAATACAATATCAAGAGGCAAATACAATTAATAATGCATATGAGAGAAAAACCAAAAGAAAGAGGGTTTTTATATGATGCTCAAATGCAAGGTGGCATGATGACATGAGCATGATATAATTATGATGCAACAATAATATATATGAAGTAGCCAATATCTTACTAGGACAAGTAGCATTACAATTGTTAGACAATTGGGATGCTACACAGGAGAACAATTTCTGCTCTTGAAGCATATTGCCTCTACATGCTCCTTTGGATACCCAACGTCTATCTTTATCACCTTGTCATGAGATGATGGTTGATACAGTCAAAGCACCCTCCGGTAACAGTGATTGATATGATATCACGATCTAAGGATTAGGACAATCTGTTTTTGACAATTGCAACATGAACAAAGTGACATGATCGTGTTGCAACAATCATTGGTGGGAAATGTCCATCACATCATTCCAGATGATATGACTTCATTGTCATGACTTTTGTTTAGCCCATGATCAGGAAACCTTGATCATCGTCTAACTAATGAACTAGTTGAATAGAGGCTATTAGGGACCTAGTTTGTTTGTATACCTCACATGTATCAATGTTTCCGCTTTATACAGTTATAGCATGATATAAAACTGTTATGAACTAAGGAGATATGAGAATAATACCCTTTTATTATTTGCCTCTAGGGCATATCTCCTTCAGTCTCCCACTTGCACTAGAGTACAAATAATCCAATTGCATTGCTACTAACCATAAACCATATCTCATATGCATTTATTGATCATGCTTGCTCATGGTGGACTTCCTATCCTAAATCTGTTTCACCAGATTCATAAGGTCCTATTTTGCAAATCATTAATGTCAACTGTTTCACATTCACGTCATTATCATATAATGTGTTTTAGCATTTTGGTGATAAAGTGAGACTTTTATTTTCTAGCTTATACAATGACGATTTATCAGTCAATAGAACTTTCAAGATGTCATGTATAACTATAAAACACAGTTAGTCGAAAGTCGAACTTTCTCTAGACCAAAATTATACTTGCTAACACTAAAGTATTCTAATACTTTTGTATCTATGTAAATTTTAATCAAAGTGCAATACTTTCACTTTGATGTCCAGCCACGCTTTCACTGCGTTCAAACTTAACTTTGATTCAGTAATTCAGAAATCACTCTAAAATCTGTGTTCTTTACAACTAAGAACATGGGTCACATTGTGCCAAGTATAAACAACGTGGGTTTTACCTTGGAAAACTATGGCCAAGGCATAGTCGATGCAGTGCATCCCTTTTCCCTGTTTTAACCATTGTTGTAAACACCGAGCCATCACTCAATACTTCTCCTAATCATTCAAGTAAGAACCAGTTCTTTCTTGAATCCATATTGAACTCTTTTCAGAATCTTAACTAGGTCCTTCTAAACACTTTCAGAATTCCCAAAGTATTTTGACTTATAATGTTCATGAAACATCCTAATCTAATTACATAGATCCACTATATTTAATTCAAGTTGAATTTAATCCATCTAATGATCTAATCATTCTTAATACCAAACAAATTGTTCACTAATATGTTGATTACATATTCAAGAACATTGGCACGCTCCCACTCAAATATTGCATCAATATTTGATATTCTAGGATGTAACTCATCTCCCACTCAAATATGTCGTCCACATATTCTATTAGGGAAACCTCTTAGCTCCCACTCAATTTGCAGACTTTTATCGATAATTCTAGCAAGTCCAAAATTCTTTGATCTTGCATCAAATCGAGAATTTTGGTAACAAGACTTCAGCAATTCCTGATTGATCAAAACCTACCCGTTGTAATAGTTACAACCTTTCTCTTCATACTCTTGAAGACTTTGCAGTTTTGAACAATCCTTTACCAATTTCCAAATTGGACTTATTTGTTGATTAAATCCAATAGACATTAAGCATTTGTCAAAACAACTTTGTGACAAAGTAAGATTTTATGTCTCCCTTTTAAGTTTCATTTCCATCGTTTCAACTATGAAATTTATTGGGAAGGATTAAGTAAATTCCATTACTTAATGAGATCAGGTAACTTTTACTTCATAATCTCAAATGTTACTTAATTTGGGATTTCATGACTTTGAGTTATTTCTTGTACTAAGGTCCATCAAACTTTCTTTGCGGTTCATAGGTATGTCTTATTCCAATAATAGGACAAGTGAATCAAGAATGGAATTCTGTAACTGGCAGAACAAGTTCTTGAATCCTACTTTCACCAAGTATTAGCTGAAACACTTTATGACCATATCATTCTAGTTTCCCTCTGTTTGTAAAATTTGTTTCCAGAACATATTCTATTTACATTCTTGACAATTCAGAGGTAAGGTGAAAACCTTTTTCTTATACTTTTTCCTTTCTACTAACACTTCTATAAGAACCATTTCTCAGAAGAAGTACCTCGCTGAGACAATACAAACTTTGTCTTCTTCGAGCATTAGTTTGAAATTTGTGTTCATAGTCTTACTAAGAACGTACCATAAAGACTTATTATTCGCAACGATCTCGAACTATCGAGGTCTCAAGAAGCTCGAGCTTGCCATATCTCATATGGTGTTGTTTCTGCGAATCATTAGATGTTCCTAATACTTTTGAATGTTTACTAATTCAATCTCTAACTCTAATTCCTAACGTTAAACCATTTGAATATGATTTGGACCACATGTATCTTATATACTATGATTATGATGTTTTAGACATATCAATACTATTTGATTAGTCCAATCACCATAATTTGTGAAACCATTTTTCCCAAGTCCCTTATATGCCAATTTACTATTATCTTGAATTCGAAATCACGGATCAAATCGCAAAGACTTTGGAATTCTCGTTAATCTTATATCCATTTCATTTTGAAATCCTTTGAGCAATTCAAATAGTTTCAACCTTGTATTTCATCAAGTAAATACTCATATTTACTTAAACTCGCCAAATAATGATTTCCACTATCTATTGAAAGTACAATACATCATATGTATAAAATTCAACACTTCTTTGCATATCACTATTTTACCAGAATGTGGAGTTTTAGTCATTATGCCCGACGAGGCATGGTTTTGCAAAGTCTCTAGATTAAATATCTAAGACCCCGATCTTCATTAACATGAAAAACATGTAGTAACCATAATGACTTAAACAGTAGTGTTATTCATTATTTGAATTTGAATATCTTTTGGCAATTCTCATAAACGTATTTTTATCATACTGATAAAGACTAGAATAACATGTTCATAATCCCAATGTGAAATATAAAAGGGATCATTCATAAAAATAGAATAACTGAATTGTTTCTTATTAATATGAATAACCATCTCGTAACAAGCAAGATACACTAGTAAGTTTCACAAACTTGATTACAAATCTTTTATTCAGATCTTCTAATACTAATGATAAACTTCGAGGGAAGGAGTGTTGTCAGCCATCAACTAGCTTCCTTGCCGTCATCACGCCATCAACGCTTCGTTCCATTCTATAACTCTCACGTAGAGGGTCATGGTTTCCATAAAACAAGATTAAGTATCCAATACTTGAAACCTGCACAAGCGTTTCATGCAAACATTCATTACTTGTATATCACATATACACTTTCTGTTGATGATGATCCCATCTTTTGGGTTCGACCTTGGCAAAGGTATCACGGCGATCACGAAGAGTCGTATCTTCTCTACCTTCGTATTCATCAAGGAAATCTTCCAGGGTTCACAAAGGACATAGAGGAGATGGTTTTCTATGAGGATCCTACTTAGGCATTGGTATCAGTCGATGAAATACGACCCATCTAACTTAAGTTTCTCCCCATTCATTAATGGACTACATATGTTCTAAACGATGGGGATGGCCATAATCTACAAGATATTTGCAAAAAGGACATAGACTAAGTTCATAATATGGAATTTGAATCAACTCCCACTTAAACTATCATCCCTAAAGACAGTTTTAGTGATTACACGATCCTTTTTCTTCACATCATCCCTGATCGTCACGACCTTTGATGCGGGTGCTAGGGTGGACCATACCCGTCGATCTCATCATCCATGTGACTCTTGCTTGATCTTTCGATCGCTGTGTTCTGAGGCCATATCTGCATATGCTAGGCTCGCCAACTCAACCTTAATGTATTCGATGTGCAACATCACTTATACCCACCATATGTGAACGCAGATATGTCTGACACCCGATCGTCATGGCCTTCCTCATAACGGAGAACTTTATTGGTGGTGCACACTAAGGGAGAACACTTTCATTGGTATTTAATAAGGGATCATCCTATTTAAAATGCTACCGTTGTGTATCTAATACCAGCACTCAAACAAGATGCAAACAAAGATTAAATCATATCTAATCATATCTGACGTGACATGGTTGTCTTCTCGCTCCATGATCTCCATCAGGTGCTCCGTCTTGGCGCCAAGTCCATAACACCATCAGTCTTATCATTCATCATCCCTAAAAGAGCATGTATGCCCCCATGTGTGGTTTTGGTAATTAATGACAATCCCTATGGACTAATGTGTAAATTTAGTTTCACCTGTAGGTTTGTCCATTGGCATCGCTTGGACCATGTGTTGGTTTCAAGGATGAAAATGAAGAAGCATTGTCCAAGGTCTTTGTGCCTACTGGGATCAAGTATGTCTTGAAGAAGAAGAATAAGAAGAAGAAGATGGAGTTCCTCATGGCTTTCTTCAAGACATCATCATCAATAATTGATGTGCAAGCTCATGGTGCGCCATCTCTAGAAGATCTCATGCTTGGAGCTTGCCATCCTTGGTGTTCATGTGTGATGAAGACAAGGTCAAAGAAGAGGTTTCCTCATAGAGTATGGGGAGCCATTCGCAAGTCTTCATCAAGCAAGATCAAGCAAGAAAGAAGATCTCATGCTTGGAGCTTTCCATCCTCGGCGTTCATGGGTAATGATGACAAGGTCAAAGAAGAGGTTTCCTCATAGAGTATGGGGGAGCCATTCACAAGTCTTCATCAAGCAAGAGCAAGTAAGAGAGGTGTTCCATCTTGAAGGTGACAAGTTCGTCTACATCAAGCTCAAGTGGGATGCTCAAGGCAAAGGTATGATCTTGATAGGGTTTCTATTTTACCGGTCTCTTGTAGTGTTGGGAGACCGGGTTTAGGATAGATAGCCGTACTATCAAGAGGAGCTCTCGAGTGGGTGACTCATTCATATCTTTCAGAGAGATCTAAAACCTTTGCATACATAGCATCATCTTTATTGGTTGTTGTTTGGTTATTGTCCATGTGAGGATCTAGAGCTTGTGGTTATCCTCATAACAAGCTCTAATTCATCAAAAACGGATTTCCCTGATATATCTTATTGCGGTTTTGTTTATGCAGGTTTTCAGGCTCTACACCTTGGGAGATATCTCACATATATATTAATGGTATTTTCTCCCTTGGATTCTACTCGGCGTTATCTTTCCAACAAAATTAGTTTCATCTCGTTTGGAGTTCGGATGCAAAAGTTGTGGCAGTTCTGGTTCTGGAGTTTTTGCCTAGACGGTAGTTCCGGCGGGCCACCGGTAGTACCGCTAGGGCAGTTTGCCACCGGTAGTACCGGTGTAAATTCTGGCCCAACTTCTGGAAACCCTAATTTCCATTCAGTACCCTCTTTATCTCGGTGTGCGCTATTTGATGGAACTTGGATCGGATTTTCTGGTGGTAGTACCGTCCCCGCCGGAAGTTCTGGTGGTCGGCGGTAGTACCGGCCATGCTTGAGTTTTGGTTCTTTTCGCATCATGTTACTGACCGTTGGTTGGGTTGAACCGGTAGTACCGGCCACCCACCGGTACTACCGGCCGTGCACGAATCTGTGAGCAACGGGAAGATCGGGGAGCACTTTAAAAGGAGTTCCCCTTTCCCCTTCGGGTCCAACTTGCTCTTTCTTGGTTTTTTGGCTTTCTCTCTCCTCCATTGTTGACCTTGAAGAGCTTTCCCTCTCCCCTTCCCCCTTCTATGATTCTTGCATCTTTTTGAGGGATTTGAGAGAGGAGATCTAGATCTACAAGCCCCACCAAACCAAATCCCTTCTTTGTGAAGGAATCCTTGGGATCTAGATCTTGGAGAGTTTTGTGTTCTCCTCTTGTGTTCTTCCTCCCTTATTCCCCCAATAGCTTTTGTATCTTTGGTGGAATTTGAGAGTGAAGGACTTTCCTCTTGCATTTGGTGCATAGGTTTGAGTTCTCCTCGGAGATTCGGCGAGTTCAAGCCCTTGGGCTTGTTTCTCTTGGGTTGTTGGAACCCTAGACAGTTGTGTGGTTGGATTGTTGACCTTTTGTGGTCTTGTAGCCTTTTGTGGCCTTGTTGCCTTTTGTGGCATTGTTGTTGGGAGCCTCCAATTAAGTTGTGGAGATTGCTCCAACCTTGTACGGGTTCGGTGACCGCCCTTAAGTGTCCCATAGTGGAACGTGAGTAGGCCTTTGTGGCGAGCTCATGGGAGAATAGGGTGAGCCTTTTGTGGCGTTGGTAGATTGCGTGCCTTCACATCTCGGGGTGAGGCCTTGTGTGATGTTGGGTGAGCATTGAGCCACCACACCTTGAGGTGAGCCACTTGTAGCGTTCGAAGTACATTGCACCCCCGCACCTCTCCAACGGAGATGTGGCTTCTTTGGAAGTGAACTTTGGGAAACAAATCATCGTCTCCGCGTCCATCGGTTATCTCTCAACCGAGCCCTTTACTTATGCAATTTACATTGTGATAGCCATCGTGTTTGAAGTATTATATCTTGCTATCACCTTGTTGTTTATCTTGCTTAGCATAGGTTGTTGGTGCACTTAGTGAACCTAGTGAATATAGGTTTTGGCCTGATAAATTAAACATTAAGCCGCATTTATTAGAGCCTAAACCGTGATAATTTTAAAACGCCTATTCACCCCCCCCCCTCTAGGCGATGTCCATTTTCCTTTCAATCCCGATGATGACTACTACACGACTTAGCAATAGGAAAAGTAAACTACCTTACCATTTTACGACTTGCAACCATATCACATCACAGAGCCTTCCCTACAACATAAAGTTAGACGCATCTACTCTATCTATTGCAGATTTTACGTGGTTGTTAGGCTTTTCGTGACATAACTGTTTCTACCTACGAACTTCCAACCACAACATAGATACGATAGTTGTCGCTACTACACACCTTTCGGGGCCTTCCGTTGTAGATGTCATATCAACTACTGTGAGAGAGACAGATACCCGCTAGTCACTTATACGGTACACGCCGTATGTCAAGGGTGGAACCAGTCTCGCGTAGGATTACGCGTAAGGTCGGTCCAGGCCGCTTCATCTCATAGTACCGCGATATGAACAAATACACATGGGAAGGTAACAACTACGGTATCGATGCCCACACTTTGCATGTGTCTATCTGTACTAGCATACTAACCATAGATCTAGGCTCTGATACCACTGTAGGGTTTCCGCAGCAATAACAAAAAAAATACTACTCGGAACACCCTGAATGCCCAAGGACCTATCTAGAAGTAATGCTGTAACGGAGAAAGATAGTGGTAACGTAACATTGAAGACCGAGAGAGCATTACGCTCATGCAGGAACATGGATGATGTAGTCGTACCCGTCTGACCTCAAGGTCGTGAAACTCCTCGCATGTCGCCCCTTGTCCAGGTCCTTGTACGATGGCCCGGAAGCTTCAATATCCCCACCGAGTTATCACATGCATACGGTGCAATACGACGACTCCTGGACTCCTTGATCCCTGTTGGGGTTGCGGAAGTAGATCCCCTGGCAGAATCCCTGTAGCACAACGGCGGGCCACAGATGCGTTGACTTTGCGCGCACAATCTACTTGGGACCGCGCCACGCGAAGGCAACTGGAGAGAGGGGGAGTATTCCAACCAAAGGAAATACCCAATTTATTTTCTATTTAATTACACCCATAGGCACCTCCTTATATAGTCTAAGGGAGGGGTGCCCTCCCTCTTAGGTGCCCCATGTGGGACCAAAAGTAAAGGAAAAATGCCAGGAATTTCGTCCCATCCGGATGGGCCAAATCTGCATAGCGCAAATGTCAAACAGAAAAACAGAAAACAACCAAGGGAGACGCTGGTCAGGTGGGCCCTCGGCCGTGGCCCACCTCGCGCCCTCCATCTCACAGCGGTAGCGACGCCTAGAGGCCCAGGGTGGGCCTCGTTGTCCTGGTGGGCCAGCGCTGCTCGCGACCTGTTGGCCAGCGCCCGGGTGGGCTGCTGCCAACGCGGCCCGAGTGGGCCAGGTTCTACCCCCCGGCAGCCCGTCGCACGCGAGTGCCTCGGCGGTATTTCTCCGTCCCCATGCGGTGGCTAATATCCGCCGCCCATGTGAGCCTGAACTGCTTTTTTGTTTTCTACAGTATTTCTTTTAGATCAATTCACTCCAGGGATTTGACTTAATAAGAAAGTCACTTTTATAATTTTAATTTAAATATTATTTAGAATATCTTTACTATTAATTTCAAAAGCGTGGTGAATGCCTGGTGTCACACATGCAAAAATTACATATCAAATGCCACCGCCAACAGCAAACTAGACGCCCCTACTTTTTGGCTCATAACTATTCGACCGTATAACTAACAGGCTAACAAACTTTTATTATCCCAACAAACAATTCGAACCTCCTAGAAATACACCCTCGTCCACCTAACTAAAACAGATAAGAAACATGAAAAAAATTCTATGGGAGAGGGCCGCATAGCCTCTCTCGTGAGGCTCCTCCTGAGATTTTGTCACCCAATTCTCAATAGTCATCTCAAAGCAGCTGCCTAATCCGCTTGTTCACTTTGTATGTACAATCAGGATACATCTCGATACCTGTGTGTACCTTGTACAATATCCCTTTGTTATTGGGTAAAAATCACAGACACGGGACACGACCTCGCTGTCGTCGGTTTTCTTCTCTGTCGCGGGCTTGACAATTGACTTCCTCCTGACGAGGAGGATGATGATGCAGAAAACTGCAAACTATTAGTATCCTTTAGGCATCTCGTTAATGACAGCGCCGACGGCGAGTCGACGACCATCTTATAGTACGCCCACGGCGCCGCAGCCACCACATCCACCCACACCGGTGAAGAGATGGTCGCCGGAGCACGTGTCTTTTTTTTCACGGTCTCTATCCATTGGCACGCGCTTCTCGCGACCATGCCGGCATGGCCACCTTCCCGCACGTGGGGCTACTTGATCCGCTGATGTTGACGTTGGCATTTGTTCTCTATGTGTCCTTGACTGAAGAGGAGGCAATGAACAGTCGGCGGGGCCTGTCGCCGCCGCTTCTGGACCGACGAAAGAAACCTCAGAGGGGATTCAAGTTTGGGGAAACAAAAGAGAAAGGCACAACAAGCTTTTCTTTCTTGACTTGTTGTCACCGAGGACCGAGCACGGAGAGGTCGCTATGGCAACAGAGGTCAAAAGCGGGGCCCTCATGCCGCTACTTCAGGTGGCCGGCCACCGGCGTTTTTGTGTATTCCAGTGCGCAATACAAGCGGGTACGAGTACCTACAAAATACACGTACAAAGTGAACTAGGGGATTAGGCAGCTGCTTTGAGATGCGTATTAAAGGATTAGGTGGCAAAATCTCAGGAGGTGCCTCACGGGAGAAGCTATGCGGCCCTCTCCCATAGATTCAGAAGTAATCACACACATGTCTTGTTTTTGCAAAGATTTGGTAATCTGCTAAGCATATCAACTAAATTGCTCCTACATTCTTGGCTAGCATTGGTCACTTGTTGAATAACTTAGTTTTGTAACTGCATATTTTCTTCTGTTCGTCAGACTAGCGGTGCTAGGATTCAGTTTTGTTAGTTTCAATAGTTAGTCTTTTTGTTGTTTTCAGGTAAATTTTAGGTAGAAATTAGTTTGCTCAGGGCGTTATATGTGCGTCGCGAGCAGGTATTTAGGATCGTCGTGGATCATGCTCCGTAAACACGCTTTGTTTTCATCTCTACATATAAGGAGAAGAACGACAAGTAGTAGATGTATGCCGAAACCTCTCGTACCTCTCTTGATTTCTCTCTGAACTCGATATTATATAAGACTACATGAGGATGCATTGCGGTCTATCCAGAGCGAGTGATCTTCCCATTGAGATTGGGCTTCAGTGAGAGCATGCCAGGTTCCAGGACGACGACGCGGGGATGCCTATGGTCCGATGCTAAAATAGGTTGTGCACGTCAATAAGGTGTCCATCACGATGGTGTGATGCTTGTTTCCTTCCCGAATGTGAGTAGATAAAATATATAACTATGATATGCAATACTACTCTATTGAAGCTTGTTCGGACTCTAAATAAAATAAAATTGAACATGTGGTATATAAGGTGTATAATTGTGGCACTAATATTGTAGCCTATGGAAAGCTCCTAGTCTCTTTAAAAATAGTCGAATAAGATGTGACTCAAGATGATTAAATAAAACAAACTCAATGTCGATATGCTCAATGGTTCCAAATCATTTGTAATTAGGTCGCACTCTGTCACGCCGTCCTCTCCTCTACAAATTAAATTAAATTCTTGGCAGGGTGTTGTTTGCTGGAGTAATTATGGTTTTTATTTTTTTTCACCTGCATGTTCACATTACGCTAAAATAATTAAGAGGCCGCCGAGCATGGCCGAACTGAAGGTCTATAACCCTATTTTCTTTCGCTCAAATTATCCTAAAAGTTCTAAAAAACTCCCTCTCCTTGGGTTAAAAATATAAAACTCAATATTTTGATCTGTTTTCTCTTTTTGGAAAATCAGTTCATCAGATGTTTTTTGTAAACTAAAAGAACGAAACTTTCTAAATAAAAAATTTGAAAGAAGGCGATGGATCGGCCAGGCCAATCCGGCCACAACCTAGCCCAACAACACACCACTCACGCAAGTACGCCACCCTCAACTCATCGATCCACCGCCCCGCCGCCAGCGCCTCACACACCACGCACACGAGAATCTGCCATCACGGCTCCTCCAACCCCACCGCCGTTCCCCTCCCTTGTGGCATCCCGCTAAAACCACTACTAGAAAATCGTTGTGTTTTTGTGTTGCACATCAATATGACCGCATGCTCATGTCTTCATGCCACATTGCATTATAGCATCGTCATGTGATCATGCATTTGTTAGTCTAAAACTATTTTCTAAAAGCCTAGTTATGTTTTCTAAACATCCCCGTCTTTATTTTAAATAAAAACCTCGATCTTATCTGGATCTTTTATTCGTCTAAAAACTATTTATAAAAATATTTTAAAAGTTAAATAGATATAAATATTTTTAGTGGGGGAGGCAGCCGCCGACCAGGCCCAAAAGGCCCAGCCGACAGCCACCTACCACCCCACAAACAAAACCCCAACCAGCTAACCCTAACCCTCTACCTACCCCGGCCGCCTCTGCGCGTCTCCGCGAGCCGCCACCGTCGCCCGTTCCCTGGCCTCCTTCTCCCCGTCGTGTGACCCTGGCGCCGCCTGAGAGCTCGTCCCCGAGTCGCATCCGTCGCCATGGCCGCCGTCCTCCGCCTGTCGCTTGTCCCTGTCGCTGCGTCGTGCTCGTCCACGACCCCTGCTGTACGGCCTCCCAAGATCGACGACGACTCGACTGCCCCGCGCGTTTCAAGTGTTCGACGCTATGCCCATGTGTTTGGCTCAATAGGATGTACCGCGAGGATTTGGATTTGTGATGTGGTATGTTGCTGCAACGGTGACAGTCAAGTGAAGCTGGAGCCTGGCTATTGTGGGAGATTTGTGGTGATGTTTGAGACCAAGGCCTTCCGATGAACAAGTACGACAAGTTGGACCACGACCACCGGCGCCGAACCCAAGACCTTCTTCCTGCACCGATGCCCGAGGACCGGACGCCAAGTTCGTCGAGGACCCGGACGCCAAGGTCGCCGACACGGCACGCCAAGTTCTTCCTCTCGGACCTGAAGACGCCGAGACCTGGGACGCCAAGATCTCCGCCGTGAAACGACAAGACGACATGACCCGATGACCGCGGATGCGACAAGATCGTCTCTCGGACGCCAAGTCCTTCGGCCCCGGAAAACCGACGACCCGACCCTAGATCCGAAATCCGAACCCTGGCGCGCCAAGTTCTTCGACCCCGAGGACCGATCCATCGGAACGCCGCAACCGAACCCTGGAGCTATCTTCTTCCTCTCCGATCCCGCCAAGTTAGAACCTGATCCCCTTCGAACCCCAAGACCTTCGACCCTAGATGTGTGACCCCTTTCCGAGCCTCTATTTTATAAATGCTATATATATAAACTGTCGCATCTTAAATTGTTCATGCATGCATATCTGTCTGTGGTTTGGGGGCATTATGCCGATTCACCGCATGATTAAATATGGAGTCTATATGCGGGATATTGTTGTGTTATTCCAGACTCCATTTAAATTTGTGTAGCGAACCAATGCCATGTTTTGTCTTGCTAATCCAACATTTAAATTGCGGGGGTTCTACATAACTTGAACCGTCTAATTAATTGTCGGGACCCCGGTTCCGCTTTATATTGCCTAATTGCACTGCATTTGTGCCATGTCATGCATCATATCATAAGCATGCCGAATCTTTTGCCGTAGTATTAAATATTGCACCCGGTGTTTCTTCTAGTGTTTGCTTCTTCGCGGATTAGGCCGATGAGTGGATGCGAGTATCGACAAGTTCTCCGGATATGAACCTTCGGCAGTGTTTCCCAGGCGAGCATCTCCCCCTTTCTACCTATTTTTCTTTATAGTCTTTATTTCCTCCTATTGATCTATTGCTATCCGTGTTAGAATGCTTTAGTTTTTGTGCACCATTCATATTCCTTGCAGCCTCTATATCGCCATGGACACATCCTATTGCCTGTTGCTTGATAGATAGTCAGCCTTGCGAGTCGTAGTTGCTTGCTTATGTGCTGCTTCGCGTTGTTGTTGTTCCACCGTTGACGGCAAGTTGGCACATGATAAATGGTGGAGATGTTTAATGGTGAAGATGATCATGACTTTAAATACAACTATTAAATTGCTGGTATAACTAATGCAGAAGCATCGGTGGGCAATAGATGTTATTTGGTTTTTCCACGCTCACTTGTGTCCCGTAGGACCCCGAGTACTTGATACCTGTTCCTTGACTATTCGCACTATCCACATACGGGAGACTCTATGAATCCCCCTTAGCCAGAGCTTGATTCATTTCTTATTTCTTGGGGCCACAAACTAGTTTGGGGTTTTATTACTATCATGTACTTATGGCATGCTTTATTGCTTTATTTACGATTGTGCGTGGAGCATCTGTACTATTTTGGATCGCGGCACGATTTCGCGGTATCGACAAGCCCAGTCACACTTTCGGGTTCCCAGTCGTTTACAGCCGTTCTCGCAAACCCTGGGTCCGTTCCAGAGACGGCCAACTTCATTGCAGGTAGCTTAGTGGGGTGATCCCCTGAAATATTTTATGAATCATGTGATTGCTTTGTCATGAAAGCCTCATTGGGTTTTGATTTGGTTTTTCCGAGGTTGATCGTGTGTGTGTTGCTATTTGTGCACCCCTGCAGGGTAAATCTTTCTGAAAGCCATGTCCACGGTTATGGACGACTTGGAGCGTAGTATCTCGATCATAGACAAGCATAACTAAAGTAGTGCTATAAACTTGACTTAATATATGACTAGTAATCAGATTCAACTATCACGGAATGGATATTAAAATGCCAACAACTGGTGGATCTGGGGTTGTTTTGTGACATGTTGTACCTGCCTAGTAAGTATTGCAACTACAATGGAATATGATAAAAGTGCCAACAATTGTTGGGTTTTGGGATTCCTTAGGACAATTATATCTGACTAGTAAATGTTTCAACTACAACGGAATGGTGATTAAAACTATCCACTACTTATGCTATCAGGATGACTCATGCTATCTATATCTGACTAGTAAATGTTTCAACTACAACGGAATGGTGATTAAAACTGTCCACTACTTATGCTATCAGGATGACTCATGCTATCTATATCTGACTAGTAAGTGTTTCAACTATAATCGAATGAATAAAATTGCCAACTGTGTGAGTTCCTTGGTTTTGACTTCCTCGTTTGGTATCGAGGGGGAGATACCAGGATGGGTATGATTGGTGTTAGTATCAGGTTGGATCCTAATAGGTCTTTCTTATCCCTCTCTAATAGCCGCAAGTTTTACTGAGTCTCTATAGGTTGTTTAATGCTGATGCGCTGCTGCTTCAGTCCACCATACCTATGTAGGCGAGAGACGCCGAATTCTAGCCTCGCCGTGTACTAGCCTCAGTACTGACGCTCCTCTTTTTCCTTTGCCCTTTGTCGGCGCCCCCTTTTTGTTTTAGCAGGTTTGCGATCGATGTCGTTAGCAAGGTTACCCTTCCGGCTTGGCCTGGGCAGGGATATGGACGCCATTGGTTATTCTTCAGGGCTCTTAGCCCCATTTGCATCTTGTCCGTACTCGGACGCTGTAGCGATTTCAAGGTGATTTGGATCTTTGTACTGTATATCGGTATTCTTTACTCATGGAGTCGTGTTGTATATATATCTGTTCTGTGGGTCCCATCGAGGACTGTTGTGTAATGGTATTACTTCGTTTTCCACCCGCATGAAAGTGCCTGGTGGGCGTCCTTGAATCGTTTCTATGCGGGTTTGGCGGAAAAGGGCTAAAACTTGCATAGGGCCGATTCGAGGGTGTTACAGAGTGGTATCAGAGCTCAGCAGTTGCGATACCCCACAAGTCCAGCCTATAGGATAACCTAGCTAACGGCCGAAGTAGAGTCTCAAACTATTTTGGAAAATCGGTTGGATAGATCTGATTAGGTCTATTTTTACTCCTTACCCCTCTGTTTTTCTCCTCTTACCTCTGCGTGTTTTGATTCTACTCTCTTATCTTTTCTTCGAGTCCATGATTTCCCGTGGTTGTGTTTCTATCTTACCTTCAGGGTTTCGCTTCCTCCCTTTATAACGGTGGTTCTACAATCATCAATCTGCTTCTCGGCTGTTGTACCTTCATCCAATCCTTTGTCCTTGAACTCTTTATCCGTATGTGCCCCTTGACAGATATCTGTATTGTTGAAAATCATATGAGAAGGATGAGCATTGGGGAAGTTGGAGTATACCTTGAGCATGTGTTGTTCATGCCAATGGAACCATCGCAAAACCTGATCATTGTGTCTTTTCGTACGATGTTTCTTTGTATCTTCCGGTGGTCCCCAATGCGACGACATCATCTACGCCAGACCCGATGAAGATCCTGCATCAGCCCTCTTGTTCCGAACACCTCTTGTGAAGTTCTTCAGTCTAAATCCCGAGAGTTGGTTGCACGATTCTGCGATTCATTTAAAAAAGGATGCTTTGAGTACGGGATGGACTGATCACCCTACCCGCCTCTCACTGTGCACTTTTGTACATCGAATCAGTGGATCAAACAATTTTACTCCATCCACGGAAGCTAGAGGTGGCTTTATTTGTTGCTACCTCTACCTTCGTCTTTGTTTCTCCAGAGTGTTCTCTCTACGGACGTGAGCAGCGACCCCTTGTTGGTGGTGTCGCCGAATTCAAGATGAAGCAAGAGTCATTGTTAGTGGTGTCACGAGGATCTACACGAAGCGAGAAGATTCAGATCGTCGACCTTCTTCCCGGTACCATGAGGCGGATCTCGAGGGCGAGATCCCTTGTTAGTGGTGTCGAATCGTGGCATCCCGCTAAAACCACTACTAGAAAATCGCTATGTTTTTGTGTTGCGCATCAACATGACCGCATGCTCATGTCTTCATGCCACATTGCATTTGAGCATCGTCATGTGATCATGCATTTGTTTGTCTAAAAATATTTTCTAAAAGCCTAGTTATGTTTTCTAAACATCCCCCGTCTTTATTTTAAATAAAAACCTCGATCTTATCTGGATCTTTTATTCATCTAAAAACTATTTATAAAAATATTTTAAAAGTTAAATAGATATAAATATTTTTAGTGGGGGAGGCAGCCGCCGGCCAGGCCCAAAATGCCCAGCCGACAGCCACCTACCACCCCACTAACAAAACACCAACCAGCTAACCCTAACCCTCTACCTACCCTGGCTGCCTCTGCGCATCTCCGCGAGCCACCACCGTCGCCCGTTCCCTGTCCTCCTTCTCCCCGTCGCGTGAACCTGGCGCCGCCTGAGAGCTCGTCCCCGAGTCGCATCCATCGCCATGGCCGCCATCCTCCGCCTATCGCTTGTCCCCATCGCTGCGTCGTGCTCGTCCACAACCCCTGCTGTACGGCCTCCCAAGATCGACGACGACTCGACTGCCCCGTGCGTTTAAAGTGTTCGACGCTATGCCCATGTGTTTGGCTCAACAGGATGTACCGCGAGGATTTGGATTTGTGATGTGGTATGTTGCTGCAACGGTGACGTTCAAGTGAAGCTGAAGCCTGGCTATTGTGGGAGATTTGTGATGATGTTTGAGACCAAGGCCTTCCGATGAACAAGTAAGACAAGTTGGACCACGACCACCGGAGCCGAACCAAAGACCTTCTTCCAAGCATCGATGCCCGAGGACCGGACGCCAAGTTCGCCGAGGACCCGGACACGAAGGTCGCCGACACGGCACGCCAAGTTCTTCCTCTCATACCCGAAGACACCGAGACCCGGGACGCCAAGATCTCCGCCGTGAAACGACAAGACCGACGACATGACCCGACGACCGCGGATGCGACAAGATCGTCTCTCGGACGCCAAGTCCTTCGGCCCCGGAAAACCGACGACCCGACTCAAGATCCAAAGACCGAACCCTGGCGCACCAAGTTCTTCGACCCCGAGGACCGATCCATCGGAACCCACAACCGAACCCTGGAGCTATCTTCTTCCTCTCCGATCCCGCCAAGTCAGAACCTGATCCCCGTCGAACCCCAAGACCTTCGACCCTAGATGTGTGACCCCTTTCCGAGCCTCTATTTTATAAATGCTATATATACACTATCGCATCTTAAATTGTTCATGTATGCATATCTGTCTGTAGTTTGGGGGCATTATGCCGATTCACCGCATGATTAAATATGGAGTCTATATGTGGGATATTGTTGTCTTATTCCGGACTCCATTTAAATTTGTGTAGTGAACCAATGCCATGTTTTGTCTTGCTAATCCAACATTTAAATTGCGGGGGTTCTAAATAACTTGAACCGTCTAATTAATTGTCGGAACCCCGGTTCCGCTTAATATTGCCTAATTGCACTGTATCTGTGCCATGTCATGCATCATATCATAAGCATGCCGGATCTTCTTCCGTAGTATTAAATATTGCACCCGGTGTTTCTTCTAGTGTTTGCTTCTTCACGGATTAGGCCGATGAGTAGATACGAGTATCGACAAGTTCTCCGGATATGAACCTTCGGTAGTGTTTCCCAGGCGAGCATCTCCCCCTTTCTACCTATTTTTCTTTATAGTCTCTATTTCCTCCTATTGATCTATTGCTATCCGTGTTACGATGCTTTAGTTTCCGTGCACCATTCATATTCCTTGCATCCTCTATATCGCCATGGACATATCCTATTGCCTATTGCTTGATAGATAGTTGGCCTTGCGAGTCGTAGTTGCTTGCTTATGTGCTGCTTCGCGTTGTTGTCATTCCACCGTTGACGGCAAATTGGCACATGATAAATGGTGGAGATGCTTAATGGTGAAGATGATCATGACTTTAAATACAACTATTAAATTGCTAGTATAACTAATGTAGAGGCATCGGTGGGCAATAGATCTTATTTGGTTTTTCCACGCTCACTTGTGTCCCATAGGACCTCGAGTACTTGATACATGTTCCTTGACTATTCGCACTATCCACATACGGGAGACTCTATGAATCCCCCTTAGCCAGAGCTTGATTCATTTCTTATTTCTTGGGACCACAAACTATTGGGGTTTTATTACTATCCAGTACTTATGCCATGCTTTACTGCTTTATTTACGATTGTGCGTGGAGCACTTGCACTGTTTTGGATCGCGGCACGATTTCGTGGTATCGACAAGCCCAGTCACACTTTCGGGTTCCTAGTCATTTACAGCCATTCTCGCAAACCCTGGGTCCGTTCCGGAGCCGGCCAACTTCGTTGCGGGTAGCTTAGTGGGGTGGCCCCCTGAAATATTTTATGAATCCTGTGATTGCTTTGTCGTGAAAGCCTCGTTGGGTTTTGATTTGGTTTTTCCGAGGTTGATCGTGTGTGTGTTGCTATTTGTGCACCCCTGCAGGGTAAATCTTTCTGAAAGCCATGTCCGCGGTTATGGACGACTTGGAGCATAGTATCTCGATCATAGACAAGCATAACTAAAGTAGTGCTATAAACTTGACTTAATATATGACTAGTAATCAGATTCAACTATCACGGAGTGGATATTAAAATGCCAACAACTGGTGGATCTGGGGTTGTTTTGTGACATGCTGTACCTGCCTAGTAAGTATTGCAACTACAATGGAATGTGATAAAAGTGCCAACAATTGCTGGGTTTTGGGATTCCTCAGGACAATTATATCTGACTAGTAAATGTTTCAACTACAACGGAATGGTGATTAAAACTGCCCACTACTTATGCTATCAGGATGACTCATGCTATCTATATCTAACTAGTATGTGCTTCAACTATAATCGAATGGATAAAATTGCCAACTGTGTGAGTTCCTTGGTTTTGACTTCCTCGTTTGGTATCGAGGGGGAGATACCAGGATGGGTATGATTGGTGTTAGTATTAGGGTGGATCCGAATAGGTCTTTCTTATCCCTCTCTAATAGCCGCCAGTTTTACTGAGTCTCTATAGGTTGTTTAGTGCTGCTACGCTGCCGCTTCAGTCCACCATACCTATGTAGGCGAGAGCCGGCGAATTCTAGCCTCGCCGTGTACTGGCCTCAGTACTGACGCTCCTCTTTTTCCTTTGCCCTTTGTCGGCACCCCCTTTTTGTTTTAGCAGGTTTGCAATCGACATCGTTAGCAGGGTTACCCTTCTGGCTTGGCCTGGGCAGGGTTATGAACGCCATTGGTTATTCTTCAGAGCTCTTAGCCCCATTTGCATCTTGTCCGTACTCGGACGCTGTAGCGATTTCAAGGTGATTTGGATCTTTGTACTGTATATTGGTATTCTTGACTCATGGAGTCGTGTTGTATATATATCTGTTCTGTGGGTCCCATCGAGGACTATTGTGTAATGGTATTACTTCATTTTCCACCCGCACGAAAGTGCCTGGTGGGCGTCCTTGAATCGTTTCGATGCAGGTTTGGCGGAAAAGGGCTAAAACTTGCATATGGCCGATTCGAGGGTGTTACATCCCTCACCAATCTCTCTCAGCTCCTCTCCATGGCTGACGCAAGCTCCAGCTCGAGGCCCCGTTTTAGCGCCGCTACCTTGTCCAGTCGTCCCATGCCATCGACGGAAGCCCGGGCTCGACCGCCTTGACCCGGATGTGGTCGCTCGACTCCGTATCCTCCACCCCATGCTCCAGACGGTTCTACCCGCCGTCGCCATGTCTCTAGCGCTGCAGTTGGGCTGCACGCCCCGGCTTCGTACGACCACACCAATGTCCACGAGCGTAGGGGCCACCAGCTCCCTCCGCCCGTTTTCCTCGCCTGCTCCTCTCGGTTAACCAAGACACGTCAACTGCGCGTATATGAATGTATCTATACAGTAAAATGCGTCGAATCTTGACAAACCTAAGTCAGTTATTTCTAGACTAAGGGAGTACTAAAAATAAAATCGAAGCTTCAACAAAGATCAAGGTGGTCGCAGCAAGGAGCACCCAACCTTAACTTTCTGACAAGGCTGGACAAACTCTTCTCTATTAATGAAAATGGCAAATCTTCCTTGTTTCAAAAAAAAGATTATGTGCTGCACAAAATACGTAAACAGAAAACACTGTCCAAAATGCCATATGCGATAAATTATCCAATGGAGTGAGATGCCATACAGATTTCAACTTTGTGGAGTTACACCGCCAGTGGTCGGAAACGTGTACGTATCTGTTTCGAGTGCAGGCCTGCTCATGGAAGGTACCGTGGGACATCAGTTGAGATGAAAAATTTGTATTCCATCCTGAAAAAGGAAAATAGGAGAGGATGAGAAAATTGAAAAATCAATATGAGGAAGGAAGCCGGCGCAACAATCTGTGGCGGTGGCAACGGTCTCATGATTTAGCCTACTATCATTGATTGTTGTGACCAGTCTGAATGTTTTAAGACCTGTGACTCTAGGTGCGATGGGATGAAGGTGAAATCGATGGGTGTGTTCTTTTGGAGATAGGCCGCAAGGGTCACAAAGGAGTGACACTTAAAGGTGAGGAGAAACCGAGCAGTACGAAACGTGGATGTGTTACTCGGAATGGAATGAGATTAACGGGATCCCAATCCTTTTCTAGCAGAAGTGGGATTCATCTTATTTTAGCGGAAGTGGGTTCTATGGTGCGTACTGCGTAGTAATATCGATGTTGGGCCAACCCAATTAGCTGGTAACATGCACAACACGTGAAAGAATGTATTCCCTCCGTCCAAAAATACAAGACGTTTTAGCTTTATGAAACAAATGTATCTAGACGACTCTTGTGTATAGATTTAGGGTGAACCTATACACTAAAAGACATCTCGATACATTCGTTTCACAAAGCTAAAATGTCTTATATTTCTGAACAGAAGGAGTAGTAAATAGACCAAGAGGGAAAAACAACAAATGTTAAACTGAACAGTTGCTCGTGGCTGCCAAAGCAAATAGGGTGACATGGCTGCACTCCATTGAAGATGACTGGCAATGTTCTTTAGACCAGTAAAAAATTGTGGCAGATGTATGTCTATTTCTCACAAGCTCAATACTCAGTATATATGCTGAAATAGAGTAAAACACGTACATGGTCTTCAAAACTATGAGATCAATTTGGTCTCTATAATTCGAAAATGTGGTTCTAGAGGTTTGCCAATGCCTCTAATACCATTTACTCTACTTGTTTTTCACCAAATAGTCCAATGTCGTTTTGCCTTAGGAATTTTGGCTGTACAATAGCAACTTCATTCAACATGGTCCTCCTGCCGGCCATAGGTTGATGCCTCCTTTGGATCGTACTCTTTTTTTTCCAAAATGAGCCCACCTCGTACTCTTGGCAGAGAATGTGATGCTACCTACGAATAAAGGCACATAGGAATCAAGATTTACACAAATAATAACATGACAACTCATCGATGTCACAAAATTGGTGAAAAAAAATAGCTCTAACTTCATAACAACAAGCCATGTGAGTAATTTATTTATTATTAACCATAGCAACGCACGGGTATTTGACTAGTATTAATTCATAATTAACATATAATAAATATATATTATAAATTACCATTTACCCGAAACACCTTTCGGCCTTTTTTGTTTCCTTCTTTCTCCGAACAACTTCGGATCTCTCCCGAACGATTTCGATTTCTCTCTCTTTCATGATTGCATCTAGCAGGACGATTTCCGAGCGTCGTATCACCCTTAAGCGTGTTTCCCTACGGTTCAGGAATGCTATAGACATGATCCATATTAATGATCAATAGAGGGACTGGGATGCCCATGTTGACCCCTATGCACTCCATGAATCTCCATCATGTCGAACCTGAAACGATATCCAATTCCCTTGTTTGCGATACAAGACTTGTCTGAGATTTGATCATCAGTATCACTATACCTTGTTCAATCTTGTTTCCAACAAGTACTATTTTACTCGTTTCTGTGAAATACCATCCTCGTAACCTAGTCATGTGTTGCGCAACATGGATGTAATTCACCGAGTGGGCCCAATTGTATCTTCCCTTCATAGAGGAGAAAAATTCCCGCTCTTGAAGCATATTGCCTCTACATGCTCCTTTGGATACCCAACGTGTATCTTTATAATCACCATGTCACGAGATGATGGTTGATACAGTCAAAGCACCCTTCGGTAACAGTGAGTGATATGATCTCACGGTCTAAGGATTAGGATAATCTGTTTCTGACAATTGCAACATGAACTAAGTGACATGATCGTGTTGCAACAATCATTGGTGGGAAATGTTCATCACATCATTCCAGATGATATGACTTCATTGTCAGTGACTTTTGTATAGCCCATGATCAGGAAACCTTGATCATCGTCTACCCAATGAACTAGTTGAATAGAGGCTACTAGGGACCTGGTTTGTTTGTATACAAACACCTGTATCAATGTTTCCGCTTGATACAGTTATAGCATGATATAAAACTATTATAAACTAATGAGATATGACAATAATACCCTTTTATTATTTGCCTCTAGGGCATATCTCATTCACCATCATCTTGGAGGACGCCCACTACAGGGGACACATCTCGGTACTAACTAATTTCAGTTCCTAAAGTAACATCCCTACAATTCCCTTTTCTAACCTCGCTAACTACCACTTACCTCCCTGCAATTCCCTGTCTCAGGATCACCCCAAGGATGCCGAGTATCTGAACAAGCTAGTCGCCAACTATAGGCAGATGGAGGCCATCTTCTTATTCGGCCTTGCCACTGGTAGGTTTGCCATGGGCTCTAGTGAGTCTCTTGGCGAACCAAGCCATGAATACATGTAGACCCAGGAATCCGAGACAGTGGTAATTGATGACAAGGACGAGACCAATGTCGCAGCTGGTTCTCCTGCTCTAGGCGTTGGTCATGGCGGCAGCATACATGTCTACGTTCATGTTGGCTTCGATCCTTCCAAGAAGAGAAAGAGGTTGCTGCTGGGAGAGGAGGACGTCATCGCCATCACGTGCATGACCGGGGCCGTGAAAGCGGTGGTGACCGCCATCACCACTGCTTCCCCTCCTGATGTGCACCTAGCCTTGTATGGCGCTGTCATGGGCGCCATAGGCTACAGCCTTGAGGCTCTGATGGTGGCGCTCATCCACCTCTTCAACAACAGGGCTATGGGTAATGGCTTTGTTCAGATGGCGGAGGACCACAGTGATCTCTAGCTTAGGACCTACTTGGCCAAGCACTACTACGTGTAGTGCTTTCTCCCTGGTCATGGAGATGGTGGCGGTGGTGCATGCATGATGAAGAAGTTGGTGGGCATATATTTTGAAGTAGCTAGGGACGTGATGAAAACTTATTTCAAGGCCTAATTATTATGAGGTGGTATGTACTAACCCCTCACATTATGAAAAACTTGTGGTGGTAGGATTGCACCCCTTTTGATGTGGTGGTAGGATGACATCATATAAGTTGGTGGTGATCGGTAGGTTCACACTAACTTGGTAGATTCGAACTGCTGATGCTTTTGCCCATATGATCATGCATGCTTAACTAGCTTGTGTTTAATGCCTTGTGTTTGTGAACTTAATATTCCTACTTTAGTCATGATCCTTATGTTGCATAGGTTGTTATGTCTCATAGAAATACAACTGGTACGTGGTGTACTATGACAAAAAGGCGGAAATCTACAAGACATGAGAGGAGTGCAGCCAACAAGGACGGGTTATCAGCATAACCTGCATAAGGGGTTTAAGACTCTAGAGCATACACAAATAGCCTACTCTGAGTTCTTAGCAGAGCGTCCATAAAAGGAACAACCATCACAAGATATAAACATCAATTTCACTCCACCGCCTACAACTCATCAAGTTCATCCGCATGAACAGTTTTCACCTATACGGAGTGAAAGTATGATAAAAAACATCATCATCGTCGGCCTGATCATGTTGTGTACTACCAGTTGTTTCAATTCATGTGATGGATTGTGTAAGCTCTTAAACCCTAACGACTAGTTGGTAAGCTCACCATTTATCATGCGAGATAACAATATCGGGCCGGACACCGGCTCCCAAACGTGCATATTTGCACCAGCCGAGCCTATTCTGGAAAACCAAACAAAGTGTAACATGAGCTCTTCTGGTGGGAAAATGAAAATGCGGACAACCAAATAAACCGTACATCCAGGACCGAGACCAATCTTCTCACATGCAGCATCCGCTGGACCAACTAGGGAAAACGTGAAAATACGGTCCGAGCAAACCAAACATGCCCTTTGTGCAGTAACGTTATTGCATGGAGGGACCATCCGACTAGTTGAGAAAAGGGAGAGCGGCAAGCGGCATTATTTGCTCCCAGTTCGTGGCAACATTTTTACACTTGCCACATCGTAACTCAGAGAGGAAATGCGAAGGAATTACCACCCTTGGGTTTTGACAAGTACAGTACAGTACTCTTGCTCGTCATCGTCGCCTCTCTGCTGGTGCTGAGAGAGAGAGGCAGATGAAACGAAATGTCTCAATGAGTTTTCTCCGCAAAAGTTAAAAGAACAAATATCATGAGTTAGTTGTTGCGTCAGTGTTATACTACAAGCCGCCGGTGCAAATTTGCTTTTCAAACACAGAACTAGGTGTATTCCTGTTCTTCACTAGTAGAAAACAGACCTTTGGTCCAGGGGTATTAGCCCCGGTTTTGCTACAAACCGGGACTAATGCCCCGGTCCAATGGCTAGAACTGGCCCTAGGGGGTGGCAGGCACTAGCCCCGGTTCGAACGGGACCTTTAGCCTCGGGTCGTGTAGCAAACCGGGGCTAAAGGGTTTCAGGCAAGCCGGGTCGGGCGCCAGACCCTTTAGTCCTGGTTTATTATACGACCCGGGGCTAAACCTTTAGCCCCGGTTCTAGACATGAACCGGGGCTAAAGGTCTGGCTATATCTTCTTCCCCTGCCTGAGCAACCATTCAAGCTGGCTCTCCTCTCTCTCTCTCTCTCTTTCTTGCTTAAAGCTCAAGTTCATGCCCTTTTTTTCCTCAAGATTTGTCTATATTTTGTGGTGCCCCGTCTATCCAAAGGTTCTAAAAGGTGAGCAACTTCATCCTTTGAACTCTCATTGCTATATTAGCTCATTTCATGATCTATCTTATAGATGGATTTGTGGATTTAGTTTGGTAGTAATTTTTGCAACGATAGCATGAGATCGATGTTTAGATTCTATCTATCTTGTATTAATGTAAGGAACTCTAAGTTAAATATCACAATATGTGGATTCTATCTATATGTATCTTGTTTTGGCACATAGTCTCGAAATTTGATTTTAGAAGCACACACATGCGCGAGTTCATCATTCTAACTAGCTAGCTGGGCAAAATATCCTTCTTCGTCTACCTGCGTTCAACAAACTGAAAAAATTGTAACAAAGATAGGGTTAATTCATAAAAGCTTGATAAGAAGACATCACAGTACATCTTCGAGAAGCTCCTCTATGGCGAGCTCCTTGAAGATGTCTGAGGATATAGGATCCTAAGACATCTTCGAGAGAAGCTCCGCCGTAGTGGTGTCCCTCTGGCACCATCTTGGAGTTAATAACTTCTCTAGCTATAGATTAATCCGGTGGGTAACTAAACCAATTCACATATTAGGGAGTACCTCTATGGCGAGCTCCTCGAAGATGTCTGAGGACGGGATCCTAAGACATCTTTGAGAAGCTCTGTCGTAGTGGTGTCCCTCCTCTCGCACACCATCTTTCAGTTTATATCTTCTCTAGATAAATCAGTATGCTGGTGGAGCTAACTAATTTCACATATTAGAGAGTGCCTCTACGGCGAGATCCTCGAAGATGTCTGAGGACGAGGTCCTAAGACATCTTCGAGAAGCTCTGCCATAGTGGTGTCCCTGGTCTCGCACACCATCTTGCAGTTCTTCACAAGAATGCATACCTATTTATCGATTAAGCAGCACAACATAGTGTCGGGCACTAATGACATAATGTCGACACACTCACCCTGGCATAGTGCTGCCACCCACCCAAAATAGTGTCGTCATTTAATTTACTGGCTTAGTGCTGCCCACTGAGGACATAGTGTCAACATGTTGTCTCCACATCCACATTTAGTCCCGGTTGGTGCCTCCAACCGGGACTAAAGGTTCATCATATCTTTAGTCCCGGTTGCTGGTTTTAATTTTGTTTTTTAGATTAGTACTAATTAATTATGATTATGCTGCCATCCACCCAAAATAGTAGAGTCATTTAATTTACTGGCTTAGTGCTGCCCACTGAGGACATAGTGTCGACATGTTGTCTCCACATCCACATTTAGTCCCGATTGGTGCCTCCAACCGGGACTAAAGGTTCATCATATCTTTAGTCCCGGTTGCTGGTTTTAATTTTGTTTTTTAGATTATTACTAATTAATTATGATTATGCTGCCACCCACCCAAAATAGTGTCGTCATTTAATTTACTAGCTTAGTGCTACCCACTGAGGACATAGTGTCGACATGTTTTCTCCACATCCACATTTAGTCCTGGTTGGTGCCTCCAACCGAGACTAAAGGTTCATCATAGCTTTAGTCCCGGTTGCTGGCTTCAATTTTGTTTTTTTAGATTAGTATTAATTAATTATGATTATGTTTGATGTACTTAATTAATTATATAATGAATATGAGCCGGCAATGGATGTACGCTGACCGACTCTCTAACGAGTTCATTAAAGGCGTGCATTCTTTTCTTCTTGTGGCTGAGGCAAACAAGCGGAATGGTTTTATGTCTTGTCCATGTGGTGTCTGTCGGAATCATAAGGAATACTCTTCCTCAAGAGTCCTTCACAGCCACCTATTTCGGTCCGGTTTCATGACCGGCTATAATTGTTGGACCAAGCATGTCGGGGGGATGATCCCAGATACCCCAACCGGACAAGAAATAGGACAGTCGGATAGTGTCCGGCTGGCCAGATGCAGCCGGACAAAGCAAGTCAGGCCGGCTACCGCACGGTAGCCGGATCGACAAGAGGCAGCCGGTTATGGCGACGTAGACGGAACCAATCAAGAAGACATGACGACGTGTGTATCAGTGCCCGATACGCCCTGTATGACGACAAGACCGGCCACTACTCGGCCATACCGAAGACTTTGCGAGGATGACGCAGGAACAGTGGCCCGATGCTGACGACAGCTCGCACGGCGTCCACTGTGCCTACGACAGCCATACTGCTCATAATCCGATGGGACATGTCGTACCGGATACTATAGATGACCAGCCGGCTGGGACCCGCCTGTGAGGCCTGCCAGTCGGACTGGCCAGGGAGACCGTTGCCTCTCTGCCTATATAAGTGATGGGTTCGTAGCATGGAAAACAAAAAATTTCTACCGCAAGAACGAACAAAACACAGATCTAATCTAGATAAAAGCCAAGATCTAATCTATTAGACATGTGCAACGAGATAGATCTGTACTAACCGTTGTAGATCCGAAAGCGTTACGAGATTCGGATCTCATGGTTGATGTAGTCGATCACTTGCTGATCTCAAGATCGAGTGGACGATCCTTCCGGCGCCGCGTTCCAGCAGCGCTTCCGCAGTCGGTCACACGTGCGGAGTCGAAGCAGACCTTCCTCTCCCCGTTCCAGCGAGCAGCGGAGGTAGTAGATCTTCTCCACGGAATCCCAGCAGCATGACGGCGTGGTGGTGGTGGTGGAGTAGAGAATTCTGCAGGGCTTCACCTAAGCCTGAGCAGAAGAAAGGAGGAGGAGAGAGGCGGCTAGGGTTTGGAGTAGTGGAGGGGGAGCCAGGGGTGGCGCCTCCACCCCTCTATTTAAAGGACGGAGGCGCCATGGGAGGGGGAGTCCTAGTAGGACTCCCCTCCCTTCCTTGGCCGGCGGATTGGGAAGGGGAGAGGAGTCCTCCTCCCCCACGACTCCTTGTCTTGCCCCAAAAGGACTCCTTGATCCTTTCTTGGTTTTCAAGCAAACTCCAAGAAATCTTCCAGAACCTTCCGGAACATTCCGAAACATTCTAGAATCCTCATACAAATACTCCAGAACATTTCCTAACTTAGAAAATGATCCCCAATATATGAATCTTATTCTCCGGACAATGCCGGAGCTCCTCGTGATGTCCCGAATCCAATCCGAGACTCCGAACAACATTCGGTCTCCAACACACATTCCATATCTACTTAAAACAACTTCAAACCTTAAGTGTGTCACCCTACGGTTCATGAATATGCAGACATGACAGAGACACATCTCCTATCAATAACCATCAGCAGGACCTGGAGATCCATAATGGCTCCCACATACTCAACGATGACTTCGTGATCGATAGAACCATTAACATACAAAACCAATTCCCTTTGTCACGCGATACTCTACTTATCCGAGGTTTGATCGTCGGTATCTCCATACCTAGTTCTACCTCGTTACTGATAAGTACTCTTTACTCGTTCCATGTTATGTCATCCCTTGTGACCCAGTCACATGCTTGCAAGCTAATTAGATGACATTCCACCGAGAGGGCCCAGAGCATATCTATCCGTCATATGGATGGACAAATCCCAATCTTGGTCCATGCGCTTCAACACATACTTTCAGAATACCCAACGACACCTTTATGACCACCCAGTTACGAAGCGGTGTTTGATGCCATCAAAGTACCCATCCGGTGATGGTGATTAACATAACCTCATGGTCGAAGGATTAGGTTACTATGTATTTTAAAGCTTATAGCAAACGAACTTAATGACTTGATCTTATGCTATGCTTACTACGGGTGTGTGTCCATCACATCATTCTCCTAATGATATGATCTTGTTATTAACGACATCCAATGTCCATGATCAGGAAACCATGATCATCCATTAATCAACAAGCTAGTTTAACAAGAGGCTTACTAGGGACTCTTTTATGCTTACAAAACACACAAGTATTAATGTTTCCGGTTAATACAATTATAGCATGGGATGTAAACATTTATCATAAACATAAAGATATAATAATAACCACTTTATTATTGCCTCTTGGGCATATCTCCAACAGTCTCCCACTTGCACTAGAGTCAATAATCTAGTTAAAACTTGTGCATTCAACACCTATGGCTTTCTGGTGTTGTATAGACACTATTGCTAGTGGTAAACATAATCTTCGGATCTGACACTTCCAGGTCCGTGTGTATTTGCATGTCCTTGCGTCTCTACGCATTACTCATTCTCCAATGAGATGGCATTGTATAAATTTGGTCCTTTGGATTAAATTATGTTGATATTGTCATACAATGTATCTTCATAGTATTATCCCGCTATGAACCACACCTAGTTTGATAACAAACTACTTAACACAAATGCCCTCCTTTGCTGCTACTATAGTAGTTATATACTTAGCCTTTTGTTGTAGTATCCGTCACAATATCTCAACTTTGGAACTCATCCAAATCCATCATGGAACATCCTTTCCATTATATTGTGCCACCCATAGTCTAAATTGAGATAAATTTAATTTGTATCTCGTGACAAAACTAGTATCAATGTAACACTTTACAATGAACTACCTTTAACTATTTGTCACTTATACATGATATATTCTTAGTTCTTCCAAAGCTCATAAGAATATCTTTACTATTGTCCAATGATCATCTTATGAATCATTCTGGTATATGCTCATAACATTTAGAGCATAGGACATATCTGGATGTGTACATCTCAAAGAATGATTGATCAAAATATTCTTGTGATTTCACCAAGTGTCAAAACACTTGAATCTCGTGTCAACACACTTGAATCTTCATTTAGTCCTTTCCGTGCGTCAAGAACATTTCTTCTTGTTTCCATATTGAACTCATTCAACATCTTATCTATGTACATTTGGCAAAACCATATTAGCGCCTCAATCTATCCATATAGACATTGATGCCTAATTCTTGATTTATGCCTAAGTCTTTCATCGAAATGAAATTCTCAACATGTGTCAATAAAAGATACATTATTTCTAATCAACAATATGTCTTTCACATAATGTATTAGAAATATGTCTTAGAGCTCCCACTTAATTTCTTGCAAAATGCAAACATCTTCATCGTCTCTGAAGATTCCAACTCCGCGATGCTCACTTCAACCATTGAAGTTTTCCATACTCTTTTAGCATCCTTTGAATTAACAAAACCCTTTGGGTCGTGTCATGTACACGTCCTAGGTAACCATTCTATTAGAAGAACTTGTTTTGTTTGTTCAACTACCATATACCAAAATATATGTAGTGGTTGCTACATTAATCTGTCCAGACTAAATATCGCTATGAAAGATCAAATCTTATCATAGTCAACTCCTTGAACATTGTCATAAACTCTTTCCGACATGTCGACTCTTTCATAGATTTGAAACATCCATGTCTATTTCTTTATAGATCCAAACACGACCGATAGGCTTCACGCCTTTCTAGAGGGTCTTCTAAGTTCAGAAACTTGATTTCTCGTGTATGGATACTATCACGGATTCCATGACTTTTACTTTTTGAGCGCCGAAGGTAAACATTCCGAGATTCAACCCTTGTCTTTTACTTTTTGAGCGCCGAACTTTTTCTGAACTGTTGTTCTTTTTTGACTTACAGTGCTGGTGAAACAATCCATTTCTATGATTGAAGAGGCCGAGAACCTCAAGACCCTGGTGGTGGAGAACAAGGGACTTCGCCAAGAGCTGGATAAGCTCAAGGGGGATCATGAAACGAGCATAGCTCAAGTCCTAGAATCCTCCTCCATGGCCACTGAAGAGCGCGATCGCAAGATTGCCGCTCAAGATAAAGTTATCTCGGACCTCAAGAATGAGCTTGGCAGAGAGAAGGACATTTCCCAGGCGCTCCGGGCTGAACTGCAGAGTCTCCGGGAGGAGAAGGCCAAGATTGACGACGTCATTCTCGGTATGTTTCCCCTCTCTGACTTATCTTTTCTTCGACTTCTATCAATGTCAGTATTGTCTTAACTTGTTTTATGTATAGGTCCTCTGAACTTGACGGACTCTTCATCCTCTGAGCCCCACACCCACCGGCTTACCCAAGTCGGTGATCTTCTTCATGACTTCCGCCAGTCCCTTGAGGACATTGGCGAGTCTCTCAGGATTCCGGACATGCCAAGCATGTCGGATTTTCAGGTGCGAGACAAGGCCAAGGAGATGCCGCAGCTTGTTCGGGACTAGAACATGTCCTACGCGCGGACTGCTGCACAGAACGATCTCACCATGGTCATGAGCCATCATGGAAACATGGATATATGGCAAGTAACCAGAGGGTACTGCAAGGTAGACGAAGACGGCCAGGAGAAAGACCTTCAAGCCATCATGCACTCATGCGCCAGATATGGGTGCCACGTAGCTGATCTGACCAGCTACGAGATCCCCTTCTTCACCCGCGTAGCTACTCCGCCACCTCCTCCAGAAGAAGCCTAAGAAGTTTCCGACGATGAACGAACCACCTCGGATCCGGACATCTCAGAACGATATCAAGGCGGAGTAACCAGCGAGCCGGCAGCTGCTTCATCTCCTCCTGCATCATAGACCACAATTTTATGTATTATTCTGTGAAAGAACATGATGCATTTGTAAATATTAAGTACTATTGATTTTGCTAGTGCTAAGTTTTTTATCTATTCAGCACTTTTGTCTTAGATTTTTTTTTGTGCCTGAAATGTTTACATAAGCACTTGAAATTTTCCGTCTCTACTTATCGTTTATCTGGCTTTCCGCCTTGTCCCTTTCGTGAGCCGGCTAAACCTTCAGCCGGAAACTTTGTCGAGCAACGGAGCTCAATTGCTAAACCAGTTTAAACTCAGAAACAAAGTCGGCTTCCAGTACCAACAATTCACTACTCGGAAAATACCCGCATCCAGCAATCAGAAAAATAACCCAAGTAAAGACTAGAATTTTTAGAGTTATACCCGAAGGTAGCAGTTTTAAAATCGGAAATCTAAACCAGAACGAACATGAGCATAAAGTACTTTCAAGCATTCTGGGATTTTCGACTATGACATGATCATTAGGAAATAACATGGTAAAAACTTCTCAGGAAAACTTTGAGGCAACCAAAACTTTTATTTCTCACAGAACATGTACATATGTATGATTACAAAGAAGGATAAACTAAGAATAAAAGGGACATAGCTGAGCAATATTCCACGGTCTGTCTAACTCATCTGGATTTGTACTGCCTCCAGCTCTCTTTCTCTTCTTAGTAGCAGGTCTTTCTTTGACTGGCCTCATGTCAGTTAAGTAGTACGACCCATTGTGCAATACTCGACTAACTAAAAAGGTCCCTTCCCATACTGGGGAAAGTTTGTGCTTTCTTTGTTGCACAAGCCGGAGAACCAAATCACCTTCATTGAAAGATCTGTTTCGGACTCTCTGGCTATGATACTTGCGTAACTTCTGCTAATAGGCTGTAGATCTCATTTCAGCAACGACGCGAACTTCTTCGACTAAGTCGAGATCATTTTGTTGAGAAATTTTGGCATCCTCTTCAATATACGCAGCCACTCTAGGAGAAATATGAATTAAATCACTAGGAAGAACTGCTTCTGCGCCATAGACCAAGAAGAAAGGTGTGTATCATGTTGACCTGTTCGGAGTTGTTCGCAAACTCCAAATCACAGAGGGTAATTCCTCTGCCTAAGCCCCCGCAGCACGTCGTAGTGGTGCTTCGAGTCTTAGCTTCAGGCCTTGTAAGATTAAACCATTAGCTCTTTCGACTTGTCCGTTAGCCTGTGGATGTGCGACTGACGCAATGTCAAGCCGGATATTTTGCTCGTCACAGAATTCAGCCAATTCTCCCATAGAGAAGTTACTCCCGTTGTCCGTGATAATGCTATGCGGATAACCATACCGGATTATAACATCCTCGACAAATCTTTTGGCTGTTGCTCCATCACAACTAGTGATAGGTTTAGCCTCGATCCATTTGGTGAATTTATCCACCATCACTAAGAGGTGAGTAAATCCACTTGGAGCTCGTTTAAATGGTCCTACCATATCAAGCCCCTAGACCGTAAAGGGCCATGTTATAGGGATTGTTCGCAGCTGCTCAGCCGGAACATGAGCTTGCTTGGCGTACTTTTGGCAGCCTTTGCATGTCTTAACTAATCGTTCGGCATCTGCCTGAGCTGTAAGCCAGAAAAATCCATGTCGAAAAGCTTTTGCCACTAAAGATTTGGTTGCAGCGTGGTGACCACACTCGCCTTCGTGGATTTCCCTTAAGATTTCCACACCTTCTTCCGGAGATACACAGCGCTGAAAAACCCCAGAAACACTCCGTTTATGGAGCTCACCTTTAACAATAGTATAGGCTTTTGCTCGTCGGATAATCTGTCAACTCAGCACCTCGTCTTCGGGTAATTTGCCATCTACCAAATAATTCAGGCAGGGTTGAGTCCAGCTGGGAATTACAACCAGAACTGCTATCAAATGTGAGTCGGATTTGGTCGAATATTCCTCGTCTACTCCCTTTATTGCGGGAACTTTGAGGTGCTCTAAAAAAGCGCCATACGGGACCTCTTTCCGCGCAGAGCCTATACGGGATAGTGCATCTGCTTCCTCATTTTCTGCTCGAGGGATGTGTTGAACTTCAAACCCTTCGAACGATTTAGATAGATCATCCACGACAGCTTTATATGATGCCATGTGTTTATTTGCATTACAAATATCCGAGACTTGCTGAGCAACAAGATCCAAATCTCCGTAACACATCAAACGTCGGATGCCAATATCCTTAGCAATCTGGATTCCATGCAGCAGTGCTTCATACTCGGAAATGTTGTTTGTCACTGTGAAGTGGATCTGCAACACATATAAAAGTTTATCTCCTTGGGGTGATTTGAGCACCACGCCAGCCCCCGAGCCCCCTCGAGCCTTAGACCCATCGAAAAAGAGGGTCCAATATTCCGACTCCGGGAGGACCATGTTCTCCTTGGTCTCTGTCCAATCAGCGACAAAGTCAGCAAGGATCTGGGATTTGATTGCTGTCCGAGGTTTATACTCAATGTCGAAAGCTGAGAGCTCTATTCCCCATTTGGCGACGCGTCTAGTGGCGTCGCTATTGTTGATTATATCTCTCATGGGAGCTTTCCTCACCACGGTAATGGGATGCTCCTGAAAATAATGTCGTAGCTTACGAGATGCTAGAAAAACACCGTAAGCCAACTTTTGGTAATGCGGATACTGCTGTTTGGACTCTGTCAATACCTCGCTAACAAAGTACGTCCGACGCTGCACCAGGTGTTCCTGATTTTCCTCTGGTCTCTCAACCACCATGACGATACTGACAACCTTATTTGTCGCAGCAATGTAAAGCAACATCGGTTCCTGAGGTTCCGGTGCTGCAAGGATAGGAGCAGATGAGAGTACTCTTTTCAGATCTTGTAGTGCAGCTTCAGCTTCGCCAGTCCAGACAAAATCCTTGGTCTTCTTCAGGAGTTTGTATAATGGTGCGGCTCTTTCACCAAGCCGGCTTACAAATCGACTGACCGCGGCAATGCAACCAGTTAATCTTTGTACGTCCTTCAGGCGAGTTGGCCTGGAAATGTTGAGTATAGCCTTAATTTTGTCTCGGTTCACCTCTATGCCTCTTTGAGGCACGATGAAACCTAACAATTTTCCGGCTGGTATTCCAAAGAAGCATTTCTTTGGGTTAAGCATGATGTTGTATTTTCGTAGATTGGCGAACGTCTCCTCCAAGTCGGAAATCAACGTTTCCTTCTTTTTGGACATGACCGTGATATCATCCACGTATGCATGTACATTGCGTTCGAGTTGGTCATGGAGGCAACGCTGCATCGTGCGCTGGTACGTAGCTCCTGCGTTCTTCAGCCCAAAGGGCATCATAACAAAACAGAAGGTTCCGAAGGGGGTTATGAATAAAGTTTTGACTTTGTCGGATTCCTTCATCCAGATTTGGTGATAACCGGAATATGTGTCGAGAAAATAGAGGAGTTCCGAGCCTGCCATAGAATTGATAACTTGATCAATTCTAGGCAGAGCAAACGGATCTTTTGGACAAGCCTTGTTCAAGGCAGTATAATCAACACACATCCTTCAATCAGTGGTGTCCTTTTTAGGGACCATTATAGGGTTGGCTGACCAATCAGTATGGATGACCTCTTCTATGAATCTTGCTAACTCGAGCCGCGCTAGTTCCTTAGCTATTGCCTTACACTTTTCATCGCCAAACCGTCGTAAGGACTGTTTGATGGGTTTAGCATTCGGGTTTAAATTTAGAGAGTGCTCGGCAAGTTCCCTAGGTACTCCGGTCATGTCAGATGGCTGCCATGCGAAGATATCTTGATTTGCTTGGAGGAACTTGACGAGCGCGCTTTCCTATGCGCTACTTAGGCATGCACCTATCTGGGTCACCTTGGAGGGGTTATCATCCTTCAACGGCGTCTGCTTCGTCTCTTCTGATGCCTTGAACTCCGGATTTGGCTTTGTGACCTCCTTCTTTGTTGCGGGCATCTCGGACGGATCTATGCTCTTCTTGATCTCCTGGTACTCCTGGGCGTGCAGCACGGCTTCGGCAAAGGCGGCATCCATCCTCGCACTCTCGCGCCTTCTTCGGGTCTCCCCTAATGGTGATCACGCCGTTGGGACCTGGAATTTTCATCATATTGGAAATGTAACACGGACGAGCCATAAAAGCCCAGTAAGCCGGACGTCCGAATATAGCGTGATATGCGCTCTTGAACGGGACTACTTCGAAGGAAAGTGCCTCCGTCCGATAATTCTTTGGAGTTCCAAAAGTAACATCCAAAGTGATCTCTCCTAGGGAATTAGCCTGCCTTCCTGGGACAACTCCGTGAAAGATCACAGAGCTATGGTTCGGCTGTGTTTCCGAGATCTTCATCCGACGTAGCGTTTCGACATAGAGAATATTGATGCTGCTACCACCATCCATGAGGGTCTTGGAGAAACCATAACCGTCAATAAGTGGATTGATGATTAAGGCGTATTTTCCTTGCCTGTGTAGCTTAGGCGGATGGTCAGCGCGGTCAAATGTGATTGCCACCTCCGACCAGTCCAGATATTGAGGGACAGCCGGAACTGTTGCATTGAGCTCGTGGAGAACTGCTTTCTTGACCTTTGCTGGTTGAGATCCGAGGAAGGTGACGTAAGTGTCCTTCTTGGTGGGAAAAGTTTTCTTCCCTTCTGGCTTGGGATTTGAAGCATCAGCTTCCTCCATGTCGGAATCTTCCTTGGTCTCCTTGTCTTTTTCGGGATTTTTCTTTCCCTTCTTCTGCTTAGCTTTGTAGCCTGCGGTGTCATCTCTCTTGATGTCATCATTAAAACGACATTCAGCGTTGGTATGGGACGAGCCCCCATTGGCGTCTAAGTGATGCACACATGGGTTATTGGCAATGTCGGCCCAAGTGTAGGTTTTGCCTGGTTGTTGCTCTCCTCTACCTTGGACCCTTGATGTCCCATGGCCACGCCCGCGGCCTCCGCCACGTCCTTCTCGTCCTCCAGACCCGGAAACAGTAGTGACCACTGCTGTCTCCGCGTTGGGTTTTTCTTCCGAGGTATTTTTGTGCTTTTGAGCTTGTTTCTTTGGTTGTTTTGCCGACTGAGGCATAGCCAGGACATTGAGTAATCCCTCTGCATCGTCGTCAGCATCTGCATACTTGCTCACTGTTTCTATCATCTCTCCCAGATCAGTAACCTTGTCACACTTCAAGCGATGGCATAGTAAACCAATTGGGAGACCTGCGATGAAAGCTTCAATCGCGGTTTGATCATTTACTCCTTCACAGGAGTTCTTGGTGTGGATCCATCATTCGAGGTAATCCCGGCAAGTTTCTCCGGATTTCTGGGTGCAACGCTGTAGGTCTCCAACTGTACAGGGCCTCTGATACATGCCTTCGAAATTCCGAAAGAACGCACTTTTCAAATCATACCAGTTATGGATGGTGTTCGCCGGAAGTTCATTGAGCCATGATCGTGCCGTCTTCCGCAACATAAGTGGGAGATATCGGGTTGCGACCAGGCTGTTTCCGCCCTTAGCGATGCAGCAAGCTTGGAAGAAGTCCTGTAACCAGGTGTCTAGCCGAGCAATGCCGTCGTAGGCTTGGATATGTCTTGAGATAGCAAATCCTTCCGGGAATTTTGTAGCTCTGATGCATGGTCCGAAGCACTTTGGGCCCACGTACACGTCATCGTTTTCATAGCGTCGAGCCTCTATGTTGGAGTTGATCATGTGTCTTGCGTCAATCGGGGATAGAGATCGTCTCGAATGTTGGTTGTGGCTGCGGTGCCTTGGAGCCGGACTTCGGCTTCTGCCACCACCTCCTCCGCCATGTCGTCCTCCTTGGCCTCCCTGGGGGCCGTTGTGATAACTGCCTGCTGGATGGGGTGGGGCAGCTGAATTGTTTCCGGCTCATCGCCGGTCTCTGTCCGGAGTGTCATTATTCCGGTTCCGGGGAGGTTCTTGACTATGACGAGCCCCCTGCTGGCTTGGTCCAGCATAGTTTCCGTCGTTCTCACCATGGTGAGGCTTAGCCGGACGGCTCTCATGTCTAGGAGGTGGCATTCTCTGACAATCCTCCTCCCGACGTTTCTCCTTATCTTCTCCCTTTCGATCGTTGAATTCTCGTCGGGGAGGGTTCCTCGGATTCAGTGCAGCAATCGCATCTTTCTCGGCTGCTGGAGCGACATTGTTCCAGTTATGTGTAGCTCTGCGATGCTGTCCCGACGATCCGGTTCTTGAATAATTGTCTTCCTTGCGTTCGGGGTGATGGTACTGCACCCGAACGTAATGGGATCTTTCGTCAGCCCATGCCGGATCCGTGCGACATTGGTCAGAATTCGAAACCAGTTTTTGACTTCCGGACAGGGCGACCTTCTGCTGCTCTAGTTCCTTGTTGAGTAGCTTGATACCCAAACGGATCTCCTCTGGTCCTGGATTAGCCGATAGAATTTCTCGGGCTGCCACGGTATTCTGTACTTGGGTTGGGTATACCCAATCTCTGTTGCTGTCTTTCCGTGGCTTCCCCATCTCGTCCCCAAAAACGATGGCACGGACACGTGGGAATTGGTCATCATTGATGTGACGCTTTCGTGTCTTCTGATGCAACCGAGACATATATTCCTTGGTTGACATGCGTTTCTTCTCCACCTCGATGTTTTTGGCTTCATCGAGGAGTTGTTGACGACGCGCTTCTAGGGCCTGGGCCCTTTCGTCCAGCTCATCTGCAGTAAGTTCTGCAGCTGTAGGGATAGGTGTGGTTAATGCGGCATCGATGAGCTTACGCGCACCTTCAGTGATCACGTGTCCATCCACCGATGCTTCTTTTTTCGGCTCTTCTAGGATCAGCGCTCCATCTGAGTCTTCTTCATATTCCTCGGCGATTACCTCCTCTGCGAGAGGGTGTTTTGCCGGGGTCTTGTTCTTCTTCTTTGCCTTCTTGGCAGCGCCGGTAGCAAAGACGGCTTTCGGTCTGTTTCCCGGAGTCAAGCTCTGATCGGTACTTTCGGACATCTGGACCTCGGGATTGTCTCTGATGTCCATGTCATCCTACGCTTTGGGAGAGTGTTCCCCGGATCCTTCATCCATGGCTTCTCCTTCCTCTGCAGCTTTGGAGTTGTACTCCTCTTCATATTCCGCAGAGAACTTTCGGAAATCTGCCGACGCCATAGATTCATCCGAGGATGCGGGAACGTCAGCGTTTGTTCCAATTGCCTCCAGCATCGAATCGGTGTTTTCTCCAGCATCGGCAGAGCCGGATCCGGATCCAACATATCCGACGAAGTGCAACGCGTGCTTCCGGAGGTACCTGCGGCTTTCGCGATCAGCCATGTCGAAACTTTTAATGGTTTCGAGGATTGCATCTGCGCTAGCGCCTTGCAGTATCATACGTCTTAGTGTGTACCTAAGGAAAGGCCTGTCTATCCCGGCATCGTCAGAGCCGGAATCAGTGTCATTGATATGCTCCTCCTGGATTTCGACTTCCACGGGTGGGTCGATCTGGGATCCGGCTTCTCCAGGGAGATCCACTCCAGATTTGATTTGGACCGTGAGGTCTTCTTCAGGCTCAGATTTCTCCACTATCTCCGCAACTGGTGCGGGCTGGGTGGGATTAGGTTTTCTGAGATCCGGAACTCTGCCGCCTCCGCGGACAAAGGGGACCCAGAAGATTCTTCTGCCTCTATTATCACCGCTGGGGTGGGTTGGGCAGGTTCAGCGAAACCGATGTAAACATCGATCTCGCCAAAAGACATGATTCTATAGGTAGTCACGGCCTCCCTAGCCAGAATCCAAGTATCGTCGAGAACGATGAGAGGGACGTCGCTGGCGTAGAGGATGCGACCGACGGTGATGGTCTCGCCGATTCCGATTCTTGCAGATTCCGCTTGGAACATAAATCCGA
Organism: Avena eriantha; assembly: GCA_910589775.1. Classification (NCBI taxonomy): domain Eukaryota; kingdom Viridiplantae; phylum Streptophyta; class Magnoliopsida; order Poales; family Poaceae; genus Avena; species Avena eriantha. The sequence continues at coordinate 37,277,838 of OU342745.1, read as the reverse complement.
AGCTCACTTGCCCCACGGTGGGCGCCAACTGTCGTCGAATTGAGGACAAGTACACCATGAGGGGGTCCTCGAGGCGTGCGGAAGAGAGGGGTGTGAGACGTACGGTATTCCGGGACGGTGAGCACACAAGTTTACCCAGGTTCGAATCCGCCGGCTTTGGACGGATCCTACTCCTGCTAGCAATCCAGTAGCACGGCAGAGCCGGAATATGGGTTACAAGGGTATCGCCTGTGCAAGTTGAGATTGTAGACTATTGTATTGTGCCCTAAAGGCTCTCCCTAGGACGGCTTATATAGATATCCGGCCTAGGGTTTACGGGAGAGATCAATCCGGCTACGACTAAGAGTTGGTTACAGAGTACATCTTGAACTACAAGTAACATTATGGGCCTAAGTCGGTAAGTCTTCTAGGCCTTCCCGTAGCCGGATTGGACTCCGTCTTCTCTCCTGACTGGGTGGCCCGTGAAGCAAAGCTCTAACCCGAAGTGGGCCACCCTGGTCAGTGAGGAACTGTGAGGATACCCGGAAAGTATATCCCCAACACCGGCTACTCAAGGACATCCACCAGGGCGAGTGTGGGCACCACGCTTCGTCAAGGGCGATAGTCGCCAAAGCGTTCGGCCATGGTTTCTATTGGACCACTGCCCTCGAGGACGCTGAGCAGCTGCTCCACGCGTGCAATGGGTGCCAGCGCTTCGGGCAGCTCAGGCACATGCCAACTTTGGTACTCAAGACCATACCGATTACCTAGCCATTCGCGGTTTGGGGCCTCGACATGGTCGGTCCCTTCAAGCGAGCACGCGCGGGCATGACCCACCTGCTGGTGGCGGTGGACAAATTCACAAAGTGGATCGAGGCCAAGCCTATTCGAAAGTTGGACGGGGCGACTATCGTCACCTTCTTCACCGACATCATCAATCGGTTTAGCTACCCCAACAGCATCATCACCGACAATGGCACGAAATTCGCCAAGGGGGCCTTCGCCCGATTCTGCAGCAACAAGGGCATCCGGCTGGACCTTGCCTCCATCACGCACCCGCAGTCCAACGGGCAAGTCAAAAGAGCAAACGGCTTTGTGCTAGCCGGCATCAAGCCACGTCTCATCGATCCATTGGAGCGGTCACCCGGATGCTGGATCGAGGAGCTTCCGGCTATGCTATGGAGCCTCCGCAGCATGCCAAATAGATCAACCAGCTACACCCCGTTCTTCCTGGTCTACGGATCGGAAGCCGTCCTCTCCGCGGACATCGAGTTCGACTCACGCGCAAGCTCCTATATGACGAAAAGGCCAACCAGGAGGCGCGGGAGGACAGGGTGGACCTCCTGGAGGAGGCCCGCGAGCTGGCTTTGTCCAGGTCAGCCCTGTACCAGCAACGACTACGCTGCTACCATTCAGGCCGGATCCGCCTAGTCACGTTCCACGAGGGCGACCTAGTTCTCCGGCTGGTGCAAGACACGAAGGGCATGTACAAGTTATCGCCACCTTGGGAGGGCCCCTTCATCATTAGCCGGGCATTGCTCAACGACTCCTACTACCTCATCGACGCGCAGCAGCCGTGCAAGAACAAGATGGACAAATCAGACAAGGAAACCGAGCGTCCCTGGAATGCGGCCTTGTTGCACCCGTTTTACGCCTAGTCGCCAGATAGTGTATGTATCCCGCAAACCCTATGAATGAAAACGCGGACCCCTACGAGATGCTCGGGGGCTCCTTGCTAGAAACGTGTTAGCATCTATTTTCCGGTTATGGTTTTCCGGCTCCGACAACCCCTACCCAGGGGCTTGCCGGCTGGCCCGGCCTGCTAAGTCAACGAACCGACTGAGTAGTGTGCGATGATGTCAGAGGCCCACTCTTCGTCCCAGCTACAGACCGCAACCCGGCTGTCCGGTTAGCAAGAGCAAAAGCCCGAGGCATCCCACATGAAAAACAGGGAGGGGACGCGACAGACCGGGCATTCCGGCTTTGCAACTAGCTTAAGGCAATCCGGCTGCTAAGCCGTTAGTACCGTGCGCGATGTATTGTCAGCTCCCTTTGATTCCGGCTGCAGACCGCAACCCGGCTGCCTGGCAAGGACGTAGCGAAAATAGCAGAGCAGACGGGAAAGCGACCAAGTGTCCAGAAAGACGCAAGCTAGCTTTCAAAAAAACAAATCCATTTTCCGGGTACAATTTGACAAACTAACCTATTAACATGTGAGGATGTATGCGTATGTATATTATTGTACGACTGCCTTGAGTCAGAACTCTGGAAGAAAACGAGAAGAAGATTTGAAGTCCTTGCCTTCATCAAGCACTCCGAATCTCGGGGGCTACACCCACTGGGTGCGCTCGCGCGCCCCCAGTGGAATCTTGTGGTTCCCGACCGGCTAAAGGCGTTTTGCCGGCTGTTCGGAGCCTAGGTGAGGGAAAGGGCAGGAGCAAGAGAAGGAAAGAAAGATTCGAAGCACCTGGCTACGCCAGCTACTCCGAATCTCGGGGGCTACACCCACTGGGTGTGCTCGCGCGCCCCCAATGGAATCTTGTGGTTCTCGACCGGCTAAAGGCGTTTAGCCGGCCGTTCATAGCCCAGGTGAGGGCAAGGGAAGGAGCAAGAGAAGGCGAGAAAGATTCGAAGCACCTCGCTGCGCCAGCTACTCCGAATCTCAGGGCTACACCCAGTGGGTGCGCTCGCGCGCCCCCACTGGAATGTTAGTTCCCCCGGCTGAAGGTGTTCAGCCAGCGAGAATAACCAACTAAGAAGGAAGATTCGAAGCACCTGGCTATGCCAGCTACTACGAATCTTGGGGGCTACACCCAGTGGGTGCACTAGCGCGCCCCCACTGGAGGTGCAGTTCCCCCGACTAAAGGTGCGTAGCCGGGCGAAGTTAGCCAGATAAAGTCAACCGGCGAAATGTTGAAAGAAAATTCGAAGCACGCAAGTTGAAGGGAACTCAGGCCAGTTCAATATTAACGAGCAAAGAAAAAAGGAGGCGAAGCTCCCATAAGTTTACCGGCGTCAGAGACAGCCGGTACAGACGGACAAGTTTCAAGCAAAACTAAAGAAAGACAAATACACCCGGCATCCCGGGGCAATGGCTAGGCGGCAGGACCCTTGCCGTGAGGAGCATCTTGGCAGGCAGAAGCTTCCGGCGGAGGAGGAGGCGCGGCGCTCGATCCTGTTCTGGCGCCCGCAGGCGGCTGGGTCGGGGCTTCCACATCAGGAGTACCGACGGACTATGAGTCGGTGAGCACCTCGTCGGGGTCCACATAGTCGTCAATCTTGATGGCGGAGCCTCGGAGCTCCGGATGGGCCTGGCGGATGGCGGCAAGGTCGGCACCGGCACGGAAGCCTCCGTTGATCTTCTCGATGCGGGAATCCTTATATCAGGAGAGCATGAGGGCCAGAGCCATCTCCACTCCGGCTCGCGCCACCAAGTCCCGCAGCCGGTCCACCGCAGTCGGCACCTCCCCCACCTTCGCAGCCAGCTGCGCCATCGTCTCCGGAACCGGAGCATCCGGCCACAGGAAGGAGAAGACGTCCCGCGCCACTTGACGAAGCTTGACAGTTTCTTTGCCAAGAAGGACGACGAGATCCTGGGCTGTCGGCTGCGCTCCCGGCCAGTTCTCCTGCAGCCGGTTGTAGACCAGCAGGTCTATGCTGGGATAAAACGCTGTCAGAAAAGAGATTCAGATCCGGCTACCAGATCCGGAAAGAAAGGAAGCCGGAAAAGAGGAACTCACCCTTAGCCGTGTGGCCAACCTGCATCAGCTCCTCCACCAGAGCCTTCTCCTTCGTTGCCAGTCATTTGATCTCCTTCTCTTGGTCCTTATTTTGGGCCTCGAAAAGGTTGAAGGCTTCGGTCTGGCTGGTGAGCGAGGCGTCGCGCTCCTTGATGGTGGCCTCCAGACCATCTACCTTCGCGTGCCAATCCTTGTTCTGCAGCCGCAGATTGGAGTTGGACTTGCTCGGCCGGTTGTTCGCTTTCTTCAAGCGATCGATCTCGCTCTGAGCGCACACGAGGATAGCTGCGACAAAACCGGATGAAGCAAACTTACTCTGGGAGGTTCCATTGGCAGCAGCAAGCTTCTGCTCCAAGGACCGGTTCCCGTCGGCTGCGGCCTCCAGCAGCCGAATCTCCTTCACCGCTAGTTTGAGGGTGGCGGCGAGGTCTGCCAGCGAGGCAGCAGAGGAGGCGTCGTCATCCACGATGTTGACGGCCAAGGACTCCTTCGCGGCAACCACCGCCATCCTCCACTCCTCTCCCGGCTCCTTGTCAGAGTTGTCATCATCGACAACTACGAATTCCTTGCCGGTCGCAGCCCCCCACGCGCCCGCGGAAGAGCCACCCGGCTGAGAACCCTCCACCTCCGGCTGGGGACCCTCCGATCCGGCTGGGGCAGTCGGTTCAGCTCGAGGTGGAGGCGGAGGCGGTGCCTCGGAAGAAGGAGGGGCACGGGCAGGCGCAGTCGGAGCATGGGACGGCGACCCGGTCGGCGCTCGAGCTGAGCTCGCGGCTCCAAAGGAGACCAGCGTGCTAAGAAGACAGAAGAGGAGAGGAAAGAGAGAAAAGCAAATAAGCCAAAGGCAGAAAGGGAGAAAAAGAAGCAAGCAGAAGACGGTGAAAGAAAAGGGAGGAGGGACGTACCCCGGCACAACCGGAGGCGGCCCCTTCTTCTGGCCAAGGCGGCTTGGCGGCAGGGCGCTGGTCCGGCCCCTCTTGGGGGTCGGCTCCTCCGCGGTAGGCTGGCTGGAGCGAGAACGGCCGGAGCCGCTCCCGCCAGCTTCGCCGTCCGTTGCAGGGCGCGGCGTCAGATCAGGGGTCGGTGCAGCCTCCTCCTTCTCGTCAACCTCCAGGAGGGGGTCGGCGGCTAGCTCGTCGTTCCGACTGGGGAAGGCACCCCCGTCCCCGTCTGACTCCTCACCAGACCGCCAAGCACGCGGCTCGGGCAAGTCAGGCGTGAACTCCTCGAGGGGAGCCTCACCCTCCTCGCGAAGGATGCAAGGGAACATCTGCCGGATACAAGAGATTAGTTGGATAAAACAGGAAAGAAGGGCAAGAAATACGAAAGAAAAACTCCGGCTAAAAGGACCTACCTGGGGTGCATAGTTCTCCCGGCTGTAGGGCGCCAGGCTGAACTTCCAGCCCTCCGGCAGCCGCTCCTTGGTAATCGTCCACACCCACTCCTTCAGGTTGTGGTAGTGGGGATCACGGCGCGATAGCCTGGTCGGGTCCAGTCGGCCGGAGTAGAAGCACATCTTGTGCGCTCGCTGCTGCAACAGCATCATCAGCCGGGACATCCAGTTGAGGGTGACGTCCAGGACGGTCAGCCGATAGTGGACGAGGGAGCGCATGCGTTTCAGCATCGCATCCGACTCCGCCTTGTCGCCATAGATCTTCAAATCCCAGTGTAGCCGGCTGGACTCGACATCCTGGAAAGCCGAAAGATTGATCCGGTCGACGTTGGTGACGTTCTTGACGTAGAAGTAGGACTGCTGCCAGAGTCGTACCGTGTCATGCAGAAGGAACTTCGGGTAGCCGGTCTGCGCGTAGGAGTAGATGGACGCGCCACCGCAGACGACTAGTGGCCCCTGCGTGAACTGCACCTATGGCCGGATTCGGAAGAGCCGGCAGAAGAGCCTGGGATCCGGCTAGATCCTGAGATAGCTCTCGCACACGCCACGAAGTGCGCCAGCGTTCCGATTGCGTTGGCGCCGAGGTGGTGGAGACGGAGGTCGAAGAACGCCAAGAAAGTGAGGAAGAAGGGATGCACCGGCAGCGCGAACCCGCGTGACAGATGCGAGAGGAAGATGACCCGCTCCCCCTCCACGGGGTGCGGCGACACCTCTCCCGTCGGCGCTAGCCGCACTGCCACTTCCTCCTCCGGCGGGAGAACGCGGGTGGCGCGGTACTTCTGGATCTGGTCCCCAGTGACAGAGGAGCCGCACCAGGCCCTATGGTCGGCTGCCATCTTCGGCTGGCAAGAGGCGCAGCGATGGAGGAGTGGCGGTGGCCCGTACCATCGACAACGACGAACGAGCGGTGCAGCGGGCTACAGCAACAGAAAGGAAGAGCATAGAGGGCAGGAGCGTGGAAGGGAAGGGGCAACTGGAAGCGGGGGAGCCAAGGAAGGGAACTACCTCCCCTGCGGCGTCCCTTTAAAGGGCCGGAAGAGGAACCGTCCACGACGCCACGTGGGAGCCATCCAGGCAACCCCACCCCAACCGCCGCCCAGATCCCATGTGCCGACGTGGGATGCGCAGAATATTCTAGAGCGAGAACCGAAGCGCCAGGCAACAGCTTCCCGAGGCGACGTGCAACGGGACGTTACGCTGCCCGCCGCAGAGCAATGATGGCGCGTGTGCGCGTGGTCGGGGTCAGCACTGATGTCATGGGTAGCGCAACCGCCAGGCGTAGCCGGACACAAATTCAAAACCAAGAGGGAGCGCGTGCACATTTCGCCTAAGGGCGGAATCCACACGCGCTCAGGGGCTAGTGTCGGGGGGATGATCCCTAGATACCCCAACCGGACAAGAAATAGGACAGTCAGATAGTGTCGGGCTGGCCAGATGCAGCCGGACAAAGCAAGCCAGGCCGGCTACCGCACGGTAGCCAGATCGACAAGAGGCAGCCGGTTACGGCGACGTAGCCGGAACCAATCAAGAAGACAGGACAACATGCGTATCAGTGCACGGTACACCCTGCATGATGACAAGACCGGCCACTACTCGGCCATATCGAAAACTTTGCGAGGATGACGCGGGAACAATGGCCCGATGCTGACGACAGCTCGCACGGCGTCCATTGTGCCTACGACAGCCATACCGCTCATAATCCGATGGGACATGTCGTACCGGATACTGTAGATGACCAGCCGGCTGGGACCCGCCTGTGGGGCCCGCCAGTCGGACTGGCCAGGGAGACCGTTGCCTCTCTGCCTATATAAGGAGAGGCAAGGCCTCAGTAATAAGGATTGGTCTCAGTGCATTTAAGGCAGTAGCTAGAGAATACAGCTCAAGGAGCACTTGTAGTTCGTATATCCCATAGTCAGATCTGGCAGGAGTAGGAGTTTTACCTCACCACGAGGGCTCCGAACCTGGGTACTTCCTGCGTCCAGCTATGCTTGCTTGTATCCAATCCCGCCTACGGATGCCGTCAATAGTTTCCCTGCTAGTCCCCACACCTCTATCTAACCTTCTCAGGTACTGTCGTTCCCAATACAATGACAAAGCACGGAGAAAGAGGGGTTATGATGGAAGACAATAAAGGAGAAGAGAATGAAAATGACTACCCTGAATACGATGGTACTACAATGGAAGAAATTGATGAAGAAAAAGATGCAGAACGGGCATCAGATCTGTCCGATGATGATCTTAGTCGGGCCATTGCTGATGCCTAGGAAGAATGCGTAACTGAAAGGGAGAGGTTGAAGTTCAAGAAGATGTTAGAGGATCACAACAAACTGTTGTACCCAAATTGTGAAGATGGGCACAAAAAACTGGATAGCACACTGGAATTGCTGCAATGGAAGGCAGAGAATGGTGTGACTGACAAAGGATTGAAAAGTTGCTGAAAATAATGAAGAAGTTGCTTCCAAAGGATAAGAAACTGCCCGCCAGTACCTACGAAGCAAAGAAGGTTGTCTGCCCTCTAGGATTAGAGGTGCAGAAGATACATGCATGCATTAATGACTGCATCCTCTACCACGGCGAGGAGTACGAGAAGTTGGATGCATGCCCAATATGCACTGCATTGCGGTATAAGATAAGACGAGATGACCCTGGTGATGTTGAGGGTGAGCGCCGCATGAAGAGGGTTCCTGCCAAGGTGATGTGGTATGCTCCTATAATACCACGGTTGAAATGTTTATTCAGGAACAAAGAGCATGCCAAGTTGTTGCGATGGCACATGGAAGACCGTAAGAAAGACGAGATGTTGAGACACCCCGTTGATGGGTCGTAGTGGAGAAAAATCGAGAGAGAGTTTTCGGACTTTGCACGTGAAGCGAGGAACTTATGGTTTGGTCTAAGTACAGATGGCATGAATCCTTTTGGGGAGCAGAGCAGCAGTCATAGCACCTTGTCTGTGACTCTGTGTATCTATAACCTTCCTCCTTGGTTGTGCATGAAGCGGAAGTTCATTATGATACCAGTGCTCATCCAAGGCCCGAAGCAACCCGGCAATGATATTGATGTGTACCTAAGGCCATTAGTTGAAGAACTCTTACAGTTGTGGGATGAGAACAAGCAGGAGGAATTTGACCTACGAGCGTTGTTGTTCATAACAATCAATGATTGGCCTGCTCTTAGTAACATTTCAGGACAGACAAACAAGGGATACAATGCATGCACACACTGTTTAAACGAGACTGAAAGTATATATTTGGATAAATGTAAGAAGGATGTGTACCCGGGGAATCGTCGTTTTCTTCCGCCCATGCACATCCTAAGAAAGAAAGGTAAGCATTTCAATGGTGAGGCAGACAGCCGGTGTAAGCCTATCCGTCATACTGGTGATGATGTATTTGACATAGTGAAGGATTTAAAAGTAATCTTTGGAAAGGGTCATGGTAGACAATCTGTTCTGAAGGACAATATCGGACACGCACCCATGTGGAAAAAGAAATCTATATTTTGGGAGCTACCCTATTGGAAAGTCCTAGAGGTCCGCTCTGCAATTGACGTGATGCACCTGACGAAGAATCTTTGCGTGACGCTGCTAGGCTTCTTGGTCGTGTATGGGAAGAGCAAAGATACACCTGAAGCACGGCAGGACCAACAACGTATAAAAGACCAAGACGGCATGCATCCAGAGTTGTTTGAAGGTACTGCTAGCTACGCTCTTACCAAAGAAGAGAAGGAAATCTTTTTTGAAGTCCTTTACAGTATCAAGGTCCCGTCTGGTTTCTCGTCGAACATAAAGGGAATAATAAATATGGCAGAGAAAAAATTTCAGAACCTAAAGTCTCATGACTGCCACGTGACTATGACCTAGCTGCTTCCGATTTCATTGAGGGGACTCCTGCCGGAAAATGTTCGAGTACCCATTGTGAAGATATGTGCGTTTCTCAATGCAATTTCTCAAAAGGTAATCAGTCTAGATAGTCTACTAAGGTTACAGAAAGATGTGGTCCAATGTCTTGTCAGCTTCGAGTTGGTGTTCCCACCATCCTTCTTCAATATTATGACTCACCTCCTAGTTCACCTAGTCGACGAGATTAACATTCTTGGTCCTGTATTTCTACACAATATGTTCCCCTTTCAGAGGTTCATGGGAGTGTTAAAGAAATATGTCCATAACCGTGCTAGACCAGAAGGTAGCATCTCAAAGGGATATGGAACAGAGGAGGTCATTGATTTTTGTGTTGACTTTATTCCTGACCTTAAGCCCATCGGTGTTCCTGAATCACGGCATGAGGGTAGACTTAGTGAAAAAGGCACGCTAGGAAAGAAAGCAAGGATATGTATGGACGGACATTCTCTCACTAAAGCACACTACATAGTTCTGCAAAGTTCCACCTTGGTGGCTCCGTATATCGAGGAACACAAGAATATTGTACACTCCAACAACCCGGGGAAGCCTGGCTCCTGGATTAGAGCTGAACATATGAGGACTTTCGGCGGTTGGTTGTAGACACATCTCATGAATGACATAAATGTTGGGAGAGCAATTGTACTTGTTGGCCAGGTCACCATCTTCGACTATATTGACTTTCCAAGGGTACAAGATAAATGGGAATACATTTTACACGATCGCCCAAGATAAAAAGAGCATCAATCAAAACAGTGGTGTCCGTTTTCATGCAACAGACGAGAAGGGAAAAATGATACATATTATGGTTACATAGAGGAGATATGGGAACTTGACTATGGACCTTTTTTAAGGTTCCTTTGTTTCGGTGCAAATGGGTCAAGCTGACAGGAGGCGGGGTTGCAGTAGACAAGATCTACGGAATGACAATAGTGGATCTCAACAACCTTGCGTATAGAGATGAACCATTTGTCCTAGCCAATGATGTGGCTTAGGTTTTTTATGTGAAGGACATGTCTACCAAACCGAGAAAATGAAAGATAAGCAAAAGAATACAGCATCCGATGAGCCAAAGCGCCACATAGTTCTTTCAGGAAAAAGAAACATCGTGGGGGTGGAGGATAAGACAGACATGTCAGACGATTATGATAAGTTTCATGAAATTCCGCCCTTCACTGTGAAGGATGACCCAAGCATCCCGTTAAGTAAGTAAGATGCTCCATGATTATGGATTAGAAGAAAACCCTAACATGTGTGGATGTTGGTGATGTACAATATTATTAAACCTTTATTTTTAATGATCTTCTTATATGTATATGGATATGAACTATCTCGATCTCAATAGGTAGTATTGCAACTTGATGTGGGTAGACATTTATTAATATTAAAACGTAAAAATTAGTCATAATCATATCTAGCCCTATAGTACACAGCTTCAGGGTCCTCTTCGGAATCGCCATCGTCATCGTCGTCGCTCGTAGCACGCGGATGGATCCTCCGGCCTCGGATTCACGACGCGCGGGGGAGGGGGCTCAGGCAAGGATGGTCTCCTATGGCGATGTAGCGTAGGCTGGTGAAAGTGCGGGTACCTCAGGCGAGGATGGTCTCCCATGGCGATGTAGCGCATCACACCGGCGATAGTCTGGTTCGCCCACCACAGGCGGTGACTAGCCTCGTTGTGGTTCACTGGGGGCGGGCCATCACCCTCGTACCTGGCGAGCTCCCTTTCCCACCGGTTTGCGAAGAAGGCATTCCAGGTGTCGAGGTTGTCGGGATCCCAATGGGGATCCATCCGCTGCTCTGGCGTGAGCTCGAGGTAGAAGTGGTTCGTGATGGCTGCCTGGCAGGCCGAACCTTAAGGCACGGGAGGAACAGGAACCCCTCCAGCGCTCAGCATCCAGCCAACGGGAAGCCGGTACCCCCGGCGGGCATGGGTAGCTTGAGGCGCACAGCGCCTCAGTCTCCTCGAGCGTCAGAGAGGCCCAGTAAGCGGTGTCCATTGTTGTGAGAGAGAAGGTGTGGATGTGTGGATGGACATGGCGGTCGGCCTAGATATAGAGGGACATGGCGGGAGAATATGGCGGGAAGCGGGGGAAATTGCGGGAGAACATGGCGGGAAGCAGGGGAAATGGTGGGAAAACATGGTGGGAAGCGGGGGAAATGGCAGGAAAATATGTTAAACAATAGATAATTTCATTTAAGTTGTATAATAAAGTATGATAATAGATTTAAATTATAGATCTTCTTTTTCTGAAAATTTTGATATATAATACATAATTTTCTGAAAACTATAAACCATTCTTGGTTTTGGCGCCAAAAATAACCTTTAGCCCCGGTTTGTAATAAAGGGTGACCTTTAGCCCCGGTTGGCGCACGGGAAGTGCGACGGGCCGAAAACACCTTTAGCCCCGGGTTGTAATATGAACCGGGGCTAAAGGGGGGTATAAATACCCCACCCCCACCCCGGGTCGTGGCATGACCCGGAGAGCCAGATCGCCCCATTATTCCCAGAGCTCGCGCGCCGCCCGTTCGTGCCGCCGCTCGTGCCGTCCGTGCCGCCGCCGCCCGCCGCCCATGTCGTCTGTCCCGTCTCTGCGCCGCCCGCGCCTTTCCGTCTCCGCGCCGCACCGCCGCCCCGCGCCTCACCGTCTCTGCCCCGCGCCGCCTCGCCGTCAGGTGATCGCCGCCCGTCAATTTTGGTTATGTGTTAATTTTGGTTAGTATTAATTTGGTTAGTATTAGGTTAGTATTAATTAGGTTAGTATTAGTATTAGGTTAGTATTAGGTTAGTATTAGTTAGTATTAGTTTTATTTAGTATTAGTATTAGGTTAGTATTTAGTTAGTATTAGTATTAGGTTAGTATTTAGTATTAGGTTAAATTTGTAGGTTAGTATTATCTAGGGTTAGTTAGGGTTAGTTAGAATACTTAGTTAATTAGGTTTAGTTTAGTTAGTGTTAGGTTTAGGGTTAGTGTTATTAGGGCAATACTTACTAATTTAGTTATTGTTTATGTTTTATGATTGTTTATTGCTATTATTTAGTTATGCCGTGTCCACCTCGTCCGAGCCTACTGGAATCCGTCGAGGATGTCTGAGTCTGGGCTCCACCGGGTTGGCACTGGGAGGTGCTACCTGTCGGGACTCGTGCCTTGGTGAGGAATTCGGGTATCATCGTCGACCCAGAGCTTCTTTGGTGGCGTCCACGAGGTCCAGGAGCGGTGCAGAGGGAGCCAACCCCCGAGGAGGTGGTACGTCGTCGTATCAGGGAGGAGGACGAGCATGTACAATGATACATGTATCTTTTGGAGACTAGATTCTCCAATATCTGGTAGGTTCACGGATCTCGCCCGAGCTATTCTCTGGTGATGGTTCCTCTTCTGTGGCTGCAGAGCTCCCGTAGCACAGAACGCGGCAGCCGCATTTGCTAGTTTGATATGAGCGAGATATATTAATAATGTACTTTATATTATGAGCGAGATATGAGCGAGATGTATTAATAATATACTTTGTCTTCTATTGTACTTTATCTTAATCACTAAGTACTGTATCCGAGTTGTCGCAGTTGTAATATTCTTTTACTTAATGCAATATTCTTTTTCTGTATTAGTTAAGCTATGGACGGTAGACAAAATGAAGAGGAGCTTCTCAACATTATAGATGAGGGTACTGGGGGGTCTTATTACGATGGCTCCGAATATCTTAATTTGTTTGGAGGAGATGATGGTGGAGAACATAGTGGAGACGATGGTGCTGGCCAAGGTGGAGACCATGGTGAAGACACCATAATAATGACAAACTCCGTTGAGGTATATATAGCCTCTATCGATTGTTCACTAGTATAGATGCACTAATTGATTCGTATATATGTACTGACGAATGTTTCTTCTCTTAGACCTCCGCTTCCGGCCAATCTTCTACAAGGACAAGAGGCCCGACACACAAGTTGCTCGCTGATGTCCGTTTCAGCATTGACTTAGTCTCTTCGCAGGGTCAACTGTTGGAGCCCAAAGAATCTGCGAATTCATTTACAAGTCAATGCGGAGTGATTGTTAGAGACAAAGTCCCGATCACCATGCGAAATTGGAACAAGCCAGGAAAGAAAAAGGATCCGGCTGGGGCTAGTTTTGTAGATGACAGAGCGAAAGATACGATGTGGAATTCTCTCATGACACATTTCACCCTACCAGTCTTGGAGACTAATGAGCTCACACAGCAAATGACGAGGAAAGTCAAGCACTTTGCTCTTAAAAAATGGCCAAACTATTCATGGAATGGAAAAAAAGATTGTACCACAAATATGTCTTGAAGAAAAAAACTCCTCCATTCACTGGCCCACTAGAGTTGCAGCAAGATAACTGGGCCGCATTTGTGGAATACAAGACCTCGGAACCAGCTAAGGCAATGTCAACAAAGAATAAGTTAAATGCAGCCAAAAATAAATATCACCATCATATGGGCACAGGTGGCTACAGGAGTGCCATGCCTAAGTGGGATAAAGTTGAGGCTGACCTGGAGGCTAAAGGGGTCACTCCAGCTACGTCTTGTTGGCCCAGGAGGTCAAGAAATTGGGTACTCAGGCATGGGGCATCATTGGACCCAGAAATAGGCGAGATTGTTGCAGCCGAAGAAATTTCTTCACCCAAGAAAGAACTTATTAAAGTGATAAAAGAGGTTGAAGAGGGAACGTTTGTTCCTGACAGAGAGAACGATGAGCTGACAAAGGCTCTCAGGAATCCTGAAAAGACTGGACAAACAAGAGGGTTCGGACCTTCTTATCCATGGGTAATCGGGGTTTCCCGAGCACCTTGACACGTACAGAAGCCGATCGAGAAAAACAAAGCGGCAAAAATAGGAGGATACGGAGCGGTTCGCAAGGTTTGAAGCCGTCCTGTAGGAGCATCGCCAGGAGCTTAATGAACTTAAAGGACTCCGACAGCAAGATCCTGCACCGGACAGTACGGTCGGCCCATCGCCATGGAAAAGCAGCGTGGCTTCCACGGAGGGCCACGCTAATGATGAAACGATGGATGTGTGCCATGTGGATGCAATTACGGAGAAGACTAGTTGTGAGCTGCATGTTGAACTAGAGAATATATCCATGAAGGTGGCGGTCGGCTTTGCTTTACCTTCTGCACCGGGAGCGACCTACCATTGCAATCCGATTCCAGCTGGCTATGCTCGTGTTGGTATGGATGAAATTCAACCTATGTGTCAGTCACTACAGCTTGACATCCCTGGAGGTGAAGGGGAGACGACACTGGGAGAAGTCACGAATGGCTTCATTCTTTGGAAAAAAGAATACATCAAGTTTCCAGGCTCGACACCAAGGCCACCTTCTCCACCGAGAAACAATCCATCACCTCCAAGGCAACCGTATCCTCCCAGTAAAATTCCACCTCCAAGTGCATCGTCTCCTCCCACTAAAAGTCCACCACCTCCAAGTCCAACCCATGACCCCAACACGAGTCCATCTCAATCTACGCAGCCGCCTACACCCACTAAGGGCCAAAAGCGGAAGAATATCACCGCTCCGTCGAACGATAACCGACGCCCAAAGCGACAGTTGTCGCCCCTCCCAAGAGTACCGCTGGTTCCTCCCAAGAGGGCTTACGACCTGATAGATGAGGAGACAGATGCGGTCGTACAGGCCGAAGTGGATGCTCATTTTCAAAAGAAACAACCTGAGCCAGAGGTCCAAATAAAACCGGAAACCAAGGAGCACTTTAGGAAATTACTGACGTAGCCATCCCAAGCTCAGTTAAATGCGTCATATGACTATACACAATGTCTTCAAAAGACACTGAAACAGAAGAGATCAAGCGGTAGAGGAAGCATCACAAAAGAGGTTCCCCAGCAAGGGGAACAAGCAAAACAATCGAGTGGTAGCGGAAGCATCAGAAGGGACGTCCCCCAGCTGGGGAAACAAGCAAAACAATCGAGTGGTAGCCGAAGAACCAAAAGAGATGTTCCCCAGCTGGGGAAACAAGCAAACCAATCGCTCCCCCCACTCCAGGTGAACATACCCGAACCTCAACTATATGAGGTAGAACCTATAGATCCGGAAACGGCTAGGATATTGGCCGAGCAATGTATTATGTCTATTCATGAAATTCTTCACGGTGATATGCCCAAGGCTGAGGTAGCACCCAAATTTGTTCATGGGGAGCCTCTGGTCAGTTCTGAGAGGCTTCGGGATATGCCAACACAAATGCGACGATTCCATGAATGGTACATGAAAGCATCAAAAGAACAGCAATATTGGCTCTTACTGAAAGTTCGAAAATCACATTACTTCACTGAAGACGAGGTCCCTATTGAATTTACAGAATTATTTCAGTTATTCAATCTAAAGGAACTCGATAAAACTATCCTCGGTGCGTATTGTCTGTAAGTGATTACTTTATTCATATAATTAGATCTCTATCTTAGCTTGTTCAATTCTGTAACTACCTCGGTGAATTACGCTCTTAGTTTCATCCCTGGATGAACGAAAGTGGTTAAAATAGTACGGTGGGGCCCAGGGCCACTCACGGTAGACCTTTCGGCCGTCCTAACCACTTTCAGATCAACGGGACAAGAACGAGCGGCGTAATCGGCAGGCGAAGGGATCAACTACATACACAAATTAGTATGTATGCAAGCCACATACAATAGTCCTCAGAGCCATTCCATCTAAAAGAAATAGAAATATTGCAACGCCATACGGCAAGATTCAAATATCCTAGATAGAGATAATAATTTAGGATAGCTCCTCATACAACAAACATCAGAGTATCAGGCGGAAGCGGAAAACAAGATCCGAGTACGGATAAGAAGCAAATCGGCATAAGATGCCACATAAATAAACACATCCTGCCCACGGATCTCACGGATCCCCGTTCCCGGAATCTCTACACCGAGTGGTCGTTGCCAACATCATCTGTCTCCTCCACCCAGTATCCATCTTGCGAATACACCTTTTCATCTGAATCAAACAATTTATCGTGTGAGCCCCTAGGGGTACTCATTAAGTCTTTATGCCACTAAAAAGAACACCACCTGGGGTGACGCAATTGCAGCAAAAGATAAAGTCTAGCAATTCTATAGATACTCGCTAACCATCCGCCTAACCAATGATAGACGGATGTCCGTGAATTAAGAACAACAGTTATAACAGTATAATTAACAGATCCATCCTCTTCCTCGCTTACCAACGAGGAAGCAGACAAACAACCCCCATCATCCGTTGGCAGTTTTATTAACCATTCCATGAGTATTGCACTATTTACTAGCCAAGTTCTTAGTCAAATTAAAAACGGTACTTTAGTTATACTTGTCTATGATCGAGAAACTGTGCTCCAAGTCGTCCATAACCACAGACACGTCTTTCAGAAAGATTTACCCTGCAGGGGTGCACGAATAGCAACACACACTCGGTCAACCTCGGAAAAACCAACTCAAAACCCAACGAGGCATTCACGACAAAGCGATCACAGGATTCCGAAATATTTCAGGGGGCCACCCCATTAAGCTACCCGCGACGAAGCTAGCTGACTCCGAGACGGACTCAAGGTTTGTGTGGACGGTGGTAAACGACTGGGAACCCGAAAATGTGACCGGGCTTGTCGATACAGCGAAAACGTGTCACGATCCAAAACAGTACAGGTGCTCCTCGCACAATCTTAAATAAAGCAGTAACATGGCATAAGTACAGGATAGTAATAAAGCCCCAAACTACTTTGTGGCCCCAAGAAATAAGAATGAATCAAGCTCTGGCTCAGGGGGGGTCCATAAGGCCTCCCGGATGTGGATAGTGCGAATAAACAAGGAACAGGAATCAAGTACTCGGGGTCCTATGGGACACAAGTGAGCATGAAAAACCAAATAGCAGATATTGCTCACCGGTGCCTCTTTCATTAGTTCTCCCATTACTACACAGGTTAAGTTGTTTAGGTACCTCGTTATCCATCAGACACTCACATACCCTACACATACTTTTCTACGACTCGCATGGCTCAGACAACTCCTGTAGTAATGGCTCATGGGATGGAGGAACAAGCTTCGGTGGGGTGTAAAAGTAAAGGTTGTGCAGTACTTGGGATTCAATTTAATACAATCGCGACTCAATGATGCAAGAATAAGATAGAGGCAATAGGTACTATATGTATGCAAGCATGTGGTAGTGCTTCCCTGGCAGCTCAGTTGAAGCGAGAGACGGATCTAGGTAGTACTCCTGTGATTCCTGGTAATTCTCCTGCTGGGCGTCTATTCGAAAGAAGAACCAAACAAACAGGGGCCAACATAAATAAAGTGCACAAGCATAGGAATTAAAATGCGACAAGCAAACAAGCATGCCATGATGAATGATGCACAATTTACATGGCATGAAAGTAGCATCGCAAGGGTGAGGTGTGGATACAAGAGTAAAGCATTTTATTAATTATTTACCCAAGTTTTATTGTCATAAACGGTTCAGATTTTTAATAATGACATGATGCATGCTTCAATTCAGAACAAGGACTGCATACATAGAACGGGCTCGTCGCGCTGATCGATTTAGACATATTATTTGTCAAATTTGGAGTTGTAAAAATAAAGTTATTAATTTATTAAGAAAAGGGCATTTTATTGTAATTTTAATCATCTCGAAAATTTAAAGTGCTCAAACATTATTTTGAATGGCATATTTGAATTCATCACATTTTTCTGATTCAAAAACATATATTATATGTATTGTTTGGATTTATAATTTGAAAGTTATTTAAAATCTGATTTGAATTTGAATTTAAACAATTTTCTGGAAATGTTTAATAAATCAGATAAACGGAAATACTTTTTGCACTCAGCCAAACCTAGCCAAAGTCGCTGACGGGTGGGGCCGGTCTGACTGGCGACGCAGCGCGCGGAAAACCTTTTTACACCGCGGGTTAGCCTAGCTGCTGCGGTTGACAGGTGGGCCAGCGAACTAGGGCCCATGTGCCAGAGGCCGAACCCCGCAGCGGCTGACGGGTGGGGTGTGCTGGAGCGCGGGTTGAGGGCTACGAAACTACGGGTGCGTTTTTGTAAAAAGCTTATAGATGCTGACAGGTGGGGCTCGGTGTACCGCGGGTTGACCCGGCAAAAATCGCAGGGGGGTAAGTGCAAGGTGGTGACAGCTACTGTTTTTCTTCCCCTTTTCTCTGACGGCTGCGCGTGCAGACAGTGGCAGCACGCGGTGCAGGGATCGAACCCGCGACCTCGTGCCTGTGCGCGGCGGCGGCTACCACTGCGCTGGCTTGGGCTTGCTGTGAGGAACGCGCTAGGCGGCTAGATCTACCTAAGCGACGCCACGGTCTGGAAACGAACGCGGACGCCGGCGCGTAAAGAGCGTTCGAGGGAACGTCTGGCGCGACCAGGACACGACGGCGACGGCGAGGATGTCTAGGAGGTACAGGGGCTCACCGCGGGCTCGATGGAGGGCTCGGATCGGGGTGGGGCGCAGCAGATCGACGACGAGGCTGGCGGCCGGAGATCTAGGGTTTCGTCGGGGCAGCGCTGGTCCTGGCGATCCTGGTGCTCCTCCTCCTCGTTGGCGTGTCCAGGGCGAAGCAGGGGATGCTCCTCGATCTCCTCGACCACCTCCACGTCAACCACGCCCGCAGGAACGAGGGGGCGGCGACGCTACTGACGGGAACGGCGAGAGGAGTTGGCGTCGGTGGAGAGGAAGGAGGGGAGAGGCAGGGACCCTGGGTGGATCTGGCGAAGCCAGGAGACGTGAGGAGAGGGACAAGGCAAGGGAGAGGGGCAGGGGAGAGGCCTGTGGGGCTCGGGGTAGATAAAGGTGGCTTCGGCCACCTTTTCACCCTCCTCGCTCACGTGCTCGACGTGAGCAGCCAGGCAGGGCAGGGTGGAGGCTGCCGGGTGGGCCAGGGGTGCCGGTGAGGTCGGTGGAGCTGGCTGGTAGCGAGAGAGAGAGAGATCAGAGAGGGGAGGCTCGGTTTAGTCTAGGGTTAGCCTCGGTTAGGGTTAGAGGGGAGGCTTGGGTCAGGGCTGGTTAGATGGGGTAGCTGGGGTGTGGGACCAGGGAGAGAGGGTGGCTAGGTGAGGCCAGCATGGTAGAGAGAGAGAGAGAGGTTAAGGGTTAGGGTTTAGCTAAGAAAAATTAGGGTTTGAGGAGAGAGGGTAGGTGTTAGGGTTTGGTTTAGCCACACTAGGTCATACATGGGTGGAGGGTGAGAAGGAGATGAAGTAGAGGACATGGGGTAGGGTTTTGTGACAAGCCAACATGAGCTAAAACATGTGATGGAGGAGATGGTGGTTTATGTGGGAAAAACCCACATGACCATGCTTGGATATATGTTGGATAAGAGGGAGAGGGATGTGGTTTGGTGGTGCAAGCAAAAGTATGGCCACCTTGAATTGAATCTCAAAGGACCATGCCACACTTCCAAAAATACAAGCAAATCCCAAAAGAAGGGGATGGTGATAATTTGCATGGCCCATGCATGATAATTAAATGCCATATTCTTATGCTTGTGAACAATAATAACAACATGGCATTATTCTTATGCTTCCAAAATATGGAATAAAGGCCAAGCAAAAGAAAATAGAATTGGATCCATCCCATCTCCCATGAGCTAGATTAAATACCAAAAGAAAATAAAAGCCCATGGGTAAGTAGAATGGTGGAATAATAAGGTGGTGAAAATAAAGGTGATGGAGTGGAATAAAAGATATACCCCCAACTCAATTTGGGCATTAAACAATATATCAAGAAACAAATACAATATATCAAAAGCCAACTACAATTAATACTGCATATTTGAGAAGAACCAAATCAAAAGGGTTTTATATGATGCTCAAATGCAAGGTGGCATGATGACATGAGCATGATATAATTATGATGCAACAAATGTATATAGGAAGTAGCCATTACATTACTAGACCAAGTAGCATTACAATTGTTAGACAATTGGGATGCTACAACTCTCCCCCACTAAACAGGAATCTCGCCCCGAGATTTTAGGAAGAAGAAGAAGACTCAAAGAGGGTAGGATACTTGGGACGGAGCTCATCTTCACGTTCCCAAGTGGCTTCATCAATGGAATGGTGCGACCACTGCACCTTGCAGAACTTGATGGACTTGTTGCGAGTCCTTCTTTCTGCGACTTCTAGAATTTTTATGGGGTGTTTTTGATAAGACAGATCTTCTTGGAGATTGATGAGTTCATGGTCCACGGTCCTGCCGGGATCCTTGAAGCACTTCTTTAGTTGAGAGATGTGGAAAACATCATGGACCTTGAGTTGTGCAAGGAGCTCAAGAGCATAAGCAACTTCTCCTCTTCTTCCACGAATTTTGAAAGGACTGATGTATCTAGGAGCCAGCTTTCCTTTGATACCAAAACGGTGCGTGCCTCTCATGGGAGTGACACGAAGGTAAACGAGATCACCAGGGACATACTCCACGTCCGTGTGCTTTCTTTCATAATTGCTCTTCTGGCGACTTTGAGAAATCTTCAGGTTTTCAAGAATGATGTGAACTTTCTCCTCCGCTTGAGTTACAATGTCGGGGCCAAACAATATTCTTTCACCTGCGCCCGACCAACCAATTGGAGTTATGCATTTGCGACCATAGAGAGCCTCAAATGGTGCCATCTTTAGACTTTTCTGGAAGCTGTTGTTGTAAGAGAATTCAGCATAAGGAAGACATTCTTCCCACTTCATGCCGAAAGAGATAACACAAGCACGGAGCATATCTTCTAGAATCTGATTGATCCTTTCAACTTTTCCTTGTGACTGAGGATGGTAAGCTATGCTGAAATTCAATTTTGTTCCCAAAGCATTTTGGAAACTTCCCCAGAACTTGGAAGTGAAGATGCTTCCATAGTTTGAACTGATCTCAAGAGGAACTCCATACAGAGAGACAATTCTGATGATATAGAGCTCAGCCAACTGAATTGCAGAAATTGTTTCCTTGACTGGAAAGAAGTGAGCTACTTTAGAAAGCCTGTCGATGACAACAAAGATTGCATTGTTGTCCTTCTGCGGCCTTGGAAAACCAGTGATGAAGTCCATCTCTACTTTCTCCCAATTCCATTCCGGAGGCTTCAATGGTTGTAGAAGACCGGAAGGTTTCTGATGGACAGCTTTAACTCTGCGATAGACATCACACTCCGAGACGTACTTGGCACAATATCGTTTCAATCCAGGCCACCAATATTGTGTTTTCAAGTCCATGTACATCTTAGTGCTGCCAGGGTGGATAGAAAGAACAGAATCATGCGCCTCCTTGAGTAATTGCTCTCTTAAACCCGGGTAGTTCGGAACAAACATCCGGTGTTCAAAGAAAAGAGTGCCTTGGTCATCGACGTGGAAAGACTCATACTTCGGAAGCTGAATGTTGGAGATGATCTTTTTAGTGTAAGGATCACCAAGTTGAATGGAGCGAACTTTTTCTTCCAAGAGCGGTGTTGCCAGAAGGTTCAGAAGGTATCCTTGATCTACAATTTCAAGGTTGAGCTTGCGGAATTCCTCGCACAAGAGAGGCTGTTGTTCTTCCACCATAAGGTTGTTGACATAAGCTTTTCGGCTGAGAGCATCGGCCATGACATTAGCTTTGCCCGGAGTGTAGTTGATGGTTAAATCGAAATCATTGATTATTTCAATCCACCTCCTCTGACGAAGGTTGAGATCAGGCTGTGTGAAGATATACTTCAGACTCTTGTGATCAGAAAAGATCTCACAACGATTGCCAAGCAAGTAATGCCTCCATACCTTCAAAGCAAAGACAACCGCTGCGAGTTCGAGGTCATGTGTGGGATAGTTGATCTCATGCGTCTTCAATTGTCGAGAGGCATAAGCAACAACTTGTTTTTCTTGCATAAGGACTGCACCCAATCCTTGCAATGAGACATCACAGAATATCTGGAAAGGCTTTGATGTATCTGGAGGAACCAAGACTGGAGTGGAAGTGAGCTTCTCTTTGAGTGTTTCAAAGCTTGCTTGACATGCAGAAATCCAAAGATATTTCTTGCCTTTCTTGAGGTGATCGGTAAGAGGCTTCGCAATCTTCAAGAAATTTTGCACGAAGCGACGGCAGTAATTGGCCAAACCAAGGAAACTCCGGACTTCTTTGACATTTATGGGTGGAAGCCAGTCCATAATTGTCTTAATAGTTTCTGGGTTGACGGCAATGCCCTTGGCAGAGATGACGTGACCAAGGTAGGTGACTTGAGGCAGCCAAAACTCACACTTGGAGAACTTTGCATACAGGCGGTTCTCACGAAGCTTGTTAAGGACACACCGAAGGTGTTCTTCATGTTCTTCTTTTGACTTAGAATAGACTAGAATGTCATCGAGATAGACCACAACGAACTTATCAAGATACTCCATGAAAACCGAGTTCATAAGCCTCGAGAAGGTAGCAGGTGCATTGGTGAGACCGAAAGACAATTCCGTGTACTCATACAGACCATAGCGGGTGGTGAAAGCTGTTTTAGGAACATCTTCCTTGCGAATCTTGATTTGATGATAACCACTTCTCAAATCAAGCTTAGAGAATACCACAGCTCCAGCTAGCTGATCGAAGAGATCATTAATCCGCGGAAGGGGATATTTATTCTTGATTGTTTTAGCATTAAGTGCCCGATAGTCAACACAAAGTCTATCAGTCTTGTCTCGCTTCTTCACAAAGATGGTTGGACTACCCCAAGAAGAAGTACTGTGCTGAATGAAACCCAACTTCTCTTGTCCATCCAACTGACGTTTGAGTTCAGCCAACTCAGCAGGACCCATTTTATAAGGCCGCTTGGAGATAGGAGCGGTACCAGGTTCAAGTTCAATGACAAACTCAACCTCACGATCCGGAGGCATACCTGGCAACTCTTCAGGAAAGACATCTGGGAACTCACAGACTACAGGAACAGTCTGAATACCTTCCATAGCATCATCATTCAGAGCTGCCAAAGAGTAAAGCTGAATTGCAGGAGTCGGACTTGGAGAATAGACTATATGGCCTTCAGGAATTTTCAGAGAAACCGAACGTTCAGCACAATCAATCACAGCTGCATTTGCTGTTAACCAATCCATGCCCAAGATAACATCAATGTCAGAATTGCCCAGAATTATTAAGGAAGCCGGAAACGAAGAGCCACCAATCTCAATTTGATTGCCATGGCTGATATGAGTAGCCCTCATGTTTGACCCAGGAGATTGTACCACAAGACGATGCAATAAAGGAACCATAGCCAGATCATGCTCATGCGCAAACTTGTGAGAAACAAAAGAATGCGAAGCACCAGAATCAAACAAAACTCGTGCAGGAACTAAGTTAACAGGAAGCATACCCATCACAACTCCAGGTGCATGCTCAGCTTGAGCAGCGTTGACACAGTTGGCACGAGCAACCATAGACCCAGGCTTGGTGTTGATGTTGAGAGCCCGAGGTGGAGGTGCACGAATCATAGGAGCACTTGCCGCAGGTCTTGGAGGTGGTGGTGGTGGAAGAGCTTTGTTGTTCATTGGACAATTCCAGTGCTGATGCCCAGTGTTTCCACACGTATAGCAAGCACCAGGTGGACGTGGAGCAACGTAGCCAGGGACTCCGCCAGGCGCTCCAGGGTAGTTGTGGTTGTAGCCCCTGGGAGCTGTAGTGAAGGAGTTTGGTGGCCTTGCCGCGTAGCTTGACGGTCTTGGTGGAGCAGGGAGCGACGGTGGGGTGTTAGGAACCCAGACATGACGCTTAGAAGGAGCTGTCATAGCAGAAGAACTTGTTGTATCACGGCTGTGTTTCTTTGACTCCTCAAACACTTGCCTACTTGCTTCTTCCTGCAGAGCTATGTGTTGGAGTTCCAGAAAAGACGCCGGCCTTGCATGAGTAATTGCATATTTGATGGATGCATTGAGGCCTTGCCGGAACCTCTTTTGCTTTTTCTTGTCATCCGAGATCTCATCGCCACCATATCGAGAAAGATTCATGAAGTTTCTGATGTAGGTATTGACATTGTCAGTGCCCTGCTTGAGGTTGAGAAACACTTCCTTCATCCTTTCCATGACAATTTCTGACAGATATTGCTCTTTGAAAGTAGCAGTGAATTGCTCCCAAGTAGACTAAAACCCAGAGAGATCTGTCTTGAGGTAATTTTCCCACCACAGAGCTGCATCTCCCTTCAGAAGGTGAGTGGCACATTTGACCCATTCTTGCTCGGGAACATCCGTAGTCATCAGCAACCTTGACACTTCACGAAGCCAATCATCCGCATCAAGTGGCTGATCAGACACCTCAAACTGGCGTGGGTTGAACTTGAGAAAACTCTTGATGTCTCCTCGCTTGGGAGGTGGAGGTAACGGAACAAACTCATTCCTCCTGACACTTTCCTCGAAGCGCTGTTGGTTCTGCTGCATAGTGCCCAAAGCATTTGCAATACTTGCCAAAGCAGCCCCAAGTTCAGGTGGTATGTCCTCCTCAGAACGGCGTGGTGGTGCCATCATGTGATTGATATAAAACACAAGTCAGTACTATAATGGAGAATGATAATAATCCAAAATAGTACCAAAATGGAATTAACCAAGATTAAAGGATGCAATTCACTGAGATGATATTAAAATATCAACACAGTTCAAGGCAACTAGAAGATATTAAGCATAACACACACGACTGAACAAGGAGTGTGGTACACAAACTACAAAGAAAAAAAATTCCGCAAATTTCGGCATTAAGATACCACTAGATGCGCAAAACCACTTAACGAATCAAGATTAGTAACTCTACTAGTTCAATATACAAGAGCAATGATAAAAGTAGTGGTATGGTCGCGACTCCATCCCGCACTCAAATCATTACTCCGCACATGAATCAGTAAAACACATATCCCAACACCTTCTTCTTAAGATGAACCTAAAGATTGGTAACTACGAAAAAGAACACCCCAACAAGATAACGTCGGATAATAAAGAGTAAGATAGATCGCATTGGTATACAACGAATCAGAATAGATCGCGTCGGTTTACAAAGGCCTATCGTTGTGGAATGTACCAACAGTTGATAACCAAAAGGCAGACAGTGATAACATTTGGATGCAACAGATAGACAAGAAATTCACACACACACACACACACAACCTATGGTACTACGGAACCCAGAACACGTGAATCCTAGTTTGAATTTTTAGAAGAGGATTGAAAACGTTACACTTCCTTACCAGAAAAGGGTGGGTGGGTGGGTAAGAAGAAAAATGGAAGCAGTCCTACTCTCACGTTTGTTTTTCCCTAGTATACATAACTACCAAAAATATTTGCTAGACTGACAACGACCATTTTGGCTGAGACCCTGAAGGACGGGATGGCTCTGATACCAATTTGTAACTACCTCGGTGAATTACGCTCTTAGTTTCATGCCTAGATGAACAAAAGTGGTTAAAATAGTACGGTGGGGCCTAGGGCCACTCACGGTAGACCTTTCGGCCGTCCTAACCACTTTCAGATCAACGGGACAAGAACGAGCGACGTAATTGGCAGGCCAAGGGATCAACTACATACACAAATGAGTATGTATGCAAGCCACATACAATAGTCCTCAGAGCCATTCCATCTAAAAGAAATAGAAATATTGCAACGCCATACGGCAAGATTCAAATATCCTAGATAGAGATAATAATTTAGGATAGCTCCTCATACAACAAACATCAGAGTATCAGGCGGAAGCGGAAAACAAGATCCGAGTACGGATAAGAAGCAAATCGGCATAAGATGCCACATAAATAAACACATCCCGCCCACAGATCTCACGGATCCCCGTTCCCGGAATCTCTACACCGAGTGGCCGTTGCCAACATCATCTGTCTCCTCCACCCAGTATCCATCTTGCGAATACACCTGTTCATCTGAATCAAACAATTTATCGTGTGAGCCCCTAGCGGTACTCAGCAAGTCTTTATGCCACTAAAGGGAACACCACCTGGGGTGACGCAATTGCAGCAAAAGATAAAGTCTAGCAATTCTATAGATACTCGCTAACCATCCGCCTAACCAATGATAGACGGATGTCCGTGAATTAAGAACAACAGTTATAACAGTATAATTAACAGAACCATCCTCCTCCTCGCTTACCAACGAGGAAGCGGACGAACAACCCCCATCATCCGTTGGCAGTTTTATTAACCATTCCATGAGTATTGCACTATTTACTAGCCAAGTTCTTAGTCAAATTAAAAACGGTACTTTAGTTATACTTGTCTATGATCGAGAAACTGTGCTCCAAGTCGTCCATAACCGCAGACACGGCTTTCAGAAAGATTTACCCAGCAAGGGTGCACGAATAGCAACACACACTCGGTCAACCTCGGAAAAACCAACTCAAAACTCAACGAGGCATTCACGACAAAGCGATCATAGGATTCCGAAATATTTCAGGGGGCCACCCCATTAAGCTACCCGCGACGAAGCTAGCTGACTCCAAGACGGACTCAAGGTTTGTGTGGACGGCAGTAAACGACTGGAAACCCGAAAATGTGACTGGGCTTGTCGATACAGCGAAAACGTGTCACGATCCAAAACTGTACAGGTGCTCCTCGCACAATCTTAAATAAAGCAGTAACATGGCATAAGTACAGGATAGTAATAAAGCCCCAAACTACTTTGTGGCCCCAAGAAATAAGAATGAATCAAGCTCTGGCTCAGGGGGTCCATAAGGCCTCCCGGATATGGATAGTGTGAATAAACAAGGAACAGGAATCAAGTACTCGGGGTCCTACGGGACACAAGTGAGCATGAAAAACCAAATAGCAGATATTGCTCACTGGTGCCTCTTTCATTAGTTATCCCATTACTACACAGGTTAAGTTGTTTAGGTACCTCGTTATCCATCAGACACTCACATACCCTACACATGCATTTCTACGACTCGCATGGCTCAAACAACTCCTGTAGTAATGGCTCATGGGATGGAGGAACAAGCTTCGGTGGGGTGTAAAAGTAAAGGCTGTGCAGTACTTGGGATTCAATTTAATGCAATCGCGACTCAATGATGCAAGAATAAGATAGAGGCAATAGGTACTATATGTATGCAAGCATGTGGTAGTGCTTGCCTGGCAGCTCAGTTGAAGCGAGAGACGCATCTGGGTAGTACTCCTGTGATTCCTGCTAATTCTCCTGCTGGGTGTCTATTCGAAAGAAGAACCAAACAAACAGGGGCCAACATAAATAAAGTGCACAAGCATAGGAATTAAAATGCGACAAGCAAACAAGCATGCCATGATGAATGATGCACAATTTACATGGCATGAAAGTAGCATGGCAAGGGTGAGGTGTGGATACAAGAGTAAAGCATTTTATTAATTATTTACCCAAGTTTTATTGTCATAAACGGTTCAGATTTTTAATAATGACATGATGCATGCTTCAATTCAGAACAAGGACTGCATAGATAGAACGGGCTCGTCGCGTTTATCGATTTAGACATATTATTTGTCAAATTTGGAGTTGTAGAAATAAAGTTATTAATTTATTAAGAAAAGGACATTTTATTGTAATTTTAATCATCTCGAAAATTTAAAGTGCTCAAACATTATTTTGAATGGCATATTTGAATTCCTCATATTTTTCTGATTCAAAAACATATATTATATGTATTGTTTGGATTTATAATTTGAAAGTTATTTAAAATCTGATTTGAATTTGAATTTAAACAATTTTCTGGAAATGTTTAATAAATCAGATAAACGGAAATACTTTTTGCACTCAGCAAAACCTAGCCAAAGTCGCTGATGGGTGGGGCCGGTCTGACTAGCGACGCAGCGCGCGGAAAACCTTTTTACACCGCGGGTTAGCCTAGCTGATGCGGTTGACAGGTGGGCCAGCGGACTAGGGCCCATGTGCCAGAGGCCGAACCCCGCAGCGGCTGACGTGTGGGGTGTGCTGGAGCGCGGGTTGAGGGCTGCGAAACTACGGGTGCGTTTTTGTAAAAAGCTCACAGAGGATGACAGGTGGGGCTCGGTGTACCGCGGGTTGACCCGGCAAAAATCGCAGGAGGGTAAGTGCAAGGTGGTGACAGCTACTGTTTTTCTTCCCCTTTTCTCTGATGGCTGCGCGTGCAGACAGCGGCAGCGCGCGGTGCAGGGATCGAACCCGCGACCTCGTGCCTTTGCGCGGCGGCGGTTACCACTGCGCTGGCTTGGGCTTGCTGCGAGGAACGCGCTAGGCGGCTAGATCTACCTAAGCGACGCCACGGTCTAGAAACGAACGCGGATGCCGGCGCGCAGAGAGCATTCGAGGGAACGTCTGGCGCGACCAGGACATGACGGCGACGGCGAGGATGTCTAGGAGGTACAGGGGCTCACCGTGGGCTCGATGGAGGGCTCGGATCGGGGTGGGGCGCAGCAGATCGACGACGAGGCTGGCGGCCGGAGATCTAGGGTTTCGTCGAGGCGGCGCTGGTCCTGGCGATCCTGGTGCTCCTCCTCCTCGTTGGCGCGTCCAGGGCGAAGCAGGGGATGCTCCTCGATCTCCTCGACCACCTCCACGTCAACCACGCCCGCAGGAACGAGGGGGCGGCGGCGCTACTGGCAGGAACGGCGAGAGGAGTTGGCGTCGGTGGAGAGGAAGGAGGGAGAGGCAGGGACCCTGGGTGGATCTGGCAAAGCCAGGAGACGTGAGGAGAGGGACAAGGCGAGGGAGAGGGGCAGGGGAGAGGCCTGTGGGGCTCGGGGTAGATAAAGGTGGCTTCAGCCACCTTTTCACCCTCCTCGCTCACGTGCTCGACGTGAGCAGCCAGGCAAGGCAGGGTGGAGGCTGCCAGGTGGGCCAGGGGCGCCGGTGAGGTCGGTGGAGCCGGCTGGTAGCGAGAGAGAGAGAGAGATCAGAGAGGGGAGGCTCGGTTTAGTCTAGGGTTAGCCTCGGTTAGGGTTAGAGGGGAGGCTCGGGTCAGGGCTGGTTAGATGGGGTAGCTGGGGTGTGGGACCAGGGAGAGAGGGTGGCTAGGTGGGGCCAGCATGGTAAAGAGAGAGAGAGAGAGGTTAAGGGTTAGGGTTTAGCTAAGAAAAATTAGGGTTTGAGGAGAGAGGGTAGGTGTTAGGGTTTGGTTTAGCCACACTAGGTCATAATGGGTGGAGGGTGAGAAGGAGATGAAGTAGAGGACATGGGGTAGGGTTTTGTGACAAGCCAACATGAGCTAAAACATGTGATGGAGGAGATGGTGGTTTATGTGGGAAAAACCCACATGACCATGCATGGATATATGTTGGATAAGAGGGAGAGGGATGTGGTTTGGTGGTGCAAGCAAAAGTATGGCCACCTTAAATTGAATCTCAAAGGACCATGCCACACTTCCAAAAATACAAGCAAATCCCAAAAGAAGGGGATGGTGATAATTTGCATGGCCCATGCATGATAATTAAATGCCATATTCTTATGCTTGTGAACAATAATAACAACATGGCATTATTCTTATGCTTCCAAAATATGGAATAAAGGCCAAGCAAAAGAAAATAGAATTGGATCCATCCCATCTCCCATGAGCTAGATTAAATACCAAAAGAAAATAAAATCCCATGGGTAAGTAGAATGGTGGAATAATAAGGTGGTGAAAAGAAAGGTGATGGAGTAGAATAAAAGATATACCCCCAACTCAGTTTGGGCATTAAACAATATATCAAGAACCAAATACAATATATCAAAAGCCAACTACAATTAATACTGCATATGAGAGAAGAACCAAATCAAAAGGGTTTTATATGATGCTCAAATGCAAGGTGGCATGATGACATGAGCATGATATAATTATGATGCAACAAATGTATATAGGAAGTAGCCATTACATTACTAGACCAAGTAGCATTACAATTGTTAGACAATTGGGATGCTACAAATTCATTGCCAGTAAGTATACTCACTATATTCTTTTGTACGCTATATATAATGATGCAGAATGAAGATGCTCGATTGTAAAAGAAAGGTTATCAATGGATTTGGGTTCATTGACCCACATCGAGTTCATGGAGCTATACTAAAGGATAAACCACTGGAGGTCCAGCACAACTTGTTGCAGTTTCTCACGAAACAACATTTCTGTAATGAAATACTATTTCCTTACCACGACGGCAAGTGAGTTTTTGTACACATTAACTTTTGCTTACTCGATGTTTAGTGTAAATGATGAGTTACTGACGTTTGTAAACCTTGCGTAGGTACCACTGGATTCTTCTAAGCATTTCACTTGACTTGGGAAGAGTTCACATCATGGACTCACTAAACAAAGACATTGAAAACTACCGCAACATTATCGATGCGCTCCAGAGGTAATTTCAACCATTATCGCACTATATCGGTTTATTTCGTTCATTTTCTAGGATATCAAGTAGTTATTAACTTTCACATTAATTTTCTTTATCGGATAGGGTTTGGACACAGTTTAAGAACCATGTCGGCGGTCAATGGCGTGAGGTGCTATTTTTTAAATCACTCTCGGTAAGTAGTACGAGCTAAGTCCGCGCATCTATTTAATTCTAGTGTATGTGCATTTATCATGCTAGATTTATTATTTGATTGAATTCTATTCTTGTAAAGTGCGCGAGGCAGCCACAGGGGACTAATCTATGTGGATTCTACGTTTGCGAGTTTATTCGCATCAGTATTGAGAAGCCCTCGGAAAATGTTCGAGTAAGTAAACAATATATTCACCCTTTATTTTTATTACAAAAAGTTATGTTGAGTCTAATTCATACGATCTCTTTTTATATAGTTGGACGCGATGCGGGACAAGCTCCTACCAGAGGACCGCCTAATAGCAATCCAAGAGGAATTTGCTGGATTTTTTGTCGACGAGGTCATAGACTCACGTGGAGAATACTCTATACGTAGATCCTAAAGCATCCATGTAATAATCTCCATGTAATCAAATAGACATGCTCTGGACCCGGTTGGGACTGCATGTATGCTTGTAAGAAAAGTTATATTATATATTGCGTCAATGTGTATAAGTATTGTGTAGTAACGTTCTGTATGTATACGAAAACTTGTTTCTAATGAAAACACAGAATAAAAAATAATTAAACAAAACACAAAATGAAAAGAAAAATCCTAAAACCCCATCCCCTGTCGCGGCAGCTAAATGGCCCAAAATACTGCCGCGGCAGGAAACCTCCCGGTTCGTAACATGATCCGGGACTAAATGTCCTGCCGTCCAGCTCGTCTCGCAGGGCCACGTGGTTAGACCTCTACCCCCGGTTCGTAACAGAATCGGGGCTAAAGCTTGGACCTTTAGTCCCGCTTTGACAGTCCTGGTTCGCAATCCGAGAGTAAAGGTCCTTACGAACCGGGGCTAATGGTCTGTTTTCTACTAGTGCTTGGAAATCATTTTCGAACCTGCTACTGTGTGGATCCGTCGACTGGTGAAAGCTGTGGGAGTCGCCATCTGATCTTCCACTTATTGTACAGTAGCAAGTAGCATATACCATGTCCAAATTTCAAGTATTTTATCGCAAGTAGCAATTCCCAAGTAAGGTTAATTTCGACCGTTCATGCCAATTCCCTGTAATCTACTTACTCGCTCTGTTTGGGATTACCCCCTCACATTTCGAGGCAAACTTTGACCATGATTTTAACTCATCAAATACGCCAAATCTCAAGTATAAGTTATTTGACATAAAAAGTCTCCTTGTCTCGTTTGCCAAATCTGACGCCGAGGAGGAAAGCTGACCGTTGGACGTGGCCAGACGACAAAACAAGGGAGGGTGAACTCGCCGGGCCGACACGTCGCAAGGAGAGAGGAGGACACCGAGATACGGGAAGGAGAAGAGGAGGGGGAGGCGCCGATGCCCGGGGAGAATAAACTAGGAACGAGGGAGGCGGATCCACGTACAGATTCTACAACCATCCATGCTAGATAAACTTCTGGTCAAGCTTTCCAATTTCGTGAACTTGCACCCCCAGTTTTTTGTATGTAGGTGTAGTCGTGCTGGAGGCAAATGTACAGGGACCATCTATTATACTCCCTCCGTTTTATAATATAAGATATTTTAACTTTATAAAAAAGTGTATCTAAACCTCTTTAGTACATAGATTCGAACTGAATCTACACACTAAAAGAGGTCAAGATACAATTCTTTCATAAAATTAAAACATCTTATATTATAAACATAGGGAGTAGTTTAGAAAAAAGGCAACCTATATCGCGAGAAAATACGTAAGCATCACCATCCTAGGGTTTTCACAAGTACGTACGGAGGGAGTACAGTAATATCTCTGAGGCCTTGGCAGGCCCGTTTTGTGAGTTTTTAGAGAGTATTTCCCGGGTCACCCTAGTATTCTCAAAAATCGTAGCTAGTCTGTTTTGCAGCCTGAGTTTGAACGGACTCAATCCCAAATATCCCGGCCATAACACTCAGATTGGCCTGTAAACTAAAACGTTGCCCTCTTCTCGCTTTTTCAAAACCCTCCCTGGATGCAAGCTTTGACGAGGATTGGGTGAGGGGAATCGTTTTATCCAATCCCTGGGGGTTAACCCAGCTAAACCACTAAAAAACACGGGTACAAAACAAGGCATGATGGAGTTAAGGGTGTGTTTAGTTGCTCGTGGATTTTAGTCGCGCACCTGGAGATCATGGCTCAACGGAAGCTATGCGTGGCAATGCAACCTCTCGTGCCAAAATAGCCATTCGTTTGGTTCCATGCATTCTCATTTTCTAGGAGTTTAGAAGCCAAGGCCTAATTGTTTGGTTCCATGCATTATTGGTTTTCACCAAATTGCTACTTGTTTGGCTACTTGCATTGTCTCTGATAGCCTTACCTCCTCATTGCTCAGGTGAGCTTACCCAACAACAGCAAGGCAAATAACAAAGTTCAGACGATTGTAATTCAGAGAACTAATAGATTATATTAAGACTGATTCCACATAATCAGTCATGGCGTGTGTGCTGCAACACGAGTTTACGAACAACTACCCGTGATGCAGCACAAGTTCATCACGAACGAAGGGGTTATAACTGAATACCACCTCATAAAATATACAAACCAAATTTCAAGGGTCACCGCAACCAAAGTTCATCATCCTAGCTACTACAAAATACACATCACAGTCATCATCATCAACACCGCTACTAGCACCTCCTCGAACAGCTCAGTTCGCTACTCAGAGGTAGTGTTTGTTCAGGAAGACCGTGAACCAGCTCATCCTGCGCTCAGGGGTCATGGCAAGGTACCTGGTCGCTTGTCCACTGTGCTCCATTAGGTGGCTAAGAGCATGGTGTATCGCGGTCACAGAGACGGGCGCAACGGGAATGCGAGGACCTTAGATGATCTTCATCTGAGCATAGTTCTCAATAGGCTTGTTGCTCAACTCGGTGTTCGATGGCTGAGCCTACATGAGAATCACAATTAGTTCAAGACATGTAGTTCATATGTCAGCTTTACGAATACTGATGCAAGTGCAAATATGTCAAACCTTGATGTGCACATAGTAGTCGGCATTGTCCATGATGATATAAGATGTCTCCTCTATCCAACACATAGGGTGTGTTTGGTAGACCGGGCTAACTCAGATCCCCATCTCCCCTCATACCTGTTGTCCCTAGACAAGCTCATCTAAGATTTTCTCACTTGTTTGGTAACCTGGGTTTGCTAAAACAAGCTCAGCTCACATGTTGTTTGGTGGCTTCTATGAGTTAAAACAAGCTGGACTCGAAATTTTTACACAAAGGTCCTTAGGATGAAAATAAAAAAGCAATCTGGTCCTTATACATAAAATGTAAAAATCAATCAGGTCCAGCGGGTGTCGCTGGTGCTCTCCCGTCGCTCCGCTAGGGCACTGGGTGCTCTCCCGTCGCTGGAGACAAGGCGCAGGGCTTGGGGCGGAGACGAGGCGGGCCGGCGTGGCCGGCGAGGGAGACGAGGCCGGGCGGCGTGGCCGGGGACGGACACGAGGCAGGGCGGCGCGGCCGGTAATGGAGACGAGGCAGGGTTAACGTCCTCGTCCGGCTCAACGGTAGGCAGGTACAGGTGGGGGCGGAGTGGTACTGCAGTAGCTGAGAAACGAGGTGGAGGACAGGGATTTGGTGGTTCATGTCCTCGTCCGGCTCGACGGTGGCAGGTACAGGTGGGCGGCCACTGGTCCTCATCCAGCCCCAGAGATCTCCATGGCAGCAACGTCGAGCTCCCGACGAACCACAGAGGGCACCAAGGGGATGATGGATGGGGGTGATTTTGGCACAGATAGAGGAGCGGGGAGCCTCACCGGCGACGGGATCTAGGGGCAGGTGGGATGGCGGCGGTGGAAATCGGGGGTGAGAAACGAGGGGAAAGAAGAAACAGGGGCGCTCGGGTTCGGGTCGGGGTCTGGGGGTTGTGGGGCGGCTTCCAGCGGGACGGGGGGACATGCGGGGATAATTTTTCGGGACAGACGCGGCAGGGCTGTGATGCGAAGCTTGTTTTGAGGTTCGCAACTGGGCAGTGCCCAGAGTCCTTTTTCGTATCGGTTGGGCAGTACCCAGACCACGGAACCGAGCTAACAAACAACGAAAATATGGACGGGATGGGAAATTCTTAGGTAAGCTGGTCTACCAAACACACCCATAGTCTCTAGCCTCTTGATCCTCAGCACTCGAATCCACCTAACTCTCCAGTGTCTCATGTGGGTTGTACACCTGGTTCGCAGAGACTGTCCTACCACATAACTTGAAGACATCCTCTGCAATCAAGTGCATGTCCGCCTATCTAAACTCCCGAACTACTGAACCACCTTTCTCGATCAACTGGACAACCCGATTCAGGACGAAGGTGGACAGAGATGCTGGTCATTACATTGCCAACTTCTTTCTGGTCACCGCATCAGGCATCCGCACATAACGCAGAGGCCTCACAGAAATTGCTGGCAGATCAGGGGACGCAACCTTATCCTGCGGCAACAAAGATACACAATGTGTTCAGTTCTAGGCAAAAAAAAACTACACTTGCAATACTAATCCTACCTACAACACATGGCAATCCTCATAGTACAACATGTATACTAACTACCAAAATGGACCACCATCTACTAAAAACGGAGCATAGACGAACACATGAACTATGAGCCAGAACATGGCAATAGATCTGAGCTGCAACAGGTAGGGTTAGTTGTTTCTTACCACGATCTCAATCTCGACCGACGAGGAGGACATATCCAAGATAGCCGAGGATGAAGGCTTGCCGGAGATGAGCTAGACCCACAGGAGTAGGAGGCGCTGCTTACCTGCCCGTCGATGAGAAAAGAGGATTTGGAGCGATAGCTCGAAATTAGGGGAAATGGTGGCAGGGATTTTGGAAGCGGAGGAGCGGCGGTGTTTATAGCCGCCGTGAATCGGCGGACGGTAACCCAATTTCTCCCGCCGGTTTTTGCGAGCTCCTGCCATCCCTCCCTTGCACGCGCATGAATCTTCTTCCCCGTGAGCGAGAGAAGAATCTGGCTCCGTGGAGACGCCTGATTTGGGCGTTCTCCGGGGCCAGGCTGAGGGACGCTTTAAAACTCGTGCGGTCCAAAGATTTCTCCTAGCGCGCGGAACCAAACGCCCTTATTTCTTCCCCGCCATGCGAGAAATAGGGATTGGGGCAACCAAACGCGCCGTAAAAGAACAAATATCCCGGGTGAGTTGCTGCGTCAATGTTGTGCTACAAGCGGGTGCAAAATTACTTCTCGAAAAGGGAACTACACGTATTCCTGATGTTGGAAATCATTTTCGTGATAGGAACCTGCGGTTGTGGATCCATCAACTGATGAAAGATGACATAGTCCCCATCTGCTATTCTACTAATAGGCACAAGTAGCTACCCCAAAGTACAAATTTCAAGTAGTACCAGATTGTATAGCAAGTAGCAACTCCAAAAGTCCCAACTTCCATGTAGTTTCATCTGGATCGGTCCAATCAATTCGCTGCTTCCCTTTGTTAGGTATTAAAAGGCCATTACTACCTATATGAAAGTGCACAGTTTCAGCGCTCCAAAACTTCGTCCAAGTCAGCCCGTGCTACTGTAGAAGCGCAAAACTGGAGCTTCTACAGTGTTTCATGTTGGTGCGGTGGTTCATTTTTCTTTTTTTTTACCCCGTCTCAGCGATGGTATGTCGCCACGTTTCGATTTCGTGTCTGTTTCCTCTTTCCCTAGACCCACTGACCACCGCTTAATCTCTCTCTAGATCCTACACGATGAAAGGCAGAAGAGGCATAAATTCCTAATCTTCTTCCTCCCCTCCTCAAAACGAAGAAAAAAAAACAAGCGGCGGCTGCTCTTGCCTGATCTATAGGGGAACGGCGACGGCATTGGGGCAGGGCAGCGAACAGGGAGCGGCAGCTGCAGCGCGTCCCCGCCCAAAAAAACCCACCCCAGCCCCAGGAGCTCCACGTCTCTCCACCGCTTGGATTCAGGAATCAGGATAACCAACCCGTTTCTCCCCAATCCCCATTGCCTCATCTCAAAAGAAAGATCTCCATCGCTGACCATCTAGAAAAACCGCTCGCATCTTCTCCACCGGCCGTCAGTGCACCTCCTTCCTCATTCTCCTTCCACATCTATATCTCTTTCATCCGTTCTCCATCCTCATCGGCTGGTGGTGTGTCATGCCATATTGAAGCTGTGCTGCTGCTTGGGAGGAGCAAGAAGTAGAGGCCACGGACTAGCTGGAGATCTGAAGCACCCCGTTGACAATGGTGGCGCTGGCGTGGACATGCCCGTCTCAGACTGCTACAACAGACAGTGGATGGTCTCACCTCAAGGCGCCCCTTACCCTGAATTTTTCTCCGGTCGAGTTCTTCTCCCCTCCTTGCCCACCCACCCCCTACCCCGAGGGAGTTATCCTGAGGTCTCCCCTTCAGAGCTCCCCGTGGTCGCCGGCCTCCTTTTCCTCCGGCTCATACCTAGGCCGGATTTGAGTGTAGAGGATATGCTCGTGGTCATCGGCGGGGCGGCGACCGTGCCTCGCCCCGTGGTTCCCGCCTACCCCCGGCGTACATGTGCCTCGGCCCCTTCAACGGGGTCCTGCTCGCCGTCCGGACCACTCCGCGGGGCACCGCCGGCGAGCTCGCACTCATGGAGGGCGCTGTCCGGAGACGTCCGATGCCGGTGTCTACGTTGACTGGCCTACGGGTAATGCTCTGATCCGCCACTACCCAGCCTCAGGCAATCCTATTGATGAAAGGGTGGCTTCATCTTCTCCGTGAGCAAGATCCAATAAGCTGCCTCTTTCTCATGTCTCCCTCTCCCCTGTGTACGCAGATAAAAAAAAAGGCAATGGCAACGGGGCGTGCAGGAAGGAAAAAAATTGATGTGGAGGTGCACTGTCTTGTGGCCTTCATTATCCGATGGACAGACAACAGTTTTTTGAGCATGTCGCTGCAGATGTCAAAGCAGGCTGGTTTAGTTCACCTATATTCTTTGACTCAAAATTTTAGTTGCCTCCTGTTCTTTGTTGTCTCTCTGAGTTGGTTTTTTGGCACCTTCTCCGATCGAGCCTTTCCATGGGTACGGACTCAATGACTGGACATCATTCATTAAGAATTGTTTTTGGTGAACTGAAAGTACTAATTCGTATTTTCCTGTTTAGTTTATTTACTTTCAGTAAGAGACAAACTGTAAAAAAAAGTATTATTGTTGCGTCATATTACTAAGTACTGTGTTTACAACATCACATGTGCTTGATCAACTAATTTGTACTACGAGCAGTGAGTTTTGTTGCTAAGGCACACATGTTAATTGTATCACATGCTGTAAAAGATATTTATTAAGTGATTTTTCATCATCGGAAAATGTAATATTTCACATTGCTCCTATGAAAAACTCCACACATACCATGCCTTTATTATATTTGCCACTCGCATGCAACACAGGTTATTTGATTTGTAGTTGTCATTCCTAGGTAGTAAGGATGCCCTTACACCATATTCTTGGTTTCATGGATAAGGTCAAAAAGAAAAACTAACGTGTAAATAATATATGTGATGGCTATACAAGACAAGCAGGGGTCCATCATTTGAAATTCCAGGGGTAGTGGCATCATCACCTAATCTGAGATGTTGCAGTGAGCTACAAAGCACGTTGCTGCCCTGGTGAATTTCCAAATTTTCATATGTTGGATTCGATAATACTCTGATGGATCTTTTACAGATTTTCTAGCTTCTGCCTCCATAAATATTAGATGTGTATATATATTTAAGCATGTGATTAAATCTAGAATGACTGATCTGTGTCCTTCTTGATTTACTGAGTGAGCAAACCATTAAATTTAATGGTTGGATCTTTTTTTTCTCTCTGATATAAGAAATTGATTGTTTCTATTTTTCTAGAACTATGGTTTAGACGTATGCTATTAACAACTAAATTATTTGTCCTATTATGTCCTCACCAGTCCGTGTTTTTTTTAGTTCATCAATGACCTGCGGATACGAGGTGGAGGAGGTGTTATAGCTGATGGCCTGACCATATCTCCTGCTCTATGCGACGTCTACACATGCATTCTACGGATTGGTCTAGTCACTTATGTTCAACTCTGTTTAACATTAGCCTTTGAATGTTTCTATTCAGCATGCAAAATTTGTTTGCTGATTTCAGACCTGGGAAGCGGTGAGTATGTGTGTGCTGGTCTCCTTCCACTCCCTCGGTTGGGTCTGTGTAAGCTGCCTTTCAGCTCTAGCTTGCTGTCATCAAGGAGTGAAACCAGATGACAATGTCAGTCAACAGATTTTGTATCCTCTCCTGAAGGTTCCTATTAACTGTTGCCACAACAGAAGGTGAACACTACTTCATCAGTTGAGTATGAATTCTAAGAATGTTAGATTTCTACTGCCCCATCAAATGAGCCTGGTACATCAAAAGTTAACATGTGAATGTGTTGATTTCTTTCCTACGGTGTTGATTAAATTTATCCATGGCTGGTTATTTCAGAAGGGTAGGTGCGGAAGTTTCTATCCCTGACTTACTTTTTGGATGGAGTAGAACAGAGATGGCTAGGGTAACAAAACATACATGCACATCGAGGTCAATATTATTGTGTCATTGTTGCCATACACAGAATATTACTTGCCAGTTTTTTCTTGACCAATAAGAATCTTTTTGATTTGGTTTGGTTAGCATGTTGTACATATCTCTCAATTAATTTCTTACATGTTTGCCATTTTTTAGCCTGCTGATGATTCTGAACCGATAATTCCGGAATTTTGTATTTATCGTTCACATTGGCTAACATTTAACAACTTACGAAAATCATTTCAATGTCGAACCTACCATGTGAACAACCTGATTAACGCTACGGGCGCGGCATGTCGCCGCGCTAACTCCCCCAGTACGGTCAATTCCCTGCTAGTACTCCATATGCTACTGCCTCCGTTTCTAAATGTAAGCCTTTTCTAGCAGTTTAAATTGAACTGGTAAAAAGGCTTACATTTTGGAACCAAGGTACAAGTACTTACTAAGCATGATGCAGCCTACAAACATGATTCATCTTGCGTTTGCCTGGTCTCTGAAATGATTCAAAATCTCGCTCGTGAACTGTCGTCCTCATCCTCAGAGTTTGACAAAGTTTCAAACGTTATTCTGGCCACACCTAGCACTAGCAGAGACCATCCAACCAAGACAAAGCTTATCACTCAATAACAACTGGTTGCAGCTCCCAACTCGTCAGGTTACTATGAAATCTACTCCCTCCGTTTAAAAATATAACATGTTTTAGTTTTGTGAAAGGGTGTATCTAGACCTAAGTTTGTAGGTTCATTTATATTTGGAGTGAACCTACGCACTAAAAGTGATTTAGATACACTCATTTCACAAAGGTAAAACATCTTATATTTTGAAACAGAGGAAGTAACCATGCGTAAACAGTGAACCAGTCACCAGCAGGTTATGGTCAATGCAAAGGCATGGCATTAGTCCTCTAGCAAATCATCGAAACGATGAAAATCACGAGTTATGCGCTGTATTTGTATTGATGGGTTAACTGATTTTACATCACAAAGGGGCTGATCCTACAACTTGGCGGTGGGTCTGGAGTAGTCATAGGCAAGGCAAGAGAGCTACAAGCGAAAAGGAACCCCTTGAGTAATACAACTGGCTGATCTGAAGCTAAACGTTGGGAATTTCCGGTCTCGCAGGGCTAAGAAAGGCTCTGAAAGTGAAATTCCATAAAGATTCAGTGCTAACAGTTGTGCCAGGAAAAAAAACACCGAGTGAACTTGTGAGTTGTCATTTGATTTCACTTTCTTCTTGACGCGACCTCTGCTGCCCACGCTTTTCCAACATCAGTTTGAAATTTGCCTGCATAGCAATTAAGAAATTAAACAGGGAAATACGTACAATTTTGTGAGCTAGTATCTGAATCACACGAGAGGTTGTGCATTGGAAATCTGTGACAACTTGTAAGGAGGAAAGATAAATATCAACTCATAAAACATCAACTGCTTGGACGTTAATTTTCTGGTAACAATTTTAGAAAATCAAAAAGAAATGTGTCGTGTGTAAGGAAAAAAACAATAAATAGACGGGAAATCCACTTTTGATCCCGGGTGCATATGCTCCTGTTAGCTGTTTTTTTTAAAAGTCAAAAAATTCGGAAAAAATTGGACAACATTCTATGTGCTCACAAAGTCGTTTCGCAGAAAACCGATATGTTTTGTGTCATGTATGAAAAAGACAAAGAAATGTCTCGTTATCCGCATTTTTTAAGGGCCAAATTTTGTCTTTTTTACACACGACACAAAACATATCGATTTTTCGTGAAACGACTTTGTGAGCACATAGAATGTCAAGATTTAAGCACCGATTTTTTTTATTTTTTTAAACATTTTAATTTGCGTTTAAAATTCAATTTAAAAACCGGGAGCCAGAACGCTTCATCCTAGATAGACACCCTACACAGTTTAGAAAAAATATAAAGTTCAGCAGCAGAATCTGACGGAAGGGGGAAACAGGAAGACAAACCTGCCGTTGATTGGAAGAACTCTTCTAGATCCCGCCCTTGCTCTGAAAATCCAGCACAAAACATAGGCATTAGCACGCTACTATAAACCCCAGGAGCAGAAGGTGATAATGAGTTAGCCATGTATTTTGTAGATTATACTTCCTACACACCTAATGTATGTCACTCACTGCTCAGAATCAAGGATAAATGAGAAAAAAGTCCACTCTTGTTACTAAAGCCAAATTTCCTCTATAGTTATTTATGAAATATAAAGAAGAGTACTAGCTAAAGGCATTTAACCGTCTGTAATTTATGGGTATCACACATGGGAAAAGAGTGATGCTGACTAGCTGAGTACTCCCTCCGCTTCAAAATATAAGATGTTTTAGTTTGTGAAGATAATGTATCTAGACATATTTTAGTGTGTACATTCGTAG
Source organism: Avena eriantha (assembly GCA_910589775.1). Lineage (NCBI taxonomy): Eukaryota > Viridiplantae > Streptophyta > Magnoliopsida > Poales > Poaceae > Avena > Avena eriantha. The sequence goes on along the minus strand of OU342745.1, from coordinate 37,236,533 downwards.
TGAACCTCTCCGAACCTACACACCAAAAGGCTTCTAGATACATTACCTTCACAAAGCTAAAACATCTTATATTATGAAACGGAGGGAGTACATCATAACTTCAATGTACCACTGGGCACTGGATCAGTATGAGCTTACCCTTTTCGTACTCCAGTGCTTGAAGTATCATCTCAACCTGAAAACATGACATAAAAGAAAAGAATAGGTAAGTAAAGAAATAACATTACAACAAAAGGAAAATGTCACTAACTCAATGTCCTATTTGATTGCCTACATTGTGAACTTTGACCAAACTAAGTTAAGGAGACTTGAAGTTACAACAATGCCAGTATCAGGTATTACCATAACAGTCTTTAAGAGCTGTATACTGCGTCTTGTCAGTGCACTAGCAGCTTAACTATTGATAATCCCAATGCATTAAAACTTGCAGGTACAAATCTCTACAGTAATGATTAGAGGATAAACATTACAAGAAGCTGGACAAATTTATACCTTGTCAAAATCTTTGACAACCTTGGCTTCCAAGGTGGCATTGTTCTCGTACTCCATCCAAAGTTCACGAATTTCATCAGCTGAAAAAGTACAGCATAAGATAAGCAAATATCCAGTACATATCGAAAGTCCAAGTACAAGCACATAGAAGATAGAGCAGTTGAAAACAATTCAGCAGCCTGTTCTCTAAGTATATCACTCGTTATATTGTATTAAGAAAAGTTGAATACAAAACTAAAAATGGCTGAGTTATTTAGTTTCAAAACCTTGCTACTCCCTCTATGCCAAAATGAGTATAATATGAAAGTATATCTTACGATGATTCTAACAATATTGATTGGATGTTGTAGATGTTCATATATTTGTCTTGTCTACATATTTGGTCAAACTTCAAATTGTTTGACTTTTGAGAAAACTCATATGCACTACATTTTGGCATAGAGGGAGTAATTGCTACTGACACCTAACTAAAGGACATTATCCAATACACTAATTTTGTGGTTCCGTTTCAGTGATGCGAACAATGTTCAAGGGTGAACTACCCTATTTGAGCAGGACCAACAACATGATAAATATGGAATTTGAATAATAAACATGGGAAACTTAAACAATATCAAAGGCGTTTACTGGAATTGGGTACGAAAATAAACTGAAGATGCTGTTATTTCATTCTCTTTTCCGTATAAAGTATTTATGCTCAATATGAAATTTCAGCAGTTTATAACTGGATTACAATTCAATGCATTCTTGATAATTATCACATGGTGAAATAAAGCTATACTATCAATTGATTATGGAGTGGGGCCAGCCTAAAGTTTCTAAGGCATTAGATACTAACCTCTTGAACCTCCACCAAGCAATGAGCACATATGGTCCAAAGCTTCCTTCTCCCTACGGCTCTTCTCTTCCTTAGGCACACCATCAGCAGGGGTGATATCGCCAACAATAGCTGGACATTAAAATGGCGGAGTGAGTTAACCAAAGCCAGGCAACATGTTGATAAATGATAATCAATTCTCCACAAAGTACTTTGAGCAATGGAAAGCGCAATGCATCTGCAGTTCTGTACCAAGAACGAACACCATCATTCCAGCAATCCCGAAGTTGCAAGATATACACAATATAACAGACGAAGACACATCCGGGAGGGCTTACCTTCAGCTATGTCATGCACAATAGCCATCTTCACGCACCTGTAGAACACGGAAATCTTAGAAACACATTGGGAAACACGCGATGCTAGAAGGGCGAAATGCCACCGCACAATAGGAGGATGAGGCAATGGCTGGTTTCCACACACACCTGTCGCGGTTGACGCCGGCCGGAAGGTCCGCGGCGACTAGCGCCATGACTCCCATCCGGTACATGTGGTCGGCCACCGACTCGGGACCCTGCAACCCGCGCCTCACCCACCCCGCCCTCTTCGTCGTCTGCATCGCACGCCGCCAATCCCATCGCAGGAGATCAATCGTCAACGCAAGCAGAGAATAGATAGTAGGCGGGTCAGGTAGGCAGCACTCACCTTGAGGCGGTAGCAGAGCGTGAGGAAGTCGATAGCGGAGGACGCCGAGGGCGCTGCCGGTGCCGCGGGGTCTGCGCCGGGTGCAGGGGCGGGCGATGAGGAGGACGACATGGCGGCGGCGGCGAAACGGGGCCGAAGGTGTCGCGCGCGGTGGCGGGACGAGAGGAGGGGCGACCTGGTCGCGCTGGCGGCGGCGGCGAGGGAGGCGGCGCAGAGGGAGGAGAAGGAAAGGGCTCGGGTCCCACCCATGGCTGGGGTTAAGTATAGGGTGAGGCGAGGCGAGGCCGTGACCGTGAGGTTGGGGCGGTGCGGTGGCCGTCCGGGAATGCCGGGGTGGAGGTGGTGATGGGTGTGGCGAGGGCCGCGAAAGCAGCGGGTCGCGTGCTCGCGCCGGGTGGCCCAGATTGCACGGCGATCCTTCACACGAGTTTTGGGCTGCAGCATGGTCGTTTTCGCACAAAACAACGGCGAAATGGCCCAACCGCTCGACGTGTTCAGTTTACGTTTTTTACGTCCAAAAACATCTAATATTTTGAAACGGGAGGAAATATATATATGATCTACAAATATTATTGATTATATTCATATGATGTTTATCCAAACATGTGACACATTCTTCTTGTTTTTCCCTGGTGTCAAAGGACAGAAGATGGTTAATTCAATCTATGAGAGCTTGCTTCGGCTGCCCTTGGGGCCTAATCTTGCTTGTAGTTGGGATGCTTATCTCGGAATTAAGGAGGCATTATTCTAGTGAAACTTTCGTTATTCTTTCCTTACTTTCATTTCACTTCGTTACTTCTGCTACCGGCTAGAAACGTTGAACAGTCACTTCTCTTAGATAGGGGCTAAGTCCCTTTTTCACCAGTAGGAAATCAATTAAGCCAGCCCTTACTGGCATCCATCCACTTAAATAAGTCTGGTGGGGTAAACCAATTAAAGTTCTTTTTAGTTTCGAGTGTGGCCAGGCTTCAAAAATCGCTAGGTCCACCACTGTCTAGGGACAGAGGATAATGCGGCTTGAGCCAACATCTACAACCCATTTGGTTAACTAGATTGCATGAATTGGATCGAATGTGCAGCTCGTTTGGTTGCCAGACTTTTCCATTAGATGCAACCAACGATTGTTTGGTTGTCTTCTATTTCCCTCTTATTGCACACACAAGCAGTATATACACTCATATCTTTCAAATTTGGTCATGTTACCACACAACACATGAACACGCATCGTAACACATAAAACTAGATGCTTAATAGAGTAACACAACAAGTTCATAGCTACTAGTGGATGTTTCAATCAGTTGCATCCCATGCCACCTAACAGATAGTTAATTGTCACCAAAAGAACTGCTTTTGTGGTTGTTTGGAACACGACAATATCATAAGGGATAGCTTAAGGGGAAGCAATCATGGGCAAGTGGAGGCTTTCACATACGGGATTGGAGACATGTGCAGCTAGGCATAGCGATGTACTCAGGTTCAGGGTCCGTGTGGTAAGGTAACACCCCTACTCCTGCAAGATCTCGCTATCGAGAACAACACACATCACAGAGCCTCTTGAGCTATATCGACATTGAACTAGGAGGGAAATGGGAGAAATGAGTGATCAGCCTCGCTATGGAGGCCCTCGCACCCCTTATATACTGGCTGGGGTGTGGATTACAAGGGACGTCTGACTGGTGGGGGGTCACCCAGTGGGGCCTAGATTAATAGTCAGCGCTATAGTACGCTGTCGTACTGAGTATATGGGCACAGTCCCGTGTCGGACGGATGTCTTATCAAACAATGCGTAGCCATTGGCACTTTAGCTGACACAAAGCCAAAGTATATGGAGGCGTGGTATTTTTCCATCATCATGCTCTCCAGATTTCCTCTCTCGACTCCGAGGCGATCGGCTGGAGCGAGCCAGCTGACCTGGTCTTGATGTTGACCAGCTAGACGGGGCTAGCTAGCCTGATCTTCGGGTTCACCAGCTGAACAGGGCTAGCCGGCCTGATCCTGATGTCTGGTGGCCATTCGGTCGGGTTCAGTCAGACTAAACCGGCTAAGAGTACTCGGGGGGTAATCACCTGATAGTAGCCCCCGAGCACGATAAGACTTGGCGATTTGGAGAAGTTTCTGCGTGCTACCAAATGGGTCGATGTAGATGATGATGATGCTGATTGGGGCGAATACGTTGTTGTTGATGACTAACTAGAGAATCGACTGAAATCCGGATGCAGAAATCGGCTGACACCTACTGGGTGTGCGCTGATGAAGGTGTCTGGATGGTGCAGCTAGAGTCTGGAGACGAAACATCTCGCTGTTGAGGTCAACGCTTATGCCATCCACCATCAACGTCTCTAAAACACGTCCTATTGGGGCAGTTTTTGGTAACCATGTTGGCGCCTCGATAACTGCATCCCGGATCTTTTGTGGGTTGAAACGTTGGCATAGGCGATCCCTACGTGAACCATCGCGGCGCTCCTGGCGGTTGGATGCCACATCGACAGGGTGGAGATAAACCATCCACATAGGCTAATAAATAGAGCCCGGGTGTCTGAGGAAATCCCCTTCGCTCACTTCTCACTCTTGCCCTCTTCTTCTTCCCTAGTTGTTGTTGCTTTCTACTTCTTCTCCCATTGCTAGTAATAGGTCGCCAGTGCACCCGTGCCTAGCCACGGTGATGGGGCTTCGGATTTCAACGATGGCATCATAGGAGATGGCCACTGAGAAAGGCAGCTGGTGTGGCTTGGTGGTGATGGATGAGCTCATCATGAAGTATCGGTGAGGGAAATTTCTGCCACAGGCGATGCTAGTGTAAACGTAGCTCTCGCTGGAGGAGGAGCGTGTGCTGAACCCGGATCCGGTGAGTGGGTCGTCTTCCTCACGCATTTCACTCATGGATTCAGCGTCCCCGACAATGACTTCTTGGTCGAGTTCTTCGACTTCTTAAATCTCTGGCTCCACCATCTCGGAGCGAACGCGATGGCGCAGCTCACCCACTTTGTTGCCTTCTGCGAGTCATACCTCGGCTGTATCTCAGGATTTTCCTCTGCCTCTTCTTCCTCGAGGTGCAAATGAAGCACAAGGACGGGTTGCTAGTGGATGCCAGTTGCGCCGCCATCTACGCACGCATGAATTCTCTAGTTCCCTAGCTCCAGCTACCGTACACCGTCAAACTATGGAAGCGGGCATGTTTTTACATGAAGAATGTCACCATCATGGACTAGATGAACTTGCTAGCCTTCCAGAGCACTGTCTCCACCCGGAAGAACTGGGACCTGAAGAACTGGAGGTCGAAGCAGGATATTGACCGGATGGTGGGCCGAACGAAGCTGATGGTGCAGGAAGGGATCGTGGTCCGGGACATAACGCTGAGATGGATGGCTTGTCTAGTGCTCCCGATCTAGAATATTGCGCACACGATGTGCTTCTTACCTAGGTTCACAGATCCCACCCAGACTTCCCGTCTGGAGGCTCCGCTTGACGGCCTCCGAGACTGGTTATCGATGATCTCAAAGGAGGAGCTCTCGGACTGGTGGTCTTATGGTGTGCCCCGTTCAATCGGTCCCGCCACGCCCCACAGGAAAATATCTTGCTTGTCTGGCTAGACTAGCTTGTTTGGTCGGTTGCACTAATTTTGCTTTGCCCGGCTATGCAGCTCTTCAAAGCGCAGAAAGTTGAGGACGAGATGGAGCTTCCTACGGAGTTCGCCGCCGATCGCAAGCCGTTGAAGAACCATTGACGGAGCCGTAGGAGTTCCCCAACCGGGACGATGAAACCTTGCCGAACCCGCACAGTAAGTTCTTTGAATATGAGGACCCGGAAGAGCCAGGCAGAGGTGACAAGACAGATCCTGACTTCGGTGCGGCCGATGCAGCCGTGTACGGTGACGACGGTCCTCTTGTGCCCGAGGTTGCGCCCAAGTCGAAATGCCAATGCCAGGCGACCATCTCCAACTAGCAGGATGGTGACCTGGAGCCAGGCGCAGAGAAACCGCGCAAAGACACTGTGAGGTTGCCTCACCGACAAAGGAAGAGGGACGCCCCCGATGATGTTGATGATGATGAAGTACATATTACTACAATGAGGCAAGGTGTGTTGAGGCATCCCCAGGATACACCTGACTCTATGCTCTCTATACTGGCTCGTCTTTCTGGCAAGGCGCCCTTGTCCCTTGACTAGGCGAAAAGTGGATGGAGATCTATGAGTACGGGCTCTTCGAGTCCCAGCATCTTCAAGCTTCGGTTGAGGTAGGTTTTTTCATCTAGCTGATAGGTGTGCCGCATATGGTCGCTTCACTATGGTAACTTCACCTTTTGTCTTTCAACAAGCGCTTGTGTAGATGGCAGGGAAGGCTCGGGTGCTTGAGCATAAGCTCATGGAAAATCATAAAACCGCCTCGAGTACGCCTTCTAGTCCTTTTGGCTTCCCCAAGTTTCTGCTGACAATAGGCTATCCTCCTGCAGATCTAATCATCAACAACTAGCTGGAGACGGAGATGTTGAAGGCTGAGGTCACCCGGATGGAGGACTCCAATGCCAAGCGGTAGGGCCAGAATGACGATCTGGTGAAGAAGAAGAACAAGCTGGAGGAGGCCACCAAAGAGTTCAATTCCCTTTTCTCCCAACGCCATGAGCCCTTCAACTTGCTAGAAAATGCCTCGAAGAAATAGGAGGAGGATCTCTAGCTAGCTAGGCTTCAGGACGAGGAACTACGCAACACGCTCAAGTGGATGGCCAAGGTTGCAACTGGTTAGTCTCCTTGGCATTTGTTGTGTTTCCTATCCGGATGCGCACCAGTTTTGACTTGTGCTTGTTGGTGCATCATATTATCCCTAGGGTATGAGCCAAGCGACGACAAACCAGTCGACCGAGGAGGCTAGGAGGGAGGCGACCGCGGATGACATTGTCGCCACCCTTGTCCAGGAGGCCCACCGGCTACGGAAGGACTGCCCCGAGATCTGCAACTATATCTGGCCAAGTGGCGAAGAGCCTTCCAACATTTTGGAGTTTGCCGCCCGGGTGGAGGAGGCACCGGATGCCTTCGAGCAGATGCAGGAGATGGTCGTGTACGGTGGAGCCAAGCTAGAGATGGCCCTCTTATTATCGTGGTATCCGGCTACGCGGGTGGGTAACATCCTTGTTGGCTTCCAGGAGGGCACCAACCTGACTGGTCTATGCGACCAGTACCTAGAGCTCCGCCCCGCCATTGTTCGAGTAGCGCATTGTGTCAACCTCGATGAGGACTTTCCCAATGAGCATGCCAACAACGACAAGCTGGGTACAAGGAGCTAGCTTCTAACCCGAGACGGGATGAGCCGGTTGTCTCCCATCTGTCTGCCGCATCCAGCACCTCCAAACCCGCTTCCTCCAGCGCGACCCAGTCTGTCGCTGACTCTAGCATGTTTGAGCTATTGCCCAACCTTAGGATTTCCCCGGTAAGTTGGGTGGAATTTTTCCTTCCACTTGTGTGTTGAACACTTGGTGCTTGTGAACTGTGGGAGCTTCGTCTCCTGAATGCTTGTGTAATATAATGCCTCTTTTGCACTCTGATTTTTTCTTGTGATTTTTCGGGCATGCTCGCCAAGTACCTTTCCTTATGTGGGAACACAGGAGCGCTCCCACTAGGTGTAGCCACTGAACTTCGGGCCGGCAGGTAGAGACAGCCAGGTTGAAGCTCCTTTACCTTTGTTTTTTCTTGGCGTAGATGTTGCCTTGATATTTTTAGTGGGAGCGCGGGAGCGCACCCACTAGGTGTGGCCCCGGAGTTTCAGTCCCCCTCGAAACTTATTCTGAGGCTTTGACCCTTGGACGTTTGGTAGTTGCATTGCCTGATCGGTTGGCTAGACGGTTGGTTGCTTCCATCTTCCTGTGGGGGCATGGGAGTGCATCCATTGAGTGTAGCCCCTGAGTTTCGCGCCGGTTGACGGAGACATGCGGGTCAGGACTTCACCCAATGCATTGGAGCCTTTGGCATGTATCTGGATCAAGCAGTCAGTGGTTAATGAGACATGCAAAAACACAAGTATTTATTTATTTGTTAGATATGCGTTATGCGAGTAGCTTTTGCAAGCATTCAATTATCAAAAAAAGCAATTTGTGTTCAGCCGATGACTTACTCTTTTTCTCGTGAGCATTGGTTGCTTCGCTATGTCCTTACCGACTGATAGTCGGGTTGTGCTCTACAGCCAGAACCGTAGGGGTAGGTAGTAAGCATACTACACGGTACTTCGGATTTCTGTAGCCAGTTTTTGCCGACCTGGCATCCGGAATGTCTAAACCATTTGTTTCCCTTGTGTTCTTCATGTGCAGGACCTCCAAATTTTCTCTTGCCAAGCTAACAACCGGGTTGCGATCTACAACTGGAATTGAAGAGTGGGCCTTTGGTTCCGTGTACACTACCAAGCCTGCTAGGCAAAGAATTGTTTGGGTCATCCAGCAAGCCCCCGGGAGAGGGTTTCCAGAGCCGGATAAACTTTCAGCAGTAAAATGCTGGAACATGGCGATGGAGCCCCGGGAATATTTCGGGGTTCCACAGTTTTTAATTCATAACACAAAAGGGATGGGGATATATACACTCCCCGTTCAATTGTAAAACGGGTGCAACAGGTTTGCTTTCCATGGGCACTCGGTCTCCTCATCCGGGCGATCTATCTTGTTCTTCGCCGGCTACTAGGAATCGATGAGGTAGTAAGAGTTGTTGTAAAGCGCTCGGCTGATGATAAATGGTCCATCCCAAGGGGAGGATAGATTGTGCACCCCCTTGGTGCTCTGGATCAGCCGGAGCACCAGATCACCCTCTTAGGACAAGACGGAGAAGATCCTATTGGCATGATAGCGATGGAGGCTCTGCTAGTAGATGGATGATCTGCAAAAAGTCAACTCGCGTGCCTCCTCGAGGAGGTTAGTGATGACCCACAAGTATAGGGGGTGTATCGCAGTATTTTCGAAAGTAAGAGTGTCGAACCCAATGAGGAGCAGAAGGTCCTAGCTAGTGGTATGGATCAGGAATTCTCTGCAAATACTTAGCAAACGGATTTTTAGGGGTTTTTGATAAAGCAAGTAAACGAAGTACGAGTAAACAAAAGATAATAAGAATAAATGCAGCAAGTGGCCCAATCCTTTATTCAGCAAAGGACAAGCCGGTTGTATTACTTAAGATGACCAAACATTCTCGAGGACACATGGGAAGACCGTCAAGTGCTTTCGCTTCATATAGTTGATTAATCTTCTTTATCTTGCTAAGTGTTGTGTGGGTGAACCTTTGCTAATGTACCGACCTTCCTAGTACTAATACATACTTGTGATTATACCCCTTGCAAACATCCGTAAGTACAAGAAGGTAATTAAGGTAGAAACCTAACCACAACTTTAAACTCTAAGACCCTGACGTCCCTTGTGCAATGGTTTCCTAACGGGGGTTCAGGTTTCTGTCACTCCGGCAACCCCTACGATTAGTAGCCAAATACACAATGCATTCCCCTAGGCCCATATAGGTGAAGTGTCATGTAGTCGACGTTCACATGACACCACTAGAAGAAGTACACCACAACTTACATATCAAACTATTGAATCTTTCTCAACACAACTCCACTACTAACAACATGACTTCTCCCATGTCCTCAAGAACAAAATGAACTACTCACGAGACATCATATGGATCATGATTAGAGATGAAATAATGATGTATAACAATCTGAACATAAACAATAATTCAATGGTTCCACTCAATAGCATCAACTACAAAGAGTAATCAACACCGAGAAAGTTTCCCCTAAGAACTATGCAAGATTCAACCCAATTGTTACAGCAATATGGAGATGGTGATGATGGTGCTGGTGGTGATGATGATGATGATCCTGATGAAGTCCAGATTGATGGTGGTGTTGATGGCGATGATCTTCCCTCTCAGGGAAGGCATTCCCTCGGCAGAAATCTGTCTGCCAGAGAGATCTTTCTCTCTCGGTGTTTTCTGCCCCGCAAAGGCCGCGGAATCTTTCTATGGTCGCTTCCCCGGTATTAGGGTTCCGTGGAGATAATATACACTAGAGGGGAGAGCTAGAGGTGGGCTAGGGAAGCCACACCACCTGGTGGCGCGGCCTAGGGTAGCCCGCGGCTGGGGGTGGTGTGGGCCCCCTGTGGCCTATCTCCACTCCTCCTTCTGTCTTCCTTCGTCTTCTGGAAAAATAGGATTTTCCGTATATTTTCCCGGATTTTCTGATCTTCGCGAATTTTGCCTCGAAACAACACCTTTTCCATCAGAATCCTGACTGCAGCGGTCCATGCTCCAAAAGTCATCAACCATGCAAAAATAGATGAAATAACATAAGTATCATCTCTTAATATGAAATATATCAATGAATAATAGTAAATTATGATATAGAATAGTGATGCAAAATGGACGTATTGGTCAGCACTGTCTCCATGAGCTTCCTTGGCATCTTGTTCGATGTACAATAGTTTCCAGGATGAGTCAAACTCGATGTCAGCCGGCAAGGTTGCTTCTGCCCCGTAAATAAGGAAAAAACAGATTGTAGATGGTTAACCGGTTGGGCGTGATGCGTAAGCTCTACATCATAGTCTGTAGCTCTTCTATCTAGTAGCCAGGTGATCTCATCAGTCGCTCCATCAGCCGGGGCTTGATGCCGGCTAGAACCAAACCATTTGCTCTTTCACAGTGCCCATTGGATTAAGGGTGGGCAAAAGATCCCAGGTCCAGCCGAATGCCCTTGTCTTGGCAGAACCGCGTGAGGGCCCCCTTGGAAATTTTTTGTGCCATTATCGGTGATGATGTTGTGGGGGTAGCCGTATCGCGTGATGATGTCCTTGAAAAATTTGACGGCTGTGGGGCCATCCAGCTTCTTGATGGGCTTTGCCTCAATCCACTTGGTGAACTTGTCCACCACCTCCAAGAGATGCGTCATGTCGGATCGCGCAGTCTTGAAGGGGCCGACCATGTCAAGCCCCCAGACGACAAATGGGTAGGTGATGGGGATCGTTTTGAGGAATGCAGACGGTGTGTGCTTTTGTTGGCTGAAGCGCCGGCAACCATTGCACGCTCACACTATTTTCTCGACGTCCTCTAGTGCAGACGGACAGTAGAAACCTTGGTGAAATTCCTTGGCAACTATGGCTCTCGATGAAGCATGATAGCCACATTCTCCCTAGGGGATATCCATGAGGAGCCGAATGCCCTCCTATTGATCTACGTAGCGCTGGTAGATGCTGCACCTGCTGCACTTGTACAGTTCATCGTTCATGATGGTGTAAGCGTGGGCACGACAAACAATTTGTCTTCTTGCAACTTCTTCTTTCGGGAGCTTGCCTCTGGCAAGAAAATTAATGAAGGGATGCGTCCATGATGGTATCTCCCAGATGGTGACCATATCCTGGATGGCTGGCTGCTCCACTTCTTCAGCCAACTGGGTCTCATCGAACGACCGACCGGCTGGAAGGGACGAGCCGGCAACCCTGGGAAACTGGAGCCTGCGGGTGGTGGTGGGTCCTTCGATCTGGTAGCTCCTAGGTTTCTTGGCTTGGCATCCTATGGTTCCTTTGAGCCAGCATTCCCCGGGTCCTCCTCTAGAACAATCGATTTAGATTCTAGGGACGATTGGATTGAGGGCTTATGCAGGTGCTCTAGGGATACATCGGGTGGGATTGCTTGTCTTGTCGAGCCGACTTGCGTGAGCGTTTTGGAGGCTTCATTATTGGCACAGGGAACATGATGAAATTTACATCCCTCCAAGCAAGTACACATTTGTTGAACAAAGAAACGGTACAATGCCATGTGCATGTCTCTGGTGTCCCAATTGCGTGAAACTTGCTGCAACACCGATTCCAAATCCCGAAGCAGAGGATCCGGCGGATGTCGATCTCCTTCACCGGCAAGAGGCCATGGATGAGCGCTTCGTACTAGACAACATTGTTTGAGGTGGTGAAATGGATTTTTAGCACATACTCTAGCTGGTCTCTGTTGGGAGAGGTGATGATGATGCCAGCTCCCAAGCCCCCATGCATCTTGGAGCCGTTGAAGTGCAACTTCCAATGCGAGGAGTCAGGAATCCATGGCAGGTATTGAGTTTCTACCCAAATAGCTAGGGTATGCATCTTGATCACAATTCTTGGCTCGTATCGGATGTAGAGTGTAGTGATGGGGTTCATTGCATAGAAAACAAAAAATTCCTATGGTTTGCAACTGCCAAGATCGAATATAGGCGATACTTTGTAACGGTTATAGATGGACTCACCCTCGTAGACCGTAAGCGGGTTAACGTTCCTGCAAACAAACATGATTGATGTAGATGGTACATGACCATCCTCAAGGACGTGCAGACGATCAGCGCAATAGACGGACAGCGCCTCCGTAATCAGTCACACGTTCGGTGTGCCGACGACTCCTGATCCCTTGCTCCAGCCGGGCAGTGGACGTAGCAGATCTCCAGGAACTCCAACAGCGCTACGCCATGGTAGTGGTGTTGGAGGGGAAGGTTTAGAGCATGGCTTCTCCGAGCACCTTTTCTAGTGGTAATGGACAAGGCGAGCAAGGGGGAGAAGGTGCCAACCTTAGGGCATATGAGAGAGCTTGTGAGAGTGTGTGGAGAGTAGGAGGAGGCCACCTCCTTTTATAGGCACCATGGGGATGCCCCTCCCCTCCTCTCATTCAATCTCCATTAAGGCACTTTAATTCCCTTAAAGGTCTATCCATTAAAGCAATTTAATTCCCTTAAAGCACTTTAATTCCCTTAAAAGTCTTTCCATTAAAGCACTTTAATTCCATTTTAATGCAACTCAATTTAATGAACACTTCAATTAATGAGTACTTCATTTAATGAACACTTCATTTAATGAACACATTAACATTTTGATCCCTTGCTTTGTTTTGATACCCCGAAACTATTTCGACAAAATCGGCAGAACAATTTTGTCTGATGTCCATTGACTTCCCTTGTGTTCCCTATCCGCTCAAACGTGTCGGTTAACCTTAAGTGTGTCTCCCTATGGATTCGAGAACTATGTAGACACGATCGAGACTTTCTCCGATCAATAATCATTAGTGGGACCTAGAGATCCATAACAACTCCCACTAGTTCCATGAAAATCAGATGATTGTCTGAACCTCTTTCACTGCAATCAAATTCCTTTTGTCTCATGATATATTACTTGTTTAATCTTGTTCCCGACAAGTACTCTTTTTCTTGTTCCTGTGATATGACATTCTAGTGATCAAATCACTTGCTTGCAAGGCTATGTCAATGTGATATCACCGAGAGGGCCCTGAGTATATCTCTTTGTTATCCGGATGGAAAAAATCCCAATCTTGATCCATGAGCCTCAACTGACACTTTCCAAATACCTGACGGTACCTTTATAATCACCCTGTTATAGTGTGACGTTTGATGTAATCAAAGTACTCTTCCGGTGAAAATAATTGACGTGATCTCATGGTTTAAGGACATTGAGTTACTACGAATGCGATAGCAATTTAAACTTGGTTGCGTGATCATATTGCTACATCTAATGCGGGTGACTGTTCATCATATCATTCTCTAATGATATGACCCTGTTATTAACAACATCCAATGTTCATGATCAGAAAACCTTTGATCATCTGTTAATCAACAAGCTAGTATAAAGAGAGGCTTTACTAGGAACATTATCTGTTTATAATTCACACATGTATTAACATTTTCTTATTCATACAATTCTAGCATGAAAAATAAACATCTGTTATAAACCTGGAATAGCATAATAACCAATTTATTTTTGCGGCTCGGGCATATTCCTTTCAGTCTCCCACTTGCACTAGAATCAGTAATCTAGTTTACATAGTCATGAATCTAACACCCATAGAGTTCTGGTGATGATCATGTTTTTCCCTTAGGAGAGATTTAGTCAACATATATGCAACATTCAGATCTATATCTACTTTGCAAATCTCTACATCGCCATGCTGAACATGTTCCCGGATGGAGTGAAAATGATGCTTTATATGCTTGGAATTCTTGTGAGACCTTGGTTCCTTAGCATTGGCTATGGCACCATTGTTGTCATAATAGATCACCATAGGATCCAAAGCACTTGGAGCCACACCCAGTTTGGAAATGAACTCCTTCATCCAAACTGCTTCTGCCACTGCTTCCGGAGCAGAGATATATTATGCCTCCATTGTAGATCTCATAATCACTAGTTTCTTGGAACTCCTCCAACTCATCACTACACCATTCATCAAAAATACATATCCAGATTGTGACTTAGAGTCATCCGGATCGGTGTCGAAGCTAGCATCAATGTAACACCTTGCGACGAGCTCTTCTTCATCTCCATATACGAGAAACATGTCTTTAGTTCTTCTTAAGTACTTAAAGACATCCTTGACTACCTTCCAGTGTTCTGAACCTGGATTAGATTGGTACCTGCTAGTCAACTAGCAACATGTGCCACATCTGGCCTTGTACATAACATAGCATACATAAGAGAACCTATGGCTGAGGCATAGGGGACACGGTCAATTATTTCTCTATCTGTTGCTATTGCTGGACTTTGAGTCTTACTCAAAACCATTCCTTGCAACATCGGTAAGAACCCCTTCTTACTTCCGTCCATTTTTTAACTTCTTCAAAATCTTGTCAAGGTATGTACTCTGTAACAATCCTATTAAGCGTCTTGATCTATCTCTATAGATCTTGATGCCTAATATGTATGCAGTTTCACAAAGATCTTTCATCGAAAACTTACTATTTAAGTAATCCTTTACACTTTTCATAAGTTCTATGTCATTTCCACTCAACAATTTGTCATCCACATACAAGATTAGAAATACAATAGAGCTCCCACTCACTTTCTTGTAAATACAAGCTTCTCCGATGGTTTGGACAAATCCAAAACCTTTGATTACTTCATCAAATCAGAGATTCCAACTTTGGGATGCTTGCTTCAGTCAAATGGATCACTGAAGTTTGCATACCTTTTTAGCATCCTTAGGATCGACAAAACCTTTTGGTTGTATCATATACAACTCTTCCTTAATGTTTCCATTCAGGAACGTTGTCTTCACATCCATCTGCCAGCTTTCATAATCAAAAAATGCAGTAATTGCTAACATAATCCTAATAGATTTTAGCATCGCTACCGGTGAGAAAGTCTCATCGTAGTCAACTCCTTGAATTTGTCGGAACCCTTTCTCAACAAGTCGAGATTTATAGAAGGTCACATTATCGTCAGCATCCATTTTCTTTTTGAAAATCCATTTATTCTCAACGGCCTTTTGGTCATGAGGTAAGTCTACCAAAGTCCAAACTTGGTTATCATACATGGATTCCATCTCAGATTGCATGGCTTCTAGCCATTTATTGGAATCTAGGCTCATCATCGCTTCATCATACATCGTAGGGTCATCACTTCCATCTATCATGAAATTAAGGACTGGATCATCGTACAGTTCTAGAGCTGTACGTATCATACCCGACCTGTGAGGTTTAGTAGTACTCTCTCTTGGAGTTTCATGAGGAGGGGGTGGGTACCTCATCATCATTTCCTTCTTCCATGGGTAGAGTCAACACTAGAATAGATTCCGGCACTGCGCTACTCGCCACTTCTGGAAGAGAAGGTTTCATAACCTCGCCGAGTTCTACCTTCCTACTAGTCACGCCTTTCAATAGAAACTCTTTTTCTAGAAAGGATCCATTCTTGGCGATAAACACTTTGCCTTCGGATCGGCGATAGAAGGTGTACCCAATTATTTCTTTTGGGTATCCTATGAACACGCATTTTTCCACTTTGGGTTCGAGCTTATCAGGTTGAAGTTTCCTCACATAAGCATCACATCCCCAAACTTTATAAATGACAGCTTAGGTTTGTTATCAAACCATAATTTATACGGTGTCGTTTGAACGGATTTTGATGGTGCCTATTTAAAGTGAATGCAGCAGTCTCTAATGCATGACCCCAAAATGACAATGGCAAATATGTAAGGGACATCATAGATCGTACCATACCCAATAATGTACGATTACGACGTTCGGATATACCATTACGCTGTGGTGTTCCGGTGGGAGTGAGTTGTGAACCAATTACACATTGTCTCATGTGTGTGCCAAACTCGTAACTAAGATATTCTCCTCCACGATCGGATCGTAGAAACTTGATCTTATGGTTATGATGATTTTCTACTTCACTCTAAAATTCTTTGAACTTTTCAAATGTTTTAGACTTATGTTTCATTAATTAAATATACCCATATCTACTTAAATCATCCGTGAAGGTTACAAAATAACGATATCTGCCACGTGCCGACACACTCATCGGACCACATGCATCAATATGTATTATTTCCAACACGTCGGTTGCACGTTCCATTGTTCCTAAGAACGGAGTTCTAGCCATCTTGCCCATAAGGCATGGTTCACATGTTTCAAATGATTCATAATCAAGTGATTCAAGCAGTCCATTAGAATGGAGCTTCTTCATGCGCTTTACACCAATATGACCCAAACATCAATGCCACAAATATGAAGTAATATCATCATTAAACTTAATTATTTTGGCTTTTACATTATGAATATATGTACTACTAATATCAATATTCAAGACCAATAAACCATTCAACGAAGGTGCGTGACCATAAAAGATGTTATTCATATAAAAGGAACAACCATTGTTCTCCGATACAGATGAATAGCCATCTTGCATTAAACATGATCCAGACATGATGTTCATGCTCAACACAGGCACATAATGACAATTATTAAGGTTTATTGTCAATCCCGATGGTAGATGAAGTGGCAACGTCCCAACGGCGATCACATCAACCTTCGATCCATTGCCTACGCACATCGTCACTTCATCCTTAACTAGTGGTCGACTATATATTAGTCCCTGTTTCGAGTTACATATATTAGCAACTGAACAGGTATCAAATACCTAGGTACTACTTTGACTACTAGTAAGGTACACATCAATAACAAGTATATCGTATATACATTTGTTCACTTTCCCGGCCTTCTTATCCGCCAAGTACTTTGGGCAGTTTCGCCTCCAGTGTCTAGCCTCCTTGCAGTAAAAGCACTCAATATCGGGCTTACGGCCTCCCTTGGTTTTCTTCTCAGGCGCGGCAACAGACTTGTCATCCTTCTTGAAGTTACCCTTGGGTTTTCCCCTCCGACCCTTTTTCTTGAAACTGGTGGTTTTATTGACCATCAACACTTGATGTTCCTTTTTGATGTCTATCTCGACAGTCTTAACCATAGTTGTGAGTTTGGTGAGTGATATATTGCAAATGCATCTATAATTTTTGATGTTCCATGCTTGGTTTTATTCACTTTCTTGTGTTTTGTCCACACTTTGGAGTACTTTTCATATGATTTCTTGGACTAACCTATTAACAAGAGCCATAGTGTCAGCTGCCTGTTTTCTGCTGTTTTTGGTTCCAGGAAAGTCAGAAAATGAATATTCTCGGAATTTGATGGGACAAAAGCCAAAGTGCCTATTTTTCCTAAAGGGATCAGATGCCAGAATACGAGACAGAGAAGGGCTGGCGGCCGGCCACACCACCTGGCTGCGCGGCCAGGCCTGGCCCACGCCAGGGGGTGGTCTGGCCGACCCCAGCACCCCCTCGGCCTCTCCTTCCACCTATAAGATGCCCTCGGGATGAAAACCCTAAGTACCTGATAAAAAATCCACGAAAGAGTCTGTAGCCGCCGTCATCTCCATCCCTAGATCAGGAGGGTTCTGAAGCTCTTCCCGGCACCCTGCCGGAGAGGGGAATTCACCCTGGAGGCCTTCTTCATCACCATGCAAGCCTCCGGTGTGATGCGTGAGTAGTTCATCCTTGGACTACGGATCCATGTAGTATCTAGATGGCTGGTTCTCCTCCTTTGTGCTTTCATGTTTAGATCTTGTGAGCTCCGTTCATGATCAAGATCATCTATTTGTAATTCTGCATGTTGTGTTTACAGGGATCAGATGGATATTGAGATGCTATTTCAGATTGATTATTGATTCTATCATGTCTTTATTATTTGTGATCTTGCATGCTTTCCGTTGTTAGTAGCTATCTTGGCCAAGTAGATGCTAGCAACTCCAAGAGTTAGTATTTATGCTCGATAGTGGGTTCATGCCTCTGGTAATCTGGGGAAGTGACAAAAATCTCTAAGGTACCAGATGTGATGTTGCTACTAGGGAGAAAACAACAATCCTTTGTTCATAGAACAATCGTATTGTTTACTTTACACGCAATTCGTAAATCAATAATCTATTGCTTGCAACTTAATACTGGAGGGGGTTCGGATGATAACCTGAAGGTGGATTATTAGTCATAGATGCAGTTGGATGGCGGTCTATGTATAATGTTGTAATGCCCAATCAAGTCTCAAAGGAATCAAGATGATTAGTATATGCATGTATTGCTTTCTCGATGTTTGTCAATTGCCCCACTATAATTTGTTCACCCAGCATGTTATCTATCTAAGGAGAGCCACCTCTAGTGAACTATGGATCCCAGTCCTTTCTTTTACATACAAACTATAAACTGTTTACTGTTTTGTGTTTACTTTCTACAGACTATTACTTTCTTCCATTCATACGTTTAATCCTTTGTTTTCAGCAAAACACGGTGAGATTGACAACCTCATCGCAAGTTGGGGACAAAGTTCTATGGTTGTGTTATGCAGGTCTCCACATTGCTACTAGCACCGGTAGTGCGCCCTGCCAAGGCTCAGCTAGCAACACATTTCGGGTGTTTCCTTGCTCCTACTGGTTCGATTAAACCTTGGTTTCATAACTAAGGGAAACTTGTTGTTGTGCTTATCATACCTTCCTCTTGGGGTTCCCCAACGAGCTTGTTAATACACGAGCCATCAAGCACTTTTCTGGCGCCGTTGCCAGGGAGTCAAGGACATCTTCACAAGGGGAGTCCCTCATAACCAATCTCTTTACTTTGTTGCTTTTGTTTTGTTTAGTTTCTTTTTTGCTTTGTTTGCTTGTTTCTTTATCAAAAACACACAAAAAATTAGTTTTACTAGTTTGCTTTCTTATTTCAAAAACACAAAAAAAATTAGTTCCCTTCTTAAGTTGCCACTATGTCTAGCCTTGCTCCTATTACTATGTTACCTGAGGAAATGATTTTCACTTTTAAACAAGGAATTGAGGAGAGCTGCAAGGAAGCTTGGTCTAGAATCTTTGATCTACATAAAAAACTGAGCCTAAAATGACTCAAAGCTTGTTCCTTAGCAGTTTTTACCTTGGAATTTCTCTTTGCTATAGATATGCTTTAGATGCTGTTGTGGGAGGAGATTTCCTCCAATGTAATGAGGATGATGCTATTAATGCTATAAATAAATTGATCCTAACTTACAACTTGCCTAGCCAAACTGATATTTCTTTCGCAAAAATATTTGCTAGATTGAATACTCTTGAAACTGGCACTGCTAGCTTAAAAGATTGTTATAATACGCTTGGGGAGCATCACAATTATGTTCCCATAAATTCTGAACCATCAAAGTGGCTCCCCATAGTAAATATTTAGATAAACACTAAAACTTTTCAAGCCCGCTGTGATATCATGTCTAAATTTTGTCTTATGCCCAAAGATATTTATGAATCTTTGAATGTTTGGGGTCTTACTAAAGGAGGAAAATAAATATCTCTTGCTAATAATGCTACCATATTACCTATTGGAATAGCTTAAGGAGTGTTTACAAAGATTCTTGGTAAAATGATATCTACTGATTATCTTGTTATTGAATGTGCAGGAAAAAGGACAAATTACACTTGGAAGGTCCCTATTAGAACTCCTTGGAGCAATAATAGATGTGTGAAAGGGGACCATGCACCTTTCTTCTCCACCAAACAATCATATTTTCCCCAAGGTTAAGAATAAAAGTAATAGAGGTAAGGGCAAGAAATTTGGTCTTAATGCTTCTTCATTTGAGAACACTTGATTCTTTCTTGCTTCTTATGCCTTGGTTAAAGACGTTAAAGAAAAATACTTATTGGGAGGTAACCCAAAAGTTTTAGATGAGTCTTGGAAGTTATTTCCTCTGTAATAACCGCTCCTTATCCTTTTTATTTGCTTTTTGTGCCAAGAGTAACCTCTAATGAGAGAGAAGTAATGATTGGGAAGGTTGCTGTCCCGAAACAGATTTCTGTGCTTCACCGTAAAAATTCGTGTAAAATCTCTGAACGTCTTTTTGAGGCATGAATTTTTGTGCTTCTGCCCCAGGTTGTTATCTAATTTTATTTAGTTCAACACTTTTTGATTTGAGCAACAGAAGGTCTTCTAAAAAATTCGTCTTTACCTGCTGCTCTGTTTTGACAGATTTCTGCCATTTTCTGCATTTGCTTCTTGTTGGTTCCTTTTTTAGTTCTTTTGGGGAATTGAGCTTTTTGAGGGAAGTGATACAGTATCTATTGTTCTAATCGAAGTTTATTTGGTGTTAGAACTGAACCTTAAGACTTATTTATCTTGAGTGCACTAATGTTGCTAATAAAGATTGTGTGAAGTTTTGTATGAAGGAAAAATTTCAGGTGTATGAAAGGAATGAGTAATGAGATGAAGGATGGACTAAAGCTCAAGCTTGGGGATGCCACGCATGTCACTCCAAGAAATATCCAATAAGTACAAGCGTCAAAGCTTGGGGATGCCCAAGGCATCCCCCTCTTCATCAATTAAAATCCTAGGTTTCTTCCAAACGCTTCATTTTTATTGTTTCATGCACAGTTGTGTTGTTCTTGGAGCGTCTTCTTTTTCGTTTTCATTTTGGTTTTTCATTTGCTTAGTTTTCTGAATAAATTGGTTGGACCCCCTCTTTTATACATTGGTTTGCAAATAGTTTGGTTTGGTTTGGAAAAGAGTAGGAAAGTTCATGCTTATGTGGTAAAAAGAGCTCGTTTTTGACTATGGCCTATGCATTGTCATGCCATGCTTGATATTTTGTTTTGGCTTTATGCTTAGTATTCTTTGCTATCATGACTTGTTATAAAAAATTGAGATTGCTTAATGTGCCTTGCATGAATCATGCGTTGTTTTAGCATATTAAAGCATAGTATAGTGGTATTCTCATTTGATGCTTTATTTGGGTTGACTTGGCGCATGCTCACACCATGTTATGACTATCTCAAGTCACCATAGCCTTTATGATCCTTTAGTTTTCAACTTACAGTATCACTTTATGCTTTGATCAATGATGTTTTATCGCTCTGCATGATTATGGCCATTATTGCTCTCTTAGTTTGTCGCTCCCAGTCTTTTGCTAGCCTCCACAACCAAGTATGAGTTCCACTCATGCATCCAACTACTTAAACTAAGTTATTCCAAAGAGTCCGCCATACCTACCTACTAGCTTATGTTGTTCCAAGTATATTCATGCTTTTGTTTACCTTCCAAATTAAACTTGTTATGAGAAAACTAGTGATTAAAGCTCTCACGAACTTGATGGTACACTTTACTTTTCTTGCCCTTAATAAATTTGAACCATTGTGTCGTCTATGTTGTATATGCTTGCACTTATTTGTTAGGAATTAGCTGAACCATGCTGTCATGGGGAACGCTTTCAACATTGCACTTGGTACTTGTACCTAGCTGATATCATGCTCTTTTGTATATGGATGTCGTCGGTGTGAAATGAAAGGGGAGCTTGTAAGTCCATGGAGTTATGTATATGTATTAGAGAAACGCCTGGGCCGCTGGTCTAATCCATGCTGACATGGTGGAAACCTACAACGTAACCATAATGAGCTGTCTATGAAGCATTCTTCTTATAAAAAAAGAGAGAGTCCTATATTGAGAAAAAAGAGGAAAGAGAGAAAAAAGCACCATATTCCCATGGTAAATAAGAAGATTGCTGAGATGCTCGTTGTCTGCTTGCCTTGTCATTTTGATATGGGGTTTCTTCCATATCATCGGGCAAGGGGTACCCCGTTGGCAGTTCTCTATGATACACATGTACTTACGATGACAAGAACTTACTTGTGACTAAACTTGAGTAGCATGAGGAGCGGCCCTCGTATACAAGGGACATGAGATTTCTAACTTATACTTCGTCAAGCATGTACACCATAGTTTGTTCACTTTAACCTTAATCACCTTCAAGATGCTTATGATAGGGGCAATGAGAGCTGAAAGCTTTAAGTACCATAATTTTTGGAAGCTCTTTATGAGACTTGAATCCCTACTTCCTTTTATGAAGGCCTTTCTTCCACCATTATATTGAGTCTCCACCTTCTACCTTTATGCACCTACTTTGAGAGCATAGTGGCCATTCTTAGTTCTATGTGCATTGTCCCAAGACTAGTTGATTGATGCATATCTTGATATTTCTTGTTTTAAACTATTTGTATCTAGTCACTCTTATGAACTTTGAAGGTGTCCTATGCATTTATATTTGCTACTCTATGAGGGACAAGATGAATACTATTATGTTATGTTTTCTTTATGTGAAACAAACAAACGTCTTGCAAAGCATTGTTATTCATGAATCTTTTGTTTGTGCCTTTTCATGTTGCATCATAGTTTCTTTGTCTTATTGCTAGAACTTTGTCTTTCATGTTATGATTGAAGTACTATGATCCCAGCTTTGAATGTTTTACAAATACTTTGATCAAGTCTTTGATGGTGCATGTCACCTCAAAAATTATTCTTTCTTTTTATCACTTACCTACTCGAGGACGAGCAGGAGTTGAGCTTAGGGATGTTGATACATTGCAAATGTATCTATAATTTTTGATGTTCCGTGCTTGGTTTTATTCACTTTCTTGTGTTTTGTCCACACTTTGGAGTACTTTTCATATGATTTCTTGGACTAACCTATTAACAAGAGCCACAGTGCCATCTGCCTGTTTTCTGCTATTTTTGGTTCCAGAAGGGGAGGAAGAGAGTTCAGGTGATCAAAATCTTGCAGAAACTGGAAGAAATTGAAAAAATATATCTATAAATAGAAGACAAGGCAAAGACAAAGGCGAAAGAAATGTACCTCGAGAAGACGTTTTTTCTTGCCGAAAGGCTCTACGAGGCAAGTCGACGGAACATGTTTTTTCACCGTTAAAGTTGTAAAGCTGTGGACTCTCTTCTCGTACAGCTTAAGGGTAAGGTCCTCCGAGGAAATCCTCATCGGGTCCTTCTTCCCAATATACGCCCACATACCGGACAACCGGGCTTGGAACGGCTGGACACGGATCCGCAAAAAACATGCCAAGACCTGGAGACCCGACAATTCTTTGCCAACCTCATGCCGCAACTCGGCAATACGATCAACAAAGGGCTAGATTTCAGCCATTTCCTCGGTAGAGGGACGCTGATCCCATGAGTCGAGTTTACGTCAGACTTTTTTAGGTTCAAATGGGGCTAACCCGAAAGATTGGCCTTTGAGTGGCTGGTCCTTGACATAGAACCACTTGACTTCCAACCTTGAACATAATCCATGATTTTAAGTCTAAGTAATCAACGTCAGAGCGGACAGAAAAAATGGCGCCACCAACATCATGGACAATGGTGTCAGTGGCGTTGCGGTGAACATATAAGAAGTATTTCAAAGGCCCCAATGGGGATGAATCCCAAGGAAACACTCGCAAAGAGTGACAAAACAAGCAACATGGAGGATGGAATTGGGCGTGAGCTGATAAAGCTGCACACCATAAACAAAGAGAAGGCCTCGGAGAAATTCATGGACAGGGAGAGAAAGACCGCAGAAGAGGAAGGAGAGGAACATTACCCTCCATCCAGGATCGGGGATGGGAGCAGCTTCGTCACCGAGGAGCTTGAAGGAGCCCTCCGTCAAAAGGCCGAAGTTCCGTGCCTCGCGGAGCTCCCGCGTCGTGCACTTAGTAGGAGCCCACCCGACGGCCCTTTTCCTGGTGGCCTTTGCGGCGGCAGCGGAAGTCCCAGCGGCTTTGCTTTTGCCCATGTTGGTGGAGCAGGGAAAGCAAGGCACAGAAACCAAAGTTCGCAAGGAGCAAGAGCGCAAGGAGGAAGAAGGAGCAGAGGGAGGCTGGGTGAAACAGTAAAAAGCATATCCTTTCCCTTATAAAGATCAACAACGCAAGGACCTAACCATTCGATGCAAATTGAAGCGACAAAGGACTGCGCGATGATGACATGTGTTTACAATGATCTCAAAAAGGAAAAATACAAAAGAAGTTATGACTGTGGTAAAAACAGAGAACAGCGCATGACGCCTCGATTCTCGCGTAGCGAGGGGACGTGCAGTCAAGAATCTCCGCTAACAATGCCATCATCCATCATCATTACTGCGCATGGGACCACGTTTGACACGTCCCGTCCTGGCGTGTTTTTCTGAAAACTAATAGCATCAGATACGTCATCACTGATGTCACAAAAAACACTACAATAAAAATTGCGGCTTTCTTGGGGTATGACCCGAAGAAATTCAATTGGAGTCGAAGTAAATTCCTCTAGGAGAAGATTTGAGACTACACTCAAAATATACAACATTACGACTGTAGCCTCGGGGGCTACTCCTATCGGGAGCACAAGTCGTGCACCCGACAAAAAATATAGAAATAATGACTCATTTTTTTGAGCCTATGTCTTGATACACATATCTAAACATAGCCTCGGGGGGCTACTCCTATCAGGAGCACTGGTGCGCACCTGATAAAGAAAAGTCATGGAAGCATCCGACAATAAATACTCATATCGGGAGCAGGATATGGAAAGTAAAAATAAAACTCTCGGATCACGCTCAGACGCGGGAAAAAATCCGAATGCCGTGTTCAGAAACGCGAAGGTAATAACCTAGAATTCGTCCTATGTGGCCTGGTAATTCCACAAGAATGCGCTCTGCCCGTAAAAAATCTGTATCAATGATATGATGAAAAATCCCGACGGACGCGTTGGGTACTCGATAAAATAGAAACTGGAATTCAGTATTCGGTAAGACCTCAACGGCTCGAACTGAATTACACCAGTTACAAATTCTGGATTCGAGCCTGGGGACTTGAGTTTGAGGTAGGTCAACCTTGTTTTTGCCCAGGAGCAATTAACTGATTCCCGATCCGTCAGAAGCATCAGACTCGTTGTACCAAAATCCCTACAAAAGATAAAATCAAATAGAATGAGAGAAAAGAAGAAAGAAAACTTTGAGACTCAACTTGAAAACTACGGATTCAGGTAGAGTCTCGGGGGCTACTGACATGGGTATGATTACTCGAATGCTCACTATTCGCTACCCCATGGAGATTCCAGATAAAAGCCCAAGGAAGCAACCGATAGAGACTCCTTGTTGTATTAGGAAAGAAATCATGAACCGACATTATGTTGGTATTGCAATCACGCGTGTATGAAACCTATCCGCATACAGCTCTGAGACCCGACCTATTATATATAGGGAGGGAGAAACCCAAGCGAGGGTACCAAAATCTAGAGGACAACTTGTAATAGAGTGTTTTCCCAATATTCAGGCGACTTTGTCTTCATTGTTTTCTTGACATCCGACGAAATCCCTAGCATTCTCTTTTCCGCGAAACCCCAAGTCCATCACCATGGGCATTGCCAAGGTTACCCCTCATCACCCGGGAACTCCAACAACTCTATGCCATGGTAGTGGTAGTGGAGGGGAAGGTTTAGAGCAGGGCTTCGTCGAGCACCTTTTCTAGTGGCAATGGACAAGGCAAGCAAGGGGAGAAGATGCCAACCTTGGTGCATATGATAGAGCTTGTGAGAGAGAGTGTGGAGAGGAAGAGGAGCCACCTACTTTTATAGGCGCCATGGGGATGCCCCCTCCCCTCCTCTGATACAATCTCCATTAAACCACTTTAATTCCCTTAAAGGTCTTTCCATTAAAGAACTTTAATTCCATTTTACTGCAACTCAATTTAATAAACACTTCGTTTAATGAGTACTTCATTTAATGAATACATTAACATTTTTATCCATTGCTTTGTTTCGATACCTCGAAACTATTTCGTCAGAATTGGCAGAACAATTTTCTACAACGGAACAATTTTCTGCGATGTCCATTGACTTTCCCTGTGTTTCCTATCTACTCAAACACATCGGTTAACCTTAAGTGTGGCTCCCTACGGATTCGAGAACTATGTAGACATGATCGAGACTTTCTCTGATCAATAATCATTAGCAGGACCTAGACATCCATAACGACTCCCATTAGTTCCACAAAAATCAGATGATTGTCTGAACCTATTTCGCTGCAATCAAATTCCTTTGGTCTCACGATATACATATTACTTGTCCGAGATTCGATCACTCGGTGTCATCTATACCTTGTTTAATCTTGTTCCCAACAAGTACTCTTTTTCTCATTCCTGTGATATGACATTCTAGTGATCAAATCACTTGCTTGCAAGGCTATGTCAATGTGATATCACCGAGAGGGCCCTGAGTATATCTCTCCATCATCCGGATGGACAAATCCTAATCTTGATCCACGAGCCTCAACTGACACTTTCCAAATACCTGACGACACCTTTATAATCACCCTGTTAGGGTGTGACGTTTGATGTAATCAAAGTAATCTTCCGATGAAAGTGATTAACGTGGTCTCATGGTCTAAGGACATTGAGTTACTATGAATGTGATAGCAATTTAAACTTGATGTCATGATCGTATTGCTACATCTACTGTGGGTGACTATTCATCATATCATTCTCTAATGATATGACCTTGTTATTAACAACATCCAATGTTCATGATCAGGAAACCTTTGATCATATGTTAATCAACAAGCTAGTATATAGAGAGGCTTCACTAGTAACTTTATCTGTTTATAATTAACACATGTATTAACGTTTCCTTATTAATACAATTCTAGCATGAAAAATAAACATCTGTTATAAACCTAGAATAGCATAATAACCAATTTATTATTGCCTCTTGGGCATATTCCTTTCAGGTATCCAGATCGATGGCCCACTTTGCCACACGGTCGATAGCATCTTTGTTGCCGATGATCTCTGAGAGTGGGGCCATGGCCATCACCTCGATGGAGTGCTCTTGTAAGTAGTTCTTTAGCTTCTTGGCATCCATGTACACGTCGTACACCAGCTTCTGGTAGTGGGGGTAGTTTTTCTTCGAGAGAAAGAGCACTTCGCTTAGATAGTACATTGGGCATTGGACCGACTGCACCTTCCCATCTTCTGGCCTCTCCACTATAAGCACGATGCTTACGACCCGATTGGTGGCCGTGATGTGCACCAACATCGGCTCCTTTGCAATTGGAGCCACTAGGATGGGTGGAGTGGAGAGCATGCACTTGAGGTTATGGAAAGGTGCATCCGCCTGGGCTGACCAGATGAACCGGTCGATCTTCTTCATTAGCTCGTACAACATGAGTGCTTACTCGCCCAGCAGGCGGATGAACCAGCTGAGGGGGGATATGAAGGGAATATGCCCGAGAGGCAATAATAAAGTGGTTATTATCTTATTCCTTGTTTATGATAAATGTTTATTTTGCATGATATAATTGTATTGATTGGAAACGGCAATACATGTGTGTTTAATAAACAAAATACAAAGTTCCTAGTAATGCCTCTCATATAAACTAGCTCATTGATTAACAAGATGATCAAGGTTTCCTGATCATGGACATTGTATGTTGTTAATAACAATCAGAGTCATTATGTTTATATTGCTATAACATCATACGAAGTAATCTTAGTCCTTAGACCATGAGATCATGTTAATTGCTAACACCAGAAGAGTATCTTGATAACATCAAACATCACACTGTAACAGGGTGACTATAAAGGTGGGTTCAGTGCTACAAAGGTGTTATATTGAGGCTCATGGATCAAGAGTGGGATTTGTCCATCCCGATGACGGATAGATATACTCTGGGCCCTCTCGGTGATATCACATTGAAAATAGCTTGCAAGCAAGTGATGTCATCACTAGAATGTTATATCACGGGGGCGAGAAAAGAGTGCATGTCGGTAACGAGATCAAACTAGGTATTTGGATACCAATGATCGAATCTCGGTAATGTAATATATCGCGAGACGAACGGATTTAGTTACAACGTTAAAGGTTCACACGATCACAAGAGTCATCGTTGAATATGTGGGAGTCAGTACGGATCTCCAAGTCCCACTGCTGATTATTGATCGGAGAGGGGTCTCAATCATGTCTGCATTATTCGCAAACCGTAGGGTGACACACTTAAGGGATACCAGCACCATTTGGAGCAAATATGTTTCAGATAAAGATTTAAGAAAGCGCTGGAATTATTTCAATAGACACCGAAACTGTTTCGGGTGAAATTGCTGAAATTGGTTCTGCATGTAATATTGAAATGTTGCAGGGGTTTTTATGTGAATGTTTGTCAATTAAAGTAATTAACAAAATTCTGAATAAAATTAATAAAAGAGTTTTATTAAATGAGAGAGCATTAAATCATTTAAAGTGGAGACTTTAAAGAGGAATGTTAAGGGGCAAATTTATGTGGAGGGAGTTACCACCACATGAATCAGGAGGTGAAGGGTCACCCCATGGGGCGCCGGCCATGGGGAGGGGCACCCCCTCCTCCTATAAAAGCCCCCCCTCATACCCCTTCTTCCTCACACCTCCTCGTGAAGGATCTCTTTCCCCCTCTAGTTTTATTACCCCATGGTCTCGGATTAGCGAGATACATGTTCCCGGTGGCTTTATCTGAAAAGGAGTTGCTGCTTCTGCTGCTTTGCTGGAGCTAGGGACGGAGGTTGTCGGGGTACCGGACGTGTGTGCGATCACGGATGCACCGCTGCTTTGTGGTGCTGGACTTTGTGGTGCTAGACTTGCTGGAGCTGGATCTGATGGACGTGCTAGAGCCGGACCTGCTGGACTTCATCATGATCTTGAGATCGGCAAGTGTACGATTACATCATCCACGAGTTCCAACTCGTTAACAAAGCTTTGTTGTCTTCGAGGGTAAGTTCTCTATTGATGTATATCCACCCGTTGCTTGTATCTAGTAGATAGATCTTGGCGTATAGTTCCCATCGTAGGAATTTTTTGTTTTCTATGCTACAAACCCAACAGTGGTATCAGAGCCTGATCTATGCGTAGGTGCTATGCACAGGTAGTACACATATGTTTATACGTGGGCGATGATGATCATGTTATTGCATCTTCTATGTATTTTGGATATTGGTGGCATAGTGGGATGAAGAGGCCCGGACCAACCTTACATGTCATCGTACATGAGACCGGTTCCACGACTGACATGCAACTTGTTTTGCATAAGTGGCTGGCGGGTGTATTTCTCTCCTACTATAGTCAATATCTGATTTACAACGAGTTGCTAATAACTTGGTTATCCTCGTTGTGGTTCATGTTCGTAGGTAAGACCGGTTCTATCTCCGAAAGCCCTAAGCCACGTAAAACTTGCAATTGATAAATTAGAGGCGTCTAGTTTAGGTCGTTGCTGGGCTAGTGTATTGATATGGTATTGTTATAAGTAGATGTATGATAGATACTCTTACAACACACTCAACGTGTAAGTTCCATAGACCTTGGCCTTACACACAAAGGAATGATAGAGATCATACCACGATGCAAATGATAGAGATCAAATGCATGGACCATATCATCTCACTTTACATATTAGATGTTAGCATCTTATATTGCTAGTTTGGCGCTATTGGTAGCATTATAAGATGATCCCTCATTTAGATATCAAGATAAAATTTGTTCTTCCTTAAGTATGCACCATTTTGTGGATCATGTTTTGAGGCATCACGTGATGATCGGATGTTCTCGACTCTACGCTTTCATATAACGGGTGTAAGACAGTTTTACACACGCGAATACTAAGTTTCTTACTTGGCGAGCCTAGCATGTACAGACATGGCCTCAGAACACGGACCAAAAGGTTAAGCATGAGTCATATAGTTGATGTGATGCCCATATAGATGCTCGCCTTTGAAGCTACACCGACTCACGTGATGATCGGACTTGGTGTAGTGGATTTGGTTCATGTAATCACCAAAAAGGCATGAGGGATGTTGTTTTTGAGTGGGAGTTCTAGTCGAACTCAATTTGTCATAAACTAAATCAAAGTGAATTTGCATAATTTGTTGTAGTCATTAGTGTTCTGGATATTTACTTTACAAACTAGTATCGTATTGTTTTGAATGTCAATTTAAAGTTTATAAGTCCTATTGCAAACTTTCATCAAACTCTATTTACTCCATGAAGTTTAATAAGTAGTATTAAATCAAGAGTAAGAATCCCAATGTTAGTATCTAAAGTATCATGTTTGCCTCCATGATTTTTGATATTCAAAGGTTGTTTTAATATCAAGATTATCTAGGAGCTGAAAAATTGTTTCAGAAACCATCATGTGTGGAAGATATTGTGATATCCGAAAAAATGTTTTTGGTTGCATTATGATTGAGTATAATTTAGCAAAATACATGTGCTCATATTATGAGAATTTGTGAAGGATGGAGATGCTAGGCATCCGGATCTCCCAAAAAGGTTTTTGGGAACTGACATTATACTCGCGATTCTTCCTTACAGGCTATAGTAGCTTGATCAAGAAAGTTGTCATGATAAGGATGAATAGAAGATGTAAGTAAAATGTTTACTACACTAATAGATTACTAAAAAGTGGATTTTTGAAAGAACACCAAACATTTGATGATGGTGATGCACTTCAAAATGCAAGTTCAAAGGTATTAGTATTTGACTATATACACTTTGTACTATGTGTCATGTGAATGACACCAATATTGATGTTGATAGATTCTTTTAAAGGAAAAGGAATTGCTGAAAGAGAATCTATAAAATATTTGGCAGAAAAGAAAAAGTTGGAAATGTCCAGCTTAGGTATATAGAAGATACACATGTTATGGTTGTATTCCTTGCTTGTGAAACAATGTGGTTCTTAGGATTGGATACCGGTATTGGATACCAAATTGGTTGGTATGAAATGTCATACAGGACAATGCAATTCATGAACTGCAATGGCCTAAGTAACTATCAAGAGAATAAGTGATGATGTTCATCGAAAACAAGTAAAGTGTTATTGTGTTTTTCGTTGTCGTCAAACCTAGCCTTCAAGATTTGTTTTAATAATTGTTATTTTGTTCCGGTATTATGAGAACAATGGTTGTTCAAATAATTACCGTATGCCATAAAGGATGGATGAACTTTTACAAGTCTAGTGGGAGAAATCACATCCATAAACACTATTGCTAAAATGTCGCAAGACAAATGATTGAAAGATCACTTATAAAGTGACATCGTTGTTTAAATTATATTAGAAAGAAAACATGAAGAAACTCCATGTTGATGGATTTTTGGAGTCTTTGATTTTGATCAATTGACGCTTGTGAAACATTCCTCGAGATAATTGAAACTCCGCTCATAGGCCAAAGAGGAACGGATGACTAACTTATTGGATATTATACATATTGATGTATATAGTCCATTATATGTAGCCATATGCGATTGATCTTTTTGCTTCATATGCTTTCTCCAGAAATTTAAGTGAATATATCTATATATTTACTTAATAAGGAAGAAGTATGAAACATTTGAAAATTGTTCAAAGACTTTCAAGATGAAGTGAAAAATCATTGTAACAAGAATATAAAAGAGTTTATGATTTGATCATAAAGGAAGATATTTGAGTTACATGTTTAGCAAAACACCTAAGATTTGAGGAATTGTTCCATGATTTGTGTTTTCGGTAAACCATAGGAGTATGGCATATTCGAGAGATGAAATCAAACCATGTTCGACATGGTAAGATCAAAGGTGTCATTTATAAAATTGACATTATGTTTTAAGGATTGAAGCTTTAGAGACTACCGCTTTTACACTGAAAAGAGCACCATCATGATCCGTCGAAATGACACCATATAAGTTATGGTTTGGGATAAAACCCGAATTGTCTTTTCTTAAATTTTGGTATGCTATGCATAAGTAAAATGTTTACAACCAAAGTCGGATAAGCACGTTTTGTAGGTTATCCCAAAGAATTTGTTGGGAATTTCTCCATAACACCGAGGACAAAAGAGTTTGTTACTTGGAACGTCAAGTTTCTTGAGAAGGAATTTTTCGCGAAAAGTTAAGTGGGAGGACAACAGAACTTTGATAAGGTTGTTGAACCTTAGCTATATGTGCTAAGTAGCGCATTGCCGGAAAGTGTCCTGGTGGCGGCCACAATGCTCATGGCACCCGTGGTTACAAAGGTTATAATCTCGGAGATTAGAGTTCCTATTGAACCGTGTGAGTCAGTAAGAATCAAATATTATGATTTGATAAGCAAGTCGTTATTGTTTTGACAATGATGAACCGACTGCATGTAAAGAAGCGATGATGGGCCCTGACTCCATAAAATGACTAGAAGTCATAGAATCCGTGATAGTATCCATACACGAGAATCAAGTTTCTGAACTTGGAAGACCCTCTGAAAAAGCGTAAAGCCTATCGGTCGTGTTTGGATCTATAAAGAAATAGACATGGATGTTGAACATCTATGAAATATACGACATGTCGGAAAGAAGTTTATGGCAATGATCAAGGAGTTGACTATGACAAGATTTGATCTTTCATAGTGATATTTAGTCTTGACGGATTAATGTAGCAACCACTACATATAATTAGGTATATGGTAGTTGAGTAAACAAAACAAGGTTCTTTTAATAGAATGGTTACCTAGGACGTGTACATGACACGGTCCGAAGGGTTTTGTTAATTCAAAGGGTGCTAAAAGGGCATGCAAACTTCAATAGTTGAAGTGAGCATAGCGGAGTTGGAATCTTCACCATGATGAAAATGTTAAAGGAGTTTAAATTCATCGGAGATGATGAAGATGCTTGCATTTGCAAGAAATTAAGTGGGAGCGCTGAGACAAATTTCCAATACATTATGCAGAGTACATATTGTTGATTGGAAATGATGTATCTTTTATTGACACAAGTTAAGAATTTCATTAAAATAGGATTTCGATGAAAGACTTGGGCAAAACTGGAATATTTGGCATCAATATCTATATGGATAGATTGAGGCGCTAATATGGTTGTGCCAGACATACATATAAGAGATATTGAAAGGGTTCAATATGGAAACAACAAGAAAGGTTCTTGCTGCATGGAAATGATTGTATCAAGATTCAAGTGTTTCAATACTTGGTGAGTAAAATCACATGAAGATTTTGATCGATTATACCATGATATGTATATATCCAGAATGTCCTATGCTCTAAATGTTATGAGCACATACCAGAATGATTCATAAGATGATCATTGGACAATATTAAAGATATTCTTATGAGCTTTGGAAGAATTAAGAATATATCATGTATAAGTGACAAATAGTTAAAGGTAGTTCATTGTAAAGTGTTACATTGATACTAGTTTTATCACAAGATACAAATTAAATTTATCTCAATTTAGACTATGGGTGGCGCAATATAATAGAAATGATGTCCCATGATGGATTTGGATGAGTTCCAAAGTTGAGAAATTGTGACGGATACTACAACAAAAGGCTAAGTATATGACTGCTATAATAGCAGCATATGAGGGCATTTGTGTTAAGTAGTTTGTTATCAAACTAGGTGTGGTTCAAAGTGGGATAATACTATGAAGATATATTGTAGGACAATAATATCAACATATTTTAAAACGAACAAACTAAAGGTCTCACCAAAGGACCAAATTTATACAATGCCATCTCATTTGAGAATGAGTGATGCGTAGAGATGCAAAGACATGCAAATACACATGGACCTGAAACTGTCAGATCCAGAGATTATATTAACCACTAGCAATCGCGTATATGCAACACCAGAAAGCCATAGGTGATCAATACACAAAGTTTTTCAAACTAGATTATTGACACTAGTGCAAGTGGGAGACTGAAGGGAATATGCCCAAGAGGCAATAATAAAGTGGTTATTATCTTATTCCTTGTTTATGATAAATTTTTATTTTGCATGCTATAATTGTATTGATTGGAAACATCAATACATGTGTGTTTAATAAACAAAATACAAAGTTCCTAGTAATGCCTCTCATATAAACTAGCTCGTTGATTAACAAAATGATCAAGGTTCCCTGATCATGGACATTGGATGTTGTTAATAATGAGGTCACAACATTGGTGCAATGATGTGATGAACATTCTCCAAAGTATAGCATTACGATCAGAGTCATTATGTTTATATTGCTATAACATCATACGAAGTAATCTTAGTCCTTAGACCATGAGATCATGTTAATTGCTAACACCAGAAGAGTATCTTGATAACATCAAACGTCACACTATAACATGGTGACTATAAAGGTGGGTTCAGTGATACAAAGGTGTTATGTTTAGGCTCATGGATCAAGAGTGGGATTTGTCCATCCCGATGCCGGATAGATATACTCTGGGCCCTCTCGGTGATATCACATTGAAAATAGCTTGCAAGCAAGTGATGTCATCACTAGAATGTTATATCACGGGAACGAGAAAAGAGTGCATGTCGGTAACGAGATCAAACTAGGTATTTGGATACCAATGATCGAATCTCGGACATGTAATATATCGTGAGACGAAGGGATTTAGTTACAACGTTAAAGGTTCACACGATCACAAGAGTCATCGTTGAATATGTGGGAGTCAGTACGGATCTCCAGGTCCCGCTGCTGATTATTGATCGGAGAGGGGTCTCGATCATGTCTGTATTATTCGCGAACCGTAGGGTGACACACTTAAGGGATACCGACACCATTTGGAGCAAATATGTTTCAGATAAAGATTTAAGAAAGCGCTCGAATTATTTCAATAGACACCGAAACTATTTCAGGTGAAATTGCTGAAATTGGTTCTGCATGTAATATTGAAATGTTGCAGGGGGTTTTATGTGAATGTTTGTTAATTAAAGTAATTAAAAAATTCTGAATAAAATTAATAGAAGAGTTTTATTAAATGAGAGAGCATTAAATTTGGAGAAATTTAATGCATTTAAAGTGGAGACTTTAAAGAGGAATGTTAAGGGGCAAATTTATGTTGAGGGAGTTACCACCACATGAATCAGGAGGTGAAGGGTCACCCGATGGGGCGCCGGCCATGGGGAGGGACACCCCCTCCTCCTATAAAAGGCCCCCTCACGCCCCTTCTTCCTCACACCTTCTCGGCTCCCCCTCTAGTATTATTTCCCCATGGTCTCGGATTAGCGAGATACATGTTCCTGGTGGCTTTATCTGGAAAGGAGTTGCTGCTTCCGCTGCTTTGCTGGAGCGAGGGACAGAGGTTGTCGGGGTACCGGACGTGTGTGCGATCACGGATGCACTGCTCCTTTGCGGTGCTGGACTTGGTGGTGCTGGACTTGCTGGAGCTAGATCTGATGGACGTGCTGGAGCCGGACCTGCTAGACTTCATCACGATCTTGAGATCGGCAAGTGTACGACTACATCATCCACGAGTTCCATATCGTTAACAAAGCTTTGTTGTCTTCGAGGGTAAGTTCTCTATGGATGTATATCCACCCGTTACTTGTATCTAGTAGATAGATCTTGGCGTATAGTTCCCATCATAGGAACTTTTTTGTTTTCTATGCTGCAAACCCAACATGATAGGCATCCGGCTAACTTCTCGATGTCACACAAGTTTTTCAGCGGCTGCACGTGCTCGATCGCGCCAATCTTCTCTGGGTTGGCCTCGGTCGCTTGCTTTGATATAAGGAAACCAAGGAGCTGACCGGCTAGGATGCCAAAGACGCACTTTTCTGGGTTCAACTTCATCTAAAACCAATGCAGGTTAGTGAATGTCTTCGTGAGATCCTCGAGGAGTGTGCCTTGCTCTTTGGTTTTCACCACGACATCATCAACATAAGCGTGTACGTTTCTCTCGATTTGCGTCTGCAGGCATTTCTACTGGGCCATACGGGGTGACATATGAATAAGCCCAATATGGGGTAATGAAGGATGTCTTTATTTGATCCACGTGATTCAACTTAATCTGGTGGTAGTCGGAATAGGCATCCAGAAAGGATAGCAGCTAGCATCTAGTCATGGAATTGATCACTTGATCTATCTGGGGCAGGGCGAAGCGATCTTTGGGGTAGGCCTTGTTCAAGATCGTGTAGTCGATACACATGCACCAAGTCTTGTTCTTCTTCAGCACCAGGATTGGGTTTGCCAACCACTCCGGGTGGTACACATCAATGATGAACCTGGCTGTAAGGAGTTGGGTGATATCCTCACCAATAGTCTTCCTTTTCTCCTCAACAAAGCAACGCAGAGGTTGTTTGACCAGCTTCGCATCCAGCCAGATATGAAGAGAGTGTTCAATGAACTCCCTCGTAACACCTGGCATGTCCTTTCGGGACCAGACAAATATATCCCGATTTTCATGGAGGAAGTCGACGAGCACACTTTCCTATTTGTTGTCAGGATCGGCTCCTACTAGGACAAACTTGTCCGACTGAGCCTCGTCCAAAAAAATCTTCTTGGTTCCCTTATCCGGCTTGAATTGCGTCCCACTAGATGGCTTGGAGCCACAAATAGCATCTCAGCTTGCGCCAGCGCCATGTTTTGCTGGATGCTACACATCTCTTCTGCGATGACGAGCGACTCGGCTAGCTGGAGCTGGCGGAGGTGCACTCCATTGAACGCTTGTAGAAGTTGGCGATGGTGATCACCGCCTTGGGCCCTAGAAGCTTGAGGTACGCATAGTACAATACCATCATGAACTCGGTGAGCAATGGGTGCTTGAGGAGAGCATGGTAGGCACTAGTGAGGTTGACCACATAACACCAGATGGGCTCACGACGGAAGTTGTCTATCGCGCCGAAGATGACGTCCATCCAGATTTTCCCAATCGGGGAGCATGCGGTACCCGACACGATGTTGTGGAAGACAGTGTGGGTGGGATGTAGCTGAGACTCGCTGATGCCGAACCTTTCCTTGGTGCTATGGTAGAGGAGTTTGATGTTGCTGCCACCATCAATGAGGATGCGCGAGAACCGACATGAGTGCTTCTAGGAGATGAGGGTGGGATCAAGTACCATCGCGCAGCTACCCGGGTGCGGCAATACAGTCGGCTAATCCTCCCGGCTCTAGGTGATTTGCTTCTTAGACTAGTTGAGGTACTAGGGGATGGGGGAACGATGGCTTTCACCTTTGCTTCACACCGCCTCATGATGTGCTTGTCATCCAGCTCGGAGATGAAGACATGGTAGTTACCCACCTGACGAGGGGTAATCATCATTGCTCGCATCATGACATGCCGACTTCTGGTCGTGGTTGCCCGATGGACCATCGGCTAGGGGAGGTGGAGGAGGAGAGAGCCCTCCCTGCTTGGCAATTTTCCAAGTCCAGCTACATTGTCGGGTTGTGTGCGTAGACAAATTGTTGCTGCCACTATGGTACTTGCACGACCTGGCAATCATTGAATCAAACGTGTACTTGGGTTTCCACACCCGGTCATCCAGATTCTGCCTCTAGCTGCCTCCTGCAGTGGGTTCTTTCTGGACTGTCGCTACCTACTTGGATCTGTACTGGTTATCTGTATCCTTGTCCTTCCTCTTGCCTTAGCGATTATTACTGTTTTGCCGCTTGAAGTTGTGGTTTACATAGTTATCGGCTGGTGCCTGCCAGCCGAATTCTTGGTGACAATTTGCCTTGGTCATCTACCACAATGGTCTTATTCTTCATAGAGTCAGTGGTAGCGTACTTGTTCGTGATGACCATGGTGTGATCCATGGTCTCTCGCTTTGCCCAGTTTAGCTTGTGCTTCAACATCGTTCCATCTCAGCACCGACTGGTGAAGAAGTCGATCGCCTCGCACGTGTGCACTTCCTCGCAGGAGTTGCACAGTTCATCCATCGGGTGAGGTAAGCATGGTCAGATACCAGCGATTGTGGATCTGCTACCCGGTGGGGATCTAGTTTCTTGCTGCCAACCTGGAGGTTGGGGCCAGCCTCGTCCTGCAGCCGGTTGGTGATGGCAACGAGGTGCTGGACGCGCTGCTATTGGCGGTGCACCTCGTCCCTCGAGGTGGTCAGTTCTGCTGCTGCGACATTTTCTGCTCTCATGTTCTTGCAGGGGTGCTATATACCAGATGCGCGGTGGGAGTCCGCGGGTTAGCCGCCTGATCCATCTCCACACCGAGGTTGCAGCCTCTATGCTGAATGTACCGGCTAGTACCAGGCGCGGCTAGGGTGAAGCCATTTGTAGAGTTGTACTCATGCATGGTGGCGTTCAGCCGACACTAGGCAGCATCGACTCTACGGGCTTCGTCTAGAAGGTTATGGCGAGTAGATTCTAAGGTGGGCGATGTGGCAGCCGGATCAGACTCTTGGCTGACAGGGTTGAGGATGCGCTGGATGGAAGTTTCTAGTTGGTCAGGATCTCACTCTCGAGAGGTGGAGCCATTTCCATCCACCTGACGCTCAAGAATGGGGTGATGGTTGTTGTCTACCGAGCCGATCATCATGACCTCGACGCTATAGTCGGTTGCAGCAGCGCTGGGAGCGACATGGCTGGATGGAGGGTCAGAGATGGTGAGAACCTCAGCGGGGAATTCCTCGGTGACGGTGGTGATGTAGACGTGGTGGTCATCGAAGTGAAAGATGGAGCCACCATCTAGGAACGTTTCCCTAGTGAAACAAGATGCGTTGTTGATGACGCGGTCGGAGGAGTTGAGCGTGAACACGAGGCCAGGGGTGACGTGCTCACCGGTGATGAGAGGAAGTCCCGTGTGATATGCCCCCACCGCTACGCTGAGCCCCATGGTGGGTGCTAACTGTCGTGGTGTGGAACACGGCAGTACCATTAGGGATGGCTTAAGGGGAGCAATCATGGGCAAGCAGAGGCTCCTAGAGACGGGATTAGGACATGCGCATATAGATGCAATGATGTACCCAGGTTCAGGGCCCTCGTAGTGAGGTAACACCCCTACTCCTATAAGATATCACTATCAAGATCAACACATAGAGTACAGAGGCTCCTTAAGATGTATCAAGGATGAACTAGGGACTATGTAGGCCCTCACACCCCTTATATACTGGCTGGGGTGCGGATTACAAGGGACGGTCATCTGGTGGGGGCTAGCCGGTGGGACCCATATCAATAGTCAGCACTATAGTGCACTGCCGTACATGATATATGGGCATAGTCTTGCGCTAAACAGATGTCTTATCAAATAGTGTGTAGTTGTTGGCACTTTAGCTTGCACAAAGCCAAAGTATCTAGAGGCGTGGTACTATTCCATCATCATGCTCTTTGGATTTCCTCTACTAAGTCCAAGGCGACTGGCTATAGTGGGCCTAGCGGCCTAGTCTTGATGTTAACCGGCTAGACGAGGCCAGCCGACCTGATATTCGGGTTGACCAGCTAGATAGAGCCAGCCGACCTGGTCTAGATGTTTGGTGGCCATCCAGCCAGGTTCAGCCGGACTAAACTAGCTGAGCCTACCCAGGGGTAATCCCCCCGATAGGTTCACTACAACAACCAGTACTGACCACCAACATATGTACAAGTACAATAAAGTCAACAACGCGCTCCTCACCTGGTTACCGAAAGATCACTAGACCAGGCTTTTGTAAGGGTTCAATTCCTTTGTGTTGTTGAAAGCCCTTAAGAGAGTGACCTGGAAGCCATTCTACATGTTGATGAACTTAAACACGAGGATATCACCTACCCAAATCTTGATATTCCGGACGAGCCTCTAGCCTTTCATGTATAAGAGCTCTCCCCAATACAACTCTAGCTCGGTACCGTACTTGTAGAAGGTGTCAGTCTTCAATGGTATAGTGCAAACCTAATGCCTGATGTGCAACATCTTCACCACTACCAGCTTCACGATAGCAGGGAGCATGAGAGAAGACATGCCTGAGGCTTTGATATGGATGAAGAAATAGTAAGGGAGGTAATTGACAGGGTGGTTCCAATCCTAGGATGACGACCCTTCCGAGCATCCTTTTCCTTCTCGTTCATAGTATCCAGTGACCGAGGGAGGTTGGACCTCACTTGTTCGACGGGGATCTCTCGAATGAAGTCCTCGTATCCAGGCATAGGAGTGCCTATATTCTAGGAGAGGGTGTCCCGGTCCTGCTTGGGTATCTTGGCATGAAAATGGTCACACATAGCAATAAGGTACATGTGCATTTACAAACAATAGCAAGTACTTTACAATGTGCATTTACATTGCAACATATAGATGATCTACAATAGGGTACATGTACTAACCTATGTTGCTCATTAACAAACAAGGCAAGCAATGGAAAGAATAGCAAGTACTCAACACTGTTCATTTACATTGCAACATACATACTACAATAGGTTTGCAATACTAACCTATGTCGTTGACTGACAAACAAGGCAAACAATGGCAAGGATAGCAAGTAGTAGACAATGTGTAATTATATAACAACAAACTGATGATCATAGAATGGCAACACAATACATTTACATAGCAATCAAGGCATCCGTATGGAAGATTCATGTGACCAGTCGAGAGGACATGGCGGCTAGAGCAGGCGTGGTCACGTCGACCGGTAGAGAGGACATAGAGGTCTCTCCAGGAGCAGCAAATCCCACAAGGAAAGAAGAAGGT
The DNA here is from genome assembly GCA_910589775.1 of Avena eriantha. Taxonomy (NCBI): domain Eukaryota; kingdom Viridiplantae; phylum Streptophyta; class Magnoliopsida; order Poales; family Poaceae; genus Avena; species Avena eriantha. Next base: position 37,196,032 of record OU342745.1, on the reverse strand, counting down.
AAGCTAGGAAACCCTACTAACATGGGGTTGAATCCCGGCTAGTAAGGCATCTCCACCCGGGGCAAGGAGCTGAATCCTGGTGGTGGAGCCATCTCTTGGTTCGACTACAGAGCCCCTACGGTGATGGCCGCCGCCCTGATTGCATCTTCGGCATGGGGATGAAGCCAACCTTATGGGGAAGACCCTCAAATCGATCCCCATCGATTCCATGGAAGCAACCGGTGCTGCCATTATTAGAGGCTCACGAGTCCGATGGGAAATCATCGATGGCCAACTCAAGGAGGGCACGGAGTTAGGGTCAACCTCTGCAGCCGTGCTCCTCAACCCTCCTCCCTCGGGTTCATAGTCGGTGACGATGGGGGAGACGGCGCGGGCATTAGATCGGGCACGACAAGGCTGAACCTTGTGGCCAGGAACTATCGGGAGGGGCAGAGTTAGCAAGGAGGCCATCGGGTTCTCCGATGGGCGGAGTGGGCAGTGACTGTAGAGCGAGAGAGTGGGTAGGGAGTTATGAGAGACGTCTTCCGTGCTTCTCGACACGTGCAACGATTGGGTGGTGGAAGCCCATTTCGCGCTTAGCCGGGACAGGCTCCATGAAACTATCGATCCGTGCGTCATCCTTGGGCCTGCCTCTAGGATGCTTTAAGAAGCGTGTTGGACACAATGTGGGAGGCCTAGAGGCAACCAAATGGGACGATTTAGTCAGAAATGGGACTGCCTCTACAGGCTACCAAACACACCCGGCTGTCTAGGGCCCCGTTTAGCGTGATTGGTATTGGTCAAAAATCACCCGGCTGACTGGTTTATGACCACGGGTGCACAAGATTGCAAGTTGTGTGACTTGTTAGTTCAGTTTACAAGTTTCATGAGTTAAGTGCACATGCAAGATAAGTTGTGTGACTGAAAGTTACTCCAAATAAAGATAGGATGGTTGATACTCAAGTAGTGAATACAAACGATTGACGAAGGAGCCAAACATCCATACTAAGAGATCGAGCTCGGTGATGGATCGATGATATGGAGCAAAGAGGCTCATGAACATTGTGGATACAATATATTCTTGTGCAAGGCTACCTACAACACCATACTCCATGTCCAAAGCGCACCAGCCAAAAAATACAACTCCATGTTTAGGACCGGCATGCTGGTCATCTCTATGGTAGCTATGGTGGTTTTGGTTAGCCGACGGGTCCAAGCCTCCAAGGTGGTTGTGGTTGCGGTTGTGGTTGCCCAACCTCTTCATCGGGGGTTTAGTTCGGTGGAGCATAGAGATCTGAGCAAAAGTGTCCAGGATAACACTTTTACTCCTGACAGTCGGAGGCTATGTTAAGCAGTACTACTGGCGGCAACAACATCTCGCACCGGGGATCATGGCGAGGCGGAGCTCCGGCGGGCTGTGGCGCGAAGGGAGGCGAGGTGGCGTTGTTGCGCCCGATCTTAGGGTGGAAGGGGCCATGGATGGCGCAGGCCATGGTCGGCCTCCTCTGCAGTGGCCGGCGGGGCTGGCGCTGTGGTGGATGCTACTACTGGCGGTTGCTGCGATCGGAGGCAGCGGGGCCCCGAGCCCCTGGTTCTTGGGTGGTGGCGGCGGTTGGCAGTAGGGGTGGCTGGGCGACGACGGTTCTCGCGGAGACGACGAGGGACGGGAACGCCCGGGGGTCCTGGTACAGAGATGTGAGGTAGCGGCGGGCGGTAGAGGGGTTGGAGGCGGCAAGGCCATGTCAGCCAGATCTAGGCTAGGGCGGGCCCGATCTAGGCCTAACAAGCTGTGGCCGGCGTCCACCCTTCCTAGGCTATATGGGATTGGGGGACAGTGATGGGCCATGGGCCCAGCGCTGGTTGCCGCCGGACAGACCCTGGCTGATTCTGGAGGGCGTGACTCGTCGGCGACATGGAGGTGTTGTGCCTAATGTGGGTGTTCGCCTTCTGCTCATCTCTGCTAATGTGTACCGGCCCCAGTGTCTGTGTCCTGGATCATCAAAATAGTGACTCGGGGTGTTGTCCTAGGTGGCGTTCCTTGGACCCGCGGTGGTCCGGATGTTCCGGGTGAGCACGGTGGTGATGGCGCGGCCTCTTGGCGACGGGGATCTACGGTGGTTGTGGATCCACCGGGGGACGAACGAGTAGGGACTAGCACGGGGGTTGAAGGTGTCAGTGACACCCTTGCTGCAGTGTGGCGGCAGGGCTTCACATGCCCATTTGGGCTCGCCCAGGCCAACGAGGGCCTGGTTTGCCCTTGTTGCTACATCCGGTCGGCTATCGCCCCCGGTGATGGAGGTTGTTCCCTCCCGCGTGTTACTGTACCGCCGGCCACCACCGAGGTCGCCTCTTCTCGGTTGTACTAGCCTCACATCGTGGGTCGCGGTGAGATGATGGTGGTGACGGCAAAACCGTGGGGGCATATGCTGGTGGGCGGTGAGCTTGGTGGAGCAATTCGAAGCGTATGTGAGCGTGGTTTTTTTGAGGGTTCGGGAGAAATCCTTGTCATCTTGACACCGACGTGACGTCACCTGCAGGTGTTGCCATCCTTCCTGAAGGGCGTCGGGTGTATCTCTTCCCCACCTCCCATAGCGTATCAGGGGAAACCCTAGAACCAGTCCGGGCAGTAGCGTCGTTGTTGTCGCTTCCTTCTTAGAGCTTCTGCTTGATACGCGACGTGTCAGAGCGCTAGGAGCGTGGTAGGAATTCTTCGGAGGGCGCAGAGGTTGCGGGTCATCCCCGTTTTCGTCGATCCACTATTGTCGGCTTTCTTTTCTCTTCTTTTTCTTTTTCTTGTCTTTTTATTTTTCTTTGCTATTTTCTTTGGGCGATGTGCTGTCTGGCCTAGCAGCGGTCTCAATCATGGTTGTTATATTAATATAGCTGGGCGCATGCCTGTTTCGCGGATAATGTCTCGATACAAAGGACTCTCTCATCTTTGTAGCGATTAACCGTGTGGTGCATTGTTGCTGAAGAATATTGATGAGCTGCCCAAGTTACTGGGATGTTGCAGCCAAATCTCCTGGAGCCAAATCGATGCAGAAATCAAGGCCACTAACTGAAGGGTCTCTGAAGTTGACTTACCATGATCCAAGAAACTTCAATCTAGGGTACATATACAATCATAACAAAACTAGTAAGTACAACTCTAGGAATGAAGGCATGAGCGAGAGATCATCTACTGAATTTTCAACGGTGCAACTGTCTCCAAAATGTGTGATTCTGTGTAGTTCTTTTTTGCTTTCATTGGTTGCTTCGAACAGCATGTACAATATATATTCTTATAAAAAAAGTAGGTCAAGTTCTACTGCTGTTCATGCAACCATAAACTAGTAAAGCACCATCTATTCAAAGGTCCAAGAATCTATTTTTCTTGCTTCGTGGAGTAACTACTTCTCGACTGTAAATACATTTCTAAAAACAACTAAGGCAGTGAGTCTCGTAGAAATGCTATCTGTTTCTGAAAGCAAATGAAGGTACATCCGAAGGAGAGAGACATAATGAACTAGAATAACTAATATTGGACTGACAAGTACTTTAAGGACATGCTCAAGTAATCTTACTACATTCTTATGACAATAAGATCTCCATATGCTCTAACTCTTCCCTAGCTACTATTATAACAATCCCCACCTATAATAACTATTACGCCCATACTACGCTACTTTTGTTTGACTCGTGCCACTGCTAGTTTTGCCTCTGTCAGACAACATGAAGTGGCAAACTACTAATAAAGTTCTCAAACATACAAGCACTTTGGCATAGCAATCTAATTACCCTTTTCTTTAAGCCTGGCAATCTCATCTTGGCTAAGCTGGAGCCTATAAAAGACATATAACAAGAATTAGGAAAGGTCACATAAGGACAATGTTTACTTCCTCTTGAGAAGAGTACTTAAGTTGAACTTACTGTCTCTCTAGAGTAGCTATTTGTTCGAGTAATTCTTTAACCGTCGGTATAGGTGCTTCCTGTTGCCTCATAAAAATAAAAAGGTTTATGAGAAATTAGCGAAATGAATAACATAAATATTGCATACTGACACATAGCCTACATGGATGACCATCAGTTCAGTAATAGCATTAATATGTAGAAATATGTTCCAGATCCCACATATAGGCCCGGATTATTATCTTAGCATTGCAAAAGGATTGTGATTATCTAAAGTTGCAGGAGAAAGATTCTAAAGAAAGTACTTAATTGTGAAAAATAAGATATGAATTTGACAGTTCTTTCAAAGTAGGTTCCACAAAGAGAAAATAACTAATCCATTCTAAGGTAGTTAATGATAAATTAAAACACATTTAAAGATTTTTATCATATTGTCCAATACTATAGGGTAATAAAGACGACATAGTAAGTAGCACAGAGAGTATGCATAATAAACAGTGAACTTGCTAAATAAGAAATAACAGCGCCAATTTATGGCTATATTATGCAATTTATATAACTTAAACCATCTAATTATATACAACACGGTATATAAAAAATCATACCGTTTCTTCCGTTGTTACTTTAAAACGACCTTTCTGAATGGAAGATTTTTCTCGATATTCATCACCACCCGTAATATTAGAAACTGCATAAAATTAATAATATCCAGTTATCTTGGCATGCCAGCTTGGAAAATAACATAACTAAATAATATATAAATAAAAAGTTACTCCCTCCATTTGGAAATAAGTGTTGTAGATTTGTCTAGATACGTATGTATGTAGACGCCTTTTTAGTGTGTACAATTATGCATATCTAGACAAATTTGCGGCACTTATTTCCTAATGGAGGAAGTATAACACAAGTAACAGTAAATTACAATATATTAAATGTTGAGTTAGGATGGTCTTTCCACATCCTACTTGTAACCATTTGGAGGGTAAATAACTTCATGAACATGCCTGCTCTTAAAAGTTGCTTGGTGGGACCTTTTGAATTCTTTTCAAACGACTCATGGCGCACAAGGCCGTCAGAGCCTCCATTCTCTAGCTGTTTGCCACTGGTAGAAAAACCTAAGGTCAGACAAAAATATATGTGCAATCTTAAGTTTTGGTAGTGTAAAATGAAGAAGTGCATATGCACCCATAAAGTGCCATTAGATGATCAGACGTCATGTATTATGAAATAAATGAAATCGTGCATAATGTAGCATTAGATGACCGAGTTCATGTATTATAAAATAAAATAAAATCAGCGCATTATCATGTTACAGATTGCCATCAAGAACCATTTGTCGTTCATATACAAACACAACCAAAATAAGAATAACAAGAGTAATCAAACATACGTATTTACTAGCTTAATTATATTAGTACATATAACAGTATGGGCGTATATTCAGCTGGGAAAACAACTTAATCTCACCATCTAAACCTAATATGTGTGATACAAAAACATTCTTGAATGCATTTTGGCACAAAAATGAGATTAATAGCAACGAAGCAAGTACAAGAATCATATTTTATTTAAATTAATAATGAAATAAAAATTATATTTAACACTGGTAGAAAATATTCCTTCGTTCACAAACACATGGCATATTTTGCTAACATGCAATACAATCAATTATGTGTGGATTTCACAAAATCAACGTTGATGGGCCCATATTTTGCATTCAGAAGTACTTTCTTACTGTTGTGATTTTTCCTATTAATAAGTTTTAAAATAAAATTAGGATCAAAGCTTAAACTCGGATAGTCAAATACACCATATATTTCTCAACAAGGGAATGTGATTATATTGAGAAATTAAGCTAAACGTTTCAACCTTTGAGGTATTGGGATTGGAGCTGTCGAGGTTGGGTTTTCTGCCAGTTCATTCTCTACAATCTGAAAGTACAACATTACATGTTAATTAAGTTATATTATAGCATAACCATGCTAACTATATTGCTAATATGCAAGACTATAATTACCTCTTTATCACCATTCGAATGATTATATGGACGATCATCTTGGAATGGAACAATTTCATTCACTGTATCAAGTTCAAATAGAAAATGAAGGTACTCCTCTTCGTCACTTTCATTCTCTCCTGAGTACTAGAAATGATAAAAAAATATAATTTTCTTAAACTAAATGTAGAAAAGGACCTCGTCAAAATTAATTACATAATTAAGTCCATACCAATTTCGCTTGTGCTTTTAAGTCTTCGATATCAAAGTCCCAGTGACTAACACCTCTCCAATATTCATCCTGTTCAAAAATTTGAGCCACATTTAAATCCTATAGTTTGAAGGTGGACTAACAAAATAAGTATGTGATTAATTTAAACAAAACACATTACAAATATAAAATCTTAATGATGATTATATAATTTATCAGAGCACTAAAAAGCGTGATTATTTGACTAATCTGGATATATAAGTAATTTGTAGAAATACTAACATTTGATGTCTTCTCTTTAATTTTATCATGTGGCTTCTTCTCCGCTTGCAACTTTGCTTCATTTTCCTGCTCAAAATAATTGACACCATATTAGGCATATTATAAAATGGTACGTGGAGAAGACGGATGAAATTTCCATACCTTTATAGTTTGCATCCGAGCAACCAAAGATGGCACTTTATTTAGCATGCCTTTTACATAATTGTCCTCGGACTTCACTTTTTTGAAAAACGGAAGTTCTAGTAACATCTCAGCAGTTGGCCTCTTGGATGGATCTTTTATTAAACATGCACCAATCATTCGCTTAAAAGCCTACAGAGGAAGTAGAAACGAATTAGCATAGACACATATGGGTGGATGTGTATCTAGGAGACCATATCAAAGGTTAGTACGGTTGAAAACTTCTTGTCCTTGGTGTTATGAAGAGATGGAGGAGCATGCTGCAACGTCATGAGAAACACCTACATGTGAAACCTGTCAGTAACTTCTCATCACAAAGATAATATAGTGTAAAAATATAGGCGGGTAACTAATACCTTGGCTGGAGGTTGGCTAGAAAAAGGAGCATGGCCATTAGCAAGTTCTAGTGCAGTAATTCCGAAAGACCAAATGTCTGCCCTGTGATTGTTATTTGTATGTTCAGTTACGCAGTCAATATCAAAACGTACTCAACTGACGATGATAAAAGTCTGATAGGTAGATATACTTGAAATCGTATTCCTTTTGCTCCATCACTTCCGGTGCCATCCTTAAAAGAACAAACATAAATTAGTGGAATGCCATGTCCGATACAAACAACAGAATAATCCAACATTCATATCAATTATTATACAGTATTAGTACTAGTTTGGGATTACCAGCAAGGAGTTCCTACAAGCGTGTGCCTTTTGCCGTTCCTGTTGATCATGGAGTCGTAAACACTAGCACTGATACCAAAATCTGCAAGCTTCACTCCTTTGTGCTGATCAAGCAGTATGTTTCCAGCCTGTGTTTATTTGGCAAACAAGCATGCATGAAAGCATTCTCTGTAAGTTTAAACAAACAAAAAATTCTCTGAAATTCAGTAGCAAGCAGAGAGGCATTACCTTGACATCCCGGTGTATGTGGCCTTTGGCGTGCAGGTACTCGAGGCCCCTCAGCGTCTCGCGGAGCACGAAGGCTATGAACTTCTCCTCCTCGAACCCTTTGGTGAAGGTGGATTTCATGAGGTGGAAGCAGGAGCCCCCGGCCATGTAGGGCATGACGATCCAGAGGCTCTCGCCTACCAAGAATGAGCAGTAGGCGCTGAGGAGGTTGGGGTGATCCGTCAGGATCATGGTCTTGACCTCCTCCGTGGCATTGTTCTGCAGAGGACGTAACAATAATTGATTAGTCTTGCAGGGGAAACAATTGATTTGAATGGATTGGAGGACGTGGTCACGGACGTACCATGTCGGCCTCGGAACGGAACGAGAGGTTCATGATCTTGATGGCGACGACCTCGCCGCCGAGCGGGAGGCAGCGGGCGCGGCGCACGACGGCCGTGGCGCCGTCGCCGACGGGCTCGAGCAGCTCGTAGTCCTCCTCCCGGATGGGGAAGTCCCCTTTCCTCGTCCGCGGCGACGAAGGCGCCCCTCCTCCCCGCTTCGCCTTCTCCCTCGACCCCATCGCCGTGCCTAGCTCGATCCGGCGACCGACCACAACCGAGGGGACGAACCCAGTTAAGACGGCCAGACAAATCACCTAATTTGGCTCTCGGTCTCGTGGATCGGACGGGGTCGGTCGACAAGCCATTGTTAAGGAGATCGGTAGGGATCTGTCTCCTCTGCTTTCTCGTGAAGGAGAAAGGGAGGTAAGGCGATCGATGGATGGCTGGCCGGTGGGCGGTGGAGGGAGGAACACGGGCGGAGGCCGGCGTCGGGAGAGGAGCGATATTTATATCGAATCCGGATCTCATGCACGGGATGTATGCTTTTGATTCCCTTTTTCGGTTTCCCTGAAAAAAGATCCAGAGTCCTTTTTTTTCTGTAATCGATCGCGAAGCTGCAGGTGACCTTGCGATGGACCGTAAACGATCCGTCGCCGTCGGTCGATCGATCAACGAAAAGGAAGCGGTATCACGACTCACGAGACGCTCGCCAGTTATTAGGTTAAGTGGCAAAACCGTGAGCACGCATGTCAAAAAAAAAAAAGTGAGCACGAAAGAAGAACACTCCTGCATGTCCTCACCGAGTCCTATGATGCATAACCGGTCGCTAGAATCGTCTAGGCAATTCAGTGTCATGGCAAGACATCAAACTGGACAACGATGGCCAATTTGCCAAATTATTTTCAGAAATGAAGTGCAAATTGTACCGCACGGTTAGAGCATCTCCACTCCACTCGTTGGCCGTTCCGAAATCCGGACCTAAATAGCGGCGGACGGACGAAGGTTTCGGCCTGGGAACGGCCGATTTCCCACTCGCGTTCCCAGGCCGATTTCCTAGGCAAAGCAAAAACGGCGACATTTTCGAATTCTTCTCGTTCCCGCCGGCGAAGTCTTGGCCATAGAGTTTTCGACAGAATTACGCCCAAAAAGTTCGGCCGCAAATTATTACAGAACAAGATAAAAATGGGTCGGCGATCAGTCGTCGATTGGGGTGATCTCCTCCGGCGTGTCCAACGCGATGGGGATGGGCTCATCGGCGTCGTTGTCGGCCGACTGGTTGGAGGAGGTCGAAGCGGACCTCGGCGAGGGTACGGCGGCAGAGGTGTTCGGTGCAGAACTTGGCGCGATCCCGACGTTGTCCTCCTGGAGGATGGCACTGCGGCGCGCCATGTACCAGGCCTTGACCAGCGTGCTCATCGCCGAGGTGTCTTCGCCGCCCATGAGAAACTGCAGATCCGTGTTCCTCTTCTTGGCGGCGAAGCTTGCTTTGAGGAGATCGATTTTGCGGTCTTCGTCTGTAGCAGTTGCGCCCATCTCTCCTCGGCCTTCTCCTCCCTCTTCTTAGTATGGGCCTTCGTGTCGGCGATGCACCTCTCGATGAATTCCTGGAGGCGCTCGGCAGGAGGTCCTGCGCTCTGGCCTTCCTTCACCGGCAGCAGGTGGAGGAGCCGTCGGGTTGTACACGCCGTCCTTCGTCTTGGCGAGGCTCAGCCGAGTATCCGCCCACTTCTGGCATTTCTCGATCGACGAAAACACGTGATGGAACTTAAACTCCGTCCCAGTGTCATCCCAGTACATGCCGAGTGCGCGAAGGAGCAGCAAAGGCAAGGCAAAGTGTGTTAGGATAGGCATGAACAAGTACCTTCTGCTAGTGTTCGGCGAAGTACCTTGTCGTCCATGATCTCGCCGCTGACGGGTGTGCGTTCGATCTCCTCGAGAAGGCCGTGCCACTTGCTGCACACCTGCTAGATGAGCCCCCAGTGATTGGTCATCGCTTTCTCGCCGTGCTCCATGTGGATTTTGGTGTACGTCGGGTCGCAAAGTTTGCGTTCGTCGAACGCTAGCTTCACGCGCTTCTAGTAGTTGTCTGAATTTTGGTTAGCGCCAGTGATGGGATCCATGCTCGCCGCTTTCTAGGCGTCGGCGAGGCAAAGGTCGGGCGCCTTCTTCTTGCCTTTGCCTTTGCCCTTCGTCGGAGCTAGGCCATCGTCATCCTCTTCTTCCTCCGTCTGGATCTGCTCGGTGAAATCCTGAGACTCGATGCCGCGTTCGGCGTCGGCCCGAGACTGTTCTTGGGTGAAGAAACTGGCATTGCCGGCCGCAGCCGCCGACGACCCTCCAGCAATCATGCCGTGCATGTAGGCTTCGGTTGACATTCCACCGAACATTTTCGGGGCGTCGTCCTCGCCATGGGTCGCGTGTGACGAGCTTCTGGCGAATGGCAGAGGGCCGCGGTACGCCGTCAAGGAAGCGACGTATGCCGGAGAGGAGGAGTAGGGGCATTGACGTCGATGCTGAAGGCCGAAGGAGGGCGTGGTGCGGGGCAGGGGAAGATGGTGTTCGGGTTGAATCTGCCGTCGAATTCAGGGGAGGAGGAGTACCTCTGTCGTGGGTTCGCCTTTATCTCCTGGAACATCGCCGGCGAGATCGGCGAGAAGCCGACCGCCGAGTATCCGGTAGGCGAAGCGACGCTTGGCTGGATGCCCCAAACGCCACCGTACAGCATACGTGATGATGCCGCTGACGCTTCCATCATCGCCTGTGCCTCGGCCGCCGCTCCCCTCATCGCCTGAGCGTCAGCGAGCTCCTTCGCCTCCTTAGCCCTTGTCTTCCTGTCCCTACGGTTGTCCGTATCGAACTTTCTCTTCGTGGATAGGGCCAACCAGGTGGGGGCGCTCATGCCTTCAGGTCTCGGCGCGGGCGCTCTCGTCTTCCTCACCTTTTTCTCCTTTGGTTCGCCGGTGGTGGATCGGGGTTTGGCGAAAGCCTTGGGCGGCATGGCGGGCGGGAGCTTGGCGAACTGGCGGGAGACGTGGGGGATTGTGGAGGGAAGGTGGGAGGGGAGAGGAAAATGGCGAGAGCTCGGCCTCTACTCGCCGACAGGGCTGGCCCATCCTCGTTTTCGCTCCATCCGGAATTCCCAGGCTATCGTCGGATTGATGACTAGTACGCCATGAGGGGGTCCTCGAGGCGTGTGGAAGAGAGGGGTGTGAGACGTACGGTGTTCCGGGACGGTGAGCACACAAGTTTACCCAGGTTCAAATCCACCGGCTTTGGACAGATCCTACTCCTGCTAGCAATCCAGTAATATGGCAGAGCCGGATATGGGTTACAAGGGTTTCGCCTGTGCGAGTTGAGATTGTAGACTATTATGAGGGTGCCCTAAAGGCTCTCCCTAGGACGGCTTATATAGATATCCGGCCTAGGGTTTACAGGAGAGATCTATCCGTCTACGACTAAGAGTCGGTTACAAAGTACATCTTGAACTACAAGTAACACTACGGGACTATGTTGGTAAGTCTTCTGAGCCTTCCCATAGCCGGATTGGACTCCGTCTCTTCTCCCTTACTGGGCCGCCCGTAAAGCAAAGCTCTAACCCGAAGTGGGGCACCCTGGTCAGTGAGGCACAGTGAGGATACCCGGAAAGTATATCCCCAACAGCAGCCCCCGGAAGCCTCCATGATCCAAAGTCAGGTTTCATCATCGTCTATCTTGATCTTCGGCTTGCAGAATTGTGAAGGGTTCCTGAAACTTCAAAAAAGAAAGGAGTAGATCCGAGTCTCAAATGAGCCGACCTATGAATACATTATTCGGGTTCCTAGCTTGAAATTCAAACTAAGCCGGAACTTGGCCTCTGACGTAACCTGACACTAGTCATGGTCAAGTCACGTCACTGACAGACATTCCTGTCAGCACGACCATTGGTGGGTCCGCCTTTCACGGAATCGATGCGCAGTTTTAATGCGTGCGTGGAGATTGAGACGGCGTAATCATCACGCGGGGGTTACCCAGTTCCTTCCACGACACGTGGCATGTTCACTGTAGCGTTTACACGAATCTTGACGCGACTAGAGGATATAAGTGGTGAGGATCCTTTTCCCCATCTTCTTCACAAGCACGTTCGCCGTTTCCTTCTCCTCAGCGCCTCCCACGAACATAGATCTCCTCTGCCCCCCCCAGAAACCTCCAGCGCCACCCATTCAAGGTCACTGGCATACAGAAAAGATAGCTTCAGCTTCATCCTCTGGCACGGCGGTGACGACAGCGATGGCAGCGGCGGCGGAGAAGGAGAGCAACCACGGGGTCTAGATCCTGTGCATTCTTGACGACGCCAAGCTCCGCATCGTGGAGGACGAAGGGCTCCTCCGCACCGGAGACTGGCGGAGCGGCTTGGGCGAAACCGTCCCCAACCCGCGCAATGGCGAGCGAGTACACTTCGACACTCACCTTGACAGAGGTTTGAGTTTCCCTCCCTCAAATTTCTTTTCTGAGGTCATCGATCACTATGGAGTTCAACTCCATCATCTTCCCCCGAACTCTATCTTAGAGATGAGCGCATATGCTTCATTGTGCGAGGGGTATCTCGGCATTAGGCCGAGCCTTACTCTTTTCCGGTTTTACTTTCATGTCTGGAGAAATTCCATCAGCGCCGGTAATCCATATATTACCGGAAGTATTAGTTTTTCTGTTAGAAGAGAGCGAGACTATCCTCGGATTATGGCCAGTGAGTCGGTCAAGCAATGGCCGTCCACTTTCTTCTATCACAAGGATATTCCTTTTCCCGGCAAAGCTACTGCTTTGCCGGCTTTTGTCGACGGTGTCGCCACGCCCCAAGAGTCCTGGGACGCAGATGCGTCGGCTCTCAGTGACGATCTGCTTCTTGCCAAGAGGCGGATTGAATACTTGATGAAGCACAAGGGCCTGAAAGGGTCCGACTTAGTTCACTGCTGGGTGGCACGCCGGATCCAGCCTCTTCAACATCATGGAGATCGGCTGATGCACTCCATCACGTCGCCCAAGAAAGACTCCCTCCGAATCAGCCCCAAGCCCTACTCGGAAAAATATTACGTATGTCAAATTAAGTGGCTGATAAGGGAGCGGATTGAGAGGAAGATTCCGGAGCTGTCTTTGGACATGCATATGGCGGAAGATCCAGTGGTGCCAGTAAATTTCCAGCAGCAACTCGCATTATGTGTTCATCTTTACATTATTTTGCAATACTGAGATATCTGTTCTTTTTAGCTTGCCGACCTCCCCGAATCAGAGCTTGCTCCTATCGAGGGATATCCTCCTGAGTTCTCTTAGGAAGACGGAGAGTTGGTTCCACTGCCGGACATAATCCCTCGGAAGCGCAAAGCTTCGATAGTGGCTATTGGCACAAAGGAGGTTCCTGTTGTGAAGAGGTAATCTTTCTTCACAAGGTCTTTGTACTATATGTCTTTATTCTTTTCCGAGATGTAATGTTTTTTGTTCTATTACCTTCTCAGAGCTAAACAGCTCACCAAGGGCAAGGGGAAGGGAGCTTTGTCTAAGCCCCTGCGCCAGTCAAAGCTAAATTTGACTTCTCCTGCCGCAGAACCTCCGACTCCTACCCCTCAGCCTTCTGCGGCACCAAAGATTACTCCATCTCCGACCGTCGTAGAAGATCCGGCTCAATCAGCAAAGCCAGTGATCCTCGGATAGCAAACTGACGTCACCATGGGTGACTCAGGTTTTGATAAGGGTGAACCCTCTTCGGGTAATGATCCCTCGGCAGAGGTCTTTGCTGACAACCTCCTTAGCAATCCGGGAATTACCAAACTTGGCCTTTCTCGGAAATCGGCAGAGGAGATCCAACGGCTTTCCCGACAATGTCTGGGAAGCCGGACTATCTCTGCCGAAGAAGAAGCTCAAGAAGAAGAGGACATCAAGTACTGTCAACTTCTTGAACAAGTCCATCTTCGCGACGAGAAGCTGAGGACCGGCGAGCTTCTGACTGCGCCAGTGATCCCCCTAACCCTCGCCGAGAAGGTTACCACTGAAGTGAACATGAGCCTGAGCAAACTCACTCATGAACAACATGTAAGTCGGAATTCCCACTCACGTTTTACTTTATTTCATATCATATCCTCTAGCCCCCAAGCATGAAGTTGGACACACAAATCCGGATTTATGCTTCCTTAGGATGCCAAAGAATGAATTAGTGTAGCCCCCAAGGCTTGTGCTGATATTAGCAAAAATATTAGCCCGAGTCTTTAGTAGACTTCTGACTCTGGGTATTCTGACTTACAGAAAGTTAATTCATATAACCAGGATTTATTGAAAAATATCTGTAACAAGCGGAGAGAAATCAGAGCTCCCCGGCTTGAAAATGCTCAACTAAAACCTCACTTTTTAGAACTCAAACCTCACTTTTTATCTCATAGTCTAATTTTTGTTCAACTGTTTGTTCTTTTGACTTCAGCACTGGTAAAGCAATCCTGTGCTATGATTGAGGAGGTCGAGAATCTAAAAACCCTGGAGGTGGAAAACAAAGACCTCTGCCAAGAGCTGAATAAGCTTAAGGTGGATCATGAGAAGAGCATTGCTCAAGTTCTCGAATCCTCCTCCATGGCCATCGAGGAGCGTGATCGTAAGATTGCGCTCCAGGATAAGAAAATCTCGGATCTCAGCAATGAATTGTTCAGAGAGAAGGATATTACTGGGGCACTCCAGGCTGAACTCTAGAGTCTTCGGGAGGAGAAAACCAAAGTTGATGATGTCATCTTCGGTATGTTTCCCTCTTTCTGACTTGTCTGCATCTTCCGACCCTTTAGAGTCCAGATTTATTTTATTAACCCTTTTGCGTTACATGCGCAGGTCCTCTGAATTTACTGGACTTAGCCTCTGCCGAATCTCGCACTAGCCGGCCTACACAAGTCGGTGATTTGTTGCATGACTTCCGCCAATCCATTGAAGATATTGGCGAAGTTCTCAAGGTTCCAGACATGCATAGCATGTCTGGCTTTGAGGTGCGAGACAAGGCCAAGGAGATGCCCCGGCTCATCCAGGACTGGAACATGTCCTACGCGCGAACCGCATCGCAGAACGCTCTCACCATGGTCATGAGCCACCATGGAAGCATGGAGATCTGGCAAGTGACCAGAGGGTATTCTACTATGGATGAAGACGGTCAGGAGCGGGACATCAAAGAAATCATGGACTCTTGTGCCGGATACGGGTGCCACGTAGCTGACTTGACCAGCTACGATACTCCCTTCTTCACTCGTGTAGAGACGCCGCCTCCGCCCGTCGAAGAAACTGGTGAAGCTTCCGACGACGAACAAACCATCTTGGATTTGAACGTCTCGGAAAGATATCGAAGCGAGGCTGATGTTTCCAGCGAGCCGACAACTCCTTCTTCTTCCCTCGCATCGTAGAGCATCAGAACAAAAAATGTATTATTCTGAAAACAATTCGGGTTGTAAATCAGTAGTATGATACTTTTGCTAGTGCTAAGTTTAAATATATCTATTTAGCACTTTTGGCTTTATTATTTTTGTGCCTGGATTTGTCTGTACTTATCGTTTATCTGGCTTTCCGGCTCGTCCCTTTCGTGAGCTAGCCAACCTTTAACATAGAAACTTTGCTGAGCAACGGAGCTCAATTGCTAAACCAGTTTAAACTCGGAAACAAAGCCGGCTTCCAGTACCAACAATTCCCTACTTGGAAAATGCCCGTATCCATCAGTCAGATAAATAACCAAAGTATAGACTAAAAAATTTAGATTTATACCCGAAGGTAGCAATTTTTAGAATCGGAATTCTAAACCAGAACAAACATGAGCATAAAGTACTTTCAAGTATTCTAGGATTTTCGACAGTGACATGGTCATTCCAAAATAAGATGGTAAAAAACTTCTGAGAATTTTTTTGAGGCAACAAATACTTTATTTCTTATTGAACATGTACACATATATGGTTACAAAGAAAGATAAACTAAGAATAAAAGGGACGTAGCTAAGCAATATTCCATGGGCTGTCTAATTCTTCCAGGTCTATACTTCCTCCAACTCTCGTTCTTTTCCTAGTAGCAGGTCTTTCTTTGACTGGCCGCATATCAGTTAGATAGTAAGAACCATTGTGCATTACTCGGCTAACAAAAAATGGCCCTTCCCATATTGGGGAAAGTTTGTGCTTTCTTTGCTACATAAGCCGGAGAACCAAACCACCCTTATTGAAAGACTGGTTTCTGACTCTCTGGCTATGATACTTGCGTAACTTCTGCTGATAGGATGTTGATCTCATCTCAGCAATGACGCGACCTTCTATGACTAAATCGAGATCATTTTGTCGAGAAATTTCGGCATCCTCTTCAATATATGCGGAAACTCTAGGAGAAGTGTGAATCAGATCAATAGGAAGAACTGCTTCTGCGCCATAGACCAAGAAGAAAGGTGTGTATCCAGTTGACCTGTTCGGAGTTGTTCGTAAGCTCCATATTAAAGAAGGTAACTCCTCTGCCCAAGCCCCCGCAGCACGTCATAGTGGTGCTTCGAGTCTTGGTTTTAGGCCTTGTAGGATTAAACCATTTGCTATTTCGACTTTTCCATTAGCTTGTGGATGTGCGACTGATGCAATGTCAAGCCGGATATTTTGTTCATTGCAAAATTCGGCAAGCTCTCCCATAGAAAAGTTACTCCCGTTGTCCGTGATAATACTATGCGGATAACCGTATCAGATTATGACATCCTCGACAAATCTTTTGGCTGTTGCTCCATCACAACTAGTGACGGGTTTAGCCTCAATCCATTTTGTGAATTTATCCACCATCACTAAGATATGAGTAAATCCACTTGGAGCCCGTTTAAACGGTCCTATCATGTCAAGCCCCCAGACCGCAAATGGCCATGTTATAGGTATTGTTCGTAGCTGATCAGCTGTAATGTGAGCTTATTTGGCATACTTTTGGCAGCCCTTGCATGTCTTGACCAGCCGTTCGACATCCGCCTTGGCTGTAACCCAGAAAAAACCGTGTCGGAAAGCTTTTGCCACTAGAGATTTGGCTGCGGCGTGGTGACCACACTCGCCTTCATGGATCTCTTGTAAGATTTCCACTCCTTCTTCCGAAGATACATAGCGCTGAAAGACCCCAGATGCACTCCGCTTATAGAGTACACCACTAATTATAGTGTAGGATTTTGCTCGTCGGACGATCTGCCGGCTCAGAACTTCGTCTTCAGGTAATTTTCCGTCTACCAAGTAATCAAGGTAGGGTTGAGTCCAGCTAGGAATCACATCCAGAACTGCTACTAAAGGTGAGTCGGATTTGGTCGGATATTCCTCGTCCACTCCTTTTATAGAGGGAACTTTGAGGTGCTCTAAAAAAGCGCCTTCCGAAACCTTTTTCCGTGCACATCCTATTCGAGATAGTGTATATGCTTCCTCATTTTCTGTTCGAGGGATGTGTTGAACTTGAAACCCTTCAAACGATTTAGATAATTCATCCACGACAGCTCTATATGCTGGCATGTGTTTATTCGCGTTACAAATATCCAACACTTGTTGGGTAACAAGATCTGAATCTCCATAACACATTAAACGTCGGATGTCGATATCCTTAGCAATCCAGATTCCATGCAGTAATGCTTCATACTCGGCAATGTTATTCGTCGCCGTGAAGTGGATTTGCAATACATAGAAAAGTTTATCTCCTTGGGGTGATTTGAGCACCACGCCAGCCCCCGAGCGCCTTAGACCCGTAAAAATGTAAGGTCCAGTACTCCGACTCTGGTAGGGTCATATTTTCCATTGTCTCCGTCCTATCAGCGACAAAGTCAGTGAGGATTTGGGATTTGATTATTGTACGAGGTTTGTACTCAATGTCGAAAGCTGAAAGCTCTATGCCCCATTTTGTGACGCGCCATGTGGCATCACTGTTGTTGATTATGTCTCTCATGGGAGGTGTGCTCAACACGGTAATTGGATGTTCCTGAAAATAATGTCGCAACTTACGAGATGCTAAGAACACACCGTAAGCCAGCTTTTGATAGTGCGCATATCGTTGCTTTGATTCAGTCAAGTCCTCGGTGAGATAGTAAGTCGGACGCTGCACCAGGTGTTCCTAATTTTCCTCTGGTCTCTCCACCACCGTTACTATTGAGGGATAACCTTGAGGGTGGCTCGATCTTTCACGAATCCCTTGAAATCAAGGCGGCGGAGGTGTGGGGATGAGGGAGAGAGCGGATATGCGAACTCACACACGAAGAACACGATGAACTCACACACACCGCGAAGACATGATACAAGCCAATTGCTCACGCCGACGGCTACCGGTCCGGCGCAATCCGTAGGATCGGCGTCAGGCGGTGATCTCTCTCTCTCGAACCGGCACGGCGAGATGGGAGACTCGGTGAGATCTTGATGTCCAGGCAAAGGGACTCCGATGCCTAGGCCTTGTACAACACGGAGGCACGATGCAAACTCCAACGAGGTTTGGGATATTTGGTGCTCCTTTGTCAAAGGAGCATGATGCAAGAAGTAGATAGATCCACAAGGGGTTTCCACTAATTACAAATATCATGCCTAGGGTTTACAATGGAGGTGGGGGACTATATATAGGCCAGCCACTGGTTCAGGGGTACATTAGGCATAAAAAGGTAAAAACTGGACGAAATAGGAATATTCTCGGGCATCAAACCCTAGTTGACTTGAGACTGGAGGCATTCCGACGATAAGTCCGGTCGCGCCGGAAATTCCGGTCCGCGCCGGTAATCCGGGTCGACTACCAGAAACGCAGGCAGAGACTAGTTTCAGTCGGCGCCGGTCCGTTCCGGTGTGCGCCGGTTATTTCCGGTCGTTGGTCCGGTCTGCCGGTTGGCACGCCAGAAGTTCCGGCGAGGAGTCCGGTCCGCCGGTCCTGGCGCTGGTTTGGCCTAGGACTCCGGTTCGCGTTGGATTGGCTCCTTCTCTTGGCATTTCTTCATGTGGTTCATACCTGAGGATGCCTAGAGTATTGGAATCAAGTAGCAAGCCATCGAAGGGTGTTTCTAAATCACATTAGCTTGGCTCGGGCACGGGTCATCGTTCCACTTGGGGGACTTGGTGGTGTAGATGTAGGAGCGGCCGTAGGACGGGCTGCATCATCTCCCCCCTTGGGAAAGAGTCGTCCTCGACTCTTCATGGTTGTCATCTTGAACATCTCCATGGTAAGGTGAGAGGTCTTTGACATTGAACACATTGCTTGCGAGGTACTTGGACACCGATATGTTGATGATGTAGGCGTTGTTGTCGATTCTCTTGAGGACCTTGAACGGACCATCTCCTCTTGGCTTGAGCTTGGAGTCGCGTTCCTTGGGGAAGCGGTCTTTGCTTAGGTGTATTCACACGAGATCACCTTCTTCAAAGATCATCTCCTTCTTGTCCTTGTTCAACCTTGAAGCTTGGCGAAGGACTTGTTGCTCGATAGTAGCTCTTGTTTATTCATGAAGCTTCTTCATAGCTTGTGCGTGCTTGTCGACGCCCATGTTTGTGTGCTCATGTAGAGGTAGCGGTAGTATGTAGAGCACGGTGAAGGGCTCGAAACCATAGACGATCATGAATGGACTCATCTTGGTTGTTGAATGCTTGGCACGGTTGTAGGTGAAATCGGCGTGTGGAATGCATTCCTCCCAATCCTTCAAGTTCTTCTTGATCAATACACGGAGAAGCGTTCCGAGGCTTCGGTTGACAACTTCGATTTGGCCATCGGTTTGAGGATGCGATGCGGATGAAAAGAGGAGCTTGACGCCGAGCTTGGCCATGAGGGTCTTCCATAATTAGCTCATGAATTTGACGTCACGGTCGGAGACGATTGTTCTTGGCACACCGTGTAGATGGATGATTTCCCTGAAAAACAAGTTGGCAACATGTGAAGCATCGTCGGTCTTATGGCATGGTATGAAGTGTGCCATTTTGGAAAAGCGATCCACGACAACAAATATAGAGTCATGACCATGCTTAGATCTAGGCAATCCTAACACGAAATCCATGCTAATGTCAGACTAAGGTGTATGAGGAATAGGCAATGGCATATAAAGACCGTAAGGGTTAGCTTGGGACTTAGCTTGAACACATGTCGTGCATCGTTGAACGTAGCGCTCCACGTCGCACTTCATCTTGGGCCAGAAGTAGTGAGTGGATAACATGTCCAATGTCTTGTCACAGCCAAAGTGACCCATAAGGCCTCCACCATGAGATTCTTGGAGAAGCAAAAGTTGAAGCGACGACTTTGGAATGCATAGCCTGTTTTGTTTAAATAGAAAGCCCTTATGCAAATAGAAATCATCAACTCCTTTGTCAATGGAGCATTTTGAGATTTTTTTTGAAAGAACGGGTCAGAAGCGTACAAAGATTTTATTTCCTCAAGACCCAACACGTTGATTTCAAGTCTCATAAGAAGGCTTGTGTGTTTGCGAGACAAAGCGTCCGCCACTACATTATCTTTGCCCTTCTTATACTTGACAATGTACGGAAAAGACTCCATGAACTCAACCCACTTAGCATGTCTCTTACTCAAGTTG
Source organism: Avena eriantha (assembly GCA_910589775.1). Lineage (NCBI taxonomy): Eukaryota > Viridiplantae > Streptophyta > Magnoliopsida > Poales > Poaceae > Avena > Avena eriantha. The sequence goes on along the minus strand of OU342745.1, from coordinate 37,175,751 downwards.
GCTTGCCCTTTGAGATATTTCAACGACTCATGGTCGGAATGTATGATAAATTCCTTGGGCCATAGGTAGTGTTGCCAAACTTGAAGAACACGAACTAAGGCAAAAATCTCTTTGTCATAAATCGGATAGTTAAGGCGAGCACCATCAAGTTTCTCGCTATGGTAGGCTATAGGATGCCCGTTTTGCATAAGGACTCCTACAATGCCAATACCACTAGCATCACACTCTATCTCAAAAGTTTTTGTGAAATCCGGTAACGCAAGGAGAGATGCTTCGGTGCGCCTCTTTTTGAGTTCATCAAAAGCTTTTTGTTGTGCTTTTCCCCAAACGAAGGTGACATTCTTTTTCGTCAACTCGTTTAGAGGACAAGCAATTGTCGAAAGTCTTTCACAAAGCGACGATAGAAACCGGCCAACCCATGAAAACTTTGGAGTTCACTCACATTTGTTGGGATGGGCCAATGTCGTATGTCCTTGACATTGGAAACATCAACTTCAATTCCCTTCGAAGAAACGACAAATCCAAGAAAAATCAACTTGTCTTTAGCGAAGGTGCACTTTGGAAGATTAGCATAAAGCTTTTCATATCGAAGGATTTGCAAAACTTCCTTGACATGTATAACGTAGTCCTCAAGCGACTTGCTATACACAAGTATATCATCGAAATAGACAACAACACTTTTTCCAATGAGAGAACGCAAGATGTGATTCATAAGGCGCATGAAGGTGGATGAGGCATTAGATAAGCCAAAGGGCATAACCAACCATTCATAAAGACCAAGTTTGGTCTTGAAAGAGGTTTTCCACTCATCACCTTCAGCCATGCGTATTTGATGGTAACCACTACGAAGATCAATTTTCGAAAAAATAGTGGCTCCACACAACTCATCAAGCATGTCATCGAGATGTGGTATGGGATGTTTATAACGCACGGTGATAGCATTGATTGGACGACAGTCCACATAACCGTAACGTATCATCCGTTTTTGGGACAAGAATGACGGGAATAACACTTGGACTAGTGCTAACTTGGATCAAACCTTTGGATACGAGTTGGTTGATTTGACCTTCAATCTCCTTCGTCTCCTCCAGGTTTGTGCGATAGGCGGCGCGGTTTGGAAGAGGTGCATTGGCGATAAGGTCAATGCGATGTTCAATGCCGTGAAGAGGAGGTAGTCCATGTGGGAGCTCTTCGGGGAACACATCCTTGAATTCCTACAAGACAATCATCAAAGATGGAGGAACATTGGTTAATTCATTAGTTCCTTCCACTAGGCCCTTGCAAATGAGGACGTAGTGCAAGATGGATGGGCTCTTCCGCACTTCTCTCATCTCACTTTTTGTGGCAAGGAGAACACTCTTAGTTTTTTCACTCGAGTTTGGCTTGTGGCTCTCACTCACTATGAGGTAGTTCTCTCTCTCACCGCTCTTCTCATAAGGAGGTGTTGTGCTTTGCGCCCTCGCTAAAGCCTTTGCATTGTCCGCAATTATTTGTCTAGGAGTCATCGGTTGCAAAACACATGTCTTGTTTAGCCATTTGAAGGTGTATACATTGGTGCGACCAGCATGTAGAGAAGCCTTATCAAATTGCCATGGTCGACCAAGAAGCATGTGGCAAACTGTCATAGGAACCACATCGCACTCCACCGTATCTTTGTAAGGACCAATGGCGAAGGAGACCGATACGGTATGCTTGATCTTCACGGACCCTTGGTCACTTAGCCATTGCACATGGTAGGAGTGCTTGTGCGGATGGAGGGTGAGGTTGAGCTTCTCACACAACTCGGTGCTAGCAAGGTTGTGGTAAGTCCCTCCATCAATGATCACCTTGATAGATTTGCCATTGATGCCGGCTCGTGTTTGCAAGATATTGGAGTGTTGGTCTTCATGCTCTTGTGCTTGAGTGGTCAAGATCCTTGTGACGACAAGCGATGGACTTGCGTCATGTTCACACATGAGGAGTTCTTGATCATCTTCCACTCATTGTCTTGCCATTGCTTCCTTGACTCGGGCATCAAATTCATCTTCACTCAAGTAATCTTCTTCGCCATTGTCGTGGATGAACAATACTTTCTTGTTTCCACATTCGGCCGACTTGTGTCCTTTGCCTCCACACTAGTAGCACTCACCGTTGAAAGGTGTGTCACTCTTTGCTTGTTTGCCACTTGGGGGCAGTTTTCCTTGAGGAAGTGTGGGCTTGTTGGAGGTACTTGAGGAGCTTCCATTGAAGGTTGTTGGCATAGCGGTTGAAGCTTGCTTGTATGTGAAGTACGTCTTGGGCTTGTTGTACTTGATGTCCTCTTGTACTTGACGTTCAGCCTTTGTTGCGACATGCACAAGCTCAACCATGGTGTTGTATGTTTGGAACTCGACGATACGCTTGATTGGGTGGTTCAACCCAATAAGGAAGTGTGCCATAGTTTGCTCCATGCGCTCGTCAATGTTGGCGCGAATTAAGTTGAGTTCCATTTCCTTGAAGTACTCTTCCACGGTCTTTGTCCCTTGACGAAGCGATTGGAGGTTGTTGAAGAGGTCACGCGTGTAATGCGCGGGGACAAAGTGGGATCTCATATGAGCCTTCATGTCATGCCAAGTTGTGATTGGCGGCTCTTGTCTTGCATGACGAGCAACTTGAACTTGTTCCCACCAAAGGTTGGCGTAATCATCAAACTCAAGCGAGGCCATGGCGACCATCTTCTCGTTGCTATAATTGTGCATACGAAAGATCTTGTCGACTTTGAGTGCCCACGAGAGGTATTCTTCGGGGTCACTGGATCCGGTGAACTTGGGAATTGTTAACTTGAGCTTGCCAAAAGTTTTTTCATCGTTGTAGTCATTGCAACGAGCTTGGTGGCCTTGTCGATGATCTTGTGGTTGAGGAGGTGGAACTTGGTTCTCGTAATCTTGTTGCGGAGCTTGCTCTTGCTCTTGGAGCATTTGTTGACATGGTTGAGGCGCTTGGGCCTCATGGTGGCGAGGGTGTGGAGCCTCTTGACGCGGTTGACGATGAAGGGGAGGCTCGTTCCTCAGTTGGTGATGTTGGTTAGGTACATGGGCCTCACGGCGAAGATCATGGTCTTGAGCCTCGTGACGTGGTGGGCGTTGCTCAATTTGGACCACTTGACGCTCCAAGTTTTGGCATGGTGGAGGAGGCTCCTCGTGATTACCATGGTGTTGGTGCGGACGTTCATGACGATGATGACAAGGAGGAGGATCTTGGAGAGCTGCACGTCAATGACGAGCTTGATTTTCCAAATTGGAGTCATCACTTGTTGTGTCAAGTACGTGTCGCGGGTGATGTTGGTGGACTTGCGGTTCATCTTATGGTTGCTCTTGTTGGATCACCAATGCCCTTGCGTGATGACGGTGTGCTTCTTGCCTTGCTTGTGGCCTTGAAGAGAGGTCACCGTCATAGCTTGACGTTGCGGCATGCCGTGGTGAAGGTATGTAGTTGGAAGAACTTCCATCTTCAACTACAAGGGCATCATTGCGTCTTAGAGCACCTGTACGAAGATCTTGTTGGAGAGGAACATGACGATGCGACGAGATTGAAGAGCTTGATGCACGTGAGCATGACCTTGCCATTCCATCGATGAGGCGTCGAATATTGTCATTTGTTTCGGCGACGGAGTGTTGTAGCGCTTCACTTTGGTGGCCAAAGTTGTGATGCATTGCGTGCATTTGGCTTTTGAGGCCATCGAAGAGGTTGTCGATGTTTTTGAACTCGGCTTGCGTCTCGCCAAATTGTTCATCTTTTTGCGTCTCAAGGGCTTGGAAATGTTCACGGAACTCTTGTCGGACGATGAAGTGACTTGCTCGCGTCATGTACGATCCTTGTTCTTCTTCTTGGGGAGGTGGTTGGATTGACTCACCGTGCCTATCCATTATGCAAAACACACAAGGATTGTATATAGAAGTGGAGTATGGTGGTGTTAGCCTTGTTCCTCACCTTGGGGATTGCACCGAACTAGAAACCACAAGTGAGAGCTATTAGCTTGCAAAGTGAAAATACAAAGAAAACTCACACTAAAGAAATAACTAACTCTCAAAAGCTGTGGATGGAAGGTCAGGGTTGTGGAAAACCAAATGAAGCGATCCAAAGAAAAAGGTTATTGTCAAACGTGGTAGAGAACCAAAAGATCAAAAGCAAGTAGGAGGCGATCTACAAAACACAAGGATACACACACGTGGAGACGGATGTGGTTAGCACAACTATGAAAGTGAGCACAAAAGGTCCTAACGAAGACTACGCTCGGTGTCGTACCAACGCAAGGAGAGACCACAACTCGTTCGCCAAAAGAGAAATAAGCAACGGATTTGTGCACTTGCCTCAGTCGCGCTCTTTTTCCCCCTTTGCTTACAAGCTTGAGACTCTCTTTGTATTGGAGACTATGTATCTTTTTATTTTTCTTTTTCTCTCTTTTTTTGATTGTTTTTCTCCCTTTCTATACTACTATGTTAACTCTTGTATTTGCCCTCACACTCTCACTTTCCAAGGACAAGTGCACAATGCTTAGGGAAACACAAGATGAGTTGCTCCCATAGGATAGATACACACAAGGAAGAAGGGTTAACAAGGTGGAACAAGTTATACCTTTGGTATGATGACTTGTTACCGGTGTTGGGGATGATGTTCGGTGTCGCGGTGTCGATGAGCGTGGTATGTGAATATTGTTGCGGAAGCTTGAAGTTAGTTGGGAGACACGCACACGAAACACGAACAACGCACGAGAAAAATGGACAAAAATGGGCGAAACAGGAGATTTCGGCGGCCAAACCGGCGGCGCCGAGCCTGGCACCGGAAATTCCAGTGGCTATTCCAGTTCGCCGGAACTGTCGCTGAAATTTCCGGCGGCTGTGCCGGTCGGCCGAGCCTGGTGCCGGTTTGAGTTCGTGACAAACTCTAAAAGTCAAATTGGTCAAAAATTTCGAAAATTTGTCCAAATTGGGCTTGGAAAAGGTTCTAAGAAGGTAGATCGGTACCCAAAGCAATAGATCTGTGGAACAAAACCACGAAAAACGCACCAAATCCAGATATCGATCCGAAGGCAAATTTGGGCTATTTTTTGGGGGATTTTCAAATTAATGGTGGATAGAAGAAAATTTTATGGGGGAATTCGTGAGCAACGAAGCTCTTGATACCAATATGTTGAGGGCTAACCTTGAGGGTGGCCTGATCTTTCACGAATCCCTTGAATCGAGGCGGAGGAGGTGTAGGGATGAGGGAGAGAGCGGATCCGCGAACTCACACACGAAGAACACGATGAACACACACACCACAAAGACACGATACAAGCCAATTGCTCACGCCGACGGCTACCGGTCCGGTGCAATCCCTAGGATCAGCGTCAGGCGGGGATCTCTCTCTCGAACCAGCACAGCGAGATGGGAGACTCGGTGAGATCTTGACGTCTAGGCAAAGGGACTCTGATGCCTAGGCCTTGTACAACGCGGAGGCATGATGCGTCCAAAATGTATCTACTTTTCCAAACACTTTTGCTATTGTTTCTCCTGTAAACTTGTGTGATTTGGATGCAACTAACACGGATTGACGCTGTTTTCAGCAGAATTACCTTAGTGTCTAGTTTTTGTGCAGAAAATCAACTATCAGGAAAAATCCCGGAAAATATGCCAAAAATCCTATTTCACCAGAAGACTTCCGGAGCCAGAATACGATACGGAGTGGGGCTGGGCCTAGCTCACACCACCTGTCCACGCGGGCTAGGCCTGGCAGCGCCATGGGGTGGTCTGGCCGCCCCAGACACCCCCTCGGTCTCCCTCTTCGCCTATAAGTTGCCTTTTGACCTAAAAACTCAGGGGGGGAGGGTCGACGTTTTTCCAGAAAGAGTTCTGCTCTACCGCCACCACCAGATTCCACGATTCGGAACCAGAAACTCTGTTTTGGCACCCTGCCAGGACGGGGAATTAGAGGAGATCATCGCCATCATCATCACCATCGCTTCTCCATCGACCATCCATGTTTGCCCCATCTATGAGTGAGTAATCCCCAGCTGTAGGCTATAGGGATGGTAGGGATTGGATGAGATCGTTCATGTAATGGCATCAGATTGTTAGGGCATGGTGCCTAGTATATATTATTAGTGCTTTTTGACTTTGTTGCGACTTGTTATGCTTAATGCTTGTCACTAGGGCCCGAGTGCCATGATTTCAGATCTTAACATGTTATTGATTCATTATGATAGTATTGTTTATGGTCCTACCTCCAAGTTGTATACACACGTTGTTGTCCGGAACCAATGGCCCCGAAGTGATAGAAATCGGGATAACCGGAGGGAATGGCTTTGATGTGAGGATCACATGTGTTCACGGAGTGTTAATGCTTTGCTCTGGTGATCTATTAAAAGGAGCACCTTAATTGCCAGTAGTTCCCTTGAGGCCCCGCTGCAAATGGGCTGGCAGGACAAAAGATGTTGTGCAAGTTCTCATTGCGAGCACGTATTACTATATATATGGAACACATGCCTAGGATTATTTAGTACTTAGATGCTTTATCTTATTTATCTGCAATTGCCCTATGTTTTGATTGCCATGTGAATTGTCTTGTCCATGCAACGCTCGTCCATGCATCCCTATGCCTACCGCACTCGAATCCTACTGTTTACTATTATTGTTACTACTGTCTTTACTTTTACTACTGCTATTACTTCACTATTCCTACTACAAAACTGTTGCTACTGATAAACTGCTATGAGCAAGATTGTTTCCAGGTGCAGCTGAATTGATAACTCAGCTGTTAACGCTTATAAATATTCTTTGGCTCCCGTTGTGTCGAATCAATAAATTGGGTTTCACTTCCCTCGAAAATACTGCGATACACCCCTATACTTGTGGGTCATCAAGGCACGATGCAAACTCCAACGAGGTTTGGGATATTTGGTGCTCCTTTGTCAAAGGAGCATGAGGCAAGAACTAGATAGATCCACAAGGGGTTTCCACTAATTCCAAATATCATGCCTAGGGTTTACAATGGAGGTAGGGGACTATATATAGGCCAGCCACTAGTTCAAGGGTACTTTAGGCATAAAAAGGTAAAAACTGGACGAAATAGGAATATTCTCGGGCATCAAACCCTAGTTGACTTGAGACTGGAGGCGTTCTAGCGATAAGTCTGGTCATGCCGGACTGGGCGCCAGAAATTCCGGTCCGCGCCGGTAATTCCGGTCGACTACCGGAAATGTAGGCAGAGACGTGTTTCGGTCGATGCCGGTCAGTTCCGGCGTGCACCGGTATTTCCGATCGCTGGTCCGGTCTGCCGGTTGGCACGCCGAAAGTTCCGGCGAGGAGTCCGGTCCGCCGGTCCTAGCGCCAGTTTGGCCTATGACTCCGGTTCGCGTTGGATTGGCTCCTTCTCTTGGCATTTCTTCATGTGGTTCATACCTGAGGATGCCTAGAGTATTGGAATGAAGTAGCAAGCTATCCAAGGGTGTATCGAAATCACATGAGACAAGGAGTGAGTTCACCTTATGTTGAAGGAGCTTGGCTCGGGCACGGGTCATCGGTCCACTTGGGGGACTTGGTGGTGTAGATGTAGGAGTAGCCGTAGGACGGGATGCATCAATAACGATACTGACGACCCTGTTTGTCGCAGCGAGATAGAGCAACATCGGTTCCTACGGTTCTGGCGCTGTAAGGATGGGAGCAGATGAGAGTACTGCTTTCAGGTCTTGTAGTGCAGCTTCAGCTTCGTCGGTCCAAACGAATTTGTTGGTCTTTTTCAGGAGCTTGTATAGTGGTGCGGCTCTTTCACCGAGCCGTCTTACAAACCGACTGACTGCGGCAATGCAACCAGTTAGTCTTTGAATGTCCTTCAGGCGAGTTGGCCTGGAAATATTGAGTATAGCCTTAATCTTGTCTCGGTTTACCTCTATGCCTCTTTGAGACACGATAAAACCTAAAAAAATTCGAGCTGGTATTCCAAAGAAGCATTTCTTCGGGTTAAGCATTATGTTATATTTTCGTAGATTGGTGAACGTTTCCTCCAAGTCGGAAATTAGCGTTTCCTTCTTTTTGGACATCACCGCAATATCGTCCACATATGCATGTACATTGCGTCTGATTTGGTCATGGAGGTAACGCTACATAGTGCGCTGGTACGTAGCTCCTGCGTTCTTGAGCCCAAAGGGCATCGTAACAAAACAGAAGATTCCGAAGGGGGTTATGAATGAAGTTTTGACTTTGTCAGATTCCTTCATCCAGATTTGGTGATAACCGGAATATGCGACAAGAAAACATAGGAGTTCCGAGCCTACCGTAGAATCGATAACTTGATCAATCCTAGGCAGAGCGAACGGATCTTTGGGACAAGCCTTGTTCAAGGTAGTATAATCAACACACATCCTTAAATCAGTGGTGTCCTTTTTAGGGACCATTACAGGATTGGCCGACCACTCAGTGTGAATGACCTCTTCTATGAATCCGGCTAACTCGAGCCAGGCTAGTTCCTTAGCTATTGCCTTACGCTTTTCATCGCCGAAACATCGTAAGGACTGTTTGATGGGTTTAGCGTTCAGGTGTACATTTAGAGAATTCTCGGCAAGTTCCCTAGGTAATCCGGTCATGTCAGATGGCTGCCATGCGAAGATATCTTGATTTGCTTGGAGGAACTTGACGAGCGCGCTTTCCTATGCGCTATCTAGGCCTACACCTATTTGGGTCACCTTGGAGGGGTCATCATCCTTCAATGGAGTCTTCTTCGTCTCTTCTAATGCCTTGAATTCCGGATTTGGCTTTGTCACCTCCTTCTTCGTCGCGGGCATCTCGGACGGATCAATGGTCTTCTTGATCTCCTGGTACTCCTGGGCGTGTAACACGGCTTCAGCAAGGGCGACATTTCTGTCCTTGCATTCTCGTGCCTTCTTCGGGTCTCCCCTAATGGTGATCACGCCTTTGTGACCTGGAATTTTCATCATATTGTAAATGTAACACGGACGAGCCATAAAAGCCCAGTAAGCCGGAAGTCTGAATATAGCATGGTACGCGCTCTTGAACGGGACCACTTCGAAGGAAAGTGCTTCTGTTCGATAGTTCTTTGGAGTTCCAAAGGTAACATCCAAAGTGATTTCTCCCAGGGAATTTGCTTGTCTTCCTGGGGTAACTCCGTGAAAAATCACAGAGCTGTAATTCAGCTGGGTCTCCGAGATTCGCATCCGACGTAGCATTTCGACATACAAGATGTTAATGCTGCTGCCGCCATCCATGAGAGTCTTGGAGCAACCATAGCCATCAATAAGTGGATTGACGACTAAGACGTACTTTCCTCATCTGTGCAACTTAGGCGGATGATCAACACGGTCAAAGGTGATTGCTACTTCCGATCAGTCCAGGAATTGGGGGATAGCCGGAACAGTCGCGTTGAGCTCACGAAGAACTGCTTTCTTGACCTTAGCTGGCTGAGATCCGAGGAAGGTGACGTAAGTGTCTTTCTTTGTTGGGAAGTTTTTCTTCCCTTCCGGCTTGGGATTTGAAGGATCAACTTCCTCCATGTCGAAATCTTCCTTGGTCTCTTTATATTTTTCGGGATTCTTCTTTCCCTTCTTTCGCTTAGCCCTGTAGCCAGCAGTATTATCTTTCTTGATGTCGTCATTAAAATGACACTCGGCGTTTGTGTGAGACGAGCCCCCATTGGCATCTAAGTGATGCACACATGGGTTATTGACAATGTCGGCCCAGGAGTAGGTTTTGCCAGGTTGCTGGTCTCCTCTACCATGAACTCTTGATGTCCCACGACCGCGTCTACAGCCACCGCCACGTCCTCCTCGTCCTCCAGCCCCGAAAGTGGCAGTGACAACTGCTGTTTCCGCGTTGGGTTTTTCTTCCGAGGTATTCTTGCGCTTCTAAGCTTGCTGCTTTGGTTGTTTTGCCGACTGTGGCACAACTAGGGTGTTCAGTAATCCCTCTGCATCATCGTTAGCATCTGCATACTTGCTCACTGTTTCTATCATCTCCCCAAATCAGTAACCTTGTCGCACTTCAAACGATGACGTAGTAAACCAATTGGGAGTCCTGCAATGAAAGCTTCAATTGCAGTTTGGTCATTTACTCCTTCACAGGAGTTCTTAGTGTCGATCCATCGTCCGAGATAATCTCGGCAAGTTTCTCCGGCTTTCTGGGTGCAACGCTGTAGGTCTCCAACCGTACAGGGCCTCCGATATGTGCCTTCGAAATTCTGAAAAAAACGCGCTTTGCATGTCATACCAGTTATGGATGGTGTTCTCCGGAAGTTCATTGAGCCATGATCGTGCCGTCTTTTGCAACATAAGTGGGAGATATCGGGTTGCGACCAGGCTGTTCTCCGATGCAGCAAGCTTGGAAGAAATCCTGGAGCCAAGTATCTGGCCGAGCTACACCGTCGTAGGGCTAGATGTGTCTTGAGATAGCAAATCCTTCCGGGAATTTTGTTGCTCTTATGTGTGGTCCGAAGCATTTTGGGCCCACGTATATATCATCATTTTCATAGCGCCGCGCCTCTATGTTGGAGTAAATCCTGTGTCTCGCGTCACTTGGTGACAGAGATCGCCGTCCTGATTGACGGCTATGGCTGCGGTGCCTTGGAGCCAGACTTCGGCTTCTGCCACCACCTCCTTCGCCACGACGCCCTCCCTGGCCTCCTTGAGAGCCGTTGTGATGGCTACTTGGTGGAGAGGCTGGAGCAGCTGGATTGTTTTTGGCTGATCACCGGCCTTTGTCCGGAGCCTCATTATTCCAGCTCCGGGGAGGGTCTTCGTTACGACGAGCCCCCTGCTGGCTTGACTCGGCACGGTGTCCGTCATTCCTTCGTCCATCATTCCCATTACGATGGGGTTCAGCCGGACGGCTTGTATGTCTAGGAGGTGGCATTCTTTGTCGGTCCTCCTCCCGATGTTTCTCTTTGTCTACTTCCCTGCGATCGTTTGACTCTTGCCAGGGAGGATTTCTCGGATACAGCACATTGATCGCCTCTTGCTCGGCGGCTGGAGCAACATTGCGCCAGTCACGTGCAGCTCTGTGATGCTGTCCTGATGATCCGATTCTTGAGTGATTGTCTTCCCGACGGTCGGAACGGTGATGTTGTTCCGGAGCCCGTTGAGGTTTTATATCGTTCCAGGCCGGATCTGTGCAACATTGGTCGGATTGAGAGACCAGTTTTCTGCTTCCGGATTTCACGACCTTCTGCTGCTCCAGACCCTTGGTGAGTAGCTTAATGCCCAATCAAACTTGTTCCGGGCCTAGATTATTTGCCAGGATGTCTCGAGCAGGGGCAGTATTTTGCACTGGTGTTGGATACACCAGATCTCCCTTGCTGTCGAGCCGAGGCATCCCCGGATCTCCCTCAAAGAGAACCATGTGCACTTCCGGAAATTGATTGTCATGTGTGTGTTGTTTCCGGTTCTTCTGATGTTGCAAAGAGATGAGCTTCTCCGCCTTGGCCATGCGCTTCTTCTCTTCCTCGATGTTTTTGGCTTCATCCAGGAGTACTTGGCGACGCGCTTCTAGGGCTTGGGCCCTTTTGTCCAATTCAGCAGTAGTGAGTTCTGCCGCAGTAGGGATATGTGTGGTTAATGCAACATCGATGAGCTTATGGGCACCTGTAGTGACCACGTGTCCATCCACCGATTCTTCTTTGGGCTCGTCTGGGATAAGTGCTCCATCCGAGTCTTCCTCATATTCCTCGGTAATCACCTCCTCCGCTAGAAGTTCTTTTGCCGGTGTCTTGTTCTTCTTCTTTGCCTTCTTGGCAGCGCCCATAGCAAAGACGGCTTTGGGTCCGTTTCCCGGAGTCAAGCTCTGATCGGTACTTTCGGACATCTGGACCTCGGATTGCCTCCAAGATCCATGTCATCCTGCGCTTTGGGAGAATTTTCTCCGGATCCTTCATCCATGGCTTCTCCTTCTTCTACAGTTTTGGAGTTGTACTCCTCTTCATATTCTACGGAGAACTTTTGGAAATCCGCCGACGTCATCGAGTCATCCGAAGATGCGGGTAAGTCGGTGTTTGTTCCGATCGCCTCTAGCACCGAGTCTTTGTTGTCTCCAGCATCAGCAGAGCCGGATCCGGATCCAACATATCCGACGAAGTGCGATGTGTGGGTCCCGAGGTAGTTGCAGCTTTCCTCGTGGGCTTCCTCGAAGATCCTGATGGTTTCGAGAAACTCATCCACGTTTGTGCCTTGTAGCATCATGCACCTCAACATATGCCTTAGGAACGGTTGGTCTGTTCCGGCGTTGGTAGAGCTGGAACCGAAGTTGTTGTTGTGATCCTCCTAGACTTCAACCTCCGCGGGTGGATCGATCTAGGATTCGGCCTTGCTAGGGAGATCCACTCCAGATTCGACTTGAACCACGAGATCTGCTTCAGGCTCGGATTTCTCCACTATATTCGCAACAGGTGCGGGCTAGGTGGGATTAGGGTTTTCTGGGATCCGGAACTCTGCCGCCTCTACGGACAAAGGGGACCCAGAGATTTCTTCCGCCTCTATCATCACCGCTGGGGTGGGTAGGGCAGGTTCAGTGAATCCGATGTACACATCAATTTCGCCAAAAGACATGATGGTGTAGGCAGTAACAGCCCCCCTAGCCAGAATCCAGGTCTCGTCGAGAACGATGAGAGGGACGTCACTGGCTAGTGGATGCGACCGACGGCGATAGTCTCGCCGATTCCGATTCTTGCAGATTTCGCTCGGAACGCAGATCCGAAGCTCACTTGCCCCACGGTGGGTGCCAACTATCGTCGGATTGCTGACTGGTACGCCATGAGGGGTTCCTCGAGGCGTGTGGAAGAGAGGGGTGTGAGACATATGGTGTTCCGGGACGGTGAGCACACAAGTTTACCCAGGTTCGAATCCGCCGGCTTTGGACGGATCCTACTCCTGCTAGCAATCCAGTAATACGGCAGAGCCAGAATATGGGTTACAAGGGTTTCACCTATGCGAGTTGAGATTGTAGACTATTGTGAGGGTGCCCTAAAGGCTCTCCCTAGGACGGCTTATATAGATATCCGGCATAGGGTTTACATGAGAGATCTATCCGGCTACGACTAAGAGTCGGTTACAGAGTACATCTTGAACTACAAGTAACACTATGTGCCTATGTCGGTAAGTCTTCTAGGCCTTCCCATAGACGGATTGGACTCTGTCTCTTCTCCCTGACTGGGTCGCCCGTGAAGCAAAGCCCTAACCCGAAGTGGGCCACCCTGGTTAGTGAGGCACAGTGAGGATACCCGAAAAGTATATCCCCAACACAGGCCATTCTCGGTGCCTCGGGTTCGGCCTGAGAACACCGGACCAATTTTGGGCCAAATCCGTATGAAGCCGGCGTCCTGGGAACGCGACTGGGCGAAATTTCGCCGCCCGAAAGAAAAATACGCCTTGGAAATGCCTTCCTGGGAACGCGAGCAAAGATGCTTGATACATTGCAAATGTATCTATAATTTTTGATGTTCCATGCTTGGTTTTATCTACTTTCTTGTGTTTTGTCCACACTTTGGAGTAATTTTCATATGATTTCTTCGACTAACCTATTAACAAGTGCCACAGTGCCAGTTGCCTGTTTTCTGCTATTTTTGGTTCCAGGAAAGTCAGAAAATCAATATTCTCGGAAATGGACGGGACAAAAGCCAAAGTTCCTATTTTACCGGAAGACTCGCGGAGACCGAAGCAGAGATGGAGGAGGGCCAGGGCCTGGCCACACCATATGGTGGCGCGGGCTAGCCCTGGCCGCGCCACCAGGTGGTGTGGGCTCCCTGGCACTCCACTGACCTTGCCTCTTCGCCTATAAGAAGCCTCCCGATGCGTAAACCCTAAAGAGACAATCCTCCAGCCACGAAAAGTTCCGCAGCACCGCCGCCACCGAAGGGGAGATTCAGGGGACAGAAAGTGTCTGTTCCGGCACCCTGCCGGGACGGGGAAGTGCCCCCAGAGCCATCTCCATCGATCTCCACCACCATCTCCATCGCCATTGCTGATTCCCATGATGAGGAGAGAGTAGATCTCTCTCGAGGCTAAGGGTTCTACCGGTAGCTATGTGTTCAGCTCTCTCTCTATGCATGATCTTATTGAGATCATGAGCTTGTAATCTATAGATCTACCTTGCTACTCAGGTGCTTTATTAGATCTCTGCTCTCCCCATGTGTGTGAAAGTGACAGCGTGCTCACCATGGTGGCACTTAGCCTAGAGATTACAAATACTTGTTATGAGTTATATTTGGAGTTGGATGTCTTTATGAAATTGTGGTGTTTGTTGGACTCATCTAGTGCTCAAGGTGACAGTGTGGGGTTTTCTAGATGGGAAAGGCTTACTTTGAGGTGTGCTGTTATAGCCCTACCATCGATTAGAGTGTCCAATCAGAGAGTAGTTAAGAGTAGTATCATAAAGAGAAGATATTTATATGTGAGTGTTCACTAGTGAAAGTATGATCCCTAGGCCTTGTTTCTAAGCACTAAAACACTGTTTGCTATTAGATCTGTTACATGTTTGCTTGTTTCCATCTTTATTTCAGTTTTACTTTAGTCTTTTCCACGCCTTCAAGCTATTTGCTATCACCGTTACCACTTATAATTATCTATACCACTTGTATTTCACTACCTCTTCATCGAACTAGTGCACCTATACACCTGACAAGTGTATTGGGTGTGTTGGGGACACAAGAGACTTCTTGTATCTTGATTGCAGGGTTGCTTGAGAGGGGATACCTTTGACCACTTCCTCCCTGAGTTCGATAAACCTTGGGTGATCCACTTAAGGGAAAACTTGCTGCTGTTCTATAAACCTCTGCACTTGGAGGCCCAACAACTGTCTACAAGAATAGAAGTGCGTAGACATCAAGCTATTTTCTAGCGCCGTTGCCGGGGAGGTAAGGTAAAAGTTATTCACACCGGAGGATTAAAGAAGAAGAACCTCCCACGCCAAACGCCTATTTTCTGGTGTGAGTACTCGAAGTTATTTCTTTTAGATTCTGCAATTTTGTCTTTTTGTTTCTTGTTTTCACTAGTTAGGCTTAATGGAAAACAACAACAAAATTAGAGAGCTTTTTAGTATTTTCCTAAGTTAGAACTTGAATTGTCTGAAAAGAAAATTAAAAAACCCATGGAACTTTCTTTGCATGCTAATAACAATGTTATTAGTATGAATCTTTTGAACACCTTTGTTACTAATGCTATGGAAACGTCTAAGCTTGGGGAAGTTAGTTTTTGTGAAAATGATCTTTTTAGTTCCCCAGCTTTAAAGAAGAAAATTTGCTCTGATGATACTTTATCTCCCATATGTGGTAATTCTAATGATACTTGTGATATTTTAAATCCACAAACTGAAAGCATCCCTTTTAAAATACCTATAAAAATTGTTGAACGTGTTATGAATAACTCTTATTTTGGAGATGGAACTGTCCATCCCGGTGATCATTTACTCTTTATACATGAATTATGCGGGTTGTTCAAGTGTGCATGTATTTCAATGAACCAAGTTAAGAGGAAGCTATTCTCTTTATCACTTAAGGGCAAAGCAAGGGAGTGGCATGAGCTACTAGATGATCCTCATCATTTGGAGTGGAAGGGACTTGAATCTCTCTTTTACTCTAAATTTTATCCTCCTCATGAAATTCATAAATATAGGAATTATATTTATAATTTTCATCCTGATGATGGAGAAAGTATTGCCCAAGCATGGGGGATATTGAAGTCACTAATGCTCAAATGTCCCAGTCATGAGCTCCCCAGGAATATTGTTATTAATAATTTTTATGCAAGGCTTTCAGGACATTACAAGGACTATCTAGATACTTGTTTAGAGGGATCCTTCACGAGTAAGGAGGTCAAAGCTAAGTGGGATCTTCTTGAAACAATTCAAAGCAATACCGAAGATTGGGATAACAACAAAGGTAAAGAACCATGTATAAACTATGAGTATGATTGCATTAAGTCTTTCGCTGAAACTGCTGATGT
Organism: Avena eriantha; assembly: GCA_910589775.1. Lineage (NCBI taxonomy): Eukaryota > Viridiplantae > Streptophyta > Magnoliopsida > Poales > Poaceae > Avena > Avena eriantha. The sequence continues at coordinate 37,159,817 of OU342745.1, read as the reverse complement.
TCAAGAGCTTAGTGCTAAATATGGTCTTGATCCTCAAATTCTTATTGATTGTTTTAAAACCTTTGCTTCTCATATTAATGCTCCTAAAGAAAAGTGCGACATGTATCATGAGCCTTTTAAAGACACTTTTGCATGGAAAATGATATTGTTGTTAATGATAGCAATAAACATGCTCAAACCTCTGAAAGTACTATTTCTTATAAGCATGTTAATTTTTGTGGAATACATAGACCATGTGAGAATAATCAAATTGAAGAAGAATATTGTATCACCCACAGGAATGAAATGTGGTATAGGGCTTTAAATGATCTTGGTAAAAAAGTTTGTGCCCTTTATCCTTTTATTTGTGGACTGTGCTTCGAAGTGGGTCATTTCAATTTTCAATGCTCAGGCCATAATAATAGCCCTTCTAATCCAATGAGTACTGCAAGTTTGTATTGTGATGACATGATCACTCCTAATATCATGATGAACTTACATTACTTTTGTGGTGTGAAGAGTTATCAAGAAAAACCTCTTTGGTAGATATGGGTGCTTTTGGTGTGAATAGTATCCTACATGGTTGTCATATTTATTGTGTTGATAATTGCCACACAAATACTTACATACAAAATATTATAGAAGATGAAATTTTACCAATATATGATAGGACTAATATGTGTTTTGATATTATTAATGAAAAGAAGGAATCCTCCAAAGTTTCTTCTATTGTCTCTAACAATGAACCAGGGTATATGGAGAAGCTTCCTTTCAAGCCTCTCCCTCCTAAAGAGAAGAAGAGAAAGAAGAAGAGGAGGAGTAAAAGGAGAGAGGAAACGGTATTTTCCCCTAAGCATGTTGCTCCTATTATAGTTTCTGATGAGTCTGAACTCGATGATGTTCCTATGCCTATTACCTATAGTAGTGATCATGATTGGGAAAAGCACAGTACTTTTGATATTGAAAATCTCTTCGGTACCAATTCTGAAAATGAGGATAATTGTTGTACTATTGGTGCTATCCATGTTCCTTCCAATGATGATATGTTTACAAATGAACACACTTTGGAAGATAATTATTCTATTGCTTATGATGATACTACACCTCCAATATATGATGATTGCAATGATGAATATGATATTTTCAGTCCACCTACTATTGAGGAGGAAAGTAATTATGATTACAATAAGCCTCCTATATTTGATGATTATGGTGATGAGAATAATAATGATAGCTATTTTGTTGAATTTGCTCCCACTACAATTAATAAAAATGACTATGTTTATGTGGGGAGTATTAATTCTTTTAAGCATGTGGCTCATGATAAGAATGTTTTGTGTGATAGTTATATCGTTAATTTTATTCATGTTGCTACTGAAAGTTATTATGAGAGAGGGAAACATGGTTCTATGCATCGCAATAATATTAAGTTTCCCCTCTTTATGTTGAAAGTCTTTAAGTTGCACTTGTTTTGCTTTTCTATACTTGTTGCTTTGTGCTTTCATGACTTGTTTCTTTACAAGATTCTTATGCATAGGAAGTGGGTTACACTTAAATGTGCTTTGAATTTTCTTCTTGATGCTCTCTTTTATTTCAATTCATATTTCTGATATGAGCATCTTCTCAAACTATCATGCCTAACTTAAAGGCGTTAAAGAAAAGTACTTATTGGGAGATAACCCAAAAGTTTTAGATGAGTCTTGGAAGTTATTACCTCTGTAATAACCGCTCCTTATCCTTTTTATTTGCTTTTTGTGCCAAGAGTAACCTCTAATGAGAGAGAAGTAATGTTTGGGAAAGTTGCTGTCCCGAAACAGATTTATGTGCTTCACCGTAAAAATTCGTGTAAAATCTCTGAACGTCTTTTTGAGGCGTCCATTTTTGTGCTTCTGCCCCAGGTTGTTATCTAACTTTCGTTAGTTCAACACTTTTCTTTTTGAGCAACAGAAGGTCTTCGAAAAATTTTGTCTTTACCTGCTGGTCTGTTTTGACAGATTTCTGCCAATTTCTGCATTTGCTTCTTGTTGGTTCCTTCTTGAGTTCATTTGGAGAATTGAGCTTTTTGAGGGAAGTTCTACAGTAGCTAGTGTTCTAATGGAAGTTTATTTGGTGTTATAACTGAACCTTAAGACTTATTTATCTTGAGTGCACTAATGTTGCTAATAAAGATTGTGTGAAGTTTTGTATGAAGTAAAAATTTCAGGTGTATGGAAGGAATGAGTAATGAGATAAAGGATGGACTAAAGCTCAAGCTTGGGGATGCCACGCGTGTTACCCCAAGAAATATCCAAGAAGTACAAGCGTCAAAGCTTGGGGATGCCCAAGGCATCCCCCTCTTCATCAATAAAAATCCCAGGTTTCTTCCAAACGCTTCATTTTTATTGTTTCATGATCAGTTGTGTTGTTCTTGGAGCGTCTTCTTTTTCGTTTTTGTTTTGGTTTTTCGTTTGCTTGGTTTTCTTAGTTTTCTGAATAAATTGGTTGGACCCCCTCTTTCATACATTGGTTTGCAAATAGTTTGGTTTGGTTTGGAAAAGAGCAGGAAAGTTCATGCTTAAGTGGTAAAGAGAGCTTGTTTTTGACTGTGGCTTATGCTTTGTCATGCCATGCTTGATATTGTTTTGGCTTTATGCTTAGTATTCTTGGCTGTAGCATGACTTGTTATAAACAATTGAGATTGCTTAATGTGCCTTGGATGAATCATGTGTTGTTTTAGCATATTAAAGCATAGCATAGTGGTATTCTCCTTTGATGCTTTATTTGGGTTGACTTGGCGCATGCTCACACCATGTTATGACTATCTCAAGTCACCATGCCTTTATGATCCTTTAGTTTTCAACTTGTAGTATCACTTTATGCTTTGATCAATGATGTTTTGTCGCTCTGCATGATTATGGCCATTATTGCTCTCTTAGTTTGTCGCTCCCAGTCTTTTGCTAGCCTCCACAACCAAGTATGAGTTCTACTCATGCATCCAACTCCGTAAACCAAGTTATTCCAAAGAGTCCACCATACCTACCTACTAGCTTATGCTATTCCAAGTATATTCATGCTTTTGTTTACCTTCCAAATTAAACTTGTTATGAGAAAATTAGTGATTAAAGCTCTCACGAACTTGATGGCACACTTTACTTTTTTGCATCTAATAAACTTGAACCATTGGGTCCTTCTTTGTTGCGTATATGCTTGCGCTTTATAAGTTGAAATTAGCAGAACCGTGTTTCATTGGGAACGCTTTCAACATTGCACTTGTACTTTGTACCCCGTTGATATCATGTTCTTTTGCTTACGGATCCCGGCGGTGTGAAATAAAAGTGGAACTTGTAAGATCATGGAGTTTGTATGTGTGTTAGAGAAATGCCTGGGCCGCTAGCCTAAGCCATGCCTAATCATGGTGGAAATTTGCAGCATCACCATAATGAGCACTCTATGAAGCATCCTCAATAAAAACCTATGCAAATAGAAAATAAAATGATCGCTGAGATGCTCATTGTATGCTTGCCTTGTCATTTTGATTATGGGATAACTCCTGTATCATGTGCAAGGGGTACCCTGTTGGCGGTTCTTTATGATACACATGTACTTACAATGACAAGAGCTTACTTGTGACTGAAGTTGAGTAGCATGACGATCGGTCTTCGTAAGTAAGGGGCATGAGATTTCGGTTTATAACTTGTCAAGCATATCCTCTTAGTTATGTCACTTTAACCTTAATCACCTTCAAGATGCTTATGATAGGGGCAATGAGAGCTGAAAGCTATAAGTACCATAATTTTTGGAAGCTCTTTATGAGACTTGAATCCCTACTTCCTTCTATGAAGGACTTTCTTCCACTATATATATTGAGTCTCCACCTTCTATCTTTATGCACCTACTTTGAGAGCATAGTGGCCATTCTTAGTTCTATGTGCATTGTCCCAAGACTTGTTGATTGATGCATAGCTTTGATATTGCTTGTTTTAAACTATCTGTATCTAGTCACTCGTATGAACTTTGAAGGTGTCCTATGCATTTATGTTTGCTACTCTATGAGGGACAAGCTGAATACTATTATGCTATCTTTTCTTTATGTGAAACAAACAAACGTCTTGCAAAGCATTGTTATTCATGAATCTTTTGTTTGTGCCTTTTCATGTTGCATCATAGTTTGTTTGTCTTATTGCTAGAACTTTGTCTTTCATGTTATGATTGAAGTACTATGATCCCAGCTTTGAATGTTTTACAAATACTTTGATCACGTCTTTGATGGTGCATGTAACCTAAAAATTATTCTTTTTTTTTATCACTTACCTACTCGAGGGCGAGCAGGAGTTAAGCTTGGGGATGTTGATACATTGCAAATGTATCTATAATTTTTGATGTTCCATGCTTGGTTTTATCTACTTTCTTGTGTTTTGTCCACACTTTGGAGTACTTTTCATATGATTTCTTGGACTAACCTATTAACAAGTGCCACAGTGGCAGTTGCCTATTTTCTGCTGTTTTTGGTTCCAGGAAAGTCAGAAAATCAATATTCTCGGAATTGGACGGGACAAAAGCCAAAGTTCCTATTTTACTCACGGAGCCCGAAGCAGAGACGGAGGAGGGCCAGGGCCTGGCCACGCCATATGGTGGCGCAGGCTAGCCCTGGCCGCGCCACCAGGTGGTGTGGGCCCCCTGGCACTCCATCGACCTTGCCTCTTCGCCTATAAGAAGCCTCCTGATGCGTAAACCCTAAAGAGTCAAGCCTCCAGCCACGAAAAGTTCCGCAGCGCCGCCGCCACCGAAGGGGAGATTCGGGGGACAGAAAGTCTCTGTTCCGGCACCCTGCCGGGATGGGGAAGTGCCCCGGGAGCCATCTCCATCGATCTCCACCACCATCTCCATCGCCGTTGCTGATTCCCATGATGAGGAGGGACTAGATCTCTCTCGAGGCTATGGGTTCTACCGGTAGCTATGTGTTCATCTCTCTCTCTATGCATGATCTTATTGAGATCATGAGCTTATAATCTATAGATCTACCTTGCTACTCAAGTGCTTTATTAGATCTCTGCTCTCCCCATGTGTGTGAAAGTGACATCATGCTCACCATGGTGGCACTTAGGCTAGAGATTACAAATACTTGTTATGAGTTATATTTGGAGTTGGATGTCTTTATGAAATTGTGGTGTTTGTTGGACTCATCTAGTGCTCAAGGTGACAGTGTGGGGTTTTCTAGATGGGAAAGGCTTACTTTGAGGTGTGCTGTTATAGCCCTACCATCGATTAGAGTGTCCAACCGGAGAGTAGTTAAGAGTAGTATCATAAAGAGAAGATATTTATATGGGAGTGTTCACTAGTGAAAGTATGATCCCTAGGCCTTGTTTCTAAGCACTAAAACACCGTTTGCTATTAGATCTGATACATGTTTGCTTGTTTCCATCTTTATTTCAGTTTTACTTTAGTATTTTCCACGCCTTCAAGCTATTTGTTATCACCGTTACCACTTATAATTATCTATACCACTTGTATTTCACTACCTCTTCGCCGAACTAGTGCACCTATACACCTGATAAGTCTATTGGGTGTGTTGGGGACACAAGAGACTTCTTGTATCTTGATTGCAGGGTTGCTTGAGAGGGGATACCTTTGACCACTTCCTCCCTGAGTTCGATAAACCTTGGGTGATCCACTTAAGGGAAAACTTGCTGCTTTTCTATAAACCTCTGCACTTGGAGGCCCAACAACTGTCTACAAGAATAGAAGTGCGTAGACATCAATACTCTTACCCGTTACCTCTATATTCAGAAGATATCAAAGCAAAGGAGCAGTGCATTTGATCCACCTTCTTGCATTGACCACTTAAACGAATACTACCTCTGATTTCAAAATATAAGACATTTTAGGTATGCGCTAATAATCTGCTTTTTTAAAACGTCCTAGATTACGAAATACTCCATTAGTTCCAAAATATAAGGCGCCTAAGGATTAGTCAAAAGTCAACGTTTTCTAAGTTTGACCAAATTTATACATAAAAATATAACATTTACAATACTGAATCAATATGATTCACCATAAAGTCCATTCAATATTATAGATTTAGATTTTTGTTCCTAAATATTTGATCAAAGTTTGTAAGATTTGACTTTTGACTAATCCTTCGACGCCTTATATTTTAGAATGGAGGGAGTATAGTGGTAGTGCATTTTGTTTTTGCATGGGATGGGCCCCAAGGTCCTAGAAGCTTCGTTAAGAGGTGGGTAATCTTACAGAGAGAACCCTAGCAAGAATTGCTAGCACATAAAGGTTCAGAATTTTTATAAGAAAGAGCTCAGATAAAAGTTAAAAAGAGCAATCAAGTCATTCTTCTCCGCCTCAATTCTGCCAAGATCTCAGGGCACGGTTGTTGTAGACAATATCGGGGACTATTCCACTGGGGTCGCCGTCATCATGGAACGCCATGATGAGATCGATGATCCTTCGTATCGGCATGCCGGCCTAGAGGAAGAAATAGATCCTCAGAGCAACGACTCGTGAGGTGCGGTCGGCCCCCTTGGATGAAGATAGTGGTGGTGGTCGACGCCGTCACTTGGAAGCTTCTGCATGGTGAGCTTCACCACTTCCGCTGCTGCCGAGCCCCATCGACCCACACAGTTTCACTTCTCGATCTCCCCTCGCCACCACGACAAGACAGAGAAAGAGGTAGGGAGGATTGAGGGAGGCGATGATCATCACAACCCTGAGCCTTGTTGATGGAGTTGCTTGAAATAGAAGTCTTCATCACTTCCAGCTCCAGCCATAGGAGCACTCTGGCGAGAAGAAGCCAGTGCAACAGCTGCCAGGTCTAGCTCAAACGACCTGGCAGTCTTCTCCAGAGAAGCAGTTGAGCGCTGCTCCACCGTATTCTCAAGCGGGAGAACATGGATCCAGCCTCTTCCTCCCCTCGCCGCCATGGCCGGTCAGTGGAAGAGGGACATGGCAGCAAATCCACTAGAGGAGACATCAGACGCATTTAATGAAGGAGGTGGTGGTTGTCGTCTCCGTCTCCAGCTCCGGCCAGAGAAGCTTGAACACAACGCTAACGAACCCTAAGCCCCAGATCCGATCGCCATGGCCTGAGGCTCCACTCCAATCTATGGGCACAAGGCCCAACTCCGACAAACTTCCGCTAAAACTAAACCTATCTACTCCGGCACCTCTCCTTGTCCAACTCCGCCCGGCTATTCCGGCGGAGAGGACCTGGGATGGGCCCGGTCTCCGGCGAAGTGCGCGTACGTACTGTTCACACACGAGAGTGAGGAAGGGGAAAAAGGTTGGTCGAATATGAATCCTCTGCTCTCTCTCCGGTGGTTTATCATATACTCTATAGAAACTGCATTAATTGCATGCTCCTCCATCAGCATATTTAACGTGTATCTCTTTTTTTCCAAACCATTGTAGGAGAGTTGCATGTGTATTTATTAAGAAAGAAAGGTGATACATCATCACAGAAGGCACGACCCATACACCGTCATATAAACACTGACAACACGGTACAAGGCTTGTGAACAAGAGACATCCGAAACTAAGTCTGGAAGACCAACTGCAACAACACGACCCTATCAACTACCTCGCCGACTACCGCGGTAGACGAACAAACATAGCATGGACACAACCGCCACAAGCCTTGGACTGTATCATCGTGCATCTATCAAACAAAAGCAAAAGCAGACGAGAACCAGAGAGTAGCTGGGTGGGAAGGGAGCCGTAGGTCGCTCGCAGCCAACCCCAATCTTGAGTCCCATTGGGTGCTGAATATTGGGTATCTCGTATGGACTCCTGTCATAACAAAAAGCGTGCTAGTGCATGGGATGGTCTCTTTTTTAAAAGCAAAAGCAGATCACTGACAAGCTAGCAACAATGTCACATGTGGGAAATTTCGATTGAGTTTGGAAGGCCGTTTGTTCGCAACCACTCCGGGAGGTGTATATTGCATCCGTATAAATATAGAAGCAGGAGCCAGGATTTGACCATGGGGGAGAAAGGCATTGACCACCGAATTGTAATTTTTTTTACAGCACTGAACATAGTAATACAAGACATTATAACATGATGTACTTGAAAAAGAACATCACCATTACAAAAATCTGAAAATTGGACTAACCGTTCTTGTGTTTTTCTTCATTTCTAAGAGTATTGGTTTTAGAAAAATAAATTGTACTTTCAGTTCTTCTCTTCCTTTTGTCTTTCAAATCAATGGAAGTATACAAAATAATATATTTTTATCTTATTTAACAAAAGCTAACTAATGGTATGTACGCATTGAGTTGTAATACTAATAGGCAATATACCTTAGACATTATGTGGCGAGGCAGTATCACAGACCACACACTGGTCGTGGTTGGCAACTCGACAGACACTACACGACGCACCGGAGTAGATAGCACATAGGCGGGAAGGCCGTCTCGTGGTCTGATCTCCTGTCGTGGTGGTGCTTGGAGGCAGCGAGGGGCCGACAACGCCATGCATCATCTCTAGAAGCACCAGACATAGTCAAAAGTGGATTTACATTTCGATTGATCTACAATTTCCAATTGATTTTTTGAGGGGTATTTCCAATTGATTTAATCTGCGTTGCCAAGTATCCAATGCCTTTTGAGCCAGGAAAACAAGGCCGAAGCTACTTCTGGGCCCGTAAACAAGGACATATGGGGAGATGGACTACAAGGAGTTTGCTCGATGCACAACATCTGAACGAATTAAGCGTGGTTTAATTAAGTATGTGTTCATGTGTAGCCATTAGCACGTATATAGGATGTATATTAGTACCATAAGCTACTATATAACATTGAGGGGGGCGATCCATTAGGGGGGTCTGAAAGGACATTTACCGTCATAAATCACTTTTGGTGATCGTTAACAACAAGTTGAGCATTTTACAGTATGCTATTTTCTACAGGTTGATATAATGCAAAGTGAAAAGGACCCTTGGCCTTCGAAACTTTCCCTCCAATATCTGCACATTCCTGGGAATTCCAGACCGGAGTCTCCGGTCTGGCTGGACCAGAGTCTCCGGTGTGGTCCGGAGTTTCCCCAGGAATCTCCGGAGGGGCTCCAGATTTCTGCCTGGGTCAGCCAGATAGGTGGTCCGGAGCAAGGTCCGGAGGTCTGGCCGGAGTCTCCGGTCCAAGCCCCAGACCAGAGTCTCTAGTGTGGGTGGGCCGGAGTCTCCGGTCCGCTTGGCTCACAGAAGGGCTGGGTCATTCTGTTTGGTGGTCCGGAGGCTAGTCCGGAGATGGGCCGGAATCTCCGGTGTAGACCGGAGTCTTCGATGTGCAGGCCGGAGTCTTCGGTTTGACTTTTCTCCAACAGTCAGAAAACGGTTCAGTGGAGTGAAGGGCTATAAATAGAGGACATTATCCCCTTCCTCCAGCCGCTCGTCCCACTGAAGAACACCATGCCCATTTGCGCCACCAAATCAACAAGATCTCTTCATCCAACCATCAAAAGTCATTGATCTTTGGAGAATCCAAGGAGGAGGCCTTGATCTACAGCTTCACCAAGAGAGATCTTCATTTCCCCCTCATTCACTTGAGGGCCCCCATGCTCTAGTGTTTCTTTGGAAACCCTAGCTTTTGATTTCGTTCTTACTAGCTTGTCTTTGATTGTTTGATAGCTAGCTTGTATTCGGGAGCCTCCAATTAGGTTGTGGGTGTGTGCCTCGAACTCGTTGTAAAGGTGCCGGCTTCCACCTCGAAGGTTGCCGTATAGTGGAAGAGGTGAATCGAACCCGTTGGGGTGAGGTTCATCGGAGAACAAGGGAGGCCTCTCGTGGCGTTGGTGGTTTGAAACCACCCCCTCTCCAAACGTAGACGTACTTCCCCTCAAAAGGAAGGAACTACGGGAAACAAATCCTTGTGTCTCCGCGTGCTCCACTTTGGTTACTCCTATCCTTTACCGCACTTTACCTATCTAGTTCTTGCTTAGTATATGTACTAGATTGACATATAGGTAAATTCACCATAGTTGCATAATCTAGAGAATTTACCTTTCATGTCAAACCCTAAATTGAAAGAGAGTAAAATTTGAAGTAGCACATATTCACCCCCCTCTAGGTGCCCATACGATCCTTTCAATTGGTATCAGAGCCTCGGCTCTTTATTCAGGCTTAATCGCCTAAGAGATTATGGGCAACCCAGGAGATGAGGGAGAAAGTGAGGCTAACCATTCGGTGACCATGGTAGATCTCAAGAATTTGGAAACAAGCTTGAGCTCTACCTTGGGCAACGAAATCCAACAGTTGCGCCAACTCGTTGAGCAACTTATTAGGAATAAGCCAACCTCACCTCCTCCCTGTCAAGAGGAAACACCACCTAACCCAAAGGCAAATGCTCCGACTAAGCCTTTGGATGAAGAGGCGGGAGATGAACATAATTCCACTGACTCCACCACCTAAAGGGGTGATGGGAAGGAAGAGCACCTTGTGTTTCCCGGATGGTACTCTCCCGACTCTCCTATACCTCACCCACATATAAATAATAGAGGTGACCCACCTAAGTTAGCTGCACATACTTTTTCTCAATGGCAAGTTTTAATGAAATCTCATGTGCGCAGCTCTTGCATTGATTTGTGAAATATTATTGAAGAAGGACTCAAAATTGATGATCCAACCAACTTGACTAGAAGAGAAGTGGTCAATAGCCAACTCAATGCGACTGCCTTGCACATGATCCAACTTGGAGTGGGGCCAAAGGATTTTCCCCATACTGAGCACTACAATACCGCCAAGAAAGATTGGGATGTTATCATTGACTTGTTTGTTGGCAATGAGAGTATGAGAAGAAATAGATATTATGCCTTAAGCAATGAGGCCGAAGGTTTCTTCATGAAGGATGGTGAGGATCATGAAGACATGTATCGAAGACTCAAATCCACAACCACCACCTTCAGGAATGTTGTTGCCTCTCATATTGATGATGCTTGGATCAAGAGGAAGTATGTGAGTGCTCTCATGCCTTTCTAGCCTAATGACTTGAAGAGTCTCCAAGGAAGACACAACTACCATCTCATGACCTCCAATGAAGTTATGCAAGAGATGGCCGCCTTCAAGGTTGCTGCCAAGAATGCCAAAGACGCTCGTGCTCGTGCCATTGGAATGAGTAGTGGTGTCAATCTTGCCTTGAAGGCCAATGTTGTGGAGTATGATGAAGATGAAGGGAGTGATGAGGGACTTTCAATGAGCCACCCCGAAGATGTCAAGGTTGCTCATGGTGAATACATGGCCTTCTATGCAAGAAAATTTTGGAAAGATCCCGCCAAGGCCAAGATGGAAATGCAACGAAGAAGCAACCCCAATGGGAGAAGAGATAATGGGTCCAAGTTGAGAACTTGCTTCAATTGTGGTGACCGCTATCACTTTGTTGCTGCTTGTCCCTATGAGAAAAGAGAAGATCATGGGGGTAAAGTTGTGTTGAAAAAGACCTCCAAAGCTCCTTACAAGAAACCCTTCATCAAAAGGAATTCAACCAACAAGAAGTCGGGTGAAATTGTCTTGATAACACATGAAGAATTCTCCTCCGATGATGATGAAGATGAAGATGAAGAAGAGGAAACATCAAGTGGTGTGGCGGATCTTGCCACTACTTCTACCCCTACATTCTCACTCTTTGACTCTCCAAATGAGAATATCTCCAACAAGAACGTCACTCGCCTTATGGCAAGAGGAACGGAGGTATTATCATCATCACACTCCACCTCTTTAATAAATGATGAATTTTATGATGAGTCATCTCTTGGGGTCAAAAAGGAATTAGTTGCTTTTGATTTGTTTATGAACAACTTGCAAGGGGAACACAAGAAACATGTTGTGGACCTCTTAAATCAACTTGCACACATACAAGAACTTCTAGATGAGAGATGTAAATTAGGAAGAGAGCACATGATTGAGGTAGAAGCTCTAAATAATGCTCTAGAAGAAGAACAAGAAACTAGAATGTCTCTTGAAACTAAACTTGAAGGGCTTGATGAAGCAAATGATCTCATCATTAATAAACTCATCAAGGAACGTGACCATGCTATTGCTAAATATAAAAGGGCTAAAAAGGACAAGATTGAGTTTGGTGTTGTTCATGAAAAACTTGCCGAGGACTTTAGGATGCTTGACAAGGCTCACAAGGCCTTGGAGAGTGAACTCTTGTTGCTCACAAAGTCTCGTGAAAGTCCTGAAACTCAATTGACCAATATTTCTTCACCTAGTACTTTCATTCTCTCTAGTTGTACAAGTATACTTGAAGAAAATGCTAAGTTGAAGGGAGAGCTAGCTAAGGCCACCTTTCCCAAAGGAAAAAAGTCAATTGATGACCTCTTGAGTAAGCAAAGGTCAAGTAGCGAGAAAGGGGCATTGGCTTTGTCTCTAAAGGCAAGAAGAAGAGGAACAACAAGACAAGGAAGGCCAAGCCCACACACGAAAAGGACAAGGTCATTGTGGATAGTAAGTCCACGAATGGCAAAACTATGTCTCATAATGATCTTGCGGAAAGTGCTAACCCTCACTATGATTTAATGCGTGATTATTATGGTGATGTATATGCACAATATGTTGGCCCATTTGATGGTTATATTGCTGATCTATTTGGGTTCCCAAGACCCTTTTTGCTAACAAAAGAGGACCCATTGAAAAATGGGTACCTAAAAACTAGTTTGATCTTTTTTAGAACTATGCTTCCAGGGGTTCAAAATGGGTGCTTGATAGTGGATGCACAAGTCATATGACCGGAAGCACATCTAGTGTCAAGGAGTTGAGACCAAATATTGATCAAATATCCATGACATATGCCGACAAGTCAAAGTCTAAGGTAATGGGTTTCAGCAAAGTTGTGGTTGCACACGATATCACTCTCGTGGACGTCATGCTTGTTGAGACCCTTGGCTATAATTTACTTTCAGTCTGTGCTCTTGGAAATATGGGTTTTGCCGTCTTTATTGATAATGATATTGTGATCCTCATGTGGAGCAAGTCTCTAAAGGTCGCTTTTGTTGGGTACGTCGAAAATGACTTGTATGTGGTGGACTTCTCGGGGAAAACCACTACAAGTATGATGTGCTTATTCAGAAAGGCCAATGTGGGTTGGCTATGACATCACTGTCTAGCCCATGTCAACATGAAAACTTTGCAAAGCCTCCACAAGGATGGTCATATTGTTGGACTAATAGAAAATGTTTGGTTTGCCAAAGATCGTGTTTGCAGGGCATGTGTTGAAGGAAAGATGCATGATTCTCCCCACAAGCCTAAGAACTACATCAAGTCCAAGAGGATCTTGGAGCTCCTTCATGTAGATCTATTTGGTCCTCCATCTCATGCAAGCCTTGGTGGGAAGAAATATTGTTTGGTGATTGTTGATGACTACTCAAGATACACTTGGTATATTTCTTCAAGCTGAAAAGTGAGACCCAAGAAAACTTCATTGACTTTATCAACATGGCTCAACGTCAACACAATGTCCCAGTATTAACAATAAGAAGTGACAACGGTACCGAGTTCAAGAACTACACATTGAATGGATTTCTTAGTGATGACGGAATAAAACATCAATATTCCGCTGCATATACCCCTCAACAAAATGGTGTAGCTGAGAGGAAGAACCAGACTCTTATTGATATGGCAAGGACCATGTTGGCGGAGTTTAAATCTCCATACAATTTTTGGGCTGAAGCAATCTCCACCGCATGCCATGCATCAAACCGTCTCTACCTCCGAAAAGAATTGATCAAGACTCCATATGAAATTCTTACCGGTAACAAGCCCAACGTTTCATACTTCTGGGTGTTCAGTTGTAAGTGCTTCTATCGCATTAAGGGTATTCGTTTGTCCAAATTTGATTCCAAAGCATTAGAGGGTATTTTTGTTGGTTATGGTATCGAATCCCACACTTATAGAATCTATGACAGGCTCTCCGAAACTGTCATAGAATCTTGTAGTGTGGTGTTTGAAGAATATGATGGTCCCCAAGAGGGGCGTGTTGATGTCTATGATGTAGATGATGAAATGCCTCAAGATGCCATAGGAAGAATGGGTGCGGGTTTCATCTGCCTAGTTGAGGAACCCCTTATGGCGGATCGAGAAGAACTATGCTCTACTCAAGTGGAGCCCTCATCTTCACAACATCAACAAGCTCCTATCGAGGAGGACAATGACCCATGCCAAAGACAAGATGTGGACCCTCAACCTGATGATCAAGAAGAAACCTCTAGCTAGGAGGTGCTTGAGTCTCCATTTGCCAGAATGTCCAGTGGTGCTAAGTCTATTACACAAGGAAGATCTATAGAAACTGCCATAAGGGAAGCTCAATGCCTGTCTAGAAGTATGCTTAATCAAGACCAAGGTCAATCTTTGCCTCTTGTAGAAGAGAATAATTCCAATGATGATCAAGGTCAAGTTAATGGTTAAGACGAGGACCAAAATGATGAAGTGATCCCCCCAAGAAACAAGAAGGAGATCAAAACTCGTCGCCAAGCTAGAATGTATAAAATATTGGAATTAAGAGACCACACTCTTGATAATGTGGTAGGAGATCTAAGAAGAGGGATATCCACTCGAGCTCAACTAAAGAACTTTGGTGATCACCAAGCACATATTTCCATGTTGGAACCAAAGAAAGTATGTGAAGCTCTTGAAGATTCATATTGGTTGGATGCAATGCACAAAGAGCTAAACAACTTTGAGAGAAACAAAATATGGAAGTTAGTTGAAAGGCCAAAACATTGCCGCAATGTTATAGGCACCAAGTGGATATTCAAGAACAAACAAGATGAGCATGGAATTGTGGTGAGGAACAAGGCAAGATTGGTTGCACAAGGGTTCTCTCAAATTGAAGGCATTGATTATGGAGAGACATATGCACCCGTGGCTTGCCTTGAGTCCATTTGTATCCTTCTTGCTTATGCGGCTGATGACCCACAAGTATAGGGGGTGTATCGCAGTATTTTCGAGGGAATTGAAACCCAATTTATTGATTCGACACAAGGGGAGCCAAAGAATATTTATAAGCCTTAACAACTGAGTTGTCAATTCAGCTGCACCTGGAAACAATCTTGCTCGCAGCAGTTTATCAGTAGCAATAGTTTTGCAGTAGCAATAATAAAGTAACATCAGTAGTAAAGTAAAGACAGTAGTAACAATAGCAGAAAATAGTAGGATTCGAGTGCGGTAGGCATAGGGATGGATGGACGGGCGTTGCATGGACAAGACAATTCACATGGCAATTAGATCATAGAGAAATTGCAGATAAATAAGATAAAGCATCCAAGTACTAAATAATCCTAGGCATGTGTCCCATATATAGTCATACGTGCTCGTAATGAGAAGTTGCACAACATCTTTTGTCCTGCCAGCCCGTTTACAGCGGGGCCTCAAGGGAACTACTGGCAATTAAGGTGCTACTTTTAATAGAGCACCGAAGCAAAGCACTAACACTCCGTGAACACATGTGATCCTCACATCAAAGCCATTCCCTCCGGTTATCCCGATTTCTGTCACTTCAGGGCCTTTGGTTCCGGACAACAACGTGTGTATACAACTTGCAGGTAAGACCAAAAACAATACTATCATAATGAATCAATAACATGTTCATATCTGAAATCATGGCACTCGGGGCCTAGTGACAAGCATTAAGCATAAAAAGTCGCAACAAAGTCAAAAAGCACTAATAGTAGATACTAGGCACCATGCCCTAACAATTTGATGTCATTACATGAACGATCTCATCCAATCCCTACCATCCCCATAGCCTACAGCAGGGGATTACTCACTCATAGATGGGGGAACACATGGATGGTCGACGGAGAAGCAATGGTGATGATGATGGCAATGATCTCCTCCAATTCCCCGTCCTGACAGGGTGCCAGAACGGAGTTTCTGGTTCCGAATCGTGGAATATGGTGGTGGCGACAGAGCGGAACTCCTTCTGGAAAAACGTCGAACCCCCCCTGAGTTTTTAGGTCAGAAGGCATCTTATAGGAGAAGAGGGAGACCGAGGGGGTGTCTAGGTGGCCAGACCACCCCCTGGCGCGGCCAGGCCTAGCTCGCGCAGCTAGGTGGTGTGGCCTAGGCCCAGCCCCCTCCGTCTTGTATTCTGGCTCCGGAGTCTTCTAGTGAAATAGGATTTTTGGCATATTTTCCGGGATTTTTCCTGATAGTTGATTTTCTGCCCAAAAACTAGACACCAAGGCAATTCTGCTGAAAACAGTGTCAGTCCGTGTTAGTTGCATCCAAAGCACACAAGTTTAGAGGAGAAACAATAGCAAAAGTGTTCGGGAAAGTAGATACGTTTTGGACGTATCAACTCCCTCAAGCTTAGCTTATTGCTTGTCCTCAAGCAATTCAGTTGAAAACTGAGTGCGATAAAAGAAACTTTCACGAACACATTTGCTTCATATGATGTATATATTCTCAGCATGTGATCAACTACTTAGACAATTCATAATAAGGAGTATGCAACTAAGTTTACTTAATAGGCATTGCAAGCTATGAATAGATTCCAACTCAAAAATAATAAGTAGGATAAAACATGAACATAAGAAACATTACAATGCTCATAACAATGTATGATAGAGTGGTATCTCGCTTGCCTTTGATTGTGAATGCCAGGGCACCTCTGAAGTTCAGGTGAAGACTAGAAGTAAAGATATGAAAGATACAAGCATCAAAATCATAACACAAATAATCAAGTTTTGAGACAAGCACATTATACTAAGAATGACAACTATGCTCTCAAGAAAGTGCTCATAGAATATGTGGAGACTCAACAAGGAAATCGAAAAGGTTTTGAAAAGTTTGAAAGGCTTCCAAATGTTGAAAGCATGGTACTCATTAGCTTTGAGCTCTCATTGCCCCTATCATAAGTATCTTTAAGTGGTTAAGGTTAAAGTGACACAACTAAGAGGATATGCTTGACAAGTTATAAATCGAAGTCGCATGCCCCTTACTTACGAATACCGATCCTCGTGCTACTCAACTTCAGTCACAAGTAAGCTCTTGTCATTGTAAGTACATATGTATCATAGAGAACCGCCAATGGGGTACCCCTTGCACATGATACAGGAGCTATCCCATAATCAAAATGACAAGGCAAGCAGACAATGAGCATCTCAACGATCTTTTTATTTACTATGTGCATAGATTTTTATTGAGGATGCTTCATAGAATGCTCATTATGGTTATGCTGCAAGTTTCCACCATGATTAGGCATGGCTTAGGCTAGCGGCCCATGCGTTTCTCTAACACACATACAAACTCCATGATCTTACGAGTTCCACTTTTATTTCACACCGTCAGGATCCATAAGCAAAATAATCATGATACCAACAGGGTACAAAGTGCCCGTGAAGTGTTGAAAGCGTTCCCCATGATACATGGTTCTGCTAACTTCAACTTATAAAGCACAAGCATATACGCAACAAAGATGGACGCAATGGTTTAGGTTTATTAAGTGCAAGAAAATAAAGTGTGCCATCAAGTTCGTGAGAGCTTTACTAACTAACTTTCTCATAACAAGCAAACATTTTATTCGGAAGAAAATAGGGCATACTTAATATGCACGGAATAGCAAATGATGCTAATAGGTAGATTTGGTGGACACTTTCGGCAATATTTGGTTTTAGGGAATTGGAAACACGAGTAAGACATACTCAGTGCAAGTGAAGGCTAGCAATAGTAAGGGAGCGACAAACGAGAGAGCAATAGCTGTCATAATCATGCTTGTAACAAAACAGAACTTGATGAGGGTTAGTTTGCTTACTCTTATCTTTTCCTTGTAGTCACTCGCAATGGTGTGCTATCCTCACACTTCTATTGTTGTTTTGTATAGTTGTCAGCGCTCGCCATCCATAGGATGAGAAAGATAGGGTTGTCATTCGCATGCATGATCTGACCCAAGAGCAACTTCAGGAGAGTGGATACTTCTAGGTGGATCATGATCGTGCGATCACGCTAGCGACCCTGCAGGATCGTGCATCGCGAGTGCTGCACTTTTTGAAGAAGTCGCAGTCATGCTTGAAGAACATTTATCGGACGATGTTTCCGCTGGATGTTGCTCCATCGAGCCTGCTGGCCCTCCTTGCCAAGTTCCAAGACCTAGCTGCGGTTCGCGAGTGTGTAAGGCAGTAGTTGGTGGCTGGTGCCAAGGCCGCTCTGTCACTGGTGCAACTGCATAGGCCTTATGTAGACGTTGCGGCAATTGCGGCTGGTCCACCTGCGCCACCAGTGGGTTCTGCTTGGAATATGGTGCCTCACTATCAGGCGGTGGATCGCCCAGCGGAGGAGATCATTGACTTCTTCGAGGAGCAAACCAACGTTCTCTTGTTGCAATAGTAGTTTTAATTTGTATCCTGCACATAAGTGTACCAGTGTTGTAAAGTTCGTATGTAATGATGTGCATAATTGATTGTTGATGATGTATAAAGAGCTTGTTAGCGTGTATGTTTTTTGAGTGCGTTGCACTATGCGACTCCTTTTCGTTAGCCTGGCCATGCGCTTATCACAGTCCCTTGTCAACCTATCAGGTGCATTGCAACTAGGTTGATGTGTGTCAAGGGTTTCGATTGATGTGCCAGCTACTCAGGATATCACGTTTTAGTTCGTAGAACAGATGTGTATAGGGTGGCGTAGCCCCCGAGTGGATAAGTTGCGGAAAAATAAAGGAGAACACAAAGTTTTGGGGCACTTAGCTTTATTTATCCGTGAGACAGTACGAAGTACAATGTGTGGCTAAGTAGCCTTGGCTGAGTGGCCTTATTTGCAATGTAAAAGTAAAAACGACAAGGGTAGAAGCATCGCAGCTGCGCGACGTTCTCGGGGTTGGAGTATGCGACTCTAGTCTATAAATCTTGAAGGCGATAGGCGCCACCTGGGATTACTTCTGTAATCACGTATGGTCCCTCCCAGGGGGACTCGAGCTTGAGATGTACTTGCTGCTTCAGTCGCAGGACCAGGTCGCCTTCGACGAAGGATCTGGGGCGTAGCCTCCTACTGTGGTAGTTGCGCAGGTTTTGCTGGTAGATCGTTGATCTTTCTGTGGCGATTTCTCTTGCCTCGTCAAGGAGGTCGACGGAGTCTTCGAGTGTCAGGGTTGACTCCTGCTCGCTGTAAGCGACCACGCGCGGCGCTTTGTACCGTACCTCAGCAGGTAGCACCGCTTCAGCCCCGTGCACCATAAAGAACGGGGTGTAGCATGTAGCACTGTTTGGAGTTGTGCGTAGGCTCCAAAGTACTGATTGTAGTTCGTCTGGCCAGCAACCTGCGGCTTGTTCGAGTGGCCGGAGAAGTCGCTTCTTGATGCCGCCGCAGACGAGCCCGTTTTCCTTTTCGACGTGACCGTTGGTCTGTGGATGTGCTACCGAGGTGTAGCTAATGTTGATCCCTAGATTCTCGCAGAATTCTTGGAACTCCTTGGATGTGAAGTTCGTTCCATTGTTTGTGATGATGCTGTGCGGCAATCCGAAGCGGAATACGATGGACTCGAAGAACTTCACTGCGTTGTGCCCTGATTGATTGGTCACTGGCATGGCCTCTGTCCACTTGGTGAACTTGTCGACTGCGACCAGGAGGTAGACGTAGCCTCCTCGCGAGGACTTGGGGAGTTTGCCAACCATGTCGAGTCCCCATTGCGCGAAGGGCTAGGCCAATGGGATTGTTCGGAGCTCTGCGCTAGGTGCATACGACTTGTCCGCGAATCGCTGGCACATGTTGCATTTCTGGACGATGTCCTTGGCGTCACGCATGGCCGTAGGCCAGTAGAACCCAGCTCGTAGAGCTTTGGCCACGAGGGCGTGACTGCCAGCGTGGTGTCCGCAGGTTCCCTCATGGATGTCGAGCAGAACAGATCTTCCATCAGCCATGGAGACGCATCGCTGGAGTACTCCTGTGATGCTGCGCTTGTATAGTTCGCCGTTGATAACGACGAACGCCTTGGATCGCCGCGTGATGTGCCGTGCATCGGTCGGATCGTCTGGTAGCCTCTTGCTGAGGAGGTACGTGATGTACGGTTGAGTCTAGGATTGCTCAATCATCATGACGCTCATTGGTCCCTCGAGTCCTGTGTCCAGCTTCAAGTCGTCGAGTTCCACTGGCTCATTGGGCGGCATAGCCCCCGAGTCTGTTGCTGCGCTTGTTTTCTTCTCTGTGGCCTTTGGCTTAATGGAGCGTTCGCAGATGCGCTCGAGAAATACCCTAGGTGGTATGGGGGCGCAGGTAGAGCCTATGTTGGCGAGTGCGTTCGCCTCTTCATTGCTTTCGCGGCCTATGTGTCGCAGCTCGCAGCCATCAAAGTCCCCTTCGAGTGTGTCGTAGAGGTCACGGTAGGTGATCATGTTGTCCTTCAGTGTGTCGCACTCATGCATTGTTTGGTTGACAACCAAGTTGGAGTCGCCGTATATAATGAGCCTCTTGGCACCGCAGGCTTTTGCCATCCTCATCCCGTGTAGCAGGGCCTCGTATTCAGCTTCGTTGTTGGAGGCGGTGAACTGCATTCGCAGGATGTACTTCAGCTTGTCCCCTTGGGGCGATGTCAGTATGACACCTGCACCTGCTCCGTCCTTCCGCTTGGATCCATCGAAGTGCATTGTCCAGAGGTAGGACATATCTGGTTTTTCGGGGAGCTGGTTTTCCATCCAGTGCACAAGGAAGTCAGGAAGAACTTGTGAATTGATTGTGTCGCGCTTTTCGTATGGAATGTCTCGTGGAGACACTTCGATTCCCCAAAGCGCGACTCGTCCCGTGGTGTCGGGGTTATTGAGGATATGCCCTAGCGGGGCGTCGTTGAACACCACGATTGGGTGTTCCTGGAAGTAGTGGCACAGTCGCCGGGCGGTCATGGAGACGCCGTATGCCAGCTTCTGGTAGTGCGGGTATCGCTGTTTTGTTGGCGTGAGGACCTCGCGGAGGTAGTAAACTGGGCGCTGTACCCCGTGGACCTTGTTTTCTCGGCTCGTTCGACCACAAGTACTATGCTGACCACTTGGTTGGTGGCGGAGATATACAGCAATAGCGGTTCCCTTTCTCGTGGGGTCACCAATACTGGCGAAGTGGATAGCAGGCGCTTGAGGTCTTCAAATGCTTCCTACGCTTCGTTGGTCCACTCGAACTTTTCAGCTTTGCGGAGGAGTTGGTAGAAGGGCAGTGCCTTTTCACCCATCCGACTGATGAATCGACTGAGGGCCGCGATTCGCCCAGCCAGCTGTTGGACGCCCCTTATGTTTTTCGTCTTCTCCATGGCCAGTATGGCTTTTATTTTCTTCGGGTTTGCCTCGATTCCTCTCGCGGAGATGAGATACCCGAGTAATTTCCTAGATGGTACGCCAAAGGCGCATTTGTCCGGATTGAGCTTGATCCGGTAGCGGTCGAGGTTGGCGAAGGTTTCACGTAAATCATCGATTAGGGAGGCTTCCTCCTTGGTCTTGATTACTATGTCGTCGACATAGACTTGACTGTTGCGAACAAGTTTATCCTTGAGGAAAGCCTGCATGCACCGATGGTAGGTGGCTCCTGCGTTTTTTAGCCCGAAGGGCATCGTGTTGTAGCAGAACACACCGAAGGGCGTTGTAAACACTGTTTTTTCTTGATCTTCCTCCTTCATTCGAATCTGATTATAGCCTGAGTAGACATCGAGGAAGCAGAGGCGCTCGCATCCCGCGGTGGAGTCGATGATCTGGTCGATTCGCGGTAGCGGGAAGTGATCCTTTGGACAATGCTTATTTAAAGAGGTAAAGTCCACGCACATCCGCGGGATATCCGTGTCCTTTTTTGGTACTAGCACCGTGTTGGCGAGCCAACTGCTTTCCTTGATCTCGCGTATGAATTTGGAGTCGAGGAGTCTGTTGATCTCCATTCCAACTGCCTTTGCTCTTGGCTCAGATGATCGCCGGATTGTTTGCTCGACTAGCCTTACGTCTGGGTTGATGTTGAGTGTGTGCTCGGCGAATTCTTTGGGAACTCCTGGCATGTCCGCTGGACACCAGGAAAAAATTTCCCAGTGCTCACAGAGGAATTCGACGAGCGCGAGTTCCTATGCGGGACTCAAGTTGTTGGCGATGAGGGCCGTCTTGGCGGGATCCGATGGGTGGACCTGCACTTTCTTTGTGTGCACCGATGAGTCGAAGGATAGATCGGGCGAACTTGGCCGGCTTAGGGGAGGCAGACTGTTGTCTGTCGACTCCTTGATACGTCCATTTTGCATCACTATTCTATGTATTATTCACTATTATTCATTGATATATTTCGTATTGAGAGGTGATACTTATGTTATTTCATCTGTTTTTGCATGGTTGATGACTTTTGGAGCATGGACCACTGCAGTCAGGATTCTGATGGAAAAGGTGCTGTTTGGAGGCAAAATTCGTGAAGATCAGAAAATCCGGGAAAATATACGGAAAATCCTATTTTTCCAGAAGACTAAGGATGCCAGAAGACGGAGTGGAGATGGGCCATAGGGGGCCCACACCACCCCCTGGCGCGGGCAGCCCTAGGCCGCGCCAGGAGGTGGTCTGGCCACCCTGGCCCACTCCAGCCTCTCCCCTCTAGCGTATATCATCCTCCCGAAACCCTAAGACTCGGAGAGCGACCACAGAAAGATTCCGTCGCCTCTGCGGGGCGGAAAAGACCGAGAGAGAAAGATCTCTCTGGCAGACAGATTTCTGCCGGGGGAATTCCTTCCCGGAGAGGGGAGATCGTCGCCATCAACACCATCATCAAGCTGGACTTCATCGGGATCATCATCATCATCACCACCACCATCATCACCATCAGCACCCTCATCACCATCTCCATATTGCTGTAACAGTTGTGTTGAATCTTGCATAGTTCATAGGGGAAACTTTCCTGGTGTTGATTACTCTTTGTAGTTGATGCTATTGAGTGAATGATGTCTACGCACTTCTATTCTTGTAGATAGTTGTTGGGCCTCCAAGTGCAGAGGTTTGTAGAACAGCAGCAAGTTTTCCCTTAAGTGGATCACCCAAGGTTTATCGAACTCAGGGAGGAAGTGGTCAAAGGTATCCCCTCTCAAGCAATCCTACAATCAAGATACAAGAAGTCTCTTGTGTCCCCAACACACCCAATACACTTGCCAGGTGTATAGGTGCACTAGTTCGGCGAAGAGATAGTGAAATACAAGTGGTATAGATAATTATAAGTGGTAACAGTGTTAGAAAATAACATGATGGCGTGGAAGAGACTAAAGGCAAACTGAAATAAAGATAGAAGCAAGCAAACATGTAACAGATCTAATTGCAAACGGTGTATCAATGCTTAGAAACAAGGCCTAGGGATCATACTTTCACTAGTGAACACTCTCATATAAATATCTTCTCTTTATGATACTACTCTTAACTACTCTTCGGTTGGACACTCTAATCGATAGTAGGGCTATAACAACACTCCTCAAAGTAAGCCTTTCCCATCTAGATAACCCCACACTGTCACCTTGAGTACTAGATGAGTCCAACAAACACCACAATTTCATAGAAACATCCAACTCCAAATATAACTCATAACAAGTATTTGTAATCTCTAGCCTAAGTGCCACCATGGTGAGCATGCTGTCACTTTCACACACATGGGGAGAGTAGAGATTCATTAAAGCACTTGAGTAGAAGAATAGATCTATAGATTACAAGCTCATGACCACAATATGATCATGCATAGAGAGAGAGAGATGAACACATAGCTACCGGTAGAACCCTTAGCCTCGAGAGAGAACTACTCCCTCCTCATCATGGGAATCAGCAATGGTGATGGAGATGGCGGTGGAGATCGATGGAGATGGCTCTGGGGGCACTTACCCGTCCCGGCAGGGTGCCGGAACATAGATTTTCTGTCCCCCGAATCTCCCCTTTGGTGGCAGCGGCGCTGCGGAACTTTTCATGGCTGAAGGCTTGATGATTTAGGGTTTTGGTATCGGGAGGCTTCTTATAGGCCAGAGGGCAAGGTCGGTGGAGTGCCAGGGGCCCACAACACCTGGTGGCGCGGCCAGTGATACATTGCAAATGTATCTATATTTTTCGATGCTCCATGCTTAGTTCTATCCACTTTCTTGTGTTTTGTCCACACTTTGGAGTACTTTTCATATGATTTCTTGGACTAACCTATTAACAAGAGCCATAGTGCCAGCTGCCTGTTTTCTGCTGTTTTTGGTTCCAGGAAAGTCGGAAAATAAATATTCTCAGAATTGTACGGGACAAAAGCCAAAAGTGCCTATTTTTCCAGAAGACTCACGGAGCCAGAACACGAGACGGAGGAGGGCCAGGGGCTGGCCACACCCCCCCCCAGGCGCGGGCTAGGCCTGGCCGCGCCAGGGCCTAGTGTGGTGTCCCCAGGCACCCCCTCGGTCTCCCTCTTCGCCTATAAGAAGCCTTCTGACCTAAAAACTCCCGGGGGGGGGGGGGGGGGGTCGGCGTTTTTCCACGAAAAGTTCCGCTGCGCCACCGCCACTGAAGGGGAGATTCGAGGGACAGAAAGTCTCTGTTCTGGCACCCTGCCGGGACGGGGAAGTGCCCCCGGAGCCATCTCCGTCGACCTCCACCATCATCTTCATTGACCATCCATTATTCCCCCATCTATGAGTGAGTAATACCCCGCTGTAGGCTATGGGGATGATAGGGATTGGATGAGATCGTTCATGTAATGGCATCAGATTGTTAGGGCATAGTGCCTAGTATCTCTTATTAGTGCTTTATGACTTTGTTGCAACTTTGTTGTGCTTAATGCTTGTCACTAGGGCCCGAGTGCCATGATTTCAGATCTGAACTTATTATTGATTCATTATGATAGTATTGTTCTTGGTCTTATCTACAAATTGTATACACACGTCGTTGTCCGGAACCTATTGCCCCGAAGTGACAGAAATCAGGATAACCGGAAGGGAAAGGCTTTGATGTGAGGATCACATGTGTTCACGGAGTGTTAATGCTTTGCTCCGGTGCTCTATTAAAAGGAGCACCTTAATTGCCAGTAGTACCCTAGAGGCCCCGCTGCAAACGGGCTGGCAGGACAAAAGATGTTGTGCAAGTTCTCATTGCGAGCATGTATGACTATATATGGAACACATGCCTAGGATTGTCTAGTACTTGGATGCTTTATCTTATTTATCTGCAATTGCCCTATGTTCTGATTGCTATGTGAATTGTCTTGTCCATGGAACGCCCGTCCATCCATCCCTATGCCTACCGCACTCGAATCCCACTGTTTACTGCTTTTGTTACTACTGTCCTTGCTTTACTACTGCTGCTACTTTACTATTCCTACTACAAAACTGTTGCTACTGATAAACTGTTGTGAGCAAGATTGTTTCCAGGTGCAGCTGAATTGACAACTCAGTTGTTAAGGCTGATAAATATTCTTTATCTCCCCTTGTGTCGAATCAATAAATTGGGTTTCACTTCCCTCGAAAATACTGCGATACACCCCCTATACTTGTGGGTCATCAAGACTATTTTCTGGCGCCGTTCCCGGGGAGCATAGCTTTATTTATCAAGTTCACTTGGATTCACTATTGTTTAAGCTAAGTTTATCTTTCTCCTTGTTTGCTTGTTTCTTTATCAAAAATACAAAAAAAATAGTTCCTACTCTAGTTGTTGTTTTCGTTGGTCTGTTATTGTCTTGCTTTATCATCCTTGTTGTCAATGGTTGGTTTCTTTGAAACTGAAGCTTATTGGCAAAGTGGGTTCATGGAAGATCAAAAATATTATTATAAGGAACACCGCTTGTCACAAAAAGGGAAACACTTATGGGGACAAATTGATAGATTGTATACCATTGCTAGAAACGTGTGCTCTACTTATAATGTTACTTATTGCTGTGATGAGTCTTGTTGCAGAAAGAGGTATAAACATCTCCCTTTTCAATGTGAGTATAATGATAATGATACCATATCTTCCTATGCTAAAGGAATTTATGACTTTTATGATGCGGAACAAATTGAAGAATTTATTGCTTGGAAGGGTGCTTTTGAACTTGCTAATTTGCTTGAAAATATTGATGATTCGCCTTATAAGTATGAGGTTTATGGTCTACTTAAATTTTTCTTTGATAATTACAAGGATGAAAATGGCCCTATTCTTGAGTATTTTGATAGATGCTTTCCACAAATGGAAGAGACTAATGCCTTGCAGGACCCTATGGAAGAGACTAATGCCTTGCAGGCTCCTATGGAAGAAGAAATTGATGAACCTAAAATCTCATTAGATGAAATAGAGGAGGAGAGTGATGAACAAAAGGAGGACGAATGGATTAGCTACCCATGCCTACCTTCTAATGAGAGTAACTCTTTATCCCTTACATTATTTGATTGTCCTGTTGCTTACTAAAGGAGAATGAATGTTATGTTCCTGAGGTTTCTCTTGAAAATGTTTATAATAAAGCTCTAGTGCTTGTAGATCATGAAGAGCATGCTTTATGTGATAGTTATATTGTTGAGTTTATTCATGAGGCTACTGAAAATTATTATGAGAGAGGAAAATATGGTTGTAGAAGTTTTCATGGTATTGAAACACCTCTCTATGTGCTGAAAGTTTTGAAGTTTCTCTTGTTTTATCTTTCTATGCCTATCACTTTGTTCTTTGCAAATTTATTTGCATACACGATTCCTATGCATAGGAAGTGGGTTAGACTTAAATGTGTTTTGGATTTTCTCCTTGATGCTCTCTTTTACTTCAACTCATATTTCTTATGAGAGCATCCTCTCAAACTTTTATGCCTGAAGATGATAATATGTCTATTATTCTTGGGAGACCTTTTCTTAAATACTACAAGAGCTGTTATTAATTGTAATCAAGGGAAGGCGACCTTCAATGAACACATTGTCTATTTCCTCAAGAAGATTGAAAGGACTTATGGTTCGAATTCAATTGAACATGTTGAGGGCATTCAAGTTGGAGAAATATATTGTCCCATACGAAGAGAAAAATTTGAAACTATTATGATTGGGACCATTGTTATCAAGGTTGAGGTAACATAATCATTAGTGGGATACAAAGTTTTCTCTCATATGGAATTGTTTCGGTAACAAGACCTGATAAACCTTGTTAACAAAAGGATTTCATTGAACAAAACAATGTTTTCACCATGATTATCTCCGCTTACTTCTATTCTATCCATTTTAGTTTTTGCTTCTTATGCCTAACTTAAAGGCATTAAAGAATAGTACTTGTTGGGAGATAACCCAAGATTTTTAGTTGAGTCTTGGAAGTTATTATCTCTGTAATAACCTCTCCTTATCCTTTTTATTTGCTTTTTGTGCCAAGAGTAACTTCTAATGAGAGAGAAGTAATGATTGGAAAAGTTGTTGTCCTCAAACAGATTTCTGTGCTTCACCGTAAAAATTCCTGAGAGAGCTTTGTACGTAGGATTGAGCTGTAATGTTTTGTGCTTCTGCCCCAGGTTGTTATCTAACTTTCGTTAGTTCAACACTTTTTGATTTGAGTAACAGAAGATCTTCGAAAAAATCGTCTTTACATGCTGGTCTGTTTTGACAGATTTCTCCCATTTTCTGCATTTGCTTCTTGTTAGTTCCTTCTTGAGTTCCTTTGGGGAATTGAGATTTTTGAGGGAAGTGCTACAGTTGCTAGTGTTCTAATGGAAGTTTATTTGGTGTTAGAACTGAACCTTAAGACTTATTTATCTTAAGTGCACTAATGTTGCTAATGAGATTGTGTGAAGTTTTGTATGAAGGAAAAATCTCAGGTGTATGGAAGGAATGAGTAATAAGATGAAGGATGGACTAAAGCAAGCTTGGGGATGCCACGCATGTCACCCCAAGAAATATCCAAGAAGTACAAGCGTCAAAACTTGGGGATGCCCAAGGCATCCCCTTCTTCATCAATAAAAATCTCAGGTTTCTTTCAACCACTTCATTTTTATGGTTTCATGCACAGTTGTGTTGTTCTTGGTGCATCTTATTTTTCGTTTTTGTTTTGGTTTTTCGTTTGCTTTGTTTTCTTAGTTTGCTGAATAAATTGGTTGGACCCCCCCCTTTCATACATTGGTGTTCAAACAGTTTGGTTTGGTTTGGAAAAGAGTAGGAAAATCCATGCTTAAGTGGTAAAGAGAGCTTGTTTTTGACTGTGGCCTATGCTTTGTCATGCCATGCTTGATATTGTTTTGGCTTTATGCTTAGTATTATTTGCTGTAGCATGACTTGTTATAAACAATTGAGATTGCTTAATGTGCCTTGGATGAATCATGCGTTGTTTTAGCATATTAAAGCATAATATAGTGGTATTCTCCTTTGATGCTTTATTTGGGTCGACTTGGCACATGCTCACACCATGTGATGACTATCTCAAGTCACCATAAGCCTTTATGATCCTTTAGTTTTCAACTTGTAGTATCACTTTATGCTTTGATCAATGTTGTTTGTCGATCTGCATGATTATGGCCATTATTGCTCTCTCGTTTGTCGCTCCCTTACTATTGCTAGCCTTCACTTACACTGAGTGTTTTACTCATGTTTCCAACTCCCTTAAACCAAATATTGCCAAAGTGTCCACCATACCTACCTATTAGCATCATTTGCTACTTCCGTGCATATTCAATATGCCTTGTTTTCTTCCGAATAAAATGTTTGCTTGTTATGAGATAGTTAGTTAGTAAAGCTCTCACGAACTTGATGGCACACTTTATTTCTTGCACTTAATAAACCTGAACCATTGTGAACTCTCCATGAAAGTTACATGCTTGCAAATTATAGGCTGGGGATTAGCAGAACCGTGCTGTCACGGCGAACGCTTTCAACACTTGTAAATATATACCTAGTTGATACCTTGCTCTTTTGTTTGCGGATGTCGTCGGTGTGAAATAAAAGGGGAGCTTGTAAGTCCATGGAGTTATGTATGTGTGTTAGAGAGACGCATGGGCCGCTGGTCTAATCCATGCTGACATGGTGGAAACCTGCAACGTAACCATAATGATATCTATGAAGCATTCTTCTTATAAAAAGAGCGAGAGATAGCTATTGAGAAAAAGAAAAAAAGAGTTTTATGAAAAGAGGAAAGAGAGAAAAAAAGCACCATTTTCCCATGGTAAATAAGAAGATTGCTGAGATACTCATTGTCTGCTTGCCTTGTCATTTTGATATGGGGATTCTTTCGTATCATCGGGCAAGGGGTACCCCGTTGGCGGTTCTCAATGATACGCACATACTTATGATGACAAGAACTTACCGGTAACTAAAGTTGAGTAGCATGAGGAGCGGCCCTCGTACTCAAGGGACTTGGGATTTCCAGTTTATAGTCTTTCAAGCATATAAGTCAGATTGGACCTCACTTTCACCTTAACCACATTAAATATGCTTATGATAGGGGCAATGAGAGCTCAAAGCTAATGAGTACCATACTTTCAGCATTTGGAAGCCTTTCAAACTATTCAAAACCTTTTTCTTTTACTTGTTGAGTCTCCACTTATTCTTTGAGCACTTTCTTGAGAGCATAGTGGCCATTCTTAGTTCTATGTGCATTGTCCCAAGACTTGTTGATTGATGCATACCTTGATATTGCTTGTTTTAAACTATTTGTATCTAGTCACTCTTGTGAACTTTGAAGGTGTCCTATGCATTTATGTTTGCTACTCTATGAGGGACAAGATGATTACCACTATGCTATGTTTTCTTTATGTGAAACAAACAAACGTCTTGCAAAGCATTGTTATTCATGAATCTTTTGTTTGTGCCTTTTCATGTTGCATCATAGTTTCTTTGTCTTATTGCTAGAACTTTGTCTTTTCATGTTATGATTGAAGTACTATGATCCCAGCTTTGAATGTTTACAAATACTTTGGTCAAGTCTTTGATGGTGCATGTCACCTCAAAAATTATTCTTTCTTTTTATCACTTACCTACTCGAGGACGAGCAGGAGTTAATCTTGGGGATGTTGATACATTGCAAATGTATCTATAATTTTGGATGCTCCATGCTTAGTTCTATCCACTTTCTTGTGTTTTGTCCACACTTTGGAGTACTTTTCATATGATTTCTTGGACTAACCTATTAACAAGAGCCACAGTGCCAGCTGCCTGTTTTCTGCTGTTTTTGGTTCCAGGAAAGTCAGAAAATGAATATTCTCGGAATTGGATGGGACAAAAGCCAAAGTGCCTATTTTTCCAGAAGACTCACGGAGCCAGAATACGAGACGGAGGAGGGCCAAGGGCTGGCCACACCCCCCAGGTGCGGGCTAGGCCTGGCCACGCCAGGGCCTGGTGTGGTGGCCCCAGGCACCCCCTCGGTCTCCCTCTTCGCCTATAAGAAGCCTTCTGACCTTAAAACTCCGGGGGGTTCGACGTTTTTCCACGAAAAGTTCCGCTGCGCCACCGCCACCGAAGGGGAGATTCGGGGGACAGAAAGTCTCTGTTCCGGCACCCTGCCGGGATGGGGAAGTGCCCCCGGAGCCATCTCCATCGACCTGCACCATCATCTTCATTGACCATCCATGTTTCCCCCATCTATGAGTGAGTAATACCCCGCTGTAGGCTATGGGGATGATAGGGATTGGATGAGATCGTTCATGTAATGGCATCAGATTGTTAGTGCATAGTGCCTAGTATCTCTTATTAGTGCTTTATGACTTTGTTGCAACTTTGTTGTGCTTAATGGTTGTCACTAGGGCCCGAGTGCCATGATTTCAGATCTGAACTTATTATTGATTCATTATGATAGTATTGTTCTTGGTCTTATCTACAAGTTGTATACACACGTCGTTGTCCAGAACCTATGGCCCCGAAGTGACAGAAATCGGGATAACCGGAAGGGAAAGGCTTTGATGTGAGGATGACATGTGTTCACGGAGTGTTAATGCTTTGCTCCGGTGCTCTATTAAAAGGAGCACCTTAATTGCCAGTAGTACCCTATAGGCTCCGCTGCAAACGGGCTGGCAGGACAAAAGATGTTGTGCAAGTTCTCATTGGGAGCACGTATGACTATATATGGAACACATGCCTAGGATTGTCTAGTACTTGGATGCTTTATCTTATTTATCTGCAATTGCCCTATGTTCTGATTGCTATGTGAATTGTCTTGTCCATGCAACGCCCATCCATCCATCCCTATGCCTACCGCACTCGAATCCCACTGTTTACTGCTTTTGTTACTACTGTCCTTGCTTTACTACTGCTGCTACTTTACTATTCCTACTACAAAACTGTTGCTACTGATAAACTGCTGTGAGCAAGTTTGTTCCAGGTGCAGCTGAATTGACAACTCAGTTGTTAAGGCTGATAAATATTCTTTGGCTCCCCTTGTGTCGAATCAATAAATTGGGTTTCACTTCCCTCGAAAATACTGCGATACACCCCCTATACTTGTGGGTCATCAGCCAGGGCTAGCCCGCACCACCATATGGTGTGGCCAGGCCCTGGCCGTCCTCCGTCTCTGCGTCGGGCACCGTGAGTCTTCCGGTAAAATAGGAACTTTGGCTTTTGTCCCGTCCAATTCCGAGAATATTGATTTTCTGACTTTCCTGGAACCAAAAACAGCAGAAAACAGGCAACTGGCACTGTGGCTCTTGTTAATAGGTTAGTCCAAGAAATCATATGAAAAGTACTCCAAAGTGTGGACAAAACATAAGAAAGTAGATAAAACCAAGCATGGAACATCAAAAATTATGGATACATTTGCAATGTATCAGTGAACCATTGAATTATTGTTTATGTTCAGATTGTTATACATCATTATTCCATCTCTGGTCATGATCCATATGATGTCTTGTGAGTAGTTCGTTTTGTTCTTGAGGACATGGGAGAAGTCTTGTTGTTAGTAGTGGAGTTGTGTTGAGAAAGATTCAATAGATTGCTATTTAAGTCGTGGTGTACTTCTTCTAGTGGTGTCATGTGAACGTGGACTACATGACACTTCAGCTATATGGGCCTAGGGGAATGCATTGTGTATTTTGCTACTAATCGTAGGGGTTGCCGGAGTGACAGAAACCTGAACCCCCGTTAGGAAACCATTGCACAAGGGACGTAAGGGTCTTAGAGTTTAAAGTTGTGGTTAGGTTTCTACGTTAATTACTTTCTTGTACTTATGGATGTTTGCAAGGGGTATAATCACAAGTATGTATTAGTCTTGGATGGGGCGGTACATTAGCACAGGTTCACCCACACAACACTTAGCAAGCTAGAGAAGATTAATCAACTACATGAAGCGAAAGCACTTGACAGTCTTCCCATGTGTCCTCGAGAACGTTTGGTCCTCTTAAGTAATACAACCGGCTTGTCCTTTGCTGCATAAAGGATTGGGCCACTTGCTGCATTTATTCCTACTGCCTTTTATTTACTCGTACTTTGTTTACTTGCTTTATCAAAAACCCCTAAAAATCCGTTTGCTAAGTATTTGCAGA
Source organism: Avena eriantha (assembly GCA_910589775.1). Taxonomy (NCBI): domain Eukaryota; kingdom Viridiplantae; phylum Streptophyta; class Magnoliopsida; order Poales; family Poaceae; genus Avena; species Avena eriantha. The sequence goes on along the minus strand of OU342745.1, from coordinate 37,127,527 downwards.
GAATTCCTGATCCATACCACTAGCCAGCATCTTCTGCTCCTCATTGGGTTCGACACTCTTAATTATCGAAAATACTGCGATACACCCCATATACTTGTGGGTCATCACTCCTTTAGTCTCGCGAGTTCTTCCTGCATGCCGAAGGACTGGGAAATTCTGTTGAATTCTCTATCGCAATTGTCGGATCTCTCGAAGCTTCCATTGACTGTGATGACGCCATTGGGACCTGGTATTTTCATCTGCAGGTAGGCGTAATGTGGCACTGCCATGAACCTAGCGAACACGACGTGCCCAAGGATGCAGTGGTACTGTGAGGGCCAGTCGACGACCCAAAATTCGATGCGCTCGCGCCGAAAGTTTTTCGGTGTGCCGAAGATGACGTCGAGGTTGATTTTGCCCAGGGGATATACGCCTTTTCCTGGGACGATGCCATGGAATGTTGTGTCCGAGGCTTCTAAGCAAGTCAGAGGGATCCTCATTGCTCGCAAGGTACTCGCGAATATAAGGTTGATGCCGCTTCCGCCGTCCATGAAGACGCGGCTCATGTCGAAACCTTCGATTTGCGCCTCGAGCACAAGGGGACAATGGCCTGGATGAGGTACCTGAGCTGGATGATCGCGTTTGTCGAAGGTGATGCAAGACTCGCTTCCGCTGAGGTACTCAGTGGTAGATGGTGGCGAGTTTGTGGCCAAGTTGACTTGGCGAGTGATGGCCTTCTGCACCCGATTAGAGGGGCGCCCTTTTTGGATCATCATGGTACCCATGGCCCGTAGGTATGGTTTGCCTCCGTGGTGCTGGTCCGGTGCAGCTGCATTCGAGGGTGGCCCGGGTGGTGGTGGCGGAGCTCCATGTGCCACGGTGCCTAGGGCGGCCCCGTAGCCCCTTTCGACTGTGCTACGGTTCATCCGAGCCAGTCCCTCGTGTAATTTGAGGAACTCGCGGCAGTCCTTGAGGAGGTGACTTGACTTCTTCTTTCCATCGTGTTTGTCGATGTAGAAATGCACAGTGCATGGCCCGGACAGTTTGTCCTCAATGGATGTTGCGGGTGCCTCATCGCGATTGCAGCGCTACCACACTTGCGTGGTCTTTCGAGATTCGCGGTATCCGCCGCTGTAGTAGCCGCTGTTGCGGTTGTCGTCGCGTCTATCGGCCTAGCCGGCCGTGACCATGTTGACGTCGGCGCGGTCATCGTAGATGCGCATGCCGCGTTTGCCTTGGCGATCGCGTCTGCGCTCGAGTTCTGCCTCGTCATCGGAGTGAACGCGGTTTTTCACCAAATCTTCTCCATCCGCCCAGCGATTCGCGATTTCCATCAGGTGATCGATGGTTTTGGGCTTTGAGCATCCCAGCTCCTCCCTGAGCTCTATGCGACGTACGCCGTCGTTGAATGCGTCGATCGCGCGGTCCGCCGAGATGTTCTCTGCGGAGTTCTTGATAATGGACCAGCTTTGGATGTAGGAGCGTAGCGATTCGCCTGATCTTTGCTGGCAGCATCTCAGCTCTTTGATTGATGCGGGCCGTTTGTATGTTCCGTTGAAGTTGCGCACGAATTTGTAAACCAGCTCATCCCAACTGCGAATGGATCCGCGTGGGAGGTTGTTGAGCCATGCTCGGGCGGTGCCTTGCAGTTGTAGATGTAAGCATTGCATGGTCGTGCTTTGACTGCCGCCGTGGAGTCTGACGGAGGAGATGTGGTCCTCCAGCCAGATCTTCGGGTCCTATAGGCCGTCAAACTTTGGGTTCTCCGACGGGAGTTTAAACCCCTTGGGCATTCGCTTTTGCCTGAAGGACCTGCTAAAGCATCTGGTGCCACAGAGTTCCACATCTTCCTCTTCCGAGTCAGTCGACCGAGCACGTCACGCCCTTGATTTGTCGATCTTGCGCTGCGTGAGGTCATCGCGTGCATCATAGTCATGGTCGTGTCGCCGTGAGCGGCGGCGCCGAGACAGGTCATGATTGTCGTCGTTGGATGAGGGCGAGGAGTAGTGCTTTGCCCTTTTTCAGCTCCGGTGTTGGTTCCTTGTCGAGGGCAGCCTCGATTAGTCCCAAGCCCACGATCATAGATCGGTGCATGGCAGCTCGGGGATCTCCAGCTAGCGGCTGGTTGTTGCGGAGGTACATGGTGGCTGCTGTCACCGCGGCCTGCGACGTCTTGGGGACCACGTTGCCCCATGTGTCGACTATCATAGAGCTGAAGTCGAGGACCTTTGCAGCTTCTATGTGTTCTTGCTCAGTGAGGTGGGCCATCCGACATCGCCTCTTGTTTGCGAGGTAATCGTTGCCCTTCGAGGAGGATCCTCCGTGGGAGGAGAGCCCAGCACGTCGAAGACTCGAATCATCTGCCGCCTTTTTGCGCGCCTCAAGTTGCGCGATTGTTTGTACTTGGCGCTTGAATTCTTCCTTCAGGAGCCAATGGTAGCCCATTAGTAGTTCTTGCGGAGATCCGAAGGGTAGAGGGTTGCCTCGTAAGGCCTCGCGACAGCGAGCCGACTCCTGCTCGTTGAGCTTGATCACGACGCGTTCGCCGGTTTGCTCGTTTGTTATGGTTGGGAGCTCGACTGCCCCTCCATTGTTGACGGGGGTGCGATTGCCACCATTGCCACCATTGCCGCCGTTGCCGCTGTTGCCGCTGTTCGCCTGGTCGGTTTCGTTGCCACAGTTGCCCGTGTTGTCGCGATTGGCGGAGGTGTCGCCCGCGTTGATGACAGCGCACATGAAGTGATTGGGGAAGCTGCTGCTCCCGCAACTCTCAGATCTGGAGCCGTAGGCTTCATCTTCAGTTGCCAAATCGCTCAGATCGAATTCGCGACTACTGTCGCTGACAGTGTTCTCGACTGTTGTCGGGGTGTTGAGCTCACTGAGGGTGCCGATCGATGGAGGGAACCATTGTAGCATCCCATCTGTCTAACATCTGTAATGCTACATGGTCTAATAATAAAATGCTACTTCCTACATATAATTGTTGCATCATCATTATATCATGCTCATGTCATCATGCCACCTTGCATTTGAGCATCATATAAAACCCATTTTCTTTTGGATCTTGTCTCATATGCATTTATCAATTGTATTTGGTTCATAATAAATTGTATTTGGATCTTGATAAATGCTTGATGCCCAAGTTGAGTTGTGGGCATATCTTTTAAACTCCATCTATCTACTAACATGAGTTGACATCCTGTCATCACCACCTAGCTTTAATTCCACCATACATCTATATATGAGCTTCTCATTTCGTTTTTGGGGTTTTAATCATTGCCCATGTGTTGTGTGTGGATCCTTTCCACCACATCTCATATACAACATGGCCACATGACCATGTGGACACTTCCCCATCTATTTCATATGTGGGTTCTTCTATTTGATTTTGAGGTTTCACTCATGCCCACACTCTAATTGGATGGTTCCATGTTAATCTTTCTTGCCAACGTTACACAAAATCAAATCTTATAATCTTGGGCTCACCTACATGCTCCCATGCATATGTCTAAATTTGTTTTCACAAAAAGAGCATGGGGTATGGACTTAATGTTTTTGCATGGCCCATGCAACTTACCCATTCCACATATTCTTCTTCTTCTAGTTGCTTATGTGAGAGTTTTGGGTTTTTGAACTCTTTGAAAGCTTGTGTTAAATCTTGAATAAACCATCTACACTAAAAATTCTCCTTAATTCTTCATACACCACATCTACTCATAATCTAAACCCTTTTCTTTTTCTAGCTTGGCTGAACCCTCTCTCTCTCTATCTACACCTAACTAAAAACTCTAACCCTAACCCCTCTTCCTAGCTTCGGCTAAACCCTCACCTCACTACCCTTCCTGCCTAGGCCACCACCACCCTGGCTCGGCCCCAAGACCCCTAGCCTAGCAACCCAGCCCGAGCCACCATGCCGACCCTGCCGGTCTAGCCCTAGCCGAGTCCCTCTTCTCTCTGTTCTTCTCTCCCTCGCTACCATGCAGACCCCACCCGAGCCACCTACGCCTCCCCTCTAGCCCCAGCGGTGCAACCCAGCCAGTCCCGATCCTTCCCCGGTCCACCGGCCCGTGTGAGGGTGGAGAAAAGGTGTACCACCACCTTTTACAACCGAGCCACCCCCATGTGCTCTCCCTCTGCTGTCCTTATCTACCCCCTCCTCTCTGCCTGGCGTCGCCCCAGATCCACCCAGGGCCTAGCCCTTCTACTCCTCCTTCCCCACCTACCGCTACCCCCTCTCTCTTCCATCTCCGTTCGGCCACCGTCGGCATCGGCTCAACACAGTAGCTAGGAGGAGGAGGCGTGGCGTTGAGGTGTCGAGGAAAACCGAGGAGACCTCCAGTAGCGCCCCTGTGCTTGCAGGCGAGGAGGAGACGGGCCGGAGCCGTTGCAGTTCGACGTGGCCGACGCAAAACCCTAACCCGACGGTCGCTAGCTTCCCCGGCGAACCCCTGCTTCCCGGCTCGATCCGCCACCACCAACCTCCCCGCGGTGAGCCCCCAAACCTCCCAGACACCCCCTCTTGCCGATATGCTCCCTGTACACGCCGCGCACTCTAGCGAGCACCCTCTGTGCACCACGCTCGTGTTCGCCACCCCGTCGTTGCGCCGCCGATACATCATCTTGCCGCGCAGCGTTTACCCAGCAACAACCTCCGCTAGCCCAAGTGGTCGCCGCCGCCCGCGCACGCGTGCCAGATCGCGAGTTCGACCCCCGCCGCGCTCTGTTTCCGCCTCGTCAGTTTCGTTAGAGAAAACAGATGGAAGAAAAACAGTAGCTGAGGCCTTTTGTGAATACCCCCTGCCTTTTGTTTTCCTCAACCCGCGCTCCAGCCCGGACCCACCGGTCAGCCGATGTTGCACTTTTGTAAAAAGGTACCCAGGTTGTGGGTTCCTCAACCCGCAGTCCCTGTCTCGGCCAAGTGGCTGCGCCTTGTTCGCGCGCCCGCGTGTGGGTCCGCACAGACGCAGGTCCCGCCTGTCATCCGTCGTGGCTGGCTGAGCGCCCGGTGAGAAAAGCCGCTGCGTCGTTTTCCCGCCAGCTCAGCAGATGACCCCACCTGTCTGTGGTTGTGGCTAGCTACCTCTGTGTGCAAAAAGTCTCTGATCTTTTTCTGTTTAATAAAAATGATTTCAGAATTTGTTAAATATGTTTTAAATCCAGAAAATAATATCTTTTAATTGACTTAATCAAATAATACAAATGATATATGTTTTTGAATCAGAAAAATGTGAGGATTGCAAATCTGCCATCCAAAATAATGTTTGGCTAGTTTAAATTTTCGAAAATGTTTAAATTGCAATAAAATTCATTTTCTTAATTAATTAATAACTTTAATTCTATAACTCCAAATTTGACAAATAATATGTCTAAATCGATCAGCGTGACAAGCCCGTTCTGTTTATGCATTCCATGTTCTGAATTGAAGCATGCATCATGTCATTATTAAAAATCAGAACTGTTTATGGCAATAAAACTTGACCAAATAATTAATAAAATGATTTATTCTTGTCCCCACACCTCACCCTGGCCATGCTACATTATTGCTAGGTAATTTGTGCATCATTCATCATGGCATGCTTGTTTGCTTGTCACATTTTATTTATATGCTTGTGCACTTTATTTAATTTTGGCCTTGTTTGTTTGGTTCTTCTTTCGAATAGACGCCGAGCAGGGGAAATATCAGGAATCCTAGGAGTACTACCCAGATCCATCTCTCGCTTCAACTGAGCTGCCAGGAAAGCACTGCCACATGCTTGCATACATATAGTACCTATTGCCTATATCTTATTCTTGCATCATTGAGTCGCAATTGCAAATTGAATCCCAAGTACTGCATAGCCTTTACTTTTAAACCCCACCGAGCCTGTTCCTCAATCCCATGAGCCATTACTACAGGAGTTGTTTGAGCCATGCGAGTCGTAGAACATCATGTGTAGGGTATGTGAGTGTCTGATGGATAACGAGGTACCTAAACAACTTAACCTGAGTAGTAATGGGATAACTAATGAAAGAGGCACCGGTGAGCAATATCTGCTATTTGGTTTTTCATGCTCACTTGTGTCCCGTAGGACCCCGAGTACTTGATTCCTATTCCTTGACTATTCGCACTATCCACATCCGGGAGGCCTTATGAACCCCCCTGAGCCAAAGCTTGATTCATTTCTATTTCTTGGGGCCACAAAGTAGTTTGGGACTTTATTACTATCCTGTACTTATGCCATGCTTTACCGTTTTATTCAAGATTGTGCGTGGAGCACCTGTACTGTTTTGGATGCGGAGTGTTTTCGCGGTATCGACAAGCCCAGTCACATTTTCGGGTTCCCAGTCGTTTACAACCATTGACGCAAACCTTGGGTCCGTCTCGGAGTTGACCAACTTCGTTGAGGGTAGCTTAATGGGGTGGCCCCCTGAAATATTTTATGAATCCTGTGATCGCTTTGTCGTGAATGCCTCGTTGGGTTTTGATTTGGTTTTTCCGAGGTTGATCGAGTGTGTGTTGCTATTTGTGCACCCCTGCAGGGTAAATCTTTCTGAAAGTCGTGTCCGCGGTTATGGACGACTTGGAGCACAGTTTCTCGATCATAGACAAGTATAACTAAAGTACCGTCTTTAATTTGACTAAATAACTGACTAGTAAATAGAGCAACACTCAAGGAATGATTAATAAAACTGCCAACGGATGGATCGTTCGTCCGCTTTCTCGTTGGTAAGCGAGAAGGAGGATGGATCTGTTACTTTACACTATTATAACTGTTGTTTCTAATTAATGGACATCCGTCTATCATTGGTTAAGCGGATGGTTAGCGAGTATCCATAGGTTTGTTAGTTATTATCTTTTGCTGCAATTGCGTCACCCCAGGTATATGTCCCCTTTAGAGGCATAAAGACTTGCTGAGTACCCCTAGGATCTCACACGATAAATTGTTTGATTCAGATGAACAGGTGTATTCGCAAGATGGATACTGGGTGGAGGAGACAGATGATGTTGGCAACGATCACTCGATGTAGAGATTCTAGGGATGGGGATCCGCGAGATCTGTGGGCGGGATGTGCTTAGTTATGTGGCATCTTATGCCGATTTGCTTCTTGTCTGTACTCGGATCTTGTTTCCCGCTTTCGCTTGATACTCTGTTGATTGATGTATGAGGAGCTATCCTACACTATTATCTATATCTAGGATACTTGGATCTTACCGTATGGCATTGCAATATTTCTATTTCTTTTAGATGGTATGGCTCTGAGAACTATTGTAAGGTAGCTTGCATACATGCTCACTTGTGTATGTATTTGATCTCTTCGCCTGTTGCCTACACCGCTCGCTCTTGTCCCGATGTTCTTGGAAGTGGTTAGGATGGCCGACGGGTCTACACGTGGGTGGCCCCTAGGCCCCCGCTGTACTATTTTAACCACTTTTGGTTCATCCAGGCTTGAACTTAGAGCGTAGGGTCCGAGGTAGTTACAACCATGATGCTAGGGCAATCGACGACACCGTCGGCTGGTCAGGCATACGAAGCATGCCCATCTGACCAACTTGGAAGCGGAAGCTCCCGATCGCCAGGCTGATTCTGTCGCCCACAGACTCGAAAGCCGGGCGAGTGGCTGGCGTGTGGACGTTGAAGTCGCACACGCCGAAGAGCTGGCGGATCTCCGCTGTTGCGGCGTTGTAGATCGCGGTTGATGGGGCCGAAGAAGCCACAACATCAGCACTCCCAGTTCCCACAGACGGCGCCAATTGATGAGGGTTTAACTCATCAATGCCCATTGTTATGGACTTGGGTTTTGGAGAAGGAGAGAGCGCTGGAGACATCTGTCGGCTAGCAAACAAGCACACAGGGGACTCGAAGATTTACCCAGGTTCAGGCCTCATAGAGGTCCCTACTCCTGCTTGTCTGCTCGTGGAATTATCAAAGGAATCGAAGATTACAATGGTGTGCAGATGCAATCTAGCAAGGGTTGTGGAAACTAGGGTTGCGTGTGTCCTCCTCGCCGCCCCCTCCTAGCCTTTATAGATAGGCTAGGTCTCGGGTAGCAGGTCGAGTCGGTCACATGTTAGGGTTTTCCCCTTTTAACTTTCTATCTTTAGCTTCTTCTTGTTCTTCAAGCAATCGAGAGTCCGTAGGTTACTCGAGTTCTTCATTCAGTCATTGGCGACACCGTGGGCCTCTACGTATTCATGCCGTATATACCAAGCTCGAGTACCTGTAGGGTATATCCATGTCAGGACTAATCATGGCATGAAAGTGATTCAAGACCCTCAAGCCAAAATAATTCATCGAGGCTTAACTGATTATTTCAGTCATATGCATGTGTGAGCATGTGCCACGTCAATTCAAATGAAACATTCAGAGGAGGATACCATGGTGTCATACCAAGTTATGAATAGAGTAATGCAAGCAAACATTCATATGCCATGCTACAAACTATTAGCAAGCTGGAACTAATCATAAGAAAGCAAGAACTACTAAGCATCCATAGATAACATACACCATACACGAACAGGCTAAGCATGCCCACAATGACGAGTATATGTACAAAAATGAAAACAAATAGAGTTCGTTACCAGCCTCTTACCACACCTCAAGTTGTCATTAATCCTCATTATTTCCCTTCACTTGTGTCTTGAATAATAATAATATGAAACCAAATCCCACTGAGGACTGCCAAACCATGCAACAAAACTCACAAAACCAAAGAAGAACAACAAATATTTTTGGTGTTTTCGATTTTTAAAACAAGAACCAAAAAGGGAAGAACAATCAAAGCAAAAGGGAAAAAGACAAACCAAGGCAAAAAGAAAAAGAAGCAAACCAAAGAGAAACAACAGAAATATTTTTGGTCTTTTTGTGTTTTTAGAAAGCAAAAGCAAAGAAAGAACGAAAACTAAAAAGAGAACGAAACATGAATATACAAAGTACCGACACGAAATGATATGGAGATGAGTGCGATGTCGGCGTACCTCCCCCCAAACTTAGGCTTTTGTCCTAAGTGGGTATCAATCCAGATACGAGTAAGGGTTCCAAGTAGGTGGGTCATTGTAAGAATGATCGTAGTTAGGCCCATGGGAAGAAGAAGAAGCTCCCCAATCATAGGTAGGCTGCAGATATGAAGACTCCCCCTCAGTCAAGGGCTGGACCGAATCATCTATGACTTCCCTTCTAGTATCATGCTCCTATTGGGAGAGCTCTCCCAAGTACGTATGAAGCTCCTCCTCCGTGAGGGACCATCCTACCCTGTTATCAAGGTTAAATAAAATAGGTGCAGGCAAAAGAACAACACGCTCGGACTTGCTCCTTCTCCAACCAGCTTTGAGAAAGGTTATTTCATAAGACAACTCACTCAAACTAGCCCACAAGGAAACAAATTTATGCTGTATCATGGAATTAAGATCAATCCTTTCTATGGGAAACTGTAGGTCTAGATGATAAGGCACTAAACCATGCAGAGCTAGTAAACGAGAAGCAATGAGGCCCCCACAAATTCCACCTTTCTCGTGGTTAACAGTAAGACGGAAAGCTATCAAAGCACCTAAGTTATAAGACCTATCTCGTTTAAGAGCAGCAAAGATGAACTAAGCAAGGAGATCGAAAAATCGAGGGCAAGCACAACAATAACACGATTTCGAGCAATGAACTGGTGTTTGCTCGGGAGAGAGAAGAAAGTGGCAAGTGAGAGAGTGAGCGGAGGGCTAGGGGTGGCCCACACCATGGGCAGGCACGCCCTAGGGCTGGCCACGCCACCATGTGGTGTGTCTGCCTCATGGGCCCCCCTGGTACCTTCCAGGCACTCCTCTGCCCCTTTTTTCATGTAAAAATTTAATATGAATTTTCTGGAATTTTTTGAGACACTTTATTTTTGGGCATTTTTCATGTATAGATGAATGATTTTCTCACAGAAAAAGATTTTCTAGAATGATGCAATGCCAAAACAAGGCTAAAACTTTAGAAGTTCTAAGACACTCTAATATGCAAGCAACTAACAACAGAAAAGAAAACTAAACGAAAGCAAAAACTAAAATGGATAGAATAGAAGTAAGCGGAGATAATCATGGCGAAACCATGGTTTTGTTCAATGAAATCCTTTTATTAACAAGGTTGATCAGGTCTTGTTACCAAAACAATTTCATATGAGACAAATCTTTGTATTCCACTAATGATTATGTTACCTCAACTTTGATAGCAATGGTCCCAATCATAATAGTTTCAATTTTTCTCTTGGTATGGGACAATATATTTCTCCAACTTGAATGCCATCAACATGTTCAATTGAATTTAAATCATAAGTCCTATCAATCTTCTTGGGGAAATAGATAGTATGTTCCTTGTCATTAGCATTGAAGGTCACCTTTCCTTGATTACAATTAATAACAGCTCCTGCAGTATTAAGAAAAGGTCTCCCAAGAATAATAGACATATTATCATCTTCAGGCATTTCAAGCACAACAAAATCAGTTAATATCAAGAAATTATGAGCCACTTGAACAGGTACATCCTCACATATACCCACAGGAATAGTGGTAGATTTATTAGCCATTTGCAAAGATATATCAGTTGGTATTAATTTTTCTAGTTGAAGTCTCTTATAGAGAGACAAAGGCATAACACTAACTCCAGCTCCCAAATCACACAAAGCAGTTCTAACATAACTATTCTTAATGGAGCAAGGGATGGTTGGAGTCCCTGGGTCTCCAAGTTTCTTTGGAACCTTACCATGAAAGGAATAATTGTCAAGCAAAGTAGAAATTTCTTCATTAGGGATCTTCCTTTTATTCGAGACAATATCCTTCATATACTTTGAGTAAGGAGGCAATTTAATAGCATCAGTCAAAGGAATTTGCAAGAATAAAGGTTTCATCCACTCACAAAACTTATTATAGTGTTCATCTTCCTTTGACTTGTGTTTCTTGTCACGGAAAGGCATAGGCTTTTGGACCCAAGGCTCTCTTTCACTACCATGTTTCTTAGCAATAAAATCTGTTTAGTGTATTTAGTATTTTTAGTGTGCTTTTTAGGTTCTTCTTCAACTTTTTCTTCATTAGGAACATCATTTTCTTCATTACCACTTTCAGTTTCAGCATTAGAGATAGATATACTATTAGGATCTTTAGCAGGTTCAGAGGGTTCTACAATAGTTTTATGTTTCTTTTTTCTTTTCTTATGAGTAGAACCACTATTTTCAGCTTGTTGAGAATCCTGCTCAATTCATTTGGGATGCCCCTCAGGATATAGAGGATCCTGGGTAGCAGCACCACTTCTAGTTCGAATTTCATAAGCATGTTTCTCTTTAGAAGCATTAACTAGCAAGTCTTTTTGCACTTTAATAAGTTTATCTATTTGAGTTTGAACCATTTGAAAATGTTTAACAATCATTTTAACATCATTAGAGGTTCTTTCCAAAATATCTTTTAATTCAACAATAGCTCTAGTGTTTTCCATTAGATTATTTTGCACCCTATTATTAAAATTATCTTGTTTAACAATAAAATATCGAATTCTTCTAAGCATTGATCAGGAGGTTTAGAGTAAGGGATATCACCTTCATCAAAGTGTTGGAGAGAGTGCACCTCAATAGTGGATGAATGGGGAATTGGCTTACACAATTCTTCTATAGGAGGTAAATTCTTGACATCTACAGCTTTAATTCCCTTCTCCTTAAGACATTTCTTAGCTTCCTTCATCACTTCATCATTCAATTCAATAACTCCCCTCTTCTTAGATGATGGTATAGGCGCCGGTATAGTTGGTTCAGGTATAATTACTTCAGGTATAGCTGGTTCAGGAGGAGTCCAATCTTCATAATTCTTGCTTATTTTAGCCATTAATTCCTCAGCTTCCTTGGGAGTCCTATTCCTGAAAACACAATCAGCACAACTATCTTTGTATGTCCTAGATTCTTCAGTTAGTCCATTATAAAATATATCAAGAAGCTCATTCTTAGGTAATGGACTTCCAGCCTATGAATGAATCAAAGCACAAAACCTTGCCCATGATTGAGGCAATATCTCTTTTTCTCCCTGTTTAAAATCAAAAAGTTCCTGCAAAAAAGCATGTCTAGCACTTGGAGGAAAATATTTCTGCAGGAAGGTATTAATCAAGAAATCAGGGCTATCAATAGATCCAGGAGGTAGATTACTAAACCAAGTTTTAGCTTCTCCTTTCAATGAAAAGGGGAAAATATTAGCAACAAAGTAAGTATGCATCTTATATCATCAGAAAACAAGCCACTCATGGTAGAAAGCTCAGTCATATGTGCTACCGCACTTTCATTCTTAGTCCCACAAAAGGTTATTTCTCAACAATAGATATGTAAGATAGATCAAGAGAGAAATCATAAACTTTATGTTTAATGTTTATGGGAGAAGCAGCAAACTTAGCAATAGGAGACAATTTGGGTCTAATAGTACGCCTCTCAAGGAGACTCTTAGCAGCGCTCCTATCATGGGTGTTTTTACATTCTTTAATAAATTCATCGGTCATCTCAACATAACCTTCTTCAATATCATAACTCTCACTAGACTCAGGTCAACTAACAGGCGTAGTAGTGTCTTCATAAGGAGTTTCAGTATTTCCAGCTATAATTCTAGCAATCGTAGCATCTAGGAAAGGACCTAATGAACCACTCTTATGAAGCACAGTAGAAGCAGCATCATAAATATCAGAAGTTTCAGATTTAGCAGTTGTAGCAGTGTGTGTAACATGTGTATGTGGTGGTGTAACGAGCTTACTCATAACAGATGGTGAATCAAGAGCAACAGAGGTGTTCAGAACCGTACCTCTTCTTGTAGTGGATGGTAAAATAGGAACCTTGCCATCATGAGACTTACCCATGATGGATGGATGGCAGCGAACAATAATGAATCCAAGTGAACTTGATAAATAAAGCTATGCTCCCCGGCAACAGCGCCAGAAAATAGTCTTGATGACCCACAAGTATAGGGGGTGTATCGTAGTATTTTTGAAGGAAGTGAAACCCAATTTATTGATTCGACACAAGGGGAGCCAAAGAATATTTATAAGCCTTAACAACTGAGTTGTCAATTCAGCTGCACCTGGAAACAATCTTGCTCACAGCAGTTTATCAGTAGCAACAGTTTTGTAGTAGCAATAATAAAGTAATAGTAGTAGTAAAGTAAAGACAGTAGTAACAATAGCAGAAAACAGTAGGATCCGAGTGCGGTAGGCATAGGGATGGATGGACGGGCGTTGCATTGACAAGACAATTCACATGGCAATCATATCATGGAGAAATTGCAGATAAATAAGATAAAGCATCCACGTACTAAATAATCTAGGCATGTGTCCCATATATAGTCATATGTGCTCGCAATGAGAACTTGCACAACATTTTTTGTCCTGCCAGCCCGTTTGCAGCGGGGCCTCAAGGGAACTACTGGCAATTAAGGTGCTCCTTTTAATAGAGCACCGGAGCAAAGCATTAACACTCCGTGAACACATGTGATCCTCACATCAAAGCCATTCCCTCCGGTTATCCCGATTTCTGTCACTTCGGGGCATTTGGTTCCGGACAACAACGTGTGTATACAACTTGCAGGTAAGACCAAAAACAATAATATCATAATGAATCAATAACATGTTTAGATCTGAAATCATGGCACTCGGGCCCTAGTGACACGCATTAAGCATAACAAGTCGCAACAAAGTCAAAAAGAACTAATAGTAGATACTAGGCACCATGCCCTAACAATCTGATGCCATTACATGAACGATCTCATCCAATCCTTACCATCCCCATAGCCTACAGCGGGGGATTACTCACTCATAGATGGGGGAAACATGGATGGTCGATGGAGAAGTGATGGTGATGATGATGGCGATGATCTCCTCCAATTCCTCATCCTGGTAGGGTGCCAAAACGGAGTTTCTGGTTCTGAATCATGGAATCTGGTGGTTGCGGCGGAGCGGAACTCCTTCTAGAAAAACGTCGAACCCCCCCCCCCCCCTGAGTTTTTAGGCCAGAAGGCATCTTATAGGCGAAGAGGGAGACCAAGGGGGTATCTGGGGCGGCCAGACCACCCCCTGGCGCGGCCAGGCCTAGCCCGCATGGCTAGGTGGTGTGGCCTGGGCCCAGCCCCCCTCCATCTCGTATTCTGGCTCTAGGAGTCTTCTGGTGAAATAGGATTTTTGGCATATTGTCCGGGATTTTTCCTGATAGTTGATTTTCTGCACAAAAACTAGACACCAAGGCAATTCTGCTGAAAACAGCGTCAGTCCGTGTTAGTTGCATCCAAATCACACAAGTTTAGAGGAGAAATAGTAGCAAAAGTGTTCGGGAAAGTAGATACGTTTTGGACGTATCAGCGGCACATCATAAATTTAAATTACAACAAATGGATGTAGAAAGTGCATTTCTTAATGGCCCATTACATGAGTTGGTATATATGAAGCAACCCCCAGGGTTTGAGGATCCCAATTTTCCAAACCACGTCTACAAACTTGATAAGGTGCTCTATGGTCTCAAACAAGCCTCACACACGTGGTATGAGCACCTTAGAGAGTTGTTGCTAGATCATGGGTTTGAGGTTGGGAAAATCGATCCCACTCTTTTTACTAAGAAAGTCAATGGGGAGCTTTTTGTATGCCAAATATATGTACATGATATTATCTTTGGCTCATCTAACAAAGCTTTTAATGATGAATTATCTAAGCTTATGTGTGACAGGTTCAGGATGTCTATGATGGGAGAATTAAGGGTATTTCTTGGTTTTGAGATCAAGCAAGTTAGGGGAGGAACATTCTTCAATAGAGCCAAGTATACTCAAGATATGCTCAAAAGATTCAACATGAAAGATCTAAATGGATCTCCCACTCCCATGGCAACAAAGACTCATCTTGAACTAAACCCAAATGGTAAAGATGCGGATCAAAAGGTATACCGGTCCATGATTGGCTCTTTGCTTTACCTTTGTGCATCTAGACCCGATATTGTGTTGAGTGTAGGAGTGTGTGCAAGATATCAAGCGGCTCCTAAAGAAAGCCATTTGATGGCGGTCAAGAGAATCTTTCGATATTTGGTTCATACCCCAAACTATGGTATTTGGTATCCTAGGGGTTCAACTTTCTCTCTTTGTGGATAAACGGATTCGGATTGGGCTGGTGACAAGGATGATAGGAAATCAACCTCCGGGGTTTGCCAATTCCTTGGGAGGTCCTTGGTGTGTTGGTCTTCTAAGAAGCAAAATTGTATATCTCTCCACCGCCGAAGCCGAGTATGTGGCAGCTGCTAGTGCCTGTACTTAATTGCTATGGATGAGGCAAACTTTAAAGGAATACGGTGTCCATTGTGACAAAGTGCCTCTTCTATGTGACAATGAAAGTGCTATCAGGATTGTCTATAATCAAGTGGATCATACAAGGACAAAGCATATTGAGATTCGTCATCACTTCATTAGAGATCATGTTGCTCGAGGTGATATTGAGCTATCCTATGTGTCAACCAAAGACCAACTTGCCGACATTTTCACGAGGCCACTTGATGAAGCAAGGTTTTGTTATTTGAGGAATGAACTAAATATCGTAGATTCTAGGAGCTTGACTTGATCACCTTGCATACTCACCTATGTCTTAACCCTTATTTGGTTTAGGTGCAGGCATGGATATAGGGGGAGTGTGCTCCTAATACATTGGACTATCCCTCCCCCCATAATGCCAAAATTAAGAAATTCAATTCTCTTAATCATTTTGTGATATGTGACCTTCATTGATGAGTAGTGGCGATGAACCCAAGGATAATTCTTCGCGGTGTCATGCCACAAACTCTTACATGGTGGCCTCAGCCACCACCCTCTTCCTATTAAAGAGTTGATTCTTAGTTCATGTTTATTTGGAGCATTAATGAATATTTAAATGAATTTCTATGGCTTTTCTTGCTTCTTCACAGTATGTCATCTTAACCCAAGCCTATTCCTTGTCCTAAAAACACACTCTCTCTCATATATGTGCCCAAACACAAAATCTGGAATTTTTGGTCGAGGAGGGCTGGAGTCTCCGGTGTAGACCAGAGTCTCCGGTCCAGATGGTTTTCGGGCAACATAAGGGAGGACGGGGGTGAACTGAAACAACAGTTTCATTCATCCACCCCCATCCTCCCCTCTCAAACCCATCGCCTCCTCCAAAAACTCTTCCTCGGAGGTCAAGAAGCCCCGGGATCTGCCGTGCCGCCGGCCAACCTCCTCCCCTCCACCATTGGGTGATTCCCGATGGTGGAATCGATCCCATGGACAGATCTGGTACCTCTCCTCCTGTTTTTTCCTAGGGTTCATCCCTTGATTTGTTTTTGAGGATTGGTGCTATTTTTGCCCACGGGAATCACTTGTATGTGTGCACATGAGTACTTTAGCCTTGTTGCCTTGCCCGATCTGTTGGATTCAACCCCTTGTGCAGCCTCCCTGTTCTTGCCAGGGCCTCCCGACCGAAGATTCCGGCCTCAGGGCTAGAGACTCTGGTCCTCAGGACCGGAGACTTCGGTCTGAGCCGGAGACTCCGGTGTGGACTACGGAGACTCCGATGTGGGATGGATCAAACAGATCCCGTAATGCCTCAGGGCTCTTGTGCTGCATCCTTGGCACATATATACTTACCTCCATGATATCTCCCTCACTAATGTTCACAGGTTTGGACTCTCGCCGTCCTCCTCGCACCAAGGCCAAGTTAAAGAGGGCGGATCCTCGCTATGATGAGTCTGAGGGTCAGTATATTGTGCCCCCGTCCAACCAGAGATAGCAGGCCCGTGATGATGCAGCATACATGAGGAGGGAGCAGGACAAAGTTGAGGAAGAGAACCGTGCCAAGAGGGCAAAGTACGACAATCTTCGGTCTTTGGCCCACATGTCAAAGAAGGAGTATCGTGAGCTGCGAAAGACTGGTTTCTATGCATTGCCTCGCACTAGCGAGGACCCATGCTATTGGAGGAAGGAGCAAGCTATTTTCATGAAATACATCTACAGCGTGCTCAAGAGGTCACCTGTGTGCCCCCAGAAGTACATGAGTGTTGAGCAGATGAGGAAGAGCCCCTACTTATCTGATGCATTGTGGATTAGTGAGAAGTTAGGGCTGTTCAACTTGATGGAGCTCCATGAAGATTACAACATCACCCCTGTGCAGCAGTTTTACACCATAGTTGTGTTTGGAACTGACCAAGCTAGGACTATGACCTAGATGACTAGAAACCACCGCAGATCTGCAACTTTCTACACCTTTGTTGAGGCCATCTTTGAGACCTTCCAGGGTGTGCCCACTCATGTTGGGGTGCGCATGCACTCAGCAGCTCTTGGGGTGAACAAGAACAAGCTTTCCCCTTTGTATGGCAGCGAGGGTGTTGTGGGCAGGTCCAAGGGACTCAAGCCTCTCTACAATTTTATGTTGAGGATATTCCGCCAAACCATTTCCCCTAGTGCTGGAAATGATGATGCCATCAGATGTGGTTTGGTCAACTTGCTATATCATACCCACATGATTTACATGGTTGGCCCCGAGGCAGATGCAGATCCTATTGATGTTATGGATTACATATTTGAGGAGATGTACCATGCCATACTGTACAAGAAGGCTCCTCCATATGCACCACTTGTCATGAGACTCATCAACACCCGGGACCATGGTTCTCCACTTGGTTTGGCCCCCAACCTTACCGAGCACACTCTTGTATCACTGCAGCAGAAGGGTCACATGGGGCCTCCTCCTAGACACTCCCATGCCAATGTGGAGGAGGATATCTCTGAGACCGAGAGGGCCCCCCTCTCCTACTAGGGCTCGGAGGAAGAGTGCCTCCAATGTACCCCTGCCTACCATGACACATGGCTATGTACATGAGAGGGTCAAGAAGGCCTCATTCTGGGAGAGGACCCTTTGTTGCATGAATGTGGACATCCGCAAGCAACATCATGCCTCCTACACGAGCAACCGTCACATAGAGAAACTCCTCAAGGAGATTAAGTCTCAAGGTGCAGGGGATGATGAGGAAGGAGAGGATGAGTACACTGATGAGCATGACGCTCAACCATCCACTGAGTCAGACTACACTCTTTCTTTTGGGGCATGGAATGCCCAACATGACAGTTTGGTGGATTGGAAGACTTTTTCTGATGTCACATCTGGATATGGGTACCAGGGTACCTCCTATTTTATCCCTCATGGCAAAGGACCTGCAGCTCCAGATGGTGATGGTGATGATGAGGATCAGGATATGGATGAGGAGGACGAGGATGACGACAACGAGGACTACTAATTCGTTGGGGCACTAGCTTAGATATTTTCCCTTTTCGGTGTTTCGATGCCAAAGGGGAAGAAGACATTATCATCGGGATTTTGGGCTTGGATTTGATTCTTATTTGCTATCTCGATCTCCGTACTTATTTACCTTATGTTCTTGCGAGATACTATTTGCTATTTGTGTGTGACTCTGTGGGTGCTCCTACATTATTGTAACTCGTGTGAGAACTATGTGCTTTATCTATGTACTACCTACCGTGCATGCTTTACGTGTTTATCTTAGTGCACATAGTTGGGGGAGCATTATTATACACTATCATAATTCATTGCGAATTATTTCCACGCAAAATCACTTGTTGTCATCGAACACCAAAAAGGGGGAGATTGAAAGGACATTTACTGTCATAAATCACTTTTGGTGGTCGTTAACAACAAGTAGAGCATTTTACAGTATGCTATTGTCTACAGATTGATATAATGCAAAGTGAAAGGGACCCTTGGCCTTCGGAACTTTCCCTCCAATATCTGCATATTCCTAGGAATGCTAAACCGGAGTCTCCGGTCTGGTTGGACCGGAGTCTTCGGTGTGGTCCGGAGTTTCCCCAGGAATCTTCGAAGGGGGCTCTAGATTTCTGCCTGGGTCAGCCAGATAGGTGGTACGGAGAAAGGTCCGGAGGTCTGGCCGGAGTCTCCGGTCCAAGCCCAGACCGAAGTCTCCGATGTGGGTGGGCCGGAGTCTCCAGTCCACTAGGCTCACAGAAGGGCTGGGTCATTCTGTTTGGTGGTCCGGAGGCTGGTCCGGAGATGTGCCGGAATCTCCGGTATGCAGGCCGGAGTCTCCGGTCTAACTTTTCTCCAACGGTCAGAAAACGGTTCAGTGGAGTGAAGGGCTATAAATAGAGGACCTTATCCCCTTCCTCCAGCTGCTCGTCCCACTGAAGAACACCATTCCATTTGAGCCACCAAATCAATAAGATCTCTTCATCCAATCATCCAAAGTCATTGATCTTTGGAGAATCCAAGGAGGAGGCCTTGATCTACAGCTTCACCAAGAGAGATATTCATTTCCCCCTCATTCACTTGAGGCCCCCCATGCTCTAGTGTTTCTTTGGAAACCCTAGCTTTTGATTTGGTTCTACTAGCTTGTCTCTGATTGTTTGATAGCTAGCTTGTATTCTGGAGCCTCCAATTAGGTTGTGGATGTGTGCCTCGAACTCGTTGTAAAGGTGCCGGCTTTCACCTCGAAGGTTGTCGTATAGTGGAAGAGGTGATTCGAACCCGTTGGGGTGAGGTTCATCAGAGAACAAGGGAGGCCTCTCGTGGTATTGGTGGTTTGAAACCACCCCCTCTCAAAACGTAGAAGTACTTCCCCTCAAAAGGAAGGAACTACGAAAAACAAATCCTTGTGTCTCTGCGTGCTCTAGTTTCATTACTTCTATCATTTACCGCACTTTACCTAGCTAGTTCTTGCTTAGTATATGTACTAAATTGACATATAGGTAAATTCACATAGTTGCATAATCTAGAGAATTTACCTTTCATGTCAAACCCTAAATTGAAAAAGAGTAAAACTTAAAGTAGCACATATTCACACCCCCTCTAGGTGCCCATACGATCCTTTCAGGGTCTAGCCCCTGCTAGCCCCCCTTGCCTCCGCCCCTATATACAAGCTCACTTAACTTTGTCTTTAGGTCAAATACAATTTCAATTTCTCACATGAGAATGAATTCCCAATTTGTGAAGTCGATTGGTGTTGAAATACAATTGCCCGGTGGATGCGTACTCTACGTAGTATCAGAGCTTCTAGGATCAAATTCTGGCAGATCGCAATATAAAATAAATATTGTCGGCCTCCCTAAACAGATCCAGCGATTCACGTCCTAGGCCTGTGAGCATGAGGACCCGATGCAAGTACGGAGATTTGAACCTAAGCGGACGGGTGCATCAGCCCACCCAACAATCGGGCTATGCCCCAGTCTGTAGTGTTAAAATATAATTGTCAAGTCTCCATTAGATTGGCCTTTCACTTTATTTGTGGGCATCTCGGGTATAGCGTAGAATTGTCGTACGATTCAACTATTCGTACTTCCTCCGATCCAAATTAGTTGACTTGGTTTTGTCTAGATTCGGATGCATCTAACATTAAAACAAGCCTAGATATATTCAAATCTAGACAAATTTAAATCAATTAATTTGGATCGGAGGGACACCGTCAAAAACTGAAGTTTGTCCTCGGTAGAGATGAAAATGGAGCGAAATTTTTTCAACTATTCTATCAAAAAACAAAAACTGGACGAAATACGAAAACAAAAATAGAATGTTGCGGAACTGAAACGGAAATGGAATTTTTTGGTGGAAACGGAAACGAAAGATCGTTTTTTGGCGAGAATTTCTGTTTCTGGCTAATACAAAATTTCCGTTTTAGGCCTTTGTTACATGGCCAATCTATCCGACCCAATATGTGATCTTGTGAAACTGAACTATCTGTGGAACTCATCCCTTACACCCATCACACCGAACGGATTATGGAACAAATTTTTGCTTCAGTTTTTATGCATGATTCAGGGTACCTTTGGTTCCGGCGATCATCCGCTTTTCGTCCATGCCCGTTTGTAGTTCCATATCAGTTTTTGGACAATGTATATTTTTATGAGGTTTCTATATTCATTTTCGTTTCTATAAAAAGAATAAAAACAAATGTGGCACCAGTCAGTTCCGTCTGCTTTCGTTCAGTTCTCATCCCTAGTCATGAGTCGTGAGCTAGACAGGATGTAAACATCTGATTAAGCACACGACTTTTGTTGAGAGCAAAAACAGAACAAGTTTCATTTACTTCCTCCGATTTAAATTAATGACTCAGATTTCTCTAGATTCAGATGTATTTAGAACTAAACACGTCTATATACATCCGGTGTAAAAAATCTAAATCTATTAATTTAGATGGGACGGAGTATAAAAAATCTGGTACAGCAGCAAACTGCATTTCGCGTAAGGCGAGAACGGCCAAATGCATGCTGATACTGCATCCGTCTTTTTATCATGCTTTAACGTGAAGCAATTTGTAGGAACGTTCCACAAAGTAAGCATAAAATTCTCTAAGTGGTTAGGATACTCACTTCCATCTAAATACTCCATCCGTCCAGCAATAAGTGACTTGCAATTAGAGCGAGTATATGGACGAATGATTTGTGAATTTGAGGCGCAATTGTCGAGGCCGAACGTCAAAGAGGATGCACTTGGGAAAACGCTCGGAACCCCCTCCCCGCGCTCCGCTCTTGTCTCGCCCCCGCTCGGGTGAGTAGGGGAAATCAACGCAACCGCGTCCCTCCCCCACCTCGCTTCCCCTTCCGCCGCAGTCGGCGTCTGGCGCTGGGCGTGGCCTGGGCAGTGTCGACGGAAACACCTTCTTCCTCTCCCTCCCCTGGGCGCGCACGGGGCAGCCCTCATTGGGTGGTGCACCTCAAGAGCGTTGGGCGTGACTCCGACCGAGAAACAAGCACGACGACACCGGGTCATGTGGGGCGACGCGGAGAACGGTGGGGAGGAGTGGGTCATGGCCAGGTGTCAGCTGGTCCTCCCAGATCTGGGGCCCTAGGACCATCGGCGGACTGGCCATCTTGTGACGGCGCCTCCTCCAGGTGATGGTGGTGACGTTAGCTCGCTGCTAGGGTTGGTGGTGACAATGGATGGCCTATTGTAGCATGTCGTTAGACTTCGCGGGCCCGCTGGGAACGGATGGACTCTATTGCGGCTGGTGTGCCTCTGCAGGGGTTTTATAGGTCTTCTGGACCTGGCCGGAGCCTACTAAGACCGGTTTGTCCTGCTGCTGTGCCTGGTCGACTACCGCCTTCGCAGTGGAGGCAGTTCCCTCCTATGCGCCCGCGGTACTGCTGACCTCGATTCAGGCTACCTTTCATCTCTGTCTTGATGGACTCATGTTGATTGCTTCGGTGAGACGATGATGGTGACTCCGTGACTGTAGTGACGCATGCTGGTGGGTGGCGAGTTTGGTGGTTGAGGCTTCGACCTCACGGGGCTCCTATGCAATGGATCATCCGGAGGTAGTGGATGGGGTTTTTTCGGAAGAAATCCTTGTCGTCGAGTCCGACACCGACGCGGTGCTGCCTTGGGGTGGCACTATTCCTTCCTAGAGGGCGTCGTGGCTACCCTTGGTTCACCTCCCACTGTGTGCCGGGGGAAACTCTAGGTCCAGTACACTGACCCGAGCAACAACGTCGTCGGTTCCTTGTTGAAGGCGATGCTTGGTACTTGATGATCTGGTGCTAGGAGATTGGTGAAACATCTTCGGTGTGGCGCAGCGGTTGCAGGTCTCCTTCACTTAGTCGATCCGACTTTGCCTCCTTTGTTTTCTTTTTTCCTTTTCGTCCGGGCTTGTGTTTCCTGTTGTCCCAACAAGTGTTCGTTTAGTGATTCTTTGTATCTCGTGATTGCTATATTAGCATAGTGGAGCGAAAGCGACCTAATCTCTAATGAATGTTCGTTCTTCTCCTGACTTAACACGCGAAGCAAAGTCGGGCAAAAAATGGTGGTGCGGATCCACCGATACAGAGATTGGAATTATCCTCGTTAAAGAAACTTTCAAAGCAAAGTTTGGACTGCTAACTGTTTCGAGCTTAGCCGTTGGCCGAACTTTGGAGTTTGTCCACTGTTCACCGGCTATAAGGAAACGACAGGGCATGTGTTCTTCCAGTGACATATTGTGGGCATCTTGGATATAGCGAAGTATCGTCCTAAGGCCCCGTTTTTCACTCATATTTGTTCCTCGGGTTGGCACGGTGGAGACTGCATTCAGTCATGAGACGACACATTCATCTGATTGAGCGCATGACGTTAGTTGTGGGTAAAAACGTGGTATAGAAAGACACTGCACACGGGTGCTGTGGTATTTATATAACTGTTCCAGACAGTAAGCATCGATTTCCGTCGTAGTCTAGGTGGTTAGGATACTCGGCTCTCACCCGAGAGACCCGGGTTCAAGTCCCGGCGACGGAACTTTTTGGATTTTTTTTGGCCTTGATTCAGCTACCGAAAGTACTGAATCCAATCAGAAAACCTTTTTGCTCGTGCGAACCACCGCGCCGCCCGGCTCCTTTTGAGGCAAGTTTGAATCACGGATTGGCGTACCGAAACTGTGTCACCCACCGGCACAACCGAACCAGCCCAGTCGCCCTCGCCTCATCTCTCTCTCCGCTGCCGTCGCGCGTCACGCACGGAGCGGCGCCCTTCTTTCTGCCACCGCAGCCAAACTCTGCTGCGTGCGCATGTCTAGTTGCCACACAGCCGGCAGATCCGCCGCCTAGGCCTTGTTTGGCAGGCCGGTTTTCACGTGGATGTAGTGTTTTTTACCAGCCTACCAAAATACACTCAGAAACACTCGGCAGGCTGTTTGTCAACTCGGTTTTAGTTGGGCTGAAACCAGCAAACCCTAAAAAACACATTGAGTAGAAGCGGAACCGAAACGCTCCAGGCACCTCGCGTTTTTCTCTCTCGTCAACTAGTCCGGCGACTCCAGCGGCTCTAGTATTTTGGGTGAGAGGGGTGTTTTCACCCAAACTTACTCTCAAATACTTATATATACACTCATGCCAAACGAGGCCTTACGAGAAACTCTCGATCGCGTCTAGGAATAACCTCCTCCTCAAAATAGTCCTCCTCAAAATAGCGTTTCGTCCTGCTATACATTTACATAGCAATCACCAGGAGACAACTCAGGCCTCAGCAAACAATATCAACAACGACATATCGACTAAACGCAGGTGACTCGCAACCGCTGCGTCCTCCAAAGATGACCCACCACACATCTAGAGCTCCGAAATGACGCGTAACAAGCAACATCTTCAAGAAGGAAAGCGACGATGGTGACAATGTTGCCCGGACTGACCTAGGGTTTCCCCTGTAGTCAGAGGTAAGAGAGAAATGGGTACCCCAACGCCCTTCAAGGAGAAATGGCGACACCCGCAGGCGTCACCACGTTAGTGTCGAAAGATCGACATGGATTTCTCCCGACCCCCAAAAACCACTATCTCGAACGCTCCATAGTCTTCCACCACATCGACACAACCCACCAACACGCGTTATCATGGTCTTGACGCCACCTTCGTCGTGTCACTGTGAACCGAAACGAGTCCTAGATGACGAAAAACAGAGACAACCGGTTCGGGGCTTGGCAGCATTGCAGCTGCGCGAGAGAGAACTACCTCCACCACTAGCTGTCCGGGATTAACCTTCACCCCACGCGCAAAAAATATACCCTAAGAATATGTCTCAACCTCCTCGAAACAACCTTTCATCCAACTTTTATAAATAAATCCACAACAGCTGAACTGATACAAGGTGATGGGGATATCCCCTTGCGGAGCAGATCAATATAAACAGAAGAAAAACACGGTGACGAAAACTTACCACCAAAGACACCGAAACAAGAACTAGACCAAGAAGTACCCGAGCTCCGCGACAATGCCACAAGGAGGGTAATGACGCACCGCGCCGCCGCCATCGAGATCGTCACGGTCAAGGGTTTTCACCCGGAGTCCTAGCGCGGACAAGGTAGCCACATCGGTGGCCCCAAAAGGGTTACGACACCCACAGGCATCGCTGCCGTTGGCGCCAAAGCACTGAGCTTTCGTCTAAAAAAACCTTCTCACAGCTCCTACTCGGGCCACCAGTTGACCCCGAGTTAGGTCACCGACATGCTACCTGGGAGCTGCCACAACCAAAACATCACCAACACCAGGATCCCTTACCTTCCGCTCCTTCACCATCCACATGACCGAAGAGAGAACCCATCACCACCGCCACGCTATAGAGTCGCCCGCCCAGTCTATTGGAAATATGCCCTAGAGACAAATAATAATAAGGACTATTATCATATTTCATAAAGTTTATGATTAAGTTTTATATCATGTTGTAATTGTATTGAGTGGAAACATAAATACACATGTGATATATAAACAACCAGGGGTTCCTAGTGAAACTCTAGTCACTGGTTCATTGGTCAACAGATGATCAAGTTTCCTGATCATGTGGCATTTATGTCAGTTGGAAATGGAGTCAACTCATTCTTAGAATGAGATGATGAACCAATGCCCAACCTAAACATCGTGACCCGATCATGTCATGAAGTTCAAGTTACGATGATTAGAAATGGATCCTCGTGGACTATTCCTTAGACCGTGAGGCTATATCAATCACTGTCTCCCGAGAGTGCTCAGATAGCATCAAGCGCCACTTGGTAATACAGTGGTTATAAAGGTGTGTCCATGTACTCGTAGGAAATCGTAGAGGCAATATATGTCAAGAGCGGGATTTGTCCGTCCACGTGACGGAAAGATACTCAAGGGCCCACTCAGAGAAGTTATATCCAATAGCTATGTAGCATGTGATTTGATCACAGGGATATCACTTTTCGGAACGAGTCAAGTAGCATTGTTCGGTAACGAGACTGAACACAACATGGTGATATAATTGATCAGATCTCGGGTAATGCAAGTATCGAGAGACAAAGGGAATAAGACACGACCGTCCCGGTTCAAATGACAAAAGATCTTCGTGGAACGCAGAGGGGTCACAATGCCATCCATGTCCCTCGTTGATCATTGGTCTGAGAGTGTCCCAACCATGTCTGTAGTGTTCCCGAACTGAAGGGTATCACGCTAAGGGTTTGATGATGCTTAGAGAGTGTTTATAGGATCAGAAGAATCGCCGAAGAATAGTAGAGAGAAAACCAGAAGGGTTTCGGTAAGTCCGGAGGATGTCCGGAGTGGAGGTGGAAGGTGTTCCATAGCCACGGAGATTGAATAATATATGAATGAATATTAAATATTGATTTAATCATTTATTCATAATTATTTAATAAAAGAGAAAATCAATTTAAAGGTCAAAAGGCTTAATGGGCCAATTCCGGAGGGAAGAGGGCCCATTAGGGAAAGGCAAGAGGGAGAAGGGCTAGAGGGGGTGGCCGGTGCCCTAGTGGGCCAGCCCCCCCTCCCGCGCGTGGGGCCCATGGGGGTGGCCGGCGGCGCCACCCTCCCCCTCTCCTCTCCTTTAGTCCTACCCCGAGACTTTGAGGGAGGTAGTACCTCCCCTCCCCCTATATATAGTGGGGGTATTTGGCTAGATAAATACACATAATATTCAATAAAAGTTTCCTCACTTGTGGGGAGACCTCCAATTGATATTCTCTTTCTCTCTCTCTCTCTCTCTCTCTCTCTCTCTCTCTCTCTCTCTCTCTCTCTCTCTCGTGACTGTGGTCCCAAGTTCGGACTACACGAACAAGAGACATCTTCACCGCGGAGCGTCGTCGGGCTGCGGGATTCGGATCCAGGAGCTCTACTTCTGCAACTGCTTCTGGATCGGGGAAGCGGGAGTCATCGTCAGGCATCAGACGTGTGTAACTCCCCGCAAGGTGTCATACTTGAGGCACTCAAGTCGTTGGAGCCGCAGGAGCGCAAGGACTTCATCACGACCTTGAGGCCAGCTTCGGCTCGTCTACATCAACCATGCTCTCCTGAGCGTTGACAACGCTTTTCGGTCTTCAAGGGTAAGTTCGTGAAAAGCCCCTCCCGTTACTGCATTACTAATAGATAGGTCCTGGCAGCATCAGGGATTCAGAGGCGTAGGGTAAAATTTTATTGTTTTCATACGCGGAACCCCTACAATGGTATCAGAGCTAGATCTATGCGTAGTAATGCTAGTACGGGTAGAACACACGAGATGTAGCGTGTATACGTTGATCTTTTAGTTGTTACCCTCCCAAATGTACTTGTGTATACCGCAGTAATGCTTGATAAAGTGACCCCAACCAACTTTACGCGTTCATTCGCGAGACTGGTCCACGCTTGACATACGGCTTGTACCGTATAAAGTGGCTTGGGGGGTGTCTGTATCTCTCGCATTAGTTTGTATGCCATTTGCAACGAAGGGCCCCGAAAGGGGTGTAGTAGAGACAACTACTTGATCAACGTTGTGCTGAAAGTTCGTAGGTGAGAACGGTTCTTGTGCGAAAGCCCATTCAGCCACGTAAAACATGCAAAGATAAAGTAGAGGCGTCTAACTTTGTTTTGCAGGGGGCGTTGCTTTGTGATATGGTTGTGGCAATGGTAAAGTAATTACCTTATGTTACGTAGTAGTAGATAGTCACGAAGGTGATGGACTACCACGCCGAAAAGACACCGGTACCCTGGTGTCTACGGCGCCGGAACTTTGGCGCCAAAATCTGGTGATGACGGATGAAGATCACGACATGAAGGACCATATCACATTGATACATTGCAAATGTATCTATAATTTTTTATGTTCCATGCTTGGTTTTATCTACTTTCTTATGTTTTGTCCACACTTTGGGGTACTTTTCATATGATTTCTTGGACTGACCTATTAACAAGATGCCACAGTGCCAGTTGCCTGTTTTCTGCTATTTTTAGTTCCAGGAAGTCAGAAAATGAATATTCTCGGAATTGGACGGGACAAAAGCCAAAGTTGATATTTTCCCGGAAGACTCACGGAGCCAGAAGGAGAGTCGGAGAGGGGCCACAGGGTGGCCACACCACCCCATGGCGTGGGTCCCCCAGGCCGCGCCAGGGCATGGTGTGGGCCCCTGGCCGCCCACCGACCTTGCCCTCTGGCCTATAAGAAGCCTCCCGAGGCATAAACCCTAAGGAATCAAGCCTCCAGGCACGAAAAGTTCTACAGCGCCGCCGCCACCGAAGGGGAGATTCGGGGGACAGAAAGTCTCTGTTCCGGCACCCTGCCGGGACGAGGAAGTCCCCCCGGAGCCATCTCCATCGATCACCACCACCATCTCCATCACCATTGCCAATTCCCATGATGAGGAGGGAGTAGTTCTCTCTCGAGACTAAGGGTTCTACCAATAGCTATGTGTTCATCTCTCTCTCTATGCATGATCATATTGTGATCATGATATTGTAATCTATAGATTTATCTTGCTACTCAAGTGCTTTAATAGATCTCTGCTCTCCCCATGTGTGTGAAAGTGACAGCGTGCTCACCATGGTGGCACTTAAGCTAGAGATTACAAATACTTGTTATGAGTTATATTTGGAGTTGGATGTCTTTATGAAATTGTGGTGTTTGTTGGACTCATCTAGTACTCAAGGTGACAGTGTGGGGTTTTCTAGATGGGAAAGATGAACTTTGAGGTGTGCTGTTATAGCCCTACCATCGATTAGAGTGTTCAACCGGAGAGTAGTTCAGCGTAGTATCATAAATAAGAATATATTTATGTGAGAGTGTTTACTAGTGAAAGTATGATCCCTAGGCCTTGTTTCTTAGCATTGAAACACCGTTTGCAATTAGATCTGTTACATGTTTGCTTGCTACTATCTTTATTTTAGTTTGCCATTAGTCTTTTCCACGCCATCAAGCTATTTACTATCACCATTACCACTTATAATTATCTATACCACTTGTATTTCACTATCTCTTCGCCGAACTAGTGCACCTATACACCTGGCAAGTGTATTAGGTGTGTTGGGGACACAAGAGACTTCTTGTATCTTGATTGCAGGGTTACTTAAGAGGGGATACCTTTGACTACTTCCTCCCTGAGTTCGATAAACCTTGGGTGATCCACTTAAGGGAAAACTTGCTGCTATTCTACAAACCTCTGCACTTGGAGGCCCAACAACTGTCTACAAGAATAGAAGTGCATAGATATCAAGCAATTTTCTGGCGCCGTTGCCAGGGAGGTAAGGTAAAAGGTATTCACACCGGAGGATTAAAGAAGAAGCACCTCCCACGGGAAACGCCTATTTTCTGATGCCGTTGCCGGGGAGGTAAGGTAAAAGGTACTCACATCCTCCGGTGTGAGTGCTCGAAGTTATTTCCTTTAGATTCTGCAATTTTGTCTTTTTGTTTCTTGTTTTTATTTTCACTAGTTAGGCTTAATGGAAAACAACAAAAAATTAGAGAGCTTTATAGTCTTTATATTGAGTTAGGACATGAAGTGTTTGAAGAGAAAATTAAAAAACCTATGGAACTTTATTTGCATGCTAATAGCAATGTTGTTAGTATGAATTCTTTGGACACCATTATTGCTAATGCTATGGAAAATTCTAAGCTTGGGGAAGCTAGTTTCTATGAAAATGATCTTTTTAGTTCTCCAACTTTGGAAGATAGATATTCTATTGCTTATGATGATACAAAACCTGCAATATATGATGATTACAATGATTAGTATGATATTTTCAGTCCACCTACTATTGAGGAGAAAATTAATTATGATTATAATATGCCCCCTATATTTGATGATTATGGTGATGAGAATAATAATGATAGCTACTTTGTTGAATTTGCTCCTACTACATTTAATACGAATGACTATATTTATGAGGGGAGTATTAATTCTTTTATGCATGTGGCTCATGATAATAATGTTTCATGTGATATTTATATTGTTAATTTCATTCATGATGCTACTGAAAGTTATTATGAGAGAGGGAAACATGGTTTTATGCATCTTAATAATATTAAGTTTCCCCTCTCTATGTTGAAAATTTTGAAGTTGCACTTGTTTTGCTTTCCTATGCTTGTTGCTTTGTGCTTTCATGACTTGTTTCTTTACAAGATTCCTATGCATAGGAAGTGGGTTAGACTTAAATGTGCTTTGAATTTGCTTCTTGATGCTCTCTTTTACTTCAATTCATATTTCCTATGTCAGCATCTTATCAAACTACCATGTCTAACTTAAAGGCATTAAAGAAAAGTACTTATTGGAAGATAAACCAAAAGTTTTAGATGAGTTTTGGAAGTTATTACCTCTGGAATAACCGCTCCTTATCATTTTTATTTGCTTTTTGTGCCAAGAGTAACCTCTAATGAGAGAGAAGTAATGATTGGGAAAGTTGCTGTCCCGAAACAGATTTCTATGCTTTACCGTAAAAATTCGTGTAAAATCTCTGTACGTCCTTTTGAGGTGTGAAGTTTTGTGGTTCTGCCCCAGGTTGTTACCTAACTTTCGTTAGTTCAACACTTTTTTATTTAAGCAACAGAAGGTCTTCGAAAAAATTCGTCTTTACCTGCTGGTCTGTTTTGACAGATTTCTGCCATTATTTGCATTTGCTTCTTGTTGGTTCCTTTTTGAGTTCTTTTGGGGAATTGAGATTTTTGAGGGAAGTGCTACAGTATATTGTGTTTTAATGGAAGTTTTATTGGTTTTGGAACTGAACCTAAAGACTTATTATCTTGAGTGCACTAATGTTGCTAATAAAGATTGTGTAAAGTTTTGTATGAAGGAAAAATTTTTGGTGTATGGAAGGAATGAGTAATGAGATGAAGGATGGACTAAAGCTCAAGCTTGGGGATGCCACACGTGTCACCCCAAGAAATATCCAAGAATTACAAGCGTCAAATCTTGGGATGCCCAAGGCATCCCCTTCTTCATTAATAAAACTCTCAGGTTCTTCCAAACACTTCATTTCTATTGTTTCATGCACATTTGTGTTGTTCTTGGAGCGTCTTCTTTTTCATTTTCGTTTTGGTTTTTAGTTTGCTTGGTTTGCTTAGTTTGCTTGAATAAGTTGGTTTGGTTGGATCCCAACACACTTCTTTTGGAGAGAGACATGCTCCGTTTTCATTGCCTAGAACACTCTAGTTTTCATTCTTATTGTTCTGTGAGTGTTTTCTTTTGCTAGCACCATGTTTAGCCTTAGTTTTCTCGTGCTTTCAGCTTAGAAATTTTTAGTTCTTCTTTGTGGATTTGTGATACAAGCTCACTGATCTTTATTTATTATCATCTTTGTGAGTTGTTTCAAATAGTTTGGTTTGGATTGGAAAAGAGTAGGAAAGTTCATGCTTAAGTGGTAAAGAGAGCTTGTTTTTGACTGTGGCTTATGCTTTGTCATGCCATGCTTGATATTGTTTTGGCTTTATGCTTAGTATTCTTGGCTGTAGCATGACTTGTTATAAACAATTGAGATTGCTTAATGTGCCTTGGATGAATCATGTGTTGTTTTAGCATATTAAAGCATAGCATAGTGGTATTCTCCTTTGATGCTTTATTTGGGTTGACTTGGCGCATGCTCACACCATGTTATGACTATCTCAAGTCACCATGCCTTTATGATCCTTTAGTTTTCAACTTGTAGTATCACTTTATGCTTTGATCAATGATGTTTTGTCGCTCTGCATGATTATGGCCATTATTGCTCTCTTAGTTTGTCGCTCCCAGTCTTTTGCTAGCCTCCACAACCAAGTATGAGTTCTACTCATGCATCCAACTCCGTAAACCAAGTTATTCCAAAGAGTCCACCATACCTACCTACTAGCTTATGCTATTCCAAGTATATTCATGCTTTTGTTTACCTTCCAAATTAAACTTGTTATGAGAAAATTAGTGATTAAAGCTCTCACGAACTTGATGGCACACTTTACTTTTTTGCATCTAATAAACTTGAACCATTGGGTCCTTCTTTGTTGCGTATATGCTTGCGCTTTATAAGTTGAAATTAGCAGAACCGTGTTTCATTGGGAACGCTTTCAACATTGCACTTGTACTTTGTACCCCGTTGATATCATGTTCTTTTGCTTACGGATCCCGGCGGTGTGAAATAAAAGTGGAACTTGTAAGATCATGGAGTTTGTATGTGTGTTAGAGAAATGCCTGGGCCGCTAGCCTAAGCCATGCCTAATCATGGTGGAAATTTGCAGCATCACCATAATGAGCACTCTATGAAGCATCCTCAATAAAAACCTATGCAAATAGAAAATAAAATGATCGCTGAGATGCTCATTGTCTGCTTGCCTTGTCATTTTGATTATGGGAAAGCTCCCGTATCATGTGCAAGGGGTACCCCGTTGGCGGTTCTTAATGATACACATGTACTTACAATGACAAGAGCTTACTCGTGAGTGAAGTTGAGTAGCATGAGGATCGGTCTTTGTAAGTAAGGGGCATGAGATTTCGGTTTATAACTTGTTAAGCATATCCTCTTAGTTGTGTTACTTTAACCTGAATCACCTTCAAGATGCTTATGATAGGGGCAATGAGAGCTGAAAGCTATAAGTACCATAATTTTTGGAAGCTCTTTATGAGACTTGAATCCCTACTTCCTTTTACAAAGGCCTTTCTTCCACTTATATATTGTGTCTCCACCTTATACCTTTATGCACTTACTTTGAGAGCATAGTGGCCATTCTTAGTTCTATGTGCATTGTCCCAAGACTAGTTGATTGATGCATAACTTGATATTGCTTGCTTTAAACTATTTGTATCTAGTCACTCTTATGAACTTTGAAGGTGTCCTATGCATTTATGTTTGCTACTCCATGAGGGACAAGCTGAATACTATTATGCTATGTTTTCTTTATGTGAAACAAACAAACATCTTGCAAAGCATTGTTATTCATAAATCTTTTGTTTGTGCCTTTTCATGTTGCATCATAGTTTCTTTGTCTTATTGTTAGAACTTTGTCTTTCATGATTATGATTGAAGTACTATGATCCCAGCTATGAATATTTTACAAATACTTTGATCAAGTTTATGATGGTGCATGTCAGCTCAAAAATTATTCTTTCTTTTTATCACTTACCTACTCGAGGACGAGCAGGAGTTAAGATTGGGGATGTTGATACATTGCAAATGTATCTATAATTTTTGATGTTCCATGCTTGGTTTTATCTACTTTCTTATGTTTTGTCCACACTTTGGAGTACTTTTCATATGATTTCTTGGACTGACCTATTAACAAGATGCCACAGTGCCAGGTGCCTGTTTTCTGCTGTTTTTGGTTCCAGGAAGTCAAAAAATGAATATTCTCGGAATTGGACGGGACAAAAGCCAAAGCTGATATTTTCCCGGAAGACTCACGGAGCCAGAAGGAGAGTCGAAGAGGGGCCATAGGGTGGCCACACCACCCCATGGCGTGGGTCCCCTAGGCCGCGCCAGGGAATGGTGTGGCCCCCCTGGCCGCCCACCGACCTTGCCCTCTGGCCTATAAGAAGCCTCCCGAGGCATAAACCCTAAGAAATCAAGCCTCCAGCCACGAAAAGTTCCGCAGCGCCGCGCCATCGAAGGGGAGATTCGGGGGACAGAAAGTCTCTGTTCCGGCCCCCTGCTGGGACGGGGAAGTGCCCCCGGAGCCATCTCCATCGATCACCACCACCATCTCCATCACCATTGCCGATTCCCATGATGAGGAGGGAGTGGTTCTCTCTCGAGGCTAAGGGTTCTACCGGTAGCTATGTGTTCATCTCTCTCTATGCATGATCATATTGTGATCATGAGCTTGTAATTTATAGATCTACCTTGCTACTCAAGTGCTTTAATAGATCTC
This sequence comes from Avena eriantha, assembly GCA_910589775.1. Taxonomy (NCBI): domain Eukaryota; kingdom Viridiplantae; phylum Streptophyta; class Magnoliopsida; order Poales; family Poaceae; genus Avena; species Avena eriantha. The sequence goes on along the minus strand of OU342745.1, from coordinate 37,094,012 downwards.
TACTCTCTCCATGTGTGTGAAAGTGATAGCGTGCTCACCATGGTGGCACTTAGGCTAGATATTACGAATACTTGTTATGAGTTATATTTGGAGTTGGATGTGTTTATGAAATTGTGGTGTTTGTTGGACTCATCTAGTACTCAAGGTGACAGTGTGGGGTTTTCTAGATGGGAAAGATGAACTTTGAGGTGTGCTGTTATAGCCCTACCATCGATTAGAGTGTTCAACCGGAGAGTAGTTCACCGTAGTATCATAAAGAAGAATATATTTATGTGAGAGTGTTCACTAGTGAAAGTATGATCCCTAGGCCTTGTTTCTTAGCATTGAAACACCGTTTGCAATTAGATCTGTTACATGTTTGCTTGCGACTATCTTTATTTCAGTTTGCCTTTAGTCTTTTCCACGCCATCAAGCTATTTTCTATCACCGTTACCACTTATAATTATGTATATCACTTGTATTTCACTATCTCTTCGCCGAACTAGTGCACCTATACACCTGACAAGTGTATTAGGTGTGTTGGGGACACAAGAGACTTCTTGTATCTTGATTGCAGTGTTGCTTGAGAGGGGATACCTTTGACCACTTCCTCCATGAGTTCGATAAACCTTGGGTGATCTACTTAAGGGAAAACTTGCTGCTGTTCTACAAACCTCTGCACTTGAAGGCCCAACAACTGTCTACAAGAATAGAAGTGCATAGACATCACACATCGCATTTAAATTCAATGTTATTGTTTGTATATCTTATTGTGTGCTAGTATTAGATACTCGATGGTAGCCTAATAAGATGATCCCTGTTAAAATTACCAATGATTGTGTTCCCCCTTAGTGTGCACCACCAAGAAAGTTCTTCCATATAAGGCAGGATGTGACGATCGGTTGTTAGACACCCTGGTCGAGGTCTCCACCACTCTACTGAGTGGCCATCGAGCTTCGTGTGGGTGCACAGAACAATCCATCAAACAAGAGCCCGCCTGACCCACGAACACCGATGCATCGCCTCCTCTCGTTACCTTCTCGGCCACCTGGAGTGCACCACCTCCGTCCACGTCCCTCCATGCCCGCCAGGGGACAGCCCGCGCCCCACCGAATTACCTCCAACCGCCATGGCCGATACCGCCTCACGAACACCGCCGCCAGAGGACTGCTCTACCGCCACTGACCACCATGCTGCCACCAGAGTCGCCGCACTTCAAGCCTAGCACGACGCCCAAGCCGAGGCCCTCGGCCCGTGCCAAGATCCCGGCGTGAGGAGGAGCGAGATGCCCGCCGCCGCCAGCGCCCAGCCTTCAGCCGATGACAATGAGGGGAGGGAGGAGGTAGGCGGCAGGGTAGGGCTCCGTCCGGTCACCCATGGGAGACCTTCCCTTCCCTCCACCCACGGGAAGGGTTAGGTAGGCGGCGAGGGAGGGAGGGAGGGAGGGTCGGGGATTTTTTTCTTAGGAATACGTCTCAACCCAGCTCGCTTTACAATATATACGACGAGCGTGTAGTGTTGACCAGGGTTCATTTGGTGGGAGGAGCTCACAAGAATAGTTGCGGGAAGACGAAGTATGGAACGAGCGCTCACGGTGGCCATGCATGACGCATGTGCGGCGGGAGGTGGATCAAGCCGCGGACGACGAATCAGGTGCCGACGAATCCAGCAGCCCGCATATCGCTTCATACATACTGTATGTAGGTATTTGTTTGTGAAACACAGGACAGCATGGGAGCACGGAGAGACCGTCGGTCGTGACAACACGCGCCTACCTGACACGCACACCATTATATTCATGCTGACAAAAGGAAACGAAATCAATCTAGATCTTGTAACTACAGGAGCCACACCGTCATTCATTCATCTCCCAAAAGGAAAACCCTGGTTTGTCTTGCATACGAGACCAGCCCACTCAAAAGCAACACGACACGCACATGTCCCGGATCTCTCCCTCTCTCCCGCCGGTCGCACTCCTGATGCAATTCACCGGCCAGGCAGATCGCCCCGACTCTCGTCCAATCCAATCGCACACACACATATACTACCTCTGCAGAAACCGGTTAGCTCCGATGTCCAATCATGCGTATCCTCCGAAATGCAAAGCGTGTGCAAATTTCGCGTACTATAGCTACACAGATCGGCCTAGCTACGAGTAGTTAGCTAGTCGGTGGAATAGCGTAGATCTATCCGCCAGCAAGCTAGCGATCGAGGGGGACAAACAGGGAAACATCGACACGGAATCATGTAGACCCTTGATCGAACTGCTGCTACTGTTTCGGTTCGGCGCCGCATCGTACGTGTACGTGCGTGCACCGGCCGGATGCTGTCCCGATCGCGATCGATCGAGCTTCGGAGGATAAGAGGGACGACGACGACCGACGCGGCTACATGATGCCACATGCATTGCGTGCCAGGCCAATCAATTTCGTGGCGGCAACGGCCACGTACGCACCGAGGTAGAGGCCGGTACCAGCACCAGTAGCTCCCACCAGCCTGGCGGCCGGACTCGATCGTTCGATCGGTCAGAGAAGGCGTCGTGTCCCTGTGTATGTACGTTATACGTTCAACCGTTGTTGGCTATCCCCGCCAACTTTTCCTTCTTCTACCAATCAAACAATACGGAGAAGCTTACATATGCATACATACATAATCCATAATTCACACATATCATCATCAAATCTATCGTATCATCCAAACACCATGATCCATACGTGTCACAAAAGCACGAGAAGCTCACATACGCAACTTTGATGCATGAAACAAACCACGACACGGTTCACATAGATATATGTCACAAGCCACCACAAGTTACAAATACACATCACATAGTCCATATCCAACACAAGTACGACAAGTTAGCATTGACACACTACTAAGTCCACCGTCGAGGGCATCATCACTACAGAATGTCGGGGTTTCGATTCCCGGCAAACAGATTTGTAGGTGTAAGGGCTTGTGATCACGACCGATGGCCTAACAACCTCAAGGCACGCAAGGTTTATACACAGGCCCCGGGTGATGATCTGGTACTTGTGTCAGCTATATTTATATGGAGTGTGTGAGGTGCTCAAATATTACAAAGGAGGGTGTTCAAGGTAGCAGCTTGCTTGGCTAACCGAGAACTATATTGGAAGACGGCTAGGGACGATGCCTCTACTGGGTAACAGGCCCGGGCCCATGGGAGTGCAGGCCGTGCGGCCGCACAGGGCCCCAAATTTTTGGGGGCCCAAAATATTTGAGTTTCCTTTACTATAATGTTTAATTTAATTTTTATTCACAAAGTCCTTTCTGCCGACTTGGTTCTGTTGCTCGGTCCTTGTCCTTGCATGACCGGGAGGTTGCAAGTTCAAGACTTGCGAGCAGCTCTTTTTTTATTTTCCATGATCTTTTGCTACTTCCATGCAAGCGAATTTAATTCATCCAGACAATTACAGTGCTCGTTATTTACTTTCTATGATATTTTGCTACTCCCATGCATACGAGCGTAAGTCCTGCAGACAAGTATATTTATTTTCTACATTCTTTTGCTACTTTGTTTGATGCCTTACGTTGCAAATATTTGATTATACATTTGATTACCGTTGACAAAAACACACAAGCTATCCCGAAGCTTTTCTACATGCATAAAACACATTATACCTATTCTAGAAACTAATTTCCCGCTCCAAGGAGTAGTAAACATCTTTTAAAAAACACAACAAGATATCTTGACTTCTAAAAATTGTTTTCTAGTTTTTTTAAAACCTAAATAGTTCAAGTGTATCCAAACCGTCCGGTTGGTTTGTTTGAACTATATAAGACATATCCTCCAATCTATAATCTTATCGTGTAAGAATTATGAAGACAGAGTATATAATTTATAGTTGTTCATTAGTTCTTTTTATAGCTAGGTAGGGCCTTATTTAGAGTTTTGCAAAGGGCCCCGGATTTTTCCGGCCCGGCCCTGCTGGGTAATAGTGAAGGAGATATGCCCTAAAGGCAAATAATAAAAGGTGTTTATTATTATATCTCATTAGATCATAATAGTTTCGAACCATGCTATAACTATATCAATCGGAAACATTGATACACATGTGGTATGTAAACAAACCAAAGTCCCTAGTAGCATCTATTCTCAGCTAGTTCATTGGGCAACTGGTGATCAAGATTTCCTGATCATGGTGCATTTATATCAATTAACAATGAAGCCATATCATTAGTGAATGATGTGATGAACATTACCCATATAAATATTGCAACATGATCAAGTCACAAAGTTCACGTTGCAATATTCGCTATCACCTGCGACTGCTTTGACTACATCAACCGTCACATCGTAACAGGGTGATCATAAAGGTGTATGTTGGGTATTCCAGAGGGGCACGTTGAGGTGCATTTATCAAGATCGAGATTTGTTCTCATGCGTGACGGGAAGATACACAGGGCCCACTTAGTGAGATTACATCCATAAATGTTGCGCAACATGTGAATAGGTCACGGGGATGGAATATCATAGAATGAGTAAAACAATAATTGTTGGTAAGGAGATTGAACAAGGTATAGATGATACAAATGGTCAGGTCTTGGACACGTTGAGTATCGAAGTAATAAAGGGAATTGGACTCAACATTTACGGTTCAAGCGACAATAGACATCGTGGAATGCACAGGGGTCATTATGGGCATCCCAGTCCCTCTATTGATCATTGATATGAGAGAGGTGTCGATCATGTCTATGATATTCCCGAACCGTAGGGTAACACACTTAAGGGTACGATGACAATCAGAGATCATTCTGGTAATAATGGAATCATTGAAGAAAGAGAAGGAGAATACTAGAACTGTTCTGAGAGAGAAGCGAAATTGTTTTGAGAGGATTCGAAGTCGATCGATATGAACCGAAAGTTGTTTTGGGTCAAGAGGAATTTGATAATATGTATTTATATATTAATTGTCATAATTAATATTAAATAAATATTTATTATTAATTAAAAAAGGAGCAACTTCCCTGATGGGCCAAAACCCTGAAGGGAAATGGCCCAATAAGGCAAACCACCCTAAGGGGAAATAGGGCAGCAGCCGCGCGAGTGGGGAGCGCCCCGACTGTCGTGCCCACCTTGGGTCGCGTGCGCACGTGGGACCCACTCTGCCGGCCGACCCCCTCCTCCCCTTGGCACCTCGCCTTCTCCAATGTTTAGTCCCACCCTAGGACTTGGCAAGTGATGGCAACAAACATGGGCACTTTTCGTTAGGACTCCAAGTGCAGAGTGTTGTAGCAAACTTCTTTTCCCCACAAGGGTAACTCGAGAGTTTATATCAAACTCTCGGGGAACTGGTAATGGAAGGATGTTTGTCTTCTCCTCTTCAAGCAACATGTAAAGTAAAATAATTTGTCTTGTTTCCTCAACTCCACCAAATGATTGTCAAGCACAAGATTTTGTATAAGTAATATGAAATAAAATAAAATTTAAACTGAAATAAAAGCAGTAAATAAAGTAAAGTAATGCAAACTAGATGATATAGAAGACAATAGATTTGTTTTGGGGTTTTTATAAGTGATTGCAAGTAGAGAAAGTATTTTTATATTTTCGAAATAATAAATTGCAGAAATTATAAAGGATAGTAGATGCAATTGAAAGGTGTTTCTTATGATAAAAATTGGACCGGGGTTCATGGGTTCACTTGTCTACTCTATTATTAGATTGTAGTGATCACAAAACAATTCATCAATGATAAAGATTCATGGAAGTTCTATAAGTGTTTGATAAAAGGAATTAATATGGGCATCACATTCTAATATCGAGATGGAATACATCTCGCTCTCTTATACTCAAGGAAGTGAAATCTCTATGCAATCTTGATTTAAGAACAAATCATAGTATAGCTTTAAGAAATATTATATGATGTTTGAAATACAACTATGCTACCTTGACTTAACAAGGTCATCACACTGTCACGTGATAACAATACCACATGATTTCACTTTACCCCTAGTGAGGCGGCAAAAGAAAGGTAAAACCCAAAGTAGATCTTGAATATTATGTGTCACAATTCAATCTTCACCCCCATGCTACTCTATCTAACACACGCTTCTCCCCATACAAGTTCTTGTATACAAGTTGGATCAAAACAAACAATAAAGAATGGGGTGCATGATATGCATCTATTAAAACATCTTACAGAAAATATATTCCAATCTCAAATATCAAATCATAGAACAAAGATCCACCACATAGGAATTACAAATACGACCGTAATCATGTTGGGTAGCTCATATGGTACTAGATCTATGAAGAACAAGAGAGAAATAGATCAAGCTACTGCCACAAAACCATAGCCCAGAGGTGGACTAATCCCTCTTCATCACGGTAATGAAGCTGGAGATGTTGGAGAGGATGGAGATCTCCTAGGTGGTGGCTTCGGCGGAGTTTCCCCTCCAATATTTGCTGGATCTGGTGGTGTTTCTGTCTTTGGTGGCTCTCGTTGCTTCTCCTCACCTCTTTTTTGAGGATGCCCCAAGGGGGTCCTTATATAGGGATTTTTAGGTCAAGAGAGCTCCGTCGGCGAAAGAATCAAGGCAATCGAATGGTCGAGGAAGGAAAGAGCATGGGTGGCACACCCACCAGGCCTGGGCACGCCACCAGGGCTCTTTTGGACCTCCTAATGAGATTCTAGTGCTCCAGATGCTTCTTGTGGATAAATATTGACATTCTCAAAAGTGCAGGTCCATTTGACTTCGTATAGGTCCTGAAACATCAAAAACATTGAAAACAAGATTTTTCTGCCCTGCGGGGTTATAACCAAAATAAATGGGATCATTGGTGAATCCCCAAAAATCAATATAAAACAGGGATATAACATTATATATGATGCAAATATGTGGGAAACCATGTTAACAAACTTCAAAGTTCATATATGCATTTTACATGCATCAACATCCCCAAGCTTAACCTATGCTCGTACTTGAGCATGAAGGTGATAAAACTAAACATGGACTTTGGAGTTTGTTACCTTTGCTTCCTTCATTATCATGTAGAGTTCATAGGCTCAATTCCTTTCAATGAAACACAATATGCAAGTGCACTAGCAAGTTGTATCTTTTACACATCCATAAATATGCAAAACAATAAGTGATGGTGTGATAAAACAAACGATGAAAAAAATAAACCTTCAAGCACACTTTGATGACCCTATAGAATAAGAGACTCTTTTCATGATTGGCATTGGTGTGCATGCCTTTATTTTTGGGTTACTTCTTAGTTTCATACCCTTGACTAGAAGACTCACTTCTTAGTTTTATGTCTTCCCTTGAGGTGTTTTGCATCTCATACCGAAAGTAAGCATTGAATACATATGTTAATCCTCCATAAAGAATAAAAAATAGAATTTTGAGCTATGTAATTCATGTCAACAATACTAATAAGGATGGGGTTCCCAACATCCTCTTATTTTCACTTTATTTTAAAGCATCGTATGGTTTATGTGCTAAACATCTTACAAGCTGGTTGTTTCATGCACCTAGTCTATGACCTTGCACTCCTCAAGCTACTCAATTTTGGCCTATCATTGTATACTCACGTTGGTTTTGTGAAACCGCATCACTGAAGTACCTATTGCCCCTTATGTAGCTATATGCCCCTTTTTTGGCATTTATTTATTTGCTTATTTTATCATAAAAGCTAATATAATTCCTTGATTATGTTCAAGGTAGGAGGGAGCAGTATCTCTAATTTAGAAGAAAATAAAAAACATAAATATGAATCATATCAACAAGGATCATCATGCTGTAAGTTTCCACCATGTCATGCATGGCTTTGGCTAGCGGTTCTAGAATGTTTTCTACAAACATGCCTACTCTAGTGTGCACACTTCATTTCACATCGATGCAATCCATAGGTAGAACTTGAACATGATTAATCATGAACATTCAACATTGAAATCTTGTGCGATGCCAGCATAGTTTAGCCAACAACAACTAATAAGATGTAAAGCACAAAAATTTCCATAGTGGTATCACCCCAAACCTTACTTTATTATGATCTTTAAAATACATGAAAAAGGGTGTTTTTAAGAGTGTTTGGAGGATTAACATACATAATATACTTGAAAGTAGATTTTTCCACAAATAGGTAGATATGCCTAATCTAGTTTTAAGGGTCTTGGAACAAGTCTTAGCTTGTGTAGAAAAAGGCTTAGCAAAAAGAGATCTAAAGAGTGTGCCATCTAGTTCATAATGTCAACATTTATTTTCTCACCTTGCTTATTAATATTGAACATAAATATGCACAAGCAAAGGATAAAAATTAATAGGCATAAAACAAATCATTCTTCATATAAAACACTTGAGCTTAAGAACTAGATACAACATGCATTTCAGCTTTTGTTTTTATCTTCCCTTTTCTTTTATTCGATGACATTCTTTTTCAGTTTTAATCTCATTAAGGTAGAGTTTATTTTCAGTATCTAATCATAAAAATTATAATAATGGTGGTGGTGGTCTTTCTAATGCAAACAAAAAGTAAAATAACAAATAGACGCTCCAAGTTTCTATGATAGTTCTATGTTGCTCAAAAAACAAAGTTTATAGGTTTGCAAACCGAGAGTTGAGTTGGTACAGTGGGGTGCCTTGGGCATCCCCAATATTATGGTTTGCACTATCCTTGGATTGCTCTTGGTGTGGTGTTCCTCTATTCCTTGTCAAAAAACTTCAACACAAAACTTTTTCTCCCATCTCTTTTCTGAGAGGTGACATTAGGGGCACAAGAATATAATAGTTGTTGTCTAAATATCAAAGTAAAAATTCTTTATAAATGTTCCAGAAATAATATAATTTTCCTACATATACCTACCATATAATATGACACATACAAATCATTTTAAGATAGTTGGGAATGATTAAAACAAAACATGGCAGAATCTGTCCAGATTTTTAGCAACAGCAAAACGAATTTTTTAGTCCACTTAGACATGTCAGGAATTTTAGACAATATTTTTGCATATATATTATGAAAAGTTGTAAATGTTGTATAAATATGAGTGCAATCGGAGTTACAGAGCAAATCAGAAAATTCACGCACTAAAAACTGTTCTGCAGAAATTGACTACTCCATATGTTTAGAAACTTTTAAAACATCCAAAATGGGTTCCACTTGGTACTTTATTAAAAACTACATAAACAAAATAAAAAGAAAACTCTCTTACTACAGCAAGAGTTCAAAAAAATTCCAAAAGAAACAATAACAGGGTTGCCTCCCGCAAAGCGCTTTCTTTATAGCCATATAGCTAGGCTTTACTTACTTGATTTAGGTGATGTGGAACTCATGGGATAGCTTGTGCTTTTTAGCTACCTCATTCTTCCTTGGAAACTGTTCTATGCACTATGCCAAGGTCCCATGGTGTGCTCATGCCAACCAAATAAATAATATAGGAACATGGTATAGAGCAACACAAAGCATAAAAGTGATAATGACGAAGTCTAACTTTCTTCATATGCACAGGGCTTTTATATTTGAATAAGGTAAAGCAAACAAGAGTATACCTATTCATTTTATCAGTAGGTGAATACATTTTATAATTAATATCAACTTAATGAGGGAATTGACAACCTCCTCTTTCATAATAGTTGCAAGTACTAGAACTAAATTTAGCAATATGACCATTGGAAGCATGCAAGTTTGTAAAGTTTGTTATATGATGAGAATCATAATAATCATCATGGTATTCATTAGCATGCTTTACTATTTCAAAATAGTTGCTAGTAATATTCTCATTACTAAGATTATGGTTGCAATGATGATTTTCAACATAAGGTAATTGCAAACCATATATATAGTTTCTAGCAAGTGCAAATTTCTCTTCTATGGTTAACAGAGGAGAGTTTAAGAATGATATAGGACTCTTAGTAATAAGGGTATCATCATAGGTAGCAAGTTCATCATTTATATCTTTATTTTTATACATGGATGGTTATCAAGAAGCATAGGACCATCATCTAAAGCATTTTCATATAGCATATCCAAACAGAATTCCTCATTATCATCACTAATTTTAGTAGTAGCATTATTAGAAGACAAAGGTGCATAATTAATTGCATCATAATAGGAAGGGTTATCATAAATAACCATTTGAGTTTCAATTCCCTCATTAGAAGTGTATGGATTTTTAGTTGGACAATTATCATAGCATGGGTTATCATAGATGCAAATGAGTTTTGGATTTGAGTGTTACTATCATTTGTTGATGGTGAAGGTGGAAGATCCCACTCTTTCCCAAGCTTAGATTGGATTATCTATACTTCATTTTATTCTTCACACACTTGTTATTCCAAGCTTATGTTTTCATTATATTTTTTTGCAATATATTAGTACTTTCCATGGCAGCAAGAGTTCTTTCATTATATTTAATAACATAAGCATTATCACTAAATTCTTTAATACAAATTTGGAGGATAATATATATGTGTTCTTTCATTACTCGAGCATCATGACTAGTTTCAAATTTTTGATTTATAAGAGAGTCTAGCTCCTGGGCTCCAACATAGGCAATATATTTCTCAACTTGCTGTATATCATGGCATAAAAAATTTACACTCTTGATAAGAAGCAATAATAGGATCACTATTTTGCTTACATTGATAGTGAGAGTGTTTTTAGTATTTTTAGTGCAACAAGTTATATCATGTGATTCACAAAAGTCAATAGCAAATTTATTGATATCTGTAAGCAATTCGTCCATTCTATTTCCTTCTTCGGTTGACCTATTCATAGTAGGATTTCAACATTTTGACATGACCTATAGGTCTGTGGATTCCAATTTTCTCCATATTCTAGCATGCATATTTAGAGGTTATACTAATTTTTATGTGTTTTTAAAGAAAAACTTAGAAATACTAAAAACAAGACAGAATAAAATACTTTAAAAATCTAAAAGGAGAAGAAAAAGCTCATAGTGGTGCAACCTCCCCAAGCTTGGGTTGTTGCACAAGTTGATTAGGATGATGGTTCCAGAAAATAAGTAGTTGTCGTGGGAGTTACCTTGCTCTTCAAACTTGATGAGGATGCAGTTGTGATGTACCTTCGCTAATTCCCGGGCAACGACACTAGAAAATAGTCTTGATGGCAACAAACATGGCCACTTTTCATTGGGACTCCAAGTGCAGAGTGTTGTAGCAAGCTTGTTTTCCCCACAAGGATGACTCGAGAGTTTATATCAAACTCTCGGGGAACTGGTTATGGAAGGATGTTTGTCTTCTCCTCTTCAAGAAACCTGTAAAGTAAAATAATTTGTCTTGTGTCCCCAACTCCACCAAGTGGTTGTCAAGCACAGGATTTCGTATTAGTAATATGAAATAAAATAAAATGTAAACTGAAATAAAAGCGGTAAATAAAGTAAATTAATGCAAACTAGATGATATAGAAGATAGTAGAGTAGTTTTGGGGTTTTCATAAGTGATTGCAAGTAGAGAAAGTATTTTTATATTTTAGAAATAATAAATTGTAGATATTATAAAGGATAGTAGATGCAATTGAAAGGTGTTTCTTATGATAAAAATTGGACCAGGTTTCAGGGGTTCACTTGTCTACTCTCTTTTTAGGTTGTAGTGGTCACAAAACAATTCATCAGTGATAAAGATTCATGGAATTCTATAAGTGCTTAATAAAAGGAATTAATATGGGCATCACATTCTAGTATTGAGATGGAATACATATCTCTCTTATACTCAAGAAAGGGAAATATCCATGCAATCTTGATTTAAGAACAAATCAGAGTATAGCTTTAAGCTATAGTATATGATGTTTGAAATACAAATATGCTACCTTGATTGAACAAGGTCATCACACTGTCACGTGATAACTATAGCACATGATTTCACTTTACCCCTAGTGAGGCAGCAAAAGAAAGGTAAAAACCAAGGTAGATCTTGAATATTATGTGTCACGATTCAATCTCCACCCCATGCTACTCCATCTAACACACACTTCTCCCCATACAAGTTCTTGCATACAAGTTGGATCAAACCAAGCAATGAAGAACGGGGTGCATGATATGCATCTATTAAAACATCTTACACAAAATAGATTCCAATCTCAAATATCAAATCATAGAACAAAGAGCCACCACATAGGAATTACAAATATGACTATAATCATGTTGGGTAGCTCATATGGTACTAGATCTATGAAGAACAAGAGAGAAACATATCAAGCTACTACCGCAAACCCATAACTCGGAGGTGGACTACTCCCTCTTCATCATGGTGATGAAGCTGGAGATGTTGGAGAGGGTGGAGACCTCCCCGGAGGTGGCTCCGACAGAGTTTCCCCCTCCAATATTTGCTAGATCTGGTGGGTTTCTGTCTCTGGTGGCTCTCGTTGCTTCCCCTCGCCTCTTTTTTGAGGAAGTCCCGGAGGGTCCTTATATAGGGATTTTTTCGGTCAAGAGAGCTCCGTGGGCGAAAGAATCAAGGCGATCGGATAGTCAAGGAAGGAAAGAGCATGGGTGGCGCGCCCACCAGGCCTGGGCGCGCCACCTTGGCTCTTTTGGCCCTTCTGGTGAGATTCCAGTGCTCCAGATGCTTCTCGTGGATAAATATTCACATTCCCAAAAGTGCAGGTCCATTTGACTTCATATAGGTTGTGAAACATCAAAAACTGGATTTTTCTGCCCTGCAGGGTTATAACCAAAATAAAGGGGATTATTGGTAAATCCCCAAAAATCAATATGAACAGGGATATAACATTATATAAGATGCAAATATGTGGGAAAACATGTTAACAAACTACAAAGTTCATGTATGCATTTTACATGCATCAGCAAGGTGGGGGTCTCCCTTTTTCCTCTATATATAGGAGGAAAATACAACAACAATAATTGAGATATTTTCTAAGGAATTTTCCTTAGAGAATTTCGCCTCTCTCTTTTCTCTTGCAAACTGCAGCCCAAGTCAGGGCTGCATGCGCAAAGGAGTGCTTCACTGCGGTACGCCATCGTGTTGCAAGGATCCCAACCAGAATATCTACTTCCACACTCTCGGTAGGGATCAAAGATCCGGAGGTTGTCATCGTACACCGGACATGTGCGAAACCACGGAGGTGTTGCCATCAATGGCACCTAGGTTGTCATGCAAGGACCTAGGGTGACTTGCGAGGAGCTTCATGACCTTGAGGTTGGCTATGAGTTCGACTACTTCATCCATGTTCCCCACAGAACGTAAAGCGCTTTCGGTCTTCAAGGATATGTTACCGAAACCTTCTGTATTACAGCATTACTCATAGATAGATCTTGGCATTTGGTGTTGCACTAGCTAAGAAAAAATTGTGTTTTCGGCTACCGAACCCCTTCAGTGGTATCAGATCCAATCTATGTATAGTACTGCTTGTATAGTTAGAATACACATTCATTGCATGGGCATTGATCCTCTAGTTATTACCCTTCCACGTGTACTTGTTCATATCACGACACTGTTTGATGAAACGGCCCAGACCAACCTTACGTGTAATCTTACGCGAGACTGGTTCCACGCTCAACATAGGGCATGTACCGTATAAGTGGCTAATAGGTGTATGTCTCTCTTTCAATAGTATATATGGAATTTGCAAAGTAGGGCCCCAAAAGGGGTGTAGTATAGACAACTGTTGGATCCATGTTGAAAGTGCATGTGTGCCCCCATGTGTGGTTTTGGTAATTAATGACAATCTTTATGGACTTATGTTTGCATTGAGTTTTACCTGTAGGATTTGTCCATAGGCAAAACCATATGTTGGCTTCAAGGTTTGGAGAAGAAGAAAGGGAAGAAGATCAAGTGTTGACTAAGGTTTCAATGAGTAATCCGGAGATTGGTCAAGTGAGAGTTGAGCCTATAGCAAGTGTGTCTTGAAGAATAAAGTTGGAGTGATATCTCTTATGTACCCTCAAGACACCAACATAATGAAGAAAGAAGAAATGATGTGCAAGTTCAAGATGAGCCATCTCGAAGAGATCATTTTCTTGAATCTTTCAATCCTATGGTGATCATGTATATGGGAAGATGATATGCCCAAAAGAGAAGCTCTACCATAGTGGAGTATGGGTAGCAATTTGCAAGTCTTCACCAAGCTAGCGCAATCAAGAAAGGTGTCCATCTTGAGGTGGAGAAGATCGTTATCATGAAGCTAAAGTGAAATATGCGCAAGGAAAATGTATGTTCTTGATAGGCTTTCCTTCTTACCGGTTTCGTGGTGTTAGTTGGATATACCGGTTTATAGGAAAGATAGCCGTACTATAAAGAGGGGCTCTCGAGTGAGTAACTTGATCCTATCCTTCGGAGAGAGCTCAAACCTTTGCATACTTGGCATCATCTTTCTTGGTTCTTATTTGGTTCTTATCCATGAGGGGATTTTTAGCTTGTGTTAATCTTCATGACAAGCTCAAGTTCATCGAAAACGGATTTCATATGCATTCTCTATTGCGTTTTTTATATTGGAGGTTTTACTGGTTTGTATTTTATAAATAGGTTAACCCTTTCGTAATTTGGTTATATCCTCCCTTGCTGGATTATGATGGTTCCCTGGGATACATTGCACATGTATCTATAATTTTTGATGTTCCATGCTTGGTTTTATCCACTTTCTTGTGTTTTGTTCCAACATTGGAGTACTTTTCATATGATTTCTTGGACTAACCTATTAACAAGAGCCATAGTGCTAGCTGCCTGTTTTCTGCTGTTTTTGGTTCCAGGAAAGTCAGAAAATGAATATTCTCGGAATTGGACGGGACAAAAGCCAAAGTGCCTATTTTTCCGGAAGTGATCAAGTGCCAGAATACGAGACGGAGAAGGGCTAGGGAGCCACCACACCACCTGGCCGCGCGGCCAGGCCTGGCCCGCGCCAGGGGGTGGTGTGGCGGCTCCCGGCACCCCCTCGGCCTCTCGTTCCGCCTATATATTACCCTCGGGACGAAAACCCTAAGGACCCGATCAAAAATCCATGAAAGAGTCTATAGCCGCCATCATCTCCATCCCTAGATCGGGAGGGATCTGAAGCTCTTCTCGACACCCTGCCGGAGAGGGGAATTCACCCTGGAGGCCTTCTTCATCACCATGCAAGCCTCCGGTGTGATGCGTGAGTAGTTCATCCTTGGACTACGGATCCATGTAGTAGCTAGATGGCTGGTTCTCCTCCTTTGTGCTTTCATGTTTAGATCTTGTGAGCTTCGTTCATGATCAACATCATCTATTTGTAATTCTGCATGTTGTGTTTGTGAGGATCCGATGGATATTGAGATGCTATTTCAGATTGATTATTGATTCTATCATGTCTTTGTTATTTGAGATCTTGCATGCTTTCCGTTGTTAGTAGCTATCTTGGCCAAGTAGATGCTAGCAACTCCAAGAGTTAGTATTTATGCTCGATAGTGGGTTCATGCCTCTGGTAATCTGGGGAAGTGACAGAAATCTCTAAGGTACTAGATGTGATGTTTCTACTAGGGAGAAAACAACAATCCTTTGTTCATAGAACAATCGTATTGTTTACTTTACACACAGTTCGTAAAGCAATAATCTGTTGCTTACAACTTAATACTGGAGGGGGTTCAGATGATAACCTGAAGGTGGATTATTAGTCATAGATGCAGTTGGATGGCGGTCTATGTATAATGTTGTAATGCCCAATCAAGTCTCAGCGGATTCAAGATGATTAGTATATGCATGTGTTGCTTTCTCGGTGTTTGTCAATTGCCCCGCTGTAAATTCTTCACCCAGCATGTTATCTGTCTTAAGGAGAGCCACCTCTAGTGAACTATGGATCCTGGTCCTTTGTCTTTTACATACAATCTACAATCTTTTACTACTTTGTGTTTACTTTCTGCAAACTTTTACTTCTTTCCATTTGATACGTTTAATCCTTTGTTTTCTGCAAAACACGGTGACATTGACAACCTCATCGCAAGTTGGGGACAAAGTTTTGTGGTTGTGTTGTGCAGGTCTCCACGTTGCTACTAGCACCGGTAGTGCGCCCTGCCAAAGCTTAGCTAGTAACACCTTTGGGGTGTTTCCTTGCTCCTACTGGTTCGATTAAACCTTAGTTTCATAACTGAGGGAAAACTTACTGATGTGCTCATCATACCTTCCTCTTGGGGTTCCCAACGAGCTCTACGTCGAAAGTCGAGCGCATCAAGACATTTTCTGGCGTCGTTGCCAGGGAGTCAAGGACATCTTCACAAGGGGAGTCCCTCATAACCAATCTCTTTACTTTGTTGTTTTTGTTTTGCTTAGTTTTCTTTTTGCTTTGTTTGCTTGTTTTGTTCTTCAAAAAACACAAAAAAAATTAGTTTTACTTGTTTTGCTTTGTTATTTGAAAACCCAAAAAAAATGACTACTCTTGAAAACACTAAGTTGTGTGACTTCACTAGCACCAACAACAATGATTTTATGAGCACACCTATTGCTCCACCTGTGGCTGAAAATACTTTCTTTGAGATAAAACCTTCTTTACTCAATCTTGTTATGAGAGAGCAATTTTCTGGTATTGGTAATGAAGATGTTGCTTCCCATCTAAATAACTTTGTTGGACTTTGTGAGATGCAAAAGCATAGGGATATAGATGGTGATATTATTAAACTGAAATTGTTTCCTTTCTCTTTGAGAGGAAAAGCTAAAGAATGGTTGAATTCCTTAACTAGGAATAGTATTGATTCTTGGACTAAGTGCAAAGATGCTTTTATTGGAAAATACTATCCTCCTGCTAAGATTATATCAATGAGAAGTGAAATAATGAAGTTTAAACAACTTGATAATGAGCATGTTGCTCAAGCTTGGGAAAGAATGAAATCTTTGGTAAAGAATTGCCCCACTCATGGACTGACTGCTTGGATGATCATCCAAACTTTTTTTGCAGGATTGAACTATTCTTCAAGGAACCTATTGGATTCAGCTGTTGGAGGTACCTTTATGACCATCACTTTGGGTGCTGCAACAAAACTTTTAGACAATATGATGGTTAATTATTCTGAATGGCATACTGAGAGAGCTCCACAAGGTAAGAAGGTAAATTCTGTTGAGGAAACCTCCTCCTTGAGTGATAAAATTAATATTATTATGTCTATGCTTGTTAATGGGAAAGCCCATATTGATCCAAATAATGTTCCTTTAGCCTCTTTAGTTGCTCAAGAAGAGCAAGTTGATGTGAACTTCATAAGAAATAACAACTTTGGCAACAATGCTTATGGTAATAATGCTTATAGGAACAATTTTGGTAACAACAATTATAAGCCATATCCTCCCAACAATGGTAATGCTTATGGAAATTCTTACAACAATAATAAGAGTGCTTCGTGTGAACTTGAAGTTATGCTTAAAGAGTTTATTTGTAAACAAACTGCTTTCAATAAAACTATTGAGGAAAAACTCTCTAATGCTGAAAGAAATATAGCATCTTTGGCTGAAGCTCAATCTACTTTGAATAAAATGGCTGCTAAACCTGAAACTAATGAGAATCCCTTTGTAGCTACTAATGCTATACAAGTAAGAATTGATGAAAATGTTAGACTATTAGCTGAATTACATGCTAAGTGGGAAAGAGAAGATGAAATTGCTAGAAACATTAGTGTTTCTACTATCACCACCACTAGTGTTGAGGCTAGTAATAGTCCTACTACTTTAGATGACAAAGTTGATTTTGATCTTGATGGTTGCAATATCTCTGAAGTTATTACGTTCCTACAAAAGCTTGCCAAAAGTCCTAATGCTAGTGCTATGAACATGGCTTTTACAAAACACATTACTGATGCTCTCATAAAGATTAAAGAAGAAAAGATGAAACATAAAGCTTCTATTCCTATAAAACAAGAGGATGGTTGGGAACCCATCATTAATATGAAAGTGAATGACTTTGATTTCAAAGCTTTGTGTGATCTTGATAGTAGTGTTTCAATTATGCCTAGAAGGATTTATGATATGCTTGATTTGCCTCCTCTTGAAGATTGTTATTTGAATGTCCTACTTGATGCTAATGCGAAAAAGAAACTCATGGGGAGTCTTAATGATTTTCTTATTATGGTTAATGATTCCTATGTCCCCGTTGATTTCTATGTCTTGGATGTTGAATACAATGCTTCTTGTCGTATTACTTTGGGAAGACCTTTTCTTAGAACTGTTGGTGCCATCATTGATATGAAAGAAGGCACCATTAAATATCAACTCCCACTCAAGAAAGGTATAGAACACTTCCCTAAAAAGAGAGAAAATATTTCTTTTGCTTCTCCTATGAAATTTTTTTTTGGTCTTAATGCTTCTTCATTTGAGAACACTTGATTCTTTCTTTGCTTGTTATGCCTAACTTAAAGGCGTTAAAGAAAAGTACTTATTGGGAGATAACCCAAAAGTTTTAGATGAGTCTTGGAAGTTATTACCTCTGTAATAACCTCTCCTTATCCTTTTTATTTGCTTTTTGTGCCAAGAGTAACCTCTAATGAGAGTGAAGTAATGATTGGGAAAGTTGCTGTCCCGAAACAGATTTCTGTCATTCACCGTAAAAATTCGTGAGAGAGCTCTGTATGTCGGATTGAGCTGTAATTATTTTTTCTTCTGCCCCAGGTTGTTATCAAACTTTAGTTAGTTCAACACTGTTTGATTTGAGCAACAGAAGGTCTTTGAAAAAATTCGTCTTTACCTGCTAGTCTGTTTTGACAGATTTCTGCCATTTTCTGCATTTGCTTCTTGTTAGTTCCTTCTTGAGTTCTTTTGGGGAATTGAGATTTTTGAGGGAAGTGATATAGTAGCTAGTGTTCTAATGGAAGTTTATTTGGTGTTAGAACTGAACCTTGAGACTTATTTATATTAAGTGCACTAACGTTGCTAATGAGATTGTGTGAAGTTTTGTATGAAGGGAAAATGTCAGGTGTATGGAAGGAATGAGTAATGAGATGAAGGATGGACTAAAGCTCAAGCTTGGGGATTCCACGCGTGTCACCAAGAAATATCCAAGAAGTACAAGCGTCAAAGCTTGGGGATGCCCAAGGCATCCCCTTCTTCATCAATAAAAATCCCAGGTTTCTTCCAAACGCTTCATTTTTATTGTTTCATTCACAGTTGTGTTTTTCTTGGAGCGTCTTCTTTTTCGTTTTCGTTTTGGTTTTTCGTTTGCTTTGGTTTGTTTAGTTTTCTGAATAAATTGGTTGGACCCCCCTCTTTCATACTTTGGTTTGCAAATAGTTTGGTTTGGTTTGGAAAAGAGTAGGAAAGTTCATGCTTATGTGATAAAAAGAGCTCGTTTTTGACTGTGGCATATGCTTTGTCATGCCATGCTTGATATTGTTTTGGATTTATTCTTAGTATTCTTTGCTATAGCATGACTTTTTATAAACAATTGAGATTTCTTAATGTGCCTTGGATGAATCATGCGTTGTTTTAGCATATTAAAGCATGTTATAGTGGTATTCTACTTTGATGCTTTATTTGGGTTGACTTGGCACATGCTCACACCATGTTATGACTATCCAAAGTCACCATAGCCTTTATGATCCTTTCGTTTTCAACTTGTAGTATCACTTTATGCTTTGATCAATGATGTTTTGTTGCTCTACATGATTATGGCCATTATTGCTCTCTTAGTTTGTCGCTCCCAGTCTTTTGCTAGCCTCCACAACAAAGTATGAATTCCACTCATGCATCCAACTCCCTAAACCAAGTTATTCCAAAGAGTCCACCATACCTACCTACTAGCTTATGCTATTCCAAGTATATTCATGCTTTTGTTTACCTTCCACTTGTTATCAGAAAACTAGTGATTAAAGCTCTCATGAACTTGATGGAACACTTTACTTTACTTGCCCTTAATAAACTTGAACCATTGTGTCTTCTATGTTGTATATGCTTGCACTTATATGTTGGGGATTAGCAGAACCATGCTGTAATGGGGAATGCTTTCAACATTGCACTTGTACTTTGTACCTAGTTGATATCATGCTCTTTTGTATATGGATGTCGTCGGTGTGAAATGAAAGGGGAGCTTGTAAGTCCATGGAGTTATGTATATGTGTTAGAGAAACGCCTGGGCCGCTGGTGTAATCCATGCTGACATGGTGGAAACCTGCAGCGTAACCATAATGAGCTGTCTATGAAGCATTCTTCTTATAAAAAAAGAGTCCTATATTGAAAAAAAGAGAAAGAAAAAAAAAGATACTATGAAAAGAGGAAAGAGAGAAAAAAGCACCACATTCCCATGGTAAATAAGAAGAATGTTGAGATGCTTGTTGTCTGCTTGCCTTGTCATTTTGATATGGGGATTCTTCCGTATCATCGGGCAAGGGGTACCCGTTGGCGGTTCTCTATGATACACATGTACTTACGAGAACTTACCGGTGACTAAACTTGAGTAGCATGAGGAGCGGCCCTCGTATACAAGGGACGTGAGATTTCTGACTTATACTTCGTCAAGCATGTACACCATAGTTTGTTCACTTTAACCTTAATCACTTCAAGATGCTTATGATAGGGGCAATGAGAGCTGAAAGCTATAAGTACCATAATTTTTGGAAGCTCTTTATGAGACTTGAATCCCTACTACCTTTTACAAAAGGCTTTTCTCCCACCATTATATTGAGTCTCCACCTTCTATCTTTATGCACTTACTTTGAGAGCATAGTGGCCATTCTTAGTTCTATGTGCATTGTCCCAAGACTAGTTGATTGATGCATAACTTGTTATTGCTTGTTTTAAACTATTGTATCTTGTCACTCTTATGAACTTTCAAGGTGTCCTATGCATTTATATTTGCTACTCTATTGAGGGACAAGCTTAATACTATTATGCTATGTTTTCTTTATGTGAAACAACCAAACGTCTTGCAAAGCATTGTTATTCATGTATCTTTTGTTTGTGCCTTTTCATGTTGCATCATAGTTTCTTTGCTTATTGCTAGAACTTTGTCTTTCATGTTATGATTGAAGTAATATGATCCCAGCTTTGAATATTTTGCAAATACTTTGATCAAGTCTTTGATGGTGCATGTCACCTAAAAAATTACTCTTTCTTTTTATCACTTACCTACTCGAGGACGAGCAGGAGTTAAGCTTGGGGATGTTGATACATTGCAAATGTATCTATAATTTTTGATGTTCCATGCTTGGTTTTATCCACTTTCTTGTGTTTTGTTCCAACATTGGAGTACTTTTCATATGATTTCTTGGACTAACCTATTAACAAGTGCCATAGTGCCAGCTGCCTGTTTTCTGCTGTTTTTGGTTCCAGGAAAGTCAGAAAATGAATATTCTCGGAATTGGACGGGACAAAAGCCAAAGTGCCTATTTTTCCGGAAGTGATCAAGTGCCAGAATACGAGATGGAGAAGGGCTAGGGAGCCACCACACCACCTGGCCACGAGGCCAGGCCTGGAACACGCAAGGGGGTAGTGTGGCCGCTCCCGGCACCCCCTCGGCCTCTCCTTCCGCATATATATTGCCCTCAGGATGAAAACCCTAAGGATCCGATCAAAAATCCACGAAAGAGTCTGTAGCCGCCGTCAACTCCATCCCTAGATCGAGAGGGATCTGAAGCTCTTCCTGGCACCCTGCCAGAGAGGGGAATTCACCCTGGAGGCCTTCTTCATCACCATGCAAGCCTCCGGTGTGATGCGTGAGTAGTTCATCCTTGGACTACGGATCCATGTAGTAGCTAGATGGCTGGTTCTCCTCCTTTGTGCTTTCATGTTTAGATCTTGTGAGCTCCGTTCATGATCAACATCATCTATTTGTAATTCTGCATGTTGTGTTTGCGGGGATCCGATGGATATTGAGATGCTATTTCAGATTGATTATTGATTCTATCATGTCTTTGTATTTGAGATCTTGCATGCTTTCCATTGTTAGTAGCTATCTTGGCTAAGTAGATGCTACCAACTCCAAGAGTTAGTATTTATGCTCGATAGTGGGTTCATGCCTCTGGTAATCTGGGGAAGTGACAGAAATCTCTAAGGTACTAGATGTGTTGTTGCTACTAGGGAGAAAACAACAATCCTTTGTTCATAGAACAATCGTATTGTTTACTTTAAACATAGTTCGTAAAGCAATAATTTGTTGCTTGCAACTTAATACTGGAGGGGGTTCGGATGATAACCTGAAGGTGGATTATTAGTCATAGATGCAGTTGGATGGCGGTCTATGTATAATGTTGTAATGCCCAATCAAGTCTCAAAGGAGTCAAGATGATTAGTATATGCATGTGTTGCTTTCTTGGTGTTTGTCAATTTCCCCGCTGTAATTTATTCACCCAGCATGTTATGTGTCTTAAGGAGAGCCACCTCTAGTGAATTATGGATCTGAAGGAACTATGCCCTGAGAGGCAATAATAAAGTTGTTATTATATATTCCTTGTATATGATAGATGTTTATTTTGCATGCTATAATTGTATTGATAGGAAACATGAATACATGTGTGTTTAATAAACAAAAGGGGTTCCTAGTTATGCCTCTCTTATAGACTAGTTTGTTGATTAACAAGATGATCAAAGTTTCCTGATCATGGACATTGGATGTTGTTAATAACAAGGTCACGACATTTGTGAAATTATGTGATGAACATTCTTCCGAAGTATAGCATTACGATCAAGTCATTATGTTTATATTGCTATAACATCATACAAAGTAGTCTTAGTCCTTAGACCATGAGATCATGTTAATTGCTAACACCGGAAGAGTATCTTGATAACATCAAACGTCACACCGTAACAGGGTGACTATAAAGATGGGTTCAGTACTACGAAGGTGTTATGTTGAGGCTCATGGATCAAGAGTGGAATTTGTCAATCCCGATGACGGATAGATATACTCTGGGCCCTCTCGGTGATATCACATTAAGATAGCTTGCAAGCAAGTGATGTGATCACTAGAATGTAGGGAACGAGAAAAGAGTGCATGTCGGTAACGAGATCAAACTAGGTATTTGGATACTGATGATTGAATCTCGAACATGTATTATATCATGAGACAAGGGATTAAATTGATGACGTTAAAGGTTCTCACGATCACAGAAGTCATCGTTGAATGTGCAGGAGTCAGTATGGATCTCCAGGTCCCGCTTCTGATTATTGATCTGAGAGGAGTCTCAATCATGTCTGCATTATTCGCGAACCGTAGGGTGACACACTTAAGGGTTGTCGGACACCATTTAGGAGCACATATGTTCCAGACAAAAGGTTTGCCAAGTGCAGGAAATGTTTCGATAGAAACATGAATTGTTTCGATAGAAACCGGAATTGTTTCGGGTGAAATTGCAGAAAGTGGTTCTGCATGTGACATTGAAATGTTGCAAGGGGTTTTATGTGAATGTTTGTTAATTAAAGTAATTGACAAAATTCTGAATAAAATAAATAGAAGTGTTTTATTAAATGAGAGAGCATTAAATTTGGAGAAATTTAATGCATTTAATGTGGAGACTTTAAAAGAGAATGTTAAGGGGCATTTTAATGTGGAGGGGTTACCACCACATGAATGGGGGAGGTGAGGGGTCACCCCCCCATGCGCCGGCCATGGAGAGAGGGGGCACCCCCTCCTCCTTCATCCTCACACCTCCTCGTGAAGGATCTCTCTCCCCTTCTAGATATTCCCCCATGGTCTCAGATTAGCGAGATACATGTTCCCGGTGGCCTTGCGTCTGGAAGGAGTTGCTGCTTTTGCTGATTCGCTGGAGCGAGGAGGTGGAGGTTGTCCGGTGGCTTGAACGTGTGTGCGAGGACGGTGCTGATTTGTGGCGCTCAGACTTCCACACGATCTTGAGATCGGCAAGCGTACGACTACATCAACCACGAGTTCCTACTCGTTAACAAAACTCGTTGTCTTCCAGGGTAAGTTCTCCATGGATGTATGTCCACCCGTTGCTCTGTATCTAGTAGATAGATCTTGGCATATAGTTCTCATCGTAGGAAATTTTTTGTTTTCTATGCTGCGGACCCAACAGTTGTATCAGAGCCTGATCTATGCGTAGGTGCTTTGTACGGGTAGTACACATATGTTTATATGTGGGCGATGATGATCATGTTATTGCATCTTCTATGTACTTTGGATATTGGTGGCATAGTGGGATGAAGCGGCCCGGACCAACCTTACATGTCATCGTACATGAGACCGGTTCCACGACTGACATGCAACTTGTTTTGCATAAGTGGCTGGCGGGTGTCTGTCTCTCCTACTATAGTCAATATCTGATTTACAACGAGTTGCTAATAACTTGGTTATCCTCGTTGTGGTTCATGTTCGTAGGTAAGACCGGTTCTATCTCCGAAAGCCCTAAGCCACGTAAAACTTGCAATTGATAAATTAGAGGCGTCTAGTTTAGATCGTTGCTGGGCTAGTGTCTTGATATGGTATTGTTGTAAGTAGATGTATGATAGATACTCTTACAACTCACTTAACGTGTAAGTTCCATAGACCTTGGCCTTACACACAAAGAAATGATAGAGATCATACCACGATGCAAATGATAGAGATCAAATGCATGGACCATATCACCTCACTTCACACATTAGATGTTAGCATCTTATATTGCTTGTTTGGCGCTTTTTGGTAGCATTATAAGATGATCCCTCTTTTAGATATCAGGATAAAATGTGTTCTTCCTTAAGTATGCACCGTTTTGTGGATCGTGTTTTGAGGCATCACGTGATGATCGGGTGTTCTCGACTCTACGCTTTCATACAACGGGTGTAAGACAGTTTTACACACGCGAATACTAAGGTTCTTACTTGACGAGCCTAGCATGTACAGACATGGCCTCGGAACACGGACCGAAAGGTTAAGCATGAGTCATATAGTTGATATGATGCCTATATAGATACTCGCCTTTGAAGCTACACCGACTCACGTGATGATCGGACTTGGTGTAGTGGATTTGGTTCATGTAATCACCAAAAGGACACGAGGGTTGTCGTTTTTGAGTGGGAGTTCATTAGTAATTTGGATTAGTTGAAGTCAATCTATCATAAAATTAGTCTAAATATATTTTACAAATTCTGTTGTAGATGGCACCACCTGCTTTTAATTTCAATGTGTTCATGGAGAAAGAGAAGCTTGCTGCGAATGGTAGCAACTTCACTAATTGGGCTATGAATTTGAGGATTCTCCTCACTGCTGCACAAAAGCAATATGTGCTAGAGGCGCCGCTAGGCCCCCCACCAGCTCCTGATGCCCCTGACGAGGAAAAGAACGTCTATATAACTCGTCAGGAGGACCACAACTTAGTTCATTGCGGCATACTGTATGGGCTAGAGCCAGAACTTCGAAAACGTTTCGAAAATGGCAATGCCTTTGATACCATGGGAGAATTGAAAATGATTTTCGATACTCATGCTACCGTAGAGAGTTATAATGCTTCTGAAAAGTTCTTTAGCTGCATGATGGAAGAGAACAGCTCCGTTAGTGAGCACGTACTCAAAATGTCTGGGTACGCCGATAAGCTTGTGTCCTTGGGAATAACGATTCCCATTGACTTAGGCATACATCGTGTTCTTCAATCTCTGCCACCTAGCTACAAGAGCTTCGTGATGAACTATAATATGCAGGGCATGAAGAAGTCTCTTCCCGAGCTTCTGTCAATGCTTAAGACTGCAGAAGTGGAGATTAGGAAAGAACATCAAGTGTTAATGATCAATAAGACCACCGGTTTCAAGAAGGACAAGAAAGGCAAGCAGAAGGGAAAGAAGGGCGGAAAATCTGTTGCCGCGCCTGAAAACAAACCCCGAGCTGGCCCTAAGTCTGACACCGAGTGCTACTATTGCAAGGGGACTGGCCATTGGAAGCGCAACTGCCCCAAGTATTTGGCGGACAAGAAGGCCGGCAAGGCAAACAAAGGTATATGTGATATACATGTTATTGATGTGTACTTGACTAGTACTCGCAGTAGCACCTGGGTATTTGATACGGGATCGGTTGCTAATATAAGTAACTCGGTTCAGGGGCTGCGGAACAAGCGACAACTAGCAAGGGATGAGGTCACGATGCGGGTCGGCAATGGATCAAGAGTTGATGTGATCGCCGTCGGAACCCTGCCTCTCCATATGCCGTCGGGATTAGTTATAAACCTGAATAATTGTTATTTAGTGCCTGCACTGAGCATGAACATTGTATCTGGATCATGTTTGATGCAAAGTGGTTATTCGTTTAAATCTGAAAACAATGGTTGTTCGATTTATATGAATAATATCTTTTATGGTCATGCACCTGTGTTGAATGGTTTATTTCTATTGGATCTCGATAGTAGTATTACGCATATTCATAAGGTTGGTGCTAAAAGGATTAAACTTGATAATGATATATCTACATATATGTGACACTGCCGTCTAGGTCATATTGGCGTTAAACGCATGAAGAAACTCCATTCTGATGGACTTTTGGAATCACTTGATTTTGAATCATTTGATACATGTGAGCCATGCCTTATGGGCAAGATGACTAGAACGCCGTTTTCCGGTCCAATGGAACGGGCGACAGATTTATTGGAAATCATACATACTGATGTGTGTGGACCAATGAGTGTGTCGGCGCGAGGTGGATATCGTTATTTTGTTACTTCCACTGATGATTTGAGTAGATACGGGTATATCTATTTGATGAAACATAAGTCTGAAACTTTTGAAAAGTTCAAAGAATTTCAGAATGAAGTGGAAAATCATCATAATAGAAAGATCAAATTTCTACGGTCTGACCGTGGAGGAGAGTATCTAAGTTACGAGTTTAGCACACACATGAAAGATTATGGAATAGTTTCACAACTCACGCCTGCCGGAACACCACAACGTAATGGTGTGTCAGAACGTCGTAATCGTACTTTATTGGATATGGTTCGATCTATGATGTCTCTGACTGACTTGCCACTGTCATTTTGGGGTTATGCACTGGAAACCGCTACATTCACTTTAAATAGGGCACCATCTAAATCCGTTGAAAAGACACCGTATGAATTATGGTTTGGAAACAAACCTAAGCTGTCATTTCTTAAAGTTTGGGGATGTGATGTTTATGTGAAGAAACTTCAACCGGATAAACTCGAACCCAAAGCGGAAAAATGCATCTTCATAGGATACCCTAAGGAAACGATTGGGTATACCTTCTATCACAGATCCGAGGGCAAGGTTTTTGTTGCCAAGAATGGATCCTTTCTTGAGAAGGAGTTTCTCGCGAAAGGTGTGAGTAGTCGAAAGGTAGCACTCGAAGAGGTTGTTGAACCTTCTCTTCATGAAATGGCGAGTAGCGCAGCACCGGAAGTTGTTTCGGAGTTGACTTCACCTAATGAAGAGAGAGCTAATGATATTGATCATGAAACTCCGAAAGAGGACACTACCGAACCTCGCAGGTCAAGCAGGACACGTGCAGCTCCTGGATTGTACGGCAATCCTGTTATGAATTTCATGATTGATGAAATAGATGACCCTGCGACGTATGAAGAAGCGATGATGTGCCCTGATTCCAACAAATGGCTAGAAGCCATGAAATCCGAGATGGAATCCATGTACGAAAACCAGGTTTGGACCTTGGTGGACTTACCTCACGATCGAAAGGCCGTTGAGAATAAATGGATTTTCAAAAGAAAAACTGATGCTGATGGTAATGTAACCATCTATAAGGCTCGACTTGTCGCAAAGGGGTTTCGACAAATTCAAGGAGTTGACTATGATGAGACATTCTCTCCCGTAGCGATGCTTAAGTCGGTTAGGATTATGTTAGCAACTGCTGCATATTTCGATTATGAAATATGGCAGATGGATGTCAAGACTGCGTTCCTCAATGGTAATATTGAAGAAGAGTTGTATATGATACAACCTAAGGGTTTTGTCGATCCTAAGGATGCTGATAAGGTGTGCAAACTTCAGCGATCCATCTATGGACTGAAGCAAGCATCCCGGAGTTGGAATCTCTACTTTGATGAGGTGATCAAAGAGTTTGGATTTGTCCAAACTTATGGAGAGGCTTGTATTTACAAGAAAGTGAGTGGGAGCAATGTGACATTTCTGATATTATATGTGGATGACATATTATTGATTGGAAATGATATAGATCTTTTAAACAGTGTTAAAAGTTATCTAAACAGCAAATTTTCGATGAAAGACCTTGGTGAAGCTTCATACATATTAGGCATTAAAATCTATAGAGATAGATCAAGACGCCTAATCGGGCAATCGCAGAGTACATACCTTGATAAGATATTAAAGAAGTTTAATATGGACGAAAGTAAGAAGGGGTTCTTACCTATGTTGCAAGGCAAGACATTGAGTAAGACTCAAAGTCCGGCTACGGCGGAAGAAAGAGAGATGATGGATAAGATCCCCTATGCCTTACCATAGGCTCTATAATGTATGCCATGCTATGTACAAGACCGGATGTGGCACATGCTATTAGTTTGACTAGTAGGTACCAATCTGATCCAGGTTCGGAACACTGGATAGCGGTAAAGAACATCCTCAAGTACTTGAGAAGAACTAAGGATATGTTTCTTATATACGGAGGTGAAGAAGAGCTAGTCGCTAAGTGTTATGTCGATGCTAGCTTTGACACCGATCCTGATGACTCTAAGTCTCAATCCGGATACATATTTCTCTTGAACGGAGCAGCAGTTAGTTGGAGGAGTTCCAAACAACCTGTGGTGGCTGGATCAACAACGGAGGCGGAATATGTTGCTGCTTCAGAAGCGGCGTAGGAGGCAGTTTGGATGAAAGAGTTCATTACAGAACTGGGTGTGGTTCCCAGTGTGTTGGACCCGTTGGTGATCTATTGTGACAACAATGGAGCCATAGCCAACACAAAGGAACCAAGGTCTCACAAGAATTCCAAACATATTAAGCGCCGGTTTCACTCCATCCGCGAGCATGTCAAGGATGGAGATATAAAGATTTGTAAAGTGCACACGGACCTAAATGTAGCAGATCCATTGACTAAAGTACTCCCTAGGGAAAAACATGATCAACACCAGAACTCCATGGGTGTTAGATTTATCACTATGTGAACTAGATTATTGTCTCTAGTGCAAGTGGGAGATTGAAGGAAATATGCCCTGAGAGGCAATAATAAAGTTGTTATTATATATTCCTTGTATATGATAGATGTTTATTTTGCATGCTATAATTGTATTGATAGGAAACATCAATACATGTGTGTTTAATAAACAAAAGGGGTTCCTAGTTATGCCTCTCTTATAGACTAGCTTGTTGATTAACAAGATGATCAAAGTTTCCTGATCATGGACATTGGATGTTGTTAATAACAAGGTCACAACATTTGTGAAATGATGTGATGAACATTCATCCGAAGTATAGCATTACGATCAAGTCATTATGTTTATATTTCTATAACATCATACAAAGTAGTCTTAGTCCTTAGACCATGAGATCATGTTAATTGCTAACACTGGAAGAGTATCTTGATAACATCAAACGTCACACCATAACAGGGTGACTATAAAGATGGGTTCAGTACTACGAAGGTGTTATGTTGAGGCTCATGGATCAAGAGTGGAATTTGTCAATCCCGATGACGGATAGATATACTCTAGGCCCTCTCGGTGATATCACATTAAGATAGCTTGCAAGCAAGTGATGTGATCACTAGAATGTTATATCACGGGAACGAGAAAAGAGTGCATGTCGGTAACGAGATCAAACTAGGTATTTGGATACCGATGATCGAATCTCGGACATGTATTATATCATGAGACAAAGGGATTAAATTGCTGACGTTAAAGGTTCTCACGATCACAGAAGTCATCGTTGAATGTGCAGGAGTTAGTATGGATCTCCAGGTCCCGCTTCTGATTATTGATCTGAGAGGAGTCTCAATCATGTCTGCATTATTCGCGAACCGTAGGGTGACACACTTAAGGGTTGTCGGACACCATTTAGGAGCACATATGTTCCAGACAAAAGGTTTGCAAAGCGCAAGAAATGTTTCGATAGAAACAGGAATTGTTTCGATAGAAACTTGAATTGTTTCGGGTGAAATTGCAGAAAGTGGTTCTGCATGTGATATTGAAATGTTGCAAGGGGTTTTATGTGAATGTTTGTTAATTAAAGTAATTAACAAAATTCTGAATAAAATAAATAAAAGTGTTTTATTAAATGAGAGCATTAAATTTGGAGAAATTTAATGCATTTAAAGTGGAAACTTTAAAAGAGAATGTTAAGGGGCATTTTAATGTGGAGGGGTTACCACCACATGAAT
Organism: Avena eriantha; assembly: GCA_910589775.1. Lineage (NCBI taxonomy): Eukaryota > Viridiplantae > Streptophyta > Magnoliopsida > Poales > Poaceae > Avena > Avena eriantha. Next base: position 37,063,879 of record OU342745.1, on the reverse strand, counting down.
GGGGGAGGTGAGGGGTCACCCCCATGCGCCGGCCATGGAGAGAGGGGGCACCCCCCTCCTCCTATAAAAGGCCCCCCTCTCCTCCTTCATCCTCACACCTCCTCGTGAAGGATCTCTCTCCCCTTCTTGATATTCCCCCATGGTCTCGGATTAGCGAGATACATGTTCCCGGTGGCCTTGCGTCTGGAAGGAGTTGCTGCTTTCGCTGATTCGCTGGAGCGAGGAGGTGGAGGTTATCCGGTGGCTTGAACGTGTGTGCGAGGACGGATGCGCTGCTGATTTGTGGCGCTCAGACTTCCACACGATCTTGAGATCGGCAAGCGTACGACTACATCAACCACGAGTTCCTACTCATTAACAAAACTCGTTGTCTTCGAGGGTAAGTTCTCCATGGATGTATGTCCACCCGTTGCTCTGTATCTAGTAGATAGATCTTGGCGTATAGTTCTCATCATAGGAATTTTTTTGATTTCTATGCTGCGGACCCAACAGGATCCTGGTCCTTTGTCTTTTACATGCAATCTACAATCTTTTACTGCTTTGTGTTTACTTTCTGCAAACTTTTACTTCTTTCCATTCGATACGTTTAATCCTTTGTTTTCCGCAAAACACGGTGACATTGACAAATTCATCGCAAGTTGGGGACAAAGTTCTGTGGTTGTGTTGTGCAGGTCTCCACGTTGCTACTAGCACCGGTAGTGCACCCTGCCAAAGCTCAGCTAGTAACACCTTTGGGGTGTTTCCTTGCTCCTACTGGTTCGATTAAACCTTGGTTTCATAACTGAGGGAAAACTTACTGCTGTGCTCATCATACCTTCCTCTTGAGGTTCCCAACAAGCTCTACGTCGAAAGTCGAGCGCATCAGCCTGCATGATCTTGTAGATATTTTTTTCCTCTTTAAAATGAGCACAAGATCATGAAAATCGGAATCCAGATGCAAAAGTTATGGTTGTTTTCATATTGTTGTTTTTGTCAGTTTTGCCTTGGTCGGAATGTCCAGGGTGAATACACCGGACACTCCGGTGTCGCGTAGAAATCTCAGATTTCAGTCGTGTTGTTGCCATTCAGGTGTCCAAACCAGAAACCACCCAGAAACTGGCCAGAATGTCCGGCCCGCACGCTCTGGGGCTGTAACGGTTGGATTTTGGAGGACCTATATAAGGGGCCCTTCTTTCCTATAGTTCCTAACCTTCCTTGCAAGTTTTCCCCTCCATTGTTGACCTTCTTGAGCTTGCTATCTCCCAATCCCTCCTATGATTCTTTCATATTCTTGAGGGATCTAAAAGAGGAGATATGGATCTACAATCCCACCTATCAATCTCTGCTCTAAGTGAGGGGAACATCTTGGGATCTAGATCTTGGAGTCTTGTGTGGATTTCCTCCATTGTTCTTCCTCTCTTATTCCCCATAAGCTTTTGTAGCTTTGGTGGAATTTGGGAGTGAAGGACTTGAGCACTTCTTGTGTTCTTGCCATTGCATTTGGTGCATTGGTTTGAGTTCTCAGTGAGGATTCAATTGGGTAAAAGTGAGAAGCCTTTTATTCTTGGGTTCTTGGAACCGTAGACGGTTTAGTTGTTTTACAGGTTGGTAGATTACTTGGAGCCTATAATTAAGTTGTGTAGCTTTCCCCCAAGCTTGTTTGTTGGGAGCCTCCAATTGAGTTGTGGAGAAGTGCCCCAATCTTGTGACAGGTTTCGGATTGCCACTGACAAGTGCACCGATAGTGGAAGTGTAGATCAATCCCCTTGGGGTAAGATGCACAGGAGAACAAGGGAGGCCTTTTGTGGCATTGGTGGTTTGATACCACCCCCTCTCCAAACTAGACGTACCCCATTGTTGGGAGGAACTCGGTAAAACATCGCCGTCTCTGCGTGCCTCGGTTATCTCTATACCCGAGCTCTTTCTTATGCACCTTACTTTGTGATGGCCTCCGTGCTTGAAGTCTATATCTTGCTATCACATAGTTGCTTGTCTTGCTTAGCATAAGTTGTTGGTGCACATAGGTGAACCATAGTATATATAGGTTTTTTTCTTGACAAAGTAAATGCCAGTTTTATCCCGCCTTTGTTAAGCCCATCTCATAAAAGTTTTTAACCGCCTATTCACCCCCTCTAGGCGACATTTGTGTCCTTTCAATTGGTATCATAGCCCGGTCTCTCATTTTAGGCTTCACCGCCTTGAGAGTAAATATGCCGGCTAGGGGATTAGTGCGCATTGAAATGTTCATATTGAATGGCACAAATTATGATATATGAAGAACTCGTATGCTTATTCATTTTCGGGACATGGTCCCAAATTTGGAGAGTATTGTAGATATATGTTTTTCTCCTCTAATGGATTTCGAAAATCTATCTTGTGAGGATGAGAAAAACTTATATCTCAATGCTCAAGCTTCTAATGTGCTTGTTAATGCTTTGAGCTATGTAGTTACTTCTTCAATCATACCTTTTTGGACCTCTCATGAGTTATGGACAAAACTTCAAGATAAATATGATGTGTCCAACATTATTAAGGATGATTGTATTGCTTCCACTTCCGGTCGAGATGAGTTCTCTTTTTATTCCACTTCACCAAAATATGGTAAGACACAAGGTAATGATATGGTGAGTAGTGGTGAACTTTGCAATGTTGATAGTAAGCTTACTCTTATTTATCCTTCTTCTCTATATCATTGCAATGGTTCATGTTTGGACTTAAACACATCTAGCACTATATATGAGTTACATGCTAGTGTTTATAGTCCTTGCATGTCATGTATAAATTGCCCCAATAGATCTCATGATGATATGCTCTCCTTGCCTTGTTGCCATGATAAAAATGCTTCTATTTCCTCTAGTACTTGTGTTGCTAACCATGTAGAGGAAAACAAAGATCCTACTGTCTGAGACAAGATCTTGAATGAAGCTTCAAATAATTCATCATCATCATCACCATCATTATCATCTCATGGTACCCACCTATGAATTATGGCTAGGGATTCAAAGGTAACTCCTACTTTGGAACCCAATACCTCTTGTGATGATGAGGATAATAAGGTATAAGAGTTGGATGTTGATGATTCATATGAAAAGGGTGAGATGGTTTATCATGATCTTGTTAAGAATAATATTGCTTGCTCTAACTTCGTCGAAATCTTGAAATTTTCTATTAAGAGCAAAGAACATATTGATAAGTTAGAAGCACAAATTGAGGAGCATTATAACACCATTGATAAAATGAGTTGCCTTGAGTGTGAGTATGCTAATCAAATTGCACATCTGAATGAAGCTCTTGAAGAGGAACAAACCACTAAGGAATCTCTTGAGGAGACTTTTGCTCTAGAGTTGTCTAGAGTGAAGGAATCTCATGATAGAGGTCTTAAGGTGGCTAGTGGTCTCAAAATTAAAAATGATGAGCTTCAAGTTTCTTATGCTAAACTCCTTGATGATTTTGAGCACCTCAAAAATTGTTGGAGATATGCCCAAGAGGCAATAATAAAAGTGGTTATTATTATATCTTTGGGTTTATGATGAATGTTTACATCCCATATTATAATTGTATTATAAGGAAACGCTAATACATGTGTGTTTTGTAAACATAAGAGAGTCCCTAGTAAGCCTCTTGTTGAACTAGCTTGTTGATTAATTGATGATCATGGTTTCCTGATCATGGACATTAGAATGTGATTAATAACAAGGTTATATAATTAGGAGAATGATGTGATGGACACACACCCATAGTAAGCGTAGCATAAGATCAAGTCATTAAGTTCGTATTTGCTATAAGCTTTTAAATGCATAGTACCTAATCCTTCGACCATGAGGTTGTGTTAATCACCATCACCGGAATGGTACTTTGATGACATCAAACACCGCTTCGTAACTAGGTGGTCATAAAGGTGTCATTGGGTATTCTGAAAGTATGTGTTGAAGCGCATGGACCAAGATTGGGATTTGTCCATCCATATGACGGATAGATATGCTCTAGGCCCTCTCGGTGGAATGTCATCTAGTTAGCTTGCAAGCATGTGACTGGGTCACAAGGGATGACATATCACGGAACGAGTAAAGAGTACTTATCAGTAACGAGGTAGAACTAGGTATGGAGATACCGACGATCAAACCTTGGATAAGTATAGTATCCCGTGACAAAGGGAATTGGTTTCGTATGTAAATGGTTCAATCGATCACGAAGTCATCGTTGAGTATGTGGGAGCCATTATGGATCTCTAGGTCCCGCTGATGGTTATTGATAGGAGATGTGTCTCTGTCATGTCTACATATTCACGAACCGTAAGGTGACACACTTAAGGTTCGAAGTTGTTTTAAGTAGATATGGAATGTGCGTTGGAGACCGAATGATGTTCGGAGTCTCGGATTGGATCCAGGACATCACGAGGAGATCAGGAATTGTCCAGAGAATAAGATTTATATATTGGGGATCATTTTCTGAGTTAGGAAATGTTCCGGAGTATTTGTATGAGGATTCTAGAAGGTTTCGGAATGTTCCGGAAGGTTCTGGAAGATTTCTTGGAGTTTGCTTGAAAACCAAGAAAGGGATCAAGGAGTCCTGGTGGGGCAAGACAAGGAGTCGTGGGGGAGGAGGACTCCTCCCCCCTCCACAATCCGCCGGCCATAGGAGGGAGGGGAGTCCTACTAGGACTCCCCCTCCCATGGCGCCTCCCCCTTTAAATAGAGGGGTGGGGGCGCCACCTCGAAGCCCTCCTACACAACTCCAAATCTCCGCCGCCTCTCTCCTCCTCCTTTCTTCTGCACAGGCATAGGCAAAGCCCTGCAGAATTCTCTACTCCACCACCACCACCACGCCTTCGTGCTGCTGGGATTCCGTGGAGAAGATCTACTACCTCCGCTGCTCGCTGGAACGAGGAGAGGAAGGTCTGCTTCGACTCCGCACATGTGACCGACTGCGGAAGCGCTGCCGGAACGCGGCGCCGGAAGGATCATCCACACGATCTTGAGATCGGCAAGTGATCGACTACATCAACCACGAGATCTAATCTCGTAACGCTTTCGGATCTACGAGGGTTAGTACAGATCTATCTCGTTGCACATGTCTAATAGATTAGATCTTGGCTTTTATCTAGATTAGATCTGGGTTTTGTTCGTTCTTGTGGTAGAAATTTTTTGTTTTCCATGCTACGAACCCATCAGTGGTATCAGAGCCGTGTCTATGCATAGATCTGTTGCACGAGTAGAACACAATGGTGTTGTGGGCGTTGGTGCTTGTGTCGTCTTTTGCTTTGTGTACTTTGCATCTTGCGGCATGGTGGGATGAAGCGGCTCGGGCTAACCTTACATGTCATCGCACATGAGACTTGCTCCACGCTTGACGTGTAACTTGCTTTGCACAAGTGGCTTTGCGGGTGTCTGTCTCTCCCACCATAGTATAGATCCAATTTACACTTTGCACTCGATAGCACTTGTATCAACGTTGTGGTTCTGTTTCGTAGTTAAGATCCGTTCTTGTTCGAAAGCCCCAAGCCACATAAAACATGCAAAGAAAATTAGAGGCGTCTAACTTGTTTTTGCAGGGGTTTTGTGATGTGATATGGCCATCATGTGATTGTGATTATATTTGATGTATGCAATGATCCTTGTTGTAATATGGCAACCGGCAGGAGCCTAATGGTTGTCTTTAATTCTGTTAAGACCTGCGTGTCTATTCATCTTGTAATAGCTTTATTCCAAGTAGTTGTAATAGTTGCTAGTGATGATGGAAAACCATGAAGCGGCGCCACTGACCTTGACGCAATGCTGGTGATGATGGAGATCATGTTCGTGCTTTGGAGATGGAAGATCAAAGGCGCAAGAAGAAAGGGCCATATCATATCACACTAATTATGAATTGCCTGTGATGTTAATCCTTTATGCATCTTGTATTGCTTAGATCGCGACGGTAGCATTATAAGATGATCCCTGTCACTAAATATCAAGTAATAAAGTGTTCACCCTTAGTTGGCACCGTTGCTAAGACTCGTCATTTCGAAGCATCTATGATCGGATGTGATAGATTCTACGTGTGCATACAACGGGTGCAAGCCAGATTTGCACATGCAGAAACTAAGGTTATCTTGACGAGCCTAACATGTACAGACATGGTCTCGGAACACGGAATACCGAAAGGTAGAGCATGAGTCATATAAATGATATGATGAACATGAAGATTGTTCGCCGATGAAACTACATCTTCTCTCGTGAAGATCGGACTTGGTGTAGTGGACTTGGTTCGTGTAATCACTAAGACAATGTGAGGGATGTTGTTTTGAGTGGGAGTTCACCTAGTTAACTTAAGTATTAAATTTGAACTCAATTCATCATAAACTTAGTCTAAACTACTTGCAAATTTGTTGTAGATTATGGCGACCCCATCCATCAATTTCAATGCGTTCCTAGAGAAAGAAAAGCTCAAGAACAATGGAAGCAATTTTCACGGACTGGTTCCGTGGACTGAAGATCGTCCTCAGGGCTGGTCAGATGACCTATGTGCTCGAAGCACCGCTAGGTGACCCACCTGCAGATGATGCTACCGATGACGTAAAGAATGTTTACGCCACTCGGAAAAATCATTACTCCACAGTTCAGTGTGCCATCCTGTACGGTTTAGAAGCGGAGCTCTAGAAGCGTTTTGAGCACCACGACCCGTTCGAGATCATTAAGGAGCTCAGGCTAATTTTTGGGACTCACGCGGCCATGGAGAGCTATGAGGCCTCCGAAAAGTTCTTTAACTGTAAGATGGAAGAGGGAAGCTCCGTTAGCGAGCACGTGCTCACCATGTCTGGGTACGCAAACAAGCTCCAAGAATTGGGGATATCGATTCCTAATGAATTGGGGATTCACCGTCTCCTCCAATCACTGCCACCGAGTTATAAGAACTTTGTGATGAACTACAATATGCACTGCATGAACAAGACATTGCCTGAACTATCGTCCATGCTGAAAACTGCTGAAGTGGAGATCAAGAAGGAGCACCAAGTGTTGATGGTCAATAATACCAACAATTTCAAGAGACAGGGCAAGCCTAAGAACAAGGGCAACTTCAAGAAGGACGGCAAGAAAGCTGCCGCACCTGCAAAGAATCCCAAGGCTGGTCCCAAGCCTGAAACCGAGTGCTTCTACTGCAAGGGTGCTGGTCACTGGAAGCGTAACTGCCCCAAGTACCTGGCGGATCTGAAGAACGGCAACATCAAGAAGAAAGGTATATTTGATATATATGTTATTCATGTGTATCTTACTAGTAATCATAGTAGTGCTTGGGTATTTGATACTGGTTCGGTTGCTCATATTTGTAACTCGAAACAGGAGATGCGGAATAAACGAAGACTGGCGAGAGACGAGGTGACGGTGCGCGTTGGAAATGGCTCCAAGGTTGATGTGATCGCCGTCGGCACGCTCCCTCTACATCTACCTTCGGGATTAGTTTTAAATTTAAATAATTGTTATTTGGTGCCTGCGTTAAGCATGAACATTATATCTGGATCTTGTTTACTTCGAGACGGTTACTCTTTTAAGTCCGAGAATAAAGGTTGTTCGGTTTATATGAGTAATATCTTTTATGGTAATGCACCTGAGATGAATGGTTTATTCTTATTGAATCTCGATAGTAGTGATACACATGTTCACAACATAGATGCTAAACGAATAAAATTTAATGATAATTCTACACACATGTGGCACTATCGTCTTGGTCACATTGGAGTGAAGCGTATGAAGAAACTCCATTCAGATGGACTTCTTGAATCACTTGATTTTGAATCACTTGAAAGATGTGAAGCATGTCTAATGGGAAAAATGACTAAGACTCCATTCTCTGGTACAATGGAGCGAGCTACAGACTTATTGGAAATAATACATACCAATGTGTGCGGTCCAATGAGTGTAGCTACGCGTGGTGGATATCGTTATGTTCTCACTTTCACGGATGACTTAAGTAGATATGGGTATGTCTACTTTATGAAACATAAATCCGAAACTTTCGAGAAGTTTAAGGAATTTCAAAGTGAAGTGGAAAATCATCGTAACAAGAAGATTAAGTTTCTGCGTTCTGACCGCGGAGGTGAATATCTGAGTTATGAATTTGGCATGCATTTAAAGAAATGTGGAATTCTTTCGCAGTTGACACCGCCGGGAACACCACAGCGTAATGGTGTGTCCGAACGTCATAATCGAACTCTCTTAGATATGGTTCGGTCTATGATGTCTCTTACAGATTTACCGCTATCATTTTGGGGCTATGCTTTAGAGACAGCCGCATTCACTTTAAATAGGGCACCATCTAAATCCGTTGAAACGACACCGTACGAATTGTGGTTTGGTAAGAAACCTAAGTTGTAGTTCCTTAAAGTTTGGGGTTGCGAAGCATATGTAACGAAGTTACAACCTGATAAGCTAGAACCCAAAGCGGAGAAATGCGTCTTCATAGGATACCCTAAAGAAACTATTGGGTATACCTTCTATCATAGATCCGAAGGCAAATTTTTCGTTGCCAAGAATGGATCCTTTCTTGAGAAGGAGTTTCTCTCGAAGGAAGTGACTGGAAGGAAAGTAGAACTCGATGGGGTTATTGAACCTTCTCTCGGATTTGAGAGTAGCGCAGCACCGGAAGATGTTTTTGTGCCGCCTGCACCAATTGGAGAGGAAGCTAATGATAATGATCGTGAAACTTCAAATGAAGTTACTGCTGAACCTCGCAGGTCAACGAGGGTTCGTACCACTCCTAATTGGTATGACTCTGCCTTGAACGTCATGTTGGTGGACAACGCTGATGACCCTGCGACGTATGAAGAAGCAATGGTGAACCTAGATTCCGACAAATGGCTCGAAGCCATGAAATCCGAAATGGGATCCATGTACGAAAACCAAGTGTGGACTTTGGTGGACTTACCGGATGGCCGTAAGGCTGTCGAGAACAAATGGATTTTCAAGAGAAAAACGGATGCTGATGGTAATGTTACCGTCTATAAAGCTCGACTTGTCGCGAAAGGGTTCCGACAAATTCAAGGAGTTGACTATTATGAGACATTCTCACCAGTAGCGAAGCTAAAGTCTGTGAGGATTTTGTTAGCAATTGTTGCACATTTTGATTATGAAATTTGGCAGATGGATGTCAAAACGGCGTTCCTTAATGGTGACATTGAGGAAGAGTTGTATATGGTACAACCCAAGGGTTTTGTCGATCCTAAAGATGCTGACAAGGTATGCAAACTTCAGCGCTCCATTTATGGACTGAAGCAATCATCCCGAAGTTGGAATCAACGTTTTGATAAAGTAATCAAAAACTTTGGGTTTATACAAACTTATGGAGAAGCTTGTATTTACAAGAAAGTGAGTGGGAGCTCTATAGCATTCCTAGTACTATACGTAGATGACATATTGTTGATTGGGAATGATATAGAACTTCTTAATAGCGTCAAAACCTATTTGAATAATAGTTTTTCAATGAAGGATCTTGGCGAAGCGGCATATATTCTAGGCATCAAGATTTATAGAGATAGATCAAGACGCCTAATAGCACTTTCACAAAGTACATACTTAGACAAAGTTCTAAAGAAATTTAGAATGGAAGACAGCAAGAAAGGGTTCGTGCCCATGTTGTCAGGTAAGACCTTGAGTAAGACTCAAAGTCCAGCTACGACAGAAGATAGAGAGAAAATGAATAATATTCCCTATGCCTCGGCCATAGGTTCTATCATGTATGCCATGCTGTGTACAAGACCGGATATAGCACATGCTGTTAGTTTGACTAGCAGATATCAAAGTGATCCTGGAATGGAGCACTGGACAGCGGTCAAGAATATCCTAAAGTACCTAAATAGGACTAAGGATATGGTTCTTTCTTATGGAGGTGACGAACAGCTTGTTGTAAACGGTTACACCGATGCTAGTTGGAACACCGATCCGGATGACTCGAAGTCACAGTCGGGATACATATTTATTTTGAATGGTGCTGCAGTGAGCTGGAGGAGTGCAAAGCAAAGCGTTGTGGCGAAATCTTCAACTAAATTGGAATACATAGCTGCTTCGGAGGCTGCACAAGAAGCCATATGGATGAAGGAATTCATTACTGAACTTGGTGTGGTTCCCAGTGCGTTGGACCCGGTGGCCATCTACTGTGACAACATAGGTGCCATAGCTAATGCACAGGAGCCAAGGTCACATAGCAAGCTGAAGCACATCAAGCTACGTTTCCACGCTATTCGCGAGTATGTCCGAGATGGTGACATAAAGATTTGCAAAGTACACACTAATCTGAATGTGGCAGATCCGTTGACTGAACCTCTCCCTAGGGCAAAGCATGACCAACACCAGAACGCCATGGGTGTTCGGTATATTACCATGTAATCTAGATTATTGACTCTAGTGCAAGTGGGAGACTGCTGGAGATATGCCCAAGAGGCAATAATAAAAGTGGTTATTATTATATCTTTGTGTTTATGATGAATGTTTACATCCCATGCTATAATTGTATTATAAGGAAACGCTAATACATGTGTGTTTTGTAAACATAAGAGAGTCCCTAGTAAGCCTCTTGTTGAACTAGCTTATTGATTAATTGATGATCATGGTTTCCTGATCATGGACATTAGGATGTGATTAATAACAAGGTTATATCATTAGGAGAATGATGTGATGGACACACACCCATAGTAAGCGTAGCATAAGATCAAGTCATTAAGTTCGTATTTGCTATAAGCTTTTAAATGCATAGTAACCTAATCCTTCGACCATGAGGTTGTGTTAATCACCATCACCGGATGGGTACTTTGATGACATCAAACACCGCTTCGTAACTGGGTGGTCATAAAGGTGTCATTGGGTATTCTGAAAGTATGTGTTGAAGCGCATGTACCAAGATTGGGATTTGTCCATCCATATGACAGATAGATATGCTCTGGGCCCTCTCGGTGGAATGTCATCTAGTTAGCTTGCAAGCATGTGACTGGGTCACAAGGGATGACATATCACGGAACGAGTAAAGAGTACTTATCAGTAACGAGGTAGAACTAGGTATGGAGATACCGACGATCAAACCTTGGATAAGTATAGTATCCCGTGACAAAGGGAATTGGTTTCGTATGTAAATGGTTCAATCGATCACGAAGTCATCGTTGAGTATGTGGGAGCCATTATGGATCTCTAGGTCCCGCTGATGGTTATTGATAGGAGATGTGTCTCTGTCATGTCTACATATTCACGAAACGTAGGGTGACACACTTAAGGTTCGAAGTTGTTTTAAGTAGATATGGAATGTGCGTTGGAGACCGAATGATGTTCGGAGTCTCGGATTGGATCCAGGACATCACAAGGAGATCCGGAATTGTCCGGAGAATAAGATTTATATATTGGGGATCATTTTCCGAGTTAGGAAATGTTCCGGAGTATTTGTATGAGGATTCTAGAAGGTTTCAGAATGTTCCGGAAGGTTCTGGAAGATTTCTTGGAGTTTGCTTGAAAACCAAGAAAGGGATCAAGGAGTCCTGGTGGGGCAAGACAAGGAGTCGTGGAGGAGGAGGACTCCTCCCCCCCTCCCCAATCCGCCGGCCATAGGAGGGAGGGGAGTCCTACTAGGACTCCCCCTCCCATGGCGCCTCCCCCCTTTAAATAGAGGGGTGGGGGCGCCACCTCCAAGCCCTCCTACACAACTCCAAATCTGCGCCGCCTCTCTCCTCCTCCTTTCTTCTGCACAGGCATAGGCGAAGCCCTGCAGAATTCTCTACTCCACCACCACCACCACGCCGTCGTGCTGCTGGGATTCCGTGGAGAAGATCTACTAGCTCCATTGCTCGCTAGAACGAGGAGAGGAAGGTCTGCTTCGACTCCGCACGTGTGACCGACTGCGGAAGCGCTGCCGGAACGCGGCGCCGGAAGGATCGTCCACACGATCTTGAGATCGGCAAGTGATCGACTACATCAACCACGAGATCTAATCTCGTAACGCTTTCGGATCTACGAGGGTTAGTACAGATCTATCTCGTTGCACATGTCTAATAGATTAGATCTTGGCTTTTATCTAGATTAGATCTGGGTTTTGTTCGTTCTTGCGGTAGAATTTTTTTGTTTTCCATGCTACGAACCCATCAAAAATATCTCTAGGGTCATCAAGGGTGAGCTCATCAAACTCACCGAGTCACATGAGCAACTTAAAGCCTCTTACTCAAAAGAGCTTTCGAAGTTGCCCTCACCTCTTGCAATTAATTATGATGCTTGTGCTACTAACTCTATTTCTTGTGAAGCATCTATTTTGAAGGAGAATGTTGAGATAAAGACTCAACTTGCTTTTCTAACTAGCAAGTATGGGATCTTGGAACAAATTCATGGAAAGCTATCAATCTCTCATGAGGATCTTCTAGCATCCCATGCTATGCTAAAGTTAGCTCATAAGGCTAGCTATACAAAGGTAACATCTTTTGAGTCTCATGTGGTCAATAGAACAATCTCTACGAATAATGCTATATTTCCATGTGCTAGTCCTTGTAATTCGTCCACTCACATTATTGCTAAATCTTGTGATGAATTACATTCTTTGCCTTGTTGCTCTCACAATGAAATTTCTACTTCCTCTAGTATATGTGTTGTCACTAACCATGTAGAGGAAATCAAAGAGCTCAAGGCTCAAGTCACTTCTTTGAAGAATGACTTGAAAAAGGGTCATGAAGGGAAGACCACACTCAACAAGATCTTGAATGTGCAAAAATCCCCCAATGACAAGAGTGGGCTTGGATTCAAATCCAATGTCAAGAACAAGTCCACTAAAAAGAATAAGTCCAAGAGAAACAAGAAGAAGAGCCAAGAACAAGTCAAGAATTCAGCCAAGATTGTTTGCTTCAAGTGCAAAATTGAAGGGCACCATGTTAGATCTTGCCCTTTGAAGAAGAAGCCTCTTGGTGAGAAGCAAAAAGGGAAGCGACCTCTAGTTCAAGGTCATGGCCTATATCAAGTTGGAGAAAGGCCACTTCCCAAGAAGATTGAAGCTGACGCTCCCATTGTGGAGAAGTCTATTGAAAAGAATGGGAAGACAAGAACTTGCTACATTTGCCGCGAGAAAGAGCACATTTCTTCCTCATGCACCATTGGTAACTCCTCATCCAATCCTATCATGATTTATGATTCTTATTCTCTTCATAAAGATGAGGTTGGCAATGTGTTTGCCAAATTTGTTGGAGCCTAATGCGGTGTCAAGAAAAGAACCATTTGGGTTGCCAAGCCTATTGTGACTAACCTTTTAGGACCCAACTTGGTTGGGGACCAACAATCCAAAACTTGATCAATAGGTGATTTTGGAGGGCATTGGATACTTGGCTACATCATGAAGAGTTAAGGGGACTTCAATTATACTCTCTCAAAGCCAAGTCATTTATATTCTCATAGCTCTATCACATATCCATTTCTCCTCCTTGCGGTAACATGTTCTCAACTCTTTTACATTGACAGTTACTTGCCCCTTGTGCATGAGTTAGTTTTGTACCTTGCATGTATTTTGTATATGTTGTGCCTCCTACTTGCTTAACTTGAGAAATCAAGCTTGTGTATGTTGGCTTGCACACCATGTATGTGTTTTATGTTTGAGCCTATTACATCTTGTTCATATCTTAATTGGCTCTAGCGGGAGATTAATGGACTATCCCATTTTGGGGGAGTGTGTTGTCCTTTGGGGCACCTCACAATCCTAAATGTGTGTACATGAGGAATACCACCTAGTATTGATAGTGCAATATTATCTAGTCTCTATGTGCTATGTTTCTCATGAGAAATTCAAGTTCTATAATGTCCATTAATCATCTCTATTTGGTTCCTTCTGCCTTGTGTTGACATTTATGGTTATCACATTATGGGGGATTCATATGCTTAGTGCATATTACAAGCCTAGAAAATGTGAATATTCAAGGTTGTGTCACTTAGAATTGATATTGATAATTATCTAGCTCCTATGTGACACATTTGCTCAAACAAGTTCAAATTTGCTTGAATACATTGTTTCTCATCTTTTGGATCTTGTTTGTGTGAGCTATTCTTGGTATGTGTTTCCTCATATTTGGGCATCTATATCCTCCATGGAAACCATTTTCTTCAAGTTACTCTAATCATTAATGATTGTGCAGCTATTTGGAGCTATCAAGATTCTCTTCCTAAGGATCAAGCGTAGTTCTTATATATTTCCATATGCTTGTGTTATGAATATGATCTTGGATATTCTTGTAATCTACCTCGGGAAATTATCTCTCTACTTCTTGTCATTGGACAATTTTTACACCATATGTGGTAGAACTTTTTGATCATATTCACATTGGTTTTTGAGTGTTTATGTTGCTCCCAAGTTTTCCTTGCTACTTTTCGATCTATTGATTTGATTTGTATTCTTGTATGTGTTACTTAATTTAGGTTATAGTGATGATCCCATTTGTGTGCATTTTGCATTCAAAAGCAAAATTCTACATAATGCACTATTCATGGGGAAGCTCTCCTATATTATGTAGAACACTCCTTTATGTCTCTTGCTTTGATCCATATTGTGCTTTATGTTCTTGGAAGCTTGATCTTTTCATTTTGGTATTTTATGCCATCATGAAAAGTGTTGAGAGTTTGGTTTAATTGTTGGAACCTTGCTCTTTTGGGGAATTGGCTTTGTCTCATTCCTTGTTTCCTGTTTTGACCTTTTAGAATGAGATAAATACTTGAGCATTTGTATTTGTTTATCCGTTTTGCTCTTTGGCTTTTTCCTCGGTCATTTGTTGAACTTGGGGTCTATTATGTATTGATTTGGTCCTTCATACAATTTGTACACCTTTTGTCATGTCACACTCTTGTGTGTACCATCTTGGTTTACTTTGTGTTTTGTTCAAATTGTATCTCCTTGTTGGTTCTTGAAAGCCTTGTGCGTGCATATTTACTACATGTTTATATTATGGCATGCTTTCTTTCTTTGATACAATATATAAGGGAAACTCCACCAAATCCCATCGGCTAAGTTGTGCATGAAATTCAATTTCATATCAATATGCACATATTTATGTGGAGTATCTCCTATGTATTGTAATTTATCTAACTACTTTGGACCCAATGAGTTTTGGGACCATTGTGTACTTGAATGTGTTATAGGTACATTGGAGATTCAATGGATGCTTGTCACAATGATAAGAAGATGTGGGGACTAAATAATAATTGGAAGCAGGCTAGGATGATCAACAAACTCATATCTACTACATCCTACCAATGGTATCTTGGTAACAAGTATCCCTCTCATGCATACTTTTCTATCATCCAACCTTTGTGGTTGCAACATGGCATGATTTCCTTTTGTTGCTTTTATTGTGGTTCTTACAAGATTTTATTGTATCATCCTTATTGCGATATGAGTATTTTAGATGAATGCATATTTTTGGGAGTATATAAAAAATCATGTCTATGATTCACCAATCCCACATATGCCAATCTAGCAATTCTATTGCCAATTGTTTCCTCAGTTTCTCTCATGTACTATATGGATGAGTTTGCAAGGTTTATTTGTTCTTTATGATACTTGTTGCCTTTCACAATGCATTCCAACTATCTCTTGTTCCCTTATGATAGTTGGGATGTAGTTGTTGGTGTTTGAAGGTCATTGATGTTTAATCAGATAAATTTGAGCCTTTGGCCATGCTTTCTAGCAAAAATCTTATTGGCATTATCTATGAATTTTGTTCGGATATCTTGTTCATTCTTGAGTATCCATTTTGTGTGTACATGTTTCTTTGTGGATGTATATCTTGGTGATTGTTGTCTACCTAGAAACTTATACACATGATTATGGCTAAAATCTCTGGTTGATATCCTTTTGCTTTGGAGTCCACCTTGTGCCCCTATTTATTCTTTGGTGGCTCAAAATGTTTTGCTTTGAGTTCGTAACCTTTTTATTTGCATCTTTTGGCACTCGTTGGTGTTAAGAGAATTGATCTCTCATGCCTTTGTGTTGTTATGTAAGTTTGGGGAGCAAGGATACCATGTTTATGCACTTTGCATTCAAAGCAATTCTTATATTTGGTGCATAAACCTTGGGGAGCATTCCTAATTTACCTAAGAACACACATTTACCTTATTGTTCTTGTTTGGGGTTTTGTTTTATTATGGGGAGTTAAGATTCCATAATTGTGCACTTTGTTGTGCATGAACCTTGGGGAGTTTCCTATTTTCATCTAAACACCCATTTGCTCTCATCATAATATCTTCTCTCTTGCTTGTGCTCATGGTTTAAATGATATAGAGGGAACGAGGATGCCATGTTAAGCATATTGTATTCAAATGCAAATTATAATTTGTGCACAAACCTTGGGGAGTCGTATCATATTATTTAGATCACTCCATTGTCGATCTTATTGATACATTGCAAATGTATCTATAATTTTTGATGTTCCATGCTTGGTTTTATCCACTTTGTTGTGTTTTGTCCACACTTTGTAGTACTTTTCATATGATTTCTTGGACTAACCTATTAACAAGAGCCACAGTGCCAGCTGCCTGTTTTCTGCTGTTTTTGGTTCCAGGAAAGTCAGAAAATGAATATTCTCGGAATTAGACGGGACAAAAGCCAAAGTGCCTATTTTTCCGAAAGTCATCAGATGCAAAGTACGAGACGGAGAGGGGCCAGGGGGCCACCACACCACCTGGCCGTGTGGCCCAGCCTGGCCCGCGCCAGGGGTTGGTCTTGCCGCCTCCGACACCCCCTCGGCCTCCCCTTCCACCTATAAGATGCGCTCGGGACGAAAACCCTAAGTACCCGATCAAAAAATCCACGAAAGAGTTTGTAGCCACCGTCATCTCCATCCCTAGATCGGGAGGGATCTGAAGCTCTTCTCGGCACCCTGCCGGAGAGAGGAATTCACCCTGGAGGCCTTCTTCATCATCATGCAAGCCTTCGGTGTGCTGCGTGAGTAGTTCATCCTTGGACTACGGATCCATGTAGTAGCTAGATGGCTGGTTCTCCTCCTTTGTGATTTCATGTCTAGATCTTGTGAGCTCCGTTCATGATCAAGATCATCTATTTGTAATTTTGCATGTTGTGTTTGCGGGGATCCGATGGATATTGAGATGCTATTTCAGATTGATTATTGATTCTATCATGTCTTTGTTATTTGTGATCTTACATGCTTTCCGTTGTTAGTAGCTATCTTGGCCAAGTAGATGCTAGCAACTCCAAGAGTTAGTATTTATGCTCGATAGTGGGTTCATGCCTCTGGTAATCTGGGGAAGTGACAGAAATCTCTAAGGTACTAGATGTGCTGTTGCTACTCGGGAGAAAACAACAATCCTTTTTTCATAGAACAATCGTATTGTTTACTTTACACGCAGTTCGTAAAGCAATAATCTATTGCTTGCAACTTAATACTGGAGGGGGGTCGGATGATAACCTGAAGGTGGATTATTAGTCATAGATGCAATTGGATGGTGGTCTATGTATAATATTGTAATGCCCAATCAAGTCTCAAAGGAGTCAAGATGATTAGTATATGCATGTATTGCTTTCTCGATGTTTGTCAATTGCCTCACTGTAATTTGTTCACTCAGCATGTTATCTATCTGAAGGAGAGCCACCTCTAGTGGATTATGGATCCTGGTTCTTTTCTTTAAATACAATCTATAAACTGTTTACCGCTTTGTGTTTACTTTCTGCAAACTTTTACTTCCTTCCATTCGATACGTTTAATCCTTTGTTTTCAGCAAAACACGGTGAGATTGACAACCTCATCGCAAGTTGGGGACAGAGTTCTGTGGTTGTGTTGTGCATGTCTCCACGTTGCTGCTGGCACCAGTAGTGCGCCCTACCAACGTTCAGCTAGCTACACCTTTGGGGTGTTTCCTTGCTCCTACTGGTTCGATTAAACCTTGGTTTCATAACTGAGGGAAACTTGCTGCTGTGCTCATCATACCTTCCTCTTGGGGTTCCCAACGAGCTCTACATCAACACTGAGCCATCAAGCATTTTTCTGGCGCCGTTGCCGGGGAGTCAAGGACATCTTCACAAGGGGAGTCCCTCATAACCAATCTCTTTACTTTGTTATTTTTGTTTTGCTTAGTTTCTTTTTGCTTTGTTTGCTTGTTTTGTTATCAAAAACACACAAAAATTAGTGTACTAGTTTGCTTTGTTATTTGAAAACACACAAAAAATGACTACTCTTGAAAACACTAAGTTGTGTGACTTCACTAGCACCAACAACAATGATTTTATGAGCACACCAATTGCTCCACCTGTGCCTGAAGATACTTTCTTTGAGATAAAACCTGCTTTCCTCAATCTTGTTATGAGAGAACAATTTTCTGGTATTGGTAATGAAGATGCTGCTGCCCATCTAAATAACTTTGTTGAACTTTGTGAGATGCAAAAGCATAGGGATATAGATGGTGATATTATTAAGCTGAAATTGTTTCCTTTCTCTTTGAGAGGAAAAGCTAAAGAATGGTTGAATTCCTTAACTAGGAATAGCATTGATTCTTGGACTAAGTGCAAAGATGCTTTCATTGGAAAGTACTATCCTCCTGCTAAGATTATATCTATGAGAAGTGAAATAATGAAGTTTAAACAATCTGATAATGAGCATGTTGTTCAAGCTTGGGAAAGAATGAAATCTTTGGTTAAGAATTGTCCCACTCATGGACTGACTGCTTGGATGATCATCCAAACTTTTTATGCAGGATTGAACTATTCTTCAAGGAACCTATTGGACTCTACTGCCAGAGGTACCTTTATGACCATTACTTTGGGTGCTGCAACAAATCTTCTGGACAATATGATGGTTAATTATTCTGAATGGCATACTGAGAGAGCTCCACAAGGTAGGAAGGTAAATTCTGTTGAGGAAACTTCCTCCTTGAGTGATAAGATTGATATATTTATGTCTATGCTTGTTAATGGGAAAGCCCATATTGATCCAAATAATGTTCCTTTAGCCTCTTTGGTTGCTCAAGAAGAGCAAGTTGATGTGAACTTCATAAGAAATAATAATTTTGGCAATAATACTTATAGGAATAATTTTGTAACAACAATTATAAGCCATATCCTACCAACAATGGTAATGCTTATGGAAATTCTTACAACAATAATAGGAGTGCACCCTCTGAACTTGAAGTTATGCTTAAGGACTATATTAGTAAACAAACTTCTTTCAATAAAACTATTGAGGAAAAACTCTCTATTGCTGAAAGAAATATAGCATCTTTGGCTGAAGTTCAATCTTCTTTGAATAAAATGGCTGCTAAACCTGAAACTAATGACAATCCCTTTGAAGCCACCAATGCTATACAAGTAAGAGTTGATGAAAATGTTAGACTATTAGCTGAATTACATGCTAAGTGGGAAAGAGAAGATGAAATTGCTAGAAATATTAGTGTTTCTACTATTACCACCAATAGTGTTGAGGCTAGAAATAGTTCTACTACTCTAGATGATAATTTTAATTTTGGTCTTGATGGTTGCAATATCTCTGAAGTTATTAAGTTCCTACAAAAGCTTGCTAAAAGTCCTAATGCTAGTGCTATGAACATGGCCTTTACAAAACACATTACTAATGCTCTCATAAAGATTAAAGAAGAACAGATGAAACATAAAGCTTCTATTCCTATAAAACAAGAAGATGTTTGGGAACCCACCATTAATATGAAAATGAATGACTTTGATTTCAAAGCTTTATGTGATCTTGATAGTAGTGTTTCTATTATGCCTAGAAGGATTTATGATATGCTTGATTTGCCTCCACTTGAAGATTGTTATTTGAATGTCCCACTTGATGATAATGCTAAAAAGAAACTCATGGGGAGTCTTAATGATGTTCCTATTATGGTTAACAATGCCTATGTCCCTGTTGATATCTATGTTTTGGATGTTGAATGCAATGCTTCTTGTCCCATTATTTTGGGAAGACCTTTTCTTAGAACTGTTGGTGCCATTATTGATATGAAAGAATGCACCATTAAATATTAACTCCCACTCAAGAAATGTATAGAACACTTCCCTAAGAAGAGAGAGAATATTTCTTTTGCTGCTCCTATGAAAACAAAATTTGGTCTTAATGCTTCTTCATTTGAGAACACTTGATTCTTTTTCTTGCTTCTTATGCCTAACTTAAAGGCGTTAAAGAAAACTACTTATTGGGAGATAACCCAAAAGTTTTAAATGAGTCTTGGAAGTTATTACTTCAGTAATAACCGTTCTTTATCCTTTTTATTTGCTTTTTGTGCCAAGAGTAACCTCTAATGAGAGAGAAGTAATGATTGGGAAAGTTGCTGTCCCGAAACAGATTTCTATGCTTCACCGTAAACATTCGTGTAAAATCTCTGAACGTCGTTTTGAGGCGTGAATTTTTGTGCTTCTGCCCCAGGTTGTTATCTAACTTTCGTTAGTTCAACACTTTTTTATTTGAGCAATAGAAGGTCTTCTAAAAAATTCGTCTTTACCTGCTGGTCTGTTTTGACAGATTTCTGCCATTTTCTGCATTTGCTTCTTGTTGGTTCCTTTTTGAGTTCTTTTGGGGAATTGAGATTTTTGAGGGAAGTGCTAAAGTAGCTAGTGTTCTAATGGAATTTTATTTGGTGTTAGAACTGAACCTTAAGACCTTTTATCTTGAGTGCACTAATGTTGCTAATAAAGATTGTGTGAAGTTTTGTATGAAGGAAAAATTTCAGGTGTATGGAAGGAATGAGTAATGAGATGAAGGATGGACTAAAGCTCAAGCTTGGGGATGCCACGCGTGTCACCCCAAGAAATATACAAGAAGTACAAGCGTCAAAGCTTGGGGATGCCCAAGGCATCCCCTTCTTCATCAATAAAAATCCTAGGTTTCTTCCAAACGCTTCATTTTTATTGTTTCATGCACAGTTGTGTTGTTCTTGGAGCGTCTTCTTTTTTGTTTTTGTTTTGTTTTTTCGTTTGCTTTGGTTTGTTTAGTTTTCCGAATAAATTGGTTGGACCCCCCTCTTTCATACTTTGGTTTGCAAATAGTTTGGTTTGGTTTGGAAAAGAGTAGGAAAGTTCATGCTTATGTGATAAAAAGAGCTCGTTTTTGACTGTAGGATATGCTTTGTCATGCCATGCTTGATATTGTTTTGGCTTTATGCTTAGTATTCTTTGATGTAGCATGACTTGTTATAAACAATTGATATTGCTTAATGTGCCTTGGATGAATCATGTGTTGTTTTAGCATATTAAAGCATAGTATAGTGGTATTCTCCTTTGATGCTTTATTTGGGTTGACTTGGAACATGCTCACACCATGTTATGACTATCCAAAGTCACCATAGCCTTTATGATCCTTTTGTTTTCAACTTGTAGTATCACTTTATGCTTTGATCAATGATGTTTTGTCGCTTTGCATGATTATGGCCATTATTGCTCTCTTAGTTTGTCGCTCCCAGTCTTTTGCTAGCCTCCACAACCAAGTATGAGTTCCACTCATGCATCCAACTCCCTAAACCAAGTTATTCCAAAGAGTCCACCATACCTACCTACTAGCTTATGCTATTCCAAGTATATTCATGCTTTTGTTTACCTTCTAAATTAAACTTTTTATGAGAAAACTAGTGATTTAAGCTCTCACGAACTTGATGGCACACTTTACTTTTTTTGCATCTAATAAACTTGAACCATTGGGTCCTTCTTTGTTGCGTATATTCTTGCGCTTTATAAGTTGAAATTATAAGAACCATGTACCATGGGGAACGCTTTCAACATTGCACTTGTACTTTGTACCCCGCTGATATCATATTCTTTTGCTTACGGATCCTGGCGGTGTGAAATAAAAGTGGAACTTGTAAGATCATGGAGTTTGTATGTGTGTTAGAGAAACGCCTGGGCCGCTAGCCTAAGCCATGCCTAATCATGGTGGAAACTTGCAGCATCACCATAATGAGCACTCTATGAAGCATCCTCAATAAAAACCTATGCAAACAGCAAATAAAAAGATTGCTGAGATGCTCATTGTCTGCTCGCCTTGTCATTTTGATTATGGGATAGCTCCTGTATCATGTGCAAGGGGTACCCCATTGGCGGTTCTTTATGATACACATGTACTTACAATGACAAGAGCTTACTCGTGACTAAAGTTGAGTAGCATGAGGATCGCTCTTTGCAAGTAAGGGGCATGAGATTTCGGTTTATAAATTGTCAAGCATATCCTCTTAGTTGTGTCACTTTAACCTTAATCACCTTCAAGATGCTTATGATAGGGGCAATGAGAGCTGAAAGCTTTAAGTACCATAATTTTTGGAAGCTCTTTATGAGACTTGAATCCCTACTTCCTTTTATAAAGGCCTTTCTTCCACCATTATATATTGAGTCTCCACCTTCTACCTTTATGCACCTACTTTGAGAGCATAGTGGCCATTCTTAGTTCTATGTGCATTGTCCCAAGACTAGTTGATTGATGCATAACTTGATATTGCTTGCTTTAAACTATTTGTATCTAGTCACTCTTATGAACTTTGAAGGTGTCCTATGCATTTATGTTTTGCTACTCTATGAGGGACAAGCTGAGTACTATTATGCTATGTTTTCTTTATGTGAAACAAACGTCTTGCAAAGCATTGTTATTCATGAATCTTTTGTTTGTGCCTTTTCATGTTGCATCATAGTTTCTTTGTCTTATTGCTAGAACTTTGTCTTTCATGCTATGATTGAAGTACTATCATCCCAGCTTCGAATGTTTTACAAATACTTTGATCAAGTCTTTGATGGTGCATGTCACCTAACAAATACTTTGATCACTTACCTACTCGAGGATGAGCAGGAGTTAAGCTTGGGGATGTTGATACATTGCAAATGTATCTCTAATTTTTGATGTTCCATGCTTGGTTTTATCCACTTTCTTGTGTTTTGTCCACACTTTGGAGTACTTTTCATATGATTTCTTGGACTAACCTATTAACAAGAGCCACAGTGCCAGCTGCCTGTTTTCTGCTGTTTTTGGTTCCAGGAAAGTCAAAAAATGAATATTCTCGGAATTGGATGGGACAAAAGCCAAAGTGCCTATTTTTTCGGAAGTCCTCGGATGCCAGAGTACGAGACTGAGAGGGGCCAAGGGGCCACCACACCACCTGGCCGCGCGGCCCAGCCTGGCCCACGCCAGGGGGTGGTCTGGCCGCCTCCGGCACCCCCTCGGCCTCCCCTTCCGCCTATAAGATGCCCTCGGGACGAAAACCCTAAGTACCCGATCAAAAAAATCCACGAAAGGGTCTGCGCCGTCATCTCCATCCCTAAATCGGGAGGGATCTGAAGCTCTTCCCGGCACCCTGCCGGAGAGGGGAATTCACCCTGGAGGCCTTCTTCATGATCATGCAAGCCTCCGGTGTGATGCGTGAGTAGTTCATCCTTGGACTACGGATCCATGTAGTAGCTAGATGGCTGGTTCTCCTCCTTTGTGCTTTCATGTCTAGTTCTTTGAGCTCCGTTCATGATCAAGATCATCTATTTGTAATTCTGCATGTTGTGTTTGCGGGGATCCGATGGATATTGAGATGCTATTTTAGATTGATTATTGATTCTATCATGTCTTTTTTATTTGTGATCTTGCATGCTTTCCGTTGTTAGTAGCTATCCTGGCCAAGTAGATGCTAGCAACTCCAAGAGTTAGTATTTATGCTCGATAGTGGGTTCATGCCTCTGGTAATCTGGGGAAGTGACAGAAATCTCTAAGGTACTAGATGTGATGTTGCCACAAGGAAGAAAACAACAATCCTTTGTTCATAGAACAATCATATTGTTTACTTTACACGCAGTTCGTAAAGCAATAATCTGTTGCTTGCAACTTAATACCAGAGGGGGTTCGGATAATAACCTAAAGGTGGATTATTAGTCATAGATGCAGTTGGATGGCGGTCTATGTATAATGTTGTAATGCCCAATCAAGTCTCAGAGGAGTCAAGATGATTAGTATACGCATGTATTGCTTTCTCGATGTTTGTCAATTGCCTCGCTGTAATTTTTTCACCCAGCATGTTATCTATCTTAAGGAGAGCCACCTCTAGTGAACTATGGATCCCGGTCCTTTTCTTTACATACAATCTATAAACTGTTTACCGCTTTGTGTTTACTTTCTGCAAACTTTTACTTCCTTCCATTCGATACGTTTAATCCTTTGTTTTCAGCAAAACACGGTGAGATTGACAACCTCATCGCAAGTTGGGGATAGAGTTATGTGGTTGTGTTGTGCAGGTCTCCACGTTGCTGCTGGCACCGGTAGTGCGCCCTGCCATCGTTCAGCTAGCTACACCTTTGGGGTGTTTCCTTGCTCCTACTGGTTCGATTAAACCTTGGTTTCATAACTGAGGGAAACTTTTTGCTGTGCTCATCATACCTTCCTCTTGGGGTTCCCAACGAGCTCTACATCAACACTGAGCCATCACTTATCATAATATATATCTTTCTTTTGGTATCTTCCTTTTGTGAAGTGATATTTGGATCTTTTGATTGCTTGCTTCATTTGTTGATGCTTCTTCATCATTTTGTTTCTTTGCAATCTCTGGATCCTCAGTTTAGTTTGATTTACTCCTGGTATTCGTCATTGGATACATGCATTTGATTCTACTCATATTATGAGAAATGCACACCATATGGAGGAACTCTCACTAAATTGGCCTTCTAAAGTTTTTCACCAATTTCAACAATTGATGCCAATGGGGGAGAAGTTTTAGAGGGTTTTAGGGAACTTGGTTGTGTGTTTTGAGTTTTTGAGTTTTGCATCTTAGTGTGTTGCATGGCATCTTAAATATATAGAGAAAACTCCACCATCGGTAATGGTTGGCAATATATGCAATGAAATTCAAGTTCATCCACACGTGCATAGATTCTGGGGGAGTTTGCTCTATATTGTGGTTGTACTAACATCACATACTTGTGTTGTATTTTATGTTAGCACAATGTTTTGTTTGGTTAATTCCTAATATAAACCCTCTCAAAGGGATTGTCATCAATTACCAAAATGGGGGACATTGAAAATGCATGTGTGCCCCCATGTCTGGTTTTGGTAATTAATGACAATATTTATGGAGTTATGTTTGCATTGAGTTTTACCTGTAGGATTTGTCCATAGGCAATGCTTGAACCATATGTTGGCTTCAAGGTTGGGAAAAGAAGAAAGGGAAGAAGATCAAGTGTTGACCAAAGTTTCAATGAGTAATTCGGAGATTGGTCAAGTGAGAGTTGAGACTATAGCAAGTGTGTCTTGAAGAATAAAGTTGGAGTGATATCTCTTATGTACCTTCAAGACACCAACATAATGAAGAAATAAGAAATGATGTGCAAGTTCAAGATGAGCCATCTCGAAGAGATCATTTGCTTTAATCTTGCCATCCTATGGTGATCATGGATATGGGAAGATGATATGCCGAAAAAATAAGCTCTACCATAGTGGAGTATGGGGAGCAATTTGCAAGTCTTCACCAAGATAGCACAATCAAGAAAGGTGTTCCATCTCCTCCTCGCGTACTCGTGTTCTCCCCTTGGTCGTTCCCCTCCATGGCGATGTGGTGCCGCCGTCGTTGCCGTGCGATTCCGGCCATTCCTGGACCTCTTGGATATCACCGTGATGCGAGATGGGTCAGTCTACGGTGCTTCGTCGACTGGTCTAGCGCAATTTGGCGCCCGAGCTCTCCCCTGACCATGCCACCTACACCCTGACACCTAGGGTTCTGGTGTTGCGGTGATCTAGAGCTCCGTCGCTTCTATGGTGCTGCTCTGGCCCCCTAGTGGCTATGTGGTGCTGCCAGCGCCTTCGTGATCATGTGGCTGCCGTGTTTGTGGCCTGGCGCGGGTAGCAGCACCTTCGGGTGCTCCCCGTGCCACCGCCAACACCACCGTCGTCCACCCTGCTTCCTCTTCTAAAACTTGCGAGGACCATCGATGAGTTTGTATTCCTTCCCCTCTTTGTTCTCTATCTCACCTTGCTACCTTGCATGTGGTTGTTTATTCCGAACCCTGATTAGGGTTCTTCCATGTGTGTTAGGATTCTTCCCTTGGTATATTAATCATTCTAGATGATGAAGCTGCTTTAGGTTATTACCTACAGAATCAAGGTTGTGTAGCACTCCTTGCTGTACTGAGGTTGTGAACGATGGCAGTGGTCTCTGTCAGTGAACTATTGTCTGAACTTTTACTTATAGTCCTATACTTTCTTGGTGAAGCTATGGTTAGCATCTAGCTTAAGATTTATTCATTGGTCCTAGTTACTATGCTTTGTAATGAAAGCATTAGAGTTGGATATCTATTATAAATGTTACTCCCTCTATCCGAAAATATAAGGCGCCTAAGGTTTGGTCAAAAGTCAAACCTTACTAACTTTGACCAAATATTTAGAAAACAATATCTACATCTACAATATTGAATGGACATATTAAGAAAATATACTTTATGGTGAATCTATTGATATTAATTTAGTATTATAAATGTTTATATTTTTGTGTATAATCATGATCAAACTTAAAAAATGTTGACTTTTGACTAATCCTTTGGCGCCTTATATTTTGGGACGGAGGGAGTATCTGATGTCTTTATAAATGACAGGAATGATTCCTAAATATTGGTTTAGGAAATTGATTAAGTATTTATTTCAGAATATTTGGCTATGGAGCCTACGTATCTGGATTACTTAGTTAGCATGGGTCTTTGTGACACCTTCCCTTGAATGGTACACAACCCCTGTCTAATTCTAAGTGTTTTCCTAAACTGTGCTCTGTATTGGATTATATTGTAAGCATTGAAGAACTTCTATCAAATGCAGTGTTTTACTTATTTAATGAATTGTCCTATGATACTAGTTTGAGGCACTTCTAGGTAAAAACAGATGTTTTTCTTTGCTGTCTCCCTTCCCATATGTTTCATGTGTTAGTTATGTAAATGATTCCTAAATCTTTTAGGAAAATGATTATTTGGCTTTAAGATAGTTAACTTGAGCTTGTACTCGAGCAACATCAAATCTGCTAGGTACAGAGGTGCTACCCTCTGGGAATATGCCCTGTAGCCAAGCAGTTGTGGCTTATATAAATCTAGTTAAAACTAGATGATAGGGTTGATGATGCTGGTCTGAAACCCTCTGCGTAAGAACATAGGTTTTATAGTGGCTTTCTATTATATCCCATGATGAAGTATACACTATCACGGCAACAAGAAAACATAACTTGTTGTTAACGAGATTGAACAAGGTATGTGATACCAATGATCGGATCTCAGACAAGTCGTATCGAGAAACAAAAGGAATATGGACGCTACATTTACCGGTTCAAACGACATTGTCATCAAGAATGCATAGGGGTCACATGGACATCCCTGGTCCCTCTATTGATCATTGATACAGATCATGTCTAGAGCATTCCCGAGCCATGAGGGGATATACTTAAGGGTATGATGAGAGCGATCATTCATTAGACAGAATAACATTAGTCTAAGAGAAAATCTGCAGAAATGAAAAGGGAAAAAGGAAACAGCCCAAGTGACATAGGCGGCAGATAACGCCTACCGCACGGGGCAGCAAGCAGCTACCAGCCGCCGCAGCCAGCCTGCTCAACCCCGGCCCAAGGGAGCTCACGGGGGAGCGGGTGGGAGGGGTTGACGAACAGGTTGCGGGCGAGCGAGCGCCGGCCCACCCGGGCGATGCCTCGCTACCGCGTGCGTAGCGGGCAAGCTGGGCCGCCAGGGCACTCCGGCCCACCCGGGTCAGCCAGTCAGGCCACAGCGCCGGCGAGCACGAGCTGGGCCGCGGTGGTGCTCCAAGCCCACCTGGATGCTCCTATTCTTTGCTGCTGTGCTGTTGGGCTGAGGCCATTTGGCCCATCCGGCTATAGCTCCTTTTGCCTTTATTTCCTGATTACTAATAGTCCCACATGGCTAACCTAATGGGGAGGGCACACCACCTCCGCCTATATAAAGGGGTGCCCATGGGTGGGATTAAACACACCAGTATTTGGAGAAGTCCTTTGGTTGACTTTCTCCTTTCCTCTCTCTCTCTAGCCCTTGTGACCATGGCCCCAAGTCTGGGCTGTACAAACAAGGCACACCTGCAGCACGCTGTTGTGCTTCAGGGATTCCTAGCCAGATATCAACTTCCGCACTCCTGCCAGGATCAGGGAGACGGAGGTCTCATCGTACACCGGATGTGTACGAAGACATGAGGCGCAACACTTGGGGCGCTTAAATTTTGTGAGCCGGACCTGCCGCACGATGAAGATGGAGCAAGGGGTGACCTGCGAGGAGCTTCGCGCCCTTGAGGTCGGCTACGAGTATGACTACATCAACCACGTTCCCCTCGGAATGTTAACCGCGTAAAGTCTACAAGGGTATGTATTCTCTACGCATCGGTCGTTACTGAATTACTACATAGATAGATCCTAGGCAGTTTTTGGGTTTGAACATAGGTAATTTTTTGTTTTCTGCTGCGGATCCGCTTCAATGGTATCAGAGCCCTATGCGTAGGAGTGTTGTATGGCTAGTATGCACATGTTTTGTGCGGGCATTAATCCCTTAGTTGTTACCCTCTAACGTATACTTGTTTATATCGCGGTATTTTTTGATGAAGCGGCCCGGACCGACCTTACACGTATTCGTACGGGAGACTGGTTCCATGCTCAACCTACGGCTTGTACCATATAAGTGGCTAGCGGGTGTCTGTCTCTCATTCAATAGTTGATATAGCATTTACAATGGAGGGCCCCGAAAGGGGTTTAATAGAGACAACTGTTAGATCCATGTTGTGGTTGGAAAGTTCGTAGATTAGAAACGGTTCTATTGCGAAAGTCCTAACAACCACGTAAAACTTGCAATATATAAAGTAGAGGCGTCTAAGTTTATTTTGCAGGAGGGCATGTGATTATGATATGGCATTGTTACGAAGGTAAAGTAGTTTACTTTTCTGTTACTAAGTAGTATAGTAATAGTCATTGTTCCGATGGACGACCTGGTGGATGCGTCGTGCACTTGGCGTCAAACAAAGGGCACGATGGAGATCATGTTGGAGCGCTCTAGAGATCAAGGCGCAAGAAGCACCATATCATATCACATTATACATATGATGTTGATACCTGTTTTACATCTTATTGTGTGCTAGTATTAGATACTCAACGGTAGCAAATAAGATAATCCCTATTTAATTCCAATGTTCCGTGTTCCCCTTGTGTGTGCACCACCAAGAAAGTTCTTCGTTATGAGGACGGCCGTGATGATCGGGGGTCAAACATATCTACGTTCGCATACAGTGGGTGTAAGCCATCTTGCACAGCGAATACACACAAGTTAGATTTGGCGAGCCTAGCATGTTACAGAGACGTGTCCTCGGAACACAAGACACCGAAAGATCGAGCATGAGTCACATGGATGATGTGATTGGCATTAGGGAATGCCTACCTTTGAGGCTGCACTGATGGCCGTGATGATCGGGGGAGGTGCAGAGGATAGGGATCATGTGATCACTAAAATCGTCCAGGGGATGACAATTTTAGTGGAGATCAATTATAAATTGATCTCTTATTATGAACTTAGTCTAGATGTCTGTTTGCAAATATCTTAGTAGATCATGGCCTAGCCCATTGAGGTCCTTTGCAACCAGGGGAATATATTGCTTAATGTGGAACTTAGCAAAAGGGTCAAACTTCATAGATTAATATCCACGCCTGAGGGATATCCTCGTAAAAGGTGATCTTCTCTTCTTGATACAATAACCATTAGGATATAATTCGATGACTCCGCAATGTTTGTGTTTTCTCCATAATCATCCAATAAGCCATTCTCCATGCGATGGAGAGTTGGATGATAATTTTGTATTATACAAAATTTGTCACATAACGTATGAGCCGTTGGATGGGTTTTACTACATCATGGATGAAAAGAGAATATTTGGAAAACACTTAGGGATCTTGCATTAGAGTTGAGAACTCTTAGAAGGGCTTGATTGCAAAAAGGAGGTCATGGATGAAAAAGGTATATGTAAGATATACAAATTATAAATGTGGTTCTTGCAAAATTTGTTGTAGTTTACAAAATATTTGAGACTTGTCCCATTTTGTGAAAATAGGATGGTCTTCTTGAGAATTGCTGAATTTGAGGCAACGTGACTTGATGACGGCAAGCAAATCAGTTGATGGCCGACATCACCCCTTTGCTTAAAGTTTGTCATTTGGATTAGTGGACTTGAATATAATTTGTAATCCTTGTTTGTGTGTCTTTCTTTTGGCGAGACGATTATTCATATGAACGAGTTACAAGCATGTTGTACTATTCTGATGAACAATACCGTTATGGTCACATTATGATTATAAATTAGTTATTCTCATCACTATGTTTATGATAATGGTTTAAACACTTATAAAGGATTAGAATGCTAAAAGATATCCAAAGTTTAATAATGAAATGACACTATAGTTTAAGTCATTTTTGTTATTGCATGTTCTTAATGAAGATCGGGGTCCTAGATGCTTAATCTAAAGACTTTGCAAAACCATGCCTCTTGGGCAGAATGACTAAAACTCTACATTCTGGTAAAACGGTGATATGCGAAGAAATGTTGAATCTTATACATAGTGATGTATCATATTTTCAACAAGTAGTGGAAATCATTTGTTAATTCTGGACCTAAGTGAATAAGCATATTTACTTAATGAAACATGAGTATGAAATATTTGAATTGTTCAAATGAGTTCGCAACAAAGGAGGATATTGAATTAACAAGTCTCTTCAATTTGATCGACATGACTAAAGTATTCAATATAAGTTTAGCATAAAAGGGACTTGTGAAAGATGTTTCACAAATTATGATAATTGGATGAATTCAAACTGTATTGAAATGTCTGAACATCATAATCATTTTGTATTAGATACATATGATCTAATATTATCTCTTAGCAGGGTTATAGTTATCATCTAGAGTTAGAGATAAAAATAATCAAACACTCATTTGAAATAGAAAGGAACATCTAAAGATTCGTTGAAATAACACCATAAGAGTTATGGCAAGTTCGAGTTTCTGGAGATTTCGATAAGTCGAAATTGTGGCGAATAAACAAGTCTTTGCAGAGCATTCTTAAGAAGCTATGAATGCATCTTCCACAAAGGGCAAACCTATTGTTGTCCAAACTTGACGTGTCTTGATGAAGATACAGGTGGAAGAAAGTAAAATATCAAGCAAGGTATTTGACCTTAGCTTCGGATTGTAGGGTGGCGCAGCGGAATTTGTTCTGTGAATCCAAACTCTACAAATAGAGGAGAAACCAATGATAATGATCATAAAGTTTCAGGGAATACTTTTACTAAATAAAGTAGGATTCAACTATATATTTTACAAGTTTGTGTAATTATATTGTTGATTCACTTGTCATGTTTTGAACAAGGCATATTTGCGAAATACAAAGAAGCGTGATGGACCTAAGTGCGAGAAATGAATGGTCATTGTAATCTCGTTAGTGGAATTCTCGATTTGATGGTGATCAAAGAATTTTGGAGTGTCCAAGATTATCGAGAGGACCTGGATTTGAGTGGGAGCAAATCAGTTTGGCTAAATCATAATATGTAGCTGACATATTTTGAGTGGGAGCTAAGTGAAATCCCTGGATCTCAAATATGGATGCAATATTTGAGTGGGAGCATGAAATCATTCTATGATATGTGGGCGACATATATGAATGATGTGGTTGGTGTTAATAACATTTAAGTAGATAAATAAGGATGAAGTTGAAGTTATTAAACAAGAAAATCTATCGAGATAGATTAGTGAGTTTAATAAACACCGAATGTCAAATGCTTCCTAGCCTTGATTCTGAAAGATGTTCATAATGTCCTAAGCAAGGTTCTGAAGAAGCTCAGAATGGAACAAGGTGAGAAATAAGTTCTTACTATATGAAGCATTGAAATAGTATTGCAACTATGGTTAAAAGAATGAAAGAGATGCGTTGCATCTCCTATGCCTCAGTCATAGGTTCTTCCATACAACGATGTTGTATACTCGACGTAATGTGACTCGAGGTTCTGGTTGGTAGGAGAAAGTCTTAACTGTAAGAGCATGTCTTTAAGTGACTCCTGAGTTGATCACTGAACCAGAATTAAGTTTGTACTTAAATGGTAAGAAGCAAAGTAAGTGGCATAGTTGCATTTCATGCACTAGGATCTACATAGATATAGAAGTATAAAGGCACCATCTGATGTGATGTATAATGTTATGGCAGGGCTAGTTTGCTTTTAACGTAGAATGATGTGTCCCAGGGCACAGTGCCCATGAGAAAGCCCCCGAGGTTGATCTAAAGTCACCGTAGGCTCCTTGAATCCCGCCTCGTTCTGCAGCCATAACTGCAGTATATACACAAAGGATAGCAAAGTGTGTTTTGAAGTTTAGATGACAACAGGGAAAACGAACATCATTATAAACACTAGAAGCAAAGTCTCACTTTGTTGCCAAACAAATTCTTCACCCCATTATACGATAATGGTGTAAATTTCAAAATTAGGAAAACATTAACGATTTGCAAAAGACATAATGATCTGGTAAAACAGAACATGGACATGACGTTTCCCATGAGCATCCATGATCTATAAACGCATGTGTTATATGGTTTATATGATTAAAATGCGAGCTAGATTATTTGTACTCTAGTGCAAGTGGGAGACTGAAGGAGATATGCCCTAGAGGCAAATAATAAATATGTTTTTATTGTCATATCTCAATTACTTCATAATAGTTTCATATTGTGCTATAACTGTGCCAAGTAGAAACATTGGTACAAGTGTGGTATGAAACAACCAAGTCCCTAGTAGCCTCTATTCATACTAGTTCGTTGGTCATGAGGATAATCTGGGTTTCAAGATCGTGGGCATTTATGCCAATTGATAATGGGGTCATATCATTGGAGAATGATGTGATGGACATTCCCCGAAGGATTGCAACACGATCAAGTCATATAAGTTCATTGTTGCAACAGCTAAATCTAGACTCCTAATTCCTTAGACCGTGAGGCTATATCAACCACTGTCTCCCAAGAGTGCTTAGATATCATCAAACGTCATCTGGTAATACAGTGGTAATAAAGGTATATTCAGGTACTCGGAGGAACCATAGATGCAATATATGTCAAGAGCAGGATTTGTTTGCTCACATGACGGGTAAAGATACATATGCCCGGCTTGGTGAGATTACATCCATAAATGTTGCAACATGTGACTCGGTCACAGGGATGTAATATCACGGTAACAAGAAAACAGAACTTGTTGTTAATGAGATTGAATAAGGTATGTGATACCAATGATCGGATCTCAAACAAGTCGTATCGAGAAACAAAAGGAATATGGATGCTACATTTACCGGTTCAAACGGCATTGCCACTAGGAATGCATAGGGGTCACATGGACATCCCTGGTCCCTTTGTTGATCATTGATACAGATCATGTCTAGAGCATTCCCGAGCCGTGAGGGGATACACTTAAGGATACGATGAGAGCGATCATTCATAAGACGGAATCACATTAGTCTAAGAGAAAATCTGCAGAAAAAGAAAAGGGAAAAAGGAAACAACCCAAGTCAAATAGGCGGCAGATAATGCCTACCGCACGGGGTAGCAAGCAGCTGCCAGCCGCCGCAGCCAGCCTGCTCAACCCCGGCCCAAGGGAGCTCACTGGGGAGCGGGCGGGTGGGGCTGGCCAACGGGCCGCGGGCGAGCGAGTGCCGGCCCACCCGGGCGACGCCTCGTCGTCGTGCGCGCAGCGGGCAAGCTGGGCCGCCAGGGCACTCCGGCCCACCCGGGTCGGCTAGCCAGGCCATAGTGCTAGCGAGCACGAGCTGGGCCACGGTGGTGCTCCAGGCCCACCCGGGTGCTCCTATTCTTTGTTGCTGTGTTGTTGGGCTAAGGCCATTTGGCCCATCCGGCTGTAGCTCCTTTTGCATTTATTTCCTGATTACTAATAGTCCCACATGGCTAACCTAATGGGGAGGGCACACCCCTCCGCCTATATAAAGGGGTGCCCATGGGTGGGATTAAACACACCAATATTTGGAGAAGTCCTTTGGTTGACTTTCTCCTTCCCTCTCTCTCCAGCCCTTGTGACCATGGCCCCAAGTCTGGGTTGTGCGAACAAGGCACACATGTAGCACGCCATTGCACTGTAGGGATTCCTAGACAGATATCAACTTCCGCACTCCTGGCAGGATCGGGGAGACGGAGGTCTCATCGTACACCGGATGTGTACGAAGACACGAGGCACAACACTTGGGGCGCTTAAATGTCATGAGCCAGAGCTGCTGTACGATGAAGATGGAGCAACGGGTGACCTACGAGGAGCTTCATGACCTTGAGGTCGGCTATGAGTATGACTACATCAACCACGTTCCCCTCGAAACGTTAACCGTGTACGGTCTATAAGGGTATGTATTCTCTACGCATCGGTCGTTACTGCATTACTACATAAATAGATCCTAGGCAGTTTTTGGGTTCCAACATAGCTAATGTTTTGTTTTCTCCTGCGGATCCCCTTCAGTGGTATCAGAGCCGACTATGCGTAGGAGTGTTGTATGGCTAGTACGCACAAGTTTTGTGCGGGCATTGATCCCTTAGTTGTTACCCTCTAACGTGTACTTGTTTATATCGCGGTATTGTTTGATGAAGCGGCCCGGACCGACCTTACACGTATTCGTACGCGAGACTGGTTCCACACTCAACATACAGCTTGTACCGTATAAGTGGCTAGCGGGTGTATGTCTCTCATTCAATAGTTGATATAACATTTACAATGGAGGGCCCCGAAAGGGGTGTAATAGAGACAACTATGAGATCCATGTTGTGGTTGGAAAGTTCGTAGATTAGAAACAGTTCTATTGCGAAAGCCCTAACAACCACGTAAAACTTCCAATATATAAAGTAGAGGCGTCTAACTTTATTTTGCAGGAGGGCATGTGATTATGATATGGCATTGGTTGTTACGAAGGTAAAGTAGTTTACTTTTCTGTTACTAAGTAGTATAGTAATAGTCATTGTTCCGATGGACGACCTGGTGGAGGCGTCGTGCACTTGGTGTCAAACAAAGGGCACGATGGAGATCATGTCGGAGCGCTCGATGGAGATCAAGGGACAAGAATCACCATATCATATCACATTATACATATGATGTTGATACCTGTTTTACATCTTATTATGTGCTAGTATTACATACTCAACGGTAGCAAATAAGATAATCCCTATTTAATTCCAATGTTCTGTGTTCCCGTTGTGTGTGCACCACCAAGAAAGTTCTTCGTTATGAGGTCGACCGTGATGATTGGGGGTCAGACATATCTACATTCGCATACAGTGTGTGTAAGCCATGTTGCACAGCGAATACACACAAGTTAGATTTGGCGAGCCTAGCATGTTACAGAGACGTGGCCTCGGAACACAAGAGATCGAACGATCGAGCATGAGTCACATGGATGATGTGATTGGCATTAGGGAATGTCTACCTTTGAGGCTGCACTGATGGCCGTGATGTTCGGGGGAGGTGCAGAGGATAGGGATCATGTGATCACTAAAATCGTCCAGGGGATGACAATTTTAGTGGAGATCAATTATAAATTGATCTCTTATTATGAACTTAGTCTAGATGTCTGTTTGCAAATATCTTAGTAGATCATGGCCTATCCCATTCAGGTCCTTTGTGACCATGGGAATATATTGCTTAATGTGGAACTTAGCAAAAGGGTCAAACTTCATAGATTAATATCCATGCCTGAGGGATATCCTCGTAAAAGGTTATCTTCTCTTCTTGATACAATAACCATTAGGAGATAATTCGATGACTCCGC
The DNA here is from genome assembly GCA_910589775.1 of Avena eriantha. Lineage (NCBI taxonomy): Eukaryota > Viridiplantae > Streptophyta > Magnoliopsida > Poales > Poaceae > Avena > Avena eriantha. The sequence goes on along the minus strand of OU342745.1, from coordinate 37,028,124 downwards.
AATGTTTGTGTTTTCTCCATAATCATCCAATAATCCATTCTCCATGCGATGGAGAGTTGGCCGATAATTTTGTATTATACAAAATCTATCACATAACGTATGAGCCGTTGCATGGGTTCTCCTCCATCATGGATGAAAAGAGAATATTTGGAAAAACACTTAGGGATCTTGCATTAGAGTTGAGAACTCTTACAAGGGCTTGATTGCAAAAGGAGGTCATGGATGAAAAAGGTATATGTAAGATATACAAATTATAAATGTGGTTCTTGCAAAACTTTGTTGCAGTTTACAAAGTATTTGAGACTTGTTCCGTCTTGTGAAAACATGATGGTCTGCTTGAGAATTGCTGAATTTGAGGCAATGTGACTTGATGATGGCAAGAAAATCAGTTGATGGCCGACATCACCCCTTTGCTCAAAGTTTATCATTTGGATTAGTGGACTTGAATATAATTTGTAATCCTTATTTGTGTGTCTTGCTTTTGGCGAGACGATTATTCATGCACGATTTACAAGCATGTTGTACTATTCTAATGAACAATACCGTTATGGTCAGATTCTGATTATAAATAAGTTATTCTCATCACTATGTTAATGATAATGGTTTAAACATTTATAAAGGATTAGAATTCTAAAAGATATCCAAAGTTCAATAATGAAATGACACTATAGTTTAAGTCATTTTGGTTATTGCATGTTCTTAATGAAGATCGGGGTCCTAGATGCTTAATCTAAAGACTTTGCAAAACCATGCCTCTTGGGCAGAATGACTAAAACTCTGCATTCTGGTAAAATGATGATATGCGAAGAAATGTTGAATCTTATACATAGTGATGTATCGTATTTTCAACAAGTAGTGGAAATCATTTGTTAACTGTGGACCTAAGTGAATAAGCATATTTACTTAATGAAACATGAGTTTGAAACGATTTGAATTGTTCAAATGAGTTCGCAACAAAGGAGGATATTGAATTAACAAGTCTCTTCAATTTGATCGACATGACTAAAGTATTCGAGTTAAGTTTAGCATAAAAGGGACTTGTGAAAGATGTTTCACAAATTATGATAATTGGACGAATTCAAACTGTATTGAAATGTCTGAACATCATAATCATTTTGTTCTAGATACATATGATCTAATATTATCTCTTATCGGGGTTATAGTTATCATCTAGAGTTAGAGATCAAAATAAGAAAACACTCATTTGAAATAGAAAGGAACATCTAAAGATTCGTGGAAACAACACCATACGAGTTATGGCAAGTTCGAGTTTCTAGAGATTTTGGTAAGTCGAAATCATGGCGAATAAACAAGTCTTTGTAGAGCATTCTTAGGAAACTATGAATGCATCTTCCACAAAGGGGCAAACCTATCGTTGTCCAAAGTTGAGGTGTCTTGATGAAGATATAGGTAGAAGAAAGAAAAATATCAAGCAAGGTATTTGACCTTACCTCTGGATTGTTGAGTGGCGCAACGGAATTTGTTCTGTGAATCCAAACTCTACAAATAGAGGAGAAACCAATGATAATGATCATAAAGTTTCAGGGAATACTTTTTACTAAATAAAGTAGGATTCAACTATATATTCTACAAGTTTGTGTAATTATAGTGTTGATTCACTTGTCATGTTTTGAACAAGACATATTTGCGAAATACAAAGAAGCATGATGGACCTATGTGCGATAAATGAATGGTCACTAAAATCTCGTTAGTGGAATTCTAGATTTGATCGTGATCAAAGAATTTTGGAGTGTCCAAGATTATGGAGAGGACCTAGATTTGAGTGGGAGCAAATCAGCTTGGCTTAATCATAATATGTAGCTGACATATTTTGAATGGGAGCCAAGTGAAATCCTTGGATCTCAAATATGGATGTAATATTTGAGTGGGAGCATGAAATCATTCTATGATATGTGGACGACATATATGAATGATGTGATTGCTGTTAATAACATTTAAGTAGATAAATAAGGATGAAATTGAAGTTATTAAACAAGAAAATCTATCGAGATAGATTAGTGAGTTTAATAAACATTGAATGTCAAATGCTTCCTAGACTTGATTCTAAAAGATGTTCAGAATGTCCTAAGCAAGATTCCGAAGAAGCTCAGAATGGAACAAGGTGAGAAATAAGTTCTCACTATATGACGCATTGAGTTAGTATTGCAACTATGGTTAAAATAAAGAAAGAGATGTGTTGCATCTCCTATGCATCAGTCATAGGTTCTTCCATACAACCATGTTGTATACTCGATGTAATATGACTCGAGGTTCTGGTTGGTAGGACAAAGTCTTAACTGTAAGAGCATGTCTTTAAGTGATTCCTGAGTTGATCACTTGTCAACACCAGGATTTTAATCCCAGATGCCAATTATGCCATACCTCGCAATCCCAGGATTACCATTTTTGCGAGACATAATAGATTGGATATCATAGTACATCATCCATTACAAACCATAATAAGGTTTTACACAAATAAAGGATCTCATGATCCAGTCTTAATACAAACAAGTAGCAGAATAATAAGCGTAGCGGTGGGCTCCATCTTCAGTGTCACAGGCAATGCTGACGATGGGAGATGATCCTAGTTGTTGTAGCCGTCCAGCTGTTATTCCTCCTGATAGTCCTCCTCATAGTCTGGCCACGGGAATAGCCAAGGACAAAGCCATGAGTACTCTTTAAGTACTCGCAAACTATCACTAACAAGTAAGGTAGTTCTAGTAGGAAAATGCTAAGCTCTAAGTTATTTGCAAAGTTAACTTTGAAACCTAAGCTGAGTTCATAAACAAAGAAAGATAAATAAAGTTCTAAAATCACTTAAGTGGGAACTTAGTTTTCATAGTCACAACCCTGTTGTGGTCAAGTCAAGCCACAATTCATTGCATAAGTCATTTTCAAAACATCTGATGACGGAACTGTATGGCCACTCCAACTATCCATGACCACGGACGCGGCTATACGAATAGTTTAACACTTTGCAGAGGTGGTAAACTTTCACCACAAAATTCGATACATCTATCAGGGATAACCCTGAATCATCATACTTAGTATGCGGACAATCAATCATATCCTTTCCTTTACACACTCTAGTATAAACACCTCTCCTATGAGCTTGGCCTCCCAGCCATGGCCATCTACCATCCTAGGCACTGCATAGGTGGACAACATCAAGAGGTAGCCTCAGCTCAAACCTCTTCCGCGAGGGAACCCATACTAATGCATATAAACTTCCAGCTAAGCCTTACCCAATTCAGGTATTGTGGTTGTACGATAAAATTGGAATGGTATCGGATCCGAACCCAATCATCAGTTTTTATAAAGGGCTAAGGCTCATGCCTCAACATTTTCATCATCATAAACCATTTGTGTTTCTCAACACATGTCAAAACATCTCCATAGAATGACTCATCATTCCAAGGTTTTCATAAGCATTTTCACCAAGTATTCCCATCTAGAGTGATCAAGTTTTTGGGTTAACACTAGCCACTAAGTTAAGAGTGTTCACTAAGGTGGATGCTAATCTCAATCTCATGCCATAGAATGAGATCTAGTATATGCCAAGTTTTATACTCTTTATGCTATCTATACTAGTTTCTAAAATCTCACCAAGCCTTACTAAAAGTAAAGAAACTTTGGTAAAGTAAAAATATTTAAAGCTTGTAAGTAAAACTTTGGATGGGTATCAAAATGTATAACCCAAGAATGCATAAAGCATTTTCTTAAGTTATGGTGGCAAGTGTTAACTTGCTTAGTTCTAGCTTGCTAACAATAGCTTGCTTAGTATTGATGGCTTGCCTTGATTAGTGTAGTTGTTGAAATTATCCTCGTCTTCTTCGGGGTAGAACTCCTCCTCCTCGTAGACTTGGTCGATACTATCGTTTATAAATACAATACAAGATACACAATCACCAAACAATACTTAACTAGTCTATTTAGCACACTAAGGCACACACTTGATGATCTAGCATCATCACACTCATCATAAGATTTAAAGAACTAGTTTCATTTATTTTATTTGACACAAGTAATTTCTACTCATTGAAAATATTTAAGATTTAATATTCTCCAATTAAAATATGGGTAGAAAAGTCTTTGTCTTTTTATTTATGCTATATGTGATCTGTAACTCCAATTGATTTAAATCCAACGGGCCTGGATAGAGATTTTAATTATATTTCAAACAAAATTTGAATCATGCCATTTGGTTAAGTGAATCTCTCTGAGTTGATTTTTAAACAAGTGGGCAGAATCTAGTTTAAACCTAAATAAAAAAACCTTTATTTGAAACGGTGGGATAGCGCGGGAAAACTAACGGGCCGGCCCAGTGGTGCTCCGTGGTGCAGAGGGCAACTGATAGGGGGGTCCGCATGTCAGTGACTATCTCTAACCGAAGCGGTACGGGGCAATCTTAACGTGGTTCATCGTTTCCGGTGAACAGCTCTGGCGAGAACAAACCCTAACGCGACACGGTGGGGGTCTACGGGGGCTTACTAGGGCTCCAGCTAGACGTGGCGATGGGGGCGATCGAACTGGTGGACGACGGTGGTTCTAGGCATGGTCTCGGCAGCTCGTGGAACAACTCCAATCGACATCGCCTCTTCTCTTCTGCTTCGGCAAGCTCTGGCAAAATTCCGGCGAACGGCGGTACACCTTTCTCCGGGGATGGGGTGGAAGGATCAGTGGAGAGAGGGGAGTGAGATGGTGTGCAGAATGAGGCTGGGGGTGGCCTCTATTTATAGCTCGACGAAGTGACCAAACGGGATGGGCTGGCGTCTCCGGCGAGGGCGGTACAACATGCTATCGTCGTGGCTGGAGGTAGGGGATGGTGTGTGGTCTGCTAGCAGTCGTCTAGGGCATAAAGGCGCGGCTAGGGGCGGTGGCATTTGGTCGGGCACGGCTGATGCTCTACGCGGCAGAAGTGGCGTTCGACGCGGCGCACGGGGGATGCAGGTCAAGCGGCGGCGAATGGGCATGTTCGGGCGGTTGCTGGGGTCGTGGCGGAGCGGTGCGCGTGGGCTGCGGTCGAGGCACGACGTGTGCATTGCTTGTAAGGCGCGGCGCTCTAGCGTGTGCTCGGCATGGCGTAGACGCGGTGGGCGTGGTCGTTCTGCGGTGGTCCAGGGCCTAGCAGTGCTTGGGGAAGGGACAGGGGGCGGCGATGTGATCTCGCCTACCTCCTAGGCACGGCGGGCGAGAGCAGGGTGGTCTGTTGCGAGTGCACCATGGTCGACCGGCGGTCATGGCACTCAGGTGGCGCGACACTGCTGCAAGTGGCTAAGGGGTAGCTCATTTATGGCCTGGTTGTGACTAGAGGGGACAGGGGAGTGGATTGAGGCCTTAGTGGCGTTTGATCACTGCTCTAGAACAGTAATAGTTAGGCTAGATAAATTGTGCCTGCCAAGTGCTCGGTCAAATGGCCGCAAGAATTTTAAATTCAAATTTTGTAAGGATTTTTGGTGTGTGGACTACACTTATGCTTAAGAGTCTCTGGTTGCTGGGAATTGTCAAGGTGAATTGGTTTGGTTGGTTTTTGCTAAGTGGGATCTTCTCATATGATTTGGATTCCAATTTCAAATGCCATTTAAAATAAGTGGCTAAGTGTTTTTGTAAGATTTTAAAGTGGGCCTTGGTAGATCTTTACTTGTACTAGGAAGGGGTGCAAAGATCTAGAATTGTTTATGTTGGGAATTGACTTCGAGGAACACCTAAAGTGGCCTAGTGGATTAAAATGGCTAAAGTGACCATTTGCATTATTTAATCTTATTTGATTTCTTTTTCTTTGGATTTTGTTTGTAAATGGTCTAGATGATGTGGCATTCACCTTTAAACCATTTCATATCATTTAGAACAATCAAACATGGCATTTACACACAATTCTATACTAATGCAACAACACATCCATTCATAATTATTATAATAATAATAAGGTTTTGTTAACCCTACATTGGGTGATTTGAACTTTGATAACCTTGATTAAAGATTTCGGATGTTACAAATCTCCCCCTCCCCTTAAACAAAATCTCATCCCAAGATTTAAGAAAAACTAGGAACTAAAGAGATCTGGGAACTTAGTCCTAATTTAATCTTCTTGCTCCCAGGTAGCTTCTTCTTCGGTGTGGTTGCTCCATTGGATCTTAAGAAACTTGCTACTCCGGGTCCTGGTGGTTCTGAAGGCTTCTTCCAAGATATGGATGGGCACTTCACGATACGTCAGATCCTTGTTGATATGAATGGCTCGGTGATCGATGTTCTTGAACACTTCGGTCTTCCCCGGCACTTCTAGGCATTTGCGAAGTAACGAGATATGGAACACATTATGGATGGCTGACATCTCTTCTGGCAGTTCCAGTTTATATGATACTTCTCCTCGACGATTCATAATCTTGAAGGGTCCAATATATCTGGGGGCTAACTTTCCTTTCAGCTGAAAACGCTGCATTCCTTTCAACGGCGACACTTTGAGGTACACGTAATCTCCGACATTTAAAGTCAGGTATCTACGTCTCTTGTCAGCATAACTCTTCTGCCTGGATTGGGCGGTCTTGAGGTGCTCACAGACTTTGTGAACCTTCTCTTCGGCTTCTCGTAGGATGTTGGGTCCAAAAATCTGACTCTCTCCTACTTGCGACCAATTCAAAGGGGTACGACACTTTCTGCCATATAAGAACTCAAATGGGGCCATTTGCAAACTGGCTTGATAACTATTGTTGTATGAGAATTCTACGAAGGGCAGACAATCTTCCCATTTTGATCCATACTCTAACACACAAGCTCTCAACATATCTCCTAAGATTTGGTTGACTCTTCCAGTTAAGGATGGCAATTTTATCCACGGATCCGGATATCCACGGATATCCAGCTCTGTGGGTAAGGATATGGAGTGATAATTATACCCACGGATTTCATGGGGCGGATATCCGCTAAATCATGGAGCGGGCATGGATAGAGGTTTCACTCCACGGATATCCAACGGATACCCGTTTGACACGCGGGACCCACGATTTAGCGAGACTTTCTTTTCTAAACAATAACTGTTACATATGCCATACTCATTAAAGGCCCAAGCTCCCACTTCCAAGACCGAACCACCCAAAGGCCCACCTAACTAACTGGCTATCGCCAACCCTAGCATATTTCTCCTAATTGCTAATCCCTATCCTTGACTGCTATGCACCCACTAAATAGGCAGCCGATAGGCACCATCGACGTCTCCCTCCTTAGCTCCTTGCAGGCGGCGACCTAGCAACATCACCTATGCGGCACCGCTACTATCCCTTCCACCCCTCTTCCTCCTCTAGTCCTCCTGCCACGTGGTGACCCAATGGTGGCGATCAATATAATAATTGCTCAAGTGTTGTCAAACTGTTGCTTAAATACTGCCGAAATGTTCCAGTAGTGTCGTTGTTATGTTGAATATTGTTATGTTTATGTACATAGCATGTAACCAATGGATATCCATGGATACCTGAATATCCGACGGGTTTGGATCTGGGTCTACATTCATGCCCATGGATATCTTCGTGAGCGGGCTTGAGTGAGGTTCATGGATTTGGATCTGGATTTGGTTTTGGTATATCCGTCCAAACCCGCTCCATTGCCTTCCTTACTTCCAGTCTATCCATCGGTCTGTGGGTGATAAGCTGTGCTAAAAATCAACTTGGTTCCTAATCCTTCTTGGACTTTCTGCCAAAATCTCAAGGTAAACTGGGTTCCTCGATCCGCTACTATGGTCTTGGGGGTTCCATGCAAACTAACAATTCTGGCAATGTACAACTCTGCTAGCTTCGAGCTCTGGTATGTTGTCTTGACAGGTATAAAGTGGGCTACCTTGGACAGTCTATCAACGATGACCCAGATTGAGTCATTTCCCCTACTAGAATTAGGCAAACCGGTGATAAAGTCCATTCCAACGGAATCCCATTTCCATTCTAGAATCTGCAATGGTTGCAACAGTCCTGTGGGTCTCTGATGTTCCGCTTTGACTCTTTGGCAGATATCACACTTGGCGATGTAGCTTCCAATTTCTCTCTTCATCCCGTGCCAGCAAAATTGCTCCTTCAAATCCTGATACATCTTCGTCCCTCCGGGGTGGATAGAATAAAGAGTATCATGAGCTTCTTGCATGATAACTTACTTCAGCTCCAAATCTGCTGGCACACAGAAACGTCCTTTGTACGACAGAACTCCTTCTTCATCTTCGGTGAATCCAGGTACCTTTCATGTACTAATACGACGTTTGATTCTCTCGATACTTGCATTTCCCTTCTAGGCTTCCTTGATTTGACTAATCAAAGTGGGTTGAAGTTCAATGCTACCTAAAAATCCCTTGCTAACTAGCTCAGTTCTAAACTGCTCCAACTCTTCATGCAAACTTGGCTGGTTCTCTTTGATCATGGTGTTTAATCTACATGGCAATCTGCTAAGAGCATCCGCTACCACATTGGCTTTGCCGGGGTGATAGTGAATGTCAAGGGCATAATCCTTGATTAACTCTATCCATCTCCTTTGCCTCATATTTAGCTCCTTCTAGTAAAAATATACTTCAGACTCTTGTGATCTGAATAAATATCACAGCAGTTACCCATCAAGTAATGACACCATGTCTTCAATGCTAAAACTATGGCTGCTAGTTCAAGATCATGGGTGGGGTAGTTTTGCTCATGTTGCTTCAGTTGTCGGGACATATATGCTATGACTTTGCCTTCTTGCATTAACACACATCCGAGACCAATATTGGATGCATCACAATACACATCAAAAGGCTTCTTGATTTCTGGCATAATCAATACTGGGGCTGAAATCAATCTCTTCTTGAGATCTTGAAAACTGGATTCATTTGTCTGTCCATTCAAACTACTTGTCCTTCTTCAATAGTTGGGTCATTGGTCTTGCGATGCTCGAAAATCCTTCTACGAACTTGCGGTAATATCCCGCTAATCCGAGAAATGCACGGACTTGGGTTTGAGTGGTTAGGGCTTCCCATTCTTCAACATCTTTGATCTTGACAGGATTAACAGCGACTCCTCCTGCCGACACAATATGTCCGAGGAATCCTACTTCTTTCAGCCAAAACTCACATTTCCTGAACTTGGCATACAAATGATGCCTTCTAAGGTTTCAAGGATGATTCTCAGATGTTGCTCATGGTCTTCTTCTGACTTGGAATAGATAAGAATATCGTCGATAAACACAACAACAAACTTATCCAAAAAGTTCATAAAAATCTTATTCATGAGATTCATGAAATAAGCGGGGGCATTGGTTAATCCAAAAGACATGACCATATACTCATACAATCCATATCTGGTGGTAAAGACGATCTTTGGAATATCCGTTGCACGAATCTTGAGTTGATGATAACTAGTCCTAAGATCAATCTTAGAGAACACTCTAGCACTAGTCAATTGATCAAACAGATCCTCTATCTTGGGCAGTGTGTACTTGTTCTTGATGGTGACATCATTCAGCTTCCGGCAATCTGTGCACAAACGGTTGCCTCCATCTTTCTTGTCGACAAACAACACGAGCGATCTCCATGGCGATGCGCTTGGTTGAATCAAGCCTTTCTCCAGCATAGCATCAAGTTGCTTCTTCAGCTCCACTAACTCTGATGGGTTCATGCTATAAGGTCTCTGAGATATGGGTCGCATTGTAGGAATTAGTTCAATAATGAACTCAATATCCTAATCCGGGGGCATACCGGGCAATTCATCTGGGAATACGTCGGGGTATTCACATACTACTCTGACTTGGTCTATGGTGGGTAGGGCTAGAATCTTGTTGCATTTGAATTGATGGGGCAAGGTTTCAAATATATGCTCTACTGATACTCCAGAGCTACTGGTCATGGTGATGGATTTCTTGGCACAGTCAATCAATCTTTATGTTTTGACATCCAATCCATTCCTAGTACAACTTCCAAACCTTCGGTTCCAGATTGGCATAAAAATCTATCCCATGTATTCTGATAGGCACAGCCTTGCAAATTTTTCTAGCTTTGGTGGTTGAACCAGGTATTTGAACTATCATAACATGCTTCAAGTTGGTTGGGTGAATCTTACTAGTGCATGCAAATTCTTCTGTAACAAACGAGTGCGATGCTCCAGAATCAAACAACACTCTTGCTAATACTGAGTTAACAGAAAACATACCCAACACGACATCAGGCGCTTCTTGGTCTTCTTCAGCATTCATGTGGAATAGACGGCCGTTGCGGTTGAGAGAGTTTCCTGGGGCAAATCTTTTTCCGGGCTGAACACGCCGTTGCTGCTGAGCTGGGGCATTCACATTGGTGGTGGCTGCAAGCTTCTTGGGACACTCGTTGGAATAGTGTCCCTTCACTCCACACTCAAAACAAGTTATCTAAGACTTGTCTTTGGCTGCAACAGGCACGGCATTGCTTCCAGTCCTTGGGGCAGTATTGTTGTTGTTGTTTTTGTTGTTGTTGTTGGACTTGGGCGGTGCACGGTTGAAGTTGTTGGAGTTGTCAGGCTGGTTGTTGTGGTTTCCTTCGGTCTTCACATTTCCTCCGCTACGGTTGGGGTAGCTTGGGGGAGACATTGGGGGTCTATTGTTCTTGGGGCATATTCTGCAGACGGGTTGGGGCGATACTTCTGGGTATTGTGGGACCCAGCTTGGTGCATCATCCTACGCTTGCGGTTGTCATTTGCTTGGTTGATCTTCCCTTCCATCTAGATGGCAGAGTGCTGACTCGTAGTTGATGTAGAGCTCGTTGGGAACCCCAAGAGGAAGGTATGATGAGCACAGCAGTAAGTTTTCCCTCAGTTATGAAACCAAGGTTTAATCGAACCATTAGGAGCAAGGAAACACCCCAAAGGTGTTACTAGCTGAGCTTTGGCAGGGCGCACTACCGGTGCTAGTAGCAACATGGAGACCTACACAACACAACCACCGAACTTTGTCCCCAACTTGCGACGAGGTTGTCAATCTCACCGTGTTTTGCGGAAAACAAAGGATTAAATGTATCGAATGGAAACAAGTAAAAGTTTGCAGAAAGTAAACACAAAGTAGTAAAAGATTGTAGATTGTATGTAAAGTAAAAGGACCGGGATCCATAGTTCACTAGAAGTGGCTCTCCTTAGATAGACAACATGCTAGGTGAACAAATTACAGCGGGGAAATTGGCAAACACCGAGAAAGCAATACATGCATATACTAATCATCTTGACTCCTCTGAGACTTGATTGGACATTACAACATAATACATAGACCGCCATCCAACTACATCTATGACTAATAATCCACCTTCAGGTTATCATCCGAACCCCCTCCAGTATTAAGTTGCAAGCAACAGATTATTGCTTACAAACTGCGTGTAAAGTAAACAATACGATTGTTCTATGAACAAAGGATTGTTGTTTTCTCCCTAGTAGCAACAACACATCTAGTACCTTAGAGATTTCTGTCACTTCCCCAGATTACCAGAGGCATGAACCCACTATCGAGCATAAATACTAACTCTTGGAGTTGCTAGCATCTACTTGGCCAAGATAGCTACTAACAACAGAAAGCATGCAAGATCTCAAATAACAAAGACATGATAGAATCAATAATCAATCTGAAATAGCATCTCAATATCCATCGGATCCCCGCAAACACAACATGTATGAATTACAAATAGATGATCTTGATCATGAACGGAGCTCACAAGATCTAAACATGAAAGCACAAAGGAGGAGAAACCGGCCATCTAGCTACTACATGGATCCGTAGTCCAAGGATGAACTACTCACGCATCACACTAGAGGCTTGCATGGTGATGAAGAAGGCCTCCAGGGTGAATTCCCCTCTCCGGCAGGGTGCCAGGAAGAGCTTCAGATCCCTCCCGATCTAGGTATGGAGATGACGATGGCTATAGACTCTTTTGTGGATTTTTGATCGGGCACTTAGGGTTTTCGTCCCGAGGGCAACTTATAGGCGGAAGGAGAGGCCGAGGGGGTGCCAGGGCTGGCCTCACCACCACCTGGCGCGGGAAGGCTAGGCCGCGCGGCCAGGTGGTGTGGTGGCCCCCTGGTCCCTCTCCGTCTCGTATTCTAGCACTTGATCCCTTCCGAAAAAATAGCCACTTTGGCTTTTGTCCCGTCCAATTCTAAGAATATTCATTTTCTAACTTTCCTGAAACTAAAAACAGCAGAAAACAGGCAGCCGACACTGTGGCTCTTGTTAATAGGTTAGCCCAAGAAATCATATGAAAAGTACTCCAAAGTTGGAACAAGACACAAGAAAGTGGATAAAACCAAGCATGGAACATCAAAAATTATAGATACATTTGCAATGTATCAACATCCCCAAGCTTAACTCCTGCTCGTCCTCGAGTAGGTAAGTGATAAAAATAAATAATTTTGAGGTGACATGCACCATCAAAGACTTGATCAAAGTATTTGCAAAACTCAAAGTTGGGATCATAGTACTTCAATCATAACATGAAAGACAAAGTTCTAGCAATAGGCAAAGAAACTATGATGCAACATAAAAAGTTACAAACAAAAGATTCATGAATAACATGCCTTGCAAGACGTTTGTTTGTTTCACATATAGAAAACATAGCATAATAGTATTCAGCTTGTCCCTCAATAGAGTAGCAAATATAAATGCATAGGACACCTTCAAAGTTCATAAGAGTGACTAGATACAATAGTTTAAAACAAGCAATATCAAGTTATGCATCAATCAACTAGTCTTGGGACAATGCACATAGAACTAAGAATGGCCACTATGCTCTCAAAGTAGGTGCATAAAGATAGAAGGTGGAGACTCGATATAATGGTGCAAGAAAAGCCTTTTGTAAAAGGAAGTAGGGATTCAAGTCTCATAAAGAGCTTCAAAAAATTATGGTACTTGTAGTTTTCAGCTCTCATTGCCCCTATCATAAGCATCTTGAAAGTGATTAAGGTTAAAATGACACAACAAAGAGGATATGCTTGACAAGTTATAAACCGAAATCTCATGCCCCTTACTTACGAAGACCGATCCTCATGCTACTCAACTTTAGTCACGAGTAAGCTCTTGTCATTGTAAGTATATGTGTATCATTAAGAACCGCCAACGGGGTACCCCTTGCACATGATACAGGAGCTTTCACATAATCAAAATGACAAGGCAAGCAGACAATGAGCATCTCAACGATCTTTTTATTTGCTATTTGCATAGGTTTTTATTGAGGATGCTTCATAGAGTGCTCATTATGGTGATGCTGCAAGTTTCCACCATGATTAGGCATGGCTTAGGCTAGCGGCCCAGGCGTTTCTCTAACACACATACAAACTCCATGATCTTACAAGTTCCACATTTATTTCACACCACCGGGATCCGTAAGCAAAAGAACATGATATCAACGGAGTACAAAGTACAAGTGCGATGTTGCAAGCGTTACCCATGAAACATGGTTCTGCAAATTTCAACTTATAAAGCGCAAGCATATACACAACAATGAAGGACCCAATGGTTCAAGTTTATTAGAGGCAATAAAGTAAAGTGTGCCATCAAGTTCGTGAGAGCTTTAATCACTAGTTTTCTCATAACAAGTGAAAGGTAAACAAAAGCATGAATATACTTGGAATAGCATAAGCTAGTAGGTAGGTATGGTGGAATTTTTGGAATAACTTGGTTTAGGGAGTTGGATGCATGAGTGGAACTCATACTTGGTGGTCGAGGCTAGCAAAAGACTGGGAGCGACAAACTAAGAGAGCAATAATGGCCATAATCATGCAGAGCGACAAAACATCATTGATCAAAGCATAAAGTGATACTACAAGTTGACAACTAAAGGATCATAAAGGCTATGGTGACTTGAGATAGTCATAACATGGTGGGAGCATGTGCCAAGTCAACCCAAATAAAGCATCAAAGGAGAATACCACTATATTATGCTTTAATATGCTAAAACAACACATGATTCATCCAAGGCACATTAAGCAATCTCAATTGTTTATAACAAGTCATGCTACAGCAAAGAATACTAAGCATAAAGCCAAAACAATATCAAGCATGGCATGACAAAGCATATGCCACAGTCAAAACTATGACTCTTTCGTGCATTTTTGATCGGGCACTTAGGGTTTTCGTCCCGAGGGCAACTTATAGGCGGAAGGAGAGGCTGAGGGGGTGCCAGGGCTGGCCTCACCACCCCCTGGCGCGGGCCAGGCTGGGTCGCGCGGCCAGGTGGTGTGGTGGCCCCCTGGTCCCTCTCCGTCTCGTATTCTGGCACTTGATCCCTTCCGGAAAAATAGGCACTTTGGCTTTTGTCCCGTCCAATTCCGAGAATATTCATTTTCTGACTTTCCTGGAAACAAAAACAGCAGAAAACAGGCAGCTGGCACTGTGGCTCTTGTCAATAGGTTAGTCCAAGAAATCATATGAAAAGTACTCCAAAGTTGGAACAAAACACAAGAAAGTGGATAAAACCAAGCATGGAACATCAAAAATTATAGATACATTTGCAATGTATCACAGAGTCGACTAGCTCTTCGAGATCATCAAAATGGATGTTGACTAGCACCGTCTGCATCTCATCATGCAGTCCATTTAGGAATCCCACCTTCTTCTTGGCTTTAGTGTTGATCTCATCAGGTGCATACCTAGCGAGGGACAAAAATCTACTTCAGTTCTCTGAATTCATCTCTCTTTCTGGTGACTAAACCCTGCGGCACATGGGTGCGGCTGAACTTGACCTTAAAAGCTTCCCACGTCATCACTTGACTGTGGTTCATTGTACGGGTGCTGTTCCACCAGGCTCTTGCATCTCCTACCAGATAGTGGGTGGCAAACAGAACTTTCTCGTTGGCGTCAACTCCTGTGACTTCTAGGTTATTCTCCATGGTCTGTAACCAATCATCAGCATCCAACGGGTCTTCAGACTTGTTAAAGATAGGGGGATTGGTATTCTGGAAGTTTTTGAGTTTGGATCCATGATGATCCTGATTTCCATGGCCTGGCTTATTGTGGGCCATCTGGGCGATCTGTTGCAGGGTGGCTAGGTTGGCTTGGCGCTCTACTCTACTAGCTTCACGGTCGGAAACTAGCATCTATAGAATCTGCAACATCGGGTCCTGCGATGAGCTGCTTCCTCCTTGGTTTCCACGAGTCATCTGAAGATTGAGATAGATAATGTGGTAAGAGGGAAAGTTCTAAGGTTCATGGTTTTGTTTTCAAAGCTAAACTTTGAGTTTGAACTCAGGTTTTGCAAACTAACTCCTTCTCATTCATTAATTCAATCAAGGCAGACGATACAAACACACACACCACAACATGAAAGGAAAACATATGGTTTTAAGAGCCATTTTGTGAGCTAATATACAACGGGACTGATACTTCTCACTCCTACGATAGTGTTCAAGTGCATCTACTCATCATCGATGAAGTCGGAGTCATCATCGTCAGTGTAGAAGTCCATGGCATCGTCCTCCAGATAGTCATTGTCATCACTAAGGTATGAGTGAATATCCCCCTGGATGTCTTCACCTTCTTCCTCTTCTTCTTATTTTGCTGCAAGTTGAGCTACTTGCTCCTAGATGGTCTTCTCGAGGTCGGGCACCTTCTTGCAAAGACAAGCGATGGTGCGATCCTTCTTCTCGTGTTGTCGGCGAAGTGATTGGCGATCCTTGACGAGCAGGGTGAAAGTCTAGGCCTTCTGGGCGGCAATGGCAAGGTTGTGGTTGGCGTAGGCTCAAGCATTGTCCAATTCCTTTTGTCTATCATACAACATGAAGTCAAGGTTCTCCACTTGGCGCTTCATCTCCGGGTGACTTGGCATCTCCAGTGGCATTCCCATAGAATCACGCCTTGCATAATGAGCAAAGCGAGTTCCCTGGATCAAGTTGACGTTCTGTCCGCAAAGATGGGACAGAGCTTCATGCATAGCCATGACTAATCCATCTAGCCAGTTGTTACCTCTCACAGTGAACTGAATCTTCTCGGAAAGAGGTGCAACTATTATCCATTGTAAATCTCCTCTTGGAAAATCCTTGAGTTGGGCTCCAAAGAATTCCGGATGCGGGCACTCAAGGTACTCAGATAGTGCATCAAGATCCCTCTTGAAGATCATTTGGCCACTGTTGCCCAACTGGTAGAACTTGCAGTACTGAACTTCCATCTATAAGAATTTAGGATGAGTAAGTTAGTGAGGTGATCAAGTGTGTCAAATTTTTATGTAGTAATGTAAGAATTTTTTAGGAACATGATTTTTTTGAAAGAATCTCAAGGATAAGAAGGGAAATAGGTTTTCATAGATACTCACTTCTTTGGTTTTGAAACTAAGTTTTTGTTCGGACGTCCATTCTAACTAGGGTCTCATATGGTCAGGATGGCTCTGATACCAACTTGTCAAAACCCGGATTTTTAATCCCAGATGCCTATTATGCCATACCTCACAATCCTAGGATTACCATTTTTGCGAGACATAATAGATTGGATATCACAGTACATCATCCATTACAAACCATAATAAGGTTTTACACGAATAAAGGATCTCATGATCCAGTCTTAATACAAACAAGCAGCAGAATAATAAGCGTAGTGGTGGGCTCCCTCTTTAGTGTCACGGGAAATGCTGGCGATGGGAGATGATCCTAATTGTCGTAGCCATCCTGCTGTCCTTCCTCCTGATAGTCCTCCTCATAGTCTGGCCACGGGAATAGCCAAGGACAAAGCCATAAGTACTCTTTAAGTACTTGCAAACTATCACTAACAAGTAAGGTAATTCTAGTAGGAAAATTCTAAGCTCTAAGTTATTTGCAAAGTTAACTTTGAAACCTAAGCTGAGTTCAGAAACAAAGAAAGATAAAATAAAGTTCTAAAATCACTTAAGTGGGAACTTAGTTTTCATAGTCACAACCCTGTTGTGGTCAAGTCAAGTCACAATTCATTGCGTAAGTCATTTTCAAAACATCTGACGACGGAACGGTATGGCCACTCCAACTGTCCATGACCGCAGACGCGGCTATACGAATAGTTTGACACTTTGCAGAGGTGGTACACTTTCACCACAAAATTCGATACATCTGTCAAGGATAACCCTGAATCATCATACTTAGTATGCGGAGAATCAATCATATCCTTTCCTTTACACACTCTAGTATAAGCACCTCTCCTACGGGCTTGGCCTCCTAGCCATGGCCATCTGCCATCCTGGGCACTACATAGGTGGACAACATCAAGAGGTAGCCTCATCTCAAACCTCTTCCGCGAGGGAACCCATACTAATGCATATAAACTTCCGGCTAAGCCTTACCCAATTCAGGTATTGTGGTTGTACGGTATTGGAATAGTATCGCATCCGAACCCAACCATCAGTTTTTATAAAGGGCTAAGGCTCATGCCTCAACATTTTCATCAACATAAACCATTTGTGTTTATTTATGACCCACAAGTATAGGGGGTGTATCGCAGTATTTTCGATAAGTAAGAGTGTCAAACCCAACTAGGAGCAGAAGCTGCTGGCTAGTGGTATGGATCAGGAATTCTCTGCAAATACTTAGCAAACGGATTTTTATGGGTTTTCGATAAAGTAAGTAAACAAAGTACGAGTAAATAAAAGACAGTAGGAATAAATGCAGCAAGTGGCCCAATCCTTTATGCAGCAAAGGATAGTGCGGATGTATTACTTAAGATGACCAAACGTTCTCGGGGACACATGGGAAGACTGTCAAGTGCTTTCGCTTAATATAGTTGATTAATCTTCTTTAGCTTTCTAAGTGTTGTGTGGGTGAACCTGTGCTAATGTACCGACCTTCCTAGGACTAATACATACTTGTGATTATACCCCTTGCAAACATATGTAAGTACAAGAAAGTAATTAAGGTAGAAACCAAACCACGGCTTTAAACTCTAAGACCCTTACGTCCCTTGTGCAATGGTTTCCTAACGGGGGTTCAGGTTTCTGTCACTCTGGCAACCCCTACGATTAGTAGCCAAATACACAATGCATTCCCCTAGGCCCATATAGGTGAAGTGTCATGTAGTCGACGCTCACATGACACCACTAGAAGAAGTACACCACAACTTAAATATCAAACTATTGAATCTTCCTCAACACAATTCCACTACTAACAACATGACTTCTCCCATGTCCTCAAGAACAAAACGAACTACTCACAAGACATCATATGGATCATGATCAGAGATGGAATAATGATGTATAACAATCTGAACATAAATAATAATTCAACGATTCACTCAATAGCATCAACTACAAAGAGTAATCAACACCAGGAAAGTTTCCCCTATGAACTAAGCAAGATATCAACCCAATTGTTACAGCAATATGGAGATGGTGATGAGGGTACTGATGGTGATGATGATGATCCCGATGAAGTCCAGCTTGATGGTGGTGTTGATGGCGACGATCTCCCCTCTCCGGGAAGGAATTCCCCTAGCAAAAATCTATCTGCCGGAGAGATCTTTCTCTCTCGGTGTTTTCCGCCCCGTAGAGGCGGCGGAATCTTTATGTGGTCACTCTCCAAGTCTTAGGGTTTCGGGAGGATAATATACGCCAGAGGGGAGTGCCAGGGGTGCACCAGGGCGGCCCAGGGTGGACCGCGCCAGGGGGTGGTGTGGGCCCCCTGTAGCTCCTCTCCAGCCCTCCTTCTGGCTTCCTTCGTCTTCTGAAAAATAGGATTTTCCATGTATTTTCCCGAATTTTCTGATCTTCGCGAATTTTGCCTCCAAACAACACCTTTTCCATCAGAATCCTGAATGCAGCGGTCCATGCTCCAAAAGTCATCAACCATGCAAAAACAGATGAAATAACATAAGTATCACCTCTCATTATGAAATATATCAATGAATAACAGTGAATTATGACATAGAATAGTGATGCAAAATGGACGTATCAACTCCCCCCAAGCTTAGACTTCGCTTGTCCCCAAGCGAAACTGAGCTCAAATAAACATGACCTTAGGTTTATGGAGTGAAGAGTCGATAAAAGAATACGGTCAAGAAGCATCACATTCATCAAATACATAGATCATAATAGAAGACAATTCACCATTATATAACTCAACTTGCAATGTGTAAAGGAAACACAATAAAGAGACATAAAGTAAATCATAATTGGTAATGGCAAACTTAGCTCTTGGTCGAAGAATAGTTGATAATTTGCTGGAGTTCACAAATAACTAGTTTTCAATGATAGCTTTCAAAGTAGTAAACATCAAGATAAGAGCAATGTGCAAAACAAGGAACATAAGAAACATGATTGAATAAATCATCATATGAATGAATGAAACATAACAACTCAAAATACTTGCTGAGATAGAAGGGAATAGGTTTACTTACTCAACTACAAAGTAAAAAGAAAGGCCCTTCGCAGAGGGAAGCAGGGATTGCAAGTCTCATAAAGAGCTCCCAAAAATTATGATACTTACTAGCTTTCAGCTCTCATTGCCCCTATCATAGGCATCTTTTGGTGATTAAGGTTAAAGTGACACAACTAAGAGGATATGATTGACAAGTTATAAGTTGAAATCTCATGCCCTTACTTATGAGTACCGAACCTCATGCTACTCAACTTCAGTCACGAGTAAGCTCTTGTCATTGTAAATACATGTGTATCATTGAGAACCGCCAACGGGTACCCCTTGCACATGACACAGGAGCTATCCCATAATCAAAATGACAAGGCAAGCAGACAGTGAGCATCTCAGCAATCTTTTTATTTGCTATTTGCATAGGTTTTTATTGAGGATGCTTCATAGAATGCTCACTATAGTTATGCTACAAGTCCACCATGATTAGGCATGGCTTAGGCTAGTGGCCCATGCGTTTCTCTAACACACATATAAATTCCATGATCTTACAAGTTCCACTTTTATTTCACACCGCCGGGATCCATAGGCAAAAGAATCATGATATCGACTAGGTAGAAAGTACCATGCAGTGTTGAAAGCGTTCCCCATGATACATGGTTCTGCTAACTTCAACTCATAGAGCGCAAGCATATACGCAACAAAGAAGGACCCAATGGTTCAAGTTTATTAAATGCAAGAAAGTAAAGTGTGCCATCAAGTTCGTGAGAGGTTTAATCACTAATTTTCACATAACAAGTTTAATTTGGGAGGTAGATAAAACAAGAATTTACTTTGTAATGCTACTAGGTAGTGGATGCACGAGAAGAATCCCCTCAAATGGCATGGGTTTGGTTTAAAGGAAGTGGATGCACAAGAAGAATTCACTCTCAGTACAGGTTTTTGGCTAGCAAGGCTGGGTAGCAAGTATAAGAGTTGAAGGAAACAAACAAACATACAATGATAAAGACAAACATGCAATATTCCTTGGAAGCACAAACAATCTTAACTAGAGAATACTAGACTTATGAGCAAATCAAGAAAGATAGATGATGAAATTATATTTATTTAGAGTACTTTTATCTTTTTCATTCAACTCTCAAAAATAGTGTTGCTACTGACCGAGCCAGGTTTGCCGAAACCAACTAAATTAACTCAATGATCCCAAAGTGATACCAATACTAACAACAAGATCAATCATATAACCACGAATTGAAAACTAATATAAGCTATGCAAAAGAGTAAATGATAGAACTTCTCATTAATAATCCATAATGGTAACTCACACCAAGGGATACATATCTAACGAGAGAGGGGACACTTCCATAATGCAAACCATTCTACACAATAACTTCTCTATTCATGATATGACTCTACTAAAAAGGTAGAAAGATAGAAGATAGTGATGTGATACCGCGGCCCTCCCCCAAGCTTGGAACAAACCAAGGGGATGCCAAACCTGATGACGAATTACTCCTTCGGTGGTGATGGTAATATCTCATCTTCGTCCGACTTCCAGGGTAAGGGATTCCCATCAACAAAGGACATCGTGGTTTCCAGCATCCTGAAACTTGCAGCAGCACTTATGCGTTTAAACCTAACTTCATACTCATAGTTTTGATTTTGAACGTCATAGAACTGTGCTTGCAGTTCGTTGGTTGTTTAGCGGAGTGAGAGAACTTCATCCTTGAGTTTAGCAGTCTCCTTTTGGTGCTCGGCGATGAGTTCGGAACAAATCTTATGGATGATATTGAAGGGAATATGCCTGAGAGGCAATAATAAAGTGGTTATTATCTTATTCCATGTTTATGATAAATGTTTATTTTGCATGCTATAATTGTATTGATCGGAAACGTCAATACATGTGTGTTTAATAAACAAAAAGGGTTCCTAGTTATGCCTCTCTTATAGACTAGCTTGTTGATTAACAAGATGATCAAGGATTCCCGATCATGGACATTGGATGTTGTTAATAACTGTCGTGGTGGTGTCACGGCAGATGCCATGGATAGGCTAAAGGTGGGGACTAAATGCACTAGGGGAATCCAGGGAGGGATAATGTGGTGATTCCACACACGGTAGCTTTCTATTTGATTCACCTTCACAGATTACAAGTGCTCCTTGAGCTGTATTGGGGAGAGGAGGAAGAAGAACTCTCTTACTCTCACCACTAGCTAGCCCTCAGGAATACACTAGTAAAATCACAACACACTCGAGCTCAACCAGCCCTTTCTACAGAGGCCCTAGCCCTCCTTATATAGGGGTGGCTAGGTCTCCACTTAGGGTATACGTGGAGGCGTATTCCAGGGAATATGCCTCCTCCCAAGATAGCAAGTCGACCGGGTCACTTTATCCCCGTGTCATCCATGCAGAGGCTACGTGAGCCTCTGCGGCGCCTGCGTCATCCGACATAGGCTAAGTCACCCTTGTCGGCCACGCCTCGGTGGTCCTGCCTCTGTCCGCTTCGCTCATGCTCTGCATACAGTGGTCATCTTTGACCAGCGAGATACCTTCCTTCTCTGACAAGCTTGATATAACCCGGATCCCACATAGTTGATCCGGCCACACCTGTTCCTGCATACAAGTTAGATACGTCCTACAGACTTATGGCTTAAGTCGGTTGAGACCAAGTTAGGTGGACGTCCCCTGGTCCGGGTTACTCCGTGATCCGGCCTGCCTTGAGGTGACTCGGCCAACACTTGCTTTGGCCTTGCCATACCTCGGCTAACTAGGCCATTATACCCCGGCGTGACCCTACCCGGGGGTATCCCCCAACATTAGTCCCCGAAGCTGGTGCGGTCTTAGCTGCCTTAGCCGCTAAGGCCATAGCAGGTTCAATTTTACTAAGCCTCTTGCTCCTTCTCCGAGTTACCCCGTAACCCGGATTTCATAGGTTTATTTTCCCTTGGCACATTCCAAGTTTTTACTTGCTGGCCGGGTTACCTCGTACTCATCCGGGTCATTCTTCCTTCTCTCGTACGCTTCCCCACGTGGAGGCTAATCATAACGTTGCCTCATTTTAAGGGCCTGCTATAGTAACCGCCGCAGTAATTGTCAGAAGTTACTGTGGCCAACGTCACGCCTGCCTCCTCGTTAACTATATCATAATGTCACGTCATGGGATCCGCTGCACCCTGTGGCCCTTCGTGTGCTCATTAATGATTGGCTGATCCGGATCGTACACGGCCACACGGTGCGGCCCGCCTGCAAAACACGATCCCACTACCCCCTTATGGGAGTGGTTAAATAGGGGAGGGGCGCGCCCCTTGGGTCATTTCCCCACTCTGCGCCCCTCTGCCTCTGCTTTTCCTCATCTTCTCCATCGATAGCGCCGCCCCCACCGCATCTGAGCAGCAGCGCCGCCGTCGTACTGCTTCCACGCGCTCCAGCGCCGCTGCCACCTCCGCTCATCCTCGCTGCCACAGGTCCCCGCCAATCCAGGCCGCTGCCTCCCTCCGCCGCTAGCGCAAGTGAGAAGAGCGACCTTGAAATGACTAAGGAGGAACTCATCGTCGCCGAGCAGGAGATGGAATAAGACGCGGCGCACGCCGATCGCGGCGCGTGGGCCGGATCCTGGGTCTGCCAGGATGACCTGGATTGGCTTTACCGCACCAGGCGCATCCCGGAGGGCGTCGCTGCACGCCTCGGTTCCGCCGAACTTGCCCCCTCACCCAATCCGGGTGAGTATGTGGTGTTCCTATCTCATTTTCAACGTGGATTTGGTCTGCCAGTGAGCGACTCTTTCCATGACTGGCTTAGTACATACGAGCTCCAGCCGCACCACCTTCCAGCCAATGCCATCACATCTCTCTCCGCCTCCGCCTCTACGATCGAGGTTATGTCGGACTATGGCCCACGAAGGAGCTATGGATCCGGTACTTTGGCCTTCGCCAGAACGTCATTTCGAACAGGGAACTTGACCCGAAGGACAAACAACTCACGCAGTTTGGCGCTGCGTCAATCTATCCTCGGAAGTTGTCCGTCTTCCCCCGAGTCACGGGGCTTGACTCTTGCAAGGGATGGGCCCGGACTTTCTTCTCTCTCCGGAACAGCACCACCGAAGATCTGATTCGGCTGCTCCCCTATACTCCGGGTCCTCCTAACCCGGATTTGTGGGACGTTATCCCCAAGAAGCCCATAGTCTTGGCGAACCAAGTCAACAAGAGGTTCAAGGAGCTAAAGGATCTTGGGTTGTGCAACGAGGACGCCATGATTAAATTTGTCCGCAACCGGATCTCCCCCCTCCAGAAATGCACACATAAAGTGTGTCACATGAGCTAGGGCTGGGACCCCAACTGGACCTCGTCTTTCAAGCTGAGCAACACTGAGATCTACCGCCGGGTCAAGGCCCTGTTCACCACCCACAAAGACTTCTCATATGAGTAGACGTGGGGAATTGAACACTTTTGCCGAGATAGGCTTCCTCCTTCGGTAAGTCTCGTGCTCCAAACTCTCTTCCGAATTAACTCATATGTCGGTCTTTTGTTGTAGGTTTTAATCATGTTGTATTTCCTTTTCCTTAGATGTTTCTTCAGCAAACCATCGAGGATGGCACCGAGCCTTCCCTCAAATGGGTGCCTGACCGGGACACCTCAGACGAGGAGGAACCGGATTAGGAGATGTTCCTTCCGATGGTGGATGCGACCAAGTGACCCACCGGTAAACTCTCTTCTATTAGAGATTGGCCTGACGATGAAGATGATTTGGATGTTGAGGTGATGGAAGCATTTGACGCTGTCCCCCTTTCTTATGCTTTTCCGGCATCAGCTAACCCCGGTGGGTAGATCCATGAAGACCCTCCCCTTGCCATGGGTGAGCCTGTGCCGATCGCGCCGAAAAAGAAGAGGGGAGCTGCATCCACTTCTTCCTCCAGACCTTCTCAGCCTGCCAAAAGGCGAAAGAAGTCCGGAGACAAAGCTGCCACCAAGCCTGCTACCAAGGCCACAGCTCGGAAGGCTCGGAAGCACAAAGAGCCTCTGACCTCGGATGAGTAAGCCTCTTCTCTCTTTGCCATTCACTTGTTCTTCTTGTGTTATAGTTTCTCATCATACATTATTTGATTCGGCAGGGCCGCGGTGGACGTCCCACATAGTGGATCCGGCATTGCGTCGCCGCTCCGACACAGCCCTTCTCCTCCTCATGGCGATGATTCACGCCCATTGAGCCCCATTTTGGAGGGAAACCTCGGAGCGGGGGAGACTGGCTCTGCCGAGGCGGCAACAACCACCAATTCGGCTCCGCCGCA
This sequence comes from Avena eriantha, assembly GCA_910589775.1. Classification (NCBI taxonomy): domain Eukaryota; kingdom Viridiplantae; phylum Streptophyta; class Magnoliopsida; order Poales; family Poaceae; genus Avena; species Avena eriantha. Next base: position 37,003,578 of record OU342745.1, on the reverse strand, counting down.
ACCAGCTACCACCGAGGTTCCCTCAGCACCTCCGTCGAAGCAGAAACCAGCACCAGTACCAGCACCAACCCCAGCACCAGCAGCAAAAGCAACAGCAGCAGCACCAAGCCCCTCTACCTCGTCCGAGTCTTCCAAGGCTCGGCGAGAAGACATCAGTAGCACCAAGGCTAGCGCCAAGGCAGCTCCCAAGGGCAAATCCGCTGCAGCCACCTCAACTTCTCAGCAGCAGCCCAAGGGCAAAAAGGTTCCCGATGCCACCAAGGCAACATCCATCGAGGCTGGACAGCGCACACTCGCGTCCATGCTTTCGAAGAAAACTCCAACACCGAAGGATGACCCTGCCGAGCCAGCTGACACGCAACTTGTTTTGCACACCAGCCCGGCCCTTGTCCAAGTTGAGAGGAGGGAGGCGCATGCCAAAGGTTTAGTGGCACCCCACATGCTTAGCGGCGAATGATACCCTCCAACCTTGATCGAGTTTCTGAATAACTGGAACAAGGCAGAGTTCGTCTACAACGACGATCTCCCGGAGAAGTTCAGTCCCGCTGAATTTGCTGCGCAGATGAATACAGTCGCCAAGGCAATTAATCTTGCGGGTCGGATGATGGAGGTACGTTAGTTCGTCTTTTCCTTAATATGCAGTAGACATTAGTGATATAACCATTAGTACCCGAGCCTCCGGGAGAGTAACTTGTTACTCGGTCGGATGCTCCTTAGAGAACTAGCATAGCTCCTTAATAACTTCGAATATGCACACACCTAGAGCCGGGTTAAGTTCCACTTGGCCCGGATTTTGTACACTTCGAATATGCACACACCTAGAGCCGGGTTAAGTTCCACTTGGCCAGGATTTTGTACACTTCGAATATGCACACTCCTAGAGCCGGGTTAAGTTCCACTTGGCCTGGATTTTGTACACTTCGAATATGCACACACCTAGAGCCAGGTTAAGTTCCACTTGGCCCGGATTTTGTACACTTCGAATATGCACACACCTAGAGCCGGGTTAAGTTCCACTTGGCCCGGATTTTGTACACTTCGAATATGCACACACCTAGAGCCAGGTTAAGTTCCACTTGACCCGGATTTTGTACACTTCGAATATGCACACACCTAGAGCCAAGTTAAGTTCCACTTGGCTCGGATTTTGTACATTTCTAATATGCACACACCTAGAGCCAGGTTGAGTTATCTTTTGGTACTCTTTTCAGGTGACCACCAACCGCCGGAGCGCCGAGTTTCAGCGTCTCCTTGATACTCACAAGATGCTGCGTGCAAAATAGAGCGCGTTGCTCGCCGAATACGAGAAAAGGGGTAAGTTATTCTCCTTGTCAATTTTCCATCTCTCTTCATCTTTTTCCACCGAACTAATCCCTCATTTGGATTTCGCAGCTGGTGTGGAAGCTGAGAATACCATCATGAGGAAAAACTTGGAGCAAATCAAGGGTAAGTCATTTTTGCTCAAACTTGTGATGCTTTCTATCTCTTTTTCTCCTTGGCTCGGCAAACATTCATACCTCGGCTTTGCCGGGTCAACAAACTATTTCAGCATCACTTAAAGATAGTGTGCCCGTGCCTGATATGATGCTGCATTTTCTCGAACAAGCAGGGCAGCATCAGGCCGAACTCAAAAAGAAAGATGATGAGCTTGCCCTCCTCCGAACCAAAGATGATGAGATTGCCAAGCTCAAGGCAGATATGAAGAAGCTAAAAGCGCAGCACCAAGACGAACTTCAAAAAGCTAGCCAGGACTATACTGAAGAGCGGGAGCGCCTCAACCTCCAGATTGCCAAGGACCAAGAATTACTTAATGAGGCCAATGTCAAGCTTGAGTCAGCGAGCGCTGAACTTGTGCAACTCCAGGAGAGGCGCGACAATTGCACCAAGGAACTGACCCGGGTTCATAGCCATATTTCTGGTAAGTTCTTTTCCTTCGACCGACATTGATCTCTCCAGATCTACTTCCTTTACTTACTCCACTTGTGTCATTTTTTTAGGTAAATTCCCAGAGAGTGATGTCATTACATCCAATGCTGTTGCCAAGTTCCGCATGCAGAGGGGTACTCCATCTGGTTCTGGCTCCATTCCTCTTGATCTCGAAGACTTGATAGTCAGCTTATCCGCCCGAGTTGAGACCGTGAAGAACTATGGCGAGGATATCATGGACGTAGTAATCCGGATCTTCAACGCCTTTTGGCCTGAAGAAGATACTCTAGAGAATATGTCTATTCTTTTTGCCAGGCTTATGGAATGCGAGACTCGGCTCGATCTCTGGAGAGAATCTGCTGGACGCACCGGAGCTGAGATCGTTCTCCACTACGTGCTTACATGGTACGAGAAAATTGACCTCAAACTCCTTGAGCGCATGCGCACGGGATCAAGGTGGTCTACTGACCCGGATTGGGTAGCTCGGCGTAAAGCTTGCGCTCATAGCTTTATCCAATACGCCCCCATTGACCAACAGAACGAGGAACCCAGCTTCCTAGATGCCGCCCATGATGAAAATGCTGAATACGCTGAAGATGGCTCGGGTGAGGATGATGAGAGCGAAGCCTCGAATGTTGAAGAAGATGAAGCTGAAGCCGAAGCTGGAGCTGCACCCGCTGGCGCCGAAGTACCTCCTCCTGTTGCTCCTTGAGCGAAAAAACTTTGAAATTTATCAGATCCCCGGTATGCCGGGTGCAATTGTATCTAAGCACATCCGTTATATTTTGCTACTAAATTTTTATGCCGGATTAACTTGGGCGTAGTCCCCGAGTTTCATTTTCTTGTTCCACCAATCTCTTGGCTCGGCTCGTGTCCACCTTGGTTCGGTTTTATGACTTATGAATCCGAGTTTCGAAAATTGACTTAACAATACTTAGAAACTTTAGGATTTAGCTCAAAATAATTCAGCGTAATAAATTTAAAGTAAGAACAAGGTTAGTCCGAAAAACGAACGTCGGCTCGATTAAGTCTCTTTCCTTAGTCGTTTTTCATGTGCTACGCAATTCCAAACTTGTTCTCTTGCTTGCCATGAAGCCAAATCTTGTTGGACATCAGCAAATCAAAGAGTTAGGTTGTTGGTGCTCACACACTACTAATCCGGCCTAAGTAGAAGCAACTTATGCTCGCCGACATATAAGTAGTAAATAAAGAAGACAACTAAAATTACTAAGGCAGTCCCCGAGTTACTGCTTGAGGTGCCAATATTTCATTGATAAGCTCATTGCCGACATACATACCGACATATGAGAGATTCGGATACAAACACTTCTCTGCTAAGTGTAGAAAGGACGAAGTAGAGCTACATTCCATGGACGCTTGGATTCCTCGCCGGACCTGTCCACCTTGTTTTTCTCCTGTGGTTTTGCATCGCTAAGATAGTACGAATCATTGTGCAACGCTTTGCTCACAATGAATGGCCCTTCCCATGGGGGGACAATTTATGCATGCCAGCAGTAAGTTGTACCAACCGGAGCACCAGATCACCTTCCCGAAAAATTCGGGGGCTTACTTTCCGGCTATGATAGCGTCGGAGATTTTGCTGATATATGGCGGATCTGGACAATGCCAATTCTCTCGCTTCTTCCAGCAGATCAACATCATTTTGCCGGGCTTCTTGCACTTCGGCTTCTATGTATTGGGTGACCCTAGGCGAGTCATGTTCTATGTCGGCTGGTAATATAGCTTCTGCCCCATATACCAGAAAGAATGGCGTATAGCCCGTTGATCGATTCAGAGTCGTTCTTAAACTCCACAGTACTGCTGGTAGTTCTTCTATCCAGCACCCCGCTGATCTTTGCAGCGGCTCAATGAGCCGGGGTTTTATCCCGGATAACACCAATCCATTGGATCTTTCCACTTGTCTGTTCGATGTGGAGTGTGCTACCGAGGCAACGTCCAACCGGATCTTCTTATCACGGTAGAAACGCGCAAGTGCTCCTTCAACAAAGTTTGTTCCATTATCTGTTATGATACTGTGAGGATAACTGTATCTCAAGATGATGTCTTTGAGGAATGTTACGGCAGTGGCTCCATCACATTTTCTTATCGGCTTCACTTCAATCCATTTTGTAAACTTGTCAACCATGACCAGGATGTTGGTCATGTTCCCCCTTGCTGGTTTAAATGGGCCAACCATATCCAAGCACCATATGGAAAATGGCCATGTAATTGGTATGGTCTTGAGCTCCGACATTGGCATATGTGTCTTTGTCGCATATCTCTGACAACCATTGCATTTTCTCACCAAATCTTCTGCTTGTTCCAAGGCACTTGGCCAGTAAAACCCATGGCGAAAAGCTTTTGCTACCAAGGCTCTGGATGAGGCATGATGCCCACATTCCCCTTGATGTATATCTCGGAGGATGTCTAGTCCTTCCTCCGGGTCAACACATCACTGGAGGACATTGGTCACACTCCTTTTGTATAGCTCGGAATTGATGATCGTGTAATCTTTTGCTCTCCTCTGAGTTTGCCTGGAAAGTACCTCCTCAGTGGGTAAAGTTCCATCTTTTAGGAATTGGAATATGGGCAGTGCCCAAGCTGGTATAGCTCTCACTAGGAACACATCCTCATCAATTTCCATCTGATCGACCGGCATAACTTCTACCGGATCACGCTGTGCAGTCCCTGGGTTTGTCGTGGCAGTCCCCGGGTTTACCAAGGCAGTCCCCGGGTTTTGCGAACCACTCCCCACATCAATGTCCATGGGTACAGCCTCTGATTCTGGGTTTTCCGGGATAAAAATTGAGTCGGACTCCGGGGATGGCCTGATAGATGGTTTTCTGAGGTGCTCCAATGCTACGCCCGGTGGAATTGCTTGTCGGGTTGACGTGAGCTTCGACAATACGTCGGCAACCTCATTTTCCACCCGGGGTATATGGTGAAATTTGCATCCCTCAAAGTAACCAGATATCTTCTGTACATGAAATCTGTACAATGCCATGTTTGCATCCAGAGCATCCCATTGTCTGGAGACTTGCTAGACCACGAGATCCGAGTCACCGAAACATTGGATCCAACGTATTCCAATCTCTTTTGCATCTTTGAGCCCATGTACAAGTGCCTTGTATTCTGCAACATTGTTTGATGTAGTGAAGTGGATCTGCAGCACATATTTCAGCTGGTCCTTCTTTGGCGAGGTAAGCACAACTCTGGCACCTAACCCGGTTTTCGTTTTTCACCCGTCAAAGTGCATTCTCCAGTAGTTCGGATCTGGCAATGGTGGCTCATATTGCACCTCGGCCCAATCCACAAAAAAGTCCGCCATAGCCTGAGACTTGATCGCTTCTCTTCTGTCATATTGTGGCGCATAAGGAGCTAGCTCAATTGCCCATTTTGCAATCCTGCCACTTGCATCCTTGTTGCTCATTATCTCGGATACGGGGGCTTCACATATTACTTTGATTGGGTGTTCCTCGAAATAGTGCTTCAGTTTCTTAGCCGCCATATACACACCATATGCCACCTTCTGATAGTGAGGATACTTCTGCTTTGAGGCTGATAATACCTCGCTCAGATAATATACTGGCCTTTGCACTTACTTACCCTCTTCGTCGCACTCTACCACAATTACTGCACTTACAACTCGGTTGGTTGCAGCTATATAGAGCAACATTGGCTCCTTTGATAGTGGAGAGGCTAACACTGGTGCAGTGGCTAACATCTTCTTTAGTTGGATAAAGGCTTCATTGGCCTGCGGTGTCCAAATGAACTTGTCCGACTTTTTCATGAGTTGATAGAGAGGCAGTGCCTTTTCTCCCAACCGACATGCAACCGACTTAAAGATGCCAGGCAACCAGTGAACTTATGGACATCGTTAAGACACTTCGGCAGTTCCATTCGCTCTATGGCCCGGATTTTAGTTGGATTGACCTCGATACCTCGGCTGGAGACAAGAAATCCGAGTAATTTTCCAGCCGGGACACCGAAGGTACATTTCTCCGGGTTAAGGTTCGTCCAGAACCTCCTTAGGTTCGCGAACGTCTGCCTGATATCATCAAGGAGCGTTTTGCTTTCCTTGGTATTTATCACAACATCATCCACGTACACCTGCACATTTTGACCAATTTGGTCGTGCAAACATTTTTGCATACATCTCTGGTACGTTGCCCCTGCATTACGTATACCAAAAGGCATGGTGTGATAACAATAAGCCCCATACGGGGTGATAAACGCAGTGTTTATTTGATCACTTGGGTTCAGAGGTATCTGGTGGAAGCCAGAATATGCATCAATGAACGACAACAACTCACACCCGCAGTGGAATCTATGACTTGGTCTATCCTTGGCAGTGGGAATGGATCTTTTGGACACGCCTTATTCAGGTTCGTGTAATCGATACACATACGCCAAACCACTGCCACGTTCGGATCATCTTTCTTCTTCTCCACCAGCACCAGATTAGATAGCCAATCTCGGTAAAGCACTTCCATGATAAATCCTATAGCCAACAACCGAGCTATCTCATCTCCTATGACCTTTCTCCTGTCTTCAGCGAAGCGGCGGAGAGGTTGCTTCACCGGCTTTGCTCCGGGTCTGACATTCAAAGAGTGCTCGGCCAACTCCCTCGGAACACCTTGCAAGTCCTGTGTGGACCAAGCAAAAATATCCCGATTCTCACGGAGGAAGTTGACAAGCTCGCTTTCCTATTTGTCTTTAACCCGACACCAATTGTTACGGTACGCTCAGGGAACATATCATCAACATGCACCTTCTTGGTATCTTTTGTCGCTTGGAATGAGACACTACCATGCGGGTTACTCAGCATTGGCATATACTGCTGCACGGGCTGAGCCAATGCCGCCACTTCTTGGATATTTCTCTTTTCTTGTGCAATCATGAGTGACTCGGCCAGATTAGATCCGGCAGATGCACACTCAATGGAACGTCGGAAATCCCCAGCTATGGTAATTACACCATTTGGGCATCTTCATCTTCAAGTAACTGATGTGACAACTTTCCATGAATTTGTTCAGAGCTGGCCTGCCGAGCAATGCGTGATATGCACTTTCCAAGTTTACAACTTTGAACTCCAAACTCTCAGTCCGGCAGTTATCCCTTGTGCCGAACAACACGTCAACCTAGACTTTGCCTATGGGCTCACAAGAAATGCCTGGTACAATGCCATGGAAAGTTGTCCTTGTAGCTTGGAGCATATTCTCCGAGATACCCAATTTGCGCATCATGTCCACATACATGATGTTGATGTTATTGCCATTGTCGATCAGTACCTTTGAGAACCTCACATTCATATTAGTCCCAATGAATGTCAGATCTAGCACCAGCGCATACGAACTAGGACTTGGCATAAGCTTGGGATGATCTTTGATGCTCCAGATAATTTCTTGGTCCGACCAAGGCATATACCTCGTTACGGCCGGCATTACTGCATTGACCTCCATATGTCGGTGCTGCAAGCTCTTTCTGTCTGTCTCTTCTGTAGTGAACACACAGTAACTCTGATGATGCTCTCTGTACTCATTTCTCCCCTCGTTTTCGGGGTACCTCTGATCCTATTGGTTTTGGTTCTCCACCTGATGCACTGCATCCCTTCTCTCATGGTTGTCATACCTCGATGGAGGGGGAGGCAACATTAACTGTTGCGTGTTCGCTCCGGAGAGCAATTGCTGCCAGGGTAACTCCTGCTGAGGTTGATCATTCTGAGGTGCCTGAGCATTCCCCGAACCACTTTGTTCGATCTTTCGCATCCATTCATACTGTCTGGTTGTGTGACCCGCTAGGTTACTCAGATTAGGCGTGTGAAACTTACACGGCTGATCCAGCATTGCCTCATAGGTGTATCTCGGACGGTCCTTCTTTTCTTGCCACTGTTTTTTCTGCTCTGGCATCCAAGTTTTCTTCCCATCATTCCTTGGTGTCCATTGTTGTCCTCCAGTTTTTTGACGTTGACTGCTTCCCGCTCCGGGTTGGTCCTGATTCACAGCTGCAACTTGTTGCGAACTGTACCGATAATCCGGTCGGTCATCCCTTCTTTTAACTCGGTAGTCATTTCTTCCGGATGACCCGGCCCCATCTCGCTGACAATACTCCTCGCTTGACTCGTTTGACATGAGTCTAGGTTGCATCGGATCACCTAAGGCATATGAATCAGCAATCCGGATTGTTTCTGCCAAGGTGGTTGGCATATATATCTTTGCAACCTTTGCCATAGCATGCTTGCATATATGCATCCTTGCGTAAACCAAGCTATGGCTTGTGACTCAATCACGCCCTCACACGAGTTTCGCACAGTGCACCAACGGGTTAAGAACTCCTGGTTTGTCTCATTCGGTCTCTGCCTGCACATTGCTAGTGTCTGTGGCCTGTTAGGCCTCTAATACGTACTCGAGAAATTACTAACAAACATCTCCTCAAAATCGATCAAACAGTTGATACTTCCGGGTGGCAAATTGTTCAGCCATACCCTCACTGGCCCCTCCAGCATTTGGGGGACATATCTCGTAGCCCATCTCAAGTTGCCCGTGGCAATTTTCACAGCAGTTGCATAGTTAATCAACCAATATTCCGGCTTAGTGCTGTCGTCATACGTCTTTGTGCCTCTAGGTAACTGGAAATTAGGTACCGGAGGTTCCTTCATGATCCGGGGCCCAAAACAAGCTGGACCTGGAGGATCTTGACATCCAATTTGCTCCGACCTATACATCTGATCCAGTTTTAACCTGGCGTCATCAGGCATCAAATTTCTGCTTCCCAATCTTGACCCTATCACGTGATAGTCCGGTCTAGGATAGCCTGCGTTCACCATCTCCGAATCACCATCATTGTACCTATCTTGCTCCTGTGGAGCTACCCTCTGTTGCATACCTTGGCCGGCGCTGTGCTCTTGTCGTGGTATATTCCGCTGATGCGGTTGACCTGCAACTACCGAATTACGATGTCTGACATTGCCGTTTATAGCATTCCCTTGACCGGCATTGCCTTGGTCGCGGTTACCTCGGCCAGCTTCACCTTGGCTCACACTCCTTCGATCTTCATTTCTTTGCACTTCTTTTCCTTTCTCTGCCCTAGTCGGGTCATATGGGACTATCTGCTTATTCCTCCTGGCCGAAGTTACTACCTCTTCTCAACTAGGATCACCATGAGGAGACGATGCGGCTCTAGTGGATTTCTCCGGGTTACCCACCGCCGAATGAACGGTCTTGGAGGCCCCAGCTCTCTCCGGGTTTGCCCTGAGCAGCTCCTCATTTTGCATGTTCGCGATCCGAACCAACTCATTGACTCTATCATGCTGTCTTTGATGGGCTTCACCCATCAGACCTTCTAACTCGGATGCAGCTGCATCTGCTGCTATGAGGTTCTTTGCCGGGGTACTATACTTCGGTAGCCCCACGAACAAACAGTTCTCCGATTCCTCAATCCTAGTATCACCCTCTCTGTTCATCTCACTTATGAGATTTCTCCCTTTCACTTTTACAGCATCAACCTTATTTTCCTTAGCATACTCACGCAGTGTCATGTTCAACGACTACTGAGCCGCGGCTATCTTTTTTGCACCCTCTAGTATTTTTTGCCTAGTTTCCTCTAGCTCGGCTTGTGCCTGAGCCAGATCTACTACTGCTGCTACTGGGTTTGCCAAGCTATCCATTGCCTGCTGCAGCACATTCTCAGGCCTCTCAAGTGGAGGTCCTCTACTTTTCCTCGGTGCCTTAGGTGTTACCTCCGGATCTTGTGCCGGATCCTTGCTTGTGCCCGCGCCAGGCACGGTCATCATCACCTCTGCACGGTCCGGGGAGTGAGTGATTCGCGCCCCGCGAACCATGCTAAGGGGTGGCTCGCCTCCTTCGACGACGTGCCGCGGATGAACGCATGACATATCAACAGCAACATAGACCTTGTGCACGCCGAGCTTGACGAAGAGGCTGTTGCGCGGAAGAGGACGCGTGCCGAAGCAGGCAACGTTGTCGCTGACAAAGTCCAGCGCTCCAAAGCGCTGAACAAGCCCAGAGACGATGCGTTCGCCGGTGCTGATGAAGTTTCCCATCCGGATCTTCACCCTTGCTAGCATTGCTAGCCCCACGGTGGGCGCCAACTATCGTGGTGGTGTCACGGCAGATGCCATGGATAGGCTAAAGGTGGGGACTAAATGCACTAGGGGAATCCAGGGAGGGATAGTGTGGTGATGCCACACACAGTAGCTTTCTATTTGATTCACCTTCACATATTACAAGTGCTCCTTGAGCTGTATTGGGGAGAGGAAGAAGAAGAACTCTCTTACTCTCACCACTAGCTAGCCCTCAGGAATACACTAGTAAAATCACAACACACTCGAGCTCAACTAGCCCTTTCTACAGAGGCCCTAGCCCTCCTTATATAGGGGTGGCTAGGTCTCCACTTACGGCATACGTGGAGGCATATTCCAGGAAATATGCCTCCTCCCAAGATAGCAAGTCGACCGGGTCACTTTATCCCCGCGTCATCCATGCAGAGGCTACGTGAGCCTCTGCGGCGCCTGCGTCATCCGACATAGGCTTCGTCACCCTTGTCGGCCATGCCTCGGTGGTCCTGCCTCTGTCCGCTTCGCTCACGCTCTGCATACAGTGGTCATCTTTGACCAGCGAGATACCTTCCTTCTCTTACAAGCTTGATATAACCCGGATCCCACATAATTGATCCAGCCACACCTGTTCTTGCATACAAGTTAGATATGTCCTACCGACTTATGGCTTAAGTCGGTTGAGACCAAGTTAGGTGTACGTCCCCTGGTCCGGGTTACTCCGTGATCCGGCCTGCCTTGAGGTGACTCGGCCAGCACTTGCTTTGGCCTTGCCATACCTCGGCTAACTAGGCCATTATACCCCGGCGTGACCCTACCCGGGGGTATCCCCCCAACAATAACAAGATCACAACATTGGTGGAATGATGTGCTGAACATTCATCTGAAGTATAGCATTACGATCAAAGTAATTATGTTTATATTGCTATAACATCATACGAAGTAATCTTTATCCTTAGACCATGAGATCATGTTAATTGCTAACACCGGAAGAGTATCTTGATAACATCAAACGTCACACCGTAACAGGGTGACTATAAAGATGGATTCAATGCTACGAAGGTGTTATGTTGAGGTTCATGGATCAAGAGTGGAATTTGTCAATCCCGATGACGGATAGATATACTCTGGGCCCTCTCGGTGATATCACATTAAGATAGCTTGCAAGCAAGTGATGTGATCACTAGAATGTTATATCACGGGAACGAGAAAAGAGTGCATGTCGGTAACAAGATCAAACTAGGTATGGAGATACCGATGATCGAACCTCGGACATGTAATATATCACGAGACAAAGGGATTTAGTTAGCGTTAAAGGTTCTCACGATCACAGAAGTCATCGTGGAATGTGTAGGAGTCAGTATGGATCTCCAGGTCCCGCTTCTGATTATTGATCTGAGAGGAGTCTCAATCATGTCTGCATTATTCGCGAACCATAGGGCGACACACTTAAGAGTTACCGGACACCATTTTGGAGCACATATGTTTCAGACGAAAGAATTGCAAAGCACAGGAATTGTTTCGATAGAAACCGGAAATTGTTTCGAGTGAAATTGCAGAAAGTGGTTCTGCATGTGATATTGAAATATTGCAAGGGGTTATATGTGAATGTTTTTTAATTAAAGTAATTAAAAAAATTCTGAATAAAAAATAATAAAATAGTTTTATTAAATGAGAGCGCATTAAATTTGGAGAAATTTAATGCATTTAAAGTGGAGACTTTAAAAAGGGAATGTGAAGAGGCATTTTAATGTGGAGGGGTTACCACCACATGAATGGAGGAGGTGAAGGGGCACCCCTTGGGCACCGGCCATGGTGGAGGGGCACCCCCCTCCTCCTATAAAAGGCCACCCCTCCCTCATTCTTCCACACACCTCCTTGTGAAGGATCTCTCTCCCCCTCTAGAATTATTCCCTCATGGTCTCGGATTAGCGGGATACATGTTCCCGGTGGCATTTCGTCTGGAAGGAGTTGCTACTTCCGCTGGATCGCTGGAGCGAGGAGGTGGAGGTTGTCCGGTGGCTTGAACGTGTGTGCGAGTACGGATGCGCTGCTGAGTTGCGGCGCTCGGACTTCCTCGCGATCTTGAGATCGGCAAGTGTACGACTACATCAACCACGAGTTCCTACTCATTAACAAAACTCGTTGTCTTCGAGGGTAAGTTCTCGTTGGATGTATGTCCACCCGTTGCTTTGTACCTAGTAGATAGATCTTGGTGTGTAGTTCCCATCGTAGGATTTTTTTTGTTTTCTATGCTACGGACCCAACAGTGGTATCAGAGCCTGATCGATGCGTAGGTGCTTTGCACGGGTAGTACACATATGTTTATATGTGGGCGATGATGATCATGTTATTGCATCTTCTATGTATTTTGGATATTGGTGGCATAGTGGTATGAAGCAGCCCGGACCAACCTTACATGTCATCGTACATGAGACCGGTTCCACGACTGACATGCAACTTGTTTTGCATAAGTGGCTGGCCGTGTCTGTCTCTCCTACTATAGTCAATATCTGATTTACAACGAGTTGCTAGTAACTTGGTTATCCTCGTTGTGGTTCATGTTCGTAGGTAAGAACGGTTCTATCTCCGAAAGCCCTAAGACACGTAAAACTTGCAATTGATAAATTAGAGGCGTCTAGTTTAGATCGTTGCTGGGCTAGTGTCTTGATATGGTATTGTTGTAAGTAGATGTATGATAGATACTCTTACAACACACTCAACGTGTAAGTTCCATAGACCTTGGCCTTACACACAAAGGAATGATAGAGATCATACCACGATGCAAATGATAGAGATCAAATGCATGGACCATATCCGCTCACTTTACACATTAGATGTTAGCATCTTATACTGCTAGTTTGGCGCTTTCTGTAGCATTGTAAGATGATCCCTCATTTAGATATCAAGATAAAAAATGTGTTCTTCCTTGAGTATGCACCGTTCCATGGATCGTGTTTCGAGACATCACGTGATGATCGGGTATACTCGACTCTATGCTTTCATACAACGGGTGTAAGACAGTTTTACACACGCGAGTACTAAGCTTCTTACTTGGCGAGCCTAGCATGTATAGACATGGCCTCGGAACACGGACCGAAAGGTTAAGCATGAGTCATATAGTTGATATGATGCCCATATTGATGCTCGCCTTTGAAGCTACACCAACTCACGTGATGGTCGGACTTGGTGTAGTGGATTTGGTTCATGTAATCACCAAAAAGGCACGAGGGATGTTGTTTTTGAGTGGGAGTTCATTTCTAATTTGTATTAGTCGAACTAAATTTGTCATAAACTAAATTGAAGTAAATTTGCATAATTTGTTGTAGTCATTGGCGTCTGTTCACTGCCTTATGCTTAGTTTTTATTTGAGATGATAGAACTATAGAATTCAGGATATTTACTTTATGAACTGGTATTGTCTTGTTTTGAATGTCAATTTAAAGTTTAGAAGTCCTATTGCAAACTTTCAGAAAATTCTATTTACTCTGTGAAGTTTAATAAGTAGTATTAAATCAAGAGTAAGAATTCCAATGTTAGTATCTAATGTATCGTGTTTTCCTCCATGATTCTTGATATTCAAAAGTTGTTTTAATATCGAGGTTACCTAGGAGCTGAAAGAATTGTTTCAGAAACCATCATGTGTGAAAGATATTGTGATATCTGAAACAAAGTTTTTGGTTGCATTATGATAGAGTGTAATTTAGCAAAATACATGTTCTCATATTGTATGAGAATTTGTGAAGGATGGAGATGCTAGGCATCCGAATCTCCCAAAAGGTTTCGGGAACTAACATTATACTCGTGATTCTTCCTTATAGGCTATAGTAGCTTGATCATGAAAGTTGTCATGATAAGGGTGAATAGAAGATGTAAGTAAAATGTTTACTACACTAAAATATTACTAAAGAATGGATTTTTTGAAAGAATACCAAACATTTGATGATGGTGATCCACTTCAAAGTGCAAGTCCAAAGGTATTAGTATTTGACTATATACGCTTTGTACTATGTGTCATGTGAATGACACCACTATTGATGTTGGTAGATTCTTTTAAAAGAAAAGAAATTGTTGAAAGAGAATCTATAAAATATTTGGCACAAAATAAAAGGTTGGATATGTCCAACTTAGGTATATAGAAGATATACATGTTATGGTTGTATTCCTTGCTTGTTAAACATTGTGGTTCTGAGGTATTGGATACCGATATTGGATACTGAATTGGTTGGTATAAAGTGTCATACAGGACAACGCAATTCATGAACTGAAATGGCCTAAGTAACTAGCAAGAGAATAAGTGATGATGATCACCGAAAACAAATAAAGTGTTATTGTGTTCTTCGTTGTTGTCAAAGCTAGCCTTCAAGATTTGTTTTAATAATTGTTATTTTGTTCCAGTATTACGAGAACAATGGTTGTTCAAATAATTACCGTATTCCATAAAGGATGGATGAACTTTTACAAGTCTAGTGGGAGAAATCACATCCATAAATATTATTGCTAAAATGTCACAAGAAAATGATTAAAAGATCACTTATGAAGTGACATCGCTGTTTTAAACTATATTGGAAAGAAAACATGAAGAAACTCCATGTTGATGGATTTTTGGAGTCTTTGATTTTGATCAATTGACGCATGTGAGACTTTCCTCGAGATAATTGAAACTCCGTCCATAGGCCAGAGAGGAACGGATGACTAGCTTATTGGAAATTGTGCATGCTGATGTGCATAGTCCATTATGTGTAGCCATATGCGATGGATCTTTTTGCTTCATATGCTTTCTCCGAAAATTTGAGTGAATATATCTGTACATTTACTTAATAAGGAAGAAGTATGAAACATTTGAAAATTGTTCAAATACTTTCAAGATGAAGTGGAAAATCATTATAATAAGAAAATAAAGAGTTTATGATTCGATCATAAAGGAAGATATTTGAGTTACATGTTTAGCAAAACACTTAAGATTTGAGGAATTGTTCCATGATTTGTGTTTCCCGATAAACCATAGGAGTATGGCATATTCGAGAGATGAAATCAAACCATGTTTGACATGGTAAGATCAAGGGTGTTATTTATAAAACTGCCATTATGTTTTAAGGATTGAAGCTTTAGAGACTACCGCCTTTACACTGAAAAGAGCACCATCGTGATCCATTGAAATGACACCATATAAGTTATGGTTTGGGATAAAACCCGAATTGTCTTTTCTTAAATTTTGGTATGCTATGCATAAGTAAAATGTTTACAACCAAAGTTGGATAAGCACGTCTTTGTAGGTTATCCCAAAGAATTTGTTGGGAATTTCTCCATAACACTGAGGACAAAAGAGTTTGTTACTTGGAACGTTAAGTTTCTTGAGAAGGATTTTTTCGTGAAAAGTTAAGTGGGAGGACAATAGAACTTTGATAAGGTTGTTGAACCTCCGCTATATGTGCTAAGTAGCACAGCGCCGGAAAGTGTCCCGGTGGCGACCACAATTCTCATGGCTCCCATGATTACAAAGGTTGTGATCTCGGAGATTAGAGTTCATATTGAACCGTGTGGGTCGGTAAGAATCAAATAGTGTGATTTGATAAGCAAGTCATTATTGTTTTGACAATGATGACCCAACTACATGCAAAGAAGCGATGATGGGCCCTGACTCCATAAAATGACTAGAAGTCATGGAATCCGTGATAGTATCCATACATGAGAAATCAAGTTTCTGAACTTGGAAGACCCTCCGGAAAGGCGTGAAGCCTATCGGTCATGTTTGGATCTATAAAGAAATAAGACATGGATGTTTAACATCTATGAAATAGTCGACATGTCGAAAAGAAGTTTACGGCAATGTTCAAGGAGTTGACTATGACAAGATTTGATCTTTCATAGCGATATTTAGTCTTAATGGATTAATGTAGCAACCACTACATATAATTTGGTATATGGTAGTTGAATAAACAAAACAAGGTTCTTATAATAGAACAGTTACCTAGGACGTGTACAAGACCCGGTCCGAAGGGTTTTGTTAATTCAAAGGGTGCTAAAAGGGCATGTAAACTTCAATAGTTGAAGTAAGCATAGCGGAGTTGGAATCTTTGCCATGATGAAATTGTTAAAAGAGTTTAAGTTCATCAGAGATGATGAAGATGCTTGCATTTGCAAGAAATTAAGTGGGAGCGATGAGACATATTTCTATTACATTATGTAGAGGACATATTGTTGATTGGAAATGATGTATATTGTATTGACACAAGTTAAGAATTTCATTAAAATAAGATTTCGATGAAAGACTTGGGCAAAACCAGAATATTAGGCATCAATATCTATATGGATAGATTGAGGCGCTAATATGGTTGTGCCAGACATACATATATGAGATATTGAAAGGGTTCAATATGGAAACAACAAGAAAGGTTCTTGCTGCATGGAAAGGATTGTATCAAGATTCAAGTGTTTCAACACTTGGTGAGTAAAATCACATGAAGATTTTGATCGATTATACCATAATATGTATATATCCAGAATGTCCTATGCTCTAAATGTTATGAGCACATACTAGAATGATTCATAAGATGATCATTGGACAATAGTAAAGATATTCTTATGAGATTTGGAAGAACTAAGAATATATCATGTATAAGTGACAGATAGTTAAAGGTAGTTCATTGTAAAGTGTTACATTGATACTAGTTTTTGTCACAAGATACAAATTAAATTCATCTCAATTTAGACTACGGGTGGCACAATGTAATGGAAAGGATGTTCCATGATGGATTTGGATGAGTTCCAAAGTTGAGACATTGTGACGGATACTACAACAAAAGGCTAAGTATATAACTGCTATAGTAGCAGCAAAGGAGGGCATTTGTGTTAAATAGTTTGTTATCAAACTGGGTGTGGTTCAAAGTGGGCTAATACTATGAAGATATATTGTGTGACAATAATATCAACATATTTTAACCCGAACGAACTGAAGGGCTCACCAAAGGACCAAATTTATACAATGCCATCTCATTTGAGAATGAGTGATGCGTAGAGACGCAAAGACATGCAAATACACACGGACCTGAAACTGTCAGATCCGAAGATTATGTTAACCACTAGCAATCGCATATATGCAACACCAGAAAGCCATAGGTGTTCAATACGCAAAGTTTTTCAAACTAGATTACTGACTCTAGTGCAAGTGGGAGACTGAAGGGAATATGCCTGAGAGGCAATAATAAAGTGGTTATTATCTTATTCCATGTTTATGATAAATGTTTATTTTGCATGCTATAATTGTATTGATCGGAAACATCAATACATGTGTGTTTAATAAACAAAAAGTGTTCCTAGTTATGCCTCTCTTATAGACTAGCTTGTTGATTAACAAGATGATCAAGGTTTCCTGATCATGGACATTGGATGTTGTTAATAACAAGGTCACAACATTGGTGGAATGATGTGATGAACATTCATCCGAACTATAGCATTATGATCAAAGTCATTATGTTTATATTGCTATAACATCATACGAAGTAATCTTTATCCTTAGACCATGAGATCATGTTAATTGCTAACACCGGAAGAGTATCTTGATAACATCAAACGTCACACCGTAACAGGGTGACTATAAAGATGGGTTCAGTGCTACGAAGGTGTTATGTTGAGGCTCATGGATCAAGAGTGGAATTTTTCAATCCCGATGACGGATATATATACTTTGGGCCCTCTCGGTGATATCACATTAAGATAGCTTGCAAGCAAGTGATGTGATCACTAGAATGTTATATCACGGGAACGAGAAAAGAGTGCATGTCGGTAACGAGATCAAACTAGGTATGGAGATACCGATGATCGAATCTCAGACATGTAATATATCGCGAGACAAAGGGATTTAGTTACTAACATTAAAGGTTCTCAAGATCACAAAAGTCATCGTTGAATGTGTAGGAGTCAGGATGGATCTCTAGGTCCCGCTTCTGATTATTGATCTGAGAGGAGTCTTAATCATGTCTGCATTATTCGCGAACCGTAGGGTGACACACTTAAGAGTTACTGGACACCATTTTGGAGCACATATGTTTCAGACGAAAGAATTGCAAAGCGCAAGAATTGTTTCGATAGAAACCGGAAATTGTTTCGGGTGAAATTGCAGAAAGTGGTTTCTGCATGTGATATTGAAATATTGCAAGGGGTTATATGTGAATGTTTGTTAATTAAAGTAATTAACAAAAATCTGAATAAAAAATAATAAAAGAGTTTTATTAAATGAGAGAGCATTAAATTTGGAGAAATTTAATGCATTTAAAGTGGAGACTTTAAAAGGGAATGTGAAGAGGCATTTTAATGTGGAGGGGTTACCACCACATGAATGGAGGGGGTGAAGGGGCACCCCTTGGGCGCCGGCCATGGTGGAGGGCACCCCCCTCCTCCTATAAAAGGCCACCCCCTCCCTCCTTCTTCCACACACCTTGTGAAGGATCTCTCTCCCCCTCTAGAATTATTCCCCCATGGTCTCGGATTAGCGAGATACATGTTCCCGGTGGCATTTTGTCTGGAAGGAGTTGCTGCTTCCGCTAGATCGCTGGAGCGAGGAGGTGGAGGTTGTCTGGTGGCTTGAACGTGTGTGCGAGTACGGATGCACTGCTGAGTTGCGGCGCTCGGACTTCCTCACGATCTTGAGATCGGCAAGTGTACGACTACATCAACCACGAGTTCCTACTCGTTAACAAAACTCGTTGTCTTCGAGGGTAACTTCTTGTTGGAATTATGTCCACCCGTTTCTTTGTACCTAGTAGATAGATCTTGGCGTGTAGTTCTCATCGTAGGAAATTTTTTGTTTTCTATGCTGTGGACCCAACAGATATCCACTTCGCGCTCTTCCATCTTCTTCTACCTAAAGACTTCTTTCTCCAGTGTTTCCATCCTGTCCTCCAGACTTCCTTCACCTTTAGGGCCTCGAACCTCTTTTATCTGGAGTTCCCCGTCTTCAAGAAACAACTCCTTGGGATGAATCTTCAACTCTCTCATGTATGGGTTGATGATATCCTCTAAAGAATCTTAATTGGCTGATCCAGAGGAAGACATTGTAGCTCCAAATCTGGGACTCTACCTGTCTTAAACAGATCGAAACGAAAACACGATGAAAACATGATATATGAACCTCGGGACATCCGGGGGATTATATATTATGAAGTTTCATGACGAAAGGAAGGTACTGGGAGAAAACGGGTCGGAGACGGAGTCTGGGGTGGCCACACCACCTGGTAGCGTGGCCAGGGGTGGGCCCACGCCACGGGGTGGTGTCAGCCACCCTAGCTCCGTTTCTGTCCCTCTTTCGCTTTGTAGCTTTCCTTATCGACTGAAAACTGTAAAAATATAGTTGGATAGTATTTTCACGGAACTTTTCTTACCAGAATTGTTACCTATTTGAAAGAGGACCCTGCAGGTCTCTGAATTTGGTTCTGAATTTTTTTTCCGGAGTTATAACTTGAAAGGCATCAACATCTTCATTATAAGAATCCCCAGCAATATAGTGTTTGAGTCGCTGCCCATTCACTACTTGTGTAGTATTATCTTTTAAAGAAGAAATTTTTATTTCTCCTGAGCGGTATACTTCTTCAATAATGAAAGGTCCTTCCCATTTTGACAGTAGCTTTCCTGCAAAAAATCTGAGACGAAACCTATACAATAGAACTTTCTCACCAACATGAAATCCCCTCTTAAGTATTCGCTTGTCATGCCATCTTTTAACTTTTTCCTTAAAGAGCCTAGCATTTTCATAGGCTTCACTCCTCCATTCATCTAAAGAACTTAAGTCAAATAATCTTTTCTCACCAGCGAGCTTACAATCTCTATTTAGTTCTTTAACTGCCCAGTAAGCTTTATGTTATAATTCTAAAGGTAGGTGACAAGATTTCCCATAAACCATTTTATAAGGGACATCCCCATAGGATTTTTGTAGGCTGTTCTATAATCCCATAAAGCATCATTCAACTTTTTAGCCCAGTTTTTTCTAGATCTATTAACATTTTTTTGCAAGATAGATTTAATTTCTCTATTTGATAACTCTACTTGCCCGCTAGTTTGGGGGTGATAAGCTGAAGCAATTCTATGATTAACATCATATTTAGCAAGGGTCTTTCTAAAACCACCATGAATGAAATGAGAACCCCCATCAGTTATGAGATACCTAGGCACTCCAAACCTAGGAAAGATAACATCTTTAAGCATTTTTAGAGAGGTTTCCCTGTCAACACTCTTCGTAGGAATGGCTTCTACCCACTTAGTAACATAATCAACGACAACAAGAATATGAGTATAACCTTTCGAGGGAGGGAAAGGACCCCTAAAGTCAAATCCCCAGCAATCAAAGGGTTCAATAACAAGAGAGTAATTCATAGGCATTTCATTGCGTCTAGAAATATTACCAACACGCTGACATTCATCACAAGATAAAACAAATTTTCTTGCATCTTTAAAAAGGGTAGGCCAGTAGAAACCTGATTGTACCACCTTTTGTGCAGTTCTATCTCCTGCATGATGTCCTCTGTAAGCACTACCATGACATTTACCCAATATCTCCTTTTGTTCATATTCTGCAACACATCTTAACATAATACCATCCACTCCTTTGTATAAGTGCGGGTCATCCCAAAAATAATGCCTCAAATCATAGAAGAACTTCCTTCTTTGCTGAGCTTTAAAAGTTGGAGGCAAATACTTGGAGACAATAAAGTTAGCATAATCAGCGTACCAAGGGCTCCCTCACGAGCTTACCCCTACTGCGGCTAATTGCTCATTTGGGAAACTATCATTAACATGCATGGGGTCAAAAGAGATGTTTTCCAATCGAGATAAATTATCAGCTATAGGGTTTTTAGCACCTTTCCTATCTACTATATGTAGATCAAACTCTTGTAAAAGCAGCACCCATCTAATAAGCCTAGGCTTAGCGTCCTTTTTCATCATAAGGTATTTAATAGCAGCATGATCAGTATGAATGGTGACTTTTGAGTCTACAATATAGGGTCTAAACTTATCACAAGCAAAAACGACAGCTAGAAATTCCTTTTTAGTAGTAGCATAATTCCTTTGAGAAGCGTCTAAAGTCTTACTAGCATAATGAATAATGTTTAATTTTTTATCAATTCGTTGCCCAAGGACAGCACCTACAGCAAAATCACTAGCATCACACATTATTTCAAAGGGTAAACTCCAATCAGGTGGTTGAACAATAGGGGCTGTAGCTAAAGCCTTCTTAAGAGTTTCAAAAGCTCCCTTACAATCATCATCAAAAACGAAGGGTACATCTTTTTGAAGAAGATTAGTGAGGGGTTTTGAAATCCTAGAAAAGTCTTTAATAAACCTTCTATAGAAACCAGCATGACCAAGGATACTACGAATACCTTTGATGTCTCTTGGGCATGGCATCTTCTCAATGACCTCAACCTTAGCTCTATCAACTTCTATGCCTCTTTCAGAAACTTTATGCCCAAGTACAATCCCTTCATTAACCATGAAGTGGCATTTCTCCCAATTAAGAACAAGATTAGTTTCTTCACATCTCTGCAAAACTTTATCAATGTTGTGCCGACAATTATCAAAAGAAGTTCCATAGACAGAAAATTCATCCATGAACACATCTACAATTTCCTCACAAAAACCATGAAAGATAACAGACATGCACCTTTGAAAAGTAGCAGGAGCATTACATAAACTAAAAGGCATACGTCTGTAAGCATAAGTTCCGTAAGGGCAAGTAAAAGTAGTTTTTTCTTGATCTTGTTGTTTAACAGCAATTTGAGAGAAACCAGAATAACCATCAAGAAAACAAAAATGGGTCTTTTTAGACAACCATTCCAATATTTGATCAATAAAAGGAAGCGGGTAGTGATATTTCTTAGTACTTTATTGACTTTTCTAAAATCAATGCACATCCTATATAGCCTACTACTATTCTTTGAGGAATAAGCTCATCATTATCATTAGGAATAATGGTAATACCTCCCTTTTTAGGAACACAATGAACAGGACTAACCGATTCACTATCAGCAATAGGGTAAATAATACCAGCATCAAGGAGTTTCAATACCTCATTTCTTACCACTTCCTTCATCTTAGGATTTAAACGTCGTTGGTGCTCTACTACTGGCTTTGCATCTGGTTCTAGGTTGATAGAATGCTGGCATATAGTAGGTGAAATCCCTTTTAAATCATCCAGAGTATAGCCCATAGCTCCTTAGTGTTTCTTCAAAACCTCCAATAACCTTTCCTCTTCTTTTCCTAAAAGTTTAGAGCTAATAATAACAGGATATATCTTTTTATCATCTATATAAACATATTTAAGATCATCAGGGAGAGGTTTTAGATCGAAAACCGGATCCTTTTTAGGTGGCAACATGGTACCCAAGTCTTCTACAGGCAAGTTATGCTTAAGCATCTTAGGCTGATCACGGAGAATCTCGTCAATCTCATTCCTTTCTTCCATGAAGATTTCACTTTCATGATCTTCCATAAATTGCTACAAAGCATTGTTAGGAGCAAGAGAAATAGAAGCAAGTTGTTCAACTCTAAAATCCTCATTATGGGTTTCCTCTTCACAAGGTTCTTTAGCGAATTTCGAGAAATTAAACTCATAAGATTCCCCATCAAACTTAGTCAAGATTTTCTCCCTTTTGCAATCTATAATAGCTCCACAAGTACTCAAGAAAGGTCTACCAAAGATAATAGGATAAGTTTTACTAGCAGCTGAACCAAGTACTAGAAAATCAGTAGGGTACTTAATCTTACCACAAAGAACTTCCACATCTCGTACAATACCAATTGGAGAGATGGTCTCTCTATTAGCAAGGTGAATAACCACATCAATCTCTTCCAATTCGCAGGGACTGATTTCATGCATAATTTCTCTGTAAAGCTCATAAGGAATAGCACTGGAACTTGCACCAATATCACATAAACCATAATAGCAATGATCACCAATTCTAACAGAAAGCACAGGGACACTAGCTTTTTTAGTTCTATTAGGATGTGAAACAATGTTAGAAGCATCCTCACAAAAGACTATGTGTCCATCTTCTATGCTTTTAGTGACAAGGTCTTTCACAATTGCTACCACAGGTTCAACGTTTATTTGTTCATCAGGTTTTAGAGTTCTCTTTTCACTTTTGGTGATTACATTAGTTATCATAGGATGATCCTTTACCTTATCTGGGAAGGGAATCTTCTCAATATAAGGTTCAGGTAAGATGGGATCAATAATGCAATAATCAGCACTCCCAACAGGAACACAGTCAACACTATCTTCATAAGGTTCATGGTACTTGTTCCATCCCCTTTTTGGAATTTCAATATAAGAAGCAAAAGCCCTGAAGCAACTCGTAATAACTTGCAAATCAAGACCATAAACATTTTTAATATTTTGAAAGTCATCAGTTCCCATAAAAGATTCAATGCATTCATAATCATAATTTATACCTGACTTTCTACCTTTGTCATTCTCCCAAGCTTCAGCATTGTCTTGAATACAGTCCAGAAGATCCCATTTAGCTTCTTCTTCCATGCGAGTGAATGATCCAGCACAAGAAGCATCCAATAAATCCTTGTCATGTAGAGGGAGCCTTGCATAAAAGTTATTGATGATAATATTGTTGGGGAGCTCATGAATGGGACATTTGAGCATTAGTAACTTCAATCTCCCCCAAGCTTGAGCTATACTCTCTCCATCAAGAGGCCAAAAGTTGTATATTTGATTCCGATCTTTATGAATCTCACTAGGAGGATAAAACTTTGAATAAAAGAGAGGCACTATTTCCTCCCATTCCAGAGCTTGACCAATCTTCAGCAGCTTATACCATTCTTCAGCTCTTCCTTTCAGCGATAATGAGAATAACTTCTTCTTAAGTTGATATGTAGTAATACCTGCACACTTGAAAAACCCGCATAATTCGTCTATAAAGAGTAAATGATCACCGGGATGGACAGTTCCATCCCCACATAGTAGTTATCCATAACACGATCAATAATTCTTGTAGGTATTTTAAAAACATCATTCTTAGTAGGTGGTGGCTTATCTACTACCTTAGCAGTGGTAGTAGCATTACCAAATGAGAAACTCAGCGAATTATCCATAACAAAAATAAAGCAATTAGCAGAAGTAAACAATACTCACAGTAGAAGTTTCCTTTCCCAGTTCCACTCTCCAATAGCGCTTCACTCCCCGGCAACGGCGCCAGAAAATAGTCTTGATGACCCACAAGTATAGGGGGTGTATCGTATTATTTTCGATAAGTAAGAGTGTCCCAACGAGGAGCAGAAGGTGCTAGCTAGTGGTATGGATTAGGAATTCTCTACAAATACTTAGCAAACGGATTTTTAGGGGTTTTCGATAAAGCAAGTAAACAAAGTACGAGTAAATAAAAGACAGTAGGAATAAATGCAGCAAGTGGCCCAATCCTTTATGCAGCAAAGGACAAGCCGGTTGTATTACTTAAGATGACCAAACGTTCTCGAGGACACATGGGAAGACTGTCAAGTGCTTTCGCTTCATATAGTTGATTAATATTCTTTAGCTTGCTAAGTGTTGTGTGGGTGAACCTGTGCTAATGTACCGACCTTCCTAGGACTAATACATACTTGTGATTATACCCCTTGCAAACATCCGTAAGTACAAGAAAGTAATTAAGGTAGAAACCTAACCACAACTTTAAACTCTAAGGCCCTTACGTCCCTTGTGCAATGGTTTCCTAATGGGGGTTCAGGTTTCTGTCACTCCGGAAACCCCTACGATTAGTAGCCAAATGCACAATGCATTCCCCTAGGCCCACATAGGTGAAGTGTCATGTAGTTGACATTCACATGACACCACTAGAAGAAGTACACCACAACTTAAATATCAAACTATTGAATCTTTCTCAACACAATTCCACTACTAACAACATGACTTCTCCCATGTCCTCAAGAACAAAACGAACTACTCACAAGACATCATATGGATCATGATCAGAGATGGAATAATGATGTATAACAATCTGAACATAAACAATAATTCAACGGTTCACTCAATAGCATCAACTACAAAGAGTAATCAACACCGGGAAAGTTTCCCCTAGGAACTAAGCAAGATTCAATCCAATTGTTACACCAATATGGAGATGGTGATGAGGGTGTTGATGGTGATGATGATGATGATGATCCCGATGAAGTCCGGCTTGATGGTGGTGTTGATGGCGACGATCTACCCTCTCCAGGAAGGAATTCCCCCGGTAGAAATCTGTCTGCCGGAGAGATCTTTCTCTCTCGATGTTTTCCGCCCCGCAGAGATGGCGGAATCTTTCTATGGTCACACTCTGAGTATTAGGGTTTCGGGAGGATAATATATGCCAGAGGGGAGTGCCAGGGGTGGACCAGGGTGGCCACACCACCTGGTGGCGCGACCCAGGGTGGCCCGTGCCAGGGGTGGTGTGGGCCCCCTGTGGCCCATCTCCAGCCCCCCTTCTCGCTTCCTTCATCTTCTGGAAAAATAGGATTTTCCATGTATTTTCCCAGATTCTCTGATCTTCATGAATTTTGCCTCCAAACAACACCTTTTTCATCAGAATCCTGACTGCAGTGGGCCATGCTCCAAAAGTCATCAACCATGCAAAAACAGATGAAATAACATAAGTATCACCTCTCATTATGAAATATATCAATGAATAACAGTGAATTATGACATAGAATAGTGATGCAAAATGGACATATCATTTCTCAACACATGTCAAAACATCTCCATAGAATGACTCATCATTCCAAGGTTTTCATAAGCATTGTCACCAAGTATTCCCATCTAGAGTGATCAAGTTTTTGGTTTAGCACTAGCCACTAAGTTAAGAGTGTTCACTAAGGTGGGATGCTAATCCCAATCTCATGCCATAGAATGACATCTAGTATAGGCCAAGTTTTATACTCTTTATGCTATCTATACTACTTTCTAAAATCTCACCAAGCCTTACTAAAAGTAAAGAAACTTTGGTAAAGTAAAAAAGATTTAAAGCTTGTAAGTAAAACTTGGGATGGGTACAAATCAAAATGTATAACCCAAGCATGCCTAAAGCATTTGCTTAAGTTAAGGTGGAAAGTCTTAACTTGCTTAGTTCTAGCTTGCTAACAATAGCTTGCTTAGTAATGGTGACTTGCCTTGATTGGTGTAGTGGTTGAAATTCTCCTCGTCTTCTTTTGGGGTAGAACTCCTCCCCCTCGTAGACTTGGTCGGTACTATCGTTTATAAATACAATACGGGATACACAATCACCAAACAATAGTTAACTAGTCTATTTAGCACACTAAGGCACACACTTGATGATCTAGCATCATCACACTCATCATAAGATTTAAAGAACTAGTTTCATTTATTTTATTTGAGTTAAAGTAATTTCTAATCATTGAAAATATTTAAGATTTAATATTTTCCAATTAAAATATGGGATCATGTGGACACATTTCATCACCACATATTCTAATACATGGGAATGTGATTTAAAGGGTTGATCACCTTTTACAAAGTTTAAGATTATTATTTAAATGATTTAAAGTGACTAGAAATGCCTATATAGCATTATTTTGGTACTAGTCCAAAGTCACTACATGTAAATCTAAATATTATTACATATTCAGATAGGTATTGTCAAATGTGATTTTTGAGAGTTGGAAACAACTCAAAAGCTATTATGGTTAATTTTTGAAAAATGTTTGAATGTAGAAAAGTCTTTGTCTTGTTATTTATGCTATATGTGATATCTAACTCTAATTGATTTAAACCCAACGGGCTTGGATAGAGATTTTAATTATCTTTCTAACAAAATTTGAATCATGCCATTTGGTTAAGTGAATCTCTCTAAGTTGATTTTTAAACAAGTGGACAGAATCTAGTTTAAACCTAAATAGAAAAACCTAAACAAGTGGGCTAGCGCGGGGAAACTAACGGGCCAGCCCAGTGGCGCTCCGCAGCATAGAGGACAACTGACAGGGGATCCGCATGTCAGCGACTAGCTCTAACCGAAGCGGTACGGGGCAATCTCAGCCGTGCGATTAGAACCAGAATCGACGGCCGTAGTTCATCGTTTCTGGTGAATAGCTCCGGCGAGAACAAACCCTAACACGGCATGGTGGGGGTCTATGGGGGCTTACCAAGGCTCCAACTAGATGTGGCGATGAGGGCGATCGAACTGGTGGACGACGGTGGTTCTAGGCATGGTCGCGGGGGCTCCTGGGACAGCTCCAATCGACAACGCCTCTTCTCTTCTGCTGCGGCAAGCTCCAGCAAAATTCCGGCGAATGGCGGTACGCCTTGCTCCGGGAATGGGTTGGAAGGATCAGTGGAGAGAGGGTAGTGAGATGGTGTGCAGAATGAGGCTGGGTGGCCTCTATTTATAGCTCGACGAAGCGACCGAACGGGATGGGTTGGCATTTCTGGCGAGGGCGGTACAACGTGCTATTGTCGTGGCTGGAGGTAGGGGACGGTGCGCGGTCTTCTGGAGGTCGTCTACGGTGCAAAGGCGCAGCTAGGGGCGATGGCATTTGGTCAGGTGCGGCTGATGCTCTACGCGACAGAAGCGGCGTTCGACGCGACGCACGGGGGCTGCAGGTCAAGCAGCGGCTAATGGGCATGTCCGGGTGGTTCCTGGGGTCGCAGCAGAGCGGTGCATGCGGGCTGCGGTCGAGGCGCGGTGTGTGCACGTTTGTCGGGTGTGGCGCTCTGGGCCGTGCTCGGCATGGTGCAGATGCGGTGGGCGCAGTCGTTCTGTGGTGGTCTAGGGCCTGGCAGCGCTTGGGGAAGGGACAGAGGCGGCGGTGTGATCTCCCCTACCTCCTAGGCATGGCGGGCGAGAGCAGGGTGGTCTGGTGATGACCCACAAGTATAGGGGGTGTATCGCAGTATT
Organism: Avena eriantha; assembly: GCA_910589775.1. Lineage (NCBI taxonomy): Eukaryota > Viridiplantae > Streptophyta > Magnoliopsida > Poales > Poaceae > Avena > Avena eriantha. The sequence goes on along the minus strand of OU342745.1, from coordinate 36,975,690 downwards.
TTCGAGGGAAGTGAAACCCAATTTATTGATTCGACACAAGGGGAGCCAAAGAATATTTATAAGCCTTAACAACTGAGTTGTCAATTCAGCTGCACCTGGAAACAATCTTGCTCATAGCAGTTTATCAGTAGTAATAGTTTTGTAGTAGGAATAGTAAAGTAACAACAGTAGTAAAGTAAAGACAACAGTAACTATTGGGGATATACTTTCCGGGTATCCTCAACATTCCTCACTGACCAGGGTGGCCCACTTCGGGTTAGAGCTTTGCTTCATGGGCGGCCCAGTTAGAGAGAGAAGACGGAGTCCCATCCGGCTACGGAAAGGCCCAGAAGACTTACCGACTTAGGCCCATAATGTTACTTGTAGTTCAAGATGTACTCTGTAACCAACTCTTAGTCCTAGCCGGATTGATCTCTCCTGTAAACCCTAGGCCGGATATCTATATAAGCCGTCCTAGGGAGAGCCTTTAGGGCAACACTAGACTACCAATAGTCTACAATCTCAACTCGCAGAGGCGAAACTCTTGTAACCCATATTCCGGCTTTGCCGTATTACTGGATTGATAGCAGGAGTAGGGTCCGTCCAAAGCCAGCAGATTCGAACCTGGGTAAACTTGTGCGCTCACCGTCTCGGGACACCGTACGCCTCACACCCCTCTCTTCCGCACGCCTCGAGGACCCCCTCATGGCGTACTTGTCATCAATCCGACGACAGTTGGCGCCCACCGTGGGGCAAGTGAGCTTCGGATCTACGTTCCGAGCGGAATCTGCAAGAATCGGAATCGGCGAGACCATCGCCGTCGGTCGCATCCTCTATGCCAGCGACGTCCCTCTCATCGTTCTCGACGAGACTTGGATTCCGGCTAGAGAGGCCGTGACTGCTTATACAATCATGTCTTTTGGCGAGATCGATGTTTACATCGGTTTCGCTGAACCTGCCCAACCCACCCCAGCGGTGATGATAGAGGCAGAAGAAACTTCTGGGTCCCCTTTGTTCGTGGAGGCGGCAAAGTTCTGGATCTCAGAAAACCCTAATCCCACCCAGCCCGCACCAGTTGCGGAGATAGTGGAGAAATCCGAGCCTGGAGAAAACCTTGCGGACCAAGTCAAATCCGGAGTGGATCTCCCTGGAGAAGCCGGATTCCAGATCGACCTACCCGTGGAAGTCGAAACCCAGGCGAAGCACATCATAGACACTGATCCCGACTCCGATGATGTCGGGACAGACAAGCCTTCCCTCAGGTACCTCAGGAAGCACGCATCGCACTTCATTGGATACGTTGGATCCGGATCCGGCTCTGCCGATGCTGGAGAAAACACCGACTCGGTGCTGGAGGCAATTGGAACAAACGCCGATGTTCCCGCATCCTCGGATGAGTCCATGACGTCGGCAGATTTCCGAAAGTTCTCCGTGGAATATGACGAGGAGTATAACTCCAAAGCTGCAGAAGACGGAGAAGCCATGGACGAAGGATCCGGGGAGCAATCTCCCAAAGCGCAGGATGATATGGAGGTCGGAGACAATCCCGAACTCCAGATGTCCGAAAGTACCGCTCAGAGCTTGACTCCAGGAAACGGACCCAAAGCCGTGTTTGCTACCGGCGCTGCCAAGAGGGCAAAGAAAAAGAACAAGACCCCGGCAAAAGACCCTCTGACAGAGGAGGTGATTGCCGAGGAATACGAGGAAGACTCGGATGGAGCACTTATCCCAGACGAGCCAAAAAAAGAAGCATCGGTGGATGGGCACGTGATCACTGAAGGTGCGCGTAAACTCATCGATGCCGCATTAACCACACCTATCCCTACAGCTGCAGAACTTACCGCAGATGAGCTGGACGAAAGGGCCCAAGCCCTAGAAGCGCGTCGTCAACAACTCCTTGATGAAGCCAAAAACATCGAGGTGGAGAAGAAGCGCATGTCAAACAAGGAGTACATGTCCCCTCTGCATCAGAAGACACGGAAGCATCACATGGATGACAACCAATTCCCACGTGTCCGTGCCGTCCTTTTTGGAGATGAGATGGGAAAGCCACGGAAGGACAACAATTGAGATTGGGTTTACCCAACACCAGTGCAAAATACTGTGGCAGCTCGCGAAATTCTATCAGCTAATCCAGGACCAGAAGAGATACGTTTGGGTATCAAGCTACTCAACAAAGGACTGGAGCAGCAAAAGGTCACCCTGTCGGGAAGCCAAAAGCTGGTCTCGGATTCCGACCAATGTCGCACAGATCCGGCATGGGCTGGCGTAAGATCCCACTATGTTCGGACGCAGTATCATAACCCCGAACACAGGGAAGACAATTATTCAAGAACCGGATCGACGGGGCAGCACCGCAGGGCTACACATAACTGGAGCAACGTCGCTCTAGTAGCCGAGAAAGACGCAATCGCTGCACTCAATCCGAGGAATCCTTCCCGAAAGGGAGAAGATATGGAAAAACGTCGGGAGGAGGATCGTCAGAAAATGCCACCTCCTAGACATGAAAACCGTCCGGCTGAACCTTACCATGGTGGGAACGACGGACGAAGGAACGACGGAAACCATGCTGGTACAAGCCGGCAGGGGGCTCGTCACAGTCAAGAACCTCCCCGGAACTGGAATAATGACGCTCCGGACGGAGGCCGGCGATCAGCCGGAAACAACCCAGCTGCACCACCCTCTCCACTGCACAGTTATCACAACGGCCCCCAAGGAGGTAAAGGAGGACGACATGACGGAGGAGGTGGTGGCAGAAGCCGAAGTCCGGCTCCAAGGCACCGCAGCCACAACCGATATTCGGGACGATCCCTATCCCCGAACGACGCAAGGCACAGGATCAACTCCAACATAGAGGCTCGGCGCTACGAAAAGGATGACGTGTACGTGGGCCCAAAGTGCTTTGGACCACGCATCAGAGCTACAAAATTCCTGGAAGGATTTGCTATCTCAAGACATATTCAAGCCTACGACGGCATTGCTCGGCCAGACACCTAGTTACAGGACTTCTTCCAAGCTTGCTGCATCGCTAAAGGCGGAAACAGCCTGGTCGCAACCCGATATCTCCCACTTATGTTGCGGAAGACGACGCGATCATGGCTCAATGAACTTCTGGCAAACACCATCCACAACTGGTATGACTTACTAAGTGCGTTCTTTCGGAATTTCGAAGGCACATATCGGAGGCCCTGTACGGTTGGAGACCTACAGCGTTGCACCCAGAAAGCCGGAGAAACTTGCCGAGATTATCTCGGACGATGGATTGTCCAAGAACTCCTGCGAGGGAGTAAATGATCAAACTGCGATTGAAGCTTTTATTTCAGCTCTCCAAATTGGATTACTGCGCCATCGCTTGAAGTGTGACAAGGTTACTGATCTGGGAGAGATGATAGAAACAGCGAGCAAGTATGCAGATGCTGACGACGACGCAGAGGGATTACTAAACGTCCTGGCTGTACCACAGTTAGCAAAGACAAAGCAACAGGCTCAGAAACGCAAAAAACACCTCGGAAGAAAAACCCAACACGGAGACAGCAGTAGTCACTACTGTTTCCGGGACTGGAGGACGAGGAGGACGTGGTGGAGGCCGCGGGCGTGGTCGTGGGACATCAAGGGTCCAAGGTAGAGGAGAGCAACAACTAGGCAAAACCTACACTTGGGCCGACATTGCCAATAACCCATGTGTGCATCACTTAGACGCCAATGGGGGCTCGTCCCACACCAACGCTGAATGTCGTTTTAACGATGACATCAAGAGAGATGATACCGCGGGCTACAAAGCTAAGCGGAAGAAGGGAAAGAAAAATCCCGAAAAAGAAAAAGAGACCAAGGAAGATTCCGACATGGAGGAAGCCGACGCTTCAAATCCCAAGTCGGAAGGGAAGAAAACATTTCCTACCAAGAAGGACACTTACGTCACCTTCCTTGGATCTCAACCAGCAAAGGTCAAGAAAGCAGTTCTCCACGAGCTCAATGCAATAGTTCCGGCTGTCCCTCAGTATTTGAACTGGTCGGAGGTGGCAATCACATTTGACCGCACTGATCATCCGCCTAAGTTGCATAGGCGAGGAAAATACGCCTTAATCGTCAATCCACTTATTGACGGTTATGGTTTCTCCAAGACCCTCATGGACGGTGGTAGTAGCATCAATATTCTCTATGTAGAAACGCTACGCCGTATGAAGATCTCGGAAACACAGCTTAACCATAGCTCTGTGATTTTTCACGGGGTTGTACCAGGAAGACAAGCCAATTCCCTGGGAGAGATCACTTTCGATGTTACTTTTGGAACACCAAAAAATTATCGAACCGAGGCACTTTCCTTCGAAGTGGTCCCATTCAAGAGCGCATACCACGCTATATTTGGACGTCCGGCTTACTGGGCTTTTATGGCTCGTCCGTGTTACATTTACAATATGATGAAAATTCTAGGTCCCAACGGTGTGATCACCATCAGGGGAGACCCGAAGAAAGCGCGAGAGTGCGAGGATGGAAATGCCGCCTTTGCCGAAGCCGTGCTGCACGCCCAGGAGTACCAGGAGATCAAGAAAAGCATAGATCCGTCCGAGATGCCCGCGACGAAGAAGGAGGTGACAAAACCAAATCCGGAGTTCAAGGCATCAGAAGAGATGAAGACGACGCCATTGAAGGATGATGACCCCTCCAAGGTGACCCAGATAGGCACAGGCCTAAGTAGCGCATAGGAAGGCGCGCTCGTCAAGTTCCTCTGAGCAAATCAAGATATCTTCACATGGCAGCCATCTGACATGACCGGAGTACCTAGGGAACTTGCCAAGCCCTCTCTAAATGTAAACCCGAACACTAAACCCATCAAACAGTCCTTACGACAGTTTGGTGACGAAAAGCGTAAGGCAATAGCTAAGGAACTAGCGCGGCTCGAGTTAGCCGGATTCATAGAAGAGGTCATCCATACTGAATGGTCGGCCAACCCTGTAATGGTCCCTAAAAAGGACACTACTGATTTAAGGATGTGTGTTGATTATACTGCCTTGAACAAGGCTTGTCCAAAAGATCTGTTCGCTTTGCCTAGAATTGATCAAGTTATCGATTCTACAGCAGGCTCGGAACTCCTCTGTTTTCTCGGCGCATATTCCGGTTATCACCAAATCCGGATGAAGGAATCTGACAAAATCAAGACTTCATTCATAACCCCTTTCGGGACCTTCTGTTATGTTACGATGCCCTTTGGGCTGAAGAACGCAGGAGCTACGTACCAGCGCACGATGCAGCGTTGCCTCCATGATCAACTTGGGCGCAATGTACATGCATACGTGGATGATATCGCGGTCATGTCCAAAAAGAAGGAAACATTGGTTTCCGACTTAGAGGAGATGTTCGCCAATTTACGAAAATACAACATCATGCTTAACCCGAAGAAATGCTTCTTTGGAATACCAGCCGGAAAATTGTTAGGTTTTATTGTGTCTCAACGAGGCATAGAGGTGAACCGTGACAAGATCAAGGCTATTCTCAATATTTCCAGGCCAACTCGCCTGAAGGATGTACAAAGATTAACTGGTTGCATCGCCGTGGTCAGTCGATTTGTAAGCCGGCTTGGTGAAAGAGCCGCACCATTATACAAACTCCTGAAGAAAACCAAGGATTTTGTCTGGACTGACGAAGCCGAAGCTGCACTGCAAGACCTGAAGAAAGTACTCTCATCTGCTCCTATCCTTGCAGCACCGGAACCTCAGGAACCGATGTTGCTTTACATTGCTGCGATAAATAGGGTTGTTAGTATAGTTATGGTGGTGGAGAGACCAGAAGAAAATCAGGAGCACCTGGTGCAGCGTCCGACGTACTTTGTCAGCAAGGTCCTGACAGAATCAAAACAGCGATATCCGCACTATCAAAAGTTGGCTTACGGTGTTTTTCCGGCATCTCGTAAGTTATGACACTATTTTCAGGAGCACCCAATTACCGTGGTGAGCAAAGCTCCCATGAGAGATATAATCAATAACAGAGATGCTACAGGACGCGTCGCCAAATGGGTCATAGAGCTTGCAGCTTTTGATATTGAGTACAAACCCCGGACAGCAATCAAATCCCAGATCCTTGCCGACTTTGTCGCTGATTGGATAGAGACCAAGGAGAAAATGGTCCTCCCGGAGTCGGAATATTGGACCCTCTTTTTTGATGGATCCAGGGCTAGGGGGCTCGGGGGCTGGCGTGGTGCTCAAATCACCCCAAGGAGATAAACTTTTATATGTGCTGCAGATCCACTTCACAGCAACAAACAACATTGCCGAGTATGAAGCACTGCTGCATGGAATCCGGATTGCTAAGGATATTGGCATCCGGCGTTTGATGTGTTATGGAGATTCGGATCTTGTTGCTCAGCAAGTGTCGGATATTTGTAATGCAAATAAGCACATGGCAGCATATAAAGCTGTCGTGGATGATCTATCTAAATCGTTCGAGGGGTTTGAAGTTCAACACATCCCTCGAGCAGAAAACGAGAAAGCAGATGCACTATCTCGAATAGGTTCTGCGCGGAAAGAGGTTCCGAATGGCGCATTTTTAGAGCACCTCAAAGTTCCCTCGATAAAGGGAGTAGATGAGGAGTATCCGACCAAATCCGACTCACCTTTAATAGCAGTTTTGGCTGTAATTCCCAGCTGGACTCAACCCTACCTTGATTACTTGGTAGATGGCAAATTACCCGAAGACGAGGTGCTGAGCCGGCAGATTATCCGATGAGCAAAAGCCTATACTATTGTTAAAGGTGAGCTCCATAAACGGACTGTTTCTGGGGGTTTTCAGTGCTGTGTATCTCCGGAAGAAGGAGTGGAAATCTTAAGAGAAATCCATGAAGGCGAGTGTGGTCACCATGCTGCAGCCAAATCTTTAGTGGCAAAAGCTTTTCGACATGGTTTTTTCTGGCTTACAGCTCAGGCAGATGCCGAACGATTAGACAAGACATGCAAAGGCTGCTAAAAGTACTCCAAGCAAGCTCATGTTCCGGCTGATCAGCTGCGAACAATACCTATAACATGGCCTTTTGCGGTCTGGGGGCTTGATATGGTAGGACCTTTTAAACGAGCTCCAAGTGGATTTACTCACCTCTTAGTGATGGTGGATAAATTCACGAAATGGATCGAGGCTAAACCTGTCACTAGTTGTGATGGAGCAACAGCCAAAAGATTTGTCGAGGATGTTATAATCCGGTATGGTTATCCGCATAGCATTATCACGGACAACGGGAGTAATTTTTCCATGGGAGAGTTGGCTGAATTCTGCGATGAGCAAAATATCCGGCTTGACATTGCGTCAGTCTCACATCCACAGGCTAACGGACAAGTCGAAAGAACAAATGGTTTAATTCTACAAGGCTTGAAACCAAGACTCGAAGCACCACTGAGACGTGCTGCGGGGGCTTGGGCAGAGGAACTACCCTCTGTAATTTGGAGTTTGCGAACAACTCCGAACAGGTCAACAGGATATACACCTTTCTTCTTGGTCTATGGCGCAGAAGCAGTTCTTCCTAGTGATTTGATTCATACTTCTCCTAGAGTGGCCGCGTATATTGAAGAGGATGCTGAGATTTCTCGACAAAATGATCTCGACTTAGTCGAAGAAGTTCGCGTCGTTGCTGAAATAAGATCTACAGCCTATCAGCAGAAGTTACGCAAGTATCATAGCCAGAGAGTCCGAACTAGATCTTTCAATAAAGGTGATTTGGTTCTCCGGCTTGTGCAACAAAGAAAGCACAAACTTTCCCCAATATGGGAAGGGCCCTTTTTGGTTAGTCGAGTATTGCACAGTGGGTCGTACTACTTAACTGACATGAGGCCAGTCAAAGAAAGACCTGCTACTAAGAAGAGAAAGAGAGTTGGAGGCAGTACAAATCCGGAAGAATTAGACAGACCATGGAATATTGCTCAGCTACGTCCCTTTTATTCTTAGTTTTATCTTTCTTTGTAATTATACATATGTACATGCTCTGTGAGAAATAAAAAATTTGGTTACCTCAAAGTTTTTCTGAGAAGTTTTTACCATCTTATTTCCTAAAGATCATGTCATAGTCGAAAATCCCAGAATGCTTGAAAGTACTTTATGCTCATGTTCGTCCTGGTTTAGATTTCCGATTCTAAAACTGCTACCTTCGGGTATAACTCTAAAAAAAACTCTAGTCTTTACTTGGGTTATTTGTCTGATTGCTGGATACGGGTATCTTTCGAGTAGTGAATTGTTGGTACTGGAAGCCGGCTTTGTTTCCGAGTTTAAACTGGTTTAGCAATTGAGCTTCGTTGCTCGGCAAAGTTTCCGGCTGAAGGTTTAGCCGGCTCACGAAAGGGACGAGGCGGAAAGCCAGATAAATGATAAGTAGAGGCGGAAAATTCCAAGTGCTTATGCAAACATTTCAGGCACACAAATAATTTAAGACAAAAGTGCTGAATAGATAAAAAAACTTGGCACTAGCAAAAGTCATAGTACTTAATATTTACAAAACGCATCATGTCTTTCCAGAATAATACATAGTTTTCTTATCTATGATGCAGGAGGAGATGAAGGAACTGTCGGATCGCTGGTTACTCCGCCTTGATATCGTGCCGAGATGTCCGGATCCGAGGTAGTCCGTTCATCATCGGAAACTTCTTCGGCGTCTTCTAGAGGAGGTGGCGGAGTATCCACGCGGGTGAAGAAGGGCGTCTCGTAGCTGGTCAAATCAGCTACGTGACACTCATATCCGGCGCAGGAGTGCATGATGGCTTGAAGGTCTTGCTCCTGGCCGTCTTCGTCTACTTTGCAGTACCCTCTGGTCACCTGCCATATCTCCATGTTTCCATGGTGGCTCATGACCATGGTGAGAGCGTTCTGCGCAGCGGTCCGCGCGTAGGACATGTTCCAGTCCCGAACAAGCTGCGGCATCTCCTTGGCCTTCTCCCGCACTTGGAAGTCTGACATTCTTGGCATGTCCGGAATCCTGAGAGATTCGACAATGTCCTCAAGGGACTGGCGGTAGTCATGAATAAGATCACCGACTTGGGTAAGCCAGTGAGTGCGGGGTTCGGACGAGGAGGAGTCCGTCAAGTTCAGAGGACCTATACACAAAACAAGACAATGAAAATCCGACATTGATGAAAGTCGAAGAAATGAAAAGTCAGATAGATGGGACATACCAAGAATGACGTCGTCAATCTTGGCTTTCTCCTCCTGAAGACTCTAGAGTTCAGCCCGGAGCGCCTGGGAGATATCCTTCTCTCTGCCAACCTCATTTTTAAGGTTCGAGATAACCTTATCCTGAGCGGCAATCTTGAGATCGCGCTCTTCAGTGGCCATGAAGGAGGACTCGAGAACTTGAGCTATGCTCCTTTCATGATCCGCCTTGAGCTTATCCAGCTCTTGGCGAAGTCCCTTGTTCTCCACCACTAAGGTTTTGAGGTTCTCGGCCTCTTCAATCATAGCGATGGATTGTTTCACCAATGCTGTAAGTCAAAAAGAACAATAGTTCAGAAAAATTCGATATTGGAAAAGTAAAAAACAAGGTTTGAATCTCGAAATGTTACCTTCGGCTTCATCCTTGGCTAGCTTGAGCTCAGCATTCTTAAGCCGGAGAGCTTTGATTTCTCTCCGCTTATCACAGACATTTTTTAACAATTCCTGGTTATAGGAACATACTTTCTGTAAGTTAGAATACCCAAAGTCAGAAAGCTACTTAAGACTCGGGCTAATATTTTTTGCTAAATATCAGCACGAGCCTTGGGGGCTACACTAGTTCGTTCTTTGGCATCCTAATGAAAGCATAAACTCGGATTTCTATATCCTACTTCATGCTTGGGGGCTAGAGGATATGATATAACATAAGGTAAAAAACAAGAGTTGGAATTCCGACTTACATATTGCTCGCGGGTGAGTTTGTCTAGACCCGCGTTCCCCTCAACTGCCACCTTCTCGGCGAGAGTAAGAGGAATTACTGGGGCTGTTGGAAGCTCTCTAGTCCTGATCCTCTCATCGCGAAGGCGGACTTGGGCAAGAAGGTCAGAGAACTTGACGTCCTCTGCTTCTTGCGCTTCCTCTTCGGGGGATAGATGGCTTTTTTCCAGGACTTGCCTGGCCAGCCGCTGGATCTCCTCTACGGACTTCCGGGATAAGCCAAATTTGGCAAGTCCGGGGTTGCTGAGGAGGTTGTCGGCGAAGACTTCAGCCGAGGGATCATTACCCGAAGAGGGTTCACCCTTATCTTGAGCTGACGCACCCACGGTGACGTCAGTGTGCGATCCAAGGATCACAGGCGCCGTTGGAGGAGCCGGATCTTCTGCAACAACCGGAGAAGGAGTAATCGTCGGTGTTGCATAAGGTTGAGGGGCAGGAGTCGAAGGAGCCGTGGCAGGGGAAGCTATGGTAAGCTTCGCCTGTCGCAGGGGCTTTGCAGGAATCCCCTTCCCCTTACCCTTGATGAGAGGCTTTGCTCTGAGAATGTAGTAATGTCGGAAATATTACATCTCAGAAAGAAATTCGAGAAAGGTACAAAGGCGGAAATTGTGAATGAAAGTTACCTCTTCACAACAGGCACCTCCTTTGTGCCAACAGCCACTGTTGGAGCTTTGCGCTTCTTGAGCGCAAGGTCCGGCAATGGGACCACTTCAGCCTCCTGAGAAAACTCAGGAGGATATCCTTCGAGTGGAGCAAGCTGCGACTCGGGGAGTTCGGCAAGCTGAAAACAAGAAAACATATCTGCATTGCAATGTATGACTTAAAAGATTGAAACACGTAAAAGGTGTACTGATGAAAGCTAACCGCTACCACGGGGTTTTCCGCCGTGTGCATGTCCAGAGAGATCTCCGGAATTTTTCTCTCGATCCGCTCTTTAATCAGCCATTTGATCTGGCTTATATAGCCTTGGCTGGTGTAGGCTTTGGGGCTGATGCGGAGAGAATCTTTTTTGGAAGACGTGATGGAGTGCATCAGTCTATCCCCGTGGTACTGAAGTGGCTGGATCCGACGCGCGACCCAGCACTGGACTAAGTCGGATCCCCTCAGACCCTTGTGCTTGATAAGATATTCAATCCGCCTCTTAGCGAGGATCAGATCGTCCGTAAGAGCCGGAGCAGCCTCATCCCAGAAAGGCTGGGCTGTGGCGGCTCCGTCGACAAAAGCCGGCAAAGTAGTAGCTTTGTCGGGAGCCGAAATATCCCTATGATAGAAAAAGGTGGCTGGCCATTGTTTGACCGAGTCACTGGCAGCAATTTTGGGATAGGACCGGTCTCGTCTAACAGAAAAACCAATAGTACCGGTGATATAAGGAACACCGGCGGTAATAGAATTTCTCCGGACATGGAAGTAATACTGGAAAAGAAGCAAACTCGGCCTAATGCCGAGAAAGCCCTCGCAAAGCGCAGCAAACGCGCTCATCTCTAGAAGGGAGTTGGGAGGAAGATTATGGAGTTGAACTCCATAATGGTCAATCACCTCGGAGAAGAACTCCGAGGGAGGAAAAGACAAACCTCGGTCCAGATGGGTGCCGAAGTGGACACGCTCGCCCTCACGCGGATTGGGGATGGTTTCGCCGGAACCGCTCGGCCAGTCACCGGCGGAGAGAAGCCCCTCCTTCTCAACGTTCTTGAGCGCCGCCTCGTCGAGGGCGCAAGGGATCCAGATTCCCCGGAAACTTTCTTTTTCTGCAGCTGCTTCTGCCGACGCTGCCGCCGCCACCGCCAGAGAGGAAGAAGAGGATGAAGCCATTTCTCTCCGGTGGGAAGGGGTGACCCTAAAGTGGCGGCGCTAGGAGCTCTGTGGGGGGAAAACGAAAGGGCTCTGGGCGCCTTGGAGATTTGGGAAGAAAGGAACGGCGAAAGGCAAGTGGAGAGAAGAAAAAATCTAGACCCCTTATATCTACCTACCTGCGCCAAGATTCGTGCAAATTTTATAGTGTAACCGCCACGCGTCGTGGAAATAACTAGGAAGGGACCGCGCGATGATTGCGTCGCCTCGATCTCCATGCACGCATTGAAACGGTGCCTCGGTTTCGCGAACTGCGGACCCACCAACGGTCGTGCTGACGGAACGTCTGTCAGATGACGTAACTGGACCATGCTTGTGTCAGGTGGCGTTAGAGACCAAGTTCCCGACTTAGTTTAAAAGCAAACTGGAAAATCCGACTAACAAATTGAAAGGTCCGACTTACTTTTGAAGACCCGGATCGTGCTTTTTGTTGTAAAGTTTCAGGAACCCTTCAAGATTCTGCAAGCCGAAAATCAAGCTAGACGATGGTAAAATCCAACTTTGGATCTTGGAGGCCTCCGGGGGCTACTGTTGGGGATATACTTTCCGGGTATCCTCAACATTCCTCACTGACCAGGGTGGCCCACTTCGGGTTAGAGCTTTGCTTCACGGGCGGCCCAGTTAGAGAGAGAAGACGGAGTCCCATCCGGCTACGGAAAAGCCCAGAAGACTTACCGACTTAGGCCCATAATGTTACTTGTAGTTCAAGATGTACTCTGTAACCAACTCTTAGTCCTAGCCGGATTGATCTCTCCTGTAAACCCTAGGCCGGATCTCTATATAAGTCGTCCTAGGGAGAGCCTTTAGGGCAACACTAGACGACCAATAGTCTACAATCTCAACTCGGACAGGCGAAACTCTTGTAACCCATATTCCGGCTTTGCCGTATTACTAGATTGATAGCAGGAGTAGGGTCCATCCAAAGCCGGCGGATTCGAACCTGGGTAAACTTGTGCGCTCACCGTATCGGGACACCGTACGCCTCACACCCCTCTCTTCCGCACGCCTCGAGGACCCCCTCATGGCGTACTTGTCATCAATCCGACGACAGTAACAATAGCAGTAAACAGTAGGATTCAAGTGCGGTAGGCATAGGGATGGATGGCGAGCGTTGCATGGACAAGACAATTCACATAGCAATCAGAACATAGGGCAATTGCAGATAAATAAGATAAAGCATCCAAGTACTAGATAATCCTAGGCATGTGTTCCATATATAGTCATACGTGCTCGCAATGAGAACGTGCACAACATCTTTTGTCCTGCCAGCCCATTTGCAGCGGGGCCTCAAGGGAACTACTGGCAATTAAGGTGCTCCTTTTAATAGAGCACTGGAGCAAAGCATTAACACTCTGTAAACACATGTGATCCTCACATCAAAGCCATTCCCTCCGATTATCCTGATTTCTGTCACTTAGGGGCCATTGGTTCCGGACAACAACGTGTGTATACAAGTTGCAGATAAGACCATAAACAATACGATCATAATGAATCAATAACATTTTCAGATCTGAAATCATGGCACTCGGGCCCTAGGGATAAGCATTAAGCATAACAAGTTGCAACAAAGTCATAAAGCACTAATAGTAGATACTAGGCACCAATGCCCTAACAATCTGATGCCATTACATGAACGATCTCATCCAATCCCTACCATCCCCATAGCCTACAGCGGGGGATTACTCCCTCATAGAGTGGGAAAACATGGATGGTCGATGGAGAAGCGATGGTGATGATGATGGCGATGATCTCCTCCAATTCCCCGTCCCGGCAGGGTGCCAGAATGGAGTTTCTGGTGCTGTTTCATGGAATCTGGTGGTGGCGGCGGAGCGGAACTCCTTCTGGAAAAACATCGACCCCCCCTGAGTTTTTAGGTCAGAAGGCATTTTATAGGCAAAGAGGGAGACCGAGGGGGTGTCTGGGGCGGCCAGACCACCCCTGGCGCGGCCAGGCCCAGCCCACTTGGCCAGGTGGTGTGGCTGGGCCCCAGCCCCACTCCGTCTCATATTCTGGCTCCTGGAGTCTTCTGGTGAAATAAGATTTTTGGCTTTTGTCCCGTCCAATTCCGAGAATATTCATTTTCTGACTTTCCTAGAACCAAAAACAGCAGAAAACAGGCAGCTGGCACTATGGCTCTTGTTAATAGGTTAGTCCAAGAAATCATATGAAAAGTACTCCAAAGTGTGGAAAAAACACAAGAAAGTAGATAAAACCAAGCATGGAACATAAAAAATCATAGATGCATTTTAAATGTATCAACATCCCCAAGCTTAACTCCTGCTCGTCCTTGAGTAGGTAAGTGATAAAAAGAAAGAATAATTTTTGAGGTGACATGCACCATCATAAACATGATCAAAGTATTTGTAAAACATTCAAAGCTGGGATCATAGTATTTCAATCATAACATGAAAGACAAAGTTCTAGCAATAAGACAAAGAAACTATGTTGCAACATGAAAAGGCACAAACAAAAGATTCATGAATAACAGTGCTTTGCAATACGTTTGTTTGTTTTACATAAAGAAAACATAGCATAGTTGCATTCTGCTTGTCCCTCATAGAGTAGCAAACATAAATGCATAAGACACCTTCAAAGTTCATAAGAGTGACTAGATACAAATAGTTTAAAACAAGCAATATCAAGGTATGCATCAATCAACAAGTCTTGGGACAATGCACATAGAACTAAGAATGGCCACTATGCTCTCAAAGTAAGTGCATAAAGGTAGAAGGTGGAGACTCAATATATATAGTGGAAGAAAGGCCTTCATAGAAGGAAGTAGGGATTCAAGTCTCATAAAGAGCTTCCAAAAATTATGGTACTTATAGCTTTCAGCTCTCATTGCCCCTATCATAAGCATCTTGAAGGTGATTAAGGTTAAAGTGACACAACTAAGAGGATATGCTTGACAAGTTATAAACCGAAATCTCATGCCCCTTAATTACGAAGACCGAACCTCATGCTACTCAACTTTAGTCACAAGTAAGCTCTTGTCATTGTAAGTACATATATATCATAAAGAACCGCCAACGGGGTACCCCTTGCACATGATACAGGAGCTATCCCATAATCAAAATGACAAGGCAAGTAGACAATGAGCATCTCAGTGATCTTTTTATTTGCTATTTGCATAGGTTTTTATTGAGGATGCTTCATAGAGTGCTCATTATGGTGATGCTGCAAGTTTCCACCATGATTAGGCATGGCTTAGGCTAGCGGCCCAGGCGTTTCTCTAACACACATACAAACTCCATGATCTTACAAGTTCCACTTTTATTTCACACCGCCGGGATCCATAAGCAAAAGAACACGATATCAACGGGGTACAAAGTACAGGTGCAATGTTGAAAGCGTTCCCCATGATACATGGTTCTGCTAATTTCAACTTATAAAGCGCAAGAATATACGCAACAAAGAAGGACCCAATGGTTCAAGTTTATTAAATGCAAAAAAAGTAAAGTGTGCCATCAAGTTCATGAGAGCTTTAATCACTAGTTTTCTCATAACAAGTTTAATTTGGAAGGTAAACAAAAGCATGAATATAATTGGAATGGCATATGCTAGTAGATAGCTATGGTGGACTTTTTCGAATAACTTGGTTTAGGGAGTTGGATGCATGAGCGGAACTCATACTTGGTTGTGGAGGCTAGCAAAAGACTGGGAGCGACAAACTAAGAGAGCAATAATGGCCATAATCATGTAGAGCGACAAAACATCATTGATCAAAGCATAAAGTGATACTACAAGTTGAAAACTAAAGGATCATAAAGGCTATGGTGACTTGGGATAGTCATAACATGGTGTGAGCATGCGCCAAGTCAACCCAAATAAAGCATCAAAGGAGAATACCACTATACTATGCTTTAATATGCTAAAACAACACATGATTCATCTAAGGCACATTAAGGAATCTCGATTGTTTATAACAAGTCATGGTACAGCAAAGAATACTAAGCATAAAGCCAAAACAATATCAAGCATGGCATGACAGAGCATAGGCCACAGTAAAAAACGAGCTCTTTTTACCACATAAGCATGAACTTTCCTACTCTTTTTCAAACCAAACCAAACTATTTGCAAACCAATGTATGAAAGAGGGGGTCCAACCAATTTATTCAGAAAACTAAACAAACCAAGCAAATGAAAAATGAAAAAGAAAAAGAAGACGCTCCAAGAACGACACAACTGTGCATGAAACAATAAAAATGAAGCGTTTGGAAGAAACCTGGGGTTTTTATTGATGAAGAGGGGGATGCCTTGGGCATCCCCAAGCTTTGATGCTTGTACTTCTTGGATATTTCTTGGGGTGACACGAGTGGCATCCCCAAGCTTGAGCTTTAGTCTATCCTTCATCTCATTACTCATTTCTTCCATACACCTGAAATTTTTTCCTTCATACAAAACTTCACACAATCTTTATTAGCAACATTAGTGCACTCAAGATAATAGGTCTTAAGGTTCAGTTGTAACACCAAATAAATTTCCATTAAAACACAAGCTACTGTAGCACTTCCCTCAAAAAGCTCAATTCCCCAAAAGAACTCAAAAGGAACCAACAAGAAGCAAATGCAAATAAAGGCAGAAATTTGTCAAAACAGACCAGCAGGTAAAGACGATTTTTTTAGAAGACCTTCTGTTGCTCAAATCAAAAAGTGTTCAACTAACGAAAGTTAGATAACAACCTGGGGCAGAAGCACAAAAATTCACGCCTCAAAAAGACGTTCAGCGATTTTACATGAATTTTTAAGGTGAAGCACAGAAATCTGTTTCGGGACAGCAACTTTCCCACTCATTACTTCTCTCCCATTAGAGGTTACTCTTGGCACAAAAAGCAAATAAAAAGGATAAGGAGCGGTTATTATAGGGTTTAGGGTTATTACTGAAGTAATAACTTCCAAGACTCATCTAAAACTTTTGGGTTATCTCCCAATAAGTACTTTTCTTTAACGCCTTTAAGTTAGGCATAAGCAAAAACTAAAATGGATAGAATAGAAGTAAGCGGAGATAATCATGGTCAAAACATTGTTTTTTTCAATCAAATCCTTTTGTTAACAAGGTTGATCAGGTCTTGTTATCAAAACAATTTCATATGAGACAAAACTTTGTATTCCACTAATGATTATGTTACCTCAACCTTGATAGCAATGGTCCCAATCATAATAGTTTCAATTTTTTCTCTTGGTATGGGACAATATATTTCTCCAACTTGAATACCCTCAACATGTTCAATTGAATTCAAACTATAAGTCCTATCAATCTTCTTGGGGAAATAGACAGTATGTTCCTTGTCATTAACATTGAAAGTCACCTTTCCTTCATAACAATTAATAACAACTCCTCCAGTATTAAGAAAAGGTCTCCCAAGAATAATAGACATATTATCATCTCCAGGCATTTCAAGCACAACAAAATTAGTTAATATCAAGCAATTATGAGCCACTTGAACAGGTACATCCTCACATATACCAACAGGAATAGTGGTAGATTTATCAGCCATTTGCAAAGATATATCAGTTAGTATTAATTTTTCTAGTTGAAGCCTCTTATAGAGAGAGAAAGGCATAACACTAACTCCAGCTCCCAAATCACACAAAGCAGTTCTAACATAACTGTTCTTAATAGAGAAAGGGATAGTTGGAATCCCTGGGTCTCCAAGTTTCTTTGGAACCTTACCATTAAAGGAATAATTAGCAAGCAAAGTAGAGATTTCTTCATTAGGGATCTTCCTTTTATTCGAGACAATATCCTTCATATACTTTGAGTAAGGAGGCAATTCAATAGCATCAGTCAAAGGAATTTGCAGGAATAAAGGTTTCATCCACTCACAAAACTTATTATAATGTTCATCTTCCTTTGACTTGTGTTTCTTATCAGGGAAAGGCATAGGTTTTTGGACCCAAGGCTCTCTTTCACTACCATGTTTCTTAGCAATAAAATCTTCTTTAGTGTACTTAGTATTCTTAGTGTGCTTTTCAGGTTCTTCTTCAACTTTTCTTCATTAGGAGCTTCATTTTCTTCATTACCACTTTCAGTTTCAGCATTAGAGATAGATATACTATTAGGATCTATAGCAGGTTCAGAGGGTTCTACAACAGTTTTATGTTTCCTTTTCCTTTTCTTACGAGTAGAACCACTATTTTCAGCTTGTTGAGAATACTGCTCAATTCTTTTGGGATGCCCCTCAGGATATAGAGGATCCTGGGTAGCAGCACCACTTCTAGTTCTAATTTCATAAGCATGTTTTTCTTTAGAAGCATTAACTAGCAAGTCTTTTTGCACTTTAACGAGTTGATCTATTTGAGTTTGAACCATTTTAAAGTGTTTAACAATCATTTTAACATCATTAGAGGTTCTTTCCACAATATCCTTCAACTCAACAATAGCTCTAGTGTTTTCCATTAAATGATTTTGCAACCTTTTATTAAAATTATCCTACTTAACAATAAAGATATCGAATTTTTATAAGCATTGATCAGGAGGTTTAGAGTAAGGGATATCACCTTCATCAAAGTGTTGGAGAGAGTGTACCTCGATAGTGAATGAGTAGGGAATAGGCTTACATAATTCTTCTATAGGAGGTAAATTCTTGACATCTGCAGCTTTAATTCCCTTCTCCTTAAGACATTTCTTAGCTTCCATCATCACTTCATCATTTAATTCAATAACTCCCCTCTTCTTTGATGTTGGAATAGGCACCGGAATAGTAGGTCCAGGTACAATTACTTCAGGTATAGCTTGTTTAGGAGGAGTCCAATCTTCATAGTTCTTACTTATTTTAGCCATTAATTCCTCAGCTTCCTTGGGAGTCCTATTCCTGAAAACACAATCAGCACAACTATCTAGGTATGTCCTAGATTCTTCGGTTAGTCCATTATAAAATATATCAAGAAGCTCATTCTTAGGTAATGGACTTCCAGCCTGTGCATGAATCAAAGCACAAAACCTTGCCCAAGATAAAGGCAATATCTCTTTTTCTCCCTGTTTAAAATCAAAAACTTCCTGCAAAATAGCATGTCTAGCACTAGGAGGAAAATTTTTCTGCAGGAAAGTACTAATCAAGCAATCAGGGCTATCAATAGATCCAAGAGGTAAATTACTAAACCAAGTTTTAGCTTCTCCTTTCAGTGAAAAGGGGAAAATCTTAGCAACA
Source organism: Avena eriantha (assembly GCA_910589775.1). Taxonomy (NCBI): domain Eukaryota; kingdom Viridiplantae; phylum Streptophyta; class Magnoliopsida; order Poales; family Poaceae; genus Avena; species Avena eriantha. The sequence goes on along the minus strand of OU342745.1, from coordinate 36,956,816 downwards.
AAGTAAGTACGCATCTTAATATCATCAGAAAAAAAGCCACTCATGGTAGAAAGTTCATTCATATGTGCTACCGTACTTTCATTCTTAGTCCCACAAAAGGTTCTTTCTCAACAATAGCTATGTAAGATAGATCGAGAGAGAAATTATAATCTTTATCTATAATGTTTATGGGAGAAGCAGCAAACTTAGCAATAGGAGATAATTTGGGTCTAATAGTACGCCTCTTAAGGAGACTCTTAGCAGCGCTCCTATCATGGGTGTTTTTACATTCTTTAATAAATTCATCGGTCATCTCAACATAACCATCTTCAATATCATAACTTTCACTAGACTCAGGTGAACTAACAGGTGTGGTAGTGTCTTCATTAGGAGTTTCAGTATTTCCAGCTATAGTTCTAACAATCGTAGCATCTAGGAAAGGACCTAATGAACCAATCTTATCAAGCACAGTAGAAGCAGCATCATAAGCATCAGAAGTTTCAGATTCGGTAGTAGTAGCAGTGTGTGTAGCATGTGTAGGTGGTTGTGTAACGAGCTTACTCATAACAGATGGTGAATTAAGAGCAACAGAGGTGTTCAGAACCGTACCTCTTCTTGTAGTGGATGGTAAAATAGGAACTTTGCCATCACGAGGCTTACCCATGATGGATGGATAGCAGCAAACAATAGAGAATCCAAGTGAACTTGATAAATAAAGTTATGCTCCCCGGCAACGGCGCCAAAAAATATCTGCTGCGAGTGCACCATGGTTGACCGGCGGGCATGGCGCTCAGGTGGCGCGGCACTGCTGCAAGTGGCTAAGGGGTAGCTCGTTTATGGCCTGGTTGTGACTAGAGGGGACAAGGGGAGTGGATTAAGGCCTTAGTGGCGCTTAATCACTGCTCTAGAATAGTAATAGTTAGGCCAGATAAATTGTGCCTGCCAAGTGCTCGGTCAAATGGCCGCAAGAATTTTAAATTCGAATTTTGAAAAGATTTTTGGTGTGTGAACTACACTTATGCTTAAGAGTCTCTGGTTGCTAGGAATTGTCAAGGTGAATTGGTTTGGTTGGTTTTTTCTAAAGTGGGATCTTCTCATATGATTTGGATTCCAATTTCAAATGCCATTTAAAATTAGTGGCTAAGTGTTTTTGTAAGATTTTAAAGTGGACCTTGGTAGATCTTTACTTGTACTAGCAAGGGGTGATAAGATCTAGAATTGTTTCTATTGGGAATTTACTTCTGTAACTCCTAAAGTGGCCTAGTGGATTAAAATGGCTAAAGTGACCATTTGCATTATTTAATCTTATTTGATTTATTTTTCTTTGGATTTTGTTGTAAATGGTCTAGATGATGTGGCATTCACCTTTAAACCATTTCATATCATTTAGAACAATCAAACATGGAATTTACACACAATTCTATACTAATGCAACAACACATGCATTCATAAGTATTTTAATAATAAAAAGATTTTGTTAACCCTACATTGGGTGACTTGAACTTTGATAACCTTGATTAAAGATTTGGGATGTTACATCACTGAACTAGAATTAAGTTTGTACTTAAATGGCAAGAAGCAAAGTAAGTGGCATAGTTGCATTCCATGCACTAGGATCTACATAGATATAGAAGTATAAAGGCTCCATCTGATGTGATGTATAATGTTATGGCGGGGCTAGTTCGCTTTTAATGTAGAATGATGTGTCCCAGGGCACTGTGCCCATGAGAAAGCCCTCGAGGTTGATCTAAAGTCACTCTAGGATCCTAGAACCCGACCTCGTTCTGCTGCCATAACTGCAGTATATACACAAAGGATAGCAAAGTGTGTTTTGAGGTTTAGATGACAACAGTGAAAACGACCATCATTATAAACACTAGAAACAAAGTCTCACTTTGTTGACAAACAAATGCTTCGACCCATTATACGATAATGGTGTAAATGTGAAAATTAGGAAGACATTAATGATTTGCAAAAGACATAATGATCTGGTAAAACAGAACATGGATTTGACATTTCCCATGAGCATCCATGATCTATAAACGCATAGGTTATATGGTTTATATGAGTAAAATGCGGGCTAGATTATTTGTACTCTAGTGAAAGTGGGAGACTGAAGGAGATATGCCCTAGAGGCAAATAATAAATAGGTTTTTATTGTCATATCTCAATTAGTTTATAATAGTTTCATATTGTGATATAACTGTGCCAAGTAGAAACATTGGTACAGGTGTGGTATGAAACAACCAAGTCCCTAGTAGCCTCTATTCATACTAGTTCATTGGTCATGAGGATGATCTGGGTTTCAAGATTGTGGACATTTATGCCAATTGACAACGGGGTCATATCATTGGAGAATGATGTGATGGACATTCCTCGAAGGATTGCAACACGATCAATTCATATAAGTTCATTGTTGCAACAACTAAATCTAGACTCCTAATTCCTTAGACCGTGATGCTATATCAATCATTGTCTCCTGAGAGTGCTTAGATAGCATCAAACGTCATCTAGTAATATGGTGGCAATAAAGGTGTGTTCAGGTACTCGGAGGAACCATAGAGGCAATATAGGTCAAGAGCGGGATTTGTTCGCCCACATGATGGGTAAAGATACATACGGCCGGCTTGGTGAGATTACATCCATAAATGTTGCAACATGTGACTCGGTCACGGGGATGTAATATCACGGTAACAAGAAAACAGAAATTGTTGTTAACGAGATTGAATAAGGTATGTGATACCAATGATCAGATCTTGGACAAGTCGTACCGATAAACAAAAGGAATATGGATGCTACATTTACCGGTTCAAACGACATTGTCATCAGGAATGCATAGGGGTCACATGGACATCCCTGGTCCCTCTGTTGATCATTGATACAGATCATGTCTAGAGCATTCTCGAGCCATGAGGGGATACACTTAAGGGTACGATGAGAGCAATCATTCATAAGACAGAATCGCATTAGTCTAAGAGAAAATCTGCAGAAAAAGAAAAGGGAAAAAGGAAACAGCCCAAGCGACATAGGCGGCAGATAACGCCTACCGCACGGGGCAGCAAGCAGCTGCCAGCCGCCGCAGCCAGCCTGCTCAACCCTGACCCAAGGGAGCTCACGGGGGAGCGGGCGGGTGGGGCTGGCCAATGGGTCGCAGGCGAGCGAGCACTGACCCACCCGGGCGATGCCTCGCTGTCGCGTGCGCAACGGGCAAGCTGGTCCGCCAGGGCACTCCGGCCCACCCGGGTCGACTAGACAGGCCACAGTGCTAGAGAGTGCGAGCTAGGCCACGGTGGTGCTCTAGGCCTACCCTGCTGCTCCTGTTCTTTGCTGTTGTGTTGTTGGGCTGAGGCCATTTGGCACATCTGGCTGTAGCTCCTTTTGTCTTTATTTCCTGATTACTAATAGTCCCACATGGCTAACCTAATGGGGAGGGCACACCCTTCCGCCAATATAAAGGGGTGCCCATGGGTGGGATTAAACACACCAATATTTGGAGAAGTCCTTTGGTTGACTTTCTCCTTCCCTCTCTCTAGCCCTTGTGACCATGGCCCCAAGTCTGGGCTGTGCGAACAAGGCACATCTGCAACATGTCGTTGTGCTGCAGGGATTCCTAGCCGGATATCAACTTCTGCACTCCTGGTGGGATCAGGGAGATGGAGGTCTCATCGTACACCGGATGTGTATGAAGACACGAGGCGCAACACTTGGGGCGCTTAAATGCCGTGAGTCGGAGCTGCTGCACGATAAAGATGGAGCAACGGGTGACCTGCGAGGAGCTTCGCGACCTTGAGGTTGGCTAGGAGTATGACTACATCAACCACGTTCCCCTCAAAACGTTAACCGCGTACGGTCTACAAGGGTATGTATTCTCTACGTATCGGTCATTACTGCATTACTACATAGATAGATCCTAGGCAGCTTTTGGGGTTCCAACGTAGGAATTTTTTTTGTTTTCTGCTGCGGATCCCCTTCATACACCCCACTTGGATGTATCTCTGAGGATTCTTCTTATCCAACAGATCTTTACGTTTCTAAAGGAATGAGCACAGATACAAAGCATGGGAGCTTTATGAATCACCAACCTATTAGTAATTAGTGAAGGGATGTGGTTGTTTTCTTGTTCTTGCCTTGCTGATGAGCTTGTAGATCAACTTCTAGAATTGCTACTCCTACTTGTCCTTGCTCTTCACCTCCTAAACCACCCCCATTTAGGTCACCATCTTGTGGATGAACTGATTGGTTTTCTATGGTGAATGGTTGGTTTAGCTCTTGGGAATCTGACAAGATCTGAGATGATGTTGGTTGTGTTCTTGATAGCTTGCGATGAGGTGAGACTGAGGTAAAAGCTATCAGCTGTGTTGCGGCTGTGTGACCTCTTTTATGTGTGTTGGGTTGTTGCTGCTGTGTTGATAACACATAGCATGCATGCAGTGACCAAGCTTCTTACCCGTGGGCTCCACTTGACCCAAGTTTCAATGGTTCAGATATTTGTCTATGGATGGGTTCAAATCCCAGTTGGTATTATCCTCAAACTGTTATTTTTCTCTCTTCTTAAATGGTTAAGATTGCCCCAAGCCAATGATGTTGTACCGAGGCTAAAACTTTGAAAAGAATAGACTCTACACTTGATGAGTTTTGTCCCTTCTTTAAAAGATTTGGCTCAGTGATGTTTGGAAAACAGTGCATTACACTGTTAGAAACTGAGATCAAAACTAACTCTAACCCTCTCTTTGTTTATTTCTTCTTCTGTCTTATTTGCAGGTACAAGACCAAGTGATCAGGAGAAATAGTTTAGGATTAGTTTAGGACTCAATAAATATAGTTTAGGGCTTTCTTTTATTTTCTTTTGTAATATGTTATTTTTTTACTCTTTGTAAAGATCAATGTAATATATATTTATTATCTAGTAAAGCTTTTATTTCATTGAGAATGTCTCTGTAATGTTTTTACTTCAAATAACTTTGTATTTATTTAATACTTGTGGAATAAAGGAAAGAATTAAGAAGTACTATTTGAGTTATCAATTTCCTTTATTGTTTTATAAATGTGATATACTCAAACTATAACAATAACTAATTCTTTTTGGAAATCAAATTAATACTAATTACCTCTAATTTTCTAACCTTATTCAAATGTTCCAAATTTTTAAATATGAAATCAATTTATTCACCCGAGAACATTATAATCCCTAAGGATCAAAGGTTAAGGTTTATTTCTAACTAGGTAATTATAGTTGATGTCTCAACTCAGAGTGAATTATTGATATAGTCTCATACTGTGATCTTGATTAAAGATTTCTCCAGAATTCTTATCATCAACACTTCACTAAGTTTGAGTCATATTTAAGGAATTCCTTTCCTAAATATACTCTATTTAAATCTCTCATCTGCTTCACTAAGACCTCATATGTCTAATTGATCTAGTCATCTGGCTCCACCATAACCATCCTCATATGATGGCATGATCATGTCACTTCTACATTATTCCTTTATTCTCCTCCCAGTATATATATACAGCTTCCATTTATAAACTACCCTTAAGTAAGTCATTCATCTAGTTAGTCATAACTTCATTATTCCATTCCCCTAGCATTCTTCCTTTACTGCCTAACTTGCACTTCTTAACTACCCTTGATGAATCCAACAATGAAGTTGTTTCTAACTCCATCCATAAACTTCTTTATAATAGTCTTGCATCTACTTCCAATGCTTGCATGATTTCAATCCTCTCTATATCATAGGTGATATCAATCTCCTGAATTTGTATGGTACTACTCATAATTCTTCTTCATCAGCTGGTCATCTATCTACAAGTGACTTGAGAACAATGACCACCATCCTTTGATTAAGCAAAGCTTAGGCTTTTAATTGTCTGATCAAGATCTATATTCAATCAAGTAGTAGACTTGTATTAGCCTCTCCATATGATTTATCTTGTTAAGGAACTTACTTTGGTTTAGACCCTCTTGGCTTAACAAGATTATTAATTGATACTCTAACACTACTAGATTTCTTATAACTTCTCGAGTATTAGTTAATTCTTAAGTTTAGATAATTCTTCTAGTTAACTCATGAGTGAGTTAACTCCTCCGACATCAGATGGTTTGATCTCCACTAAGGATCACATTCCATTGATGATAGCACACTCTACTATATCTAGTTCCTTCTTCTTATTAATTCACTTAAGGTCTTTGGAAGGTTAATATAATAGGTCAAAGCTAAAGGTTATTAAGTTTCATTGCTTAAGTTATAATCTTAACTTGATATCCAGGGTTTGTTGTATGGAATGCCATGTAATGATTTCTAGAAGATCTAGTACTCCTTAACGAGTAGTGTGTCGTGACTTAGTTTTATTACATTTGATCTACCTTTAGATCAAATTATATTACCCAAAGATAAGGTTTTAGCAAAGGTCATATTGAAATGTATCGTAGTCAACTTGATGATCTACTTCAGTTCTACCAAGTTAAGAGAAGCTTCAATCACTTTGACAAGTTTTATTTAAAAGCGCGAAAATTATCTAGATTCTCTATGCATGAATGCAATGCACACACCTCGTCTCAGCTTATTTCTAAGCTCTAATGATGGGATGTTACATCGCTCGTGGCAACGGATAAGGCTAGAAGGGGAGGAAGATGCCAACCAAAAGGCATATGAGAGGAAGGGTGAATGTGTGTGATAGAGAGGAGAAGAGGGGGCCTTTTAAAGGTGAGGGGGCAGCCCAAGGAGGCATGGCGCACAGCCATATGGCTGCCCCCACCTCTTCCCTAGTTATGTGGGTGGACTCTCCACTCACATAAAAGCACTCTCCACTTTCTCCCATTTATTCTCCACTCAAAAATCAGGAGTCTCTTCATTAAAACCACTTTTAATTCACTTGATTTAATGTCACTCATTTAATAAACACTTCATTTAATGAATACATTAATAATTCAATCCTCGATGATATTCTGATACACCAAAACTATTCTGGCAGATTTATCAAAACAAATTCCTGCGATGTCCATTATCTTCTCATATGTTCCCTATCAACTCAATTGTGTCGACTAACCTTAATTGTGTCTCCCTATGGGTTTGAGAACTATGTAGACATGATCGAGACTTTTTCCGATCAATAATCACTAGCGGGATTTGGAGATCCATAATGACTCCCACTAGTTCTACGAAAATCCAATGATCGTCTAAACATTTTTTGCTATAATCAAATTTCTTTTGTCTCGTGATATTTTACTTGTCTGATATTCTATCACTTGGTATCATCCATACCTCTTTTAATCTCGTTCTCGACAAGTACTCATGTTCTCGTTACTGTGATATAACATTTTAGAGATCAAATCACTTGCTTGCAAGCTATGTCAATGTGATATCACCGAGAGGGTCCTGAGTATATCTCTCCATCATCTGGATGGAGAAATCCCACTCTTGATCCATGAGCGTCAACTAACACTTTCCAAGTACCCAATGACACCTTTATAATCACCCAGTTACGAAGTGACATTTGATGTAATCAAAGTACCTTTCCGGTGAAAGTGATTGACGTGATCTCATGGTCTAAGGACATTGAGTTATTACGACTATGATAGCAATATAAACTTGAGGACATGATCGTATTGCTACATCTACTTCAGGTGACTGTTCATAATATCATTCTCCAATGACATGCCTATGTTGTTAACAATATCCAATATTCATGATTAGAAAACCTGTGATCATCAGTTAATCAACAAGGTAGTATTAAGAGAAGCATTACTAGGAACCTTTTCTTTTGTTTATAAATCACACATGTATTAACGTTTCCGGTTAACACAATTATAGCATGATAAGTAAACATTTGTCATAAACATGGAATAAGATAATAATCACTTTATTATTGCCTCTTGGGCATATTCCTTTCAGAGGCCGAGCCATTGGAGGGGGAGGAAGCCGAGAGAGGGGAGGTGGATGCTGAGACCAGAGTGGTCACCGACGGGGAGCGCGCAAAGGGGATCTTACTCACGCTCTCACCAGGCTCTCTCACAAAGTAGTGGAAAGTAAAGAGGAAGTTCACTTGGATATTGTCAACTTATTAATCATCATGGAAATAGTAAATCCATTTAATACGAGAACTATGATTCTTTTTTTAAGGTAGCAATACAGAGGCGGTACACGTACAAATAACATAAAACAAGGAGAAAACAAGCGGTTATACAGCTGCAAACATCTCGCTACCAGGGAGCCAAATCCTTCGCCGTCGCCGGAGAAGAAGAATATCACAAGCAACCGATCCACACTTTGGCACTCAAAGAACCAACCGTAAGACGAATTAGCAGGGAGATATTGTTTCTGTCTTTCGTTTATATTTGGCGCACATCAAAATTAGCTATTTTAGATTTGTAAATCCGAGAACATTAATTTGGTTCGGTGGTAGTATTGATGTTTAACTGAAATGGTGTTTGACGTGGATGCAACAACATCAACAATTATTATAGTAAGAAAAAGTATAGAAACAATGTGGTCGAATGCAGATCGCACCGGTATAAATGTGATGTGTTGACCCTCCTTGGTTGATTGATACTACAGTAGATCGCTTGATCGTTCCATGCACCGGCCTCCCAGTGTTGTCTCTACGCTATGTGCCGATGCCTAATACGGTCGTTGAGGTGGGCACGAGGAGGTTGGCCATATCATGGCCAGCATCTCTGTCCACCTTTGTCCTGAATCAGGTTGTCCAGATAATTGAGAAAGGGAGTTCAGTAATGCGGGGATTCAGACAGGTGGACATGCACCTGATTGCAGAGGATGTCTTCAAGTTCTGTGGCCGAACAGTCACTCTGACCCAGGTGTACAACCACATGAGGCACAGGAGAGTGTGCTGGATTCGGGTGCTGAGGCTCAAGAGGCTTGAGAACGTGCGCTAGGTTAAGGAGTCCTCTTCTATCATCATGGACGATGATGATTACTATGAGCACATCAAGGTTCGATATATCTGAACTTGCATCAATAGTTGTAAAGCTCACATATGCGCCTACATGCCTTGAACTAACATTGATTCTCATGTAGGCTCAGCCATCGGACACCGAGTTGATCAACAAGCCCATTATCAACTATGCTCAGATGAAGATCATCTACGGTCCTTGCATTACCGCTGTGCCTGTCACTGTGACCGCGATACACCGTGCTCTTACCAACCTGATGGAGCACAGTGGACCGGCTACCAGGTATCTTGCCATGACCCTTGAGCGCAGGATGAGCTGGTTCACGGCTTTTCTGAACAAGCACCACCTCTAAGCAGCAGACTGAGCTGTTCGAGGAGGTGCTGGTAGTGATGATATGGATGTGATGTGTATTTTGGAGTAGCTAGGGCTGATGATCTATGGTTGCGGTAACACCTGAACTTTGGTCTGTATATTTTGAGAGGTGGTATTCAGTTATAATCACTCCATATGTGATGAACTAGTGTTGCATCACGGGCAGTTGCTCGTGAACTCGTGCTTCAGCACACACGCCATGACTTATTATGTCGAACCTATGTTAATACAAGCTAGTAGTTCTCTGCATTACATTTTTCTGAATTTTGTTTTTTGTCTTGATGAGGTTGGGTAAGCTCACCTCACTAGGCAGGAGGTAAGGCTAGTAGGGACAATGCAGTTAGCAAACAAGTGCAAATTTGCTGAAATCTTAAAATACATGGAACCAAACGACTGGGGCTTGACTTCTCAACTCTTAGAAAAATAAGAATACATGAAACCAAACGAATGCCTCTTTTGGCACGAGAGTTTGTATCGCCACGCGCATATTCCGTGGAGCCATGATCTCCCGGTGCAGTAAATGAACCAAATACGCCCCTAACGTTTCTATCTTTCGTGTATATTTTGCACACATCGACATGAGCTATTGATGTTTAACTAAAATGTTGTTTCACGTGCATGCAACAACATCAACAGTTATTATAGTACTGTAAGAAAAATATAGAAACAATCAATGTTTGCGATTGCAAGTGATCGATTGCAGATTGCACCGGTATAAATGTGATGTGCTGAGTTGATTGATACTACTACAGTAGATCTCTCGATCGTTCCATGAACCGGCCTCCCAGTGCGACCATATAAACTCATATCGCTCCGCACTCCGTACTTCCACACGTTTTTGGTTCGTACACGTGGCAGTCCTTCCTCTGCGTCCGGCCCGTGGGCCCACGCCCACAATTATTCGGCCTAGCACTTCGCTCAATTTGGTTTCCCGGCCTCCCCTGTTTTATAAGCACGGGAATCCCAAACCCCAGCAGCAGAGCAGCGGCGTCTCAGGCAAAAAATCGTATTGAGAGAAACCTGCCAGCTTTCTCTTCTCCGCCGCTCTCGAGCTCCCGAGGACACGGGCCATGGCGCCCCCTCTCTCCTCCTGGCCATGGGCGAGCCTCGGCATATACAAGGCATGTTCGGCGAGTCATTTTTCCTCTTCTCGATCGACCGTCTCGTGCTTTTCTGTCTGACATCATCGTCTCGTGATTGATCGATGGATGGATCGATGGATGCAGTACCTTTTGCTCGGCCCGCTGGTGTGGAAGGTGGCCCAGGAGTGGATGGAGCAGGGCGGCGCGCCCCTGGGGTCGTGGTGGCTGCACCTGCTGGTGCTCTTCTCCGCCCGCGGGCTGACGTACCAGTTCTGGTTCTCCTACAGCAACATGCTCTGGCTCACCCGCCGCCGCCGCGTCGTCCCCGACGGCGTCGACTTCCAGCAGGTCGACCACGAATGGGACTGGTGAGTTCATAGTACGTACATGCTTGCGGTAGATAGCTAGGTAGCTCCTGCAGTGAAACGCGCGCGCCGGCAACTCAGCTTGTTGCCGGAGTTCTTGGGAGGCCGCTGCTTCAACACCAAGCGCGTGGGCAGTATACTTAAGCCTGACGCAGAAATTAGTTCATTACTACTACTACGGATACTCCGTAGTATAGTTACAATGCCTAACTAGATCCTCTATTCAATGGAACTAATCTGGACATTATTTGATTTTATGTGATCTGGAACGTTTGTGCCGTCCGTCTAGAGTCTAGACTGGACCTTCCGGAGCTCTGGGCATCGCCGTAGGATCCTTCAACCGCCATGACGTTTTCATATTTTTTTTTCACCTATCATTATGTCACGCGGGGTACTAGTATGTTTTTTTGGGTAAAGAAAACAGGAAATCTTATAGTAACGCCAAGGGCAAGGGCCGTAGTAGAACTTGGTAATAGTGGAGTAGTTTATCTTGCTATATTTTCCAGTGGAATGACCGGATTTTCTCTCTCTCCGTTGGACCCACCCCGCAGGGATAACTTCCTGATCTTGCAAACGCTGATTGGTGCGTCGGTAGTCAACGGCCCACTGCTCCCGGGCCTGAAGCATCTCTGCGTGTGGGACCCGCGCGGGCTGGCCATCGCCCTGCTGCTTCATGTGGGCTTCTCAGAGCCCGTGTTCTACTGGGCCCACAGGGCCCTGCACCGGGCCCCGCTCTTCAGCCAGTACCACGCCGGCCACCACTCCACCCCGGTCACGCAACCATTGACAGGTACGCTGGTACTAGTACTACGGAGACCGGTTGCAGTGTCGCACCCAACCAAACAAACAACAGTGCTGGTAGCAAAAAAAGATGAGACAAAGCATGTGTGCGCCCGTGATAGTCCCAATCTTTTTCTCCGATTCGTGAATCGTGACATGTACCAGACGCCATTGCCAGGAAAACTGTGCTTCTTTAAGTGCCACGATATTTACCACGGATGGTTCTTCCAGCACGAGAATTTACCATGCATCTCTAGCGTGGCGACATCGAGTTAGTTATTACAGCCACAACAGTAGTATTTCCTGTTTTACTTGAGCTTTGCTTCTTCTTCGTGTTTGGTCGCAGCTGGATTCGGCACGCCGCTGGAGGCATTGCTGCTGACGCTGACGACTGGGGTACCGTTGGCGGGGGCGTTCCTGATGGGGGCCGGGTCCGTAGGCCTGGTCTACGTGCACCTCCTCGCGTTCGACTACCTCCGGAGCATGGGGTACAGCAACGTGGAGGTCGTCTCGCACAGGGTCTTCCAGGCGCTTCCGCCTCTCAGATACCTCACCTACACCCCGACGTGAGTCCTTCCTTTTCACCGAGTTTTTACCGGTACATACCTCCATGCATCATACGGGCACACATACAGTACAATTACTATTTCGCACTAAACGCAGTAGTACTTCACGTGTGGCGATTCTTGTTATCTTTCTCTGCCGTATGGCATGTCGGAGTATGTGACGCTATCACTGGCACAATAGTAAAAGCTGCCGCACTCATGTGTTACTTCATCTCTTTCTCATCGGCCCGTAGTGTTAAGTGGTCGGTAACTAGTTGATGCTGTTAGCAGCCTGATTTCATTTATTGAGAAGCTAATGCAAACTTTGTTCCCAATCAGGTATCTGAACCTGCACCACAGGGAGAAGGACTGCAATTTCTGCCTGTTCATGCCTCTCTTTGACCTCTTGGGTGGCACCCTAAACCCCAAGTCGTGGGAGCTGCAGAAGGAGATCTATCAAGGTACGTAAGCTCAGGCCATGCAATTAATCGCATCAGGACCCCTACTAGTACTAGTAATCAATTTTATTCTCGGACAGTAGTTCTAGCACATACTACTACGTACTAGAGTACGAACGAAGTGGAGTTCACTAATGGGACGTGTTGCCGTGTTAGCAATGTGATGATGGTCCTGACCAAAACTTGATAAGCTGTCCTACTGCCATGATTGATCAGCTAACTAATCACGGGGTGTGCGTGTTGCGTGCAGGTAAGAACGACGGCGTGCCGGAGTTCGTGTTCCTGGCGCACGTGGTGGACATCATGTCGTCGATGCACGTCCCGTTCGTGCTCCGCTCCATCTCCTCCGTGCCGTTCGAGAACCACCTGGTCCTGCTCCCCTTCTGGCCCGTGGCCTTCACCGGCATGCTGCTCATGTGGTGCCTCTCCAAGACCTTCCTCGTCAGCTCCTACCGCCTCCGCGGCCGCCTCCACCAGATGTGGACCGTGCCCCGCCACGGCTTCCAGTACTTCATTCCGGCGGCCAAGAGGGGCATCAACCACCAGATCGAGCTCGCCATCCTCCGCGCCGACAGGATGGGCGTCAAGGTCCTCAGCCTCGCCGCACTCAACAAGGTACGTATGTAGTACTACCAACCTCATATATGTTCTCCTTTCCTAGTAGATCAGAAGAAGCTTTAATTTCGTGCAGGCAACTGCAACCACCCCATGCATGCCCCTTTCCTGCTAGCTCGTGTCTGTATGTACGTCTAGTTGGCGAGCATTCGGTATCAAGTGTAGCTGCTGCTAGCGAGCACGGTGCGCCACCAATGTCTGCTAGGTAGGCATGTCATGTGAGCGCATTGAATTGAAGGGCGCGGCTGCCGGCAGCTGCGAGTGGCCACGGCGCAAAGCGGCCGCATGGGAGAAGCATACGATATAGCCTTTCGGGATCGGGGGAGGTCGGCATGCAAAGCTTCGGCGAGGATACCACGAGCTACCCACCAGCCACCGGTACGAGCTAATGGTGGCATGCAAATGGATCGCGGCCGCAAAAATGGTCAAGTTGTGCATGTGCCGGTGACAGACCGGTACTGTGGCTGGCCCACAGACGGCAGAGCCAACGGTGGCTGGCCGGCCGGCCGATCTGCGCGCGCACTGCCGTGGAGCGCTTTGGCACGCTTCCCGTGGCCCAATCGCGGCGCGGCAGCTGGTGCATGCATGCCGCATGGAGGGGGAAGCACTGTAGGCTGAGAGGTACAGGGCGGTGCAGAGCAGATCATAGGGCCGGCCGGCGGTCGGCCTCTGCCGTTCACAGTGGTCGCGCATGTGTTCCTGCAAAATCTCTGCGTCTCTGCCTAGATTCGGCCGGCCTGGTCACGCGCGCAGGGTTTGGGCCCTTCTGAATACAACAGGGGTGGCAGAAACCAGTACAGTAGGAGCAGTATGAGGACTGTATCTGCACAAATTCATTCCAAATTGTTCATCACGCAGGAATAATACGAGAACTGTACCTACCTGTATTTACTACAAAACTGCTGTCGGCTTGGGAATGACTAACCGATGGCTGTCGATCACACCAGCTTTTATTTGATCTTAACAAGTGTACAATTTTGTATATTTACTAATAATAGATGTCTGGTTTCGACCAGAACGAGGCTCTGAATGGAGGTGGCACCCTGTTCGTGGAGAGGCACCCTGACCTGAGGGTGAGGGTGGTGCACGGCAACACCCTCACGGCGGCCGTGATACTCAACGAGATCCCCAGCAACACCAAGGACGTGTTCCTCACCGGCGCCACATCCAAGCTCGGCAGGGCCATCGCCCTCTACCTCTGCAGGAAGAAGATCAAAGTCATGGTAGTACATCTGTATCCTCCAATTCGCACATAGAGTCTAGCTAAAATGTAAGGTTAATTTGACCCGTAACAAAAATGGGTTTCAGATGCTGACGATGTCGTCGGAGAGGTTCCTGAAGATCCAGAGGGAGGCGCCTGCGGAGTTCCAGCAGTACCTCGTGCAGGTCACCAAGTACCAGGCTGCGCAGAACTGCAAGGTGACCAGCAAGCCTCATGCATCTTGAGTCTCTACTCGATCTGCTTGCGTATTCCTGATGGTGATACAAATGTTGCGTGATCACAAGTGTTCCTGATGTTGCAGACTTGGCTCGTGGGCAAGTGGCTGTCGCCGAGGGAGCAGCGGTGGGCGGCGCCGGGGACGCACTTCCACCAGTTCGTCGTCCCGCCGATCATCGGGTTCCGCCGCGACTGCACCTACGGCAAGCTCGCCGCCATGAGGCTCCCTAAGGACGTGCAGGGCGTCGGCTCCTGCGAGGTAACACACGATGCAGCAGCAATGACCCCCCCCCCCCCCCCCCCCCCCCTTGCATCTCTACCGTCTCATCCATTCATGTCACTGCACACTGAAGGCGATCGACGAGGACTGATGTGTGTTCATTCTGTTTCAGTACACAATGGAGAGAGGGGTGGTGCACGCGTGCCACGCCGGCGGCGTGGTGCACTTCCTGGAGGGGTGGGAGCACCACGAGGTGGGCGCCATTGACGTCGACCGGATCGACGTCGTGTGGAAGGCGGCGCTCAAGCACGGATTTACGCCGTCATGATCTCTCGTCGAGGTGGCGCGTACTCATCAGGTGAAGCGCAGGCGGCGCAGGATGCAGCCGAGACGAACCAACTAAAGATCGCTCCCTCCCTCCGCATATGTTACAGCTAGCAGTATTTTTGTACCCGGTGTTCTCGTCAAATGCACTAATACCGATTTGACAGAAGATTAAATTAACTTAACTCCCCTGGGACAACATATCTGTTCTTCATATCTCTCTCGTGACACAAAAAAAAATTACTCCTCCATCCTAAAGTAACTGACCGAGTTCATTTCGTATTTTGCCTAGATATGGATGTATCTAGACAAAGTCAGTTAATTTTGGACAGAGGGAGTACTGAAATTTTGTATTTTGAGCAAGCGGTAAACCCTGTTTTCTGTTCCCAGAAACCTTGCATACAAAGAAAATCAGCATAGTGGCAAGCATATTTCATGCCTAGGTCATGTTGGCATTGCTAAATCTAAGTCGCTTGAGACTTCTTGCGTCTAAGTCAATGTCTCTCGGTTGAGACTTGTGAAGTGATGGGTGGATGCACAGGCTAGATCTGATGGCCTGCACCATTAAATTAGACGTAAAAAATGGAAGAAGATTTTGGAAAGATATTTGGTTAGGTGATATATCACTCTTTACATCCGCACCCATCATTATATAACGTTTTACACCAAAAAATGTTCTGGTTGCAAAAATGTACATGCTCAGACTCCGCTGAATATTACTTTTAGAAAAAGTTTGACTGGTAATAAGTGGAATGAATGGTTGCACTTATGCAAAACTAATGATGATTCGATTAACTGATGAACAAGACCAGTTTGTTTGGATACTAACATTACTCTATAGCTTACGGGGCTCGGCTACAGTAA
This sequence comes from Avena eriantha, assembly GCA_910589775.1. Taxonomy (NCBI): domain Eukaryota; kingdom Viridiplantae; phylum Streptophyta; class Magnoliopsida; order Poales; family Poaceae; genus Avena; species Avena eriantha. The sequence continues at coordinate 36,940,860 of OU342745.1, read as the reverse complement.
ATATAGTCAATAGAAAAACCAGCGAACCGGCAACCACTAGGTACACCGGCCCACGGTTCTCACCGCTGCTTTCCTCGCTTCTTTCTCCACATCGTCTTTCCTCGCTCTCGCTTCGCCACGCTAGAAGGGACGGGCTGCCGCGCTTGAAAAAGAAGAGGCGGCTAGGATTTGCCTCTTCCACCGCCAGGAACGGGCCGCCGCCGGTCAGCTCCGCTGCCTCCGACATGGAAAGATGCCTGACCTCCCCTACTCAAGATCTTCTGAATTAATATCGACATCAACAGGTGTGCAACTATCGTTCGCGTATTTGCACCACCGCCGTTTGCGGCATCTGCACCCACTCCGATGATGGTACGAGCTCTAGTGGCCTCCTCTCTTGCCCCTGCCTAGCCTGCCCATCCCCAATCCTTCCGGACAAACCGGTAGCCATCAGTCATAGCATCCCCAATCCCCATCACGCGGGAAAGAGCTCCGCATCTGCTCAGGCGATGGAAAAGAGGGTGATTCCATATCCCTCCTGTACAGTGAGGCCTTCTCCTCCATTTTTTCCATCAAGGTTTATATTCTGTTGAGTTCTAAATTGGATCGGTGTCGGTATATGCCTGGCGTATTTTCTGTTGATGATTGATCTACAATTGTGATAACATGTACAGATTGAGTACATCTATTGTTTACCCAAAAAGTAGTCTATCTATTGTCTATTTGTTTGTATAGTTAGCAGTAGGCTACGGTTATGAATTGCTTGTGATTTATTTAGTTGTATTGATGCAAGAGAATTCTCATTTTCATATGGTTTGAGCAGCATTCAGTACATAGATTTTGATCATGGACATGATTACCTTATGTTGAATCCATAGTTTGGACTTGCGGACTATCATAGTATTGTGCCCACCACCTGTTTCTTGAAATGCTATACGGTTCTAGCATATTCGGCATCCTCTGTTGTGACCACGGATTCTCATCGTGTGAGATCTCTATGCGCTGATAGAATCCCTGTGCGCTGAGCACCGGCAACCACTAGGTACATCGGCCCACGGTTCTCACCGCTGCTTTCCTCGCTTCTTTCTCCACATCGTCTCTCCTCGCTCCTCGCTTCGCCACGCTAGAAGGGACGGGTTGCTGCTCTAGAAAAAGAAGATGCGGCTAGGATTTGCCTCTTCCACCGCCAGGAACGGGCCGCCGCCAGTCAGCTACGCTGCCTCCGACATGGAAAGATGCCTGACCTTCCCTACTCAAGATCTTCTGGATTCATGTCGACATCAACAGGTGTGCAACCGTCGTTCGCGTATTTGCACCACCGCCGATGGCGGCATCTGCACCCCCTCGGATGATGGTACGAGCTCTAGTGGCCTCCTCTCTTGCCCATGCCTAGCCCGCCCATCCCCAATCCTTCCTGACAAACAGGTAGCCATCAGTCACAGCATCCCCAATCCCCATCACGTGGGAAAGAGCTCCGCATCTGCTCAGGCGATGGAAAAGAGGGTGATTCCATATCCCTCCTGTACGGTGAGGCCTTCTCCTCCATTTTTTCCATCAAGGTCTATATTCTATTGAGTTCTAAATTGGATCGGTGTCGGAATATGCCTGACATATTTTCTGTTGATGATTGATCTACAATTGTGATGACATGTACAGATTGAGTACATCTATCGTTCACCCAAAAAGTAGTCTATCTATTGTCTATTTGTTTGTATAGTTAGCAGTAGGCTACGGTTATGAATTGCTTGTGATTTATTTAGTTGTATTGATGCAAGCCAATTCTCAATTTTCATATGGTTTGAGCAGCATTCAGTAGATAGATTTTGATCACAGACATGATCACCTTATGCTGAATCCATAGTTTGGACTTGCGGACTATCATAGTATTGTGCCCACCACCTGTTTGTTGAAATGCTATACGGTTCTAGCATATCCGGCATCCTCTGTTGTGACCACGGATTCTCATCGTGTGAGATCTCTACTCATCTCTTCCTCTTACCAATTTTTGGTGCTAATCTCCACAAGGTTTTTCTTTGCATATATCCAACGTTGCATGACTTAAATTAGTTTTCCTCTTTCATTGTCTGCCATGTCCAAGAGAAGTGATGTATGGATGTCATGCCAAGCTATTAGCATATATAAGAAATGGCCAATGATCAGACCTTGGAAACAAATATAGATGAGTTCCAGTATTTTATTCCCTCATGATTTGTGTGCCAAATATATCGATGCATACTTGATGCCTCTTTTGATTCGAATTGAATGGTCATTAGGATTCACGGTACATGGATGGCCAACTTTTAGTTGTAAAGTCATACTCTGTTAGTAATGTATTCTGGCTGAAAATTGATACTGCCACTTTCAGCAATATCTTTTAGATTTATAGGACAACACTATACTTCATTGTTTATAACTTTCTGTATGTATTGTTGTTGTCAAAATTTGAAGGGACATGATCTTATTGTGAATAGTCGATACAGTGGTCAACCATATATCCTTGGATCCACTTGAGAGAAATTTATGTGTTTCTTCAAACAAATAATTGGTAGAAGAGTGGTTACCTAAGCATTAAGTATAGTTTTGGGGTTTGCTTATTTATCTATAGGCTTAAGTCTGGAGAGCTGCGGCTTCTCTGATGCAATCTGCCGATTCCTGGGTCTAGGCTTAAGCCTAGAGAGCTGCGGCTGCTCTAATGCAATATGCCGATTCCCGAGTCAGTAAGGTGGGCCAGCATTTTTATTTCACCACACCCATACCACCGATGACATGGACCCAACTCCATGGTCAAACGAAAAAATTGCGGCCCTTCCGGTCTTTCTTCTCTCCCCTAAGCTATGAGATGGGGTTTCTAGCTGGCGGTGGCCATGCATCTCAACCTCTGTCGCAACTCCAGCGCTCCCTGATCCTCCACTCCCCCATATGCTTCTCTGATTCTCCCTTCACTTGATGCCCAGCCCGGGAACCAGCACTCCAGCTTGACTCACTCCACCCCTCCCGCCTCCAAAGGGTTGATATGTGATGGGCTTACCCCCAACTGTGAGCTAGGAGATGATTACGCGGACGTGAAGCACCTGGAACGCCTCCCTATGCCATATTTGGAGGTACAAAACCTCCTCGGTCCCTCTCCACGTCTCCCGCCATATTTTCCCTTCTAGGTATGCCACCAGATTCACAAGCAATTGATGAGAAGATGTCGGGATATTTAGTAACTTTAAATATCTGAGCTATATGTACGGGTATGATTATGTCAGCTAACCTAAAATTTTCAAGTGTGAGCCTGAAGTGCTCGATTGTATTTTGTCAGCTGACCTAATACTCACCTCTTTTTTTCCATTTTAGTAAAGCCTCTACAAAAAGTATACTATTTGTGTGGCAAATTATATGTGTTGTGCTGCCACACCCCGCATGCTAAATCTCACAGTAGTATAGTAACAATTGCCTGCAGATTACCTATAGACATTATGACATATGGGTGAGGGAAATAATATTTATAAAATAAAAAACAATAGAGGCAACAACCTGTTTAGAATGTCACCAAATTAACTAAGTCTTTAATTTGCTCCATTTCTTCTTTTGATTTGCCCCATCTTCTTTCATTATGTACGTATTTTTTTCTCTTAGTTTCGTTTACCGTGATGTTTATCTAGGCTATTATATCAACCTCCGTGTGAACTGTAGTTTGGTTGATGGTATTTCATTTTTCTTGATTTTGTGAAAGTCTAGGCTATCAAATTACGAGCAAGTTCAGATTCGTGCAAAGCTATCAAGAAATGATCTCTGAACCATATATGTGTGTCTATTTTCTTTTGTGTATGTGGATGTGAAATTTTGTGTTTTTAGAAATATATTTCAACATTCATACTTACATGGGTCTGTAGGTTTTGAAGTTAGCTTAATTTTTTTGATGTGCAACTTAGCCCGAAGACAGTTGGTAAAAGTAGCAGCCCTGGCTTTGAAATTTTGTGTTTCAGTTAACCATAGCAGCATGTTAATTAGACTAGTTGTCTTATTTGGTCTTTTCCCTAACCATGGTAGTAAATTAAATGAAAACAACCCTACAGACATATACTCACAGTTAGTATATTATATTTTATCTTCTATGGTCAGCATGATTTACTATGTCAAAAAATGCTGATTTCCACATATGTGCTTGGTAAGTCATATACGCCACTTGATGTTTAGTCTGAATAATCTGTTGCATGCCATACAAATACTCACCGTTTGTCTGTCACATTTTATCGCATATGGTCAGCATGGTTTAGTATGTCAAAGAATGCTGATTTCTACATATGTGTTAGGTAAGTCATATATGTTGGTTGATATTTAGTCTGAATAACCTGATGCATGCCAGTGAAAGTACTGATTAGTTATCCATAGTAGATATGATTATGTTAGTATTTGTGCTACAAACTTAGATGCCAATAATTACAGAAGTGATATAGCTTCATGAGCGAATCGATCATATTGATATACATGTCTCTGAACTTGACTCTTCAGTGTTATGTTGGATGAATGTTATGTGTTAAAATCACCCAGCAATTCCCTGTTGCAGGATGCGACAATAGTGTCAATGTGTGATGTAATTAGAGAGGCAACCAGAGTGAAACTGTGTGGTCATCAACATGCGCTTTTCAGTTAGGAGAAGAAATACTTTTTGGGTCAATACATGTTCCCTTCTACTTGCTCTACTTTTTTGAGGTAAAAACAGTGGGAGAATTTCCCACTCCTTGCTCTACTTGTTGTCTATAGGGTCAAATTAGTAGTTTGTTGGGTTGATTGGTGTGCCAATCACATTGTAGTGTCATGGCTGGGATGCTTTGAGATATCCTTAGTGATGATTTGTTGTCAATTAATTGTGTTATTAGAAAGCAATGTATAAGATGCACTAATCGAGAAACTTAAATTTTACCTCATTGGAGCTTGAGAGCAGGAAAATAACCTTTTGTTTGTATTTTAAGCATATTCTTCTTTTCCAGCTATTGTTGAATTTTATTTCCAAACTTTATCATGCATTTACTTTGTTCCTCAGAGGTGAAGAAACTAAAAGGGTCCTCTTAGTGAAGTTCAGGTTCTACCTTGAGCAAAAATAAATTCTTAGATGTAAATGTAATGTTCTATTAACGTTTGTATAATTATCATATATTCTATTTTTCCTCTGTTCTCATATTTGTACACCACTGCACAATAGAGTTTTAGGTTTCTGTTTAATAGGTAGTTGTGTTTAGAAGTTAGAATCAATACTAGCCATTTGTTTAAAACATATCTTATGAAATATGTTGTCGTGAGTATGGTGTTCTTGTATATATTACATATTTTTGAGCATAGATGAATATGTATGTTTTTAAATCAAATAGAAATTTAAAGAGTAAATTCCAGTTTTTACTCCATAGTTTCATATTTTTGACACCAATTACCCCACTTAACAATTTTTCATCCATGTTACCCCATTTAGAGAAAATTTTGCCAGTTTTTACCCCATTTTAAAAATCTGAGCCTTCTACTAGGTGGGTCTATGTGTTAGGTACAGATGCCATGCGAACGATCGCTCAAGTTTTTTCTAGGCTCAGATCGGTATGATAGCTGAGTCGCTCGACTTTTACACACGATCGTTGGTACACGTAGACATTATTTTAATACAGTAGTAGATGATATTGGATTTGTCAAGGTGATCTCTAGGGATTTCAGATCCAGAGGGCAGTGACCCAAGACCAAGTAAATTTCTTTTTAAATGTTGGAACAGTGCGTTCGGCCAATGGCAACAACAAGTACAGATTTGCTGCGCCTCAATTAAAATCTACTATGAATAGCTACTAAAATTGACCACTTACATAAATGTGTGTGTCTATTACTTCATGTTTCTTGCAGGGTATCAAGATCACGTGACTGGTATATGTGATTATATACCTACACGGCAGACCAATGTACAATACTATCGGCGATGAAATAAAACTCAACTCAGATAAACGTACGTTGACACTCGTGGCATCATAATGAGTGTCGTGATTATTTCCACAAGATGTGGTTATGGACAGGTTTTTTTTTGGTTCAAGGTTTCTTCGATTACAAGGAAAAATTAGAATAAAATTACTGACAACACCCACATGATAAATCACGTGTAATTTTTTTAAGGAGGGTAAAAATTGGCAAAACCTTCACTAAATTGGGTAATAGAAATTAAAAAAATATTAAATGGGGTAATTAGTGTTAAAATTATCAAACTTGAGGGTAAAATATGGAATTTACTCAAATTTAAATGATTTGATACAAATTCTCTACTCAGTTCCATCACAGTTTGTAGCCACATATGCTGTGTATTATTTTTCACCTGGGTTTTGGTCTAGCATTTTTTTGCCCATTTGATTGAAAGAAACACATATTTTTGTACCGCCCCAGTCACATCTTTGTTATTTCCAAGCAAATCAAAGGTTTATATCGCTGTTATCCTACTGGAATAAGAATACTCCAAAGACCAAAGACATTTGGGCTAACAGAATCGAGCAAACTGATATAAATATATAACATCCGTGGAAAATAAAACCAGGTATACATTTCTTAAGTTGTAGGGTGCCAGATAACAATCCTAAGATCCATGTGTATTTCCTTGATTGTGGCACCTCCATTGGCAGTTCCTTTCTCTTTTCTTATTTGAGTCAGAAAGAGATTGCCATCTCTATTTTTTGTTTTTTAGTTACTTTTTGTTGCGAAAGGATGAAACGGAAACTAAAGCAGTAGTAAAGTGTGTTATTTTAGGTGATGTCAAGTTTATCACCGTGTCTAATGTTTGGCAAGTTCTCAATTTTCTGGATTGCACCTGCTGAATAGAGAAATTAAGTGAAGTTGTTGCTGGGGTTGGCGGGAGTGGGTTGGAGCTCTACCGCCCCCATCATGGAGAAAGTGATTCCAATGAGTCCCTTGGCCTCCTAACCTTCCCTTCGTGGCCGGCTCAATTCCGTATATCAGCCGTGGTGCTCCATCCTTCTTCCTCGCTCAATGTCCGGTGGACTACCGCCTTGCTTGCTTGCAGGCTGGACGATCTACTCCGACCTCCTGCCACGGCCAGATGGCATACTCTGGCCTTGATCTAGGCTAGGCTCACGGTAGCTGGGGTGGTGAATTCAAATTTTGTTGTGAGCTACAAGGAGGAGCAGAGATGAAGGACCAGGAGAGGGATGTTGGAAAGCATAGGCTAAGATAAATCATGTGGAGGCAGCAACGCTCCACGTGTAATACGCAAGGCACCTAGCATCTTGCTCTTGGGATTTTGAAATCACCACCTAACTAGGTATGCTTCTCGTGCTATCACCTCTCCTAAGATTCATAGAACATTATGATTTTTCTATATTTGTTCATCCAGATTGTGCATTTATTCAAACAGTGAAGAAGGCCATGCTCATGTAGTGCATTCGGTTTTAAATTAGTTCATAGTTGGATATGCATCAGACTATGTCAAACGATGCCTTTGTTAGGACCACTGGTGATTTCACGATGACATGCTGACATACTAAATTGCTGAGTCCCATGGGTTCTAAAAGCTTTATTATGATTTAGAGTCACACTCGAGAGAAAGTGCAATTACAGTCATACATTTGTATGACCCAGTGCTTTGTATGTATAAATCTTTGTGTCTGGTCTTAGCAATTTCTGTCCAGTACATTGTTTTATTGTCCTAAAATTCATCCGTGCTTACTGAATTTAACAGATAAAATTGTTTGAACATTTTCAGATCATCAAAATGTCACATGTCTCTCAAGAAATTCAAAGGAAACAAAGATACGTGGATTATTTATGCAAACCAAGCTGACATTTGGCGGTATCTGTATTCTTGGTATCTTCATGTATAGATGGTTTCTTCATGTACATTCTTGCCTATAAGACACAACTAATGTTTGATTGTCTTGGAGTAAATTTCTTTTGCCTATAAAAATAACTCACTTGTATGTGACATTTCTTCAGTTGTTGGGTAGATTCTTCCGCCTCTAGGATGTATCCTTAAAAGGAAATAACAAACATGTATGTGAGGTTTCAGCATTCATCCTGAAAGATTGCGGAAGTATAGATTATATTGATATTGCAAGAGGTGATTACATCATGAGACCTTAGGCTGTTTATATAGTACTGGAAGACTTAGGGGCAAGAATACTAATAGAGATATAATCGGATTACAATATTGAACTACCAAATATGTCTAGCCGTAATATACTCTACCCCCCCCTCCCCCCCCCCCCCCCCCCCGCAGTCGGATCGGTAGTGATGTGGACGGTCTGACTGGAGAATAAGCCGAAGGTGAGGTGGTAGCCCTTGTTGCCGATGTCGATATAGCCAGGAGTGATGGCATTGTAGTTGTGGTCGATGATGCCATTGGGGAAGTTGTCGCCGTTGAAGTCGATGATGTTGTTGAGTTGTGGTCGACGTCGTTGTTGAGCCTGGAGAATTCGCCATAGTAGTTGAGGTAGACGTAGTTTGGATCGAAGTAGCTCGACCCTCAATGCCAAGCTTGCCAGAATCGGGAGTGTATCGGGGACAAATGCACGCATCGGTGTTGTCAACACCGGACGTGCGAAGATAGGGACCATCATGAGCCATGCGTGCCAAAGCCGGATTGAGGAGCAAAGAAATTTTTCCGTAAACGGTCGGTGTAGAAATTGTCCGCCGTGTCGGAGTAGACGAAGTGGATGCAAGAAGAAAAATTGAGCACAGACTTGTGCAAATGAAAATTAGACTGCGTCTCTAGCGGCAAGGTCGTGGTGGACGAAGACGATGGTGGTAGTTGTCGATGGCAATTGAATTGTAGCGGTAGTCGATTTCGGGGATTAAACCTATATTTTCCGCTTGTATGAGCGTGACGTCACTCGTGGAGAAGAATTTGTTGGCATTGATGATGACCACGATCGGTGGTAGCGACGACGATGTGGCTATGTTGTTGGTGTAGATGGTTGTCGATGATGATGACCACGGGTGATAAAGATGCAGCCCTTTGTTGACGGAGAGGCGCGTACTCAGGGCCATGCGTCCCGGTAGATGTTGGCGAAGACGGGCCGGCATGGATACGACGTGAGGACGGAGCAGCGCGTGAAGGCGTTCCTTGGGACGCCGCGTGGAGCCTCCTTTCCACGATCATTGATGATGATTTGCCGGAGTTGAGTCGACGCCGAGATTGAAGTAGAGGTGCGCGATGACGACATACGGATGTGGACGATGTTTTTGGTGGCTAAAACAAAAATCGATCTAATAGAAAAAATAAATTTGCTAGAACTACTAAACCGATCTAGGGAATTGGAAGAAAAACTAGCTACGAGATGCGATGCCCCAGCGGAGATCATGGAGACCAGCCTCGCCGGGGACGGCGCGGCGGAAGCGGTGGCTAAAACCTAGGCCGAGGAGCGATACGCTCTGATACCATGAAAGGTTGCGGAAATATAGATTGTATTGATATTGCAAGAGGTGATTACATCGTGAGCCCTTGGACTGTTTATATAGTACTAGAAGACTTGGGGGGTAAGAAGCCTAATAGAGATAAAATTGGATTACAATATTGAACTAACAAATATGTCTAGCCGTAATATACTAGTTGCAACTAGCTTTTTATGAGTACTCATTTACATCTATTTGCGCCACCGAGATGGAGCGCAAGAACACACAAGCTTTACACCATAACTAGATGGACCCAGCGAGTTTCGCCGCGCCGTCCTCTACGGTCGGCATTTAAATTCTTTTTCAGGGTTGCTTACTTAATTATGGTTTTTTTCTGTGACCTGGCCTTGGTCACAATATACACGTGTGTCGCCGCATACCCCACACCAACTATGACAACACCGATCGTGGCCTGCAACTAAAGAACCCAGCCAGAGCAAGCCACCATAATAGAGTGAAATAAAAATCAGTAGGAAAAAGAGAAATCAAAATAGAGCGAGGAACAGACAACCCTTGAGAACGCAAGTGATCATGCCTAGAATATGGAAAAGATGGCTCCAACGATCGAAACAGCAGTGTATCGACCCCATGGCCTACATCTCCCTTCTACATAGAGCACATAAGGCCACAAGCGACCAACCACAATGCCACTGACGCAGAAGTCACTCAGACAGGCGCGCCCTCAAGGGAAACAATAAGATGCTACCAGATAAGCCAAACCTAAAGGCGATAGGCGAAGCAACCACGTGACCTCATTTTCGCGAGTACCAAAGCAACAACACGCAAACGGGTGCCGCCCTTTAGAAGTACATAGACTGAGCACTAGCAACATTTTAGGTGGGCCCTATCCAGCTGGACAAGGCTCAAGCAATCACAGAGTCATAGTTCCACTTGCAGCAAACTGATAACACACCAGTATATGGGTCCCAAAGACCTGGAAATGTACGTGGTAGAAAAATACAATTTGTTTCCGTATAATTTAAACAAAGAACTAATTGCCCGAGTGGTATCTACCAAGTAAACTATCAAACTGTGAAATTTAGCCAAAAACATATCTGACCAATAAAAGTACTATTCCTAATCCAAATATAGAGTCAATATGTCGTCTATTTCTTTGGCAGGAATTTTTAACTAGAAAAAATAACCAGTGGTCCAATTATTCACTTGTTGCGAGGCTATAAAAATTGGATATGGGAAGATTTTAAATCAAGTAAACTTACAAAATTATATATTGTAAAATCAAGCGATTGGTCATGTCTAAAGTGAAAGAAGCAGTCAAATTCAATTTTTAGCACTAGAAATAACCATGACTTGTATAACGGCTAACCACTAGCACATAGGCCCCGTGAAAGTGACATCTCTATCATCCATAGAGGCTCAAAGCTAGGGAGGTTAGTTCTTTTAGAGATGTGCCCCGGGTCAAAGTGCCTTTGAATGTGCTACTGTGGCCATGCCATGCAAGATCGTTATAGCATGTTGTCTAGTATTTACGTACTGTTGAACAAGACCAATTTTTTTGTATACTAACATGTTTAGGTACTTTTACTATTAAATCGATGTATTTAGATATTATGAATGGTCATACTAGATTTTTACATAATTACCTTTGGAAGATAAAAATTCCACTTAAAATTGAAATATTCTTGTGGTTTCTTCGTAATAATTTTTTATCGATAAATCATAACCTTGCTAAAACGAATTAGAAGGGATGTCAAAAGTGTTGCTTATACAATTCAATAGAGTCTGTTGAACACTTGTTCATCCAATGTCCATTTGTGCGCATCATTTGGGGCATGATATGTTGAACACTTGTTCATCCAATGTCCATTTGCGCATCATTTGGCGCATGATATATTTTGCTTATAATATAACCCTTCCATCCAATATTAAGAATATGTTTCGCAATTGACTCAATGGGGTAGATAAACATAGCAAGGCTAGAATACGATTGGCATTTCTACCTTTGTTGATCTATTTGGATCGTGTAGGAATAACTTAACTTTTAACAAACAAACAAGTACTAATTTTTTGCAAGTTATTCAGATGCCTACACACTGGATCCAACTATGGTCTACTTCTCCCGGCGTATCAGTGGGAACCTATGGTTATTGGACGCAACCGTCTTCTGACGGTTGGAGGAGACTTCTATTTCCTGGCTACTGGGTGGCGTCATACTAGTAGAGTTTAAGATGGATAGATTTATGATACTTTTCATTTTTCGATGGTTGATGCATGTTTCGACCTTATCTGATCCATAAATGTAACACTCGGAATTTTTGGAACCTTGCAATAAAAAAGTTTGTGTGCATCGATTGGTGTAGAGGCCATGGCCGTGCTCCCCATTTCAAAGAAAAATCACTTTCCAAAATTTGAATGAAAAAACACTTTCCAAAATTTGAATCCATTGGGACTCGTAGTTCAGGGGTTAAGGAGATAAACAACTCATACGTTGCTAACGTATCTATAATTTTTGATGTTCCATGCTTGTTTTATATTTACTTTCTTATGTTTTATCCACACTTTGGAGCATTTCTATACACTTTCTTGGACTATCCTATTAACAAGATGCCACAGTGCCAGTTGCCTGTTTTCTTCTGTTTTTGGTTCCAGAAAAGTCAGAACATGAATATTCTCAGAATTGGACCGGACAAAAGCCAAAGTCGATATTTTACCGGAAGACTCACGGAGACAGAAGACGATACGGAGAGGGGCCACAGGGTGGCCACCCCCCATGGTGTGGGCAACCCTAGGCCGCGCCAGGGCATGGTGTGGGCCCCCTGGCCGGCTACCGACCTTGCCCCTTCGCCTATAAAATCCTCCCGATGCAAAAACCCTAAGTCGCCTATCAGAAATTCACGAAAAGTTCTGCAGCGCCGCCGCCACCGAAGGGGAGATTCGGGGTATAGAAAGTTTCTATTCCGGTACCCTGCCGGGATGGGGAAGTGCCCCTAGAGCCATCTCCATCGATCTCCACCACCATCTCCATCACCATTGCGGATTCCCATGATGATGAGGGAGTAGTTCTTCCTCGAGGCTAAGGGTTCTACCGGTAGCTATGTGTTCATCTCTCTCTATGCATGATCATATTGTGATCATGAGCTTTGTAATCAAGTAGATCTACCTTGCTACTCAAGTGCTTTAATAGATCTCTGCTCTCCCCATGTGTGTGAAAGTGACAGCGTGCACACCATGGTGGCACTTAGGTTAGAGATTACAAATACTTGTTATGAGTTATATTTGAAGTTGGATGTCTCTATGAAATTGTGGTGTTTGTTGGAACCATCTAGAGCTCAAGGTGACAGTGTGGGGTTATCTAGATGGGAAATGCTTACTTTGAGGTGTGCTATTATAGCCCTACCATAGATTAGAGTGTCCAACCGGAGAGTAGTTCAGGGTAGTATCATGAAGATAATATATTTATATGAGAGCGTTCACTAGCGAAAGTATGATCCCTAGGCCTTGTTTCTAAGCATTGAAACACCATTTGCAACTAGATCTGTTACATATTTGCTTGCTTCCATCTTTATTTCAGTTTGCCTTTAGTCTCTTCCAGGCCATCAAGCTATTTTTTGGCACCGTTGTCTTATATCCATACCACTTGTATTTCACTATCTCTTCACTGAACTAGTGTACCTATACACCTGACAAGTGTATTGGGTGTGTTGGGGACTTAAGAGACTTGTATCTTGATTGTAGGGTTGCTTGAGAGGGATACATTTGACAACTTCCTCCCTGAGTTCGATAAAACTTGGGTGATCCACTTAAGGGAAACCTGCTGCTGTTTTACAAACCTCTACACTTGGAGGCCCAACAACTGTCTACAAGAATAGAAGTGCGTAGACATCAAGCTATTTTCTGGCGCCGTTGCCGGGGAGGTAAGGTAAAAGGTACTCACATCCTCCGGTGTGAGTGCTCGAAGTTATTTCCTTTAGATTCTACAATTTTGTCTTTTTTTCTTGTTTTCACTAGTTAGGTTTAATGGAAAACAACAACAAAATAGAGAGCTTTATAGTGTTTATCTTGAGTTAGGACATGAAGTGTTTGAAGAGAAAATTAAAAAACCTATGAAACTTTATTTGCATGCTAATAGCAATGTTGTTAGTATGAATTATTTGGACACCATTATTGCTAATGTCATGGAAAAGTCTAAGCTTGAGGAAGCTAGTTTTTATGAAAATGAACTTTTTAGTTCCCTAGCTTTGGAAGATATCTATTCTATTGCTTATGATGATACCAAACCTCCAATATATGATGATTACAATGATGAATATGATATTTTCATTCCACCTAATATTGAGGAGGAAATTAATTATGACTACAGTATGCCTCCTATATTTGATGGTTATGGTGATGAGAATAATAATGATAGCTATTTTGTTGAATTTACTCCCACTACAATTAATAAGAATGACTATGCTTATAAGGAGAGTAATAATTCTTTTATGCATATGGCTCATGATAAGAATGTTTTATGTGATAGTTATATTGTTAATTTTATTCATGATGCTACTAGAAGTTATTATGAGAGAGGGAAACATGGTTTTATGCATCTCAATAATATTAGGTTTCCCCTCTTTATGTTGAAAGTCTTGAAGTTGCACTTGTTTTGATTTCCTATGATTGTTGCTTTGTGCTTTCATGGCTTGTTTATTTACAAGATTCCTATGCATAGGAAGCGGGTTAGACTTAATGTGCTTTGAATTTGCTTCTTGATGCTCTCTTTTACTTCAATTCATATTTCTTATGTGAGCATCTTATCAAACTATCATGTCTAACTTAAAGGCGTTAAAGAAAAGTACTTCTTGGGAGATAACCCAATAGTTTAGTTGAGTCTTGGAAGTTATTACCTCTGTAATAACCGCTTCTTATCCTTTTTATTTGCTTTTTGTGCCAAGAGTAACCTCTAATGAGAGAGAAGTAATGCTTGGGAAAGTTGATGTCCTGAAACAGATTTGTGTGCTTCGCTGTAAAAATTCGTGTAAAATCTCTGTACGTCGGTTTGAGCTGTAATTTGTTGTGCTTCTGCCCAGGTTGTTTTCCAACTTTCGTTAGTTAAACACTTTTCGATTTGAGTAACAGAAGGTCTTCAAAAAAATTGGTTTTTACCTGCTGGTCTGTTTTGACAGATTTCTGCCATTATTTGTATTTGCTTATTGTTGATTCCTTTTTGAGTTCTTTTTGGGGAATTGAGCTTTTTGAGGGAAGTGCTACAGTAGCTTGTGTTTTAATGAAAGTTTTATTAGTGTTGAAACTGAACCCAAAGACTTATTATCTTGAGTACACTAATGTTGCTAATCAAGATTGTGTGGAGTTTTGTATGAAGGAAATTTTAAAGTGTAGGGAAGAACAATATGATAAGATGAAGTATAGACAAGAGCTCAAGCTTGGGGATTCCACCCCGTGTCACCCCAAGAAATATTCAAGAGGTACAAGCGTCAAAGCTTGGGGATGCCCAAGGCATCCCCTTCTTCATCAATAAAAATCTCGGGTTTTCTTCCAAACACTTCATTTTTATTGTTTCATGCACAAATTGTGTTGTTCTTGGAGCCTCTTTGTTTTTGTTTTTAGTTTTCTTTTGTTTGGTTTGCTTACATAAGTTGGTTAGATCCCAATGCGTTTCTTTTGGAGAGAGACACATGTTGTTATTTATTGCATAAAACACTCTAGTTTTCACTCTTATTGTTCTGTGAGTGTTCTCTTTTGCTAGCACTGTGTTTAGCCTTAGTTTTCTTGTGCTTTCAGCTTAGAAATTTTTAGTTCTTCTTTGTGGATTTGTGAGACAAGCTCACTGATCTTTATTGATTATTATCTTTGTGAGTTGTTTCATATAAGTCGATTGGTGTTGGAAAGAGTAGGAAAGTTCATGCTTAAGTGGTATAAAAGGAGCTTGTTTTTGACTGTGACTTAGGCTTTATCATGTCATGCTTGATATTGTTTTGGCTTTATGCTTAGTGATTTTTTCTGTAGCATGACATGTTATAAACAATTGAGATTGCTTAATGTTCCTTGAAAGAATCATGCGTTGTTTTAGCATATTAAAGCATAGTATTATGGTATTCTCCTTTGATGCTTTATTTGGGTTAACTTGGCGCATGCTCACACCATGTTAAGACTATCCCAAGTCACCATAGCCTCTATGATCATTTAGTTTTCGTCTTGTAATATCACTTTATGCTTAATTAATGATGTTTTGTCACTTTGTATGATTATGGCCATTATTGCTCTCTTAGTTGGTCGCTCCCAGTCTTTTGCTAGCCTCCATAACCAAGTATGAGTTCCACTCATGCATGCAACTCCAAATAAAACCAAGTTATTCCAAAGAGTACACCATACCTATCTATTAGCATTTGCTATTCCAAGTATATTCATGTTTTTATCTACCTTCCGAATTAAACTTGTTATGAGAAAACTAGTGATTAAAGCTCTCACGAACTTCATGGCACACTTTACTTTCTTGCACCTAATAAACTTGAACCAGTGTGTCCATCTTTGTTGCGTATATGCTTGCGCTTTATAAGTTGAAGTTAGCATAACCATGTATCACGGGGAACACTTTCAACATTGCACTTATTATTCCGTTGATATCATGATTCTTTTGCTTATGGATCCCGGCGGTGTGAAATAAAAGGGGAACTTGTAAGATCATGGAGTTTGTATATGTGTTAGAGAAACGCCTAGGCCGCTAGCCTAAGCCATTCCTAATCATGGTGGAAACTTGCAGCATAACCATAATGAGCACTCTATGAAGCATCATCAATAAAAACCTATGCAAATAGCAAATAAAAAGATCGCTGAGATGCTCATTGTCTGCTTGCCTTGTCATTTTGATTATGGGATAGCTCCTGTATCATGTGCAAGGGGTACCCCGTTGGCGGTTCTCTATGATACATATGTACTTACAATGACAAGAGCTTACTTGTGACCGAAGTTGAGTAGCATGAGGTTCGGTACTCGTAAGTAAGGGGCATGAGATTTCAAATTATAACTTGTCAAGCATATCCTTTTAATTGTGTCATTTTAACCTTAATCGCCTAAAGATGCTTATGATAGGGGCAATGAGAGCTGAAAGCTAATAAGTACCATAATTTTTGGAAGCTCTTTATTAAACTTGAATCCCTACTTCCTTCTATGAAGGCCTTTCTTTTACTTTTATATTGAGTCTCCACCTTCTATCTTTATACACCTATTTTGAGAGCATAGTGGCCATTCTTAGTTCTATGTGCATTTTCTCAAGACTTGTTGATTGATTCAAAATGTTGATATTGCTTGTTCTTGAACTATTTATATCTAGTCATCCTTATGAACTTTGAAGGTGTCCTATGCATTTATGTTTTGCTACTCCATGAGGGACAAGCTGAATGCCACTATGCTATGTTTTATTTATGTGAAACAAATAAACTTCTTGCAAAGCATTGTTATTCATGAATATTTTGTTTGTGCCTTTTCATGTTACAACATAGTTGCTATGTCTTATTGTTAGAACTTTATCTTTCATGCTATGTTGAAGTACTATGATCCTAGCTATTAATGTTTTACAAATACTTTGATCAAGTTTATGATGGTGCATGTCACCTCAAAAATTATTCTATCTTTTTATAACTTACATAATCGAGGACGAGAAGGAGTTAAGCTTGGGGATGTTGATACGTTGCTACCGTATCTATTTTTTTGATGTTCCATGCTTGTTTTATATCTACTTTCTTATGTTTTGTCCACACTTTGGATTATTTCTATACACTTTCTTGGACTAACCTATTAACAAGATGACACAGTGCCAGTTGCCTGTTTTCTTCTGTTTTTAGTTCTAGAAAAGTCAGAAAATGAATATTATCGGAATTGGACCGGACAAAAGCCAAAGTCGATATTTTACCGGAAGACTCACAGAGCCAGAAGACGAGACGGAGAGGGCCATAGGGTGGCCACACCCTCCTTGGCGCGGGCAACCCTAGGTCGCGCCAGGCCATGGTGTGGGCCCCCTGGCCGGCCACCGACCTTGCCCGTTCGCCTATAAAATCCTCCCGATGCAAAAACCCTAAGTCGTCAATCAGAAATCCATGAAAAGTTCCGTAGCGCCGCCGGGACCCTGTTCCGGCACCCTGCCGGAACGAGGAAGTGCCCCTAGAGCCATCTCCATCGATCTCCACCACCATCTCCATCACCGTTGCTGATTCCTATGATGATGAGGGAGTAGTTCTTCCTCGAGGCTAAGGGTTCTACCAGTAGCTATGTGTTCATCTCTCTCTATGCATGATCATATTGTGATCATGAGCTTTGTAATCAAGTAGATCTACCTTGCTACTCAAGTGCTTTAATAGATCTCTGCTCTCCTCATGTGTGTGAAAGTGACAGCGTGCACACCATGGTGGCACTTAGGCTAGAGATTACAAATACTTGTTATGAGTTATATTTGAAGTTGGATGTCTCTATGAAATTGTGGTGTTTTTTGGAACCATCTAGAGCTCAAGGTGATAGGCTGGGGTTATCTAGATGGGAAAGGCTTACTTTGAGGTGTGCTATTATAGCCCTACCATGGATTAGAGTGTCCAACCGGAGAGTAGATCAGGGTAGTATCCTGAAGATAATATATTTATATGAGAGTGTTCACTAGCGAAAATATGATCCCTGGTCCTTGTTTCTAAGCATTGAAACACCATTTGCAACTAGATTTGTTACATGTTTGCTTGCTTCCATCTTTATTTTAGTTTGCCTTTAGTCTCTTCCACGCCATCAAGCTATTTTCTGGCACTGTTGTCTTATATCCATACCACTTGTATTTCACTATCTCTTCGCCAAACTAGTGCAACTGTACACCTGACAAGTGTATTGGGTGTGTTGGGGACACAAGAGACTTCTTGTATCTTGATTGCAGGGTTGCTTGAGAGGGATACCTTTGACCACTTCCTCCCTGAGTTCGATAAACCTTGGGTGATTCACTTAAAGAAAACTTGCTGCTGTTCTACAAACCTCTACACTTGGAGGCCCAACAACTGTCGACAAGAATAGAAGTGCATAGACATCACCAACCCTCTCAATTTAGTAAAAATACTCATTTAATACCAGAAAATACCAAGACAATTATGTTCCAAATCTATATTTTTCGCAGTCTTGTCCTATTCCGGTGTTGATGCCAATTAAGAACACCACATTTGTTTATCGTGTCCAAAGCTAATGGTATTAAAACTTACATAATCTGAAACATGAAATTATACTCTTCTCTACAAATTGACTACTCCATTGATACATCGCAATGATAAAACAATATATAAACCGGCCCTCTACAACAACATGATGACAAAGCAACGTTGATGAACACAACCATTTTGAAAGAAAGATAAAGTAAAAAACAAGAACTCATGAACATCGACCACAACTGTTAACCTCAAGGTCACAACCACCCAGCTCAACCTAGCGTCATCGTTGAACCACTTGTTCCACAACTAAAAATAAGAAGAAATGTCAGTCGCTCAGATGCAGCTACCCAGAGCTTCATTTTTTCCTCAAAGAAGTGAAGGCCCCAAACTCTGAAACAACACCACCAAGGTCGTATCCTTAACTAGAAATGACATCTTAGGCTTTCACCTAGAAATAGAACCAGACGTTGATGCAGTGCCTCCAAGAAGGCGAGTGATGCCACTAGTGGAAAACGGGCCTTTAGTCCCGGTTTGTAAGGGCATTTAGTCCCGGTTTGCCAACCAGGACTACGAAGGCGGGACTAAAGGTCACCCCCTTTAGTCTTGGTTCCTCACGAGACTGCGTTGAGTGAACGGGACCTTTAGTCCCGGTTCGTAAAGACTTATTTTTTTCAAAAAAAAACTATTTTTTTTTCAAATTTTTCTTAAACTTTTGAATTATCTGACTCTTTAATCTCTCACATCTCTTATTTTAACATTAACTATACTTAATCTTAGTTCAAATTACACTTATGGTCAAACTTCTCGGTCGGTCACCCATCCTAGCACTACTCCACCCCCAGCACGCTTAACTTCCTCATTCCATCTCTCCCACCTCGCGCAAACAACCATTATACCTTATTGCCAGGACTAGTGTATCAATCCTATTAACTCATATTAATATGTCAACCGTCTTTATTTTGAAATTACGAACAACTATTTAAGTAAACAATAATAAATAAAATATTTTATTCATATGAAAATAAAAAACTAATTAAATTAATATTTTATTCATTTTTGTCATTTATTCATTTAATATGACATAAATAATATCTTCAAATCTGTAAATCGAAATTTGACAAATTATATATCTATTATTATCAAAAAATGTGAGAAATTCAAATATAACATACAAAATTACTATTTCTTTTAATTTTTGAAATATTTTTTATTTCTTTTTGAATTTTAAGAATCTAAAAGAATCCAAAACGGCCTAAAGCTGTTGAAATCGAAGAGGAAATTGTTTTCTGCACGTTTTGATAGGTTGTACGTTTTTTTGTGACATCGTATGTAAAAGTTATGCCCATTTAGGAATTCTTTTATCTATTTTCTTTAGTCCGGTTGGTAATACGGACCGGGACTAAAGGTCACCCCTTTAGTCCCGGTTGGTGATACGAACCGAGACTAAAAGGGTCGGCACCGGCCGCAGGCTGCCGCCACCCCTTTAGTCCTGGTTCGTATCTCCAACGGGGACTAAAGGTCCCGTTTGTACCAGGACTAAAGATTGTTCCGTTTGAACCGGGACTAATGTGAGCATTAGTCTCGGGTCCAACCACAACCGGGGCTAATGCTTTAAACTGGGGTGGACGAAAGCCTAATTTTCTACTAGTGTGCCCTAAGGCGCCACCACTGTCGGACCTCGAATCACGGTTTTTAGTCAAGCATAGGATCACCTCACCAAACCGGTGTCATCACCGGGTCTAGTAGAACAACCAAACTTCACTGGGACCTTTACCAAGATCATATATATGCAATCATAGTGTCATCCATTAGATCTGGGAAGGGGAGGTCAAAAGAAAATAACCCCATGTAATGGAGGAGTGCATAGGTTTTTTATGACCACTCCAACCCATGTTTATGCCCTCAACATATCACCTTTATCCCAGTGGAAGGGGTTTGGGAAATGACCCCTGCACCACAAAAATGGGATAATCTAACCATGAGCTAGGGATAATTTAATTTATACAGAGGTTGCCACAAGTAGGCAATAATATATGTTATGTTCTTCAGATGAATCTATTAATCACCCTTTTTCAAGTGCTATGTGTCCGGATATAGTTGGAGCTTGGTGCAATATTGAAAGGGAAATGGACGTCGCCTAGAGGGGGGGTGAATAGGCATTTTAAAATAATTACGGTTTAGGCTCTAATAAATGCAGAATAAAACTTAACGTTTAATTTATCAAGCCAAAACCTATATCCACTAGTTTCACAAAGTGCACCAACAACCTACGCTAAGCAAGATAAACAACAAGGTGATAGCAAGATATAGTACTTCAAGTACGAAGGCTATCACAATGTAAATTGCATAGGTAAAGGGGTTTGGTTGAGAGATAACCGATGGACGCGGAGACGATGATTTGTTTCCCGAAGTTCACTTCCAAAGAAGCTACGTCTCCGTTGGAGAGGTGCGGGGGCGCAATGAACTTCGAACGCCACAAATGGCTCACCTCGAGGTGTGGTGGCTCGATGCTCACCCAACGCCACACAAGGCCTCACCAAGGATGCGAAGTCACGCAACTCACCGACGCCACAAAAGGCTCACCCTATTCTCCCGTGAGCTCGCCACAAAGGCCTACTCACGTTCCACTATGGGACACTTGAGGGCGGTCACCGAACCCGTACAAGGCTGGGGGCAATCTCCACAACTCAATTGGAGGGCTCCCAAGAAATGCCACAAAGGCTCCACAATGCCACAAAAGGCCTACAAGCTTGGGGAACCTCCACAACTCAATTGGAGCCCCAAGAACAATGCCACAAAGGCTACAAATCCACAAAAGGCAACAAGTCCACAAAAGGCTACAAGACCACAAAAGGTCAACTATCCAACCACAACCGTCTAGGGTTCCAAGAACCCAAGAGAAACAATCCCAAGGGATTGAACTCACTGAATCTCCGAGGAGAACTCAAACCTATGCACCAAATGCAAGAGGCAAGTCCTTCACTCTCAAATTCCACCAAAGCTACAAAAGCTATTGGGGAATAAGGGAGAAGAACACAAGAGGAAAACACAAAACTCTCCAAGATCTAGATCCCAAGGATTCCTTCACAAAGAAGGGATTTTGCTTGGTGGGGCTTGTAGATCTAGATCTCCTCTCTCAAATCCCTCAAAAAGATGCAAGAATCATAGGAGGGGGAAGGGGAGAGGGCAAGCTCTTCAAGGTCAACAATGGAGGAGAGAGAAAACCAAAAACCAAGAAAGAGCAAGATTTTGGGGGCGAAGGGGAAAGGGGAGCTCCTTTTAAAGGGCTCCCCGATCTGCCCGTTACCCACAGAATCACGCACGGCCGGTAGTACCGGTGGGTGGCCGGTACTACCGGTGGCACCCAGCCAATGGTCAGAAAACAGCGAGGCAAAGATCAAAAACGCGAGCTTGGCCGGAACTACCGCTGCTTCGCCGGAACTACCGGTGGCAAGAATATCCTAGCGGTACTACCGCCTGAAAATCCGATCCAAGTTCCGTCAAATAGCGCTAACCAGGCAGAGAGGGTACTGAACCAAAATTTGGGTTGCCGGAAGTTGGGCCGGAATTAACACCGGTACTACCGGCGGCATTTTTGCCCGAGCGGTACTTCTGGCGTCTGGTCGGTACTACCGGTGGCCCACCGGAACTTCTCGTCAGGCAAAAACTTCAGAACCAGAACTGCCACAACTTTTGCATCCGAACTCCAAACAAGATGAAACCAATTTTGTTGGAAAGATAACGACGTGTAGAATCCATGAAAATAACAAGGGAGAAAATACCATGAATATATATGTGAGATACCTCCCAAGGTGTGGAGCCAGAAAACCCGCAAGATAAAAAACGCAATGAGATATGCATGGGAAATCCGTTTTTGATGAACTAGAGCATGTCATGAAGATAGCCACAAGCTCTAGATCCTCACATGGACAAGAACCAAACAACAACCAAGAAAGATGATGCTATGTATGCAAAGGTTTGAGCTCTCACCGAAAGATACGAACGAGTCACCCACTCGAGAGCCCCTCTTGATAGTACGGTTATCTATCCTAAGCCCGGTCTCCCAACACTACAAGAACACTACAAGAGACCAGTAAAAAGGAAACCCTATCAAGACCATACCTTTGCCTTGAGCATCCCACTTGAGCTTGATGTAGACGATCTTGACACCTTCAAGATGGAACACCTTTCTTGATTGCACTTGTTTGCACTTGCTTGATGAAGTCTTGAGACATGCTCCCCCATACACCATGGGGAAGCATCTTCTTCGAACTTGTCTTCATCATTCTCTTGAGCTTGCACAACAATTCTTGGTGATGTCTTGAAGATAGCCATGAGGAATTCCATCTTCTTCTTCTTCTTCAAGACATACTTGATCTTCTTCTTCTACTTGATTCCAATAGGCACAAAGCCCTTGGACGATGCTTCTTCTTTTTCATCCTTGAAACCAACACATGGTCCAAGCGATGCCAATGGACAAACCTACAAGTGAAACTCAATTTGCACATTAGTCCATAGGGATTGTCATTAATTACCAAAACCACACATGGGGGCATACATGCCCTTTCAAATATGTTTTCTCTTTGCAAATGTGCAAGATAATGTGAACTAGTGCGCTAGTTTAATTGTTATCTCGCCTGGTGCCTAGAAGGAGCTTATTGTAGTTTGTGTGGCCAACTTCGATTTGGGATACAGGAAAGACCGGTAAAAAAGCATGCTTGTGAAAGATCTTCCCGTGAAACTACCTCTATAGTTCTTTTTTGGGAAAATCACACACTTTATTACACCAATCAAAATAGACAATCATCTTGGAGCCTGTGCCAAAGAAAAACTAGAAAAACACCTACCCAATCTATATCTATGGCTTGCTCACACGCATGAAGCGCCCAATCATGCCCAATCATGAGCCACATAGTTGGTTGTCCGTCTAGCAAAACAAAAGTAAAAGACTGAAGTGAAGTTAAAAACTCCTCTATCTCACCAATAACTGAAGCAATAACCGATCTATGAATCCTCCTCGCTTTCCACAACCGCACTAGCTCCTCGTGGTCAGATTTACAGATCATCTGCATATAGCGTTGTTTGTTAGCAAACATTTTTGGAGATATGCCCTAAAGGCAAATAATAAAGGGTGTTAATTATCATATCTCATTAATTCATATTAGGTTTTATGCCATGCTATATCAGTATCAATCGGAAACATTGGTACGCGTGTGGTATGTAAACAAACCAAGTCCCTAGTGAGCCTCTATTCGACTAGTTTATTGGTCAACTAATAATCAAGGTTTCATGATCATGGACATTTATATCAATTCACAATGATGTCATATCATTAGTGAATGATGTGATGTACACGCTTACCCAACATAAGTATTGCAACACGATCAAGTCACAAAGTTCATTGTTGCGATAATTAGGAAACAAAATATCCTACTCCTTAGTCCGTGAGATCATATGTAATCACTACCACCTGATGTTGTCTTGATTGTATCAACCGTCACACCATAACAGGGTGATCATAAAGGTGTCTCTCAGGTATTCCAAAGGGATAATATGAGGCATATGTATCAAGATCGGGATATGTTCTCCCGCGTGATGGTAAGATACACTAGATCCACTCGGTTAGATTATATCCATGAAGTTGCACAATGTATGACTATGTTATGAGGATGGAATATCATAGAGCGAGTTAAGCAGCACTTGTCAGTAACGAGATTGAACTAGGTACGATGATACTGACGATTAGATCTTGGACAAGTCAACTAACGAAGTAACAAAAATATTTGGACTCGATGTCTATGGTTCAAAGGACATTTAAATTGTGGAATGCACATGGGTCATTAAGGGCATCTAGGTCCCGTTGATGATCATTGTTCAAAGAAGCGTCTCAATCATGTATGAGATGTTCCCGAACCGTAGGGTAACACACTTAAGGGTTCGATGATGCTTAGAGATAGTTTTGGAATCATTAGTGACATGGGTATACCCTACATGTACTCGAGTTCGGTATATACGGTCCAGATCGATGGAAGCCCATGGCGTTGCAAAGGCCCAAATGGAGAATTCGAGTGGCCCACGGACTCTCGATTGCTTGCGAGACAAGAAGAAGCTTAAGATAGAAAGTTTAAAGGGAAAACCCTAATCTGTAACCGACTCGACCTGCTACCCGAGACCTATCCTATCTATATAAAGGCTAGGAGGGGGCGGCGAGGAGGACACGCACAACCCTACTTTCCACAACTCTCGCCAGATTGCATCTGCGCGCGCCTATAATCTTCGATTCCTTCGTTAATTCCAAGAGAAGACAAGCAGGAGTAGGGACCTCTATGAGGCCTGAACCTAGGTAAAACTTGCGTCCCTGTGTGCTTATTTGCTAGCCGACTGATGCCTCCAGTGCAACCTCCTTCTCCAAAGTCCAAGTCCATAACAATGGGCATTGACGAGTTAAACCCTCGTCAATTAGCGCCGTCTATCGGAATTGGGAGTGATGATGTCGCGGCTTCTTCAGCCCCATCAACCGCGATCTACAACTCCGCAACAGTGGAGATTCGCCAGCTCTTCGGCGCGTTCGAATTCACCATCCACACGCCGGCCACTCGTCCGGCTTTCGAGTCCATGGGCGACGGAATTAGTCTGGCGATTGGGAGCTTTCGCTTCCAGGTTGGTCAGATGGGCACACTTCGCATGCCTGGCCAGCCAACGGCACCCGCGATTGCTCGAGCATCGTGGTTCCCGCCACCAATCGGCACCCTCAGCGAGCTCAACGCCTCGGCAACAGTTGAGATCACGGACAACAACAGCAGTCGTGGATCCGATCTGGGTGACCTGGCCACTGAAGATGGAGCCTACGGCTCTGGATCTAAAAGTTGCAGGAGCAATAGCTTCCCCAACAACTTCGTGTGCGCAGTCATCAATGCAGGCGACACTATCGCCAATCGCGAAAACGTTGGCCCCGGATCTGGCACCGGACCGCCCAACGACACTGGACCACCCAACGGTAGCACGCCTAATGGCGGCCCCACCAATGGTGGCAACGGCGTACCCGTCAACAATGGAGCGACAGGAGAACCGCCTACCATAGTGAATGAGCACACGAGAGAGTGTGTGGTGATCAAGCTCAACGACAACGAATGGGCCCGCTGTCGAGAAGCTTTGCAAGGCAATCCACTGCCCCTCAATTCCCCGCAAGACATGCTGATGGGCTACCATTGGCTACTGAAGGAGGAGTACAGATGCTAGCTACATGCAATCATGCAACTCGAAGCGCGTAAAAAGGCGGCGGACGAATCAAGCCTTCGGCGAGCTGGGCTCTCCTCCCACGGAGGATCCTCCTCCAAAGGCAATGAGTACCTGGCCAACAAGAGAAGATCTCGACTAGCCCACCTCACCAAGGAGGAGCGCGTGGAAGCCGCAAAAGTCCTCGACTTCGGCTCCATGAGGGTGGATACACGGGGCAACATGCTCCCAAAGATGCTGCAAGCCGCGGTAACGGCGGCCACCATGTACCTCCTTAACAACCAGCCACCAGCTGGAGATCCATGAGCTGCCATGCACCGATCTATGATCGCGGGCTTGGGGCTAGTCGAGGCAGCTCTTGATAAAGAACCTGCACCGGAGCCAAAGAAAAGCAAGGCTCTGGCAAAACACTACTCCTCGCCTTCGTCCAACGACGATAGCCACGACCTATCCCGGCGTTGCCGCTCAAGGCGGCATGATCGCGACTACGATGCATGCGATGACCTCATGCAGCGCAAAATCGACAAATCAAGGGCAAGATGTGCTCGTTCGACTGACTCAGAAGAGGACGAGACTAAACTTTGTGGCACTAGATGCTTCAGCAGAGCCATCAGGCAGAAGCGAATGCCTAAGGGGTTCAAACTCCCATCGGAGAACCCAAAATTTAACGGTCTACATGACCCGAAAATATGGTTGGAAGACCACATCTCCTCCGTCAGACTACATGGCGGGAGTCGAAGCATAGCCATGCAATGCCTGCAGCTATAGCTACAGGGCGCCGCTCGCGCATGGCTCAACAATCTCCCGCGCGGATCCATTCGCAGCTGGGAAGAGCTGGTCTACAGCTTCGTGCGCAATTTCAAGGGCACCTACAAAAGGCCCGCGTCAATCAAAGAGTTGAGAAGCTGCCAACAAAGCTCGGGCGAATTGCTACGCTCGTACATCCAGATGTGGTCCATCATCAAGAACTCCGTAGAAAACATCTTGGAGGACCGCGCAATGGACGCGTTCAATGGCGGTGTTCGCCGTATAGAACTCAGGGAGGAGCTAGGCCGCTCGAAGCCCAAAACAATCAACCACCTGATGGAAATCGTGAATCCGTGGTCTGACGGAGAAGACTCGGTGAAGAACCGCACATAGTCCAACGACGACAACGACCTTGAGCGCACACACGATCGCCGAAGCAAATGTCAAATGTGTGTCTACGACGACCACGATAAAGTCAACATGGTCGTAGCCGGCTACGCCGACAAGCACGACGACAACCGCAACTGTGGATACAACATTCGTGGATACCGCGACAACGGAAAAACCACGCAGGTGTGGCAACGCCGCACTCGCGAAGAGGCACCCGTAACATCTATCGAGGACAAACTGCCCGGGCCATGCAACGTGCATTTCTACATCGACAAGCACGATGGCAAGAAGAAATCCAGCCACCTTCTCAAGGATTGCCTCGAGTTCCTCAAACTCCATGAAGGCCTGGCCCGGATGAATCGCGACGCAGTCAACAGGGGCTATGGAGCCTCCCCAGGCGCCATGGCACATGGAGCTCCTCCACCACCGCCCGGACCACCACCACCCGTGGCCGCGCCGGTCTAGCATCACGGAGGTGAACCATACCCATGAGCCGTGGGCAACATGGGGATGATCCAAAAGGGGCGTCCCTCAAATTGAGTGCAGAAGGCCATCACTCGCCAAGTCAACTTGGCGATAAACTCTCCACCTTCCACCACTGAGTACCTTAGTGGAAGTGACTCCTGCATCACCTTCGACAGGCGTGACCACCCGTGCCAAGTTCCTCGTCCAGGCCAATGTCCCCTCGTACTCGAGGCGCAGATTGGGGGTTTCAACATGAGTCGCGTCTTCATGGATGGCGGTAGCAGCATTAAGCTCATGGTCGCGAGTACCTTGTGGGCAATGAGGATTCCTCTAACCTGTCTGGAAGTTTTAGACATGACGTTCCACGACATCGTCCCAGGGAAAGGCACATATCCCCTGGGAAAAATCAACCTCAATGTCATCTTTGGCACGCCGCAAAACTTTCGGCGAGAGCGCATCGACTTTGAAGTCGTCTATTGGCCTTCACAATACCACTGCATCCTCAGACGTGTCGCGTTCGCGAGGTTCATGGCAGTGCCGCACTACGCCTACCTACAGATGAAGATGCCGGGTCCAAACGGCATAATCACAATCAACGACAACTTCGAGAGGTCCGACAACTGCGACAAGGAATTCAACAGAATCTCCTAGTCCTTCGGCATGCAGGAGGAACTCGCAAGATTAAAAGAGTCGACAGACAACAGTCTGCCTCCCCTGAGCAGGCCAAGTTCACCTGACCTGTCCTTCGACTTGTCGGTGCACACGAAGAGAGTCCAGGTCCACCCAACAGACCTGACCAAGGTGGCCCTCATCGCCAACAACTTGAGTTCCACATAGGAACTCGCCCTTCGGTGTGTTCTGCTACAACACGATGCCCTTCGGGCTAAAAAACGCAAGAGCCACCTATCAGCGGTGCATGCAGGCCTGCCTCAAGAATCAACTTGGTCGCAACATCCAAGTCTACATTGATGACATCGTCATCAAAACAAAAGAGGAATCCTCGCTAATCGACGATCTACATGAAACCTTCGCCAACCTAGACCGCTACCGGATCAAGCTCAATCCGGACAAATGCGCCTTCGGCGTACCATCTAGGCAACTACTCGGGTATCTCATCTATGCGAGAGGCATCGAGGCAAACCCGAAGAAAATAAAAGCCATACTGGCCATGGAGAAGCCAAAGAATGTAAGAGCCGTCCAGCAGCTGGCTAGGCGAATTGCGTCACTCAGTCGATGCATCAGTTGAATGGGTGAAAAGGCACTGCCCTTCTACCAACTTCTCCGCAAGACTGACAAGTTCGAGTGGACAGACGAAGCACAAGAAGCATTCAAGGACCTTAAACGTCTACTATCCACCTCGCCAGTACTGGTGACGCCTCGCGAAAAGGAGCCACTGCTTCTCTACATCTCCTCCACCAATCAGGTGGTCAGCACGGTGCTCATGGTGGAACAAGCCGAGGAAAACAAGGTCCACGGGGTCTAGCGTCCAGTCTACTACCTCAGCGAGGTGCTCACACCAACAAAACAGTGGTACCCACACTAT
The DNA here is from genome assembly GCA_910589775.1 of Avena eriantha. Taxonomy (NCBI): domain Eukaryota; kingdom Viridiplantae; phylum Streptophyta; class Magnoliopsida; order Poales; family Poaceae; genus Avena; species Avena eriantha. The sequence goes on along the minus strand of OU342745.1, from coordinate 36,911,958 downwards.
CAGAAGCTGGCATACGGCGTCTTCATGACAGCCAGGCGACTGCGCCACTACTTCCAAGAGCACCCAATCGTGGTGGTCAACGATGCCCCGCTCGGGCATATCCTCAACAACCCTGATGCCACCGGACGAGTCGCGCTTTGGGGAATCGAGCTGTCTCCATGAGACAACACATATGAAAAGCGCGACATGATCAAGTCGCAAGTGCTCGTGCACTGGATGGAGAACCAGCTCCCCGAAAAGCCAAATATGTCCTATCTCTGGACAATGCACTTCGATGGTTCCAAACGAAAGGACGGGGCCGGCACAAGTGTCATACTAACATCGCCCCAAGGAGACAAGCTGAAATACATTATGCGAATGCAGTTCACGGCCTCCAACAATGAAGCTGAGTACGAGGCCATAATCCATGGGATGCGGATGGCGAAAGCATGCGATGCCAAGAGGCTCATCATCTACGGCGACTCCAAACTGGTGGTCAACCAAACGATGCATGAGTACGACGCGCTGAACGACAACATGATCACCTATCGCGACCTCTACGACACACTCGAAGGGGACTTCGACGGCTATGAACTGCGGCACGTAGGCCGCGAAAGCAACGAAGAGGCGGACACACTCGCCAACATTGGCTCCTGATGGCCCAAAATATATCGAGCTCGTTGGGGAACCCCAAGAGGAAGGTATGATGAGCACAGCAGCAAGTTTTCCCTCAGTATGAATCCAAGGTTTGATCGAACCAGTAGGAGCAAGGAAACACCCCAAAGGTGTTGCTAGCTGAACGTTGGCAGGGCGCACTACCGGTGCCAGCAGCAACATGGAGACCTGCACAACACAACCGCAGAACTCTGTCCCCAACTTGCGATGAGGTTGTCAATCTCACCGGTTTTGCTGAAAACAAAGGATTAAACGCATCGAGTGGAAGAAAGTAATAGTTTGCAGAAAGAAAACACAAAGCAGTAAACAATTGATTGTAGATTGATGATAAAAGAAAGGACCGGGGTCCATAGTTCACTAGAGGTGGCTCTCCTTAAGATAGATAACATGCTGGGTGAACAAATTACAGCGGGGCAATTGACAAACATCGAGAAAGCATACAAGCATATACTACTCATCTTGACTCCTTTGAGATTCGATTGGGCATTACAACATTATACATAGACCGCCATCCAACTGCATCTATGACTAATAATCCACCTTCAGGTTATCATCCGAACCCCCTCTAGTATTAAGTTGCAAGCAACGGATAATTGCATTATGAATTGCGTGTAAAGTAAACAATACGATTGTTCTATGAACAAAGGATTGTTGTTTTCTCCCTAGTAGCAATAACACATCTAGTACCTTAGAGATTTCTGTCACTTCCCCAGATTACCAGAGGCATGAACCCACTATCGAGCATAAATACTAACTCTTGGAGTTGCTAGCATCTACTTGGCCAAGATATCTACTAACAACGGAAAGCATGCAAGATCACAAATAACAAAGACATGATAGAATCAATAATCAATCTGAAATAACATCTCAATATCCATCGGATCCCCGCAGACACAACATGCAGAATTACAAATAGATGATCTTGATCATGAACAGAGCTCACAAGATCTAAACATGAAAGCACAAAGGAGGAGAACTAGCCATCTAGCTACTAAATGGATCCGTAGTCCAGAGATGAACTACTCACGCATCACACCGGAGGCTTGCATGGTGATGAATAATGACCCACAAGTATAGGGGGGTGTATCGTAGTATTTTCGATAAGTAAGAGTATCGAACCCAACAAGGAGCAGAAGGTGCTGGCTAGTGGTATGGATCAGGAATTCTCTGCAAATACTTAGCAAACGGATTTTTAGGGGTTTTTTATAAAGCAAGTAAACAAAGTACGAGTAAATAAAAGACAGTAGGAATAAATGCAGCAAGTGGCCCAATCCTTTATGACATAGAATAGTGATGCAAAATGGACTTATCAACTCCCCCCAAGCTTAGACTTCGCTTGTCCCCAAGCGAAACTGAGCTCAATAAACATGGCCTCAGGTTTATGGAGTGAAGAGTCGATAAAAGAATACGGACAAGAAGCATCACATTCATCAAATACATAGATCATAATAGAAGACAACTCACTATTATATAACTCAACTTGCAATGAGTAAATGAAACACAATAAAGATACATAAAGTAAATCATAATTGGTAATGGCAAACTTAGCTCTTGGTCGAAGAATAGTTGATAATTTGCTGGAGTTCACAAATAACTGGTTTTCAGTGATAGCTTTCAAAGTAGTAAACACCCAGATAAGAGCAATGTGCAAAACAAGGAACATAAGAAACATGATTGAATAAATCATCATATGAATGAAACACAACAACTCAAAATACTTGCTGAGATGGAAGGGAATAGGTTTACTGACTCAACTAAAAAGTAAAAGAAAGGCCCTTCGCAGAGGGAAGCAGGGATTTCAAGTTTCATAAAGAGCTCCCAAAAATTATGATACTTACTAGCTTTCAGCTCTCATTGCCCCTATCATAGGCATCTTTAGGTGATTAAGGTTAAAGTGACACAACAAAGAGGATATGCTTGACAAGTTATAAGTTGAAATCTCATGCCCCTTACTTATGAGTACCAAACCTCATGCTACTCAACCTCAGTCACGAGTAATCTCTTGTCATTGTAAATACATGTGTATCATTGAGAACCGCCAACGGGGTACCCCTTGCACATGACACAGGAGCAATCCCATAATCAAAATGACAAGGCAAGCAGACAGTGAGCATCTCAGCAATCTTTTTATTTGCTATTTGCATAGGTTTTTATTGAGGATGCTTCATAGAATGCTCACTATAATTATGCTGCAAGTTTCCACCATAATTAGGCATGGCTTAGGCTAGCGGCCCAGGCGTTTCTCTAACACACATATAAACTCCATGATCTTACAAGTTCCACTTTTATTTCACACCACCGGGATCCATAGGCAAAAGAATCATGATATCAACTAGGTACAAAGTACCATGGTAGTGTTGAAAGCGTTCCCCATGATACATGGTTCTGCTAACTTCAACTCATAAAGCGCAAGCATATACGCAACAAAGAAGGACCCAATGGTTCAAGTTTATTAGATGCGAGAAAGTAAAGTGTGCCATCAAGTTCATGAGAGCTTCAATCACTAATTTTCACATAACAACTTTAATTTGGGAGGTAGATAAAACAAGAATTTACTTGGAATAGTAATAATGCTAATAGGTAGGTATGGTGGACACAAATGGCAAAGGTTTTGGTTTAAAGGAGTGGATGCACGAGAAGAATTCCCTCTCAGTACAGGTTTTTGGCTAGCAAGGCTGGGTAGCAAGTACAAGAGTTGGAGGAAACAAAAAAACATACAATTGATAAAGACAAACATGCAATCTCTCTTGGAAGCACAAAATATCTTAACTAGAGAATACTAGACTTATGAGAAAATCAAGAAAGAAAGATGATGAAATTATTTTTCTTTAGAGGTACTTTTATCTTTTTCATTCAACTCTCAAAAATAGTGTTGCTACTGACCGAGCCAGGTTTACCAAAACCAACTAAATTAACTTAATGATCCCAAAGTGATATCAATACTAACAACAAGATCAATCATATAACTATGAATTGAAAACTAATATAAGCTATGCAAAAGAGTAAATGATAGAACTTCTCATTAATAATCCATAACGGCAACTCACACCAAGGGATACATATCAAATGAGAGAGGGGACATTTCCATAATGCAAACCATCCTACATGATAACTTCTCTATTCATGATATGACTCTACTAAAAAGGTAAAATGATAGAAGATAGTGATGTGATACCGCCGCACTCCCCCAAGCTTGGAACAAACCAAGGGGATGCCAAACCTGATGACAAATTACTCCTTTGGTGGTGGTGGTATCCTCTCGATGAGCTCTCTGATAAGTTTACCCAAGTCCTCAATCTCAAAGGTGAGATTACGAATCAGTTGTGAGTTTTGCTCATCCGGCTCATGATCATGTCGGGCTGAGAATTCCAGCTCTTGCTATTCTTTCCCCACTCTTCCTCCTTGAAGTCTTCTTTTCCTACATGGCTAGAACGAGGAAAATCCCAATTGGAGGGTAATTTCCCCTTGGGCATATTCTGGTATTGATGCTCATGGATAAGGGTATGGAAAGGGTTCTTGGTACGCGGAGGAAGTGACCATGGAGCCAGACAGTGACGAGGAGCTTTCCCCCCGGTCTGCATCCGTGCAGTCCTTCTAACCCTGGCAGGTTTTGTCACCACTCCAATGCTTGCAATGGTAGTGTCGGTGTGCAGATGTTGGCCTTGCTCCTCTTCACCTTCACTCTTGATCTCCTTCTCCTTCCTAGGATCTTGGAGGTCTTCCTCCATAGGCTCCTTCCCTTTATCCCTCGCAGACACCATTGTGCTTCTAAGCTTCAAGAATAGTTCTTGGCAGAAACAGATCGAAACAAAAACATGACGAAAACACGATAGACGAACCTCGGGGGATCCGGGGGATTATATATTACGAAGTTTCATATCAAAAGGAAGGTACTGGGAGAAAAGGAGTCGGAGGCAGAGTTCGGGGTGGACTCACCACCTGGTGGCGTGGCCAGGGGAAGGCCCGCGCCACAGGGTGGTGTGAGCCACCCTGGCTTCGTTTCCGTCCCTCTTTCACTTCTTAGCGTTCCTTATTGTCTAAAGACTGCAAAAATATAGTTGGATAGTATTTTCGCGGAACTTTTCTTACCAGAACTGTTACCTATTTGAAAACGGACTTGCAGGTCTCTGAATTTGGTATCTAGTAGATTCTTCCAGAGTCACCACTTGAATATCATTGATATCTTCATCTTCATACACTTATTACTTGAGTCATGAAACCTTTCTCTTTCTCACTACGCCATTTTCTCCACTATCTGGAAATTTTTTTCACACAAAACTTCACATAGTTCTCATTAACAACATTAGTATAAGTGAAGTGATAAAACCTTTTGTGTACAACTTCAACTGAAAACCATCAAAAATAATCTACTGTAGCAACTCCTTCCGAAAACCCAAAAAGAATTCAAAAAGGAAATCGAATAAAGAAGCAAATGCAAGAGTAGCAAAATCTGTCAAAACAGACCAGCAGGTAAAGATCAATTTTTTCGAAAATCTTCTATTGCTCAAATAAAAAAGTTCAAAACTAACGAAAGTTAAATAACAACCTGGGGCAGAAGCAAAAAGAATTACAGCTCTATTCGACAAACAGAGATCTCTCACGAATTTTTACGGTGAAGCACAAAAATCTATTTCGGGACAGAAACTTCCCCAAATCCTACTTCTCTCTCATTAGAGGTTGATCTTGACACAAAAACTAAACAAAAAGGATAAGGAGCGGTTATTACCGGAGTAATAACTTCCAAGACTCAAAGAAACAAAAACAAACTGAAAGCAAAAAAAATGGGTTGTCTCCCAAAAAGCTCTTTCTTTATAGCCATTAAGATGGGCATGATAATTTTGAAGATGCTCACATAAGAATATGAATTGAAGTGAAAGAGAGCATTAAGGAGCACAAACACACACACATTTAAGTTTAGCCCACTTCCTATGCAAGGGAATTTTGTAAACAAACAAGTTGTTGAAACCAGAGGCTACTTGCATAAGAAGGCAAAAGAAGTGCAACATAAAAACTTTTAGCATAAAACGAGGAAACTTGATATTATTGAGATACATAAGAACACTTTTCCCTCTCTCATAATAAATTTCAGTATCAAGCATAAACTTAACAATATAACTATCACAAGAACCATCATACCAGTGATCACTTATTCTAACAGAAAACATAGGAATACGAGCTCTCATAACACTACTTTGTGAGACAATATTAGAGGTATCCTTACAAAGGATAGTGTGTCCTTCTTCTTCATATTTAGTAACAAAATCTTTCACATTTGCTATTATAGGTTCATCAACCATTTGTTTATCAGGTTCAACAGCTTTACTTGTACTTTCATTAACCATACTAGCTATCATAGAATGTTCCTTTACCTTAACTAGGACAGGCATTTTCTCAATATAAGGTTCAGGTAAGACATGATTAGTAGTATAAACTTCAGTATTTCTTGCAGGAACACTCTTAGCAACATCTTTATAAGGTTCATGGTACTTATTCACTTCTTTTTAGGCACGTCAATGTAGGAAGAAAAAGCCTTAAAATAAGAAGCAATAGCTTGAGAGTCTAGACCATAAGCATTTTTTATATTTTGAAAGTCATCAGTTCCCATAAAAGATTCAATGCATTCATAATCATAATTTATACCTGACTTTCTTCCTTTGTCATTCTCCCAAGCTTCACCATTGTCTTGAATACGGTCCAAAAGATCCCATTTAGCTTCTTCTTCCATGCGAGTGAATGATCCAGCACAAGAAGCATCCAATAAATCCTTGTCATGTAGAGGGAGCCTTGCATAAAAGTTATTGATAATAATATTGTTGGGGAGCTCATGAATGGGACATTTGAGCATTAGTAACTTCAGTCTCCCCCAAGCTTGAGCTGTACTCTCTCCATCAAGAGGCCAAAAGTTGTATATTTGATTCCGGTCTTTATGAATCTCACTAGGGGGATAAAACTTTGAATAAAAGAGAGGCACTATTTCCTCCCATTCTAGAGCTTGACCATTCCTCAGCTCTTCCTTTCAATGATAATGAGAATAACTTCTTCTTAACTTGATCTGTAGTAATACCTGCACACTTGAACAACCCGCATAATTCGTGTATAAAGAGCAAATGATCACCGGGATGGACAATTCCATCCCTAACATAGTAGTTATCCATAACACGATCAATAATTCTTGTAGGTATTTTAAAAACATCATTCTCAGCAGGTGGTGGCTTATCTACTACCTTAGCAGTGGTAGTAGCATTACCAAATAAGAAACTCAGCAAATTATCCATAACAAAAATAAAGCAACTAACAGAAGTAAACAATACTCACAGTAGAAGTTTCCTTTACTAGTTCCACTCTCCAATAGCGCTTCACTCCCCGGCAACAGCGCCAGAAAATAGTCTTGATGACCCACAAGTATATGGGCTGTATCGTACTATTTTCGATAAGTAAGAGTGTCGAACCCAACGAGGAGCAGAAGGTGGTGGCCAGTGGTATGGATCAGGAATTCTCTGCAAATACTTAGCAAATGGATTTTTAGGGGGTTTTGATAAAGCAAGTAAACAAAGTACAAGTAAATAAAAGACAGTAGGAATAAATGCAGAAAGTGGCCCAATCCTTTATGCAGCAAAGGACAAGCCGGTTGTATTACTTAAGATGACCAAACGTTCTCGAGGACACATGGGAAGACTGTCAAGTGCTTTCGCTTCATATAGTTGATTAATCTTCTTTAGCTTGCTAAGTGTTGTGTGGGTGAACCTGTGCTAATGTACCGACCTTCCTAGGACTAATACATACTTATGATTATACCCCTTGCAAACATCCGTAAGTACAAGAAAGTAATTAAGGTAGAAACCTAACCACAGCTTTAAACTCTAAGACCCTTACGTCCCTTGTGCAATGGTTTCCTAACAGGGGTTCAGGTTTCTGTCACTCCGGCAACCCCTACGATTAGTAGCCAAATACACAGTGCATTCCCCTAGGCCCATATAGGTGAAGTGTCATGTAGTCGACGTTCACATGAAACCACTAGAAGAAGTACACCACAACTTAAATATCAAACCATTGAATCTTTCTCAACACAACTCCACTACTAACAACATGACTTCTCCCATGTCCTCAAGAACAAAACGAACTACTCACAAGACATCATATGGATCATGACCAGAGATGGAATAATGATGTATAACAATCTGAACATAAACAATAATTCAATGGTTCACTCAATAGCATCAACTACAATGAGTAATCAACACCGAGAAAGTTTCCCCTATGAACTATGCAAGATTCAACTCAACTGTTACAACAATATGGAGATGGTGATGATGGTGCTGATGGTGATGATGATGATCCCGATGAAGTCCAGCTTGATGGTGGTGTTGATGGCGACGATCTCTCCTCTCCGGGAAGGAATTCCCCTGGTAGAAATCTGTCTGCCGGAGAGATCTTCCTCTCTCGGTGTTTTCCGCCCCACAGAGGCAGCGGAATCTTTCTATGGTCACTCCCGAGTCTTAGGGTTTCGGGAGGAATATATACGCTAGAGGGGAGTGCCAGGGCTGGACCAGGACGGCCACACCACCTGGTGGCGCGTCCTAGGCTGGCCCGCGCTAGGGGGTGGTGTGGGCCCCCTGTGGCCCATCTCCAGCCCCCCTTCTGGCTTCCTTCGTCTTCTGAAAAATAGGATTTTCCGTATATTTTCCCGGATTTTCTGATCTTCGCGAATTTTGCCTCCAAACAACACCTTTTCCATCAAAATCCTGACTGCAGCGGTCCATGCTCCAAAAGTCATCAACCATGCAAAAACAGATGAAATAACATAAGTATCACCTCTCAATATGAAATATATCAATGAATAACAGTGAATTATGGCATAGAATAGTGATGCAAAATGGACGTATCAATGAAGAAGGCCTCCACGGTGAATTCCCCTCTCCGGCAGGGTGCCGGGAAGAGCTTCATATCCCTCCCGATCTAGGGATGGAGATGACGGCGGCTACAAACTCTTTTGTGGATTTTTGATCGGGTACTTAGGGTTTCCGTATCAGAGGCAATATATAGGCGGAAGGAGAGGCCGAGGGGGTGCCTGGGGCGGCCAGACCACCCCTGGCGTAGGCCAGGCCTAGCCGCGCGGCCAGGTGGTTTTTCCGGGCCCCAACCCCTCTCCGTCTCGTATTTTGGCTCTAGGTGTCCCTCGGTGAAAAACTGACTTTGGCTTTTGTCCCATCCAATTCCGAGAATATTCATTTTCTGACTTTCCTGGAACCAAAATAGCAAAAAACAGGCAGCTCGCATTGTGGCTCTTGTTAATAGGTTAGTCCAAGAAATCATATGAAAAGTATTCCAAAGTGTGGACAAAACATAAGAAAGTAGATAAAACCAAGCATGGAACATCAAAAATTATGGATACGTTTGCAACGTATCAACATCCCCAAGCTTAACTCCTGCTCGTCCTCGAGTAGGTAAGTGATAAAAAGAAAGAATAATTTTTGAGGTGACATGCACCATCATAAACTTGATCAAAGTATTTGTAAAACATTCAAAGCTAGGATCATAGTACTTCAATCATAACATGAAAGACAAAGTTCTAGCAATAAGACAAAGAAACTATGTTGCAACATGAAAACGCACAAACAAAAGATTAATGAATAACAATGCTTTGCAAGACGTTTGTTTGTTTCACATAAAGAAAGCATAGCATTGTAGTATTCAGCTTGTCCCTCGTAGAGTAGCAAACATAAATGCATAGGACACCTTCAAAGTTTATAAGAGTGACTAGATACAAATAGTTTAAAACAAGCAATATCAAAGCTATGCATCAATCAACAAGTCTTGGGACAATGCACATAGACCTAAGAATGACCACTATGCTCTCAAAGTAGGTGCATAAAGGTAGAAGGTGGAGATCAACATAAAAGTAAAAGAAAGGCCTTCATAGAAGGAAGTAGGGATTAAAGTTTAATAAAGAGCTTCCAAAAATTATGGTACTTATTATCTTTCAGCTCTCATTACCCCTATCATAAGCATCCTGAAGTGATTAAGGTTAAAATGAACAAACTATGGAGTGTATGCTTGACGAAGTATAAGTTGGAAATCTCATGTCCCTTGAATACGAGGGCCGCTCCTCATGCTACTCAAGTTTAGTCACCGATAAGTTCTTATCATTGTAAGTACATGTGTATCATAGAGAACCGCCAACAGCGTACCCCTTGCCCGATGATACGGAAGAATCCCCATATCAAAATGACAAGGCAAGCAGACAACGAGCATCTCAGCAATCTTCTTATTTACCATGGGAATATGGTGCTTTTTTCTCTCTTTCCTCTTTTCTAATCTCTTTTTTTCTCTTTTTTTCTCAATATCTGACTCTTTTTTTATAAGAAGAATGCTTCATAGACAGCTCATTATGGTTACGCTGCAGGTTTCCACTATGACAGCATGGATTAGACCAGCGGCCCAGGCGTTTCTCTAACACATATACATAACTCCATGGACTTACAATCTCCCCTTTCATTTCACACCAACGACATGCATAGACAAAAGAGCATGATATCTACTAGGTACAAAGTACAAGTGCAATGTTGAAAGCTTCCCCATGAAAGCATGGTTCTGCTAATCCCCAACAAATAAGTGCAAGCATATACAACATAGATGACACAATGGTTCAAGTTTATTAAGGGAAAGAAAAGTAAAGTATGCCATCAAGTTCGTGAGAGCTTTAATGACTAGTTTTCTCATAACAAGTTTAATTCGGAAGGTAGATAAAAACATGAAGATACTTGGAATAACATATGCTAGTAGGTAGGTATGGTGGAATCTTTTGGAATAACTTGGTTTTAGGAGTTGGATGCATGACTAGAACTCATACTTGGTTGTGGAGGCTAGCAAAAGACTGGGAGCGACAAACTAAGAGAGCAATAATGGCCATAATCATGCATAGCAGCAAAACATCATTGATCAAAGCATAAAGTGATACTAAAAGTTGAAAACTAAAGGATCATAAAGGCTTATGGTGACTTGGGATAGTCATAACATGGTGTGAGCATGCGGCAAGTCAACCCGAATAAAGCATCAAAGGAGAATACCACTATACTATGCTTTAATATGCTAAAACAACGCATGATCCTTCCAAGGCACATTAAGCAATCTCAATTGTTTATAACAAGTCATGCTACAAAAAATAATACTAAGCATAAAGCCAAAACAATATCGAGCATGGCATGACAAAGCACATGCCACCGTCGAAAACAAGCTCTCTTTACCACTTGAGCATGAACTTTCCTACTCTTTTCCAATCCAAACCAAACTATTTGAAAACCAATGTATGAAAGAGAGGGTCCAACCAATTTATTCACAAACTAAGCAAACCAAAGAAAACGAAAAACAAAAAAGAAAACAAAAAAGAAGACGCTCCAAGAACAACACAACTGTGCATGAAACAATAAAAATGAAACGTTTGGAAGAAACCTGGGATTTTTATTGATGAAGAGGGGGATGCCTTGGGCATCCCCAAGCTTTGACACTTGTACTTATTGTATATTTCTTGGGGTGACATGCGTGGCATCCCCAAGCTTGAGCTTTAGTCCATCCTTCATCTCATTACTCATTCCTTCCATACACCTAAATTTTTTCCTTCATACAAAACTTCACACAATCTTTATTAGCAACATTAGTGAACTCAAGATAATAAGTCTTTAGGTTCAGTTCTGACACCAATAAAACTTCCATTAAAACACTAGCTACTGTAGAACTTCCCTCAAAAAGCTTAATTCCCCAAAAGAACTTAAAAAGAAACCAACAAGAAGCAAATGCAGAAAATGGCAGAAATCTGTCAAAACAGACCAGCAGGTAAAGACGAATTTTTTCGAAGACCTTTTGTTGCTCAAATCAAAAAGTGTTGAACTAACGAAAGTTAGATAACAACCTGGGGCAGAATCACAAAAATTCACGCCTCAAAAGGACGTACAGATATTTTACACGAATGTTTACGGTGAAGCACAGAAATCTGTTTCGGGACAGCAACTTTCCCAATCATTACTTCGCTCTCATTAGAGGTTACTCTTGGCACAAAAAGCAAGTAAAAAGGATAAGGAGCGGTTGCTGGGCCGCCACGTGTCACGGGGAGGGGCTTTGGTTCCGGTTCGTGGCATGAACCGGGACCAATGCCCACCGTCGCTTTGTCGTCCCCGTGTACAAATAGGAGGCCACAGCGCATCGCTTTCGCCATCGCCTCGGCCTATCTGCAATCTCCACCGTGCCATTGCCTCGCCCTCTGCACCTCTCCACCGCGCCGTCGTCTCGCCTCCCCTCCCTCTCCAATCTCCACCGTGCCTCCATGGAGGTGCCCACGCTCAACTTCTACGAGGCTGTGATGTTCGCGTACTACGACATCCTCGCGCCGCCGCGTGCGACGGTGCCCGCCGGATGGCGCATCAGCTACGCGGGTGTGCCGGTGGCTTCGCTCCTCATCCCCGGCGGATACGAGATGGAGAGCTTAATCGTGGAGCGTCGCCGCTAGATGCCCGCGTGGAAGAGGGCATTGCCCCGGTACGCGGCGGCCAGCCCGTACTGGCCTCGGCTGTTCAAGAAGGACCGGAAGGCCAAGCTTGGCAACCGCATCGTTTATGGGCGCGTGGTGCACCCGGATCTCCGCAACCAAGAAGGGCGGGAGAGGTTTTGGTCCGTCCCTGATGGACCATCTACACCGCCATCGACGCCGCTCGCCGCGCAGAGGAGCTCCGTCTCCCGAACAATGCGGAAATCGTGGAGGTTTCGTCCGACGATGACGAGGAAGCCGACGGCTCAGAGGACAGCGGCGGCGGAAGTGAAATTTTGTCGACTAGGGAGAATTTGTAAAATCGCAACTTTATTTAGAAAGAATTTGTGGTCGAATTAATAAAAATGTCTCGATTTAGATCTTTGTCTCGATTAATTTGTGGAAGATTTTTTTTCAAAAATACTGATCAATTCAATTTCTGCCTCGAATTAATTTTTGCCTCGATTCAATTTCTGTCTCGAATTAATTTAGATCTCTGTCCCGGATTGCGGACCGTCGAGGGGTTTTTGGTCCCAGTTCGTGGCATTAACCGGGACCAATGCTCCGCAGAGCGCCACGTGTGCGTCGCGGTGGCATTGGTCCCGGTTCATGCCACGAACCGGGACCAATGCTTAGAGATGAACCGGGACCAATGCCCAGGCGGCATGAACCGGGAACGGTGCCTGGCATTGGTCCCGATTAAGGAAACGAACCGGGACCTATGGTATTTGGGTGCTGGACCAAAGACCCTTTTTCTACCAGTGGCCTTTAAGTTAGGCATAAGAAGCAAGAAAAAGAATCAAGTGTTCTCAAATGAAGAAGCATTAAGAGCAAATTTTGTTTTCGAGAGGCAAAAGAAATCTTCTCTCTCTTCTTAGGGAATTGTTCTATACCTTTCTTAAGTGGGAGTTGATATTTAATGGTGCCTTCTTTCATATCAATAATGGCACCAACAGTTCTAAGAAAAGGTCTTCCCAAGGAAATAGGACAAGAAGCATTGCATTCAACATCCAAAACATAGAAATCAACGGGGACATAGGCATTGTTAACCATAATAAGGACATCATTAATGCTCCCCATGAGTTTCTTTTTAGCATTATCATCAAGTGGGACATTCAAATAACAATCTTCAAGTGGTGGCAAATCAAGCATATCATAAATTGTTCTAGGCATAATAGAAACACTACTATCAAGATCACATAAAGCTTTGAAATCAAAATCATCCACTTTCATATTAATGATGGGTTCCCAACCATCTTCTTGTTTTATAGGAATAGAAGCTTTATGTTTCATCTTTTCTTCTTTAATCTTTATGAGAGCATCGGTAATGTGTTTTGTAAAGGCCATATTCATAGCACTAGCATTAGGACTTTTAGCAAGCTTTTGTAGGAACTTAATAACTTCAGAGATATTGCAACCATCAAGATCAAAATCATAATTATCATCTAAGGTAGTAGAGCTATTACTAGCCTCAACACTAGTGGTAGTGATAGTAGAAACACTAATGTTTCTAGCAATTTCATCTTCTCTTTCCCACTTAACATGCAATTCAGCTAATAGTCTAACATTTTCATCAATTCTTACTTGTATGGCATTAGTAGCTGCAAAGGGATTATCATTAGTTTCAGGTTTAGCAGCCATTTTATTAATCAAAGAGGATTGAGCTTCAGACAAAGATGATATATTTCTTTCAGCATTAGAAAGTTTCAATTGCAAATTAGGAATTTCCCTATATAAACTCTCAAGTTGATGACTAATGTTCTTCAAAATGGTAGACTGTTCCTCCATAGTTTTAGTAAATAGTTTACTTTGTTCATATTGCATTTGCATGAAGTTTTTAGTGGCTCTTTCAACTTCTAAAATTCTTCCTTCACTAGGTATTCCAGGTTTGCCATTATAACCATAAGTATTATTAGGAGGATCGGGCCTATAATTGTTATTACCATAAGCATTGTTGCCAAAATTATTATTTCTTATAAATTTCACATCAACATGCTCTTCTTGAGCAACCAAAGAGGCCAAGGGAACATTATTTGGATCAATATGGGCTTTCCCATTAACAAGCATAGACATAATAACATCAATCTTATCACTCAAGGAGGAGGTTTCCTCAACATAATTTACCTTCTTACCTTGTGGAGCTCTTTCAGTATGCCATTTAGAGTAGTTAACCATCATATTATCCAGAAGCTTTGTTGCAGCACCCAAAGTAATGGTCATAAAGGTACCTCTAGCAGCAGAATCCAATAGATTTCTTGAAGAATAGTTCAATCCTGCATAAAAGGTTTGGATAATCATCCAAGCAGTTAGTCCATGAGTGGGACAATTCTTTACCAAAGATTTCATTCTTTCCCAAGCTTGAGCAACATGTTCATTATCAGATTGTTTAAACTTCATTATTTCACTTCTCATAGGTATAATCTTAGCAGGAGGATAGTATTTTCCAGTGAAAGCATCTTTGCATTTAATCCAAGAATCAATACTATTCCTAGTTAGGGAATTTAACCACTCTTTAGCTTTTCCTCTCAAAGAGAAAGGAAACAATTTAAGCTTAATGATATCTCCATCTATATCCCTATGCTTTTGCATCTCACAAAGTTCAACAAAGTTATTTAGATGAGCAGCAACATCTTCATTACCAATACCAGAAAATTGTTTTCTCATAACAAGATTGAGTAAAGCAGGTTTTATCTCAAAGAAAGTAGCTTCAGGAACAAGTGGAGCAATAGGTGTGCTCATAAAATCATTTTTGTTGGTGCTAGTGAAGTCACACAACTTAGTGTTTTCAAGAGTGGTCATTTTTTGTGTTTTTAATAAAGAAAGCAAACTAGTAAAACTAATTTTTTTGTGTTTTTGATAAAGAAACAAGCAAACAAAACAAAAGTAAACTAAGCAAAACAAAAATAACAAATTAAAGAGATTGGTTATGAGGGACTCCCCTTGTGAAGATGTCCTTGACTCCCCGGCAACGGCGCCAGAAAAATAGCTTGATGGCCCAAAATATATCGAGCTTGTTGGGGAACCCTAAGAGGAAGGTATGATGAGCACAGCCAGAAGTTTTCCCTCAGTATGAAACCAAGGTTTAATCGAACCAGTAGGAGCAAGGAAACACCCCAAAGGTGTTGCTAGCTAAACGTTGGCAGGGCGCACTACCGGTGCCAGCAGCAACGTGGAGACCTGCACAACACAACCACAAAACTCTGTCCCCAACTTGCGATGAGGGTGTCAATCTCACCGGTTTTGCTGAAAACAAAGGATTAAACGTATCAAGTGGAAGAAAGTAATAGTTTGTAGAAAGTAAACACAAAGCAGTAAACAGTTGATTGTAGATTGATGATAAAAAAAGGACCGGGGTCCATAGTTCACTAGAGGTGTCTCTCCTTAAGATAGATAACAAGCTGAGTGAACAAATTACTGCGGGGAAATTGACAAACATCGAGAAAGCATACAAGCATATACTACTCATCTTGACTCCTTTGAGATTCGATTGGGAATTACAACATTATACATAGACCGCCATCCAACTGCATCTATGACTAATAATCCACCTTCAGGTTATCATCTGAACCCCCTCCAGTATTAAGTTGCAAGCAACGGATAATTGCATTATGAATTGCATGTAAAGTAAACAATACGATTGTTCTATGAACAAAGGATTGTTGTTTTCTCCCTAGTAGCAATAGCACATCTAGTACCTTAGAGATTTCTATCACTTCCCCAGATTACCAGAGGCATGAACCCACTATCGAGCATAAATACTAACTCTTGGAGTTGCTAGCATCTACTTGGCCAAGATAGGTACTAACAACGGAAAGCATGCAAGATCACAAATAACAAAGACATGATAGAATCAATAATCAATCTGAAATAGCATCTCAATATCCATCGGATCCCCGCAAACACAACATGCAGAATTACAAATAGGTGATCTTGATCATGAACGGAGCTCACAAGATCTAAACATGAAAGCACAAAGGAGGAGAACCAGCCATCTAGCTACTACATGGACCCGTAGTCCAGAGATGAACTACTCACGGATCACACCAGAGGCTTGCATGGTGATGAATAAAGCCTCCAGGGTGAATTCCCCTCTCCGGCAGGGAGCCGGGAAGAGCTTCAGATCCCACCCAATCTAGGGATGGAGATGACGGCGGCTAGAGACTCTTTCGTGGATTTTTGATCGGGTACTTAGGGTTTCCGTATCAGAGGCAATATATAGACGGAAGTAGAGGCCGAGGGGTGCCTAGGGCGGCCAGACCACCCCCTGGCGCGGGCCAGACCTGGCCGCGCGGGCCAGACCTGGCCGCGCGGGCCAGACCTGGCCGCGCGGCCAGGTGGTGTGGCCGGGCCCTAGCCCCTCTCCGTCTCGTAATCTGGCTCTAGGTGTCCCTCGGTGAAAAACTGACTTTGGCTTTTGTCCCGTCAAATTCCGAGAATATTCATTTTCTAACTTTCCTGGAACCAAAAACAATAGAAAATAGGCAGCTGGCACTGTGGCTCTTGTTAATAGGTTAGTCCAAGAAATCATATGAAAAGTATTCCAAAGTGTGGACAAAACATAAGAAAGTAGATAAAACCAAGCATGGAACATCAAAAATTATGGATACGTTTGCAACGTATCAGCTCCACCTGCGCCCCCATACCACCTAGGGTATTTCTCGAGCGTATCTGCGAACGCTCCATCAAGCGAAAGACTCCAGAGAAGAAAGCAAGCGCGTCAACAGACTCAGGGGCTACGCCTCCCAACGAGCCAATGGCACTCGACAACTTGGAGCTCGACACAGGACTCGAAGGACCAATGAGCATCATGATGATTGAGCCATCCTGGACTCAACCCTACATCACATATCTTCTCAGCAAGAGGCTGCCTGATGAACCGACTGACGCGCGACACATTGCGCGGCGATCCAAGGCATTCACCGTCATCAATGGCGAACTATACAAGCGCAGCATCATAGGAGTACTCTAATGGTGCATCTCCAACGAGGACGGAAGAGCCGTCCTCCTCGACATCCACGAAAGGACCTGTGGGCACCATGCTGGCGGTGACGCCCTCGTCGCCAAAGCTCTACGAACTGGATTCTACTGGCCCACGGCCATGCACGACACTAGGGACATCGTCCGGTGCTGCAACGCTTGCCAGCGATTTGTGGACAAACCACACGCACCCTGCGCGGAACTCCGACCAATACCATTGGCTTGACCCTTCGCGCAATGGGGACTCGACATGGTCGGCAAGCTCCTAAAATCCTTGCGAGGAGGTTACGTATACCTCTTGGTCGCAGTCGACAAATTCACCAAGTGGATCGAGGCCATGCCGATGACAAACCAATCAGGAGCCAGCGCCGTCAAGTTCTTTGAGTCCATTGTCTACCACTTCGGAGTGCCACATAGCATCATCACGGACAATGATACGAACTTCACCTCCAAGGAGTTCAAGGAATTCTGTGAAAACCTGGGAATCAATATAAGCTACGCCTCGATGGCTCACCTGCAGACCAACGGTCAAGTTGAAAAGGCCAACGGCCTCGTCTGCGGTGGAATCAAAGAAGCGACTCCTCTGGCCACTCGAACAAGCCGCCAGATGCTGGCCAGACGAGCTGCAATCCGTACTCTGGAGCTTGCGCACAACTCCAAACAGCGCCACGGGATATACCCCGTTCTTCATGGTACACGATGTTGAAGCGGTGCTACCCGTAGAAGTACGCTACAAAGTCCCACGGGTGGTCGCTTACAACGAGCAGGAGTCAACTCTTACACTCAAAGACTCCGTCGACCTTCTTGACGAGGCACGAGAAATTGCAGCAGAAAGATCAACGATCTACCAGCAAAGCCTCCGCAACTACCACAACAGAAGGCTACGCCCAAGATCCTTCGTCGAAGGAGACCTGGTCCTACGACTCAAGCAACAAGGGCATATCAAGCTTGAGTCTCCCTGGGAGGGACCCTATTTGATTACAGAAGTAATCCCAGGTGGCGCCTATCGCCTTAAAGATTTCAAGACAGGAGTCGCATACTTCAACCCCTGGAATGTCGCACAGCTACGTCGTTTCTACCCCTAGTCGTTTTTTACATTACAAATAAGGCTATTCAGCCAGGCTACTTAGCCACACATTGTACCTCGTACTATTCTATGAATAAATAAAGCTAAGTGTCCCGAAACTCTGTGTTTTCCCTTATTTTTCAGGCAATCTTATCACTTGGGGGCTACGCCACCCTTTACATCCTCGTTCTACGAACAAGTCGCAGTATCCCGAGTAGCTGACACAACATCAATCGAACCCTTGATAAAAAACCAACCCAGTTGCAACGCACCTGACAGGTTGACAAGGTGCTGAGATAACACAAGTCAAGCTAATGAAAAGGAATTGTAGAGTACAAATGCACTCGCAAAATATATAAGCTAGCAAGCTCTTTACATATCAATAGAAATTAATTACACTCAACATATCTATACGAACTTTACAGCACTTGTACAATAATGCGCATGACACAAAGCTAAAGCTACTGCTACAACAGAAGAATGTCCGTTTGCTCCTCGAAGAAGTAGACGATTTCTTCTGCTGGGCGATCAACCGCTTGGTAATGTGGAACCATGTTCCAGGACGAACCTTCCGGTGGGGTCGGTGGCCCAGCGGCAACAGCTGCAACATCTACATATGGCCTATGCAGTCGCACTAGCGACAAAGCAGCCTTGGCACCGGCCACTAACTGCTGCCGCACACACTCGCGAACTGCACTCAGATCTTGGAACTTCGCCAGAAGAGCCAACATGCTTGAAGGGGCGGCGTCCAGCGGGAACATCGTTTGATAGATATGCCTAAGGCACGACTGCGCCTTCTTAAAAAAGTGGAGTACTCGAGAAGCACAATCCTGCAGGGTCGCAAGCGCGACCGCACGGTCATGGTCCACCCAAAAGTACCCACTCACCTGAAGCTGCTCCTGGGTCAAGTCATTCATCTGAATGGCAATCCTGTCTTTCTCATCCCGCGGATGACGAGCACTGACAACTACACCAAGCAAAAAAGGGCAAAGTATGAAGACAAGGCATTGCCACGACTGGCTAAAAGAAAAGATAAGAGGGCAGAAAGCTAACATTTGAACTGATCGCCCAGCTGCGTCACCTCCTCCAGTAGATATTGCTCGCGAGCGGTAGCCTTCTCTGCCTTCGACTTCCATACATCCGCGCTACCATAGAGGATGGGCTACTCACGCTCCAGTTGCTTAATGCGATCGCGCAATCGCGAAAGCAAGGACAACTCATCCACCTTTGAGCGCGGCTGAGCCAAGATCTCATTGGTGGGTGGAGGATCGTGAGGACCACTCGAAGGACCACTCGACGTACCCTATCACGAACCAAGCAAAAGCAAATAAGAGACCAAGAATACATTGATAGAAGGCATAGACGCATTCAAGCTCGGTAAAAGTTTCGACTGGGACACTTCCATAAAAGCATTGTTCCAACACAGAAGTTAAAACTACAACTATTACAAGACAGCTACTAAGGAGTAGCCTGCTTCTTTGACTTCGACTTAGACTTCGGGGGCCTCGTCGAGTCCGTGGCGGTCTCTAACGCCATCGACTTTCTAGTTCCGGCCCCTGATGCCGCAGCCTTCACCGCATTCTTCGCTCGTTGTAGCTCCTCAGAGTATTTGGCAATTGTATTGATGAGCTGCGACCCATATTTACCACAGCTAGTAGCAAAGGGAGCAAACCCTACCTGTTGGCCATCTGCGCCGACGGGCATCGCCTTGGAAATCGCGGCAGGATCCACCTCCACGCCATGGGCTTGCACCATTGTGAGTGCCATGGTAGCACCGACGGATCGCTAGGAGTTCCTGAAGTCCATGGGAATACCCCCAGCAAGGGATTCCACTAGGTCCTCCAGGTTGTCAAGCAGTTCAGCCTTGGGAGTTAAATCCCTGCATATGCGACTGAGCACATACTTGGCCTTCGTCAGTGTCCCTTGAAGAGAAGCGTTGCGGTCTTCGACTGGAGCGATGACACCAGCCAATGCATCGTCGCGACGAAGGGCCTGGACGTCAAAGCTCAGGCCGCCGACAACTACATAAAACAAAGTGTTGGTACGATACCACAATGTCGAAACAAGAAGCAAAGAAAATTCAGCTGAAAAAAGTACCTGAGAGGGACTTAGCAATCGAGACAAGCTCCTCCTCGAGCAACCTCTCCCTCTCGACATTGGAGGAACGCAAGTCCTCTTCATGCTTCCGCAAGTCCTCCTCGCATTTTATTATTCCTCCAAAGCCGCGATTGCTTCGTCGCGACTCTTCACCGCCGCGGCAAGCGCCTTCTCAAGTGAAGCAGCATGACACAAAAGTTCGTTATGCTCAACTTCAAGAGAGGACATATCATCAATCGCATCTAGACACTTCACCAAGACAAAGACAAAGGCAAATACTAACCTTCAACAACGCGATGGCGATTGTCCTGCCGCGCATGCTGTCGACCCATCTCCAGGACTTACTCCACCAGGCGAGCAACCTCCTTCACGATGAGCCGCATTAGAAGAAAACAGAGATCAGCAACAGCACCAAGTATATATTCGACTGCCACACCAAACAAAAGAATGCTTACGTGGTCCTCCAGAGACTCCGAAGATGACTGCCGCACAGTCGTCCGGGTAACAATCTGGTGTTCCCCAGCATGCGGGGAACTCAAAGAATTGTGCCCGGAGTGGGCCACCAATGGAGGAGAAGAAGATCGTTCGGCCACCTCTTTGGCCTTGGAGTCTGCGACTCTGGATTCCTTAAAAAATTGGACGTCGCCAGAAGACGATGACGCTGCTTGACTACAGAACGCATCCAGCAGAAATTTCAGGGAACGCAACTCCAAAAAAGAAACAAAGACAAATTCAAAAATTTACCAGTCAAATTTGTCAAAATCGAAGGTTTGCTCCTCCGACTCCGACGATTCCTTTGGCAGTCGTAGCTTCTTCCGGGCAGGAGGAGCCATAGAGCGCATAGGAACGGCGGGGATTGGCTCCTCTGCACCAACAGAAGGGCCTTCTGGAGTCGACGGCGACGAAGCATCTGAGTCCTTGTTGCGGGAGCGCTTGCGAGTGTCCGGGTCGCTGGACTTGGGGGCTCCCTCCTCCTCTTCAATTGGGACGGTCGACTCTGACTCGTCCTCTTCATCCACTTCGCGAGGAATAACCCCTTCAGGAAGAGGGGGCAAATAGGGAGACACCTTCCAATCCTGCATTCAGAAGATAATTTATTATACATCAAGTACTTAACGGCAATCGACAAAGAAAGCTACTTCGTAGTACAATTCTACCTCAGGAGGAGGGTTAGAGGCATCGAAAGGAAGCATGACTGGTTCGCCTGGAAGATCCTCCTTGGCGGTATACTTCGTCACCAATCACATCCGCCTATCTACTTCACCCGCAGAAATGCCATCGGCAGATACGCGAGTGGCATCGTTCGCACCAGCCCAGCGGAACATAGGGTGGACTCTAGCCTGCAGAGGCTGGACACGATGGCGCAACCATCTGCGAATGAGGGCAGTGCCTCCCTCTTCTTTACCTATGCGACTCTCGAGGTCGCAGACGCGCTTGTACAACACTTCCGTCTTCTCGGACTCGCCAGGCATCACTATGTTCTTCCGAGAACGCCTCCTCTTGCACGGCGTCACGGAATTGAAGGGCGCGAGTCCGTAGTGCTCTCCATCGGCCTTCTGGTCGCGGATGTAGAACCACTTGTCTCTCCACCCTTGGACAGACGCCGTGAGTTTGATATCGAAATAAGTGACAGAAGAGTCGGCGGTTCCGTAGCCTCCTACGTCGTAGACTACAGAACCAGACGCCGACTGGCGCTTCAGCTTAAAAAGCCTCTTAAAGAGGCCAAAGTGTGGCCCGACTCCGAGCCAGCACTCGCAAAGGGTAATGAAGCAGGAGATGTGGATAATAGAATTTGGGGACAGCTGATGCAGCTGGAGCCCGTAGAAGCAAAGGAGGCCCCTAAAGAAAGGATGCAGAGGCAGAGAAAGACCTCGGATGATGAACGCAAGGAACATCACCCGGAAACCAGCAGGAGGGCAAGGAGTTACCTCCTTCCCGGGCACTCACGAGTCGTCTTCCACAGAGGGAAAAACTCCATCTCGACGATGAAGGTGCAGCTCGGCGGCCTTGATGATGGACGCACGCCAAACGCCATTGGTGATGCGGGTTCCCGCGCCGTTCTTCTTCCCAACGCCAGCGGCGCTGGTGCCCATAGTGGCGGAGCCGCCCTTCTTCTTGGCGGCAGCAATGGTGGCGGCAGACCCAGCAGTGGCGCCTCCCTTCTTCTTGCTCATCTTCCGATGGCGGTGAGAACGGAGGAAGTAGCTTGGAAAGATGCGGAGCTGGTCCAGCGCCGAAACGAGAAAGTGCGCAGGGAAGGAGAGAAGCAGCAGCAATGGCAATGGAGGTAAGAACAACAAAGACAGATGGGCAAATTACCGCAGCTGTGCCACTACTTAACCTCCTCGCATAAACCATCCAACGGCCAGCAGAAACCCTACTACACGCGTGGCGCACATCGCCATCGACACGTGGTGAGGCTGAAGCACGAACGTCCCCCCACTAATCCCATACGCGCGGAAATCGAGGAGATGCAGTTAAAACAGAAGATTACGCACGCCTGGTCAAATCAAAGTCAGACAGTGGGACCCACCACTCGTCACGTCCCGTCAAAGCCGCTCACACGGGCAACCAAGGTCATCACATTGTTAGCACTGCCGTCATTTCAGCGGCAGAAGATTTCGACTACTTTAGTCCTTGCTCGAGTCTTCGACTCAACCAAGCACTCGGGAGCTACTCCCATAGGGAGCGCTAGTCGTGCACCCTACGATTTATCTTTATGCAGGTATAAGAACATTTAGGACATATCCACCACTCGAATCTATGATTCGATTGAGGATTATGGATTACTCCCATAGGGAGCGCCAGAAGAAAATTCGACTAAAACAAGCAACAAAAGACGACAGCAGTCACAAAAAGGTTTTAGTTCCCGCCTGAGTCTTCGACTCAACCAGGCACTCGGGGGCTACTCCCATAGGGAGCGCTGGTCGCGCACCCTATGATTATTTGTACATTGTACTGTGTGTTGATCACATTCACACCCGAATGCTATGGCAACTCCGCCTCATACTATCCCTATAGAGAGACTGTGTCTCCTAGGTCACTCGAATTATCTCCGCAATAACAAAGTTCGGATGTCGCGCTTACAGCATGAAGATAAGACCTGAATAAGGCCTGGCAACGCATCTGCTGCGCACTACCAGAAACATATATGTGCCTGCAGGTACGATGAACATGCCTTGACGGACGCATCGAGTGCTCACACTTATACACTGGAATTCGACTCCTGTAAGACCTCCGCGGCTTGAGTCGAATTACGCCACCACTTTTCTGAATTCGAGTCCGGGGACTCGAGTTTGAGTAGATTGTGTTGTTTTGCCCTAAGGCAGTTAACTGATACCGATACATCGGATAAATCAGGCACGTATATCAACAATCCCTTTGACACAAACTGAACACTCGAAATATACTTGGTCATGCACTCGAAAAGACTTCATAAAGTCCCAGTTGAATCTGCGGTTCCACTGGACACTCGGGGGCTACTGACATGGGTATACCCTACAGGTACTCGAGTTCGGTATATATGGTCCAGATACGGCAGAAGCCCACGGCGTTGCCAAGGACCAAATGGAGAATTCGAGTGGCCCACGGACTCTCGATTGCTTGCGAGACAAGAAGAAGCTTAAGATAGAAAGTTTAAAGGGAAAACCCTAATCTGTAACCGACTCGACCTGCTACCCGAGACCTAGACTATCTATATAAAGGCTAGGAGGGGCGGCGAGGAGGACACGCGCAACCCTAGTTTCCACAACTCTCGCTAGATTGCATCTGCGCGCCCCTGTAATCTTCGATTCCTTCGTTAATTCCAAGAGCAGACAAGCAGGAGTAGGGACCTCTACGAGGCCTGAACCTGGGTAAAACTTGCGTCCCTGTGTGCTTGTTTGCTAGCCGACTGATGCCTCCATCACTCCCTCCTTCTCCAAAACCCAAGTCTATAACAATGGGCATTGACGAGTTAAACCCTCGTCAATCAAAATCATCGAATTTAAGAGAATCGGAAAGGTTCCCTGAGAGCCCGAAGGATGTTCAGAGCGATTTGAAAGGAGTTTCAGATCATAGGGAATTAAATAATATATATTTAATATTAATTAATGGAATTAATATTGAAATAATAATTAAATTTGATTTTAGAAGCAGCCCACCCTAAATGGGCCCATCCCGGAGGGAGAGGCCCATATGGGAGCCGCCGCTCCAAGAAGGAGCAAGGGGCCGACCGCCTAGGGTTTGGTGCTGTGTTGGGTGGGGGCCACCGCCTCCTTCCCTACAGAGCCCCTTCCCCTGTATAAGGAGGGGCACGTGGGGAGGGGCAGACACACCAAGCCCCTTGAGGCATTTACCCTCCCCTCCCCTAGAGCTCTCTCCTCTCTCTCTAGTTGGCTCTCGCGCAAGCTGTTTCGAGAAGAACTGCGCACGTGGGATACAACTTCACCCTCCACACTTGAATCCAATACATGGACTATAAGCACTACCTATGGTATATTCCTTCGTATAAAACTAAATGAAAACATTAGTCCATAAGAATTGTCATCAATTACCAATACCACACATATAGGAAATTACCCTTACACAAATTGAATAACAACAATATACATACACATATGTATCATAGTAAACAATAATAATCACAAAATAGTAAGAAAAGTAGGGTTAATTCAAAAATTTCCTCATATAAATACACACAACAAAAAAGAGTGCCTTCAAGACCAAATCAAATGCGCAAGATATGTGTTGTGCATATGGCAATGTCTTAGCCCACCCCGAAACGTGGGTCCCACAGAAAGATGGCGTGACAAACAAAAGTGACACGCCACTAATATACACTTACTAGTGGCGTACCAGGCTCTGACACACCACCGATACTGGTGTGCTACCTGTGAGCAAATCTCTACTAGTGTCCACACTGAAACAGGTTGGCTACCATTGCCGCCATCCCTGGCATCGAGTTCACGTCACCACCATCTCCTGGAACCAGTGTCGTCACGGGTAGGACAGCCCATCATGGCCTAGATGGGGCCCGAAGGCCCAGATCTGGGTGAGGTGGCCGCCGCCTAGCCGTTCCCCTCACTGGAAGATGGCGCCGTCGTGACTTCACTCCTTAGCCTAAGCTATCCCCACGCCTCCCGAACTCCAAAGACACACTACTAGCAGAGAGCAACCCCATTCACCCCCTTACCAAGGGGGAGGGGAGAAGGTGCCGCCGTCGGCACCACCCCGGCAGTGCCAGGAAGCTCGTGTTGGCAGCTGCATATGGGGGATGGAAAGGGGGAGGGGTGGCTGCGGCGATTGGGTTGGCTCCTGCTCGGACCCATAGGGGTGAGACAGGAGTGGGGTTGGGGGAAAAGGAGTGGTAGAAGAACGTCCTTGAACAAGCCCGTGTTTTCATTCCTCTATATCCCAAAAAATAGATTTGAAATGATTAACTATGCGACTCCACTCCGCAATATCGGATCACCAAGGCCCAAGTTTCAATATCAATTTTTATGGGAAGTTCCTCTGGTATTAGGGATATTAAAACTGAGTCAAGAAGGAGCTCTCTCACGCATCTAGATTTTTGACCGTCAGATCTGCTGCCTTGTCCAAATTTGGCCATTCGATGCCAACTCAAGCTCCCACATGGTGGGCTGCTCGCGGACCGAATGTCCCAGGTTCCGCTACTCTGGAGAACAAATCGAAGGCCCCTCGTTCACTCATACAGCTACCGTTTGATCGCATATAGACGGTCGTGATACACATCAGGAGCTTCCTCATGTTCCACCCGACATCTCAGTCCAATACTCTCTCCCAACCCCCCAACGATCTCTGCCCGCTCATCGGTCACCGCCGCCACGCCTGAACCAATCCGCCTATCACCGCCTCCATGGTCCCTATGGCGGCACCGCAGAACGCCAACCGCACCGCACCGTCTGTGGAGAGGTTGCGTGGTGGCGTGGTGTTGTGCCTATGCCTATGGTTGACGCCGGTGCTGATGGCATGGTGTTCATGGGCACCGCGACATCACTCTAGGGGCAGCGTTTCACGTCTCTGATGCAGACTTCATCGCATCCCGCGTCGAGTGTTGATGGGCCCGGTGTTCTACGTGATGTACCATCTGTAGCTATTGACCTTCACGGCGACGTCGCTCCAACGGGTGGCACTAAACATCTCTGATTCAGGCTTTGTTGCCTCCCTGTGACCTTGTGCAACACCAATGAGAATCTCGCTTTGGCATACGACAACATCTTAGCCAAGTTGGTGATTATTAGTTTGTCTTATTTTTCATCAATATATTCATGTGAATTAAGCTATTGCAAGGATCAAAACCAAGCTAACATAATATTTTGATATAATTTGCTGGTGCCTATGCCCATAGTTGTTAATCTTTCTAACAAGAGGCCGAAAGGGGAAGAAGTATATTTTTTCTCCTTATTTTGCTAGGACAATGTTCTTACATGGATCAAAAGGGCGTAAAAATCTGGAGGTTCGAAGATGCAGGACATGAGACATTCTTGGAGAGTGGAGATGCACGAGGAATCAATGAGACAACGAGAAATAACACTCCACCCTTGAACAGGTAAGGAAGCACAATTCTTTATCTATTATGTTCATAAAATTTATGTCTACTTCTTGTTATGAACCTTATTAGTTTGGATGGGGGTTTGGTCTAGGATGATTAACTCATTGTTAGGAACTGGTTCAATAACAAAAATAAGCTACTACTTCCATTCAAATCATGCAGTTTACAAAGGTATACAGGCTGTTAGCTTCAGACTACTCCTTTTCAGCTTCAAATTAATGATTGTATTCTTTAAATAATTTTGTCTTCTTACATGGTTCCATCACCAAATGGAGCCATGAGCATGGTGGCGGTGGTGTTGAGGGGGAGACGTGAGGAGTGTAGCAGGTGGTGGTAGGTTATAACGATGGTGGTTGTTGTTCTGTCGTGCTTCGGCTTGCGTCCTTCTCCTAGAGATGTCCTGCACAATATCATCGCCACCCGTGTTGGACCCCCTAGACACCATGATAGAGATGGTGGTGGTCTGCATATAACTTTTTTTAGTTCAATTTTTTACAGAATAATAAGTTTATTACTTATTGATAGAGTATATTTGGTTGCATCTGCAAATATTTTGATATGAAAGCCTTTCTTCCCTCATATACTTGGTTCAGCTATTGGAGTTGATTGACTAATTGGAAGTTCCACCAAGTAGATCATTTCATACTTCGATCTTACAAAGGCTTAGCATTTGACCATAATGATTAATCAACTATTGAGGAGTTGTTGTATCTTGAGAAAGCTTAAATTTTATAATACTATTTTGTTAATCCATTTATTTTGTTTTAAAGAATGATATATTCATGATGTAGATGTTGTTTTAGCATGTTCTAGAAAGTATTATATACACCACTCAAGTGCTGACAGACACTGGCTATAGCATGACTCCTGAGGTACGTTACCATCTAGCATATTTTCTTTCTTTCATATCCACATATTTTTCATTGCTTTATTTCCATTTGCATTAGAAATTTATGTAGTGATCGTCATATTATGCTTTTGCGGCCGCATGAAATGGAAAAGAAAAACAATAGGTTTTTTGTGAACTTGAGTGGTTCATGCCATGGTGTGGAATTTTATACAACTCCCTCCCGTGCGATTCGAGAAAGAGTCTCCGTCGATAGGTCTAGCTGCAATCCACATATGACCTATCAAGCCTTTTCATCCTCCATGTGTAGCTATTTTTTTTGCGAAATTCCACCAATCTATTAATAATCATCAACAACAATACAAAGAACCATACAAGTAATAGAGATTACAAATAGGTCATTGGACCACCTAGCGACGACTACGAACACTAGCACGAGCCGAAGGCGCACCGCCGTCCTCACCCCTCCATCACCAGAGCCGGGCAAAGCTTGTCGTAATAGAGCTTGTTGTAGTAGACAGACGGGAAGTCGTCGTGCTAAGGCCCCATAGGACCAGCACACGAGAGTAGCAACCATCGCCGAAGATGACAATCGTAGATTGGAAGAGACTGACCTCAAACCACACTGATGAATACGGAAAACGACCGGATCCCAATAGATCCGCCGGACACATGACTCCACGCGCCTCTGTCGGCGCTATACGTACCACCGGAGCGAAGATAGGGCGGGGATGACCTTATTCTGACTTCAGGACGCAGCCACCGCCTCAACATCCCGAAGAAGACACTGAAAAAAGGCTAAACAAAAAACGAAAACCCTCCCGCCGGCGAGAGGCCGCGGTCCGCCACGCCTCCAAGGCCCTAAGGCCACCGGAGACGGAGCGGACCGGCGGCGTCACCGGCGAGGGAACGGAACCCTAGATGGGTTTGGCTCTTATCTTCCCAATCGCGCGCCTGGGGCTGCCTCTCAGGTACGTGGTTATGTTCGGTTTGGTCTCTCCATGTGTAGCTCTATGAGAGTCCATAAGAGGAGCCGAAGGGATAGCAACTAGACATTTGCAGTTTTGCAACCCGACTTAGGAACAAGAAAAACAAAACATCAGGGAGAAGAACAATTGTAAGTATACCACTTTCTCGGTCTGATATGCATTTCTTAGCTTCATGTGTCACCTACTAATATTTTGTCTTCTCTTTTAAGTTCAATAGTTCCTTTATTTATTTGTACACGAGCATGATCCTTTGTTAGTACGGCGTTGTACTTCAAATTTCTATATTTCTCATCTTAATTAAGTATTTGCTTCGGCCTGTAAATTAATTATTGTAGGTCTGACTCAGAAGAATCAAAAAATGAAACTTAAATAGCTTCGTGTAGATTCCACAAAATGACAGCTAGATGTAAAGAATGTCAAATAACTTGCTCTGTGACCAGGTATCACCTTTATTGTCCCTCGGAGCTCGTGTTAACTTGCCGAACCATTCATGACATATATTTGTATGTTAGTAGGGTATAACAGTTTGTTTCGAACAATATAAAAATTAAATAATTTTTCTCACTTAGAAAGGTCATTATTTACCAACTTCATTGTTTCCTATCATTCAATTGAAAAAAAGATGGGCGCGGCAACGCCATCATGATCTAGTTTGACTTGTAATTCCACACCCAAGGAAAATTTTCCGTTAGTCAATATCCTTTGCATACAGCAAACACCGCAAGTAAGGAGCATTCTTCATCTTTTGTGAACAATTTAACAAATGCACATTATGGCCGAATAGCGGCAGAAAAATACGCAGCGAACTCTCGGTTTGGTTGCGCCAACAAGTGGTCACGGTCGCCACTGTCCCACATGTCCCGGTGGCTCCCGTGAAGCTCTGCACTATCCTTGAGGGTTGCATCGAGCATTTCTTTCCTCCAGTCCTCGATCTTCTCGCGTCGGCATTGCCCAGCGAGCCAGTCCTCGTACTCGAACTGCAGAAGTGCGCGGTGGAACAAAATTAACATAAACCTCATGCTGCTAAAGCGGGTAGAGATAGTCGGGCACGCACCTCATCGTCTCGCAGGTCATGGGTGTATCTTCGGGGCCATCCGCGAGCGGCTAGGTCCGCGTAAAGGGCCATGACGTCTCGGGTCATCTCCTCCTCGGATGGGAGCTCGATTCGTCCCGACAAGACGCCGGCCACCCAGCTGCTCTGGAGCTCAAAGAGTGTAAAAGGGATCACCTGCATTCACGACGACGGCGGAGGGGGTTACATGATCAGGGATGTGTGATTTCTCCGGTTCGTTCTAAACAGACCTTGAGCGGCAACCCGATGAAGGAGAGTTGAGGAGCCACCCGGGGCGGGAACACATGCTTGTACAGCGGACCGACACGGTTGTCGTCCACGGAGATAGTCGCGTCGTCGCCGAGGAACGGGAAGCTGTACTTGTACCTATCCTCGGGATGGGAGAAACAGAGTGAGGCAGACAGATAATTTCAGACTGGTTTTCTAGGAGTTGATAGTATAAAACTACCACTTTACATGTCAATTTTTCCAAATGATACCAGTCGACCTTTAAATCAAAAAATACCAGATCAGAAACGAGTTGTTGCAAAAAGCACTGATTCGTGCTTAATCACGAAATTGTCACCGTTTCTGACAGGTGGGTCCATTTATTAGGGCTAAATTGATGACATGGCATGGGTTCCACTGGTGAGCCCAATTAAAAAAAATCAAAATATATATTTTACACTACAACCCCCTTCACCACCCATAAAAAATAGTCAAAATATCAAAAAAAGAAAGAAAAAAGTGGGGCAGCGTTGACCCAGCTCCCCCATCCCTGTCGTGAGGCACCGCCTCCATCGCCGCCGCCCTTCACTCCCTCTCTCCCCATGGCCGCCGCCGCCCTCCCCTCCCTCTCTCCCATGGCCTTCGCCGTACCCCGGCGACCCACCTCCCACCGTCGTCTCCCCCTCCCACGGATGGCGGCGGTGCTCCGATCGGAGGCGAGGAGGACGTGGCGACGGCGAGGGTGGCGTCGGGGCCGGAGGTCGACGGGGATAGGGGCACGTGCAAGGCTGGATGTGGTCGCAGATGGCGACTGTGCTCCGGCCGAAGGCGAGGAGGACGTGGCGACGGCGAGGAAGGGCCAGACTGCGGTGGCATCGGGGCAGAGGCCGACGGGGACAAGAGGCACGTGCGAGGCCGGAGGTGGTCGCGAACGGCGGCGGTTCTCCGGCCAGAGGCGAGGAGGATGTGGCGACGGCGGGGGAGGGCGCGACGGCGGCCTGCTCCGCTAGGCTCGAGGCGGCGGCGGGTGCTGGCCGGGGCCGAGCGAGGAGAGGACGTGCGCTGACATTGACGGAGAGGGTCGGGGACTAGGGCGGCCGGCTAGCTGACGACGGGTTCTCCGACGGCGGGAGGCGGGCCAGGCGACAGAGGTCTCACGCAGAGGAAGGAGGTGACCGCGGTATTTTTCTTTTCTTTTGATATTTTGACTATTTTTTAATAGAGCTGACAGGTGGGGCCAGTCCACGTCGGCAACTTTTCTCCTTACATGTAGGTCCCGCTGTCATAATCGGCTTTTTCCCATAACTCGTTTTCAATCTGGTAGTTTTTTGCGATTTGAAGGTCGACTGGTATCATTTTGGGAAAATTGGCATGTAAAGTGATAGTTTTATACTATCAACTCGGTTTTCTAGACTAAATTAGGCATGCTGAGATGAGCAACCGTACCCGGTGCAGTGTATGATGACATCCGCTTTGACCCGACTGCCGTCTTGGAAGACCACGCTACCGTCTTCCTCAGCACGGTCCACCTGCCCGATCGATGTTTTATCTCGAGTGGAATGTGAAGAAAAAGGGAATGATTGTGCTTGGGCGCGAGACGGATTACGTACTTACAATGGAATGAAGCCATAGGTTAAGGCTAGTATGATGGCCAGGCAGCCTCTCGCAAGTGGCTGCAGGCGCCGATCGACTGGCAACATGGACCTCTTTGGCGACACCCGCGATGTCCCTCGAAATGTCCTTTCCGCTCACAGAATACCCTATCACCACCACGACCTGCCAACCCGACTGTATTGAGCGAGACATGCATAGCCGTAATAAGGCAGAAACGCAATGATTGATGCACGTACTTGGCCGTGGAATGGGTCGGGCACACGGTAACTGTTGCTGTGCAGCTGCTTCCCAGGCCAAGCATCCATGCCTGCGAAAGAAAAAGGTCAGGACTCACGATGCAGCTTAGTTTAATGGGCGTCGGCTGATGACTGATGGATCTTACCGGGGATATCGGCGAGGTGCGGCTGGGAGTAGTGGCCGTTGCAGACGACGACGGCGTCAAACACCTCCTCCGCTTCGCACGGCTCGCTGCTGGCCAGCTTCCTCGAGTACCTGACGCGCCAGCTCGTGGCTGCCTCGCGGGTGACCCTGACCACCTCCGTCTCGAACCGGACGAGCCCGTGGAGGTCGAACCGCCGCGCGAAGTCCCGGAGGTACCGGAGCACCTCCGCGTGGCCGGGGAACCTGCGGGGGTCATCGTCGGGGCCGGCGGCCACGAAGGGGAAGTCCAGGAAGCCCATGCACTCGCGAGGGAGGTTGGTGCGGAGGGAGGCGTAGAGGTTCGAGGGCCGGCTGCCGAGCGGGTCCGCCGAGGTGGCGGACGCGTCGGCGTCGTACACCCAAATACCGCCCACGCCGTCGGTGCGCTCGAACACCACAGGGGCGTGACCCTCGCGCCGCAGCTCGCGCGCCGCCACCAGGCCAGCGGCTCCAGCGCCGATGACGGCGACGCGGAGCGACCGCGACGGCATCAGGTCGATCGGGAGGGAAGTCTCTCCTCCGTCTCGCCTGTTTGTCTTTGTTTTCCTCTCTAGGATTTCGTATACGAAATGTATATTGTTCTCTCGTGACGATGCTAATCATACTCCCTCCGTCCCAAAATAAAAATAAGTGACATAGGTTTGTCCAGATGGACGTATCGAGACACGTTTTAGTATATAGGTACATATGAATCTAGTCAAACTCAAGTCACTTATTTTGGGACGAAGGAAGACTTCCTCTGACCCATATTAGTTGACTCGAATTTGTCTAGATTCGAATGTATGTAAGTATGTTTTAGTATTAGATACATCCGAATCTAGATAAATCTAAGTCAACTAATGTGGATCGGAGGGTGTATTATTTTTGACAGTAACAGCCTAACAGAAATCTTTATTACTCAATAATAGTCACGTCTGTTACAACTTTATGCATCACAGAAAATCGCGGATCACCTAACCAGGGACCAACATACCCCGCGACACCTGTCTAGCCAATTCATTTGCCGCTTCGTTTGAATCTCGTGCGCAGTGAACTTTTTTTCTTTTCTTTTGCATGAAAACGGCCTCGACATGCCTAGAAGCTGTCATTAAAAAAAGGCAGGTACAAATTTTGTTCAAGCCCTTTGCTTTTCTTACCTAGAAAGATCTAAAATTGGAGAAAATAGACACCCTATCACTAATGGAAGAAAAGCAATCCAGTGCCTGAACGTCTCTGTCGACGATCGCCGGCGACCTCAAGGTGTAGAACACACCGAGATCTCAAAGGATGATGCTCAAGGCCTCTCCTCCGGCGATGAAACTCTGTCGTCGGCCAACTCGAAGTCTCCAGGGACGAACCACTTGGTGACGACGAAATGCCGAGCTCCGGCGTAGGGTTCGAAGATCCTCTGCAGTGGAGGAAGAAGATGGGTCGTCTTTCCGGTCGAGGATCACGGAGGCAACCATACCCCCCTATTAGACGAGTCCTAATCGTATTGTATTAGGACGTCCAATTCGGCCATGTATAGGAATAGGACGTCCGATCCATCTACTTGTTGTACACGAGTTGTGTTTGTTGATATATAAAGCAAGGCCACGCCGAGGCTAAACTCACGGCAAACAACTTTTTCAAACTTGGTATCAAAGCACACACATCAATCCAGGGTTTCTCAGGTGCACGACGCAATGAGTTCTTCCGCAACGCAAACCTCCCAGACCTCCAGCACCCTCACCTCCTTCACATCTCCCTCCAGCTCTTCCACCTTCACGCCAGTTCCTCCGATCACGATGGCCTCCATCACCGTGCTGCTAGATCGCATGGATTTTCTCTTGTGGAAGACCCAAGTTGTCCCCAACATCACCGGCCAGAGATTTTTCGGCTATCTTGATGGAAGTGTCGCCACCCCTCCAAAGCACCTCAACATCGGGACCGACGACAATGCTATCTCCGCCACCAATCCCGAGTACACAGCTTGGATCCAGACCGATCAGAGAGTCCTCGGCGTGCTTCTGGGCTCAATGACCGAAGATGTCCTCGTCCAGATGGTTGGCCACACCACGGCCGCTTCCGTTTGGGAGTGTGCCAACTCCATGTTCTCCGCCTAGAGCAAGGCAAGCACCCACCAGATATGACGCCAGCTTGCGTCGACAAGGAAGAACGACATGCACGCTGCCGAGTACTTTCACCAGATGAAGGGATCTACCAATGACATGGCTAAGGTTGGATCCCCTTTGTCTGACGATGAGCTCATTTATTACACTGTCGCAGGCCTCGGATCCCAGTTCGAGTCCCTGTAGGCGTTGCTCAACATCCTTACCAACACCAACCCCACAATGACCCTCTGTCTCACGGACTCCTACGCCATGCTTTTGTCCCATGAGGCGATATAGGAGCAGAACAACTAGGCCCAGGAGCACTCCACTTCAACAAACGCTGCTCGCCGTGGTGATAATCGTGGTGCATAAGGCGGCAACTATGGTGGTTATTAAGGCGGTGGCTACGGTGGTAGCCAGCAGGGTGGCAACTACGGTGGTGGATCAAGTGGCCATCAAGGCGGCGGTCAAGGAGGCCCGCAAAGTGGCCGCTATGGTGGCCAGCAGATGCAGGGCAACTATGTCCAGTAAGGCGGCCGTAGTGGTGGCCGCAGCAGTGGCACCAACAACGATGGTGGAGGCTACAATGGTGGTGGCAACGGTGGCGGTGGTGATGGCCGTGGAAATCAGCGCTACCGCCTAAGGTTCAACCATGGTTATCAACCTGATGAACAACGTTCTGTAAACTCTTCTGCCACCAACTATGCTCATGAGGATCCGCATTGGGTCATGGACACCGGTGCGACGGATCATCTCACCAATGACATGAGTCGGCTCAACATCCAGGAGGACTCTCACGGCATGGACCAAGTTCAAGTCGCCAACGGTGCATGTTTGTCTATTTTGCACATTGTTAATTCTAGTTTAGCTAGTCCTATGCATTCACTCGTCCTGAGAAATATCCTTCATGTCCCTAAACTTACACGGATCTTCTTTTAGTCCATCGTCTTGTTTCTAATAATCATGTGTTTGTCGAATTTCATCATAATTTTTTTAGTTTGAAGGACAAGGGCACGAAGAAAATCATCATTCGAGGTAGAATCGTGGAGGCCTTTATCTCGTTCCTTTCAGCCGAGCGTCTTCTTCCATCCATTAGGCTTTTCCTAGTGTCAAGCTTTCATCTAGACTGTGGCATCAACGTTTGGGTCACCCTTCAAATAATGTAGTTTAGTCTATTGTCAGAAACAACAATCTAGCTTGTAGTTCCTCTTTAGGTTCTTTTGTGTGTGATTGATGAGTCCATTTTGAAGCATATTTATATTGTGTTTTTGCATAAGTAGAGTTAAGATTTCATATTTTATGGCATTCACGCGCATCCTTTGTCCTAGTTTTAACAGGATCCTGAATTATTAAGTCTTTTGTGAATATATCAGTTATGGCTGTCATGTTATGCAATAATATGATATTTCTATGTGATAAGTTCATTTAAATGATTTTCCACGCACCTAGGACAAGAGGGGATGTGAGGGGAAGCTATAGAAGGTTTAACGACATGCAGTACGGGAAGATCCCGCCCGTACCATCCACCCGTACAACCTATCAGGATGTTTGCCTCATCAAATACTCTCACCACACGAAGACGGATCTGAGATCCAACATTCACACAAACTTCTAGCCTCGAAATACCACATCAGAAAGGGATGTGGAGGAGGAACTTGGAGAAGGGAAAATCCTTTCACACGAACTTCTAGCCTCAAAATACCACAATAGAAAGGGATCTGGAGGAGAAACTTGGAGAAGGGAAAATCCTTACTGCTTCACGGATCATTGGGGTACATCGTAATCCCTGCATCATCAACCGCTGCATCTCCATCAACACCATGTTCCCACACTTTTGTTCATTAGATCTTGTTGTAATTCTAATACAATTTTTGTTTGCACTTGGTTTACCTTTTCACTTTTAATCCATCCATATGAACATGATGATGTTGTTGATTACTTCCATGTGTGAGTAGTTTCCCTTGTTCTTGGGAAGATGGAGAAACCCTAGCATTATTATGAAATTAAATAAAGATGATCCATAACTTTAGTCTTTGATCTATTGATTTATGATATTGTGTTCGATCTCTCTCTCTCTAGATGGTATGTGAAGTCGACCACATAGCATCTGCCTTCGGGACTAGGGAGAGGGAAATACCCTTTGGACATGTATGGGAGTATGCCCGGTGTTACTTTCTAACTGTAAGCATCGACTTATAACCTATACGATAAAAGGGGAATTAAGGAAGATTCACTAAGCTCATACAATAACCATGGGGAACCCTTAATTGTGGTGGTATGTAGAAGCGATTTGCTCGCAGGCATCACAATAGTTATATAGAGATGACCTCAAAACATTACTCATAGAAGCGGCTTCTCGTGAGACTTGTAGTGAACATCTTATTATGGAGATCCCTCCACATATATCATGATGAAAGACATACATTATCCTAATCACGAATAATTCTCATATGCTAGTGGTGTATCCTACATCCTCGAGAATATTTTAGCCTTATTGAGTTCCAAAACCATTCCCAGTGCTTTTGTTACTTGTTTACTTTATTTAATTTTATTACTTTATCGCATTCAATTACAAAACCTTTCAAACACCCTTTACTTGAGATTAAAGGAAGATTACAAGTATACTTTGGTAGATAGACCTTAACCAAATTTCTCTCTGTGGGTTCGATACTCATATTTCAAAACTAGCTACAATTGATCTGTGTCCTTGCAGTTGTCAAGCTATTTGCTGGCATCGTTGCAGGAGAGCTAAGCACTTTTGGTATTTGTTCTTAGTTGCTAATTATATTAATTGTTTTACTAAAGTTGTTTACTAGTTTCAGGTAAACACCATGGGTGAATACCGACATATTATTCAGCTCGAAGCTGTAAAGAATTCTGGTCCACCCATGGACGCTTATTTAAAATCCAACAACCCCGATGGGTATGATATTAACCCCATGTTGCTGGATCTTTTGCATGCTAAAAAGTTTGTAGGATACGTATGAGCATGTTGGGCTCTTTGAAGAAACCTGTGGGACTTTCCGCCTTAATATCTTTACTGAGGATGAGGTTAAATCAACTCTCTTTTGTCAACCTCTTATTGATGAAGCCTGTTCTTGGTAACTTGAGTGTCCTACAAAGATTATTAACTCCTAGGAGAGGTTATACTCTTAATTCTTAATTGATTTCTTCTCCAGGACAAAAACCCTTGGAGCTAGTCGTATGATCACATATTTCAAAGGTGTCCCCGAGGAAACTCTTTATGAAGGGTACTCAAGGTTTAGGGAATTACTTGATTGTTGACCTCACCATGATTTTCCACCTTGGTTGCTAGTACACACTTTTTATGTAGGGCTAAGAACATGTACTAGAAAGGCAATAGATTCTCTTTATAATGGATCGTTTACTAAATTTAGTGTTGAAAGAGCCTATAATTTGCTAGATATACTTCATAAGATTGAAGAAGCCTATTGTGGAATTGAACTTAATGAAGAGGAAAATCCTATAGAATATGACTGTTTAAGAAAATTTCTAGCATCCGGTAAAATAGAGAAACTACTTGGAAACCCTCGTATGATTGTTTAAATTGTTAAAACCTATACTGGGTATTTGCAGATTCCAAAGGAGTGGGAACACTACAAGCAACACTACAAGAAAAGTTTCCTTCCGCAACGAATTGGACCGACGGTGCGCGTCTTCCGCGACGAAATTCTCGGCTCGGCCGTGGCCGATGAAAAACTTTTTTTTCCGATTTCGCGGCCCTCTACTATGACGGATCTACTAAAAACATGGAGGAAGCTCGGCTGGCGCGTGGCAGAAGCAAGATTTTTGTTTCCTCGCGCGATGTTGACTCGCCGAAGTCTTTTGAGGCGTGTGGGTCCCGGACGTCAGTGTCTCTAGCGGACCATACTTTTCGGTCGCGCCTCCTTTATTTGAACTCGATAACGTTGCTCGAGACGCCTGCCGTTTAGTCAGGCTGCTAGGTCCTACATGTCAGCCTCTCGTTAGAAGGATCGTGTGCATGATGAATTTTTTTCCTTCGCTCGTGCTACCCTGTTCCGAAGTTGATAGCGTTGCTCGATGCATCTACAGTTTAATCACGATGCTGGGCCCCACATGTCATCCTCTCATTAGAAGAAACGTGTGTATGATGGATTTTTTACCCTCTGTCGCGTCTTCGTGTTCCAAACTTGATAGAGTTGCTCGCTGCATCAGCCGTTTAATCAAACTCCTGGACCCCACATGTCATCCTCTCATTAGAAGAAACGTGTGTATGATAGAATTTTTTCCCCTCGGTCGCGTCTCCGTGTTCCGAACTTGATAGCGTTGCTCGCTGCATCAGCCGTGCTGGTGGGTTCCTTATGTCAGTCTCACATTAGAAGAATCGTGGGTATGATAGACTTTTTTTTAACTCTAGCGCCACCCTGTTCCTAACTAGAGAGCGTTGCTTGACGAATCTGTCATTTGGTCATGCAGCTGGGTCTCACATGACAGCCTTTCATTAGAAGGATTGGTTGTATGATTGACTTTTTTCTCTTCTCGCGCTACGTGTTTCGAACTTGATAACGTTGCTCGCTACATCAGCCGTTTTTCCAGGCTGCTGGGCCCTCCATGTCAGCCTCTCATTAGAACAAACATGTGCATAATGGACTTTTTTCTCGCTCGCGCCTCCCTGTTTCGAACTTGGCAACGTTGATACAACACTTGTATAAGGTTACGCTGGTGGGACCCACATGTCGGTCTATCTTTAAATGAAATGTGTGTATGTGATAGACTTTTTTCAGCCGCGTTTTGCTGTTTTGGACTTCCAATAGATTTAAATTGTGTGTGTCGCCACTACGCTAAAGATATTTATAGAAAATATATTATTAAACATTCCTTAGTACCTTCAAGTTATGTTTTAATGTTTTTAAAAAGATGGCGTGTGTCCGTGTTTATATTTTTAAAAATGAAAGGGCAGCCTCCTGGCATTTCCATTTATAAAATGCCACATATATAATGGACTAGTTTCTTAAAAATATAGCGGAATTTTTTTAAGAGGTGGAGGCGGATTTTTTTTAAGAGGTGGGAGGCCATTCTCAAAAGGCCGAATTAAAAATATTTTGGGCTATTCTACATGGTCCATCTACATGCGCTATACTCCATGGGCTCCTTTCTTAAATTTCACTGGGATGTGCTAAGAAGTCCCTTGACCCTGACAAGCCCGAATTAAAATGTTCTTGTCTATGCTCCATGGGATCCTTTCTCAAATTTTACTGGCCTGTGCTTAGCAGCTCCCTGACCCTGTGCTAAAAAAACAGCTCCACGACCTCGAAAAGGCGTGTGTGTATGTTGGACTATTTTTTCAGGTCGAACTTGATAACGTTGCTGGGTCCTCCATGTTAGCCTCTCACCACGCTGGACATTTTTCTCGCTCACGCCTTCCTATTTCGAACTTGGCAATGTTGCTCGATGCAACATCTCTATAAGGCCGCGCTACTAGGTCCCATGTGTCTTGCCTATCTGTAAATAAAACGTGTGCATGATGGACTTTTTTTCAGCCCCATCCGCTGTTTTGACATCGGTCCGTTGCTAGGTCTAAATATACATGGTACAAAGTAAAGGACCAAATATAAATACATACTATATGGATGTCGATCAAATTATATATTTTTTAAAATTATCTATTATAATTTTATATAGTGATGATATGTCATATGGCTATTATCTGGTTCTCACGTGCAGGGTAGCGGAGCTTTTTCTGTGGGAGGGGGGGAGGGGCTGGGGAAGGGGATGACCATAAAGGCCGAATTAAAAAGTTTCTGGGATAACTAGGGGCGGATGCCCTATTCTTCATGGGCTCACTTCGAAACAGAATGCGCTATGGTCGGTGGCCACAAGACAATGAAAAGGCCGAATTGAAGGTTTTGGGCTATGATTGGGTCTAATAGGCTAATTTCATGGGCTCAGTAATAAAAATTCCAGACCTCAACAAGGAAGAAAAAACGAGAGAGAAAATTTTGGCGAATATTTTCGTGTGAAAATTGTTGACAACCAAGACACATACCCCGCGCGCGCCAAAACTTTCCCACTCGTGCCTTCACTCCAGCAGCTAGCTACTGTCTCTTTGCGCCATTCTTCTGGAGACGCGCAGGTGGTCAAAACCACAAGCCGCGCACCAAAACATTCACACTCCGTCTATGAGCCGGGATGGCCTGACACCATTGCCGGTGGTGCCATTCTTTTCGAGATGCACACAGGCCAGTGGTCAGCTGGTCAATACCTTCGGTACGCTTATAATATCCTTAGTTCGCTCAGTCATTCCCTAGAAATAGTTTCGTACTCGATCTACCCGTTTGACATTGTTTTGCACTTGATCTGTTTGTTCAAATTGGTTGTCATTTTGTGCTCGATCGATCTGTTCTCTCAAATATGTAACATAGTTCTACACTCAATTTCTGAAATAAGCTAAAATTACGTGGCATTTATAGTTCTATATTCAATCAGGTTGCTTAGATATATTGGCTTAATTAGATCTATAATCAACCTGTTCGGTGAAATATCTTGAAAGCTTCTGACCATCTCTATGCTCAATAGATGGACAGATATTGGATACTAAATGGAAAAAAGAAACACCTTCATATTGGGAAGGTGTTAATGAATTCATGAAGTTTGATAGATAGCATAATGGCGACCCGGATGTGTTTTGCTCATGCCGATAATGCCTTAATTATAAAAAGTTGAGTCAGCCGCAGACCATACTTTCGTTAATGGGATGCAACGCACATATACTAGGTGGACTAAACATGGTGAACCATATGATCAGCATGTTCTTGATCCTCTAGCTGATGCTGATCCACCTGAAGCTCATCAGATCGAGGATGAGGACCTTTCTAGTTTGTTAAGGGACATGTACCCCCACTTCAAGCAAAAAGGCGCCCCTTATCTTAAAAGATCACTTTTCTCTGACCTGATAGAAGATGCCAAGTGTTCAGTGGACCTTGATTCTGGTATCTCAAGATTCGAACTGGTAATGAAATTACTAAAGGAGAAGTCGTTCAATAAGATTACCAACAAAGCTTTCGATTCAGTGATTAAGGTGTACAGCGAGTCAATCCCTAGGGAAGGACTGCCAAAATCCTTTTATGAGATGAAACAGTACATCAAGGTACTTGGAATAACATATGAGAAGATCCATTTTTGTCCAAATAACTGTGTACTGTTCTGGGAGGATTATGAAAACCTCGATGAATTCCCAGTATGTAACGAATCAAGATGGAAAAAATGGTAATAAAAAGAAGAAAGATCCTTGTAAGGTTCTGAGATATTTTTCAATTATAGATAGATTGAAGAGGTTGTTTCAGTCAGAACAAACATCTAAGTAAACAAGATGGCACAAAGAGATTCTCAAGCCAGACGATTACTTACTCAGACATCTAGCTGATGGCGATGAATGGAAGAACTTTGACAAGGCCCATCCAGGATTTGCAGCGGATCCAAGGAACCTAAGACTTGGCCTAGCTACAGATGGATTTAACCCATTTGGCAACATGAGTAACTCGTACAACATGTGGCCAGTACTTGTTACAATTTACAACCTGCCTCCCTGGGCATGCACTGATCAGTCGAACTGCTTGCTGGCTTTACTCATCCCAGGTCCCAAATCACCTGGGAAGGATTTTGATCTGTTCATGCAGCCTCTTATACGAGACTTGCAGGAACTATGGAAGGGTGTCATGACTCCTGATATCCTTGCCAGCAACCATGAAGATGCCAAGTTCCCTATGCGTGTTGCTGTGTTATTCTGCACCCATGATTTTCCAGCTCTTGGCACTATGTCAGGCAGAGTGACAGCAGGTTATAACGCATGTGTTTACTGTGAGACAAAACAGGTCACAGTGAGGCTAAAAAATAAGACGGGTTTCCTTGGCCACCGGGTTATTTCTTCCTCAGGGCCACAAATTCCAACAAAACTTGAAAAAATGCAGTTCTATGGAAAGAGGACTGAATATGGCACTGCACCACAAAAGTTCACTGTGGCTGAGTTGCAGGCACATTTACAAAAGGTCAGAAATGTCAAACCAGGAAAACAACCAGCTGCCAGACGAGGTAAAAGAAAGAATACATAAGATGCACCGACAGTAGGAGCAACATCCAAAAGGAAGAGAGCAGAAGAAGTAGCAGCAGATTCCCAAGGGAAGGAAAAGGAACCGAGAATACTTTATAAGTGCGGATCCACTCTATGGGACTTGCCATATTGGGCTGGTAAGACACTTCAACATAATATTGATGTCATGCACATGGAGAAAAATATATGTGACAGCATTATAGGCACATTACTCAGCATTCCATCTAAGACAAAAGATAGCTATAATGCTAGGCTTGACTACGAAAAACTCAACGTTAACAACAACTTGAAGCTGCATCCTGATGATACAGTTGATAAGGGTGGTGAAACACATTACAAATTTCGAGGTGCAGAATTTACCTTGACGATGAATAAAAGGGTACTATTTTGTGACTTCCTCCGAGGTGTGAAGTTCCTGTTGGGTCCGCAACATAGAAAACAAAAAATTTCCTACGATGAGAACTACACGCCAAGATCTATCTACTAGGTATAGAGCAACGGGTGGACATACATCCATCAGAACTTACCCTCGAAGACAAAGAGTTTTGTTAACGAGTAGGAACTCGTGGTTGATGTAGTCGTACACTTGCCGATCTCAAGATCGAGTGGAAGTCTGAGCGCCACAACTCAGCAGCGCATCCGTACTCGCACACATGTTCAAGCCACCGGATAACCTCCACCTCCTCGCTCCAGCGATCTAGCGGAAGTAGCAACTCCTTCCAAACGAAATGCCACCGGGAACATGTATCTCGCTAATCCGAGACCATGGGAGAATAATTCTAGAGGGGGAGAGAGATCCTTCACAAGGAGGTGTGAGGAAGAAGGAGGAAGAGGGTGGCCTTTTATAGGAGGAGGGGGGTACGCCCTCCATGGCCGGCGCATGGGGATGACCCCTCACCTCCCCCATTCATGTGGTGGTAACGCCTCCACATTAAAATTCCTCTTCACATTCCCTTTTAAAGTCCCCACTTTAAATGCATTAAAATTTTCTAAGTTTAATGCTCTCTCATTTAATAAAACCCTTTTATTAAATTTATTCAGAATTTTGTTAATTACTTTAATTAACAAACATTCACATATAACCCCTTGCAATATTTAAATATCACATGCAGAACCACTTTCTGCAATTTCACCCGAAACAATTTCCGGTTTCTATCGAAACAATTCATGCACTTTGCAATTCTTTCGTCTAAAACATATGTGCTCCAAAATGGTGTCCGGTAACTCTTAAGTGTTTCACCCTACGGTTCGCGAATAATGCAGACATGATTGAGACTCCTCTAAAATCAATAATCTGAAGCGGGACCTGGAGATCCATACCGACTCCTGCATATTCAATGATGACTTCTGTGATCGTGAGAACCTTTAACGCTTGTAATTTAATCCCTTTGTCTCATGATATAATACATGTCCGAGATTAGATC
Organism: Avena eriantha; assembly: GCA_910589775.1. Classification (NCBI taxonomy): domain Eukaryota; kingdom Viridiplantae; phylum Streptophyta; class Magnoliopsida; order Poales; family Poaceae; genus Avena; species Avena eriantha. Next base: position 36,868,359 of record OU342745.1, on the reverse strand, counting down.
ATCGGTATCCAAATACCTAGTTTGATCTCGTTACCGACATGCACTCTTTTCTCGTTCCCGTGATATAACATTCTAGTGATCACATCACTTGCTTGCAAGCTATCTTAATGTGATATCACCGAGAGGGCCTAGAGTATATCTATCCGTCATCGGGATTGACAAATTCCACTCTTGATCCATGAGCCTCAACATAACACCTTTGTAGTACTGAACCCATCTTTATAGTCACCCTGTTACGGTGTGATGTTTGATGTTATGAAGATACTCTTTCGGTGTTAGCAATTAACATGATCTCATGGTCTAAGGATAAAGATTACTTCGTATGATGTTATAGTAATGCAAACATAATGACTTGATCGTAATGCTATACTTCGGATGAATGTTCATCACATCATTTCACAAATGTTGTGACCTTGTTATTAACAACATCCAATGTCTATGATCAGGAAACCTTGATCATCTTGTTAATCAACAAGCTAGTCTATAAGAGAGGTATAACTAGGAACCCTTTTTTTATTAAACACACATGTATTGACGTTTTCGATCAATACAATTATAGCATGCAAAATAAACATCTATCATATATATGGAATACATAATAACAACTTTATTATTGCCTCTCAGGGCATATTTCCTTCAGTCTCCCACTTGCACTAGAGACAATAATCTAGTTCACATAGTGATAAATCTAACACCCATAGAGTTCTGGTGTTGATCATGTTTTGTCCTAGGGAGAGCTTTAGTCAACGGATCTGCTACATTTAGGTCTGTGTGTACTTTACAAATCTTTATATCTCCATCCTTGACATGCTCGCGGATGGAGTGAAACCGGCGCTTAATATGCTTGGAATTCTTGTGAGACCTCGGTTCCTTGGCGTTGGCTATGGCTCCATTGTTTTCAAAATAGATCACCATTGGGTCCAATGCACTAGGAACCACACCTAGTTTCGTAATGAACTCTTTCATCCAAACCGCTTCCTGCGCCGCTTCTGAAGTAGCAACATATTCCGCCTCTGTCGTTGATCCAGCTACCACAGGTTGTTTGGAACTCCTCCAACTAACTGCTGCTCCGTTCAAGAGAAATATGTATCCGGATTGAGACTTAGAGTCATACGGATTGGTGTCAAAGCTAGCATCGACATAACACTTAGCGACTAGCTCTTCTTCACCTCCGTATATAAGAAACATATCCGTAGTTCTTCTCAAGTACTTGAGGATGTTCTTGACCGTTATCCAGTGTTCCGAACCTGGATCAGATTGGTACCTACTAGGCAAACTAATAGCATGTGCCACATCCGGTCTTGTACATAGGATGGCATACCTAATAGAGCCTATGGCCGAAGCATAGGGGATCTTATCCATTATCTCTCTTTCTTCCGCCGTAGCCGAACTTTGAGTCTTACTCAATGTCTTGCCTTGCAACATAGGCAAGAACCCCTTCTTACTTCCGTCCATATTAAACTTCTTTAATATCTTATCAAGGTATGTACTCTGCGATAGCCCAGTTAGGCGCCTTGATCTATCTCTAAGATTTTAATGCCTAATATATATGACGCTTCACCAAGGTCTTTCATCGAAAATTTGCTGTTTAGATAACTTTTAACACTGTTTAAAAGATCTATATCATTTCCAATCAATAATATGTCATCCACATATAATATCAGAAATGCCACATTGCTCCCACTCACTTTCTTGTAAATACAAGCCTCTCCATAAGTTTGGACAAATCCAAACTCTTTGATCACCTCATCAAAGCGGAGATTCCAACTCCGGGATGCTTGCTTTAGTCCATAGATGGATTGCTGAAGTTTGCATACCTTATCAGCATCCTAGGATCGGCAAAACCCTTAGGTTGTATCATATACAACTCTTCTTCAATATTACCATTGAGGAACGCAGTTTTGACATCCATCTACCATATTTCATAATCGAAATATGCAGTAATTGCTAACATAATCCTAACCGACTTAAGCATCGCTACGGGAGAGAATGTCTCATCGTAGTCAACTCCTTGAATTTGTTGAAACCCCTTTGCGACAAGTCGAGCCTTATAGATGGTCACATTATCATCAACATCCGTTTTTCTTTTGAAAATCCATTTATTCTCAACGGCCTTTCGATCGTGAGGTAAGTCCACCAAGGTCCAAACCTAGTTCTCGTACATGGATTCCATCTCGGATTTCATGGCTTCTAGCCATTTGTTGGAATCCGGGCTCATCATCGCTTCTTCATACGTCATAGGGTCATCTATTTCATCAACCATGAAATTCACAATAGGATTACCATATAGTTCAGGAGCTGCACGTGTCCTACTTGACCTGCGAGGTTCGGTAGTGTCCTCTTTCGGAGTTTCATGATCAATATCATTAGCTCTCTCTTCATTAGGTGAAGTCAACTCCGAAACAATTTCCGGTGCTGTGCTACTCGCCATTTCATGAAGAGAAGGTTCAATAACCTCTTCGAGTTCTACCTTCCGACTACTCACACCTTTCGTGAGAAACTCCTTCTCAAGAAAGGATCCATTCTTGGCAACAAAAACCTTGCCCTCGGATCTGTGATAGAAGGTATACCCAATCGTTTCCTTAGGGTATCCTATGAAGACGCATTTTTCCGCTTTGGGTTCGAGTTTATCCGGCTGAAGTTTCTTCACATAAACATCGCATCCCCAAACTTTAAGAAATGACAGCTTAGGTTTGTTTCCAAACCATAATTCATACGGTGTCGTTTCAACGGATTTAGATGGTGCCCGATTTAAAGTGAATGCAGCTGTTTCTAGTGCATAACCCCAAAATGACAATGGCAAGTTAGTCAGAGACATCATAGATCAAACCATATCCAATAAAGTACGATTATGACGTTCCAACAGACCATTACGTTGAGGTGTTCCGACAGGCATGAGTTGTGAAACTATTCCACACTCTTTCATGTGTGTTCTAAACTCGTAACTTAGATACTCACCTCCACGGTCAGACCGAAGAAATTTGATCTTTCTACTACAATGATTTTCCACTTCATTCTGAAATTCCTTGAACTTTTCAAAGGTTTCAGATTTGTGTTTCATCAAATAGATATACCCGTATCTACTTAAATCATCCGTGAAAGTAACAAAATAACGATATCCACCTCGCGTCGACACACTCATTGGTCCACACACATCAGTATGTATGATTTCCAATAAATCTGCCGCCCGTTCCATTGAACCGGAAAACGATGTTCTAGTCATCTAGCCCACAAGGCATGGCTCACATGTATCAAATGATTCAAAATCAAGTGATTCCAAAAGTCCATCAGAATGGAGTTTCTTCATGCGTTTAACGCCAATATGACCTAGACGACAGTGCCACATATATGCAGATATATCATTATCAAGTTTAATACTTTTAGCATCAACATTATGAATATGCGTAATACTACTATCGAGATCCAACAGAAATAAACCATTCAACACAGGTGCATGACCATAAAAGATATCATTCTTATAAATCGAACAACCATTGTTTTCAGATTTAAAGGAATAACCACTTTGCATCAAACACGATCCGGATACAATGTTCATGCTTAGTGCAGGTACCAAATAACAATTATTTAGGTTTATAACTAATCCCGGTGGCATATGGAGATGTAGCGTCCCGACGACGATCACATCAACTCTTGATCCATTGCCGACCCGCATCCTGACCTCATCCCTTGCTAGTTGTCGCTTGTTCCGCAGCCCCTGAACCGAGTTACATATATTAGCAACCGATCCCATATCAAATATCCAGGTGCTACTGTGAGTACTAGTCAAGTACACATCAATAACATGTATATCATATATACCTTTGTTTGCCTTGCCAGACTTCTTGTCCGCCAAATACTTGGGGCAATTGCGCTTCCAATGGCCAGTCCCCTTGCAATAGTAACACTCGGTGTCAGACTTAGGGCCAGCTCGGGGTTTCTTTTCAGGTGCAGCAGCAGATTTGCCACCCTTGTTTCCCTTGTGCTTGCCTTTCCTGTCCTTCTTGAAACCGGTGGTCTTATTGATCATCAACACTTGATGTTCTTTCCTAATCTCCACTTCTGCAGTCTTAAGCATTGACAGAAGCTCGGGACGAGACTTCTCCATGCCCTGCATATTATAGTTCATCACGAAGCTCTTATAGCTAGGTGGCAGAGATTGGAGAACACGATGTATGCCTAAGTCAATGGGAATCGTTATTCCCAAGGACACAAGCTTATCGGTGTACCCAAACATTTTGAGTACGTGCTCACTAACGGAGCTGTTCTCCTCCATCATGCAGCTAAAGAACTTTTCAGTAGCATTATAACTCTCTACGGCAGCATGGGTATTGAAAATCATTTTCAATTCTCCCATGGTATCAAAGGCATTGCCATTTTCGAAACGCTTTCGAAGTTCTGGCTCTAGCCCATACAGTATGCCGCAATGAACTAAGTTGTGGTCCTCCTGACGAGTCATATAGACATTCTTTTCCTAGTCAGGGGCATCAGGAGCTAGTGGGGGGCCTAGCGGCGCATCTAGCACATATTGCTTTTGTGCAGCAGTGAGGAGAATCCTCAAATTCATAGCCAAGTTGGTGAAGTTGCTACCATTCACAGCAAGTTTCTCTTTCTCCATGAACACATTGAAATTAAAAGCAGGTGGTGCCATCTACAATAGAATTTGTAAAGTTTATTTAGACTAAGTTTATGATAGAGTGAGTTCAACTAATCCAAATTACTAATGAACTCCCACTCAAAAACGACATCCCTCGTGTCCTTTTGGTGATTACATGAACCAAATCCACTACACCAAGTCCGATCATCACGTGAGTTGATGTAGCTTCAAAGGAGAGCATCTATATGGGCATCATATCAACTATATGACTCATGCTTAACCTTTCGGTCCGTGTTCCGAGGCCATGTCTATACATGCTAGGCTCGCCAAGTAAGAACCTTAGTATTCGCGTGTGTAAAACAGTCTTACACCCGTTCCTATGAAAGCATAGATTCGCGTACACCCGATCATCATGTGATGTCTCAAAACACGATCCACCGAACGGTGCATACTTAAGGAAGAACACATTTTATATTGATATCTAAATGAGGGATCATCTTACAATGCTACAAAAAGCACCAAACTAGCAGTATAAGATGCTAACATCTAATGTGTAAAGTGAGATGATATGGTCCATGCATTTGATCTCTATCATTTGCATCGTGGTATGATCTCTATCTTTCCTTTGTGTGTAAGGCCAAGGTCTATGGAACTTACACATTGAATGTGTTGTAAGAGTATCTATCATACATCTACTTACAACAATACCATATCAATACACTAGCCCAGCAACGATCTAAACTAGACGCCTCTAATTTATCAATTGCAAGTTTTACGTGGCTTAGGGCTTTCGGAGATAGAACCGTTCTTACCTACGAACATGAACCACAACGAGGATAACCAAGTTATTAGCAACTCGTTATAAATGAGATATTGACTATAGTAGGAGAGACAGACACCCGCCAGCCACTTATGCAAAACAAGTTGCATGTCAGTCGTATAACCGGTCTCATGTACGATGACATGTAAGGTTGGTCCAGGCCACTTCATCCCACTATGCCACCAATATCCAAAATACATAGAAGATGCAATAACATGATCATCATCGCCCACATATAAACATATGTGTACTACCCGTGCAAAGCACCTACGTATAGATCAGGCTCTGATACCACTGTTGGGTCCGCAGCATAGAAAACAAAAAAATTCCTACGATAAAAACTACACGCCAAGATCTATCTACTAGGTACAGAGCAACGGGTGGACATACATCCATCGAGAATTTACCCTCGAAGACAACGAGTTTTGTTAACGAGTAGGAACTCGTGGTTGATGTAGTCGTACACTTGCCGATCTCAAGATCGAGTGGAAGTCCGAGTGCCGCAACTCAGCAGCGCATCCGTACTCGCACACACGTTCAAGCCACCGGACAACCTCCACCTCCTCGCTCCAGCGATCCAGCGGAAGCAGCAACTCCTTCCAGATGAAATGCCACTGGGAACATGTATCTCGCTAATCCGAGACCATGGGGGAATAATTCTAGAGGGGGCGAGAGATCCTTCACAAGGAGGTGTGAGGAAGAAGGAGGAAGAGGGTGGCCTTTTATAGGAGGAGGGGGGGTACCCCCTCCATGGCCGGCGCATGGGGGTGACCCCTCACCTCCCCCATTCATGTGGTGGTAACCCCTCCACATTAAAATGCCTCTTCACATTCCCTTTTAAAGTCCCCACTTTAAATGCATTAAAATTCTCTAAGTTTAATGCTCTCTCATTTAATAAAACCCTTTTATTAAATTTATTCAGAATTTTGTTAATTAATTTAATTAACAAACATTCACATATAACCCCTTGCAATATTTCAATATCACATGCATATCCACTTTCTGCAATTTCACCCGAAACAATTTCCGGTTTCTATCGAAACAATTCCTGCGCTTTGCAATTCTTTCGTCTGAAACATATGTGTTCCAAAATGGTGTCCAATAACTCTTAAGTGTGTCACCCTATGGTTCGCGAATAATGCAGACATGATTGAGACTCCTCTCAGATCAATAATCTAAAGCGGGACCTGGAGATCCATACTGACTCCTGCATATTCAACGATGACTTTTGTGATCGTGAGAACCTTTAACGCTTGTAATTTAATCCCTTTGTCTCATGATATAATACATGTCCGAGATTCGATCATCGGTATCCAAATACATAGTTTGATCTTGTTACCGACATGCACTCTTTTCTCGTTCCCGTGATATAACATTGTAGTGATCACATCACTTGCTTGCAAGCTATTGTAATGTGATATCACCGAGAGGGCCCAGCTTATATCTATCCATCATCGGGATTGACAAATTCCACTCTTGATCCATGAGCCTCAACTTAACACCTTCGTATTACTGAACCCAACTTTATAGTCACCCTGTTACGGTGTGACATTTGATTTTAGCAAGATACTCTTCTGGTGTTAGCAATTAACATGATCTCATGGTCTAAGGATAAAGATTACTTCGTATGCTGTTATAGCAATGTAAACATAATGACTTGATCGTAATGCTATACTTCGGATGAATGTTCATCACATCATTTCACAAATGTTGTGACCTTGTTATTAACAACATCCAATGTATATGATGAGGAAACATTGATCATCTTGTTAATCAACAAGCTAGTCTATAAGAGAGGCATAACAGGAACCCTTTTTGTTTATTAAACACACATGTATTGACGTTTCCGATCGATACAATTATAGCATGCAAAATAAACATCTATCATATATAAGGAATACATAATAACAACTTTAGTATTGCTTCTCAGGGCATATTTCCTTCAGTTCCCATCTGGATTTGCTTCCAACATTGCAAATTGTATCAATGCAGAGGGAAACAAATTCCAAGGGTTGAAAACTCACGATTGCCACATCCTACTACAAAGTCTTTTAGCTCTTGGCGTTAAAGGTTTAGTGAACAAGGATTTGTACAATGTGCTTGCAGAGTTGGGAAAGTTCTTTAGGGAAATCTGTAGCAAAACTCTGGACAGAAGAGTTGTAGCGCGTCTTCAGACGGACATAGCAGAAAGCCTATACAAGCTTGAGCTGATATATCCACCAGCCTTCTTTGATGTGATAGTGGATTTGGCTATTCATCTGACTGAAGATGCATTTATAGAGGTCCCGTACAGTACGGATGGATGTACCCTATAGAACATCGACTTTGCCCTTTCAAGGGTACTGTCAGGAACAAGGCTAGAGAAGAGGCTTGCATTGTAGAGGCATACATTGCTGCTAAAGCATTTGCATTTTGCTCAAGATACATTCCTGATCGTAAAACGAGATCAAGTATGGGTGGCAAAATTGAAGAAGTTGAAAAATCTGTTTTTTACCATAGTGTTCGCCTAGTAGGAAAGAAGGAACATAGAACATTAATGCAGTACGAATATGACCAACTTACTTGGTATGTGCTGAATAACGCTGATGAGGCTGAAATCTTTGTTGCGTAAGCACTATTCATACATATCCTCACATATATGAAATGAAACTTGTAGCAAGATATGTTTAGATGTCTTACTTGAGTATCGTTTTTGTAGGTTATTTAAAGTAACCAAAGTAAAAGATTATGCTGCACCAGTATGTGGGGGTGGGTTTCAGGAATGGTTTAGGAATCATGTAAGATGGTTAATTGAACTTTGAATTGCATATGAATTGTGCACATGAGATGACCTCTTGATTATTTTGTATAACCGCATATCACAAAGCTATGTGAAGAGAATCCGGGCGATGTTATTGATGGTCTCTATGCCCTATCGCGTGGTCTGGCAAAGAGGGTGCAGACAGCTTCAGCTTGCAATGACGATGGTATCCACTACAACACTTATGAGCGTGAGAAACATCTGAAGGCACAAAACAATGGCATCACAACCAGTGGAGAGCTCTTGACGAACAAAATGAAGAATTCAGATGACTATGATCATTATGGTCGCATAAAAGAGGTTATTGAGTTGAAATATAACGACAAGACTGGTGGTTGATCTGTGGTTCTATTCAAGTGTTATTGGTATGACCAAGATCCGAACAAGAAAAGAGGCCCCAGAAATGATGGGAATTTCATATCGACCAATACTACTACCGAGTGGTACAAGGAGGAACCTTATATTTTGGTAACTCAAGCTTCCAAGGTAATTTTCTTGGATGACAGAGATAATAAGGACTGGCAATATGTGCAAAAGTTTTAGGCAAGGAGCACCTATGATGTGAATGAGTATGACGAGCCAGTCACCACAGATGTTGCCCACCAAGATGATCCCAGTGGTTGTATGACGTTGATGAAAATTTGATTGCCGGAGGCGGCTCTACGCATGATGGACAAGTAGATTTCACTGTCAAGGTTAGTGTAGTCGACAAAGACAGGAATAAACTGGTTCCACCTGATGAATCTCAGGACATGTATGATGAATGGCAAGGGGAAGAAGATCCAACCCAGTGGGAATATGTGGATCTAGAATGCGGCGGTGCCGAAAGGGATGATGGTGATGATGATTAGGCTGTTGTTTCATATTATGCAGTGATATGATGAACAATGATTCGTATTGGTTTTCTCTTTGTAAAATGTATGAGACATGATGACAAATTCCTATTGGATTGTACTCCTAAACTAATTGTGTTCCCTGTCTAAATTGGATTAAGCTTAATTCGACAAGTGCAAACATGTATAGAACAGGTTCACTTGGCGCGTAGTAGAAACATTGGTCCAGTACATTAATTAACAATCAACCACAGGACCAGTTTCATACAGAAGGGGGCATATGCACCTCATGTCAGTAGATATGGGCGAGCACATTGTCTTGGCAGATAGGGCAGCTGGCGTTGGTCTCAAACCAAGTGAAGATGCACTTGCGGTGGTACGGATGGTTGCATCCCCGGAGACGCACTGTTGTGCGCTTCGACAGCGCCTGCATGCATATGCTGCAGATGCCATCCTCCTGCTCAACTAGGTACCAACTGTCTTGAAGCGTCGACAAGTTGACGATGAGCCGGAGATTCAGGCTGAGCGTTAGGTCAAAGTGGAACCCGTCGACCCACATACACGCCTCAAGCCAGAGCTGGTGCAGAATATCGTACGACATGATGATGTCCCACTCCTCCGCCGCGAGTTGCAGGTTCTTCAACAGCCATACACGACCAAGAACCTTGCGCATAGTTCCCACGACCTTGCTCGCTCTTCGCAGCTTGCTGGGAGGCAGGCTGAGATTCAACACTTCCTCTTTGCAGGGTGTGGTCGCGACATCGTCCTCCTCCAGAGGGGCTGGTATTGAGCCATGCATCCTCCTGAGCTCGTACGTCCTCGAAGAAGATCTTCAGTGTCATTGTGTACGGCATCGCCACGTTAACTAAGTACGGCTCAAAGCCAGAGAAGTTGGTTGTGGCTGTGGAGATGCGGTAGGCACGGAAGACATGGGGGCCAGACTTGATGATGCGCTCCTATGAGCAGCGCTCCAGTTCCGGCGGTGCCGCCATTTGGGGATTTTTTGGGTGGGGGAGGGAGGGGGACGGGAGGGGGAGGGGGGCGGGGGCTTGTCCATGGTGCTAGCCTGGATGAGGGGGAAGAGGCCAGGGAAATGGGTGAGGGCCTGTTTGATTCGTAAGATAGGAAATTCATAGGAATAGGAAAAATGTAGGATTGCATTGTCATGTTCACTCCAATCCTATAGGAATTCATATGCACCAAAGTGTGTTTGATTCCACCATAGTAGGAATCTAAAAAAGAGGTATGGGTGATCAATCCTACAAATCAAACAATCATCATAGGAAAATTTCCTATAGGATTTAATCCCACAAAATTCCTAGGCAAATCCTTGGAATCAAATGGACCCTAATAGTGGACTACTCGAACAAAAGGCGGGGCCGTGCTACCTCGTCACTCCCCAACGTCATCCCTGGCTCGTGCTCTCTTCATGGTTCTATTTAGGTTCGTCATAGTGTTAGTGGGAGTAATTTGGGTAGTACTACATAGTCCTACATGTATTGCCAACTAAGCATTTAGATGACATGGCATGCAATTAAATGATGAGAGAGAGCCTTGGGGTAACTAGCTATGTTACCATAAGGGCGTCTCCAATGTGAAAATAAGGTCAGATATAAGACACCTATGGTCGACCTTAGTGGAATTTAAACATTGTAGCACTCGGTCTTAAGCTAAGAAACCTTGCGGTCGACCATACCAGTATGACACGGCCATAAGAACTAGAAAATCATTGTTTCTCTCTCCTCACTACATAGTGCGCTTGCTGCAGAATTTCAAGACAAAATGAGTCTATATTGCAATAAATGAGACTTTGCATGATACCACACCTATATTACTTTCCACTATAGAGGTAGTAACTTATTTTATTTTATTTTGCAAAAATGGAGGTAGTAACTTAGACTAGTAACATATGCATGTTAAGTTACTCCCCACCATGACTAGCCTAAATATACTAGTAACTTGCATATGTTAGATTTAGCCCCAAAAAAAGAGTTGTATCAAACTAGTGTGGAAAACATCATGAAGAAAGAAGTAGTAATAACCATGTACGCGGGGCGACGAACAATTTGAGAACACATCCTGCAGCTGAAGGCCTGCCTCATTGCACTCATGTCAATCATAGCTTCAAACCACTCGTCCGCCATAGAGCTGTCTTCTTCAACTGTGGCGGATCTGAGAGGGATTTTGAGACCGAGCGAGAGAGTAGAGGGAGGAGCGCAAATCTGAGAGGGTTGATGAGAGCGAGCGAGAGAGACTGGTACAATAGTTAAATACTAGGAGTACTAGACTCCTCATCTCACTCTAGGCAATATCGTCCGTCCATCCAAATTCAACGGCCATGAACCGATACTTTATCTCTTTGGCAAGAGACCTGCACGAAGAAAAATAGGGAAGCGCTGTGTTCCCCAATTAATTATCTCCCTCTGACCCGGTGTACACCTTGCTTTGACGACCTAGGCTACGTGGTAGACTAAATACTGTACTCCAGTACTACTCCGGGATGGAGGTACTAGTACTACTATACCTCTGTTTGGGATGAGAGTATGAGACTAGCCCCAATGGGGTATCAGGTGGTACGTACTGTATCATGCATTAGGCCTTTCACAATGGAGTGTAGCTTACCATAGGAGTTATAAATACCTAATATACAACCTCTCCAATGCATTTTATTTTAGAGGTTGTATCTTAATTTAATGTTTTTTCTCTCATGCATGTATTTTATTGGGCAATCAACTCTTTTTACTTATGATTACGTGCAAGGGGTGTATCTTAGCTACTAGTAATTGACATGCCACAAAAGCATTTTGCCTAGTATGCTGCGCTAAGAGACTCCCCATTATCAAAGACCTTATTACATGCATGGAAAATGCTTATGTGTCACGACAATTAATGATGAGGTGTTGGTATCACAGAAAAATAATTATAATTTTGAGCCACGTCCATAAAGTATAGGGTGTATAATTGGTTCTTGTACCTTGTGTCATGTAGAAATTAACCTACTATAATGATGAAAGAGATTGTGTTGGTATCGCTAAAAAATAATTATAATTTTGAGCCACGTCCATAAAGTATAGGGTGTATAATTGGTTCTTATACCTTGTGTCACTGTACGGTCAGGCATGTGCAACTTATTACTATTGTATACTAGAGTACATACTCCAAGAATTTCCTAGACTTGTTGCTCGAGCTGCCAGCTGCTCGCCACCTCTTTTTCGAGAGTGTATAGTACTACTACTCCTACTATTCGATTAGACTGCGGCCATCTGAAAGTACGGCTGTTACAAGTACCGATATGACATTTCTCTTGTGAGTTAATGCCCCGGACAACCACCAACTGCGAAAAAACTCACACGCCGTCAAACAGTCGCTCTGCATACTCCTTGGAACATCTAAAAAAAGTACTCCTTAGAGAAATGTTGGGTCAAAACTGAGTAGCACCGCTAGTAGTACTACTAGTACTATACTTTCTTGTTCATTCTACTCTCTAGCGAAATCTCTTTCTTCCACCAAAGGCATGTTACCCTCACAAATACTTGAAGGAATCCCGGTGGATTGGCTGCGTCGTCCTTGGAGGTCTGCTTTGGCTCGAGGCCAGGCCTTGAAACAATTCATCCGGTGGGAACATGACGCCATTGGATCCGCCTCTGTAGAGCGCCTAGTTACCCGCGGTAAACATGCATTGGCCCTGCCAGCCGACGACACGAGTTTGGGCCTCCTCGAGGCTACCGATCCTTCGATAGCCACGTCACAGAGGCGTCAACACGACAGGCAAAGAAAAGTGGACCTCTACAACAAAGCGCCGGTCCCGGTGGGCCTCCCTTTCGACTATGATGGAGCTGCGTCCGGGTAGGCGCTCTGGCTGGACATCAACCGTGGCCAAGTTAAGCTCGTGCAAGACAGCGGCCAATACTTCCACCGAGAACTTCCAGCCAGCGATAATGCGACCGGGGCAGAAACCTCGGGTGGGCGCCAGGTTGCCGTGGCCATGGACGACGCCATCCTGGGTCCCCTCGAACCTTTCGATCCTATGCTGGCCCTTGCTTACAATCAGGACATGCTCGAGTTCAAGCTCGCGCGCGAGGAACCTACGGCAAGCGAGCATGCGATCGGGGCAGACAACTCGGGTGAGTGCTAGGTCGCTATTGCCGTGGCAGACGACGCCATCCTGGGTCCCCTCGAGCCTATCGATCCTATGCTGGCCCTTGCTCACCATCAGGACATGCTCAAGTTCGAGCTCGAGCGCGAGGAACCTGCGGCTGGCGAAGGTGCGACTGGGGGAATCGACTCGGTAGGGGGGCAGTGTGCTCCTCTACTCGTTCCGAGCAATCTCGTTCCTTCGACCATGATCAATAGGCAGGTGCGCGCTGTGTTTCGTGTGTGTAGAAAACAATAGTAGCACGAGTATGGCTCAGCTGCTCGGTTGAAATTGAGTCGGACCCGACTGCCTTTCCAAGCTAATTTTTAGGGGCCTTTGTGCCAATTGTATGGACTTGGATGTAATTTTCTATTTTTTGATGTAACCTTTTAATTCCACTAAACGTGTTGATTGAAGCATGATGCACTTTCGGGTGAAATTAGCTACTCCCTCCGACCCAAATTAGTTGACTTAGATACATCCGAATCTAGATAAAACTAAGTCAAATAATTTGGGTTAGAGGGAGTATCAAATTAAGCTTGAAAAATATAACATGTAATTTATCCAACAAATTCATGTAGTGCTAGTAGTAAACTAGTAAGTTTCACATGCCCTGCACGTGAGACTCAGATAATAGACATCTGACATATCATCACTATATAAAATTATAATAGGTAAAGCAGAAAAAATATAAATTTGATCAACATCTATAATATATGGGTGTATATTTGGTTCTCGTACTTTGTATATCATGTAGAGTGAACGATTATTAGCTAATCTAAAACTTCAAAATTTGGTAACATGGTCTAGAGAAACGAGGGAGAAGAGTCTAGAATGATGGAGAAGTGTTTGAGGTTCCCATGTTTCTGGACATAGCGAACCACAATGTTTTACTTGTGATTCCTATGTTCTTTGAGTTTTCAAGGTTCATAGATAAATTAACCCACTTAAATTACACTACCGTCTCGATTCAAATTAATGTTCTCATATTTGTCTAGATTCGGGTATATGCATCTAGCACAGAAACATGACTAGATACATTTGAATCTAGATGAATCTATGAACATTAAATATGGATCGGAGGGAGTCTGTCGAAATTATGTCAAATTATTTCGAACCACATGTGCGCTGCTAATTGCTCTTTAAATTCCACAAAATCCTTTTGAAGTTGCCCACCAGACAGCCAATATATGGAGAATACAACCGAGAGTTTTCAAAGATTCAACTTCTTTCTAGACTTTGCATGCCGGCAAAATTGACCCTGCTTTGAGAAAAGAGAGAGATATAGGCCAAACAAACAGGGGGACTCATGCATGGCGTCCTTTTGCTTGTACTACCTGCCATGAAAAATAATAAACATGAGTTTTTCACAACTTTTGAAAAAGCCGCTTCACAAAAATGGCCTACCATGTATAAGTATGAATAGGTTTCAGGACGAGCGACCAAGCAAGGTCACGGACATATCCATGTTTATGGGAATTTTGTAGTAGTACTACAAGAAACTAGATGTGCGCATCTTGGCATTGGTAAACACCTTTGCCAATGGGAGTTTCCAAATACAAGGAAAAGTAACGACTCCAATTTTCTAAATGTTTTTCTCTGTAAAGCAAAGTACTCCACTTCCGTACTAGTACTACTCGAAAAGGGAGGCGGCTCCTTCTCCAAAAAAAGGAGGCAACGCGAGAGCAGCGGGAGGAGGAGTCCGAAGGCGGTGTGATGTTAGAGAAAAGCTATGATGGGCTGCTGACACGAGGTACACTCCACTAGTAGTAAATATATGGACCTACTAGTAGTAATATGCACGCAAAACAAGTTGTGTTTTCTCTCTCCTTCGCTGGCTCTCACCATCCATCCTCCATCGATCTCTTCTCTACAGCCACGGGTGCGCAATCCGGCTTGTTATTTCCTCGTCCATGGCGTGGCGCTACGCACGTGTGACTTGGTACGGCACACCGATCTACTTCCAGCAACCGTTTTCCACAAAATTCAAGCCATTTACTAGATTAATAATCATCTACACCAATACAAAAAGTCTCAAAAGTAATATTAATAATTACAAAAAGGTCCTCAGACCACATTGAGACAACTACAAACCCTAGTGCGCTAATTGTAGTGTCTCGCTCCTTCAGGACCTACGGTACCCAGGTTCCAAAAAAAAATAAAGAATGCCATTGCCCTAATTTTCAGACTAAGTGTACCATGCTTTCTTACAATTCCCAAGTTTTAGGATTTTTCAAGCAGGCATAGAAATATTTTTCATTTTACTCTTGTTTAATCTTCTTACTTTTTGATGAGGTTGCTGCATGTAATGCTAGTTGTTCTATAGTTCAAATGTTAGGTATTGTACATGCTGGTATAAATCTAGCAATAGATGACGTGTCACTTTGTTATACCTAACACTCGGTTATACTATTGAACTAGCTCTCACACACTTGTAGAATATTAATTTAGACCTAATTTGACAAATCGACGGAAAGTTGTCTGAGTGGGTGAAATTAGCTAGAAAATTAAGCTTGAAAAATATAACATGTAATTTATCCAACCACTTTATGTACTATAGTAAATAAATGGCACATGCTATGAACTCTAAGCCATATTGATCGCACTTCCTTCCAAAGAATACTTTTACTTCTTTACCATGCATGCTAACATGCACCGACCTAGCTATACCAAAATATGGGCACACGGTCATTATCTTGATGAAGACAGGGTATGTCCATGACCTTGGTCATTTGGCTTGAAACCCAAGAAAGTTCATACATAGTAGTACGTGATATAGTAGGCAATACCAGAAGTGTGAGTTTTTGAAGTACTTTTACTGGTAGAAAAATAAGAAAGAATGACCCCACCAAATTTTCGTACAAAGTGGACAATTCTTTCTTACAGTTCCAAAGTTTAAGTATTTTTCAAACTTCCAAGCTAAAGCTCCACGTATACTTAAATACATGACTCTAAGTTGATTAAACGAAATTAAGTCAAACTTGAATACATGTGAGCGTGATAGACTATTACTCTTGAATATATCCAAAATTCTTTTGAAGGTACCCAGGCAGCCAATATATCATGGGCCAACAATAGTTTTGAAAAATGCCATTACTGATTAGTATTTTCATACTGACAAATTTTACCGCGTATGGAAAATGTTCAAGGAAAATAAAGCGTAAAAAAAAACATGAGACTTCATTATGATTGGGATACTTTTGCTAGTAGTATTATTAATTTCCAAGAAAAATGATAAACATGAGATTCGACAACCTTAGGAAAAACGGATTCACATTATAGCCCATCGTGATGTAACATTATTAATTCTTGGTTTTCAACACGAACGACCAATAAGGTCATGGCCTTCTATATCGATGTATACCCTAGCTATACTTTTACATAGGGTTTTGATATCGGGTAGATGGGTGCGTCTTGGCCTAGTAAACAATGTTGCCCGTGGGAGTTTCGAACAATTAGGAAAAAACATTTTTCACTTTTCCAAATGATTATGGGGATGTTTTGTACTAGCAGTGAGGAAAATCAGAAGAATGTGGCACTGAATGAGAGAAGCGCGCCATGTTTCTAGACATAGCGAACCATCCATGTTTTACTTGCGGTTCCTAGGTTCTTTGAGTTTTCAAGGTTTGTAGATAAATTAACCCAATTAAATTACACTACTATATCCGATTCAAATTAATATTCTCAGATTTGTCTAGATTCGGATATATGTATCTAGCACAGAAACATGACTAGATACATTTGAATATATGAACATTAATATGGATCAGAGGGAGTCTGTCAAAATTATGTCAAATTATTTCGAACCACATGTGAGCTGCCAATTGCTCTTTAAATTCCACAAAAATCTTTTGAAGTTGCCTACTAGACAACCAATATATGGAGAACACGACCGAGAGTTTTCAAAGATTCAACTTCTTTCTAGACTTTGCATGCCGGCAAAGTTGACCCTGCTTTGAAAAAAGAGAGAAATGGGCCAAAAAATAGGGGGACTCATGCATGGCATCCTTTTGCTTGTACTACCTGCCATGAAAAATAATAAACATGAGTTTTTCACAACTTTTGAAAAAAAGCCGCTTCACAAAAATGGCCTACCATGTATAAGTATGAACAGGTTTTAGGACGAGCGACCAAGCAAGGTCACGGACATATCCATGTTTATAGGAATTTTGTAGTAGTACTACAAGAAAGTAGATGTGCGCATCTTGGCGTTGGTAAACATCTTTGCCAATGGGAGTTCCCAAATACTAGAAAAAGTAACAACTCCAATTTTCTAAGCGATGGAAATATTTTTCTCTGTATAAAGAAAAGTACTGCACTTCCGTACTAGTACTACTCAAAAGGGAGGCGGCTCCTTCTCCAAAAAAAAAGAGGAGGCAGCACGAGAGCAGCGGGAGGAGGAGTTAGAAGGCGGTGTGATGTCAGAGCAAAGCTATGATAGGCTGCTGACACGAGGTACACTCTACTAGTAGTAAATATATGGACCTACTAGTAGTAATATGCACGCAAAACAAGTTGTGTTTTCTCTCTCCTTCATTGGCTCTCACCATCCATCCTCCATCGATCTCTTCTCTGCAGCTGCGGGTGCACAGTCCGACTTGTATCTTCCTCATCCACACCGATCTACTTCCAGCAACCCCCCCCCCTCCCCAAAATTCAAGCCATCTACTGGATTAATAATCATCTTGTTTTTTGATGAACAAGTTTCAGGCCGAGCAACCGCGCAAGGTCGTGGACATATCCACATCATAGTTTATGGTAAATTTCCCATATTTGGTAGTACTACAAGCAAGTAGATGTTCAGATCCCGCAATTGGTAAACAATATACGAACAACTTTCAATATTGACCGTTGGATCAAGACTCACGAATCCCAATATTTCTAGCCGTTGGATATTCTTTTGATAGTCTTCATCATAATGAATGCTATGCACAAAACTCAAAACACACTTCTCCGTCAATCTAGAATCTTCTGCCTCGTTTCTGTAGACCATGTTACCAAAAATTTAAAGTTTTAGATAGCTAATAATCGATGACTTGTACATGACATACAAAGTAAAAGAACCAAATATATACACCCATACTTTATAGATTTTGATCTAATTTATATATTTTTTGCTTTTCCTATTATAATCTTATCTTACCACTATATAGTGTATGAATAACTTTGAATATTGACCGTTGGATCAAGACTCGTGAATCCCAACGTTTCCAGCCGTTGGATCTCTTATTTTCCATTCTAGCATCTAGAAGATTCTATTTGTTTGAACGGTCTAGAAAATTCTATTGATAATTTTCATCAAAATAAATGCTGTGCACAAAACTCAAAACACACTTCTCCATCATTTTAGAATCTTCTCTCTCATTTCTCTAGACCATGTTACCAAAAATTTCATGTTTTAGATCTCCACTACTATATTGGAGCAGTTTTGAATTGGATCCATAGCACCAATCCTGACTGTTGGGTTGTTAGATCCAATGGTTCAAAGCAGCTGGATTCGTGTCGAATAGTACCTAGAGAAAACTCCACCATGTTCCAGAACCATCATGTCACCACCCCCCAAAATTTTATAGCACAATAGGCTGTATTCTAAATATGTGTATATAATTATTATTAATAGACTTAATTTATGCATTTTTTCTCTAATGTATGAAATGTGATTTAACAAAAAGTGAGTTGTTATTAACCAATAGTATTATTCGAGAAAAAATGCATATACATTAAGTGCATTAATAATAACTATATCTACACATATTGAGAATACAACATAATAATGTGCTATGAAATTTTGGGGGTGGAGACATGATGGTTCTAGAACATGGTGGAGTTTGCTCTAGGTACGTACTATTCAACACGAATCTAGCTGCTCTGAACCATTGGATCTAAGAGCCCAACGATCAGGATTGGTACTATGGATCCAATTCAAAACTGATCAATTATAGTAGTAGAGAGAATACATCCTACTGTGCTATGAAATTTTGGGGTGGTGACATGATGGTTCTACAACATGCATGGTGGAGTTTGCTCTAGGTGCTATTCAACATGAATCCAGCTTCTCTGAACCATTGGATCTAACGGCACAATGGTCGGGATTGGTGCTATGGATCCAATTCAAAACTGCTCCATTATAGTAGTAGATATAACCACTATATAGTGTATGATTAACTTTGAATGTTGACCGTTGGATCAAGACTCGCGAATCCTTATATTTCCAACCGTTGGATATTCTTTTCCATTCTAGCATCTAGAAGATTCTATACATAGTCTTCAACATAATGAAAACCTCAAAACACAATTCTCCATCATACTAGAATCTTCTCCCTAGTACGGAGTAGCTAATAATCATTGACTTCTACATGATCTTATATTATCTTATCTTACCACTATATAGTATACGAATAACTTTGAATGTTGACTATTGGATCAAGACTCGCGAATCCTAGTGTTTCTAGCAGTTGGATCTTCTTTTCCATTCTAGCTTCTAGAAGAATCTATTGATAGTCTTTGACATAATGAAGGCTATGCACAAACCTCAAAACACATTTCTCCATCATACTAGAAGCTTCTCCCTTGTTTCTCTAGACCATGTTATCAAAAATTTCATGTGTTAGGTAGCTAAATAATCTTTGACTTCTACATGATGATACAAAGTACAAGGGCCAAATATACACCCATACTTTATAGATGTTGATCAAATTTTTTTTTTTGTGATTTACCAATTACTGTAAGTTGCACGCGCCTTGCACGTGATACTCAAATAGTAGACGTATGACATATCATCACTATATAAAATTATAATTGGTAAAGCACAATAAATTATAAATTTGATCAAGATCTATAAAGTATGGGTGTATCCTTGTACTTGTATGCCATGTAGAATTCAAATATTATTAGCTACCTAACACGTGAAAATTTTGATAACATGGTCTAGAGAAAAAGGAGAAGATTCTAGTATGATGGAGAAGTGTGTTTTGAGGTTTGTGCATAATATTTATTATGCCGAAGACTACAAATAGAATCTTCTAGATACTAGAATGTAAAATAAGATCCAATGGCTAAAAATGCTAGGATTCATGAATCTTGATCCAACGGTCAACATTCAAAGTTATTCGTACACTATATAATGGTAAGATAATTGTATATAGTGATGATGATATGTCATACGTCTACTATCCAAGTCTCACGTGCAACTTACTAGTGGCTAATAATCGTTGACTTCTACATGATCTTACCACTATATAGTGTACAAACAACTTTGAATATTGACCGTTGGATCAAGACTCGTGACCCAACATTTCCGACCATTAGATCTTCTTTTCCATTCTAGCATCTTAAAGATTCTATTGATAGTCTTCATTACAAACCACTATACAGTATACGAATAACTTTGAATGTTGACCGTTGGATCAAGACTCGCGAATCCCAGCTTTTCGAGCCATTGGATCTTCTTTTCCATCCTATCATCTAGAAGATTTTATTGATAGTCTTCGGCATAATGAATGCTATGCACAGCCTCAAACACACTTCTCCATCATACTAGAATCTTTCCCCTTGTTTCTCTAGACCATATAATCAAAAATTTCATGTGTTAGGTAGCTAATAATCTTTGACTTCTACATGATGATACAAAGTACAAGGTCCAAATATATACACCCATACTTTATAGATGTTGATCAATTTTTGTGTGCTTTTACCAATTATAATTGTATATAGATATGGCATACGTCTACTATTCGAGTCTCACGTGCAACGCACGTGCAACTTACTATTAGCTAATAATCGTTGACTTCTACATGATGTTACCATTATATAGTGTACGAACAATTTTGAATATTGACCGTTGGATCAAGACTCGTGAATCCCAATATTCCAGCCGTTGGATCTTCTTTTCCATTCTAGCATCTTGAAGATTCTATTGATAATCTTCATTACAATGAATGCTATGCACAAAACTCACGTATCCATCATTCTAGAATCTTCTCCCTCATTTCCCTAGACCATGTTACCAAAATTTTGAAGTTTTAGATAGCTAATAATTGTTGACGTACTTTTACATGATATACAAAGTACAAGAACCAAATATATATACACCTATATTTTATAGATGTTGATCAAATTTATATTTTTTTCTTTACCTGTTATAATCTCAACACTATATAGTGTACAAATACCTTTGAATATTGATCGTTGGATCAAGACTCACGAATCCCAACATTTCTAGCCGTTGGATCTTCTTTTTCATTCTAGCATCTAGAAGATTCTATTTTTTAACGGTCTAGAAGATTCTATTGATCGTCTTGATCACAATTGCTATGCACAAAAATCAAAACACACTTTCCTCATCATTCTAGAATCTTCTCCCTCATTTCTCTAGACGATGTTACTAAAAAAATTCATGTTTTAGATAGCTAATAATCATTAACTTCTACATGATCTTATCTTAGCACTATATAGTGTACGGACAACTTTGAATATTAACCATTCGATCAAGACTCATGAATCCCATCATTTCGAGCCGTTGGATCTTCTTTTCCATTCAAGTATCTAGAAGATTCTATTGATAGTCTACATCACAATGAATGCTATGCATAAAACTCAAATAACACTTATCATTCTAGAATATTCTCCCCTGTTTCTCTAGACCATGTTACCAAAATTTTAAAGTTTTATATAGCTAATAATCGTCGACCTCTACATGATATCCAATAGCTAGAAATGCTGAGATTCACGAATCTTGATCCAACGGTCATTTTAACATTCAAAGTTATTCGTACACTATATAGTGGTAAGATAAGATAAGATAAGATCATGTAGAAGTCAACAATTATTAGCTAAGAGGGAGGATATTCTAGTATGATGGAGAAGTGTGTTTTGAGGTTTGTGCATAACATTCATCATGTTGAAGACTATCAATAGAATCTTCTAGATGCTAGTATGGAAAAGAAGATCCAACATCTGGAAATGTTGGGATGCATGAGTCTTGATCCAACGGTCAATATTCAAAGTTATTCGTACACTATATAGTGGTAAGATATCTATATCTCTACTACTATAATGGAGCAGTTTTGAATTGGATCCATAGCACCAATCCTAACCGTTGGGCTGTTAGATCCAATAATGGTTCAGAGAAGCTGGATTCGTGTTGAATAGTACCTAGAGCAAACTTCACCATGCATGTTCTAGAACCATCATGCCACCACCCCCAAAATTTCATAGCACGGTAGGCCGTATTCTCTCTACTACTGCAGTGGAGCAGTTTTGAATTGGATCCATAGCACCAATCTTGACCGTTAGGCTGTTAGATCCAATGGTTCAGAGCAACTGGTTTCGTGTTGAATATATAGTACAGACCTAGGGAAAACTCCACCATGTTCTAGAACCATCATGTTACCACCCCTCAAAATGCATAAATTAAGTCTATTAGTAATAACTATCTACACATATTGAGAATACAACCTACCGTGCTATGAAATTTTGGGGGTGGTGAAATGATGGTTCTAGAACATGGTGGAGTTTGCTCTAGGTACTATTTAACACGAATATAGCTGCTTTGAACCATTGGATCTAATAGCCTAACGGTCAGGATTGGTGTTATGGATCCAATTCAAAACTGCTCAATTATAATAGTAGAGATAATTTTATATAGTGATGATATGTCAGGCGTCTATTATCCGAGTCTCATGTGCAGGGCATGTGCAATTTACTAATAGTGGTAAGATACAAATAACTTTGAATGATGACCGTTGGATCAATACTCGTGAATCCCAATATTTCCAATCGTTGGATCTTCTCCATTCGAGCATTTAGAAGATTTTATAGATAGTCTTCAGCAGAATGAATGATATGCACAAACCTCAAAACACACTTCTCCATCATACTCCTAGAATCCTCTCCCTCGTTTCTCTAGACCATGTCACCAAAAATTTCAAGTGTTAGGTAGCTAATAATATTTGACTTGTACATGATGATACAAAGTACAAGAACCAAATGTACACCCATACTTTATATACGTTGATCAAATTTATAATTTTTTTGTTCTTTACCTATTATAATTTTATATAATGATGATATGCCATATGTCTATTATCTGAGTCTCACGTGCATGACACGTGCAATTTACTAGTAGCCTACAATGTATGAACATTCTTTGGTTTTAGTCTGAAGGACCAATAAGGTCATGGCCATATATACTGATACCCTAGGTACACTTTACGATACGGTTCTCACATCGGGTAGATGGGTGCGTCTTGGTGTAGTAAACAATGTTGACCATGGGTGTTTCAGACAATTATGAAAGAACATTTTTCACTTTTCCAAGTGATTACGAGGATGTTTCGTACTAGTAAAGAAAATCAGAAGAATTTGGCTTAGAATGTGACAAGCGTGCCATGTTTCCGGACATTGCGGAGCATGCATGTTTTCCTTGTGATTTCTAGGTCTGTCTACCTAAATTAGTTCAAATGAGTTGGCATATGCATATGCGCACTGTTTAGCTAAGGAACCCAAGTTCACTCAGTCGTTTCGCTCACTACAGTATATGGGCCCCATTCATAAAAATAACTTTGAATGCTGACTGTTGGATCAATTATTTGATGTATTTACACGAATTTGAAATATTTATTTATATTTTATGAGGGCCACGGCTGGCAGCCAGCACCACCCCAATTTTCTTTTTCATCTATCCGCCATCCTACTAGACTCCGACTTTTCTTCACAAGGAACACACGCCACCGTCCCATCGCATTCGATGCAAGCTGCTTTTCAAGCCTTCCTTTTAATACTACTCGGGAGGTGAGCCAAGCGCGATTCATCACTAAATTTTCACGTGATATTGGCGGGATCTTCTAGTTCAAAATTTTAGAGGATTATTGGCGGGACCCTCCCTTCTAGCTTTCCCAAAATTTAACCCTTCCTTCACTTCTCAGTTCTCGGCAAACGCTAGCTACCTCCATACTGACGGGGCCTCTCGCTCGCTCGCCCACAGACTCCACAATCCATACTCACATCATCCTTTATCTCATCCCTCCTTAGCTGACTTCCAGTTCGCCGGACTCTACTCAGTGACGCTGTCATCCACGCTACCGTCGTTGCTTCGTCGCATGTGCTTCCCCCCACTCAGAGTGCCACACAGACCCCACACCAGGGCGATGGTTAGAAGTCCGTACAACCGAGACGAAGGTTGCTGCACACTTACTATGCCTGCTTTCCTTGCACTTTACTACTACTTCCGAATGTAGTTCATCGCTTCCTTGATGTGCCTTCTCGTTACCAATTATTTGTAATGCATGCTAGTTGCAATACCGCGGGATCGGTTCAAAGATAAAAGAATGCAACTGCTAGTCGTCAAGCTAAATTGGTTATCTCGCACTAGTACGAAGCCTCGCCAGCCCAATGATAACCCCCAACAATCCTCCCCAGACAATGGTTTGCCTCCATTTTGCATATACGCGCACTGTTGTTAGCATTTTGTTTTTGACAGTAGTTCAGCCTTTGCTTGCCCTGTCTTGTCATACTAGTATATATTTTTTGTAAGGCATGGAAGATGATGTACTACCGAAACATGCCCTGTCTTGCCAAGGAATCCTTAAGAGTTTTGGACATGCGGATCTAGCCCCGCTCGGCCCAACACAGCTGGTACAAAAACATGGCCTGGTTCAGTACCCTAAACATGGCTATTTGTTGCATCTTGCGTGTTATTTATTGATTGATTTGCTACATTGCAATTTGCAGAAGGAAGTGCATGATCATGTCCCTGCCAAGGAGGTTCACATCACAGATATTTAGCGTGCTAGTGATACGACCATTTCTACGAACCAAATCGAAGTATGGTGCATGGCCGAAGCTAAGATTAGGCTTCTCCAAAAGGATTTGGACACAGCCACTCGGCGGATCAAAGAATTGAACCGAGGATGGATTTCTACTATTGAAGATGGCCTTGATGCTACCGCTGATCTTCAGAAGTTAGTCGCTGAAAATCGTGTTCCCAATTCGGCTGATGCAGATGTCAATGAGATCAACGTGACAGTTTTGGAACAGGTCAAAGCACGAGCAGAGAATCTCCACGCATCTTTGCAGGCAGATGATTTTCGAAGGTTGATGAAAGAGCCGCCATGCGAATAGATTATTATTTTGAATAATGAGGATGACTTTCGTTGTGTTGTGAGCCTGATATTCTCTTTGGCATGCTATATGAAACTATAGTGTACCTAATTGCTTCATTTGGACAATGTATCTCAGTCTCATTCTAGCCATTCGGAAAATGGAAAAGCCTTATTTTGCACTTTCGTTTAGATATGTAGAAGCACGTTTTGCTGAAAATTAACACATTACCATGAAAGGTAGTTCGTGCCCATTACCATGAATAAATTCATGCACTATATACTTATGTGGCCCTAAAGTCAAACTTTTAGACTGCAGTAGTAGATCAAGTACAAAAAAATCAACTGAGCGACAAACCACAAGCTGAAATCACCTCTTCCACCAAGCAGTATGCCAGAAACACCGGCCGCAATGGGCTCATGCGTCCAAAATTCAAACGGTACTAAATTTTCATCTCGCCCTTCGGTCCAGAAACAACGCGCCAAAGGCCATTCCTCAAAATGGTTTCTCTTGTAAATTCTCCCGCGCCACACAATTCAAAGTTTCAAACATACTAGTACCACCCGCACCCTTCGGGCCGAATCCCTCGAGATCACCTTGCACGACCACGGTCGAGCTCCTTCCGTCCCATCTCCCCTTCACAGCCTCTCCACTGGCATGCCCCCGTAGCGACCGCGAAGATGTTTTAGTATCTCCCAACACCGGCCCGCACCAGATCAGCTCCTCTGTACACAAGGTCCACGGCGCCGGAGCCGGCTCAGCAACACCATCGCAGCTTCGTTGGATCCACTTCCCCGACTCCACGACACCGGATCTGCTTCCTCGACCTTGTCCACGGCGCCGGAGAGATGGGGAGGCAAACCCTCTCAAGGGCGAACGGCGAGGTCGTAGCTCACCATAAGTCCGGCAAAGGCACGGGAATGAAATCACGTAATCACGGTCACAAAGGTTGCTGCCATACACTTCATATGCTCTTTATGCAATTGATGTCTAAAAGTAGTTCATCGCTTGTTTCACTGCATTCTCGCACTGAATTTTTTATCTTATACTCCGACATTTCTTGTTGAGGCATCGTATAAGCATATGTCTATCATTGTTCCTTCAGAGCTTTCAACTGCTTGCTAGCACTCTACTAACTTGCTCTTCTACACACACCTCGCTCTTCTACACACATTTCTACACACACCGCCTGATGAGGAAGAACAGAAGATTAGGGAAGATAGATTATTAAAGAATTCCAAATATGCAAGGTCGCTCGGCCCGCAGAGAGTTAGATCTTTTGTAGCTACCACCACCAATCATGAAGTCTAGGATTTTGATGCAGAATTTTATCCTCAAGATCAAAAAAATCCAGAGGGAGACCTGACTCAGGAAGATGGACCGGTCGAGAACCCCCTCCCTAATCTGCCTGCTTGTCCACTGCCCAAGGTGCTTGCTCTGTCTTGTCATTGCGATATTTGTTTTATCTTCCATGTTTCGTACCTCAATTCCCACCAAATGTTGTGCAATGTCATCTGCTTAGTTCATGCATCATATATGTTCAGCATATCTTGCCTTACCGTTCTTCTGTTCTATCTGCGTCTCATTTTACATAGGAATTTGATAGATTAATGTATCGCTTATGTGTGTCAGGAATCAGCTGGTTCACTTAAGACCCTTCCAGGTACCAGCAGGGAGAAAAACTATGATTGGCAAGTGTCTGATTCAGCATTAGTTTCTATTGATGAACAATATTTCGAGGGAAACCTGACTCAGGAAGTTGGACGCGTCGAGGACCTCCCTGCTAGTCCGCCAGCTTGTCCACCCCCAAGGTACTTGCTCTATTTTTTAATTGGGATATCTGTTGCATTTTCCATGTTTTGTATTTCAATCCCACCAAATATTTTGCAATGCCCCCTGCCTAGTTCATGCATCATATATATAGAGCACATTTTGCCTTACTATTCTTCTATTCGATGTGCATCTCATTACATATAGAACTATAACAGATTGAAGTATTGTTTATGCATGTCAGGAATCAACTGGTTCATGTAAGACACGTTCAGGTACCAAACACGAAGCATCGACAAGCCGTCCTGCTAATGCTACCGGTGGAACACAAACACACTCCATGAAATACAATAAACAAAAATCAAGAAACTCACATACGGCTAAAAAGTGTCGTCTTGGCGGCACACCACAGGTTCCAACAGTAGTAGACGCAGCAAATACCATCCCACACATTCCACAATCACCAATTGCCAATCAAGATACCCAGCAACAATTGGCAGGCGAACCAGTTTTGACCTCTACTTGCCTAACACTGCTGGCACAACACCAACAAGCTAGCGATGATCACCAGCCTGTTGATCAGCCTGTCGCCAAACAAGGTATGTGTTCCAAGGATTATCGATGCATGCTTCCTTATATATACCATGCAAGCTTGATGTAATGGTTGAATTGGCAGCTACACGAAGATTTAAGAAAAAGGGGGCCAATGGTACGTAAAAAGCTTGAAGCTAAAATTTTCGGAACGCAATCTAGATATTGCATCAATTCTATTGTGCCTGGCAAGCGAAGGCCAGAAGATCCAGAAGAATCTACTTTTCTAGCATCTGAAATAGGCGTTTTTGTCAGGAATGATATTCCCATCTTCGCATCGTTCAAGCTCCACCAACAGACCCCTGACCATTACAATTCATTACTGCAGAAGTTAGATGTAAGTCATGGTGCTCTGTCCCATGCATTCAAGCTTGCCCTTGGTTCTATTCTAAGTCACATAACACATCAAATGTTCCATTCTTGCCGACATACAAAATTCAACTTTGATCGGGATAATGAGGATGTAGAGTATGTTCTCATGGACATGTTCTCCTGTTCTTTGTGCCAGCAGGGCCATAGGCTAAAGAGTAAATACTTTGATGGTAAGGCAAGCAAGGATATTCAAAGAACGACTGCTATGGAACACACTATAACTGACCAACACTGGATAGATATTCTCGACCACTGGTTTGATCCAAAGATTACAGTATGGTTTGTGAAGACTGATACCATATCACATTCAAAACTCCTATTTGCACATCTGTATCACTAGTCTCCTTTTGTAGATGAATGCTGAGAAAAACAAGAGAAACTGTGGCGCACAATGCTTAACAAACCGAATTGGATCTCGTGCATTGGTTGGCCACCTGAGCGCAATAGTAAGAATAATTACTTTTTAATCTTCTACAAACTTTGTGCTTCTTATATTTGGATAATGTGTTCCGCCCACTTTGCAGAAAGGTGCGGTAAGTCTGTAGCAAAAATTCCAGGCATGCCAAACGAGTAAAAAAATAAGGGCTCAATACCTCCGCTGAGAGTGTTATTGTAAGTCTTCTGTTCGGTTGATATTTTGTGATGACACACCTGAAGTGATTTATATGTATAGTTAGATGTGAAACACTGCCTAAACTTCTGCCTAGTTTTCTTTTTAATTTAAGTACCAGATGATTTCGAACTATTGTGAGTTTCAGTTCTCAGCTATACAAAGAGTTGTCTTTGAAGGGTTCGCAACATAGAAAAGAAAAAATTTCCTACGATGAAAACTATACGCCAAGATATATCTACTAGATACAAGCAACGGGTGGATATACATCCATGGAGAACTTACCCTTGAAGACAACAAAGTTTTGTTAATGAGTAGGAACTTGTGGATGATGTAGTCATATGCTTGTTGATCTCAAGATCGTGTGGAAGTCCTAGCGCCGCAAACCGGCAGCACATCCGCACTCCCACACACATTCAGGCCACCGAACAACCTCCGCCTCCTCGCTCCAGCGATGCAGCAGAAGCAGCAACTCCTTTCAGATGAAATGCCACCGGGAACATGTATCTCGCTAATCCGAGACCATGGTGGAATAATTCTAGAGGGGGAGAGAGATCCTTCATGAGGAGGTGTGAGGAAGAAGGGTGAGAGGGGTGGCCTTTTATAGGAGGAGGGGGGTGCCCCTCCCGATGGCCGGCGTCCCATGGGGGTGACCCCTCACCTCCCCCATTCATGTGGTGGTAACTCCCTCCACATTAAAATGCCCCTTCACATTCTCTTTTAAAGTCTCCACTTTAAATGCATTAAATTTCTCCAAATTTAATGCTCTCTCATTTAATTAAACTCCTTTATTAAATTTATTCAGAATTTTTTTAATTACTTTAATTAACAAACATTCACATAAAACCCCCTGCAACATTTCAATATTACATGCAGAACCAATTTCTGCAATTTCACCCGAAATAGTTTCGGTGTCTATTGAAATAATTCCAGCGCTTTGCAATTCATTCGTCTGAAACACATTTTATCCATATGGTGTTGGTGTCCCTTAAGTGTGCCACCCTACGGTTCGTGAATAATGTAGACATGATCGAGACCCCTCTCAGATCAATAATCAGAAGCGGGACCTGGAGATCCATACTGACTCCTACACATTCTACAATGACTTCTGTGATCGTGAGAACCTTTAACGCTAGTAACTAAATCCCTTTGTCTCGCGATATATTATATGTCCGAGATTCGATCATCGGTATCTCCATACCTAGTTTGATCTCGTTACCGACATGTACTCTTTTCTCGTTCCCGTGATATAACATTCTAGTGATCTCATCACTTGCTTGCAAGCTAACCAATGTGATATCACCGAGAGGGCCCAGAGAATATCTATCCGTCATCGGGATGGACAAATCCCACTCTTGATCCATGAGCCTCTACTTAACACTTCCGTAGCACTGAACCCACCTTTATAATCACCCTTTCACGGTGTGACGTTTGATGTTATCAAGATACTATTCTAGTATTAGTGATTAACATGATCTCATGGTCTAAGGACTAGGATTACTTTGTTAGATGTTATAGAAATATAAACATAATGACTTTGATCGTAATGCTATACTTCGGATGAATGTTCATCACATCATTCCACTAATGATCTGACCTCGTTATTAACAACATCCAATGTCCATGATCAGGAAACCTTGATCATCTTGTTAATCAACGAGCTAGTTTATAGGAGAGGCATAACTAGGAACTTTCCTTTTGTTTATTAAACACACATGTATTAACGTTTCCAAATTAATACAATTATAGCATGCAAAATAAACATCTATCATATACTTGGAATATGTATAATAACAACTTTATTATTGCCTCTCAGGGCATATTCCCTTCAGTCTTGTGTATATTATGCACCCGGCGATGAAGAAACAGACATATGCCATGTTGGCATAGTCCTGTTATTGTGTGCGAGTTATAAAATTCTTATTCGTATGATCAGATAGTTATACTTTTACTACAATATATATGATGTGTCATCAGCCATGCCAACTTATAAGATTTGTTCATAGACAGGTTAAATGTGTTATCTGCATGTTTCTCTGTATTAGCTTTTCTTCTCTCACCCATGTCTACCAACTGATAACCTTACAGATTAAATTGAATGAGGAGATGACAAAACCTGGGAAAGATGGTCTGGAACAAAACCAAGAAGAATGTCTAGAAACATTTAAAATGGTACTAAAAGGTGAAGGTCATCATAAAAGCACGTTCCTATGTAATGCTGGGTTGTGGCAGTGCAAGTCCAAGTCCTAGTACAAGTCGTCGTATTTGTCTAGTCAGGAAGAAATTGTAGCACTACGGGTTGAACAAGAAGTGCATAGACGAGCAATCGATGATATGAGACAGAAAGCATTAGCATGTGATGCGGAGTTGAAGATGTTACGAGATCAGTAGAATTCTCGAGAGCCCATAGATGAAGAGACTTGTCTAAATTGAAGATGAACCCTGACAATGAAAGGTGAGCACAATGGTCCTGTGAAATGGTTCATGCTACAAAGCCCGGGTTGTGTTTGGGGCCATGTAACAAAAACGGAGGGAGTATTTGTTTCACATCATGCTTTTATCTGTTTACCATATGCTCGATGCACAAAAATAATGTGCCCCAACCTCACTCTCTCAGCCTTGGATTCATGAACCTCACAAAGGTTTTTTCTTCCTTGGAGAACCGCCAAATTCAAAATCTCAGTCCATCGACAAATCCTACCGCCTACCCCGTTTGAATCGGAGATTATGTATCCTAGCCTTAAATTCGTACCGAGGGAGTACCAGTAACGAAATTAAAAAATCTCAGTCGAGTGGCAAAACCTGCAGCCAACCCTGTTTGAATCGGAGTTATCCAATTTTCATTATGGATGATAAGTTAATGTCACTCTCGGCCTTCAATTCCTAAATAGGGAGTACACCTTTTATCCAAATGTTGCCTGGACGCTAGCCAAATTCAAAATATCAGTCTGCACAATTATTAGGCTCATGGATGATTAGTTGATGTGACTCTAGGACTTGAATTCCTGGACAGATAGCGTATGGTCTACTAGCTTTTTTCTATTATTATTTGGCCGGTAGCTAAATTCAAAATCTCAATTGAGCGGCAAAATCACACACTGACCTTGAAGCATTTCCCGCCCCACCGTTTCAAAAACTTTGTGGCAAAATCTCCCACCTGGGAGTACCATTTTTTTGTTATTATTATTTGGCCGGTAGCTAAATTCAAAATCTCTGTCGAGCGGCAAAATCAAACACTGACTTTGAAGCATTTCCCGCCCTAGCGTTTCAAAAACTTTGAGGCCAAATCTCCCACCGGGGAGAACCACTTTTCTATTAATTATTATTTGGCCGGTAGTCAAATTCAAAATCTCTGTGGAGCAGCAAAGTCAAAAACTGACTTTGAAGCATTTCCCGCCCCACCGTTTCAAAAACTTTGAGGGCAAATCTCCCACCGGGGAGTACCATTTTTCTATTATTATTATTTGGCCGGTAGTCAAATTCAAAATCTCTGTCGAGCAGCAAAATTAAACACTGACTTCGAAGCATTTCCCGCCCCACCGTTTCAAAAACTCTGAGGCCAAATCTTCCACCGAGGAGTACCACTTTTCTATTAATTATTATTTGACCGGTAGTCAAATTCAAAATCTCTGTCGAGCGGCAAAGTCAAAAACCGACTTTGAAGTATTTCCTGCCCCACCGTTTCAAAAACTTTGAGGCCAAATATCCCACCGGGGAGTACCATTTTACTATTATTATTATTTGGCCAGTAGCCAAATTCAAAATCTCTGTCGAGCGGCAAAATCAAACACTGACTTTGAAGCATTTCCCGCCCCACTATTTCAAAAACATTGAGGCCAAATCTCCCACCGAGGAGTACCACTTTTCTATTAATTATTGTTTGGCCGGTAGCCAAATTCAAAATATCTGTCGAGCGGCAAAATCAAACACCGACTTTGAAGCATTTCCCGCCCCAGTGTTTCAAAAACTTTGAGGCCAAATCTCCCACCGGGGAGTACCACTTTACTATTAATTATTTTTTGGCCTATAGCCAAATTCAAAATCTCCGTCGAGCGGCAAAATCAAATGCCGACTTTGGAGCATTTCCCTCCCTACCGTTTCAAAAACTTTGAGCCGAAATCTCCCACCAGGGTGTACCACTTTTCTATTAATTATTATTTGGCTGGTAACCAAATTCAAAATCTCTCTCGAGCAACAAAATCAAAAACCGACTTTGAAGCATTTCCTGCCCCACTGTTTCAAAAACTTCGAGGCCAAATCTCCCACCAGGGAGTACCACTTTACTATTAATTATTATTTGCCGGTAGCCAAATTTAAAATCTCTGTCGAGCGGCAAAATCAAACACCGACTTTGAAGCATTTCCCGCCCCACTGTTTCAAAAACTTTGAGCCGAAATCTCCCACCGGGGAGTACCACAGTTCTATTATTATAATTTGGCCGGTAGCCAAATTCAAAATCTCTGTCGAGCTGCAAAATTACACACCGACTTTGAAGCATTTCCCGCTCCTCCGTTTCAAAAACTTTTGACTTTAAAATTTCCATTGTACCCATTGTTCAGACGCCCTATGGGCACGCTAAAGTCGGTAGCTTGGGGGCACGATCCTAATTTTTTTTCTATTCACCTCCATAGTCCCGATTCGTGCAGTTTTTCCAGCTGGCCCTCCAAAATCCTAGGCTTCTCTCCCACGCCCTCACCTCCACGACCACCGCACGCACCGCCCGGTGGCAATTCCACGGCTGCCGGAGCCGCTTCATCGACGCTCACCCTATCGGATCTAGTTCATCGGGTCTCTTTGCCACTCCACCACAGCTGTGGTCTCGCCGACCGCGCCTATGGCGTCGTTGACCGCCCACACTCTGCTTCCCCACCGCCGAAAGCTAACCAACTGTACCGGAGCAGCTTCATCGTTGTCCACCAGACGGGATCTAGTTCAACAAGTTCCATGTCCACTGCTCTAGACCAGCTACATGGTTGTCGTCGTTGACTGCACCGGCATCAACCACCCAAGATCTGCTTCCCTGACGCCAACAGCCACTGCAACCGCATCACCCTCGGTGACCTGGATGTCACTCGCGCGGTACCGACGATGCTTAGACGCCTCTCCGACCAAGGTAACCAAATATCCAACCCGTTTTTGTTTTGTCAGCGGTATAGCAGGTTCAAGCCTGTTAGAGTGAACTGCATTTTTGTAATCGTGCTAGTACATGCAAGTCACTGGGCACGCCTGTTCTTCGTGCTAGTACATACAATGTCATTAGACATGTTGGTTTGCATTCGCTGCTGTACGAATTTCAAGTCATGCACATGTATGTTATATTGTCATGCACATGTTCTTATCTTAGTTGTTCCGTACACCAG
Source organism: Avena eriantha (assembly GCA_910589775.1). Lineage (NCBI taxonomy): Eukaryota > Viridiplantae > Streptophyta > Magnoliopsida > Poales > Poaceae > Avena > Avena eriantha. Next base: position 36,834,375 of record OU342745.1, on the reverse strand, counting down.
TAATTGCCTGCTATTGTGTAATTCTTGCAAAATGTAATGGCAGTGGAAAATATTAGTGTGGATTCCATACTCCATAGTTACTAACTCTATCTGGTTATTCCTGAGCTAAGTTCCTGCTATTATTTCCTCCCTTGCATCATTCTCCTATCCTGTAGAACACGTTCAAACTCTTTGCACTAGTCCGATTATAATTTTGTTGTTGCCATCTAGTTCTTCAAAAGCTGCAACACTGACTATTTCTTTTTCTTTGCGTAGAGCTCAAAAAGTAACACTGAACATGTTGGTTTGCACAGCCTACAGGTCCACCAGCGATGTCATTATATATTTTCTATGTCTGGTGCTGGTTCGTCCTAATCAACGGCATAATTATTCTTTACTATATAGTTCATTCGTGTTTTCCATTCCTACTCACAAGTTCTTGTATGATGTGGTTATAATTTCTATGTGGTTCATGCTTAGCTACGACAGTAACTGCATACCATTGTGTAGCTCACCGCAAATTCCGAGTCACCCAACGACTCTTGCATTCCAGGAGATACCACTGCTTCCATATATATTTGCTGAAATGACCTGGCTAGTTTATACTGAAATTATAAGAAAAACTTTGTTTGATTGCTCATTTCATTGTTGGCATATTTGTCTAATGTTTGTTTGTCCTGTTCTACAGGTTCACAAGCCACACTATTATATCTCGTATCTGGTTTTGGTTCGTCCTAGGCAACGACATAACTATCCTCTACTATATAGTTAATTCATGGTTTGCATTCCTGCTCTACATGTTCGTATTATGCAGTTAATATTCCTATCTGGTTCATTCTTAGCTATGAGTAGTTTGTCTTGTTTGATGTATTAACTTGTTATTAGTTAGTTTCAGACTGCAATTATTGCTATCGCCACCAAAGAGGGGACTGCAAGATCATGTCTCAAGGTGTTTTCCAATGTAGCTGGCACACTCAAAGGGAGATGCAGTTGATGGATTGAGAAAGGAAATTGAGGACTCTGCTATCAACTTGATTGGCAACTGAAATGCTGAATTTTCTTTCCCTTTTGTTCATATTATGTAATATTTTTAAGAAGTTTGCAGCTGATGTAATATTTAGACAACTCGCATAGGCCATGTAGGCATTTAGTTGACGTCGTCCACAAATGGCGGTACCGTAAATGCGCCAGCCAGGTCGATCAGGTAACTATATAGGGTTTTGTTATTTGCCCTTCTTTTACTACGCCTTCCATGAACAGTAAAAGATGATCGCTAATTATACTCCTTTTATGATATTTGTAGGGCCTTCAGAATTACCGAAACAGTAACGGCAACTGGGTAGAACAGTCACAGGGCAAAACAGCAACAGGCCAAAACAGTAACATGCCAAAACAGTAACATGCCAAAACAGTAACAGGACAAAATAGTAACATGCAAAGCAGTAATAGGCCAAAAGAGTAATAGGCCAAAACAGTAGCAGGCCAAAATAGTAGCAGGACAGAATAGTAACAGGCCAGGACAGTAATAGGACAAAATAGTAGCAGGCCAAAACACCAGCAGACCAAAACAGTAGCAACCCAGCACAGTAACATGCCAGAACAGTAACATACCAGAAAAGCAAACAGGCTAGAACAGTAAGAGGTATGAACAGTAGCAGGCCAGAACAGCGGCAGTAAGCACAGTAACGGGCCTGAACAGTAAATGGCCACAAGAGTAACGTACGTGAATATTAAACGGCCAGAACAGTAACGAGCCAGAATAGTAAAAGGCCAGAACAGTATCAGACCTTCTCAAAAGTGGGCCGTTCATAGGCGGCCCATGACGAGCTGTGAGAATAGTGATGGGCTGACCATGGGCTTTAACAGTATTGGGCCTACTTGTCATAGACTATTAACGGGTCGCACAGTGTTCGAAAATTGTGGGCTTTTGTAGGCCCAAACAGTAACGAGCCTGACATTCATGGGCTGCTGCTGGCCACATCTTTGGGCCCATTTCAAACAGTGTCGGACGAAACTGTAACAGGCCGTAATTTTATTGGGCTCTCTTGATGGGCCGGCCCACTTAATTGTGAGCAGGCCATGGCTAGGCCTAGCTTTACCACGGTTTCTGTGGCCGTTAATGGCGGCAACTGGTCGTTAATGGTGTTTGCCACGTGGCATTTTGCATGACGTCAGCAGTGAACGTGGCTGGTGAAAATATTTACGACGGAACAAGTTTTCATGGTTGAAGGGTGTGATCTGCCACGGTCAGGAAAAAAACGTGGTAGACTCTTTTGTGACGGGGCTTTTACCATGATGGGCATCTGTCGTAGAAGACTTTTTAGCCACAAAAAACGGGCCTTCAACCACGAAAATCATCTGTTGTAAAAGCCAACTTTTCTTGTAGTGTAACCTTGTGACGAAAAGCTCCTGAAGAATGTCCCGAAGAACAAGTTTACACGAGTATAGAAGAGGCTACTGGCTGAAGACGAAGCTATCTTCACAAAAAAGAGAAAAGAATGAAAATGAAGGTACAAGGAGGATTGGGAAGTTAACTAGAGATCTAGGAACTATCAAGACAAATATTGGTATAGTGAAAGAACTTCTAGAGCCTGAAGTCATTGAAAATGAAGTAATGATAGTAAGTAGGGAATCCTCTGATATAATTGAAGGTAGGCCCAATGGTAAGTATAAATATAAATAGAAAATCCCTTTCCATTTAAGTGTATCTACTTATGTAGGACTGTGTGATCTAAGTTCTTCCATAAACATTATGCCCTACTCTATCTATGAGGGATTACGATATTATCTTCATGAACCAGAACTTGTACCTACTGATGTAACCATAATGCTCTTAGATAGAACCTTGCAGGAATCTCATGGAGTTCTTAGCAATGCTTGCATCTCTATAAGAACTTTTGTCTACCCCCATTGACTTTCATAATATTAATATGCTAGTGTCTCGTAACTGGAATTATTAAGTTGATGGATGATCAAGGAATTTTGGAATTGCCAAAATATCAAGAGGACCTGGGTTTACATAAGTTTGAGTGGGAGCTAAATAGCTTGCCTCAATCCTAATATGTAAATGAAATATTTTGATTGGGATCTAAATGAGTATCCTGAATCAAATGTGTGGATGACATATTTGACTGGGAGCATGACAACATTCTTATATATGTGAATGACATATGATGAATGATGTAATTGGTACTAATGATATTTAAGTTATTAAATATTCGATGGATGAAGTTGAACAAAGTATTAAACATTAAAATCTATCGAGATAAATCGATACGTTTAATGAACATTAGAGTCGAAATACTTCCTGGATAAGATTCTGAAGAAGTTCAAAATGGAACAAGGCAAGAAAGAAGTTCTTACTTGTACATCTAGATGAAGCATTGAGTTAATCTTAGAATTACAACTATGGTCAAAATAAAGGAAAGAGATGTGTTTCTCCTATGCCTCAGCCCTAGGTTCTTCCTTACTCGACGTAATGTGACCCAATTTTTTGGTTAAAAACAAGTTCTTAGTTGTAAGAACATGTTGAGTTAATTGCTGAACCAGAGAGTAAGCTTATCCTTAAAATGCAAGGAGCAAGGTTGGGCATCGAAGTTGCAACTAATGCACTATTGATTAGGATCGACATAGATATAGAAGTATGTGGCTATTTCTGAAGTGGCTAGTATAATTGTTTTGGCTAATGAAGTTTGACTTTTGTTGAGTGTGTTCCTGAGTTTACATGACAAAATTGAAAGTTCAATTGACTGATCGACCGTCATTGTAAACACTAGGAAACAAAGTCTCACTCTATCACCAAAGGAATACTTCGACACATTATGTGATAATGGTGTAAATATCAAATTAGGAGACATTAATGATTTTGCAAAGACATACATATCTGGTAATGCAGATCGGGACAAGACGTTTCCCATGAACAAGCATGATCAATAAACACATGTGTGATATGGTTTATGATTAGTAGCAAATGTAAGCTAGATTATTTGTACCCTAGTGCAAGTGGAGACTGAAGGAGATATGACCTAGATGCAAATAATAAAGGGTGTTTATTATCATATCTCATTAGTTCATAATAGTTAAACACCATGCTATAACCGTGTCAAGAAACATTGATACACATGTGGTATGTAAACAAACCAGAGTCCCTAGTAGCCTTTGTTTAACTAGTTCATTGGGAAACTGATGATCAAGGTTTCCTGGTCATGGAGCTTTTATGCCAATTGGCAATGAAGTCATATCATTAGTAAATGATATGATGAACATTACCCATATAAGTATTGCAACACGATCAAGTCGCATAGTTCATGGTTGTAATAGTTAGAAATGAAGTATCCTTCTCCTCTAACCATGAGATTATATTAATCACTATCACCCGAGGTTGCTTTGATTGCATCAACCGTCACACCCTAACAGGGTGATCATAAAATTGTATGTTCGGTATTCCAGAGGGATATGTTGAGGTCTATGCATCAAGATCGGGATTTGTTCACCTGCATGACGGGAAGATACACATGACCCATTCGATGAGATTACATCCATAATGTAGCAACATGTGACTAGGTCACGGGGATGGAATATCACGGGAATGAGTAAAGCGGAACTTGTCGGTAATGAGATTGAACAAGGTATAGTGATACTGATGATCAGATCTCAGACAAGTCAAGTATTGAAGTAACAAAGGGAATTGGACTCGATGTAATGGTTCAAACGACATTGAAATCATGGAATGCAAAGGGGTCATTATGGGCATCTCAGTCCTGCTAATGATCATTGATCCGAGAAGTATCTCGATCATATATATGATGTTCCCAAACTATAGGGTAACACACTTAAGGGTGCGATGACGCATGGAGATCGATGTGGTTATATCAGAATCATCGAAGCAAAGAAGAGAGAACCAAAATCATTCTGGAAGGATCTGAAGTGGTCCAAAGTGAACCAAAAAGTGTTTTGGGTCAACGAGAATTAAATAATATGTGAATATATTCACTCATAGAAATAATATTATTTATATATTTAATAAACATTAAAATTGGGATTTTGGGGGCAGACCACCTCACTGGGCCCTCCCGGAGGGAAGGGCCCATGAGGGAGGTCGTCGCCCTAGGAAGGAGGGGGTGGGTGGGCCTTGTGGCGCGCGTGGAACCCATGGCCTCCACCATTGGCCACCACCCCTCTCCCTTACTCCTTCTTTTAGTCCAACATGGGGGAGCCCTTGGGAAGGGCACACCACCTTCCCCTATATAAGGAGGTTCCTATGGGTGGGAAAAACACACCAATATTTCTCTAAGACATTTTCCTTAGGGAATTCTCTCTCTCTCATTGCCTTTTGCGATGACGTGGCTCCTATAAGAACTGTACACACAAGAGACGACACAACTGTAGCACGGTGTGGTGCTGCAGTGGTTCAAGCCAGAAGATCTATTTCCGTACTCTTGACTGGGATCAAAGAACCAGAGTTCATTGTCGTACACGAGATGTCTGCGAAACCATAGAGGTGCTGCCACTTGTGGCACCTGATTTGTCGTGCAAGGATCTAGGGTGACTTGTGAGGAGTTTCGCGATCTTGAGGTTGGCTACAAGTACTACTACATCATCCATGTTCCATGGGGAACGTTAAACCTTTCGGTTAACAAGGGTATGTTACGAAAACTTCTCCGTTATAGCATTACTCCTAGATAGATCCTCGCATATGGTGTTGCGCTAGCTAAGAAAAAAATGTGTTTTCTGCTGCGAACCCCTTCAGAGAAACCCAGCTTGTTTACATTAATGAATGTACTCATAAGCCTAGCCCACACAATTCTGAATGTTCTGTGATTTTAGAAAATCGTACTTGTTAATATGTACCATTTCAAGCACCCTGCTTTGCAATCTGTTTGCGAGTAGCTTAGTAATGATTTTCAGGAATATATTGAGAAGCGAGATTGGTCTATAATTGTTAGGGCCTTCAAGCGAGAGTGTTTTAGGTATTAGTGTAATGAATGAGTCTTTGATACTTTGTAAATTAACTTAACCCTCCAAAATTCTTGTGGAAGCCTATAGAAATCATATTCTAACATTGTCCATCACACTAAGAAAAACTCTAGAGAAACCATCAAGACCAGGAGATTAGTCCCTAGGCATATGTGCCACTACCTGATCAACTTTCTTGTGGGTAAAAGATTTAGACAAGGCTTCCAACCCTTTAAAAGGGGTGAAATATCAAGAGAAATCGAAATCATGGTTGATGGAGTGAGCCACTCCTACTCTGTTGTGACAAGAATAATTCAAAAGAAGCCCAGCTTTCTCATGATGTTTTGAAGTTGTTGAACCATCCTCAAGTGTCAAAGAGGAAATCAATTTCTTTTTGTACTGAATAATCTCCATCAATTAAAAACGTATTATCGTCACAAATACGTGCCACAATAAGCTGTACATCTTTTCCTCTAGTACTCTTTGTCTCGCGATATGTAACTAGCCCGAGATCTGATCGTTGGTATCACCATACCTAATTCAAGCTCATTACTGGCACGATCTCTTTACTCATTCTATAATACAATCATTCCGTGACTAAACTCATTAGTCAGATGCTTGTAGGATACTTACGATGTGATACCTTTGATCCGGATTCACGGATGTAGTATAATAGCTTTTTCCCTAGAAGCCTTAGGTTTAATCGAACCTTGGAAAGCAGTGCTAAGGGAATAAAAAAGGACACGTCTACAAGACTTTGTCTGTTTGTTTTGCCTTAGTTGACTGGACCTCTAGTTTACTTTATAACGGGTTTGAATCAATGGATGGAGATAGGTGTTGGGTTCGTAGCATAGAAAACAAAAATTTCCTACGATGGGAACTATACGCTGATGTCTACGCACTTCTATTCTTGTAGACAGTTTTTGGGCCTCCAAGTGCAGAGGTTTGTAGAACAGCAGCAAGTTTTGTTGGGGATCGGTTCAGAAAACAAAAAAATTCCTACGATGGAACCCCAGAAACTGCCTAGGATCTATCTATGTAGTAATGCGGTAACGGCCAATGCGTATAGAATACATACCCTTGTAGACTGTACGCGGTTAACATTCCACGGGGAACGTGGTTGAAGTAGTTGTACTCATAGCTGACCTCAAGGTCGCGAAGCTCCTCGCAGGTCAACCCTTACTCCTTCGTCATCTTCATCGTGCAACAGCTCCAGCTCACGACATTTAAGCGCCCCAAGTGTTGCGCCTCGTGTCTTCGTACACATCTGGTGCATGATGAGACCTCCAGCTCCTCGATCCCGCCGGGAGTGCGGAAGTTGATATCCGGCTAGGAATCCCTGCAGCGCAACGGCATACTGCAGGTGTGCCTCGATCACACCTCGATCACATAGCCCAGACTTGGGGCCATGGTCACAAGGTATAGAGAGAGGGAGGAGGAGAAAGTCGACCAAAGGACTTCTCCAATTGTGTGTTTAATCCTACCCATGGGCACCCCTTTATATAGGTGGAGGGGGTGTGCCCTCCCCATTGGGTTAGCCATGTGGGACTATTAATAAACATGAAATATCAGGTATTTTCGTCCTGGCCGATTGGGCCAAATCTACTCAGCCCAATAGTCAAAACAGGAAATAACTAAATAAAAAGAAAAAGGAAAACAACAAGGGCTGGCTGGGTGGGCCTTGGCGTGGCCCACCCCGCGCCCAGCTCTCCTGCCTAGCAGCAGCAACAACCGGCTCCCCCCTGGGCCGGTATGCGCCCACGCGGCCCGCCTGGCAGCCCGGGTGCAGGCGGTAGTAGCTGAACCCCGGGTGGGCTGGCTCTCGCCCCGCGAGGCCCATTGCAGCGAGCGGCCTGCGCTCGCGTCCGCTTGGCGTGGCCTGGCTACGTGCCGCCCTGTGCAGCGGCATTTATTTGCCGCCCACGGGACTGGCTATTTTTCTTTTTCCAATTCTTTTTCTGCAGTTTTTTCTTCTAGGCCTTGGGATTTGGCCTAATAAAAAGTTGTCTTTATAAATCCTAACTTAAATATTATTTAGAATATAATAATTCATAATTAACATATAATAAATACATATTTAAATTCCCATTTATCCGAAAACACTTTTCGGGGTCTTTTCCTTTATTCTTTCTCCGAACAACTTCGGATCTCTTCGCGGAATGATTCCGGCTTTCTCTCTTTCTCTACTATGATCCCGTCTTACGAATGATCCCTCTCATCGTACCCTTAAGTGTATCCTCTAACGTCTCGGGAATGCTCTAGACATGATATGTATCAATGATCAATAGAGGGACCAGGGATGTCCATGTGACCCCTATGCATTCCTGATGACAATGTCGTTTGAACCGTCTAAATGTAGCATCCTCTACCTTTTGTTTCTCGATACAACTTGCCTGAGATCCGATCACTGGTATCCCATACCTTTGTTCAATCTCGTTCACAACAAGTTATGTTTTCTTGTTACCGTGATATTACATCCCCGTGACCTAGTCACATGTTGTAACATTTATGGATGTAATCTCACCAAGTCGGCCGTATGTATCTTTACCCGTCATGTGGGTGAACAAATCTTGGTCTTGCAGTCACATGTCATCAACTGTTCCTTTGGAATACCCAACATACACCTTTATGGCCACTGTATTACCAGATGACGGTTGATGTAGTCAAAGCAGCCTCGAGAAACAGTGAGTAATATGAGCTCACGGTCTAAGGAGAAGGAGTCTAGGTATAGCTGTTGCAACAATGAACTATATGACTTGATCGTGTTGCAATCCTTCGAGGAATGTCCAATCACATCATTCTCCAATGATATGATCCCGTTGTCTGTCGGCATAAATGCCCATGATCTTGAAACCTAGATCATCTTTGTGACCAACGAACTAGTATGAATAGAGGCTACTAGGGACTTGGTTGTTTCATACCACACTTGTACCAATGTTTCTACTTGGCACAGTTATAGCACAATATGAAACTATTATAAACTAATTGAGATATGACAATAAAAACCTATTTATTATTTGCCTCTAGGGCATATCTCCTTCAGTCTCCCACTTGCACTAGAGTACAAATAACCCAGTTTGCATTTTACTTATATAAACCATATACCATATGCGTTTATAGATCATGCATGCTCATGGGAAACGTCATGTCCATGTTCTGTTTTACCAGATCATTATGTCTTTTGCAAATCGTTAATGCCTTCCTAATTTTGACATTCACTCCATTATCTTATAATGGGTCAAAGCATTTGTATGGTGACAAAGTGATACTTTTGTTTCTAGTGTTTATGATGACGGTCGTTTTCACTATTGTCATCTAAACTTCAAAACGCAGTTTGCTATCCTTTGTGTATATACTATAGTCATGGCAGCAGAACAAGGCCGGATTCTAGGAGCTTACAGTGACGTTAGATCAACCTTGAGGGCTTTCTCATGGGCACTGGCCCCTGAGACACATCATTCTACGTTAAAAGCGAACTAGCCCCGCCATGACATTATACATCACATCATATGGAGCTTTTATACTTCTATATCTATGTAGATCCTAGTGCATGAAATGCAACTATGCCACTTACATTGCTTCTTGTCATTTAAGTACAAAGCTCAATCCTGGTTCAGTGATCAACTCAGGAATCACTTAAAGACATGCTCTTATAGTTAAGACTTTGTCCTACCAACCAAAACTTCGGGTCACATTACGTCGAGTATACAACATAGTTATATGGAAGAACCTATGACTGAGGCATAGGAGATGCCACGCATCTCTTTCTTTCAACCATAGTGCAATACTTACTCAATGCTTCATACAGTAAGAACTTCTTTCTTACCTTGTTCCATTCTGAGCTACTTCAGAATCTTGCTTAGGACATTCTGAACATCTTTCAGAATCAAGTCCAGGAAGCATTCGACATTCAGTGTTTATTAAACTCACCAATCTATCTCGATAGATCTTATTGTCTAATAACTTCAACTTCATCCTTATTTATCTAACTTAAATATTATTAACACCAATATCATTCACATATGTTGTCCACATATCCTAGAATGATTTCACGCTCCCACTCAAATATGACATTCATGTTTGAGATCCAGGGATTTCACTTAGCTCCCACTCAAAATATGTCAGTTACACATTATGAATTAGCCAAGCTGATTTGCTCCCACTCAAATCTAGGTCCTCTCGCTAATCTTGGACATTCCAAAATCCTTTGATCACTATCAAATCGAGAATTCCACTAACGAGATGTCAATGACCATTCATTTCTCGTACTTAGGTCCATCACGCTTCTTTGTAATTCGTAGGTATGTCTTGTTCAAAACATGACAAGTGAATCAACAACATAATTCCACAAACTTGTAGAATATATATAGTTGAAACCTACTTTCTTTAGTATTCACTGAAACTTTATGATCATTATCAATAGTTTCTCCTCTATTTTTAGAGTTTGGTTTAACGAAACAAATTCCGCTACGACACTCAACAATTCGGAGGTAAGGTCAAATACCTTGTTTTGATCTTTTACTTTCTTCCACCTGTATCTTTATCAAGACACATCAATTTAGGACAAATCAGGTTTGCCCTTTGTGGAAGATTCATTCATAGCTTCCTAAGAATGCTCTACAAAGACTTGTTTATTCGCCATGACTTCGACTTGTCGAAATCTCCAGAAACTCGAACGTCCCATAAAACTTATGGTGTTGTTTTCCTAAATCTTTAGATGTTCCCTTGTATTTCAAATGAGTGTTTGCTTATTTTGATCTCAAACTCTAAACGACAATTATAACCCCGATAAGAGATAATATTATATCATATGTATCTAATACATAATGATTATGATGTTTAGACATTTCAACATAGTTTGAATTCGTCCAATTATCATAATTCATGAAACATCTTTCACAAGTTACTTTTATGCTAAACCTATCTTGAATACCTTAGTCATCTCGATCAAATCGAAGAGACTTGTTAATTCATTTAATTCAATATCCCATTTAGTTACGAACTAATTTGAACAATTCAAATCATTTCAAACTTATGTTTCATTAAGTAAATACGCTTATTCACTTAAGTCCACCATAAATGATTTCAGATGGCTCTGAGTATGGTGCCCAGAAAAATGATGGAGCAATGATGATGTAGAGCTCGTTGGGAACCCCAAGAGGAAGGTATGATGAGCACAGCAGCAAGTTTCCCTCAGTTAAGAAACCAAGGTTTAATCGAACCAGTAGGAGCAAGGAAACATCCCAAAGGTGTTACTAGCTGAGCTTTGGCAGGGCGCACTACTGGTGCTAGTAGCAACGTGGAGACCTGCACAACACAACCACAGAACTTTGTCCCCAACTTGCGATGAGGTTGTCAATCTCACTGTGTTTTGCGGAAAACAAAGGATTAAACGTATCGAATGGAAAGAAGTAAAAGTTTGCAGAAAGTAAACACAAAGCAGTAAACGGTTTATAGATTGAATGTAAAGAAAAGGACCGGGATCCATAGTTCACTAGAGGTGGCTCTCCTGAAGATAGATAACATGTTGGGTGAACAAATTACAACGGGGCAATTGACAAACATCGAGAAAGCAATACATGCATATACTAATCATCTTGACTCCTTTGAGATTCGATTGGGCATTACAACATTATACATAGACCGCCATCTAACTGCATCTATGACTAATAATCCACCTTCAAGTTATCATCCAAACCCCCTCCAGTATTAAGTTGCAAGCAACAGATTATTGCTTTACGAACTGCGTGTAAAGTAAATAATACGATTGTTCTATGAACAAAGGATTGTTGTTTTCTCCCTACTAGCAACAACACATCTAGTACCTTAGAGATTTCTGTCACTTCCCTAGATTACCAGAGGCATGAACCCACTATCGATCATAAATACTAACTCTTGGAGTTGCTAGCATCTACTTGGCCAAGATAACTACTAACAATGGAAAGTATGCAAGATCACAAATAACAAAGACATGATAGAATCAATAATCAATCTGAAATAGCATCTCAATATCCATCGGATCCCCGCAAACACAACATGCAGAATTACAAATAGATGATCTTGATCATGAACGGAGCTCACAAGATCTAGACATGAAACCACAAAGGAGGAGAACCAGCCATCTAGCTACTACATGGATCCGTAGTCCAAGGATGAACTACTCACGCATCACACCGGAGGCTTGCATGGTGATGAAGAAGGCCTCCAGGGTGAATTCCCCTCTCCGACAGGGTGTCGGGAAGAGCTTCAGATCCCTCCTGATCTAGGGATGGAGATGACGGCGGCTACATACTCTTTCATGGATTTTTGATCGGGTACTTAGGGTTTATGTCCCGAGGGCATCTTATAGTCGGAAGGGGAGGCCGAGGGGGTGCCGGGAGCGGCCACACCACCCCCTGGCGCGGGTCAGGCCTGGCCCCGTGGCCAGGTGGTGTGGTGGCCCCTGGCCCCTCTCCGTCTCGTATTCTGGCACTTGATGACTTCCGGAAAAATAGGCACTTTGGCTTTTGTCCCGTCCAATTCCGAGAATATTTATTTTCTAACTTCCCTGGAACCAAAAACAGCAGAAAACAGGCAGCTGGCACTGTGGCTCTTGTTAATAGGTTAGTCCAAGAAATCATATGAAAAGTACTCCAAAGTTGGAACAAAACACAAGAAAGTGGATAAAACCAAGCATGGAACATCAAAAATTATAGATACATTTGCAATGTATCAATTTCCACTACTTGTTGAGAATACGATACATCACTATGTATAAGATTCAACATTTCTTCGCATATCACCGTTTTACCAGAATGCGGAGTTTTAGTCATTCTGCCCAAGAGGCATGGTTTTGCAAGGTCTCTAGATTAAGCATCTAGGACCCCAATCTTTCATAAAGAACCTACAATAACCAAAATGGCTTAAACTGTAGTGTCATTTCATTATCAAGCTTTGGATATCCTTTAGCATTCTAATTCTTTATAAATGTTTAAACTATTATCATTAACATAGTGATGAGAATAACTTATTTGTAATCGTTATGTGACCATAAGGTATTGTTCATAAGAATAGTACAAACAGGTTTGTAACTGTTTCATATGATTAATCGTCTCACCATAAGCAAGACACACAGACAAGGATTACAAATTATATTCAAGTCCACTAATCCAAATGATAAACTTTGAGGAAAGAGGTGATGTCGGCCATCAACTGTTTTTCTTGCCGTCATAAAGTCACGTTGCCTCAAATCCACCAATTCTCAAGCAGATCCTCCTGTTTTCATAAAACGGGACAAGTATCAAATACTAAGCAAACTGCAACGAGTTTTGCAAGAACCACATTTATAATTTGTATATCTTACATATACCTTTTCATCTATGAGCTCCATTTGCAATCAGGCCCTTCTAAGAGTTCTCAACTCTAATGCAAGATCACTAAGTGTTTTTCCAAACATTCCGGAGTCATCGAATTATCCCTAATGGTTATTGTATCAAGAAGAGAAGATCACCTTTTTACGAGGATATCCCTCGGGCGTGGGTATTAATCTATGAAGTTGGTCCCTCTTGCTAAGTTCCAAATTAAGAAATATATTCCCATGGTCGCAAAGGACCTTAATGGGATAGGCCAAGATCTACTAAGATTTGCAAACAGACATCTAGACTAAGTTTATAATAAGAGATCAATTTATAATTGGTCTCCACTAAAATTGTCATCCCCTGGACAACTTTAGTGATCGCATGATCCCTATCCTCTGCACCTCCCCCGATCATCATGGCCATCAGTGCATTATCAAAGGTAGACATTCACTAATGTCAATCACATCATCCATGTGACTCATGCTCGATCTTTTGATCTCTTGTGTTCTGAGGCCATGTATGTACATGCTAGGCTCGCCAAATCTAACTTGTGTGTATTCGCTGTGCAACATGGCTTACACCCACTGTATGCGAATGTAGATATGTCTGACCCCCGATCATCACGGCCGGCCTCATACCGAAGAACTTTCTTGGTGGTGCGCACACAAGGGGAACACGGAACATTGGAATTAAATAGGGATTATCTTATTTGCTACCGTTGGGTATCTAAATACTAGAACACAATAAGATGTAAAAACTGGTATCAACATCATATGTATAATGTGATATGATATGGTCTTTCTTGCACCTTGATCTCCATCGAGCGCTGCGGCATGATCTCCATCTTGCCCTTGGTTTGACGCCAAGTCCACGACGCCGCCACCAGGTTGTCCATCAGAACGATGACTATTACTATACTACTTAGTAACAGAAAAGTAAACTACTTTACCTCGCAACGACCATTGCCATATCATATTCACATGCCCCCTGCAAAATAAAGTTAGACGCCTCTACTTTATCTATTGCAAGTTTTACGTGGTTGTTAGGGCTTTCGCACTAGAACCGTTTCTAAACTACGAACTTTCCAACCACAACATGGATCCAACAGTTGTCCCTACTACACCCCTTTCGGGGCCCTCCGTTGTAAATGCTATATCAACTATCGAATGAGAGACAGACACCCGCTAGCCACTTATACGGTAGAAGCCGTATGTTGAGCGTGGAACCAGTCTCGCGTATGAATACGTGTAAGATCGGTCCGGGCCGCTTCATCAAACAATACCGTGATATAAACAAGTACACGTTAGAGGGTAACAACTAAGGGATCAATGCCCGCACAATACTTGTGCGTACTGGCCGTACAACACTCCTATGCATAGATCGGTTCTGATACCACTGTTGGGGATCGGTGCGGAAAACAAAAAAATTCCTACGATGGAACCCTAGAAACTTCCTAAGATCTATCTATGTAGTAATGCGGTAATGGCCAATGCACATAGAATACATATCCTTGTAGACTGTACGCGGTTAACATTCCGCGGGGAACGTGGTTGAAGTAGTCGTACTCGTAGCTGACCTCAAGGTCGCGAAGATCCTCGCAGGTCACCCCTTGCTCCTTCATCATCTTCATCGTGCAACAGCTCCGGCTCACGACATTTAAGCGCCCCAAGTGTTGCGCCTCGTGTCTTCGTACACATCCGATGCACGATGAGACCTCCGGCTCCCCGATCTCGCCGGGAGTGCGGAAGTTGATATCCGGCTAGGGATCCCCGCAGCGCAACGGCGTACTACAGGTGTGCCTCGATCACACAGCCCAGACTTGGGGCCATGGTCACAAGGTATAGAGAGAGGGAGGAGGAGAAAGTCAACCAAAGGACTTCTCCAATTGTGTGTATAATCCCACCCATGGGCACCCCTTTATATAGGCGGAGGGGGGTGTGCCCTCCCCATTGGGTTAGCCATGTGGGACTATTAATAAACAGGAAATATCAGGTATTTTCGTCCTAGCCGATTGGGCTGAATCTACTCAGCCCAATAGTCAAAACAGGAAATAACTAAATAAAAAGAAAAAGGAAAACAGCAGGGGCTGCCCGAGTGGGCCTTGGCACGGCCCACCCTGCGCCCAGCTCTCCTGCCCAGCAGCAGCAGCAATCGGCGCCCCCGCCTAGGCCGGCGTGCGCCCACGCGGCCCGCCTGGTAGCCCGGGTGCAGGCGGTAGTAGCTGGCCCCGGGTGGGCCGGCTCCCGCCCTACGAGGCCCACTGCAACGAGTGGCATGCGCCCGCGCCCCGCCTTGCCCGGGTGGGCCGGCTGCCGCGGCGACCCAGCTCGCGTCCGCTTGGCGTGGCCCGGCTGTGTGCTGCCCTATGCGGCGGCATTAATCTGGCGCCCACGAGGCTGGCTATTTTTCTTTTTCCAATTCTTTTTCTACAGCTTTTTCTTCTAGGCCTTTTCCCTCTAGGATTTGGCCTAATAAAAAGTTGTCTTTATAAATCCTAACTTAAATATTATTTAGAATATATTAATTCATAATTAACATATAATAAATATATATTTAAATTCCCATTTATCTGAAAACACTTTTCGGGGTCTTTTCCTTTATTCTTTCTCCGAACAACTTCGGATCTCTTCACAGAACGATTACGGCTTTCTCTCTTTCTCTACTATGATCCCGTCTTACGAATGATCGCTCTCATCGTACCCTTAAGTGTATCCTCTCATGGCTCGGGAATGCTCTAGACATGATCTGTATCAATGATCAACAGAGGGACCAGGGATGTCCATATGACCCCTATGCATTCCTAATGACAATGTCGTATGAACCGTCTAAATGTGGCATCCTCTTCCTTTTGTTTCTCGATACAACTTGTCCGAGATCCGATCACTGGTATCCCATACCTTTGTTCAATCTCGTTCACAATAAGTTCTGTTTTCTTGTTACCGTGATATTACATCCCCGTGACCTAGTCACATGTTGCAACATTTATGGATGTAATCTCACCAAGCCGGCCGTATGTATCTTTACCCGTCATGTGGGTGAACAAATCTTGGTCTTGCAGTCACATGTCATCAACTGTTTCTTTGGAATACCCAACATACACCTTTATGGCCACCGTATTACCAGATGACGGTTGATGTAGTCAAAGCAGCCTCGGGAAACAGTGAGTAATATGAGCTCACGGTCTAAGGAGAAGGAGTCTAGGTATAGCTGTTGCAACAGTGAACTATATGACTTGATTGTGTTGCAATCCTTGGAGGAATGTCAAATCACATAATTCTCCAATGATATGATCCCATTGTCACTCGGCATAAATGCCCATGATCTTGAAACCCAGATCATCTTCATGACCAACGAACTAGTATGAATAGAGGCTACTAGGGACTTGGTTGTTTCATACCACACCTGTACCAATGTTTCTACTTGGCATAGTTATAGCACAATATGAAACTATTATAAACTAATTGAGATATGACAATAAAAACCTATTTATTATTTGCCTCTAGGGCATATCTCCTTCAAGTTTTCCCTTAAGTGGATCACCCAAGGTTTATCGAACTTAGGAAGGAAGTGGTCAAAGGTATCCCCTCTCAAGCAACCCTGTAATCAAGATACAAGAAGTCTCTTGTGTCCCCAGCACACCCAATACACTTGTCAGGTGTATAGGTGCACTAGTTCGGCGAAGAGATAGTGAAATACAAGTGGTATAGATAATTATAAGTGGTAACGGTGATAGAAAATAGCTTTCTGGCATGTGGTTGACGTGGGAAAAGACTAACGGCAACCTGAAATAAAGATGGAAGCAAGCAAACATGTAACAGATCTAATTGCAAATGGTGGATGAATGCTTAGAAACAAGGCCTAGGGATCATACTTTCACTAGTGAAAACTCTCATATAATCGATGGTAGGGCTATAACAGCACACCTCAAAGTTCATCTTTCCCATCTAGAAAACCCCACACTGTTACCTTGAGCACTAGATGGTTCCAACAAACACCACAATTTCATAAAGACATCCAACTCCAAATATAACTCATAACAAGTATTTTTAATCTCTAGCCTAAGTGCCACCATGGTGTGCATGCTGTCACTTTCACACACATGGGGAGAGCAGAGATCTATTGAAGCACTTGAGTAGCAAGGTAGATCTACTTGATTACAAAGCTCATGATCACAATATGATCATGCATAGGTAGAGAGATGAACACATAGCTACCGGTAGAACCCTTAGCCTTGAGAGAGATCTACTCCCTCCTCATCATGGGAATCAGCAATGGTGATGGAGATGGCGGTGGAGATCGATGGAGATAGCTCCGGGGGAACTTCCTCGTCCCGGCAGGGTGCCAGAACGGAGACTTTATGTCCCCCGAATCTCCCCTTCAGTGGCGGCGGTGCTACAGAACTTTTCGTGGATTTCTGATTGACGATCTAGGGTTTTTGCATCGGGGGAGATATATAGGCGAAAGAGGCAAGGTCAGTGGCCGGCCAGGGGGACCCATGCCTAGGGGTGGTGGTGCCACCCTGTGGCCCCTCTCTGTCTCGTCTTTTGGCTCTGTGAGTCTTCCGATAAAATATCAACTTCGGCTTTTGTCCCGTCCAATTCCGAGAATATTCATTTTCTAACTTCCTGGAACCAAAAACAGCAGAAAACAGGTAGCTAGCACTATGGCTCTTTGTTAATAGGTTAGTCCAAGAAATCATATGAAAAGTACTCCAAAGTGTGGACAAAACATAAGAAAGTAGATAAAATCAAGCATGGAACATCAAAAATTATAGATACGTTAGCAACGTATCAACATCCCCAAGCTTAACTCCTGCTCGTCCTCGAGTAGGTAAGTGATAAAAAGAAAGAATAATTTTTGAGGTGACATGCACCATCATAAACTTGATAAAAGTATTTGCAAAACATTGATAGCTGGGATCATAGTACTTGAATCATAACATGAAAGATAAAGTTCTAACAATAAGACAAAGCAACTATGTTGTAACATGAAAAGGCTTGTCCCTCATAGAGTAACAATAAAACAAAAGATTCATGAATAACAATACTTTGCAAGACGTTTGTTTGTTTCACATAAAGAAAACATAGCATAGTAGCATTCAGCTTGTCCCTCATACAGTAGCAAATATAAATGCATAGGACACGTTCAAAGTTTATAAGAGTGACTAGATACAAATAGTTTAAAACAAGCAATAACAAGTTATGCATCAATCAACTAGTCTTGGGACAATGCACATAGAACTAAGAATGGCCACTATGATCTCAAAGTAGGTGCATAAAGATAGAAGGTGGAGACTCAATATAAAAGTGGAAGAAGGGCCTTTATAAAAGGAAGCAGAGATTCAAGTTTCATAAAGAGCTTCCAAAAATTATGGTAAGCTTTCAGCTCTCATTGCCCCTATCATAAGCATCTTGAATTGATTAAGGTTAAAGTGAACAAACTATGGAGTATATGCTTGACAAAGTATAAGATGGAAATCTCATGTCCCTTGAATACGAGGGTCGCTCCTCATGCTACTCAAGTTTAGTCACCGGTAAGTTCTTGTCATCGTAAGTACATGTGTATCATAGAGAACTGCCAACGGGGTACCCCTTGCCCGACGATACGGAAGAATCCCCATATCAAAATGACAAGGCAAGCAGACAACGAGCATCTCAGCAATCTTCTTATTTACCATGGGAAAATGGTGTTTTTTCTCTCTTTCCTCTTTTCTCAAATCCCTTTTTTCTTTTCTCTTTTTTTCTCACTATTTGACTCATTTTTTATAAGAAGAATGCTTCATAGACAGCTCATTATGGTTACGATGCAGGTTTCCGTCATGTCAGCATGGATTAGACCAGCGGCCCAGGCGTTTCTCTAACACATATACATAACTCCATGGACTTACAAGATCCCCTTTCATTTCACACTGACGACATCCATAGACAAAGAGCATGATATCAACTAGGTACAAAGTACAAGTGCAATGTTGAAAGCTTTCCCCGTGACAACATGGTTCTGCTAATCCCCAACAAATAAGTGCAAGAATATACAACATAGATGACACAATGGTTCAAGTTATTAAGGGCAAGAAAAGTAAAGTGTTCCATCAAGTTCGTCAGAGCTTTAATCACTAGTTTCCTCATAACAAGTTTAATTTGGAAGGTAGATAAAAAAATGAATATACTTGGAATAGCAAATGCTAATAGGTATGTATGGTGGACTCTTTGGAATAACTTGGTTTTTGGAGTTGGATGCATGAGTGGAACTCATACTTGGTTATGGAGGCTAGCAAAAGACTGGGAGCGACCAACTAAGAGAGCAATAATGGCCATAACCATGCAAAGCGACAAAACATCATTAATCAAAGCATAAAGTGATACTACAAGTTGAAAACTAAAGGATCATAACGGCTATGGTGACTTGGGATAGTCATAACATGGTGTGAGCATGCGCCAAGTCAACCCAAATAAAGCATCAAAGGAGAATACCACAATACTATGCTTTAATATGCTAAAACAACGCATGATTCTTCAAAGGCACATTAAGCAATATCAATTGTTTATAACAAGTCATGCTACATGGAATAATATTAAGCGTAAAACCAAATCAATATCAAGCATGGCATAACAAAGCATAGGCCACAGTCAAAAACAAGCTCTATTTACCACTTAAGCATGAACTTCTCCTACTCTTTTCCAATCCAAACCAAACTATTTGAAAACCAATGTATGAAAGAGGGGGTCCAACAAATTTATTCAAGAAAACTAAGAAAACCAAGCAAACAAAAAACAAAAACAAAAACGAAAAAGAAGACGCTCTAAGAACAACACAACTGTGCATGAAACATAAAAATGAAGCGTTTGCAAGAAACCTGGAATTTT
This sequence comes from Avena eriantha, assembly GCA_910589775.1. Lineage (NCBI taxonomy): Eukaryota > Viridiplantae > Streptophyta > Magnoliopsida > Poales > Poaceae > Avena > Avena eriantha. The sequence continues at coordinate 36,814,241 of OU342745.1, read as the reverse complement.
TATTGATGAAGAGGGGATGCCTTGGGCATCCCCAAGCTTTGATGCTTGTACTTCTTGGATATTTCTTGGGGTGACATGCGTGGCATCCCCAAGCTTGAGCTTTAGTCTATCCTTCATCTCATTATTCGTTCCTTCCATACACCTGAAATTTTTCCTTCATACAAAATTTCACACAATCTTTATTAGCAACATTAGTGCACTCAAGATAATAAGTCTTTAGGTTCAGTTTCAACACCAATAAAACTTCCATTAAAACACAAGCTATTGTAGTACTTCCCTCAAAAAGCTCAATTCTCCAAAGAGAACCCAGAAAGGAACCAACAAGAAGCAAATGCAAATAATGGCAGAAATCTGTCAAAACAGACCAGCAGGTAAAAACCAATTTTTTTGAAGACCTTATGTTACTCAAATCAAAAAGTGTTGAACTAACTAAAGTTAGATAACAATTAGGGGCAGAAGCAAAAAAATTCACGCCTCAAAAGGACGTACAGAGATTTTACACGAATTTTTACGGTGAAGCATAGAAATCTGTTTCGGGACAACAACTTTCCCAAGTCTTACTTCTCTATCATTAGAGGTTATTCTTGGCACAAAAAGCAAATAAAAATGATAAGGAGCGGTTATTACAGAATTAATAACTTCCAAGACTCATCTAAAACTTTTGGGTTATCTCCCAATAAGTACTTTTATTTAACGCCTTTAAGTTAAGCTTGATAGTTTGAGAAGATGCTCACATAAGAAATATGAATTGAAGTAAAAGAGAGCATCAAGAAGCAAATTCAAAGCACATTTAAGTCTAACCCACTTCCTATGCATAGGAATCTTGTAAAGAAACAAGTCATGAAAGCACAAAGCAACAAGCATAGGAAAGAAAAACAAGTCCAACTTCAAGACTTTCAACATAAAGAGGGGAAACTTAATATTGTTGAGATACATAAAACCATGTTTCCCTCTCTCATAATAACTTTCAGTAGAATCATGAATAAAATTAACAATATAAGTATCACATAAAACATTCTTATCATGAGCCACATGCTTAAAAGAATTAATACTCTCCACATAAACATAGTCATTCTTATTAATCATAGTGGGAGCAAATTCAAAAAAATACCTATCATTATTATTCTCATCACCATAATCATCAAATATAGGAGGCATATTGCAATCATAATTAATTTTCTCCTCAATAGTAGGTGGACTGAAAATATCATATTCATCATTGTAATCATCATATATTGGAGGTATAGTATCATCAAAGTAAATTTTCTCCTCCATGCTTGGGGGACTAAAAAGATCATTTTCATAAAAACTAGCTTCCCCAAGCTTAGACTTTTCCATAGCATTAGCAAAAATGGTGTTCAAAGAATTCATACTAATAACATTGCTATTAGCATGCAAATAAAGTTCCATTGGTTTTTTAATTTTCTCTTCAAACACTTCATGTCCTAACTCAAGATAAATACTATAAAGCTCTCTATTTTTGTTGTTGTTTTCCATTAAGCCTAACTAGTGAAACAAGAAACAAAAAGACAAAATTGCAGAATCTAAAGGAAATAACTTCGAGCACTCACACCAGAGGATGTGAGTACCTTTTACCTTACCTCCCCGGCAACGGCGCCAGAAAATAGCTTGATGTCTACGCACTTCTATTCTTGTAGATAGTTGTTGGGCCTCCAAGTGTAGAGGTTTGTAGAACAGTAGCAAGTTTTCCCTTAAGTGGATCACCCAAGGTTTATGGAACTCAGGGAGGAAGTGGTCAAAGGTATCCCCTCTCAATCAACCCTGCAATCAAGATACAAGAAGTCTCTTGTGTCCCCAACACACCCAATACACTTGTCAGGTGTATAGGTGCACTAGTTCGGCGAAGAGATAGTGAAATACAAGTGGTATAGATAATTATAAGTGGTAACGGTGATAGAAAATAGCTTGCTGGCGTGTGGTTGACATGGTAAAAGACTAAAGGGAAACTAAAATAATGATGGAAGCAAGCAAACATGTAACAGATCTAATTGCAAACGGTGTATCAATGCTTAGAAACAAGGCCTAGGGATCACACTTTCACTAGTGAACACTCTCATATAAATATCTTCTCTTTATGATACTACTCTTAACTACTCTCCGGTTGGACACTCTAGTCGATGGTAGGGCTATAACAGCACACCTCAAAGTTCATCTTTCCCATCTAGAAAACCCCACACTGTCACCTTGAGCACTAGATGGTTCCAACAAACACCACAATTTCATAAACACATCCAACTCCAAATATAACTCATAACAAGTATTTGTAATCTCTAGCCTAAGTGCCACCATGGTGTGCACGCTGTCACTTTCACACACATGGGGAGAGCAGAGATCTATTAAAGCACTTGAGTAGCAAGGTAGATCTACTTGATTACAAAGCTCATGATCACAATATGATCATGGATAGAGAGAGATGAACACATAGCTACCGGTAGAACCCTTAGCCTCGAGAGAGATCTACTCCCTCCTCATCATGGGAATCAGCAATGGTGATGGAAATGGCGGTGGAGATCGATGGAGATGGCTCCGGGGGCACTTCCCCGTCCTGGCAGGGTGCCGGAACAGAGACTTTCTGTCCCCCGAATCTCCCCTTCGGTGGCGGCGGCGCTGCGGAACTTTTCGTGGATTTCTGATTGACGATCTAGGGTTTTTGCATCGGGGGAGATATATAGGCGAAAGAGGCAAGGTCGGTGGCCGTCCAGGGGGCCCACACCATGCCCTGGTGCGGCCAGAGGGGACCCGCGCCTAGGGGTGGTGTGGCAACCCCATGGCCCCTCTCCGTCTCGTCTTCTGGCTCCGTGAGTCTTCTGGTAAAATATCAACTTCGGCTTTTGCCCGTCCAATTCCGAGAATATTCATTTTCTGACTTCCTGCAACCAAAAACAATAGAAAACAGGTAGCTAGCACTGTGGCTCTTTGTTAATAGGTTAGTCCAAAAAATCATATGAATAGTACTCCAAAGTGTGGACAAAACATAAGAAAGTAGATAAAACCAAGCATGGAACATCAAAAATTATGGATATGTTAGCAACGTATCATACGCCAAGATCTATCTACTAGATACAAGCAACTGGTGGATATACATCCATAGAGAACTTACCCTCGAAGACAACAAAGCTTTGTTAACAAGATGGAGCTCGTGGATGATGTAGTTGTACACTTGCGATCTCAAGATCGTGATGAAGTCCAGCAGGTCCGGCTCCAGCACGTCCATCAGATCCAGCTCCAACAAGTCCATCACCACCAAGTCCAGCACCGCAAAGCAGCGGTACACCCGTGATCGCACACACGTCCGGTACCCCAACAACCTCCGTCCCTCTCTCCAGCAAAGCAGCGGAAGTGGCAATGCCTTTCCATATAAAGCCACCGGGAACATGTATCTCGCTAATCCGAGACCATGGGGGGGAAATATTAGAGTGGGAGAGAGATCCTTCATGATGAAGTGTGAGGAAGAAGGGGTGTGAGGGTGGGCTTTTATAGGAGGAGGGGGTGCCCTTCCCCATGGCCGGTGCCTCATGGAGGTGACCCCTAACCTCCCCCAATCATGTGGTGGTAACCCCCTCCACATTAAAATGCCCCTTCACATTCTCTTTTAAAGTCTCCACTTTCAATGCATTAAATTTCTCCAAATTTAACGCTCTCTCATTTAATAAAACTCTTTTATTAATTTTATTCAGAATTTTGTTAATTACTTTAATTAACAAACATTCACATAAAACTCCCTCTAACATTTCAATATTACATGCAGAACCAATTTCTGCAATTTCACCCGAAACAGTTTCGGTGTCTATTGAAATAATTCCAGTGCTTTCTTAAATCTTTATCTGAAACATATTTGCTCCAAATGTTGTCGGTATCCCTTGAGTGTGTCACCCTACGGTTCGCGAATAATGTAGACATGATCGAGACCCCTCTCAGATCAATAATCAGAAGCGGGACCTAGAGATCCATACTGACTCCTACACATTCGACGATGACTTCTGTGATCGTGAGAACCTTTAACGCTAGTAACTAAATCCCTTTGTCTCGCGATATATTACATGTCCGAGATTCGATCATCGGTATCTCCATACCTAGTTTGATCTCGTTACCGACATGTACTCTTTTCTCGTTCCCGTGACATAACATTCTAGTGATCACATTACTTGCTTGCAAGCTAACCAATGTGATATCACCGAGAGGGCCCAGAGTATATCTATCCGTCATCGGGATGGACAAATCTCACTCTTGAGCCATGAGCCTCTACATAACACTTTCGTAGCACTGAACCCACCTTTATAATCACCCTTTCACGGTGTGACGTTTGATGTTATCAAGATACTCTTCAAGTGTTAGTGATTGACATGATCTCATGGTCTAAGGACTAGGATTACTTCGTATGATGTTATAGCAATATAAACACAATGACTTCGATCATAATGCTATACTTCGGATGAATGTTCATCACATCATTCAACTAATGTTGTGACCTCGTTATTAACAACATCCAATGTCCATGATCAGGAAACCTTGATCATCTTGTTAATCAAAGAGCTAGTTTATAAGAGAGGCATAACTAGGAACTTTCCTTTTGTTTATTAAACACACATGTATTAACGTTTCCAAATTAATACAATTATGGCATGCAAAATAAACATTTATCATAAACAAGGAATAAGATAATAACCACTTTATTATTGCCTCTCAGGCATACTCCCTTTAGTATCCCACTTGCACTAGAGTCAATAACTAGTTTGAAAAACTTTGCATATTGAACACCCATGGCTTTCTAGTGTTGCATATATGTGATTTCTAGTGGTTAAAATAATCTCCGGATCTGACAGTTTCAGGTCCGTGTGTATTTGCATGTCTTTACGTCTCTACGCATCACTCATTCTCAAATGAGATGGCATTGTATAAATTTGGTCCTTTGGTGAGACCTTTAGTTCGTTCGGGTTAAAATATGTTGATATTATTGTCATACAATATATCTTCATAGTATTAGCCCACTTTGAACCACACCTAGTTTTATAACAAACTACTTAACACAAATGCCCTACTTTGTTGCTACTATAGCAGTCATATACTTAGCCTTTTGTTGTAGTATCCGTCACAATGTCTCAACTTTGGAACTCATCCAAATCCACCATAGAACATCCTTTCCATTACATTATGCCACCCATAGTCTAAATTGAGATAAATTTTAATTTGTATCTTGTGACAAAACTAGCATCAATGTAACACTTTACAATGAACTACCTTTAACTATTTGTCACTTATACATGATATATTCTTAGTTCTTCCAAAGCTCATAAGAATGTCTTTACTATCGTCCAATGATCATCTTATGAATCATTCTGGTATGGCTTCATAACATTTAGAGCATAGGACATATCTAGATATATACATATCACGGTATAATCGATCAAAATCTTCATGTGATTTTACTCACCAAGTGTTGAAACACTTGAATCTTGATACAATCCTTTCCATGCAGCAAGAACCTTTCTTGTTGTTTCCATATTGAACCCTTTAAATGTCTCATATATGTACGTCTGGCACAACCATACTAGCGCCTCAATCTATCCATATAGACGTTGATGCCAAATATTCCAGTTTTGCCCAAGTCTTTCATTGAAATCCCATTTTAATGAAATTCTTAACTTGTGTCAATAAAAGATACATCATTTCCAATCAACAATATGTACTCTGCATAATGTATTGGACATTTGTCTCAGCGCTCACACTTAATTTCTTTCAAATGCAAGCATCTTCATTGTCTCCGATGAATTTAAACTCCTTTAACATTTTCATCATGGTGAAGATTCCAACTCCGCTATGGTCACTTCAACTATTGAAATTTGCATGCCCTTTTAGCACCATTTGAATTAACAAACCCTGTGGCCAGTGTCTTGTACACATCCTAGGTAACCATTCTATGAGAAGAACATTGTTTTTTTTGTTCAACTACCATACACCAAATTATATGTAGTGGTTGCTACATTAATCCGTCAAGACTAAATATCGCCATGAAAGATCAAATCTTGTCATGGTCAACTCCTTGAACATTTCCGTAAACTTCTTTCCGACATGTCGACTATTTCATAGATTTTAAACATCCATGTCTATTTCTCTATAGATCTAAACACGACCGATAGGCTTCACGCCTTTCCGGAGGGTCTTCCAAGTTCAGAAACTTGATTTCTCGTGTATGGATACTATCACGGATTCTATGAATTCTAGTCATTTTATGGAGTCAGGGCCCATCATCGCTTCTATGCATGTAGTCAGTTCATCATTGTCAAAACAATAACGACTTGTTTATCAAATCACACTATTTGATTCTTACCGACCCACATGGTTCAATAGGAACTCTAATCTCCGAGATCACAACCTTTGTAATCACGGGAGCCATGAGCATTGTGGCCAACACCGGGACACTTTCTGGCACTACGCTACTTAGCACATATAGCTAAGGTTCAACAACCTTATCAAAGTTCTATTGTCCTCCCACTTAACTTTTCGTGAAAAATTCCTTCTCAAGAAACTTGACGTTCCAAGCGACAAACTCTTTTGTCCTTGGTGTTATGGAGGAATTCCCAACAAATTCTTTGGGACAACCTACAAAGATGTGCTTATCCTACTTTGGTGGTAAACATTTTACTTATGCATAGCATACCAAAATTTAAGAAAAGACAATTCAGGTTTTATCCCAAACCATAACTTATATGGTGTCATTTCAACGGATCACGATGGTGCTCTTTTCAGTGTAAAAGTGCTAGTCTCTAAAGCTTCAATCCTTAAAACATAATGCCAATTTTATAAATATCACCTTTGATCTTATCATGTCAAACATGGTTTGATTTCATCTCTCGAATACGCCATACTCCTATGGTTTATCGGGAAAAACAAATCATGGAACAATTTCTCAAATCTTAGGTGTTTTACTAAACATGTAACTCAAATATCTTCCTTTATGATCAAATCATAAACTCTTTATTTTCTTGTTAAAATGATTTTCCACTTCATCTTGAAAGTCTTTGAACAATTTTCAAATGTTTCATACTTCTTCCTTATTAAGTAAATATATAAATATATTCACTCAAATTTCTGGACAAAGTATATGAAGCAAAAAGATCCATCTCATATGGCTACACATAATGGACTAGGCACATCAGCATGCATAATTTCCAATAAGCTAGTCATCCGTTCCTCTTTGGACTATGAACGAAGTTTCAATTATCTCGAGGAAAGTTTCACAAGCATCAATTGATCAAAACCAAAGACTCCAAAATTCCATCAACGTGGAGTTTCTTCATGTTTTCTTTCCAATATAATTTAAAATAGCGATGTCACTTCATAAGTGGTCTTTTAATCATTTGTCTTGCGACATTTTAGCAATAGTGTTTATGGATGTGATTTCTCCCACTATACTTGTAAAAGTTCATCCATCCTTTATGGAATATGGTAATTATTTGAACAACCATTGTTCTCATAATACCGGAAAAAAATAACAATTATATTAAACAAATCTTGAAGACAAGCTTTGATCTCAACGAGAAACATAATAACACTTTATTTGTTTTCGATGAACATCATCACTTATTATCTTGCTAGTTACTTAGGCCATTGTAGTTCATGAATTGCGTTGTCCTGTATGACACTTCATACCAACCAATTCGGTATCCAATACCTAAGAACCACATTATTTAATAAGCAAGGAATACAACCATAACAGGTATATCTTCTATATACCTAAGTTGGACATCTCCAACTTTTTCTTTTCTGCCGAATATTTTATAGATTCTCTTTCAGCAATTCCTTTTCTTTTAAAAGAATCTATCAACATCAATAGTGGTGTCATTCAGATGGCACATGGTACAGAGTGTATATAGTCAAATACTAATACCTTTGGACTTGCACTTTGAAGTGGATCACCATCATCAAATGTTTGGTGTTCTTTCAAAAATCCATTCTTTAGTAATCTATTAGTGTAGTAAACATTTTACTTACATCTTATATTCATCCTTATCATGACAACTTTCATGATCAAGCTACTATAGCCTATAAGGAAGAATGACGAGTATAATTTTACTTCCCGAAACCTTTTGGGAGATCTGGTGCCTAGCATCTCCATCCTTCACAAATTCTCATACAATATGAGAACATGTATTTTGCTAAATTATACTCTATCATAATGCAACCAAAAACATTGTTTCAGATATCAAAATATCTTCCACACATGATGGTTTCTGAAACAATTCTTTCAGATCCTAGATAACCTTGATATTAAAAACAACTTTTGAATATCAAGAATCATGGAGGCAAACATGATACTTTAGATACTAACATTGGAATTCTTACTCTTGATTTAATACAACTTATTAAACTTCATGGAGTTTGTGAGGTTTTGCTGAAAGTTTGCAATAGGACTTCTAAACTTAAGATTGACAATAAAAACAATATGATACCAGTTCGTAAAGTAATCAAGAATTCTATAGTTCCATTATCTCAATTACAAATAAGCATAAGGTAGTAAACATATGCCAATGACTACAACAAATTATGCAAATTCACTTTGATTTAGTTTATGACAAATTTGGTTCGACTAATCCAAATTAGAAATGAACTCCCACTCAAAAACGACATCCCTTGTGCCTTTTTGGTGATTACATGAACCAAATCCACTACACCAAGTCCGATCATCACGTGAGTCGGTGTAGCTTCAAAGGCGAGCATCAATATGGGCATCATATCAACTATATGACTCATGCTTAACCTTTCGGTATGTGTTCCGAGGCCATGTCTATACATGCTAGGCTCGCCAAGTAAGAACCTTAGTACTCGCGAGTGTAAAATTGTCTTACACCCGTTGTATGAAAGAGCAGAGTCGAGTACACCCGATCATCACGTGATGTCTCAAAACATGATCCATAGAACAGTGCATACTTAAGGAAGAACACATTTTATCTTGATATTTAAATGAGGGGTCATCTTATAATGCTACTAAAACGCCAAACAAGCAATATAAGATGCGAACATCATATGTGTAAAGTGGGATGATATGGTCCATGCATTTGATCACCATCATATGCATCGTGGTATGATCTCTCTCATTCATTTGTGTGTAAGGCCAAGGTCTATGGAACTTACACGTTAAATGTGTTGTAAGAGTATCAACTATACATCAACTTACAACATTAACATATCATGACACTAGCCCAGCAACGATCTAAACTAGACGCCTCTAATTTATCAATTGCAAGTTTTACGTGGTTCAGGGCTTTCGAAGATAGAACCGGTCTTACCTACAAATATGGAACCACAACGATGATAACTAAGTTATTAGAAACTCGTTGTAAATCAAATATTAACTATAGTAGGAGAGACAGGCACCCGCTAGCCACTTATTCAAAACTAGTTGCATGTCAGTCGTGAAACCGGTCTCATGTGCGATGACATGTAAAGTTGCTCTGGGCCGCTTCATCCCACTATGCCACCAATATCCAAAGTACATATAAGAAGCAATAACATGATCACCACCGCCCACATACTCTTATGTGTTCTACCCGTGCAAAGCACCTACGCATAGATCAAGCTCTGATACCACTGTTGGGTTCGCAACATAGAAAACAAAATTTTCCTACGATGGGAACTATACGCCAAGATCTATCTACTAGATACAAGCAACGGGTGGATATACATCCATAGAGAACTTACCCTCGAAGACAACAAAGCTTTGTTAACGAGATGGAACTCGTGGATGATGTAGTCGTACACTTGCCGATCTCAAGATCGTGATGAAGTCCAGCAGGTCCGGCTCTAGCACGTCCATCAGATCCAGCTCCAGCAAGTCCAGCACCGGAAAGCAACGATGCATCCGTGATCATACACACGTCCGGTACCCCGACAACCTCCGTCCCTCGCTCCAGCAAAGCAGCAGAAGCAGCAACTCCTTTCCAGATAAAGCCAAAGACCATGGGGGGAAATACTAGAGGGGGAGAGAGATCCTTCATGAGGAGGTGTGAGGAAGAAGGGGTGTGAGGGGGGCCTTTTATAGGAGGAGGGGGTGCCCCTCCCCATGGCCGGCGCCTCATGGAGGTGAACCCTCACCTCCCCCATTCATGTGGTGGTAACCCCCTCCACATTAAAATGCCCCTTCACATTCTCTTTTAAAGTCTCCACTTTAAATGCATTAAATTTCTCCAAATTTAATGCTCTCTCATTTAATAAAACTCTTTCATTAATTTTATTCAGAATTTTGTTAATTACTTTAATTAACAAACATTCACATAAATCCCCTGCAACATTTCAATATTACATGCAGAACCAATTTCTGCAATTTCACCCAAAATAGTTTCGGTGTCTATTGAAATAATTCCAGCGCTTTCTTAAATATTTATCTGAAACATATTTGCTCCAAATGGTGTCGGTATCCCTCAAGTGTGTCACCCTACGGTTCGCGAATAATGCAGACATGATCGATACCCCTCTCAGATCAATAATCAGAAGCGGGACATGGAGATCCATACTGACTCCTACACATTCAACGATGACTTCTGTGATCATGAGGACCTTTAACGCTAGTAACTAGATCCCTTTATCTCGCGATATATTACATATCCGAGATTTGATCATCGGTATCTTCATACCTAGTTTGATCTCATTACCGACATGTACTCTTTTCTTGTTCCCGTGATATAACATTCTAGTGATCACATCACTTGCTTGCAAGCTAACCAATGTGATATTACCGAGAGGGCCCATAGTATATCTATCTGTCATCGGGATGGACAAATCCCACTCTTGATCCATGAGAATCTACATAACACTTTCGTAGCACTGAACCCACCTTTATAATCACCCTTTCACGGTGTGACGTTTGAAGTTATCAAGATACTCTTCAAGTGTTAGTGATTGACATGATCTCATGGTCTAAGGATTAGGATTACTTTGTATGATGTTATAGAAATATAAACACAATGACTTCGATCATAATGCTATACTTCGGATGAATGTTCATCACATCATTCAACTAAATTTTTTGACCTCGTTATTAAAACATCCAATGTCCATGATCAGGAAACCTTGATCATCTTGTTAATCGATGAGCTAGTTTATAAGAGAGGCATAACTAGGAACTTTATTAATACCACATGTATTAACGTTTCCAAATTAATACATTTATAGCATGCAAAATAAACATTTATCATAAATAAGTAATAAGATAATAACCACTTTATTATTGCTTCTCGGGCATATTCCCTTCAATAGGCCAGGGTTGAAGATCCACCTGTAGCTGCACATCAAATGGGATAAAAGATATTAATAAGCATGGTCATGTATAATGTTTGAATCAATATAATCTTTTGTGGGCAACACATCCTAATATTCTAGAGCCCCCGTGATGTAGCGAGCATAGCAATAGACTTTTAATCCAACCGAGAGTACACCGAAGCCACAGGTTACAAATGATTATTAAGTGCAAAACACAGATCAAAGCTTTAAGTGGTGATGTTGTAGTTGATCCCGAGTGGGGCACTAAGCAAAAACCATACTACCCTTTCTGTCACTGAGGTTCCTATGATATCGCCGCTAGCCAAGTATCTCACCTCAAGCCTTTATCAATCTATGGGATCTTGGGTACCTACAAGTCCACAGATCGAGACAAGAGATGAAGAAACAAAAGATACAAATCACAATCTCAAACAAAATACAATTCTCCCATGATCTAGATGCACATAATTGCTGCGAGGTTTCTCCCCAACCCGCAGCCCGTGAGGACTACTCACTCATAACAAATAGATCGGAGATAGAAAACATCATGCAAATACTTAGATTAAAATCAAATATTCTTACAATGGTCGCCAAATCACAAGGAGATCTAAAGTATAAAGCAATGGATATGGCTAGTGGATGGAGTGTTCTGATGCAATCTGAGAATGGCGGCTCTCTGGCCGGCGGCTGGAGCCTCGAAATATATAGGCGTCTTCACAAAATTTGTAGGGTTTGATGAGACAAAACTGTCGTCACCTGGTACGGGCGGGCGGTAAGGATGGACCGCGCCCGTACCAGTGGTCGTTAAGCGTGCTAACGCCCTGGGATGCTTCTCCAATTACTTGGTCGTTTGTACTTACTCAAAATCCTTCATTATGACTCCTTATTTCACAATAAAAGCTGTGATTTCCTGCACAACATAAATCAAAGAAGGGATTTGCATATCTTTGCAATTATTTGTCATTAGTGGCAAGAGTTGAGAGTTTCTTTGGCAATTGCTTGACTAAAAACAATGTTTAAACGCAGTGGAAGATGGCAAAAATCAGAGCCATCAACTTCCAAAAAGCTCAAACCTTGATCGTCCTCGAGCAAGAAGAACCAAAAGAACTATAAGGAATTCAGTGTTTAAACTTGAAACAATGAGAATAAGAGTTCACTTATAGTCGGTAGTCGTATGTGCTCAACACTTCATTCATTTGCGAATCTTATCAAAGATAGAGAGATGACAAGAATACTATACAAGCTTCGGTAAGTCAAGATAATTAAAGTAATGCTTAATGTAAGTATAAGTAACTAGAAGTGTAGCAATCAATCCAATTACTCTAATTAACTCTCAACTTACCAAGGAACACTAGGATGTTTAAATAGCATTATTGAGTAAGAGAGTTTCATGTCCCAAGTAGTATAACAATGAAGTGTCTTATTTACACCCACATCAATAAATCAAGTCTATCTAAAACACTTCTAATCCAATCATTGTCTTTCAAAAAAAATTGAAAGCAGTAATGAGACCATGCCAAGGACTTGTTATGTGGATCCTCATAGATATCTTTTTTTCTTTCTTTCTTTTGTTTTTCAAGGGTCGCTGATTATTTCTTTGCAAGTTTTTGCACAACCTTTGAGAGTACCAATACTTTTTCCCATACATTGACATGGATGCCACTCATGTCATCAATCTGGGGTTATACCATAGATCATTCAGAAGCTAGCAGAGTTGTTGACATCCCAAAGGTGTGCATTAGAGACATAGAACAAAGTTGTCTCACTTATTTCTCTTTCTCTCTTTTTGTTTTGATCTAGTATGCCGGTTTGATCCACAAGGTTATATTTGGCATGCATCAAAATTACCACTAGACTTTATTTCAATCAAACAACTCCTTTCATGAGTGTCGTTGAGACTATGAAAATATCTATGGGGTTAAGTATCATCAAGGGTATACTCTCAAGACAATCATTCATCAAACAAGTCATAAATTTCACACCTTTTCTTATTGTACTTGTTTGGCATTATTATTTCCAATGCAAGACTCAGTTAACTAAAAGGACTAGAGCAAGAGCTTCAACAACTAATCATCATACCAATAAAAAGCCTTACTCTAACCATATTAAATTACTTCCCACTAGCATGGCATCTTAGCTGATGAACCAACTAAGATAATTAATTCAAAATTAATAAGTGGGAGACATAGGACATACCTCTCATAAGTAACTTCATGATCCTCTTCCTTATAGGAATGTGTTCCTTCTAAACTCAAACATGATTACTCCCGAATTGATATTAAAGCAAAGGGGCAAAGTACGAATCCACGTTTATGAAAAAAGGACAAACGGAAAAATCTTTTTGTATATTTGAGGATAGGGATTAAAGAATAGAAAAGAACTTGCAACCAAGCAAGGGTTTAAGAAAATAAAAACAAATAAACTAAAACGAAATCAAATTAAAAAGCAAAGGAAAAAAAGCAAAGTGTTGGAACAAGCCAACACGAGTGTTTCAAAGCTCTCAAGGAGCAGGAGCACAACCTCGTTATTACACAAATAAATTTTCCAAGGGAATACATCCCCAAGCTTAGACTTTTGCAAACCCTTTTGTTCCTCATTGTGATGGTGGTGGATAGTCTCCCACATTCCATTGGATGCTCCAATCGTGGAACTGGGTGGCGAGGCTTGTAGTGGCATCTCGAAGGTTGATGGAGAGGTTGTTCATGTTTTGAATGTTTCGTTCGAGTGCATAGATATCTTCAAAGGTGGTGTAGTAGTTTAGTGGTTGCACATCTTGTTCGAGTCCTCCTTATTCTACTTCTTCATCTTCTCCTCCTCCCACATGTATTTCTTGTTGGGGTAGATTAGCTTCAACCTACGCGTCATAACGCAAACGTCCATCCTCGATAGAGGACAAACCGTTAGGCAAAGGAGTTGGGATCAAGTGATCCGCTCCAGGTATATTGAAGAAATATCTACCATGATTTTTAGAAATCATACCACATGCTCTTAGAGTAGAAAGACCGAGACGGTTACCTCCAGTCAACGGTTGGATGTTACCTAGGTTGATGCGAAGTGGGTGTGCAAGAACGGCCACAACTCCTCCTCCACATATGGGTCCTCGAGATTGAAGAGCCTGATACTTAAGGTAAAACACAAGTAGAGCACCCAAATTTGGTGTTAAGTTACAATTGATAAGTGCAGCTTTTGCGAGGATCAACATGTCCTCCTCATTAACTCCAGTAATCTCACCACCTGCCTGCAATGTGTTAGCAATAACATAGAATACATATCGAATAGCAGGATGATCAATTTGGTTCCTATTTGGTGTGTTTCCACGGATTCTCATCAAATTAAAATATTGTGAAGGGGAAAGATCTAAAACAAAGGTAGTTGTGCGTACATCGGTGGTGTTGTTGGCAAACCCCAAAGCATTGAGCCCATTAGCTGAGTGTCAAAGTATACTCACAGTTCATAAGGCGGAATTTAATTCGATCAACTCCGGGCGTTTGTTCCTCGGAACAACCAAAAGGATCCATCGTGTGTGTCAAGGTGCTAAAGAACTCAAGTGTTCAGCGGCGACATGTCACAACATCATGAAAGACAAAATTGTACAAACCAACATTGTTGCAAAGTAAATCGAAATCAGCACAAATGCCAAGTTGGTTCAGGATATATGGACACGCCCACTTGGTGGACTTGATCTCTCGAATCTTGAGACGATCGAAACGGGTAAGATGGAACTCATCGGTGAACTCGATGCCAACTGATTCGGGGGTTAACGTATCAATGGGTGGTGCGGAGGATTCTGCAGCCATCTCGCGTGTATAACTCCTCGTGTTCATCTAATAAATAAAAACAAGATAAAGTAAATAAAGATTGCTAATAATTATTTTGGTCCAATAGAAACATAGCATAAGTGATTCTCTACACTAACTACAAAAGAAACTCCTCTAAAAACAATGCTAAGCATACTTAATATCAAGATTGAATCAAGAACAAGACCTATGTCTAGATTGGCAATGATGAATGATTAATTGAAGCTTTTGCACAAATAAGTTGGGGATCGGAGGAGAATCATACCTTAGATCGAGTGAGTGCGAAGAATTGAAGAAAGATTGAGTTAATTTGAAGATCCAATGGGGATGGTTTGAAGTTTAGAGGAAGAAGAAAGAGAAAATTTGATTTGGGGATTTTTTGGTTACCTCCTCGGGGTGCTTATGGCGGCCGTGTACTCGGTATGGGCGAGCGGTACAGCCGGAGCCCACCCGTACCTTGTGGCTTACCTTGGGGCGACGATTGCTCCTAGGAGGTGCACTCGGTACGGGCACGCCCGTACTATTAGTCGTTAACACTGCAGTGACTTTTGCTTAAAATCTGATGTTTGCTCGGGGGTACGGTACGGGCGCGTCCGACCGTACCAGTGGTCGTTATTGACACTGTTCCTTTCGGCAAACATCAAAAAAAATCCTCCTTTGCCTTGAGGTGGTACGGGCGCATGGTACGGTCCACTCCGGCCGTACCAGTGGTCGTTATGAACACTGTCAACTACAAAACTCAAGGAATGTGATTAGTAGCCCCGTGCGCCTTTGCACATCTTATCAAAGGGTTAGATAACAACAAAAATACTAAGTAATGATCCAGCAATACTTCTTAGGCCATGTGTTAGTAAAATAAAATCATAGAGGATTACCTTATTTCTTCTCCTCTCTCATAGGTCTTCTTGAACACTTTTTATTTAAAAACAAAACAAAAATAAAAACTAACACAATACTAATACAATAGGAAATATAAAGAAAGAATTTTATTTCACATGGGTTGCCTCCCATGAAGTACGTCTAGTTAAGGTCAATTAGCTTGACCTTGATGGTAATCACTTAGGTTTGTGAAGTGAAATACTCACTCCAAAGTAGTTTGCTTTTAAAGTAATTACACCATCATCATCATTACGCTTGGCCTTCTTTTGCCTAGGGAAGTGGACTACAAAAAGATCTCTAGATAGTAGCCATATTCTCACATTCCCTTCATGTAAATTAATCAAAGCTTTAATAGTTCTTAGGAATGGCCTACCTAAAATTATTGGTGCTATGGGATCTTTAAGCATGTCCACAATAACAAGATCAATAAGAGCGGGACTACCTTTAATTTCAACAACTATATTTTCTTTTATCCCAACAGCTTGTTTATAAGTTGAATCGGCTAGATGGAGTCTCAATTCAGTTGTAACAAATGTCCCCAAAGTTTAACTTTAGGCTTTTGGAAATTGTTAAGATGCTTGCACCAAGATCACAAAGTGCAGATATCTCATTAACTCCCAACTTAATTTTAAAAGTGGGCTCAAATATATCATCTAGCTTAGCTGGAAGCTTATCAGCTAGTCTTTTATACTCCATCTCTAAATCACGAACCTTAGATGCTATTTGTTGTATAAATTGTTGGTACATAGCATCATTACCTTGTTCTATACCTAGATTCTTAATGGTGATCATCTTCAATAGATCTTCCATGGTATATTTTGGTGTCGGCGTGTTGCTATAATACAGCTCTTCAAGTTTTTCATCATTGGTTACCACTCTCATCATTTTGAGGTCTTCTACCGGATTTGGCACGGGTTTTCCAGCAAACTTTGCTAGTATGAGAGCTTGGCTCTCGGCTACCTTACCCAGCAGAGCCTCCACGGTCCTTGTTCTTTCCTGTTGAGCCTGCACATCATTTCTAATTTCAACGGCTTGGTTAGATAATCTCCCTATACTACTTTCATGGTTCTCCGTAATCTTAATAAGCATATTATTTTGTTCGGCGTGAGCTTGTATAAATGTTCTAACGGTTAGCTCAAACGGGAGATTTCCATGATTTGCTCCATTAGTATTATCATAATTATTATAAGGAGCTCCTGTAGGATTAGCATGATATTTTTAAACATTAGAAGCATAATTATTTTTCCATGCAGTATTAAAAGGAGTGCGAGCTATAAAATTAACATCACTAACATCAGCAGTGATAGCATTAACTTGGGTATCTTCCTTACCCTTTACTAAACTAAGAAACTCATCTACCTTAGATGTAAGCTCCTCATTGTTTACCTCGGTAATTGAACTTACTCTCTTTGAGGTTTTTTCCATATGCCATTGGGCATGGTTATTTTGCATATCATTAAGTAACTTATTTGCAACACTCACATGCTTTCCCATGATTATTCCTCCTGCTGCAGTATCTAGCATAGACTTAGACATTGGGTTAACACCATTATAAAATAAATGTAATATAAGCCACTCTTCCATCCCATGATTAGGACAATTCATTATGGCTTATTTCATCCTTTCCCACGCAAGTGCTAGTGGCTCGTGGTCTTCTTGTCTAAAACTTGTAATGTTGGATCTTAGCTGCATAGTCTTAGCTGGGGGGGAATTTAGTCATAAACAAATAAGTACATTCCTCCCAAGATTTAATAGTGCCCTTTCGTAGAGATATCATCCAATCCTTAGCCTTTCCTTTAAGAGAGAAAGGAAAAAATCTTAGATTAACATCATTTGGATCTATATCCTTAATATGCATCATGTCACAAATTTCAAAAAGTATTTAAGTGTAATCTTAAATCTTCAGCAGATGAACCCCCAAATTGGTTTCGTTGAACCAAACTTAAAAGGTTAGGTTTTATCTCATATGTTTCTGCATCAACTACGGGTTGAGTGATGGGTGCACGAATAAAATCATCAGCGGGAGTAGCATACTCCCCTAATCTCTTTTGAGCCATGGCTCTTATCTTTTTGGTAATTTTTAGGTAATGAAAAGAAATAACAAGTAATTATTTTTGGGGGTTTTCAAATAGATAACAAGAAAGTAAACTAATAACAATAATCAAACTACAACTAATAATAAAACTAAAAACAAGGTCTATAATGACCTCACCAGGATAGCGAAATTGCTTCCCGGCAACGGCGCCAGAAAAAGGGTTGATACCTTTGATCCGGATTCATGGATGTAGTATAATAGCTTTTTCCCTAGAAGACCTAGGTTTAATCGAACCTCAGAAAGCACTACTAAAAGGTAATAAAAAAGGACATGTCTACAAGACTTTGTTTGTTTGTTTTACCTTAATTGACCGAACCAATCTAGTTTACTTTATAACTGGTTTGAATCAATGGATGGAGATAGACCAGGGTTGAATATCCACCTGTAGCTGCACATCAAATGGGATAAAAGATATTAATAAGCATAGTCATGTATAATGTTTGAATCAAGATAATCTCTTGTGGGCAACACATCCTAATATTCTAGAGCCCCCGTGATGTAGCGGGCATAGCAATAGACTTTTAATCCAACCGAGAGTACACCGAAGCCACGGGTTACAAACGATTATTAAGTGCAAAACACAGATCAAAGCTTTAAGTGGTGATGTTGTTGTTGATCCCGAATGGGGCGCTAAGCGAAGACCATACTACCCTTTCTGTCACTTAGGTTCCTATGAGATCGCCGCTAGCCAAGTATCTCACCTCAAGCCTTTATCAATCTATGGGATCTTGGGTACCTACAAGTCCACAGATCAAGACAAGAGACGAAGAAACAAAAGATACAAATCACAATCTCAAACAAAATACAATTCTCCCATGATCTAGATGCGCATAATTTCTACGAGGTTTCTCCCCAACCCGCAGCCCGTGAGGACTACTCACTCATAAAAATAGATCAGAGATAGAAAACATCATGCCAATACTTAGATTGAAATCAAATATTCTTACAATGGTCGCCAAATCACAAGAAGATCTAAAGTACAAAGCAATGGCTATGGCTAGTGGATGGATGGATGGGGGAAGTGATGAACAATGGATGAACAATGGTGTGTATCACCTTTGGTGGTGTTGTGATGCAATCTGAGAATGGCGGCTCTCTGGCCGGCAGCTGGAGCCTCGAAATATATAGGCGTCTTCACAAAAGTTGTAGGGTTTGACGAGACAAAGCCATCGTCACCTCGTACGGGCGGGCGGTACGGATGGACCGCGCCCGTACCAGTGGGCGTTAAGCGTGCTAACGCCCTGGGATGCTTCTCCAATTACTTGGCCGTGTGTACTTCCTCAAAATCCTTCATTATGACTCCTTATTTCGCATTAAAAGTCGTGATTTCATGCACAACATAAATCAAAGAAGAGATTTGCATCTCTTTGCAATTATTAGTCATTAGTGGCAAGAGTTGAGAGTTTCTTTGGCAATTGCTTGACCAAAAACAACGTTCAAACGCAGTGGGAGATGCAAAAATCAGAGCCATCAGGATGTTGTGTTACCGAGAGGACAGAGAGATATCTCTCTATCACGTGGACTGGCAAATCTCATTCTCGATCCTTGCAACTCGACAAATACCTTCAGAGATACCATAAGAACACCTTTATGATCACCCAAATTAAGAAGTGACGGTTGATGTCCGCAAAGTATTCTTCTGGTACTAGGGAGTAAAATGATTTCATGGTCTAAGAAAATGATACTTGACATTTATGAAAGCTACAACAAATAAACGTAGTGACACAATCAAATGCTATGCTTAATATTGGGTCTGTCCATCACATCATTCTTCTAATGATATGGCATTGCTATAAAATGACATTACATATCCATGGTTAGGAAACCTTAACCATCATTTGATCAACGAACTAGTCCATTGGAGGCTTACTAGGGAGACGATGTTGTTTATATATCCACACATGTATTTAGTTCTCGGTAAATACAATTATAGCATAGATAATAAGCACTTATCATAAACATAAAATATAATACTAACAACTTTAGAATTGACTCTTGGGCATATTGGCAACACTTTTCTAGTTGGGCCCTTGGCTAAGGGAATGGCCCCTCATAGAGGGATTCCCTAGGTTTTTTGTTATTTGCTCCGAACAATTGATATCGGTAGCCACCGTGGCGCACGAGGGGACTTGAACGTTGGTTCCATAGAACCTTTGGCCTGCAGGATACAAAGGCATGGGACAATATTCAAGCGAGCCTACCCTCATCCTTGTCAAATTCAACAGACTCTGTATCTTAGGGTTTGACCCCCTCGAGGTCTTTCTTGGTGAGCTTAGCTTAGAAGACCCTATTTAGAGGGATCGTCTTATCTTGGACTAGACCCTTATGGAAAGCGCCGGTACCTCTGAAGATTAAAATATTCATGTGGCAACTACGGGATCGCCTCCCTTTGAGCATGGAGGTGGCGAAGAGGAATGTGTTAGGGGATGGGCTATGTCCATTATGTTGGATCCCTGAGTCAGGAACCCACAAAATGTCCACATGTCTCGTGGCTCAGCTTATATGGATCTTTGTCCGAGAAGTCTTGGGCCCTGATTGGCAGGCCCAAGAACTTGGTGAGTTCCTAGAAACCCATGCGAGCCATACCAGCAAAAGGAGGCGCCTCTTTTGCTTGGTTTTTTCGGGGATATTTTGGACCCTATGGACAATACGTAATAAAATGGTGATTGGGAAGATCTTTCTGCACCGTGTCTCTGACTTTGTTTTCAAACTCTTGCCGTTTTTGTAGCAATGGTATATGTTGTGTAGACAGCAGGATGTGGAACAACTACGTGGTATCCTTAGTTTTGCTGGAGGCGGCGCACCTTCTCCCTCCCTCACCTAGTGGCTGAGCCGCTGAGATCCTCTTATTCTTCGAGGCATTCGAGTTACCAGATCATGTGCTCGTCTTTTCTCTTTTTAGTTTGCGCATTATTGTGCCGCTACCACAACGGATCTGTTCGTTCTCCTTTTATTGGTTGTTTCAGTCTCATAATTCTATATGGATGTGGATGATTTATTTATAAGCAAGCCGAAATCCTATTTCGAGGAACTTTGATATACAATAAATGAATTACTTATACCCCCTCCAGGCCAGGTCCCTGGGAGGGGTCATACCTACTCGGTTGCCATCCAGGGGGGCAACGGTGGGAGCTCCTTTCTTCCCAGGAAGGAAGCCTTTGTTCCAGAGCACGCCGGCCAAGATCACCCCAGTGGACTTCCCATGGTGCTACCGCCCCGACCCCTAGGTGGCCATCAACTTCGGCATCGCGCAGTACGGCTCCAACCTCAGCCTTCCCTAGGAGGGGGAACGGTGATCTCTCCAGTTTCTCTGGGGGCTCAGGAGGAGACCCCGGGGAGTGTGGGCATGGAGGTGTGTGCCCACCTCTCCCCGCGGGCCTCAGGGATGGTGTGTTACTCTCTAGCCCCCAACACGCCGGATCTTGGCCCATTGGTGGCTGACACAAGGGTTGCTCCCCTAGGTCTGCCACCAAGCCGCGTCATACCAAAGCTCTATGCCAACCCCCTCCCCACCCTCCTGCCACAGCATCCGCATTGTGGGCTCTAGGGCGGGGCTGACAGGCCCGGAGCCGACAATTGTTGAGCGTGCTTCTCGCAGGGTGGTGGCTCGGCATGAGTTCCCAGGTACCTCCTCTTCTTCCTCCCCTTCTTTTCCTCCTTCTGGTGCTCGGTTGCCTTCTAGTTCTAGGCTCTCGGTCTTGGAGGCGGTCCTACTGGATCACTTTAGTACTGTTGCTTTGGACAGCGGTATCGTCTTCCACGGAGAGAGGGGTCCTCGGGTTGAGAAGTTAGCAGGCATCAAGGCCGAGGCGTATGAGGGCCAGATCGCTGCGGCCCGTGCGCGCGATGCACAAGAGCGGGAACGGGCCCTCACGCTAGTTGGATGTAGTTCTAGCGAACCTGGATCCAGCACGGCTACACCTCTCGGGCATGATCGTGTTGGGGATCCTATGGGGACTTCTTGCAAGGGGAGACCTCGTGGGAGACCACCTAAATCTCCCATCTGCTAGACCCCGTCCGACCATGCCCACTCTTCTCCCAATAAGGGGGCCCTGTCTTAGTGATAGCCCTCATGAACAACCTCAGAAAGATCCGAGCGTTCATCTAGAACATCCGGGGCTTTGGGCAGGACGGCCAGCGCCGCTAGATCAAGGAACATATCCGTCAAGAAGAGGTGGATATCGTGGGTCTTCAAGAGATGATTAGGCAGGACTTCTCGATAGTGGAGTTGGAGGGCCTGTCGCGACACAAGTTCATTTGGACTTGGCTCCCGTCTTGTGGCCACTCGGGTGCTATCCTCCTTGGTGTCAAGGAGGATACATTCGAGGTAGAGGATATGGACCGCGGGGAAATCTTTGTCAGCATCGCGCTCACCCATAAACAATCGAAGCTCAAATGGGAGGTGATCATTGTTTATGGCCCCGTGGACCATAGGAGGTCTTCTAAGTTCTTGCTCGAGCTCAAGGCTAAGTGGAGCGTACGGAGACCCCGGTCATAGTGGCTGGGGACTTCAACCTCATTCGCTTCGTCGAGGATAGGAGCTCGCTGAACATGGACTTCCATAGGATTCACATGTTCAATGACTATATCGTGGACCTTACCTTCAAAGAAATCACCCACGTTGGGGCTAGATTCACTTGGACCAACAAGCAACTAGACCCGATTCGTAGTGTCCTTGATAGAATCTTTGTCTCAGTGGAATGGGAGGTGGCCTTCCTATTGTGCTCGCTCCGTGCGGTCACCAGGGTTGGCTCCGACCGTACCCCCTCCTCTCGTCGGGAAGGGGGCCACCGCCTAGACTGAACCGCTTCCACTCTGAGAACTTCTGTCTTAAGCAGCGAGGCTTTGTGGAGGCGGTGCGATCTAGATGGACGGATGCTGCTGCTTTGACCCCCTGTGTTTACTATATCATGGATGTCTGGCATCATTGTGCCAGGATGTCACAACAACTCATGCGGGGTTGGGGGGCGAACCTGGGGCCGTGCTTAGAGGGAAAAAGGACGCCATTCTGTAGGAGATCCAGGCCCTAGACCAGGAAGCTGACCTGGTGGGACTGCTGCCTGATGCGTAACCCCATAGATACTCCCTGGAGACCTCCATTATGGAGATTTACAAGGGAGAGGAGGCGTTCTGGAGAAAGAGGAGTCGCCAGAACTAGACCCTTTAGGGGGAATCGAACATAGCCTACTTCCATGCTATCGCAAATGGCAGGCATAGGAAGTGTTATATCTCGTGCCTCTGGGACGCGGACTCTATTCTGGAGGACCAGAGGGAGATCTCGTCCCATATTTATATGTTTTACTGGGACATGTTCTTGGCAGCTCCGAGGTTGGGTCTGGCGTTGAGTATGGACTTCTAGACCGAGAGCGCCAAGGTGACCGCGGAGGAGAATCTAGAGCTAACACTCCCCATCCTTCATACTGATGTCGCCGAGGCCATCAAGTCTATGAAAACCAACTCGGCCCCAGGGCCAGATGGGCTGCCGGTGATCTTCTTCAGGACTTTCTAGGAGCAACTTCACTCGGTGGTTAGCCGATGTTTCAGGAGTTCTACTCTAGGACCCTTGTCATGCCTAGGCTTCACTTTGGCGTGATTACCATGATCCCCAAACTAGTGGAGGCCACGGATATTCGCCAATTTAGACCGATCACGCTGATCAATGTCATCCAGCGCATTTTTGCAAAGGTTTTTCGCCATTAGGCTTGCCCCGGTCATGGAACGCCTGACCCACCCTCTTCAGTTTTCCTTCTGGAAAGGTCGCTTGATTCATGATGGAGTACTCGCGCTTCATGAAATCATTCATGAGGTGAAGGTGCGCCATCAGAAAAGGGTGTTCCTCAAGCTAGACTTTCAGAAGGCTTATGATAGATTGGACTGGGCATTCCTTAGACAAGTCCTCGAGCATCGAGGTCTTGATCACAGGGTGATCTGCTGGATTATGCAGTTTGTCATGAGTGGTAGCACCGCTATCAATGTTAATGGGGAAGTGGGTCCGTATTTCAAACCCTCCTGCAGAGTCAGACAAGGGGACTCGATTTCTCTCCTTCTCTTTAACTCTATGGTAGATGCCCTGGCAAAGATCTTGAACAAAGCCAAGATCACTGGCCACATATCGGGTGTGGTAGAGCATTTGATTCCTCACCCACCTCCAGTATGCGGATGATACTATGATCATGGTGTAGGGATCGAACCTTGACATCATTAACCTCAAGTTCCCGTTGTCCTTTGAATCCATGTCGGGCCTCAAGATTAACTTCGATAAGAGTGAGGTCATGATCCTGGGATTTCTAGATGAGGAGAGGCAGCGCATTGCCGACCTCCTGAACTGCTGCTTGGCGAACTTTCCGATCACATATCTAGGAATGCCCATGAGAGACTCCCGGGTGTTGATCAGGGACCTTGCCCCCATGGTCGCGAAGGTTAGGTCTAAGGCCGAACCGTGGCGTATGCGCCTCACGTCCAAGGGAAGCAAGACTATCCTGATCAACTCGTGCCTGTCCAGCCTCATCATGTATCAGATGGGCCTATACTTGCTTCCCGAAGGAACCCACGTAGACTTTGCGAAAGAGATGTCTAGGTTCTTTTGGTTAGCTAGAGATGGGCACCAGAAGTACCATATGGTGAAGTGGACAGATATCTGTACCCCCAAAATCCTTAGAGGCTTAGGGGTTCTAGACTCGCGCCGCTTCAATGTGTCCCTGTTAATGAAGTGGGTGTGGCGGATTCTCCAAGATGATGGAGGCCTTTGGCTGCAACTCATTAAGGCCAAGTACCTCCGGGCCACCCTCTGTTAGCATGTGAACGGCGGGAGGGATCCCAGTTCTGGAGGGCCATCCAAGACATTAAACACCTCATTCGCTGGGGTGCTCTCTTCATGGTGAGGAATGGTCGGGAAGTCCTATTTTGGCTTGACCCCTGGTTACAGGTTGTCCCCCTCTGCCAGGAATTCTCGGCCATGTTCGCCATCTGCACAGATCCCACGATGTTAGTGGCCGAGGCAGCTCGAGGGGGCCACTAGAACATCCCATTCCGGAGGACCTTCAATGACGCTGAGGTTGCTGACTTCCTGAGGCTACGGGGCTCCTTGCCCTTATCCCTCTCAGAGGAGAGGGATAAGGTCACATGGGGCCAGTCTCCCTCGGGAGCCTTCTCGGTTAGTTCGGCTTCAGGGTCCTGAGTTACCTTGGACGACGCACCTGTGGAAGTCACCCCTACCCTTGTGCTTGTGTATTTCCATGTGGCAACTACTACGAGATCGTCTCCCTTCAGGGGTAGAGGTGTCGAAATGTAATGGCTCGGGCAATGGGTTGTGTCCACTATGTGGGACACCGGAGACGTGTGCCCACATTATGTTCACTTGCACTGCCGCTCAGTTCCTCTGGAACTTTATCCGAGAAGCTCTGGGCCCTACTTGGCAGGCTGAAGACCTTGGCGAGTTCCTAGAGATGGAGGCAAACCGCACCGAAAGGAGGCGCCACCTCTTCTAGTTCGTGATTGCGACCTTTACATGGACATTGTGGAATATTCGGAATAAGATGGTGATAGAGCGGATCTTTCCTCGTCGCGCTTCTGACTCTGTGTTTTCTTTGTTTGCCTACCTTTAGCAGTGGTACCCGCTGTCTAGGCAGAGGGACCGGGAGAGCGTGGACAACATCTTGCAGGCACTTAGGACGTCAGCATGGCGCTTCACGACTCCTGCTAGTGCCTCCGCACCGGCCTAAAGGGAGCGCTTCCCCAGCTCCTCTTTTCGTTTTCTTTTTGTTGCGTTTGGCGTCTAGCGTTGGTGACTTGGTCATGCTTTGTATGGTTGTGGTTTTATTTATAAAGCAGGGCGTAATGTCTGTTTCGAGGTTTGTCTAGATTTGGATGTATCTAAACACGTTTTAGTATATATACATACAAATATAGACAAAATCAATTCATTGGGACGGAGAGAGTAATAAATATATATTATTGAAAACTTTATTTGAATACGAATTCAACGACATAACTTTTGTGACATACAACATATATTTAGTTAGTCAAATGGACGGTTAAATTTAGATCTCGAAAAATATCGTGCGATGAGTATCATAGCGTAAGAGACAGAACTTCTCTACTTGTCTCTTCCTTGTCGCCGATCTTCTTTTCCAGGAAAGTCAAGCTAGCAATCGTCGTGGGGAAATCTGGCAATCAGACCGGCAAGGGGATCACTGCAGTTGAGACCTGTCATAAACACTGTTAAAATAAACCTAGGTGCATTAGAAAGTAAAACGATTCTCTAGCTAGCCTACAACTTAGTGCCGATCAAGAGGAAGTTTCTGCCTTTTGGGGCATAGATTATGTACCTGGTAGCCAGACGACAACTTGTGTGGTGAGCACATTTAGGATACAGTATCATATCATAACTGAGGAAAACTATTGCCACTCCCAGTACGATCCTTGGACTGGACTCGTCTGAACGTGACGGACGAGAACAGCCACAGGTTCGGGTCAACATCTGCTGCCGGCGCGGATGCACGCAGATGCACCCTCCTCCGCCTCCGCTCCTCCTCTGAGACCCGACAGACGGCCCCTGATCCCGCGATTTCTGCGCCAACCACCATAACATATTTCTCCTCCTATTGTTTTCTCCTGGTTGCGATTTTCTTGCAGCTGGAGCTGCAGCCTGCAGGTCAAACTCCACTGGATTAGATCCACACGCTGCACCTCGTCACCTGTGCGTCCCTTGTCCTCAGATTGGAGATGCAAGTAGTAGATGCTCTGACCTGCTTGTCTTGGTCGCCTTGACCACTGCCGATCTGTTCTGACTACACGTGCATATCCTCTTCCAGATCGCCTTGATCGTGAACATGTCGCGTTCACTGCTCAGCTTGGCTGACTTTGGTAAGCAAAGTCTGGGTGACTCCGTTTACTTGTATACCCTCAGTTTCAGATCCAGCGCACCAGATCGGCTCAGATTTTCAAACTAAAAAAATTAAAACTGGCCATTTTATCACAAACCATTGATCCAAATGGGATGAAACTTTCTAGGAATACAAAACGAAGTAGTTCCTCCGCCCCAAATTAATTGGACGGCAGGAGGGAGTATTTATAACTTACTGAATTCTTTTCAATTTTTTCTGAATAGTTTTAAACTTTTAGTACGAAATTTGAGCCAATTGGTACTTTGAATCTGAAATAGAGGGTACATAAGTAGGCAAAGTCACCAAGACTTTTGCTTCTCAAAGTCACCCAAGCTGAGTCATCTTTTTCCTGGCCATGAACTTTCCCGCAGGTAGATCGAACATTACCTTATATGATATGCCATTATGTGTACAACTTCGCCTGGGTTTTCACTAATTAACACAACAGCTCTATTCTTCTAAATTAATAAGATGAGACAAAGCTTTTGGGTCAGTTTCAAAATTAAAATTGCACTTTTACAAATAGACCATATCGTATATATCCCATCCGTTTCAAAATAGTCGAAGTTCTAAGTTTGCTGTAAAACAAACTTGTGAAAGTGTGACTGGATTTAAAGGAAAAAATTATCAATGCCTACCAACATCAGTACGACAATATACTGTATAATGAATCTAACAAAATGAACCAGTGTTATAGATGTTGATATATTCTTCTATGAACAAAACTGAACTAGTGTTATAGATGTTGATATATTCTTCTATAAGTTTGGCCAAACTTATTGACTTGGAACAAACGTAGAATTTCAAATATTTTGAAAAAGAGTAGTTCAGGACAAATGCAATTGATTAGACAGCTACAGACAATTGTTTCAGAGTAAAATGTCTACGATGAGCTACCAATCATGAATGCTTATTGAAGAAAGTTTTCTAGATGTGTTTTTTTATTAAGTCTCTTGTATAAACCATCTCCGTCCATACTACATTTGGTGTAGAAAATAGCTGGGTCTGAACCAAAAACGAATCTTGCAGACTACTTTGTACACACGCATGCACACTTCAATATAATGTATAGCTCGAATTAAACTAGTTAAAGTGTGAAACTGTGCAGATAGCTCCATATATACAACAAAGAAGTAACCTAGCTATAGTAGCAACCATGTCCCTAGTGTTCCAGTGTAACAGCAACATTAACCTTTAGGTATCGCTCCATATACACCCCATAGCAACTTAGCTATAGCTAATCAAGCTAGCAAGAACTTCCCAAAAGCGGTAGAAAGAAAAGGATAACGAGAAAGAAGGTAGCAAGCACGAAAGAGGGCGAAGTGGACCACGCGGGCATGGGCATGGAGTTTGCCACCGGCGCGATGGGCGCCCTCCTCCCCAAGCTGGGCGTGCTGCTCCGGGAGGAGTATCACCTGAAGAAGCGTGTGAAGCAGGGGATCAAGGACCTCAAGGCCGAGCTTGAAAACATGCAAACTGTTCTCGTGAAGGTGTCCAACGTGCCATTGGACCAGCTTGATCCGCTGGTCAAGATTTGGGCCAACGAGGTCAGAGAGCTATCTTATGCCATCGAAGATAGCCTCGACTCCTTCATGGTGCGGTTGGAGGGTCTTGAGCCAACCAAACCCCGTGTCAGCTTTGTGGCCTTCATCAGGTGTACACGCAACAAGATCACTGAGTTCAAGATTCGCCACAAAATAGCCAGTGACATAAAAGACATCGAGAGCAATGTTAGGAAGGTAAAGGAAAGGTACGATCGGTACAAATTCCATGATGTTGCTGCTAATCATGTCACAACCACGGTTGTCGACCCTCGTCTCGCGGCTATGTACAACACGGTATCTGACCTTGTTGGCATTGACAAGCCAATTGATGAGCTAATGAAGACCTTGTTTGAGGGAAGTGATGTGCCGGAGAGAAAGCTCAAGACCATCTCCATTGTTGGATTCGGTGGGTTGGGCAAGACAACTCTCGCCAAAGCGGTGTATGACAAGCTGAACAAGAAATTCGACTGTGGAGTTTTTGTTCCAGTGGGTCAGAATCCTGACATGAAAAAAGTTTTTGGGGACATCCTTCATGAACTTGGCCTGCAAACTTACAATGTTTCATCAGCAATGGATGTAAGGCAGCTTATCAACCAGCTGCAAAAATTCCTTGCAGATAAGAGGTATGCACTATGTCGTTCTACACTAACCAGTACTATCTTTGTGTCACCTAGGTCAAACAATATGTATGGCACGTCAGTTCTGTAGGTAATAGTTAAAGTTTGACTGACATGAGTTACATTTACAGTCTTACAAATGTCATCTATTAATCATGTGGATTTTCTATATAATTTGTCCGCCTCATAGTTTGGTAGCTAACTTTCTCCATTTTAATGGTAATATAGATAAACTGTATATCCGTACCTGCCATCTGAAGAGAATACCATGTAACTTATATTTCTAGAGTTTGAGGTAGATAATATTTTGCTTGGAAACAGACCATAGGAGCATAAACTGGCATGCTCTTCTTGTTTTAGTGGGTACTACTGCAGGTAGTTTTACTAACTCCATGATGTTGTTCCCTCATGCAAATAGGTACTTGATAGTCATTGATGACTTATGGGATGTACAAACATGGGGAATAATTAAATATGCTTTGGTGGATGGTAACCTTGGAAGTAGAGTAATCGCAACTACTCGGATTTGTGAAGTTGCCAAGAAGGCTGGTACTATTTACAACATGAAACCGTTATCTGAAGATGACTCCAAAAAGTTATTCTCTTTCAGAATATTTGGTGATCAAGGTACAAGTCACAATAATCAGTTTTCTGACGTATCTGACAAAATTTTAAGAAAATGTGGTGGTGTGCCGTTAGCTGTCATTACAATAGCTAGCTTACTTGTTGGTAAACAGAGGGAGGACTGGTCTAAGGTTTATGAGTCTATTGGTTTTGGGCATGAAGACAATGAAGTTATACAGAACACAAGAAAGATATTATCTTTTAGCTATTATGATCTGCCTTCTCGTTTAAAGACCTGTTTACTGTATCTAAGTGTACTTCCAGAAGATATCTGGCTCAACAAAAACACTTTGATATGGAGGTGGGTGGCCGAAGGTTTTGTCCCGGATAAACAAGAGATAGGGTTATTTGAGCAGGGAGAGAGATATTTTAACGAGCTCATAAATAGGAGCATGATCCTTTGGATAGAGCCATGCCATAGAGTAAATGTAGTCCGTTGTCGTGTTCATGATATGGTCCTTGATCTCATCCGTACCTTGTCGAGTGAAGTAAACTTTGTCAGGGTACATGATACAGAGCATCGCAAGACATGTTTGTCAGGCAATAGTGTCCGGAGATTAGCTCTCCACACAAGAGTTATTGGGCACATCCCAAACATGGAAATGGGACATATTCGGTCATTTAATGCTAGCATGTGTCGTGACGGTAGGATGCCCCCACTCTCAAGGTTTAAAGTATTGCGTGTACTGGTTCTAGCAGAATGCCATTTTTCTGGAGGACTTTCTCGTCTTGAGCATGTCGGGAAGTTGGTTCAACTGAGATACCTAGGGTTGTTTGGCACACCTATTGCCGAGCTCCCGAGAGAAATAGGACATGATCTCAAGTTCTTGCAGTCATTGGATGTCAGGGAAACTGGGCTAGAAGAGTTGCCACCGTCTGTTAGTGAGCTCAGGAAGTTGCTGTCCTTGCGCGCTTCTAAAGGCACAAGAATGTTGGGTGAGATTGGCAAGCTAACCTCCCTAGAAGAGCTCCGGCTATTCTCAGTGGATAAGTCCCCAAACTTTTTCATGGAGATGGGGAAACTAATGGAGTTGAGAGTGCTCGAGATCCACTTTGATGAAATGAATGAGGGCATGCACAAGGCTCTTGTGAGCTCTCTATGCAACCTCCAGAAAATTCAGACTCTAGAGATGTACTGTGACTCAATGGACATAGAGGAGTGGCCTTACCATGGCGGCTGGGAAGATTGGACGCCAGCACCTTACAAGCTCCGTGAGCTCACCTTGTCTGGCATGTTCTTACCGAGGCGGCTGTCGTGGTTAGACTCGTCGTGTGTCCCCCATCTCTCGTACTTGTTGTTCGCAGCTCAGGTGGTGGATCAGCAGGATCTGCAAATTCTCGGGAGTCTACCATCACTTCGCTTCCTCGCCATCTCAAGTGTGGACGACTGCCCACCATACACTATTCCTACAAGCGATGACTTCCAGAGCTTGAGATATTTGGGCACCAATATAGAGATCAAGTGTGAGGAGGGGGCGCTGCCGATGCTTCATCAATTGGTATGCGGTGCCAGTGTTGGAACGGAAAATGTTGGCTTGGTACCGGGGAGCATGCCATTGCTGGAGAAAGCCACCTATTGGCTAAACTGCAAGAATCGCCATGGTGAGAAGGTGGAGGAAACGGAGGCAGCGATGAGGCATGCCATGGGCGTCCACCCCAACTGTCCCTCGCTGGCAGTTCGAAGATACAATGAGCAGGATGCTTCGAGCAATACCAACCAAGAACAAGTGCTCCGAAGGATGATTATTCAATCACTCAAGCGCGTGTTACATGATGGCAAAGATGTTTCGGCCAACGACGAAGAGGTATTGATTATATACTAGTACAGTTAACATGCTACTGATTATATGATCTAATCAATATATTCATATACCTACTTCAGCCGGACGATGGTGGTGCGCACAACGTAACCAGAAAGGAGGCGGCGGCGAACCATGCTTAAATAATGTTGTGCCATTGAGGTACTTACCTCACTCTCTCCGTTCAGTTTTGCAACATGTCAACAGGTTCTTCTTCCTCCTACCAACTTCATATGTGCCCTCCTCTGGATAAGCCAATAATCTGCATTTCGACCAACATGATACTTGCTACTTATGTTGCATGATGTACTACAACCTCCGGTCCGGTTTAATTGTTGCAGGTTTAGGCAATCGGATCGGAGGGAGTATATTTTATCGTTTCTTGTATACTTCCCCTTTGAACTGTAGGATTTCATAGATGTGATTTTTTTCTATAAAGTATTTTTGGATCATATGGTTATTGTTACCAAATTTATGTGGATTTCATTCGTCTGCGCCAATTTTGTAAAAAACTCACCATGCAGTTATACATCCTTCTTCACTGTTTTTTTGTATTTTACTTAGACAACTCATTCACGCTCTTTCTTTATGTGCATTTCAGTCAAAATTATGTACATTTTGTGTTTTTGTTTTTTGCCATTCAAACTAAATGACCCTCTGCTATAATTTGAGCCCCTTTGTAATTCTTGTACACCATACTGATGGAGTTCCTTTACTTTGGTCAAGCACATTCAGCTCCGGGAGACAACAACCACAACTTGACTACGGTGATCACCTCGACCTCCGCATGGCGGCGGCGCCCGCAACAGGGGGAGGTCGGGAGACCGGACCTGTCGGTGGAGCTAAGCGGGCTATGCGGGATGGTGGGTTGGTGGTGGACAACGCCGGTGTGCCGCTTCAACCCGCTACAAGCGAAGCGGTCAGCCCAGCGGCGTTTTGCAGACCGATTTAGTGGGGCGGCGTAGCAGGATGTCCCACGCCGCTTGCAACCTGACATGTGGTGGAGGGGTTTCAGCTACACGTCTGGGTTTTCGTGGTCGGCGACAATGCCAAGATCGTCATTTTGGAGCAGTGGAGCGGAGAAGGTTTTCCAGACTAAGAAAACAAAACAATCTGGGAGAAAGCGGGCAGAGCAAAGCTAAACCTGCCCAGTAGATTTGTAATAATGTAAGGACTATAGATACAGTGGCGGAGGACAAAAAAAAGTTTGGGGTAGGGCGGATTCAATAGCATAGAAAAATTACCAGAGCAGGGCAACGCTGGCAGGTCATGCGATACCACTAAGATCGGAAATTCAATACTTTTACCACATTATCTGGAGATCTAGCTGACAATTTTATCAATAATACTATAAGACTATTTTATCCAAATGCAGCAAATCAAGTATTTTATCCGAATTCAGAACTTTAGAAAAATGTACCTTCCCCATTTGCATTCCCCTTCGGCCCTTCCTGGCCATCTTCTATGTGGCCAGGCCACTAGCTACTGCAGCAGCCAACAGCAACGCCGCGCGCCGTTTAGCTTGCCCCTGCCCCGCCGGCCGCCGCCCGTCAGCGGCCGATCTCCCGTTGTTTTCCAGCACGCCCTTGAGCGCTAGGGTTCCTGCCAAGCTGCAGCTGCCCATCCACCATCTGTGTTTTCCGATTCTCGTCAGTCGTCACCCCTGTCGATGGCTGCTGCGAGGCTTTTGTCTCGTTATTAAGCGAGAGGCCCAGCCCTGGCCGAGCCTGTCGAGCCACACCACAGGGGTGCTCCTATTTCCGGCTTTAAGCGGGACGTAGTATTCCCTCCGCCCGAAGAACCTCTTCATGGACCGTTCCAACGCAGACCAATTCGGCCTGTATTTTTATTTTTTCATTTTTCTCTTTTTTTTTGTAAATTTTAAACTATTTGGTCATAATAAAATTGTTCAGATTTTGAAAACGCTAAGATTTAAAAATATGTCCAGATTTAACAAAATTTTAGGCCCAAAAAATTATTCTAATTGAAAAGTTCAAATTAAAAAAAGTTCGGATGTGAAAAATGTTCAAACTTTTAAAATTTTATATCTGTGTTCACATTTTTAAAAAGTTCAGATTTTAACTATGTTCAATTTTGAAAAAAAAATTCAAATTTTAGTTTCATTCAAATATTAAAATTGTTCAAATCTGGAATATGTTCATTTTTTTAATGTTTAGGTTTTTCAAAAAGAAAAGAAAAACAAAAAATAAAGAGAAAAACAAACACAAAAGAAAAAATAAACAGAAACAAAAAAACAATAAAAACACAAACGCGTAAATGGGCCGGCCCACCTCCCGATCCCTTGAGGCGGAGAGCCAGCTATTCTCCGCATTGGATTTACCACACCAAAGAGGCACATACCACATCAGGGCACTATTGCATCTCTGGCACAACCCCTGCTGCCCGCACATGGCTAGCCCAGCAGCCAACAAACTAGAGTATCTTGAAAATTTGAGCCGTCTACCCTGCCCAAAAGGTTCCCTGTCCCCCCCCCCTATGCTCCATCCCCACCCCTTGGGGATCTTGCAACCCATTTCCTTCTACCCCACGTCACGCGAGCCATCGCCATGCATCTGACAGAAGCTACACCAGAGGCGCTTGGAGTGTCCCTCGCCGGTCATTCTTGATCAGCTACATCGAAACCGCCATTGATGTCACTCTCGGGTTCAATTCAGGGGACATCTATTTGGTTGCACGATTCATAGTCCGTGTGTGTATCTTGTGCCGATTACCCACAACCCTCTCCGGTCCGAAGGTAAATCTTGTTGATCCCTTCTTCTAACTTTCGAATCGAGTGATGATTTTTTAAACATGGGCTCTTTATAGATGAGGGAATCCTCTAGATCATCTATTCTTTTCTTGATTAAGATGAGAGGACTTGATTTTTTCCAAGATGTCAGAGTGTCTCATCTTATTGGCCATCACGAAGGAACACGAGGAAGGCAAGAAAAGAAAGCGTCGAGGCTCGATGGTTGGGCATCTTTGCATTCTTGAGAATCAAGCTCTCAGCCATGGACATGCTCATGAAGGATTTCTTCGCCGAGGTTTGTGATACCTTTTATCTGGATTACGGATGTAGTATAGTAATTTTTCCCTAGTAGACCTAGGCTTGTCGAACCTTGGGAAACGATTGATGTATGAATATAATAAGGCACGTCTACAAGACTTTTTTTACTCGTTTTATTTTATGTTCACTAAACCTTTATAGTTTACTTTAATTGTTGGTTATTGCAATAGATGGAAATAGGTCAGGGTTGAAGATTCACTTTCAGCTGCACATACATATGGGATAAAGATAATAATAAGCACATTCATATGTGAAATGATCTAATATAGATAGGGTTATGGGCAACACATCCATAAACACTAAACTCCTGCAAGCCATAGGTATAGCAATAGTCTGTTGATCCAACCGTTATACCATGAGGCACCGGCATATAACAATTATTAAGAAAATATAGATCAAAGCATTAAGAACGGTGGTGTTGCTGTTACTCCCAAGTAGATCTCTAAACAAAAACCGTACTCCCTTCCTGTCACTGAGTTTGGCGTGAAGTCGTTGTTCACCACTCATCTTACCTCAAGCCTTTATCAATCCCTCGGATCTTGGATACCTAAAAGTTCATGGATCGAGACAAGAGACAAATAAATAAACACACATATATTCTATTCAATCACCACACAATATTTCCATGTATTAGATGCACATAATCTCTACGATGTTTCACCCCAGTCTGTAACCCGTGATGTCAAGTATTATTACAATAACAATAATATCAATGATAGAAAACATTATGTAAATACTTAGAAATCAAATATTCTTACAATGGTCGTCGAATCACAAAGAGATCTCAAGTATAAGATAATGGCTATGGCTATGGAGTGGATGGAGGATGGAGAGTATGAACTATGGTAGTGGATCTCCTCCGGTGGTGTTGTGATGCAATCTGAGAATAGCGGCTCCCTGCACGGCGGCTGGAGTCTAGAAATATATAGGTGTTTTTATGAAAGTTGTAGTGTTTGACCTAACAAAGCCATCGTCGCATAGTACAGGCGAGCCATGCGGGCGGGCCTTACCCGTACGGTAGGTCGTTAAGCTTGTAGACAACTCCTTTTCGTCCCTAGTTAACTTGGCTGAGTAGACAACATGATAATCTTCAATGAATGCTTCTGATTTCTCCTTAAAAGTGTGATTTCATGCACAACACAAATTAAAAAAAAGGATTGCACATCTTTGCAATAATTGGTCATTAGTAGCAAGGCTAGATATTCTTGATCAATTACTTGACTTAAAATGCGATTTAAATGCAGAGAAAGATGGCTATTTTTATAGCCATTAACTTTCCCAAAACTCAAACCTTGATCGTCCTCGAGCAAGAAACAAAAGAAACCATAAGGAACTCAATGTTTAAACTGAAATAATGAGAAGGTGGTCACTTACGGTTGGTAGTCATATGCATCTATCACTTCTTCCATTTGAAAGGCTTATCAAAATTAGATAAATGCCAAGAGTACTATACAAGCTTCCTTTACTCAAAACAATCAAAGTAGAGTTGTTATAAGTATAAACAACTAGAGGTGTAACAATCATTCCAATTTCTTTAGTTAACTCTCAGCTTGCTAAGGAACACTAGGAAGTTTCTTATTAGCATAATTAAGTATGAGAGATAATGTCCAAAGTAGCTTAATAATGAAGTGTCTTATTGACACCCACATCAATAAATCAAGACTATCAAAACACTACTATTCCATTCATTGTCTTTCAAGAAAATTCGTGTAGTAGTAACGAGACCAAGCCAAAGACTCTTTGTGTGACTTTCATTCAAATAAACTTTTCAATAAGGATCATTGAATGACTTTTTAGCAATATTTCGCACAACCTTCAGGAGTACCAATAATTTTGCCCATTACAGTAATAGTTACTACCCATGTCATCAAATCAATAGCCGAAATCAGGGGTAGTATCATTGATCGTTCGTAGGCGAGTGGAGTTGTTGGCATCCCAAAAGTGTGCATCAAAATTTTATATATAAGCAATAACATACTTTGACTCACAACTTTCAGCTTTGCCATGCATCTCAATTACCTCTAGAATTTATTTTAATCAAACAACTCCTTTGAAGAGTGACATCAAGTCTATCAATATATCTATGGGGTTAAGTATCTTCTAATATAAACTCCTAAGACTATCCTCAACATACAAGTCATAAATTGGAGATTTTTTTCTTGTTATACTTGTTTGGCAATATTATTTCCAAGGCAATACTCCGTTAGCTACAAGAACTAGAGCAAAAACTTCCACAACTAATTATCCATACAAAAGCTTTACTGTAACTATTTTGAATTATTCCCACTAGCATAGCATCTTAACAAATCAACTAACTAGAATAAAAATTTCAAATTTCTAAAGTGGGAGACACAGGACATACCTCTCATGAGTGACTTCATCGGTTCTCTTCCTTATGGGGATGTGTTCCTTCAAAACTCAAGTCAAATCACTCTCATAATAATATTGAAACAAAGAGGCAACAAGCAAATCCACTTTCACAAAAAGGATAAAAATAAAAATATTTTTGTATTTTTGAGGATGGGGATTAAAGAATAGAAAAGACTTGCGACCAAGCAAGATACTAAAGAAAAGAAACAAACAAAAATAGAAAACGAAAGTGAAAAGCAA
The DNA here is from genome assembly GCA_910589775.1 of Avena eriantha. Lineage (NCBI taxonomy): Eukaryota > Viridiplantae > Streptophyta > Magnoliopsida > Poales > Poaceae > Avena > Avena eriantha. The sequence goes on along the minus strand of OU342745.1, from coordinate 36,777,047 downwards.
ACAAAGAAAGCAAAGTGTTGGGACAACCCAACATGAGTGTTTCAAAGCTCTCACCAAGCTAGAGTACAACCTCATTATTATACAAATATAAATGCTTAGGGAACACATACCCAAGCTCAATATTTTGCAAGCCCTTTTGTTGCTCATTGTGGTGGCAGTGGATAATCTCCCAAGTTGCATTGGCTGCTCCAATTGGTGAACTGGGTAGAGAGGTTTACGGTTGCGTCTCGAAGATTGATGGAGAGGTTTCTCATGTTTTGGATGTTTTCTTCGAGCGCATAGACTTCTTCATAGGTGGTGTAGTAGTTTGGTGGCTACTGATCTTGTTCAAGGCCTTCTTGTTGTACTACTTCTTCTTATCCTTATTTGCCCACGTGTTCTTCTTGTTGGGGTAGTCCTACTTAAACCTGCGCGTCATAACACAAACGTCCATTCTCGACAGAGAATAATTAATTAGGTATTGGAGCAGGGATCAAGTGATCGGTTCTAGGTATATCAAAGAAGTATCTACCATGTAATTTAGAAATCATACCACAAGCTTTGAGAGTACAGAAACCAAGACAAAGAACACCTACCAAAGGCTGGATATTACCAAGGTTGATGTGGAGTGCTCGAGCAAGAGCGGTCACAACTCCTCCTCCACATATGGGACCACGGACTTGAAGATCTTGATGCTTAAGATAAAACATGAGAAGAGCACCCATATTTGGTCTTAAGTTATAGTTAGGAATAATAGCTCTTGGGAGGATCATCATGTACTCTTTAGTGACTCTAGTAAACTCACCACGTTCCTGCAAGGTGTCAGCAATAACATAGAACAAACAACGAACAACAAGACACTCAATTTGATTACCCTTGGGTCTAGTTGAAGGACCTCTCATATAGTTAAAATATTCCAAGGGTGTAAGACTCATAATGAAACTAGTGGAGCGGATGTTGGTGGTGTGGTTAGCGAACCCAAAATATTGAGCCCATTGATCGAGTGTTAAGTTATACTCATGGTTCATTAGGCAGAAGGTGATGTGATCAACCCCAGGTTATCTTCCTCGGAGCAATAGAATGGATACACCGTATGTGACAAGGTGCTGAGGAACACAAGTGTCAAATAGCAATAAGTGGCAATGTCCTGAAAAACAAAGTGAAACAAACCAACATTATTGCGTAATAAATTAAAATCATGACCAAGGCCTAGTTAGTTAAGAATATAAGGACACACACATTTGGTGGACTTGTTTTTTGGCTCTTGAGATGGTTGAAACGGTTGAGGTGGTATTCCTCAGTGAACTCGACGCCAAGTGACTCGGAAGTTAGCCCTTCAATGAATGGTGCGGCTTGTTCTGCAGCCATCACACGTGTCCGGCTCCTTGTGTTCATCTAAAAATAAAATTAAAGCTAATTAAATATTTGATCCAATAGAAACATAGCAAAAGTGTAACATTTCAAAACTTTAATCCAAGCTTATCAAGATCCAAATCATCAAAATTGGGGTTAATAAAAACTTTTCCATTTAAAAATTATGAAAGCATTCATGTGTATGTGCATTTAAATTATGATTTGATTTGAATTTCCATGGTTCTGTGATTCATTGCTTGTAAAATGATTCTTAGGTGAAATAAACATCATCTAAATCATTCCCAAACTTTTCCCAAAGAAAAACAACTCAAAATGAATAATTGAAGTGAATGGTCATTTTGGGCAAATTAACTATCATGCCTACTTTGGCTATTCCTAGTACTCAAAACTTAACAGAAACATTTGTGGATCTTTACACCCCCTTGCTAGTACACATAATGAGGTACCAAGGCCCACTTTGTGATCTGCTAAAAACATTCAAATACTAATTTTAAATGATAGTTCAAAACTGAATCTATTTCATATGGGAAGATCCCACTATTTCAAAAACCACTCAAACAAGCTCAATTTTCAAAACCCAAGCACCCACAGAGTCTCAAGCTTATGCCTAGCACACCCACCAAAAATCTTTTCAAAATTCAAAAAGAAATTTCATGCGGCCATTTCATCAAACACTTGGCAGGTAGAATTAAACTCTAAACATAGCTCACTATTTGCAACAGGGTTTTGCACCCATTTTTCCTCAAAACTCTCCCTCTGTCCCCAAGTGACCTAACCAGGCCATTTAAACCCCATCCCCTACCCCCTAGTGGCATGGCCATGCCAAGCCGAGCCCCACCTCACCGGCCGACCATGCCCTCATCCCAGCAGACCACCTCCCCCTCTCTCGCCATGTCTAGCAGCTAGCCAGCACCTCACCGCCGCCCACTGTCCCCTCCTCGAGCCAGGCCCAGCCGTGGACCACTAAGAAAACCCCGTGCCCAGTGCCACCGCGCCATGCCGAGCACGCGCCAGAGCGCTGCGCCCGACACGCGTGCCCAAGACGCCGCTCGACCGCAGCCCGCGCCCACCGCTCTGCCACGACCAAGGGAACACGTCGGACATGCCCGTTCGCCGCCCAACGCACCACAGCCACCGCTCGCCGTGGAAACCGCCGCCTCTGCCGCTCAGAGCTCCAGCTGCTCCCAACCGCATACCACCGCCCCTAAGCCCGCATTAAGTTCCTAGAGCACCGCCAGGAGACCACGCGTCGATTGCCACCCTCAGCCATGCCGCTAGCAGCCCGTAGCCATGTTGCCACCGTCGCCTGCCCATCCCTCTCGGTCTCACCATCGAGCCTATAAAAGGAGGGCACCTCCAGCCGTTTGCAGCACACCACTCCACTTCCCTCACCTCACTGATCGTCCCACACCTCTAGCTGGAGCACGGGGAGCAGCAGCTCACCGGAATTGTACCGGAGCAGGCCGCCTCTAGAGGAGAAGGGCGCCGCTAATTGCGACCACCCTCGGAGCTGCCTCGACCTTTCCTGAGCTCGCCGTCGACCACCAGTCCGTTTTCCCGCCTTGCCGTCGTCGCTGGAGCCCTGGTATGCCCCCTATGCACCCCCACCGAGCCGCTAGGGTTAGAGATCGCCGGCGACAGGTCCGTCGTCGATGACGATCCATAGTCGTTGATCCCTACTCTAATCCAACGCCCCACATTACCCCGTACCGCTTCGCGCGTTATGAGCCGCTGACCGGTGGACCCCCTGCCAGCTGAGCCCTGCGCTGCGGAGTGACCCTAGGCTGGCCCGTTAGCATTTCCTGCGCGACCCAGTTAGTTTGAATTAGGATTTTCCGTTTTAGTTTAAACTTAGTTATGTCCCCTAGTTTGAAAATCATTTTAGAGAGATTTACAAATCCAAATTGCATGAAACCAATTTTGCCTGAAAGGTATTGAAATGATCTATCCAAGCCCGTTGGATTTAATTATATTAGATTTATAGATCTCTCCTAGTAAAAATAATAATACAGACGCAATTGCACCTTGCAACATTTTTCTAAAATCAACCAAGATAGATTTTGAGTTGATTCCAACTCTCAAAAATCACATTTCATCATACCTATCTGAATATGTAATAATATTAAGGTTTACATGCAGTGACTTTGGACTAGTACCAAAATAATGCTATATAGGCATTTCTAGTCACTTTAAATCATTAAATAATAAACTTAAACCAAAGTAATTATGATCCAACCCTTAAATCACATTCCCACATGTTAGGATATGTGTCCACATGATCCCATATTTTAAGTGGTGAATATTAAATCTTAGTTAATTTTTCAATGAGTAGAAATTACTTTTCTAAATTAAAAAGAGTGAAACTATTGAATTAAACTTGTGATGCTTGTGATGATAATAGATCATCAAATATGTGCCTTAGAATGCTAACTAGACTAGTTAAGTATTGTTTGGTGATTGTGTACTCCGTATGTATTTATAGACGATAGTACCAACCAAGCTTTCGAGGAGGAGGAGTTCTACCAAGAAGAAGAAGAAGAAGAAAACTTCAACCACTGCACCAACCAAGGCAAGCTATTGTTAGCAAGCTAGAATTAAACTAGATGGTTTAGCAAAGATGCTTTAGGCATACTTGAGTTATACCACCTTGACTACTACTTAATCCAAGTCTTATTTTCAAGCCTTACTTCCTTTACTTTACCCAAAGTTCTTTGCTTGTTTTAAAGGTAGCATAAATAGTATAAAACTTGACCTATATAGAATCCTTTAGATGTCATTCTATGGCATGAGATTGATCCCATCATTTCCACTTTAGTGAACACTCTTAACTTAGTGGTTTGGAGCAGATAAAAACTTGAGTCACTTTAGATGGGAACACTTGGTAAAAATGAATTATGAAAACCTTGGAATGATGAATCATTCTATTGAGATGTTTTGACATGTGTTGAGAAACACAAATGGTTTATGATGATGAAAATGTTGAGGCATGAACCTTAACCTTTTTATAAAACTGATGGTTGGATTCGGATGCGATACCATTCCAAATTTACCGTACAACCACACTACCTGAACTGGGTAAGGCTTAGCTAGAAATTTATATGCATTAGTATTAGTTCCCTCGCGGGAGAGGTCTGAGCTGAGGATACCTCTCAATGTTGTCCACCTATGTAGTGCCCAAGATGACTGATGGTCATGGTTGGGAGGCCATGCTCATAGGAGAGGTGCTTATACGAGGGTGTGTAAAGGGAAGGTTATGTTTGATTATCTGCATACTAAGTATGATGATTCAGGGTTATCCCTGACAGATGTATCGAATCTTGTGGTGAAAGTGTACCACCTCTGCAGAGTGTCAAACTATTCGAATAGCCACGTCCGCGGTTATGGATAGTTGGAATGGCCATACTGTTTCGTTGTCAGATGTTTTCCAAATGACTTATTAAAGGAATGATGAATCTTGACTTGATCACAACAGGGTTGTGTTTATGACAATAGCTTCCCAACTTAAGTGATTCTAGAACTTCATTTTATCTTTCCTTGCTTCAGAACTCAGCTTAGGTTTCAAACTTAACTTTATAGGTAAACCTAGACTTAGCACTTTAACTTAGAACTATACTACTTCTTAGTGGTAGTTTGCAAGTACTTAAAGAGTACTCATGGCTTTTGTCCCTGGCTATTCTCATGGCCAGACTATGAAGGAGACTATCAAGATGGTGGCCAGCAGGACGACTATGATAACTAGGACTATCTGCCTTCATCAGCATTGCATGTGCCCCTGAAGATGGACCCCACAGCTACACTTATCTTTTATTTCCGCTGCTTGTTGTATTAAGACTGGATCATGAGATCCTTATTTGTGTAAGACCTTATGTATGGTTTGTAATGGATGATGTATTGTGATATCCAATCCGCTATGTCTCGCAAAAATGGTAATCCTGGGATTGCGAGGTATGGCATAACGGGCATCTGGGATTAAAAATCCGGGTGTTGACAAGTTGGTATCAGAGCCATCCTGACCATAGGAGACCCTAGTTAGAATGGATGTCCGAACAAAAACTTAGTATCAAAACCAAAGTGAGTATTTATGAAAAACTAGCTCCTCTCTTATCCTTGTGAATTCATTCTTTCTCAAAAACTCATGTTCCTCAAAATTCTTACACTACTACTTAAAATTTGACACACTTGATCACTTCACTAACTTCCTCATCCTAAATTCTTGTAGATGGAGACTCAGTTCAGCAAGTTCTACCAGTTGGGAAACGGAGGTCAGCTGATCTTCGAGAGGGATCTAGATTCACTGTCGGAGTTACCGGGACACCCACATCCGGAGTTTCTTGGAGCTCAACTTCTAGGACCCCCAGGAGGAGACTTACAATGGCTAGTCACTGCGGACCTTAGAGGAAGCATCGAAGCACCAACTTCTGGGAGAATTCAGTTCTCAGTGAGAGAGAACAACTGGCTAGATGGATTAGCCAGGGCAATGCATGAAGCTCTCGCACGTCTATGTGCCCTCAGCGTCAACAAAATCCAAGGAACCCGTTTTACCCACTATGCAAGACGTGACTTCATGGGGATGCCGATGGAGATGCCAAGTCACCCAGAGTTGAGGCGTCAAGTGGAGAAACTTGACTTCTTGCTGCACGATAGACAGTAGGAACTGGACAATGCCAGGGAGTTAGCCAACTAGAACCGTGCCATTGCCGACCAGAAGGCCCAGACTTTCACACTACTCGTCCAAGATCGCCAGTCTCTTTGCCGCTAGCGTGCAAAGAAGGCTCGCACCATCGCCCGTCTTCGCAAGAAGGTGGCCGACCTCTAGAAGACCGTCAAGGAGTAGGAAGCTCAACTTGCAGCAAAGGAAGAGGAAGAGGAGGGTGAAGACATCCAGGGAGACATGGATTCTTACCTCAGCAATGATGATGACTTTCCGGAGAAGGATGCTAATGGACTTCTACACTGATGATGAGGACTCCGACTTCATCGACGATGAGTAGATGCACTAGAGCACTGTTGTAGCATGAGATGTATCGGTCCCACTGTATCGTAGCTTGCAGAATGGTTCTTCAAACCATCTGTTTTCCCTTTGATTGTTGTGGTGTGTGTTGTATCGTGTGCTTGTTTGTGTGAATGAAATGAAGTTAGTTGAAAAACCTGAGTCAAACTCAAAGTTTTAGTTTGAAACCAAAACCATGAACCTTAGAACTTTCCCTCTTACCCCTATATCTATCTCAATCTTTAGATGACTCGTGGAAACCAAGGAGGGAGCAGCTCGTCGCAAGACCCAATGCTGCAGATCTTGCAAAATCTTATCACAGACCATGAAGCAAGCAGGGCAGAGCGCCAAGCCAACTTAGCAACATTGCAGCAGATCGCCCAGATGGCTCTCAACAACCAGGGACATGGAAATCAGGATCATCAAGGATCCAAGCTGAAGAATTTTCAGAATACCAATCCCCCAATCTTCAACCAATCTGAAAACCCATTAGATGCCGATGACTGGTTGCAGACAATGGAAAACAACTTAGAAGTTGCAAGAGTTGATGAAAATGAGAAATTTCTCTTCGCCACCCACTATCTGGCGGGATATGCAAGAGCTTGGTGGAACAGTATCCGCCTGATGAACCATGGTCAAGTTATGACATGGGAAGCATTCAAAGTCAAGTTCAGCCGCACCCACGTGCCGCAAGGTCTAGTCAACCGGATGAGAGATGGATTCTGCGAATTGAAGCAAGGAAGAATGACTGTGGTAGAATACCGTGACAGATTCTTGTCACTTGCTAGATATGCACCTGATGAGATCAACACGGAGGCCAAGAAGAAGGAGAGATTCTTGAACGGACTGCATGATGAGATGCAGACTGTCCTCGTCAACATCCGTTTCCAGGATCTCGAAGAACTAGTCGACTCTGCCATTCAGATGGAAGGGAAGATTAACCAGGCAAACGATAACCGCAAATGCCGTATGATGCAGCAATCTGGATCCAGCAGTCACCAGAAGTACCGTCCCAACCCTTCACCAGGATATGCACCAAGGAACAACCGACCTCCAACGTCTCGCCCAAGCTACCCCAACCGTAGCGGAGGCAATGGGAAGTCCGGAGGAAACAATCCCAACTCCGGCAATGCCAACAATTTCAACCTTGCACCTCCCAAGAGCAACAACAACAACAACAACACTGCACCCAGAACTGGCAGCAATGTTGTGCCTGTCGCAGTCAAGGACAAGTCCCAGATCACTTGTTTCGAGTGTGGAGTGAAGGGTCACTACTCCAATGAGTGTCCCAAGAAGACTGCCGCCAATGCCAATGTGAATGCCCCAGCTCAACAGCAGCGTCATGTTCAACCAGGAAGAAGATTTGCCCCAGGGAACCCTCACAACCGCAACGGCCGTGTCTTCCACATGAACGTAGAAGAAGCCTAGGAAGCGCCAGATGTAGTGGTGGGTATGTTTTCTGTCAACTCCGTTTTAGCAAGAGTGTTGTTTGATTCGGGAGCATCGCATTCATTTGTCACCAAAGGATTTGCATGCACTAGTAAGATTCACCCAACCAACCTGAAGCATGTCATGATAGTTCAAATCCCCGGTTCAGCAACCAAAGCTAGAAAAAATTGCAAAGCTGTGGCTATCAGAATACATGGGATAGATTTTTATGCCAACCTAATTGTACTTGGAACCAAAGGATTGGAAGTAGTACTAGGTATGGAATGGATGTCAAGGCATAAAGGACTGATAGACTGTGCTAAGAAAGCCATCACCATGACCAGTAGTTCTGGAATAACAGTAGAGCATATCTCTGAAACTTTACCCCATCAATTCAAGTGCAACAAGAGTGTAGCCCTGCCCACCATTGACCAAGTAAGAGTAGTCTGTGAATACCCCGACGTATTCCCAGATGAATTGCCAGGTATGCCCCTGGATAGGGATATTGAGTTCATTATCGAACTATTCCCCGGAACCGGACCCATAGCCTAGAGACCCTATAGCATGAACCCCTCAGAGTTAGTGGAACTGAAGAAGCAGTTGGATGCCATGTTAGAAAAAGGCTTGATTCAACCAAGCGCATCGCCATGGAGATCACCCGTGTTATTCGTCGACAAGAAAGATGGAGGCAATCGTTTGTGCACAGATTACAGAAAGTTGAATGACGTCACCATCAAGAACAAGTACCCCTTGCCGAAGATAGAGGATCTATTTGATCAATTGACTGGAGCCTAGGTATTCTCAAAGATTGATCTTAGGACTGGTTATCACCAACTTAAGATTTGTGCAACGGATATTCCGAAGACCGCCTTTACTACTCGCTATGGTTTATACGAGTATACGGTTATGTCTTTTGGATTAACCAATGCCCCTACTTATTTCATGAATCTCATGAATAAGATCTTTATGAATTTCGTAGATAAGTTTGTAGTTGTGTTTATTGACGACATTCTTATCTACTCCAAGTCAGAAGAAGACCATGAGCAACATCTGAGAATCATCCTAGAAACCTTGACAGAGCATCAATTATATGCCAAGTTCAGCAAGTGTGAGTTTTGGCTGAAAGAAGTAGGATTCCTAGGACATACTGTGTCTGCTGGAGGAGTCTCTGTTGATCCCGCCAAGATCAAAGATGTTGAAGAATGGGAAGCCCCAACCACTCAAAACCCAAGTCCGTGCATTTCTCGGATTAGCGGGATACTACCGCAAGTTCGTAGAAGGGTTCTTAAGCATCGCCAGACCCATGACACAATTGCTGAAGAAGGACAAGAAGTTTGAATGGACCGACAAATGTGAAGCCAGTTTTCAGGATCTGAAGAAGAGATTGATATCAACCCCAATATTGATCATGCCAGACATCAAGAAGCCGTTTGATGTGTATTGTGACGCATCCAAGATTGGTCTAGGATGTGTGCTAATGCAAGAAGGCAAAGCCATCGCGTATCTGTCTCGACAACTAAAGCAGTATGAGCAGAACTATCTGACCCATAATCTTGAGCTAGCAGTTGTGGTTCTAGCATTGAAGACATGGCGTCATTATCTGATGGGTAATCGCTGTGAGATTTACTCAGATCACAAGAGCTTGAAGTATATCTTCACTCAGAAGGAGCTGAATATGAGGCAAAGGAGATGGATAGAGTTAATCAAGGATTATGACCTTGACATTCACTATCACCCCGAAAAAGCCAATGTGGTAGTGGATGCTCTTAGCAGATTGCCGTGTAGGCTAAGCACCATGATCAAGGAGAAGCAGCCAAGTTTGTATGAAGAGTTGGAGCAGTTCAGAACTGAATTAGTTAGCAAAGGATTCTTAGCTAGCATTGAACTTCAACCTACTTTGATTGGCCAGATCAAGGAAGCCCAGAAGGGAAATGAAAGTATCGATGGAATCAAATGTCGTATTGGTACAGGAAAGGTACCTGGATTCACTGAAGACGTAGAAGGAGGAGTATTGTGGTACAAAGGACGTATCTGTGTGCCAGCAGATTCGGAGCTGAAGCAAGTTATCATGAAGGAAGCTCATGATACTCTTTATTCTATCCACCCCGGAGGAACGAAGATGTATCGGGATTTGAAAGACCAATTTTGGTGGCACAAGATGAAGAGAGAAATCGGAAGCTACATCGCCAAATGTGACATCTGTCAAAGAGCCAAAGCAGAGCATCAGAGGCCTGCAGGACTGTTGCAACCATTGCAGATTCCGGAATGGAAATGGGATTCCGTAGGAATGGACTTTATCACCGGTTTGCCTACTTCTAGTAGGGGAAATGACTCAATATGGGTCATAGTTGATAGATTGTCCAAGGTAGCCCACTTTATACCTGTCAAGACTACCTACCAGAGTGCAAAGTTAGCAGAACTGTATATTGCTAGGATTGTTAGTCTGCATGGAACCCCCAAGACCATCGTATCAGATCGAGGAACCCAGTTTACCTCAAGATTTTGGCAGAAAGTCCAAGAAGGATTGGGAACCAAGTTGAACTTCAGCACCGCTTATCACCCGCAAACTGATGGACAGACTGAGAGAGTCAAGCAGATCCTAGAGGACATGCTTAGAGCTTGTGTGTTGGAATACGGATCAAAATGGGAAGACTGTCTGCCTTTCATAGAAATCTCATATAACAACAGTTATCAAGCTAGTTTGCAGATGGCACCATTTGAATTCCTATACGGAAGAAAGTGTCGTACCCCTTTGAATTGGTCGCAAGTAGGAGAGAGTCAGATCTTTGGACCCAACATTCTCCGAGAAGTGGAAGAGAAGGTTCACAAAGTCCGTGAGCACCTCAAGACCGCCCAATCCAGACAAAAGAGTTATGCTGACAAGAGAAGGAGAGAACTGACTTTCAATGTCGGAGATTTTGTGTATCTCAAGGTTTCACCATTGAAGGGAACTCAACACTTTAGTCTGAAAGGAAAGTTAGCCCCCAGATATATCGGGCCCTTCAAGATTCTGAACCATCGAGGAGAAGTATCGTATCAACTGGAACTGCCTGAAGAGATGTCAGCCATCCACAATGTGTTCCATATCTCGTTAATTCGCAAATGCTTGGAAGTGCCCGAGAAGACTGAAGTTTTCAAGAACATCGATCATAGAGCTGTAGAGATCAACAATGACCTGACCTATCGGGAAGTGCCGATCCGTATCTTAGAAGAATCCTACAGAACCACCAGGACCAGGAGTATCAAGTTTCTCAAGATTCAGTGGAGCAACCATACCGAGGAGGAAGCCACTTGGGAGCGCGAAGATTACATTAGGACAGAGTTCCCAGATCTCTTTAGTTCCTAGTTTTCTTTGTAAATCTCGGGACGAGATTTTGTTTAAGGAGGGAAGGTTTGTGACATCCCAAAACTTTAATCCAAGCTTATCAAGATCCAAATCATCAAAATTGGGGTTAACAAAAACTTTTCCATTTAAAAATATGAAAGCATTCATGTGTATGTGCATTTAAATTAGGAGTTGATTTGAATTGCCATGGTTTTGTGATTCATTGCTTGTAAAATGATTCTTAGGTGAAATAAACATCATCTAAATCATTCCCAAACTTTTCCCAAAGAAAAACAACTCAAAATAAATAATTGAAGTGAATGGTCATTTTGGCCAAATTAACTATCATGCCTATTTGGCTATTCCTAGTACTCAAAACTTAACAGAAACATTTGTGGATCTTTACACCCCCTTGCTAGTACACATAATGAGGTACCAAGGCCCACTTTGTGATCTGCTAAAAACATTAAAATACTAATTTTAAATGACAGTTCAAAATCGAATCTATTTCATATGGGAAGATCCCACTATTTCAAAAACCACTCAAACAAGCTCAATTTTCAAAACCCAAGCACCCACAGAGTCTCAAGCTTATGCCTAGCACACCCACCAAAAATCTTTTCAAAATTCAAAAAGAAATTTCATGCGGCCATTTCATAAAACACTTGGCAGGTAGAATTAAACTCTAAACATAGCTCACTATTTGCAACAGGGTTTTGCACCCATTTGTCCTCAAAACTCTCCCTCTGTCCCTAAGTGATCTAACCAGGCCATTTAAATCCCATCCCCTACCCCCTAGTGGCATGGCCATGCCAAGCCGAGCCCCACCTCGCCGGCCGACCATGCCCTCACCCCAGCAGACCACCTCCCCCTCTCTCGCCATGTCTAGCAGCTAGCCAGCACCTCACCGCCGCCCACTGTCCCCTCCCCGAGCCAGGCCCAGCCGTGGACCACTGAGAAAACCCCGCGCCCAGTGCCACCGCGCCATGCCGAGCATGTGCCAGAGTGCCGCGCCCGGCACGCGTGCCCAAGCCGCCGCTCGACCGCAGCCCGCGCCCACCGTTCTGCCACGACCCAGGGAACACGTCGGACATGCCTGTTCGCCACCCAACGCACCACAGCCACCGCTCGCCGTGGACACCGCCGCCTCTGCCGCTCCGAGCGCCAGCTGCCCCCGACCGCATACCACCGCCCCTAAGCCCGCATTAAGTTCCTAGAGCACCGCCAGGAGACCGCGCGTCGATCGCCACCCTCAGCCATGCCGCTAGCAGCCTGTAGCCATGTCGCCACCGTTGCCTGCCCATCCCTCTCGGTCTCGCCGTCGAGCCTATAAAAGGAGGGCACCCCCAGCCGTTTGCAGCACACCACTCCACTCCCCTCACCTCACTGATCGTCCCCCACCTCTAGCCGGAGCATGGGGAGCAGCAGCTCGCCGGAATTGTACCGGAGCAGGCCGCCTCTGGAGGAGAAGGGCGCCGCTGATTGCGACCACCCCCGGAGCTGCCTCGACCGTCCCTGAGCTTGCCGTCGACCACCAGTCCGTTTTCCCGCCTCGCCGTCTTTGCTGGAGCCCTGGTATGCCTCCTATGCACCCCCACCAAGCCGCTAGGGTTAGAGCTCGCCGGCGACAGGTCCGTCGTCGACGACGATCCACAACCGTTGATCTCCACTCTAATCCAACGCCCACATTGCCCCGTACCGCTTCGCGTGTTATGAGCCGCTGATCGGTGGACCCTCTGTCAGCTGAGCCCCACGCTGCGCAGTGACACTGGGCCGGCCCGTTAGCATTTCCCGCGCGACCCAGTTAGTTTGAATTAGGATTTTCCGTTTTAGTTTAAACTTAGTTATGTCCCCTAGTTTGAAAATCATTTTAAAGAGATTTACAAATCCAAATTGAATGAAACCAATTTTGCCTGAAAGGTATTGAAATGATCTTTCCAAGCCCGTTGGATTTAATTCAATTAGAGTTATAGATCTCTCCTAGTAAAAATAAAACAGAAGCAATTGCACCTTGCAACATTTTTCTAAAATCAACCAAGATAGATTTTGAGTTGATTCCAACTCTCAAAAATCACATTTCATCATACCTATCTGAATATGTAATAATATTAAGGTTTACATGCAGTGACTTTGGACTAGTACCAAAATAATGCTATATAGGCATTTCTAGTCACTTTAAATCATTAAATAATGAACTTAAACCAAAGTAATTATGATCCAACCCTTAAATCACATTCCCACATCTTAGGATATGTGGTGATGACATGTGTCCACATGATCCCATATTTTAAGTGGTGAATATTAAATCTTAGTTAATTTTTCAATGAGTAGAAATTACGTTTCTAAATTCAAAAGAGTGAAACTATTGAATTAAACTTGTGATGCTTGTGATGATAATAGATCATCAAATATGTGCATTAGAATGCTAACTAGAATAGTTAAGTATTGTTTGGTAATTGTGTACTCCGTGTATTTATAGACGATAGTACCAACCAAGCTTTCGAGGAGGAGGAGTTCTACCAAGAAGAAGAAGAAGAAAACTTCAACCACTGCACCAACCAAGGCAAACTATTGTTAGCAAGCTAGAATTAAACTAGATGGTTTAGCAAAGATGCTTTAGGCATACTTGAGTTATACCACCTTGACTAGTACTTAATCCAAGTCTTATTTTCAAGCCTTACTTCCTTTACTTTACCCAAAGTTCTTTACTTGTTTTAAAGGTAGCATAAAGAGTATAAAACTTGACCTATATAGAATCCTTTAGATGTCATTCTATGGCATGAGATTGATCCCATCATTTCCACTTTAGTGAACACTCTTAACTTAGTGGTTTGGAGTAGATAAAAACTTGAGTCACTTTAGATGGGAACACTTGGTAAAAATGAATTATGAAAACCTTGGAATGATGGATCTTTCTATTGAGATGTTTTGGCATGTGTTGAGAAACACAAATGGTTTATGATGATGAAAATGTTGAGGCATGAGCCTTAACCTTTTTATAAAACTGATGGTTGGATTTGGATGCGATACCATTCCAAATTTACCGTACAACCACACTACCTGAATTGTGTAAGGCTTAGCTGGAAATTTATATGCATTAGTATTAGTTCCCTCGCGGGAGAGGTCTGAGCTGAGGCTACCTCTCAATGTTGTCCACCTATGTAGTGCCCAAGATGACTGATGGTCATGGTTGGGAGGCCATGCTCATAGGAGAGGTGCTTATACGAGGGTGTGTAAAGGGAAGGTTATGTTTGATTATCTGCATTCTAAGTATGATGATTCAGGGTTATCCCTGACAGATGTATCGAATCTTGTGGTGAAAGTGTACCACCTCTGCAGAGTGTCAAACTATTCGAATAGCCACGTCCGCGGTTATGGACAGTTGGAATGGCCATACTGTTTCGTTGTTAGATGTTTTCCAAATGACTTATTAAAGGAATGATGAATCCTAAAGATGGACTATGAAGGAGACTATCAATATGATGGCCAACAGGACGACTATGATAACTAGGACTATCTGCCTTCATCAGCATTGCCTGTGGCCCTAAAGATGGACCCCACCGCTACGCTTATCTTTTATTTCCGCTGCTTGTTGTATTAAGACTGGATCATGAGATCCTTATTTGTGTAAGACCTTATGTATGGTTTGTAATGGATGATGTATTGTGATATCCAATCTGCTATGTCTCGCAAAAATGGTAATCCTGGGATTGCGAGGTATGGCATAACAGGCATCTGGGATTAAAAATCCGGGTGTTGACAAGTTGGTATCAGAGCCATCCTGACCATAGCAGACCCTAGTTAGAATGGACGTCCGAACAAAAACTTAGTTTCAAAACCAAAGTGAGTATTTATGAAAAACTAGCTCCTCTCTTATCCTTGTGAATTCATTCTTTCTCAAAAACTCATGTTCCTCAAAATTCTTACACTGATGATGAGGACTCCGACTTCATCGACGATGAGTAGATGCACTAGAGCACTGTCGTAGCATGAGATGTATCGGTCCCACTGTATCGTAGCTTGCAGAATGGTTCTTCAAACCATCTATTTTCCCTTTGATTGTTGTGTTGTGTGTTGTATCGTGTGCTTGTTTGCATGAATGAAATGAAGTTAGTTGAAAAACCTGAGTCAAACTCAAAGTTTTAGTTTGAAACCAAAACCATGAACCTTAGAACTTTCCCTCTTACCCCTATATCTATCTCAATCTTCAGATGACTCGTTGAAACCAAGGAGGGAGCAGCTCGTCGCAAGACCCAATCCTGCAGATCTTCCAAAATCTTATCGCAGACCGTGAAGCAAGCAGGGCAGAGCACCAAGCCAACTTAGCAACATTGCAGCAGATCGCCCAGATGGCTCTCAACAACCAGGGACATGGAAATCAGGATCATCAAGAATCCAAGCTGAAGAATTTTTAGAATACCAATCCCCCAATCTTCAACCAATCTGAAAACCCATTAGATACGGATGACTGGTTGCAGACAATGGAAAATAACTTAGAAGTTGCAAGAGTTGATGAAAATGAGAAAGTTCTCTTCGCCACCCACTATCTGGCGGGATATGCAAGAGCTTGGTGGAACAGTACCGCCTGATGAACCATGGTCAAGTTATGACATGGGAAGCATTCAAAGTCAAGTTCAGCCGCACCCACGTGCCGCACGGTCTAGTCAACCGGATGAGAGATGAATTCCGCGAATTGAAGCAAGGAAGAATGACTGTGGTAGAATACCGTGACAGATTCCTGTCACTTGCCAGATATGTACCTGATGAGATCAACACGGAGGCCAAGAAGAAGGAGACATTCTTGAACGGACTGCATGATGAGATGCAGACTGTCCTCGTCAACATCCGTTTCCAGGATCTCGAAGAACTAGTCGACTCTGCCATTCAGATGGAAGGGAAGATTAACCAGGCAAACGATAACCGCAAATGCCGTATGATGCAGCAATCTGGATCCAGCAGTCACCAGAAGTACCGTCCCAACCCTTCACCAGGATATGCACCAAGGAACAACCGACCTCCAACGTCTCGCCCAAGCTACCCCAACCGTAGCGGAGGCAATGGGAAGTCCGGAGGAAACAATCCCAACTCCGGCAATGCCAACAATATCAACCTTGCACCTCCCAAGAGCAACAACAACAACAACACTGCACCCAGAACTGGCAGCAATGTTGTGCCTGTCGTAGTCAAGGACAAGTCCCAGATCACTTGTTTCGAGTGTGGAGTGAAGGGTCACTACTCCAATGAGTACCCAAGAAGACTGCCGCCAATGCCAATGTGAATGCCCCAGCTCAACAGCAGCGTCATGTTCAACCAGGAAGAAGATTTGCCCCAGGGAACCCTCACAACCGCAATGGCCGTGTCTTCCACATGAACGCAGAAGAAGCCCAGGAAGCGCCAGATGTAGTGCTAGGTATGTTTTCTGTCAACTCCGTTTTAGCAAGAGTGTTGTTTGATTCGGGAGCATCGCATTCATTTGTCACCGAAGAATTTGCATGCACTAGTAAGATTCACCCAACCAACCTGAAGCATGTCATGATAGTTCAAGTCCCCGGTTCAATAACCAAAGCTAGAAAAATTTGCAAAGCTGTGCCTATTAGAATACATGGGATAGATTTTTATGCCAACCTAATTGTACTTGGAACCAAAGGATTGGAAGTAGTACTAGGTATGGACTGGATGTCAAGGCATAAAGGACTGATAGACTGTGCTAAGAAAGCCATCACCTTGACCAGTAGTTCTGGAGTAACAGTAGAGCATATGTCTGAAACCTTACCCCGTCAATTCAAGTGCAACAAGAGTGTAGCCCTGCCCACCATTGACCAAGTCAGAGTAGTCTGTGAATACCCCGACGTATTCCCAGATGAATTGCCAGGTATGACCCCGGATAGGGATATTGAGTTCATTATCGAACTATTCCCTGGAACCGGACCCATAGCCCAGAGACCCTATAGCATGAACCCCTCAGAGTTAGTGGAACTAAAGAAGCAGTTGGATGCCATGTTAGAAATAGGCTTGATTCAACCAAGCGCGTTGCCATGGAGATCACCAGTGTTATTCGTCGACAAGAAAGATGGAGGCAATCATTTGTGCACAGATTACAGAAAGTTGAATGAGGTCACCATCAAGAACAAGTACCCCTTGCCGAAGATATAGGATCTATTTGATCAATTGACTGGAGCCTAGGTATTCTCAAAGATTGATCTTAGGACTGGTTATCACCAACTTAAGATTCGTGCAACGGATATTCCGAAGACCGCCTTTACTACTCGCTATGGTTTATATGAGTATACGGTTATGTATTTTGGATTAACCAATGCCCCTGCTTATTTCATGAATCTCATGAATAAGATCTTTATGAATTTTAGGTTTAGGTTTACCTCCTCCGTGGGTTAAAATCGTGGCTGAAGAGGTGGTACGGGAGGGCGGTACGGTCACATCCTGACCATACCAGGTGTCGTTACCTTGGAGTCGACATAGACTCTAGGCGATGCACTCGGTATGGGCGCATGGTATGGTCGCACACCTCCATACCGTTGGTCGTTAAATGTATAGTAAATTTTCTTAATTCTTGATGTTTTGCTCCAGGATATGGTACGGGAACGCAGTACAGGCATCTCTGGTCATACGATAGGTCATTAAAACGTCTGTCTCTTGGAAACAAAAATCTGAAAATTCATCCTTTGGTCTCAAGATGTGGTACGGGCTGATACGTCATAAACGTATTTATAATTTTTGATGCTCCATGCTTGTTTTATATCAACTTTCTTATGTTTTGTTTACCTTTGAGGTATTTTTATACATTTTATGGAACTAACCTATTAACAAGATGCCGCAGTGCCAGTTGCCTGTTTTCTGCTATTTTTGTTTTTAGAAAAGCTAGTAAGGAAATATTATCGGAATTGGATGGGACAAAAGACAAAGTCAATATTTTACCAAAAGAAAGACAAAGTCCAAAGCAGAGACGGAGGAGGGCACCGATGCGGCCACACCATATGGTGGCGTGGGTACCCCCCCAGGCACGCCACCAGGTGGTGTGGGCCCCTCGGGAGAGGGCCTCCATCGACCTTGCCCCTTCGCCTATATATTCCTCCTGAGATGAAAACCCTAGAGACAAGATTAGAATTCCACGAAAAGTTCCGCAGCGCCGCCGCCACCAAAGAGGATATTCGAGGGACAAAAGTCTCTGTTCCGGCACCTTGCCAGGACGGGGAAGTGTCCCTGGAGCCAGCTCCATGGACTCTACCGCCATCTCCATCGTCGTTGCTGACTCCCATGATGAGGAGGGAGTAGTTCTCTCTCGAGGTTAAGGGCTCTACCGGTAGTTATGTGTTCATCTCTCTCTCTATGTGTGATCTTATTGAGATCATGAGCTTTGTAATCTAGATCTATTCTGCTACTCAAGTGCTTTAATTAATCTCTGCTTATTGATGGCCCAAAATATATCGAGCTCGTTAGGGAACCCCAAGAGGAAGGTATGATGAGCACATCAGCAAGTTTTCCCTCAGTACGAAACCAAGGTTATCAATCCAGTAGGAGCAAGGAAACACCCCAAAGGTGTTGCTAGCTGAACGTTGGCAGGGCGCACTACCGGTGCCAGCAACAACGTGGAGACCTGCACAACACAACCATAGAACTTTTTCCCCAACTTGCGATGAGGTTGTCAATCTCACCGGTTTTGCTGAAAACAAAGGATTAAACGTATCGAATGGAAGGAAGTAATAGTTTGCAGAAAATTCAACACAAAGCAGTAAACAGTTTGATTGTAGATTGAATGTAAAAGAAAGGACTGGGGTCCATAGTTCACTAGAGGTGGCTCTCCTTAAGATAGATAACATGCTGGGTGAACAAATTACAGCGGGGCAATTGACAGACATCGAGAAAACATACAAGCATATACTAATCATCTTGACTCCTTTGAGATTCGGTTGGGCATTACACCATTATACATAGACCGCCATCCAACTGCATCTATGACTAATAATCCACCTTTAGGTTATCATCCGAACACCCTCCAGTATTAAGTTACAAGCAACAGATTATTGCATTACGAATTGCGTGTAAAGTAAACAATACGATTGTTCTATGAACAAAGGATTGTTGTTTTCTCCCTAGTAGCAACATCACATCTAGTACCTTAGAGATTTCTGTCACTTCCAAGATTACCAGAGGCATGAACCCACTATCGAGCATAAATACTAACTCTTGGAGTTGCTAGCATCTACTTGGCCAAGATAGCTACTAACAACGGAAAGCATGCAAGATCACAAATAACAAATACATGATAGAATCAATAATCAATCTGAAATAGCATATCAATATCCATTGGATCCCCGCAAACACAACATGCAGAATTATAAATAGATGATCTTAATCATGAACAGAGCTCACAAGATCTAGACATGATAGCACAAAGGAGGAGAACCAGCCATCTAGCTACTACATGGACCCGTAGTCCAGAGATGAACTACTCACGCATCACACCGGAGGCTTGCATGATGATGAAGAAGGCCTCCAGGGTGAAATCCCTCTCCGACAGGGTGCCGGGAAGAGCTTCAGATCCCTCCTGATCTAGGGACAGAGACGACGATGGATACAGACTCTTTCATGGAATTTTGATCGGTACTTAGGGTTTCTGTATCGGAGGCAATATATAGGTGGAAGGAGAGGCCGAGGGGGTGCCCGGGCTGGCCACACCACCCCTTGGCGCGGGCCAATCCTGGCCTCACGGCCAGGTGGTGTGGCCGCCCTCTGGCCCTTCTCTGTCTCGTATTCTGGCTCCAGGTGGAGAATATCATTTTGCGGCCCGAAAGTTGGGGTGTCCAGGAAACGCGGTACCCGAGTTCCCTGATATCATCCGCGATGACTATAGTTGGCGTGCCAAATACTCAGAGGGTCTTTTTTGGCACGAATTCAACTTTATGTTTCAATACAAAAAATCAGGCTAACGGCCATCAAGTTGGGCCCCCCTGTCAGTTCTCGTTGTTATGTCGCTCCTGTCGCTTAGGTGTCAATTAAGCTTGTAGCGTTGGCGCATGCATCCATTACGTGTCTTCTTCTTCCCCGGAGCGGCAATCTGTGGGGCGTGGTAGCCATGGCACGGAGTTAGGACGTTGATGGACCTGCTCGGTCCAGCTCTCCTCCCTGTAGGCTTGCAGCGTTGGCGCCTCCATTACTCGTCTTCTTCCCCGGAGCGGCAATCTGTGGTCGCGGCCATGGCGCAGAGCTGGGAAGTGACGAAGGTGCTCGGCCCCGCTCTCCTCCCCATCCCGAGTTGGAGCTCGCCCTCACCGTGGACGCACCCATGGCATGGTCGGGGACGAGAATTGGTTCCCGGTGAGATCTATCACCTTGTCGACCATGCTCGGTTCTGTTTTCCTCCTCTAGAATCCGAGCTCGCCGTCACCGTGGTTGCACGTGCACCAATTCTGCCACCTCTGCCGAGGTTTCTATGGTATCTCAAGTTCTGGGGCTCTCCAAGTTCTGCCATGTTGGGCCTGTAAGTGTTGATGTTAAACTAGCAAATTTCGTTTGTTCAAATCTCTTGGGCTGTACCAACTTCATTGTGTTTAATTATGAAAGACAAAATATAAATGACTTCTCTCAATTTCTCGCATAGAAACATGCATAGCTAATTTCATATTCTCGCAGGAACTGGCCCCACTTGTTGAACCGGCGGCACTGCCACGATCTCCACATAACCACAGTGAGTTCTCGAACCGAAAGTTGCAGTTACCACGTTTCTTCTGCAGTCATTCCTCTTCCTCAGTCATTCCTCTGCAGTTTTTCCTGGGCGCTTCTTCTTCCTCTGTTATGGAACCGTCGGTTCATCTTCTTCTTCCTCTCGAAGGCAGTTCCTTTCACCCATTTCCTTGCAGGCATGGACGATGGGAAACGCACAACAGAGACCCACTTGGTCCCTGCCCATGGCACCACGACTTTGACAGTGGTGTACACAAATGATGAAGCGACTGCGGAGACAACTCTTTCCAGGTTTGAGCAATTGCTTGAGAAAGAGAAGCACAAGTTTGTGGGGCTAGACTTGGAGTACACCCGTGCAAATAAGCGAAAAAATCCTCCACAAGAGATCGCTGTCGTGCAAATCGCCATACATGAGGAGGTCCTCGTTTACCACTTCTGCAGGTATGTGAAATTTAAATTTGAGATCTCCACTTCTGCATCCCTTGTTCCCTTTCATCCCTAGAACCATCTAAGTGTAGGAGTAAACCAACTGAGATGCGTTGTCCGGATCTGGTCGAGTTCTTGTGTAAGAAAGGAATAACTTTCACTAGCGTGGATATCACAAATGACACAATTATGCTTTCTCGTGCGTTGATAAAAATCCCAGAGGGGCACCACATCGACATCCAAAATCTGTACAAGATCAAATCATACCCAGCGAAGGATGGCATGGGTGATCTGGCAGCAGAAATCATTGATAAATCCTATGAAAAACTGAAGAAATTGAAGCGACTCGATCACGACTACTAGGAGTGGAAGCCGATGAGCCAGGCGCCTCGAGTATGCAGCCAGAGACGCCTACATGGCGTACGAGTTGTACAGTAAGCTCATTACCATGAAAGATGGGATGGTTAAGGCGGGGTTTTTCGCGAGAGAGCTATGCCCTGGTTACAAGCTAGCCCAGGAGAAGAAGCGCGAGGAGGACAGAAAGCGGTTTCAGGATGAGCATGGATCTTGGGACGGTGGCGACATCAAGCGGCTGAAGGGGAAGCAAGTCAAGGACGACAACAAGTGGTGGTGATACATTATGTGTTTGAACTAGATTTTAGTTTCTAGTTTATTATGTGTGTGATACATTTAGTTACTTCAATACAAAATTTGAACCAATTTAACTTGTTGATGTATTTCTTGACAATTATAATATAATCGAGCACTAGAAATATTTTGTAGTGTGCATGAGCATGAGCAGTAAATATAATTTAACACTAGAAACTTTAAGGCACTCCATATAAAGGAGTAGATTAATATATAAGGTTCACCAGAGACACGACGGATATATTGTCTTACATGCCACACATAGGTAATAATTAACTAGAACAAAATAAAAGCAGGGGCTATAGCAGGAGGCCAGGACACGCAGACGCCTAGCAGGGCATGGGTTTATCAGCAGGAGGCAGCGACAGCCTAGTCGATGGGATACAGGCCAGTCCTGACATACTTCCGGAGGTATTTGCCGTAGGCTGTGTGCCGCGCCAAGATAATCGGCCTATGGCTTCTGCCTCTGCCTCTGCCAACGCCCTCCGCGTGCTGGATCATGCTGTTGAGGTACACGTTGATTGCTCTACCACAGAATGGGCAAAACAGTCTCCCCCTATGGTGGAAACGGATTAGCCCACACTGTTGGGGATATACTTTCCGGGTATCCTCACAGATCCTCACTGACCAGGGTGGCCCACTTCGGGTTAGAGCTTTGCTTCACGGGTGGCCTAGTCAGGGAGAGAAGACGGAGTCCAATCTGACTACGGGAAGGCCCAGAAGACTTACCGACTTAGGACCATAATGTTACTTGTAGTTCAAAATGTACTCTGTAACCAACTCTTAGTCGTAGCCGGATTGATCTCTCCTGTAAACCCTAGGCCGGATATCTGTATAAGCCGTCCTAGGGAGAGCCTTTAGGGCAACACCAGACACCTTAATAGTCTACAATCTCAACTCGCACAGGCGAAACCCTTGTAACCCATATTCCGGCTCTGCCGTATTACTGGATTGCTAGCAAGAGTAGGGTCCGTCCAAAGCCGGCGGATTCGAACCTGGGTAAACTTGTGTGCTCACCATCCCGGAACACCGTATGTCTCACACCCGTCTCTCCCGCACGCCTCGAGGACCCCCTCATGGTGTACTTGTCCTCAAACCGACGACAGTTGGCTCCCACTGTGGGGTAAGTGAGCTTCGGATCTATGTTCCGAGCGGAATCTGCAAGAATCGGAATCGGCGAGACCATCGCCGTCGGTCGCATCCTCTACGCCAGCGACGTCCCTCTCATCGTTCTCGACGAGACTTGGATTCCGGCTAGGGAGGCCATGACTACCTATACAATCATGTCCTTTGGCGAGATCGATGTTTACATCGGTTTCGCTGAACCTGCCCAACCCACCCCAGCGGTGATGATAGAGACAGAAGAATCTTCTAGGGCCCCTTTGTCTGCGGAGGCGGCAGAGTTCCAGATCTCAGAAAACCCTAATCCCACCCAGCCCGCACCAGTTGTGGAGATGGTGGAGAAATCCAAGCCTGAAGAAGACCTCATGATCCAAGTCGAATCTGGAGTGGATCTCCCTGGAGAAGCCGGATCCCAGATCGACCCACCCGTGGAAGTTGAAATCCAGGAGGAGCACATCAGCGACACTGATTCCGACTCTGACGATGTCGGAACAGACATGCCTTTCCTCAGGTACACACTAAGATGTATGATACTTCAAGGCGCTAGCGCAGAAGCAATCCTCGAAACCATTAAAAGTTTCGATATGGCTGATCGCGAAAGCCGCAGGTACCTCAGGAAGCACGCATCGCACTTCATCGGATATATGGGATCCGGATCCGGCTCTGCCGATGCTGGAGAAAACACCGACTCGGTGCTAGAGGCAATTGGAACAAATGCCGACGTTCCCGCATCCTCGGATGAGTCCATGACGTCGGTAGATTTCCAAAAGTTCTCCGCGGAATATGACGAGGAGTACAACTCCAAAGCTGCAGAAGATGGAGATGCCATGGACGAAGGATCCGGGGAACACTCTCCCAAAGCGCAGGATGATATGGAAGCCAGAGACAATCCCGAAGTCCAGATGTCTGAAAGTACCCAAAGCCGTCTTTGCTACCGGCGCTGCCAAGAAGGCAAAGAAGAAGAACAAGACTCCGACAAAAGACCCTCTGACAGAGGAGGTGATTGCCGAGGAATACGAGGAAGACTCGGATGGAGCACTTATCCCAGACGAGCCGAAAAAAGAAGCATCGGTGGATGGACACATGATCACTGAAGGTGCGCGTAAACTCATCGATGCCGCATTAACCACACCTATCCCTACAGCTGCAGAACTTACGGCAGATGAGCTGGACGAAAGGGCCCAAGCCCTAGAAGCGCGTTGTCAACAACTCCTTGATGAAGCCAAAAACATCGAGGTGGAGAAGAAGCGCATGTCAAACAAGGAGTACATGTCCCGTCTGCATCAGAAGACACGGAGGCGTCACATAGATGACAACCAATTCCCACGTGTTCGTGCCGTCCTTTTTGGAGATGAGATGGGGAAGCCACGGAAGGTTAGCAACGGAGATTGGGTTTACCCAACACCAGTGCAAAATACCGTGGCAGCTCGCGAAATTCTATCGGCTAATCCAGGACCAGAGGAGATACGTTTGGGTATCAAACTACTCAATAAGGGACTGGAGCAGCAAAAGGTCGCCCTGTTTGGAAGCCAAAAGCTGGTCTCGGATTCCGACCAGTGCTGCACTGATCCGGCATGGGCTGACGTAAGATCCCACTACGATCGGGCGCAGCATCGTCACCCCGAACGCAGGGAAGACAATTATTCAAGAACCGGATCGTCAGGACAGCACCACAGAACTACACATAACTGGAGCAACGTAGCTCCAGCAGCCGAGAAAGACGCGATCACTGCACTGATTCCGAGGAATCCTCCTCGAAAAGGAGAAGATAAAGAGAAACGTCGGGAGGAGGATTGTCAGAAAATGCCACCTCCTAGACATGAAAACCGTCCGGCTGAGCCTCACCATGGTGGGAACGACGGACGAAGGAACGACGGAAACCACGCTGGCACAAACCGGCAGGGGACTCGTCACAGTCAAGAACCTCCCCGGAACCGGAATAATGACGCTCCGGACGGAGGCCGGCGGTCAGCCGGAAACAACCCAGCTGCACCACCCTCTCCACAGCACAGTTATCACAACGGCCCCCAAGGAGGTCAAGGAGGACGACATGGCGGAGGAGGAGGTGGTAGAAGCCAAAGTCTGGCTCCAAGGCACCGCAGCCACAACCGATATTCAGGACGATCCCTATCCCCGAACGACGCAAGGCACAGGATCAACTCCAACATAGAGGCTCGACGCTACGAAAACGATGACCTGTACATGGGCCCAAAGTGCTTTGGACCACGCATCAGAGCTACAAAATTCCCGGAAGGATTTGCTATCTCAAGACATATTCAAGCCTACGACGGCATTGCTCGGCCGGACACCTGGTTACAGGACTTCTTCCAAGCTTGCTGCATCGCTAAAGGCGGAAATAGCCTGGTCGCAACCTGATATCTCCCACTTATGTTGCGGAAGACGGCACGATCATGGCTCAATGAACTTCCGGTGAACACCATCCACAACTGGTATGACTTACAAAGTGCATTCTTTCGGAATTTCGAAGGCACATATCGGAGGCCCTGTACGGTTGGAGACCTACAGCGTTGCACCCAGAAAGCCGGAGAAACTTGCCGAGATTATCTCGGACGATGGATTGACACCAAGAAACTTGCAGCGATTGAAGCTTTCATTGCAGGTCTCCCAATTGGTTTACTGCATCATCGCTTGAAGTGTGACAAGGTTGCTGATCTGGGAGAAATGATAGAAACAGCGAGCAAGTATGCAGATGCTGACGGCGATGCAAAGGGATTACTCAACGTCCTGGCTGTACCTCAGTCAGCAAAGACAAAGCAACAAGCTCAAAAGCGCAAAAACACCTCGGAAGAAAAACCCAACGTGGAGACGGCAGTAGTCACTACTGTTTCTGGGTCTGGAGGACAAGGAGGGCGCGGCGGAGGCCACGGGCGTGGCGTGGGACATCAAGGGTCCAAGGTAGAGGAGAGCAATAACCAGGCAAAACCTACACTTGGGCCGACATCGCCAATAACCCATGTGTGCATCACTTGGACGCCAATGGGGGCTCATCCCACACCAACGTTGAATGTCGTTTTAACGACGACATCAAGAGAGATGGTACTGCAGGCTACAAAGCTAAGCGGAAGAAGGGAAAGAAAAATCCCGAAAAAGACAAAGAGACCAAGGAAGATTCCGACATGGAGGAAGCCGATACTTCAAATCCCAAGCCGGAAGGGAAGAAAACTTTTCCTACCAAGAAGGACACTTACGTCACCTTCCTCGGATCTCAACCAGCAAAGGTCAAGAAAGCAGTTCTCCTCGAGCTAAACGCAACAGTTCCGGCTGTCCCTCAGCATCTGGACTGGTCGGAAGTGGCAATCACATTTGACCGCGCTGATCATCTGCCTAAGTTGCACAGCCGAGGAAAATACGCCTTAATCGTCAATCCACTTATTGACGGTTATGGTTTCTCCAAGACCCTCATGGATGGTGGTAGCAGCATCAATATTCTCTATGTAGAAACGCTACGTCGGATGAAGATCTCGGAAACATAGCTTAACCATAGGTCTGTGATTTTTCACGGAGTTGTCCCAGGAAGACAAGCTAACTCCCTAGGAGAGATCACTTTGGATGTTACTTTTGGAACACCAAAAAATTATCGAACGGAGGCACTTTCCTTCGAAGTGGTCCCGTTCAAGAGCGCATACCACGCTATATTCGGACGTCCGGCTTACTGGGCTTTTATGGCTCGTCCGTGTTACATTTACAATATGATGAAAATTCTAGGTCCCAACGGCGTGATCACCATTAGGGGAGACCCGAAGAAAGCGCGAGAATGCGAGGATGGAAATGCCGCCTTTGCCGAAGCCGTGTTGCACGCCCAGGAGTACCAGGAGATCAAGAAGAGCATAGATCTGTCCGAGATGCCCGCGACGAAGAAGGAGGTGACAAAGCCAAATCTGGAGTTCAAGGCATCAGAAGAGACGAAGACGATGCCATTGAAGGATGATGACCCCTCCAAGGTGACCCAGATAGGCGCATGCCTAAGTAGCGCATAGGAAAGCGCGCTCGTGAAGTTCCTCCGAGCAAATCAAGATATCTTCGCATGGCAACCATCTGACATGACCGGAGTACCTAGGGAACTTGCCGAGCACTCTCTAAATGTAAACCCGAACGCTAAACCCGTCAAACAGTCCTTACGACGGTTTGGTGATGAAAAGCGTAAGGCAATAGCTAAGGAACTAGCGCGGCTCGAGTTAGCCGGATTCATTGAAGAGGTCATCCATACTGATTGGTCGGCCAACCCTGTAATGGTCCCTAAAAAGGACACCACTGATTTAAGGATGTGTGTTGATTATACTGCCTTGAACAAGGCCTATCCAAAAGATCCGTTCGCTCTGCCTAGAATTGATCAAGTTATCGATTCTACGGCAGGCTCGGAACTCCTCTGTTTTCTCAACGCATATTCCGGTTATCACCAAATCCGGATGAAGGAATCTGACAAAATCAAGACTTCATTCATAACCCCTTTCGGAACCTTCTGTTATGTTACGATGCCCTTTGGGCTGAAGAACGCAGGAGCTACGTACCAACGCACGATGCAGCGTTGCCTCCATGATCAACTCGGACGCAATGTACATGCATACGTGGATGATATCGCGGTCATGTCCAAAAAGAAGGAAACATTGATTTCCGACTTAGAGGAGACGTTCACCAATTTACGAAAATACAACATCATGCTTAACCCGAAGAAATGCTTCTTTGGAATACCAGCTAGAAAATTGTTAGGTTTTATCGTGTCTCAACGAGGCATAGAGGTGAACCGTGACAAGATCAAGGCTATTCTCAATATTTCCAGGCCAACTCGCCTGAAGGACGTACAAAGATTAACTAGTTGCATTGCTGCGGTCAGTCGATTTGTAAGCCGGCTTGGTGAAAGAGCCGCACCATTATACAAACTCCTGAAGAAGACCAAGGATTTTGTCTGGACTGACGAAGCTGAAGCTGCACTACAAGACCTAAAGAAAGTACTCTCATCTGCTCCTATCTTGGCAGCGCTGGAACCTCAGGAACCGATGTTGCTTTACATTGCTGCGACAAATAGGGTTGTCAGTATAGTTATGGTGGTGGAGAGACCAGAAGAAAATCAGGAGCACCTGGTGCAGCGTCCGACATACTTTGTCAGCGAGGTCCTAACAGAATCAAACAGCGATATCCGCGCTATCAAAAGTTGGCTTACGGTGTTTTTCTGGCATCTCGTAAGTTACGACACTATTTTCAGGAGCATCCAATTACCGTGGTGAGCAAAGATCCCATGAGAGATATAATCAACAATAGCGATGCCACAGGACGCATCGCCAAATGGGGCATAGAGCTTGCAGCTTTCAATATTGAGTACAAACCCCGGACAGCAATCAAATCCCAGATCCCTGCCGACTTTGTCGCTGATTGGACAGAGACCAAGGAGAACATGGTCCTCCCTAAGTCGGAATATTGGACCCTCTTTTTCGACGGGTCCAAGGCTCAAGGGGGCTCGGGGGCTGGCGTGGTGCTCAAATCAACCCAAGGAGATAAACTTTTATATGTGTTGCAGATCCACTTCACAGCGACAAATAACATTGCCGAGTACGAAGCACTGCTGCATGGAATCCGGATTGCTGAGGATATTGGCATCCGACGTTTGATGTGTTACGGAGATTCGAATCTTGTTGCTCAGCAAGTCTCGGATATTTGTAATGCAAATAAGCACATGGCAGCATATAAGGCTGTTGTGGATGATCTATCTAAATCGTTCGAGGGGTTTGAAGTTCAACACATCCCTCGAGCAGAAAATGAGGAAGCAGATGCACTATCTCGAATAGGCTCTGCGCGGAAAGAGGTTCCGGATGGCGCATTTTTAGAGCACCTCAAAGTTCCCTTGATAAAGGGAGTAGATGAGGAATATCCGACCAAATCCGACTCGCCTTTAATAGCAGTTCTGGCTGTAATTCCCAGCTGGACTCAACCCTACCTTGATTACTTGGTAGACGGCAAATTTCCCAAAAACGAGGTGCTAAGCCGGCAGATTATCCGACGAGCAAAAGCCTATACTATTGTTAAAGGTGAGCTCCATAAACGGAGTGTTTCTAGGATTTTTCAGCACTGTGTATCTCTGGAAGGAGTGGAAATCTTAAGAGAAATCCACGAAGGCGAGTGTGGTCACCACGCTGCAGCCAAATCTTTAGTGGCAAAAGCTTTTCGACATGGTTTTTTCTGGCTTACAGCTCAGACAGATGCCGAACGATTAGTCAAGACATGCAAAGGCTGCCAAAAGTACGCCAAGCAAGCTCATGTTCCGGCTGATCAGCTGCGAACAATACCTATAACATGGCCTTTTACGGTCTAGGGGCTTGATATGATAGGACCTTTTAAACGAGCTCCAAGTGAATTTACTCACCTCTTAGTGATGGTGGATAAATTCACTGTGGACCGAGGCTAAACCTGTCACTAGTTGTGATGGAGCAACAGCCAAAAGATTTGTCGAGGATGTTATAATCCGGTATGGTTATCCGCATAGCATTATCACAGACAACGGGAGTAACTTTTCCATGGGAGAGTTGGCTAAATTCTGCGACGAGCAACATATACGGCTTGACATTGCGTCAGTCGCACATCCATAGGCTAACGGACAAGTCGAAAGAGCAAATGTTTTAATTCTACAAGGCTTGAAACCAAGACTCGAAGCACCACTTAGACGTGCTGCGGGGGCTTGGGCAGAGGAATTACCCTCTGTAATTTGGAGTTTGCGAACAACTCCGAACAAGTCAACAGGATATACACCTTTCTTCTTGGTCTATGGCGCAGAAGCGGTTCTTCCTAGTGATTTGATTCATACTTCTCCTAGAGTGGCCGCGTATATCGAAGAGGATGCCGAGATTTCTCGACAAAATGATCTCGACTTAGTCAAAGAAGTTCGCGTCGTTGCTGAAATGAGATCTACAGCCTATCAGCAGAAGTTACACAAGTATCATAGCCAGAGAGTCCGAACTAGATCTTTCAATAAAGGTGATTTGGTTCTCCGGCTTGTGCGGCAAAGAAAGCACAAACTTTCCCCAGTATGGGAAGGGCCCTTTTTAGTTAGTCGAGTATTACACAATGGGTCGTACTACTTAACTAACATGAGGCCAGTCAAAGAAAGACCTGCTACTAAGAAGAGAAAGAGAGCTGGAGGAAGTACAAATCCGGATGAATTAGACAGACCGTGGAATATTACTCAGCTACGTCCCTTTTATTCTTAGTTTTATCTTTCTTTGTAATCATACATATGTACATGTTCTATGAGAAATAAAAGTTTTGGTTACCTCAAAGTTTTCCTGAGAAGTTTTTACCATCTTATTTCCTAATGATCATGTCATAGTCGAAAATCCCAGAATGCTTGAAAGTACTTTGTGCTCATGTTCGTTCTGGTTTAGATTTTCGATTCTAAAACTGCTACCTTCGGGTATAACTCTAAAAAACTCTAGTCTTTACTTGGGTTATTTTTCTGATTGCTGGATGCGGGTATCTTCCGAGTAGTGAATTGTTGGTACTGGAAGCCGGCTTTGTTTTCGAGTTTAAACTGGTTTAGCAATTGAGCTCTGTTGCTCGGCAAAGTTTCCGGCTGAAGGTTTAGCCGGCTCACGAAAGGGACGAGGCGGAAAGCCAGATAAACGATAAGTAGAGGCGGAAAATTCTAAGTGCTTATGAAAACATTTCAGGCACGCAAGTAATCTAAGACAAAAGTTCTGAATAGATAAAAAACTTAGCACTAGCAAAAGTCATAGTACTTAATATTTGCAAAAAACGCATCATGTCTTTCCAGAATAATACATAGTTTTTTGATCTATGATGCAGGAGGAGATGAAGGAATTGTCGGATCGCTGGCTACTCCGCCTTGGTATCGTGCCAAGATGTCCGGGTCCGAGGTGGTCCGTTCATCGTCGGAAACTTCTTCGGCGTCTTCTGGAGGAGGTGACGGAGTATCCACGCGGGTGAAGAAGGGCACCTTGTAGCTGGCCAGGTCAGCTACGTGGCACCCATACCTGGCGCAGGAGTGCATGATAGCTTGAAGGTCTTGCTCCTGGCCGTCTTCGTCTACTTTGTAGTACCCTCTGGTCACTTGCCATATCTCCATGTTCCCATGGTGGCTCATGACCATGGTGAGAGCGTTCTGCGCAGCAGTCCGTGCGTAGGACATGTTCCAGTCCCGAACGAGCTACGACATCTCCTTAGCCTTCTCCCGCACCTGGAAGTCCGACATGCTTGGCATGTCAGGAATCCTGAGAGACTCGCCAATGTCCTCAAGGGACTGGCGGTAGTCATGAAGAAGATCACCGACTTGGGTAAGCCGGTGAGTGCGGGGTTCGGACGAGGAGGAGTCCGTCAAGTTCAGAGGACCTATACACAAAACAAGGATAAGAAAAAACCGACATTGATGAAAGTCGAAGAAATGATAAGTCAGATAGATGGAACATACCAAGAATGACGTCGTCAATCTTGGCTTTCTCCTCCCGGAGACTCTAGAGTTTAGCCCGGAGCGCCTGGGAGATATCCTTTTCTCTGCCAACCTCATTCTTGAGGTCCGAGATAACCTTACCTTGAGCGGCAATCTTGAGATAGCGCTCTTCAGTGGCCATGGAGGAGGACTCGAGGACTTGAGCTATGCTTCTTTCATGATCCGCCTTGAGCTTATCCAGCTCTTGGTGAAGTCCCTTGTTCTCCACCACTAAGGTTTTGAGGTTCTCGGCCTCTTCAATCATAGCGATGGATTGTTTCACCAACGCTGTAAGTCAAAAAGAACAACAGTTCAGAAAAATTCGACATTGAAAAAAGCAAAAGGCAAGGTTTGAATCTCGAAATGTTTACCTTCGGCTTCATCCTTGGCTACCTTGAGCTCAGCATTTTTAAGCCGGAGAGCTTTGATCTCTCTCCTATCACATACATTTTTTAACAATTCCTGGTTATAGGAACATACTTTCTGTAAGTCAGAATACCCAAAGTCAGAAAGCTACTTAAGACTCGGGCTAATATTTTTTGCTAAATATCAGCACGGGCCTTGGGGGCTACACTAGTTCGTTCTTTGGCATCCTAATGAAAGCCAAACCTGGATTTCTATATCCTACTTCATGCTTGGGGGCTAGAGGATATGATATAACATAAGGTAAAAAACAAGAGTTGGAATTCCGACTTACATATTGTTCGCGGGTGAGTTTGTCTAATCCCGCGTTACCTCAGCTGC
Source organism: Avena eriantha (assembly GCA_910589775.1). Classification (NCBI taxonomy): domain Eukaryota; kingdom Viridiplantae; phylum Streptophyta; class Magnoliopsida; order Poales; family Poaceae; genus Avena; species Avena eriantha. Next base: position 36,744,860 of record OU342745.1, on the reverse strand, counting down.
CACCTTCTCGGCGAGAGTAAGAGGAATTACTGGGGCTGTTGGAAGCTCGCCAGTCCTGATCCTCTCATCGCGAAGGAGGACTTGGGCGAGAAGGTCAGAGAACTTGACATCCTCTGCTTCTTGCGCTTCCTCTTCGGGGGAAAGATGGCTTTTGTCCAGGACTTGCCTGGCCAGCCGCTGGATCTCCTCTGCGGACTTCCGGGATAAGACAAACTTGGCAAGTCCGGGGTTGCTGAGGAGGTTGTCGGCGAAGACTTCAGCCGAGGGATCATTACCCAAAGAGGGTTCACCCTTATCTTGAGCTGACGCACCCACGGTGACGTCAGTGTGCGATCCAAGGATCACAGGCGCCGTTGGAGGAGCCGGATCTTCTGCAACAACCGGAGACGGAATAATCGCCGGTGTTACAGAAGGTTGAGGGGCAGGAGTTGGAGGAGCCATGGAAGGGGAAGCTATGGTAAGCTTCGTCTGTCGCAGGGGCTTCGCAGGAATCCCCTTCCCCTTACCCTTGATGAGAGGCTTTGCTCTGAGAATGTAGTAAAGTCGGAAAAATTACATCTCAGAAAGAAATTCGAGAAAGGTACAAAGGCGGAAATTGTGAACGAAAGTTACCTCTTCACAACGGGCACTTCTTTTGTGCCAGCATCCACTGTCGGAGCTTTGCGCTTCTTGAGCGCAAGGTCCGGCAATGGAACCACTTCAGTCTCCTAAGAAAACTCAGGAGGATATCCTTCAAGTGGAGCAAGCTCCGACTCAGGGAGATCAGCAAGCTGAAAACAAGAAAACATATCAGTATTGCAGTATATAACTTAAAGATTGAAACACGTAAAAGGTGTGCTGATGGAAGCTTACCGCTACCACGGGGTTTTCCGCCGTGTGCATGTCTAGATAAATCTCCGGAATTTTCCTCTCGGTCCGCTCCTTGATCAGCCATTTGATCTAGCTTATGTAACCTTGGATGGTGTAGGCTTTGGGGCTGATGCGGAGAGAGTCTTTTTTGGAAGACGTGATGGAGTGCATCAGTCTATCCCCGTGGTACTGAAGTGACTGGATCTGACGTGAGACCCAGCACTGAACTAAGTCAGATCCTTTCAGACCCTTGTGCTTGATAAGATATTCGATCCGCCTCTTAGCGAGGATCAGATCGTCGGTGAGAGCCGGAGCAGCCTCGTCCCAGGAAGGCTGGGTCGTGGCGGCTCCGTCGACAAAAGTCGGCAAAGCAGTAGCTTTGCCGGGAGCCAAAATATCCTTATGATAGAAAAAAGTGGCTGGCCATTGTTTGACCGAGTCACTGGCAGAAATTTTGGGATATGCACGGTCTCGTCTAACAGAAAAACTAATGGTACCGGTGATATAAGGAACACCGGCAGTAATGAAATTTCTCCGGACATGGAAATAGTACCGGAAGAGAAGCAAACTCGGCCTAATGCCGAGAAAGCCCTCGCAAAGCGCGGCATATGCGCTCATCTCTAGAAGAGAATTGGGAGGAAGATTATGGAGTTGTACTCCATAGTGGTCAATCACCTCGGAGAAGAACTCCGAGGGAGGAAAGGACAAACCTCGGTCCAGATGGGTGCCGAAGTGGACGCGTTCGCCCTCGCGCGGATTGGGGACGGTTTCGCCGGAACCGCTCCACCAGTTGCCGGCGGCGAGAAGCCCCTCCTTCTCCACGTTTTTGAGGCCGTCGTCGTCGAGGGCGCAGGGGATCTAGATTCCCCGGAAGTTCTCTTTCTCCGCAGCTGCTTCCGCCGACGTCGCCGTCGCCAGAGAAGAAGAAGTGGATGAAGCCATTTTTCTCTTCGATGGAAAAGGTGACCTTAAAGTGGCGGCGCTAGGAGCTCTATGGGAGGAGGACGAAAGGGCTCTGGGCGCGTTGGAGGATTGGGAAGAAAGGAACGGCGAAGGACTGGTGGAGAGGAGAAGAAGTAATCTAAACCCCTTATATCCACCTACCTGCGCCAAGATTCGTGCAAACGCTAAAGTGTAATTGTCACGCGTCATGGAAAGAACTGGGAAGGGCCCGCGCGATGATTGCGTCGCCTCGATCTCCACGCACGCATTGAAACGGCGCCTCGTTTCCACGAACCGCGGACCCACCAACGGTCGTGCTGACGGAACGTCTATCTGATGATGTGACTTGACCATGCTTGTGTTAGGTGGCGTTAGAGACCAAGTTCCGGCTTAGTTTAAAAGTGAGCTGGATAATCCGAGTAACTGATTGAAAGGTCCGACTTACTTTTAAGACCCGGATCGTATTTTTTTTTGTAAAGTTTCAGGAACCCTTCAAGATTCTGCAAGCCGAAGATCGAGCTGGACGATGATAAAATCTGACTTTGGATCTTCGAGGCCTCTAGGGGCTACTGTTGGGGATATACTTTCCGGGTATCCTCACAGATCCTCACTGACCAGGGTGGCCCACTTCGGGTTAGAGCTTTGCTTCACGGGCGGCCCAGTTAGGGAGAGAAGACAGAGTCCAATCCGACTACGGGAAGGCCCAGAAGACTTATCGACTTAGGCCCATAATGTTACTTGTAGTGCAAGATGTACTCTGTAACCAACTCTTAGTCGTAGCCGGATTGATCTCTCCTGTAAACCCTAGGCCAGATATCTATATAAGCCGTCCTAGGGAGAGCCTTTAGGGCAACACCAGACACCTCAATAGTCTACAATCTCAGCTCGCACAGGCGAAACCCTTGTAACCCATATTCCGCCTTTGCCGTATTACTAGATTGCTAGCAGGAGTAGGGTCCATCCAAAGCCGGCAGATTCGAACCTGGGTAAACTTGTGTGCTCACCATCCCGGAACACCGTACGTCTCACACCCCTCTCTCCCGCACGCCTCGAGGACCCCCTCATGGCATACTTGTCCTCAAACCGACGACACACACCGCAACTGCCTCAGCACGTAGCGGCTCTTGTTGTCCCTGGATTCCTTGCTATCGTCCACTTCATCATCATCCTCCTGTTGATTTTTAAGACCATAACTTAGAACTCGTACATATGATTGAATTGTATTACAACTCAAGAATTGACAACGTGTATATGTAAGACAATATATCCATGGATATCAAAGATAAAGCATCTCAGCAATAGTTTGATCGGTTCATATATCATTTCATCTCAACACAATGGCAAATAATTGTATCAGATTGCGGCCTCATAAGTTTATTCAGGGACGGTGTGAGTGAACCAAGTAACAATTGCACAACCTGTATTGTTGTTGTACATCGCCCCAGGTTCACTAACTCGTCCCTGAAAAAATCTGACACCAATGTGTCTGCCTCTCTTTTGGGACAAATTTGAATCATTGGCCACAATAAGAAATTGAAATGTAATCGTACAAAACATTATTCAGGGATATACATAGTCAGATACAAAAACAAGCCTAAATACTGTAATTATAAATAAAAACCAAACAATTAATCCTCAGGTGCATGTTAAAAATACTTATGATCAAAACCATTCATATACATATGCATCATACCAATCATTAAAAGATCAGAAACAATTCAAGGATCATATATATAGTTCCACATGAGAATAAATCTAGGCCCTCATAATTTGTTTTAGAGATGGAGTAAGCGAACCAAAGTACCAACAGCACAACCTATATTGTTTGTGTGCATTGCTGCCTCAAGTTCACCAACCCATCCCTAAAACACGACACCATCATACATGTCTCCCCTTGAACTCTTTTGGGGAAAATTTCAATCATCGGCCTCGGTGACAAACTAAAATGTAATTCTTATATACTATGAATGCATGGAATAGATAATTTGAATATCATAGTTCTATGAATGTAGAATAAATATTGCAGCCTCATAAGTTTATCCAGGGACGGCGTGATTGAACCAAGTAACAATTGCACAGCCTGTATTGTTGTTGTATATCACCCCAGGTTCACTAACTCGTCCCTGAAAAAATCTGACACCAATGTGTCTGCCTCTCTTTTGGGACAAATTTGAATCATTGGCCACAATAAGAAATTGAAATGTAATCGTACAAAACATTATTCATGGATATACATAGTCAGGTACAAAAACAAGCCTAAATATTGTAATTATAAATAAAAAACCAAACAATTAATCCTTAGGTGCATGTTAAAAATACTTATGATCAAAACCATTCATATACATATGCATCATACCAATCATTAAAAGATCAGAAACAATTCAAGGATCATATATGTAGTTCCACATGAGAATAAATCTAGGGCCTCATAATTTGTTTTAGAGATGGAGTAGGCGGACCAAAGTACCAACAACACAACCTATATTGTTTGTGTGCATTGCTGCCTCAGGTTCACCAACCCATCCCTAAAACACGACACCATCATACGTGTCTCCCCTTGAACTCTTTTGGGGCAAATTTCAATCATTGGCCTCGGTGACAAACTAAAATGTAATTCTTATACACTATGAATGCATGGAATAGATAGTTTGAATATCATAGTTCTATGAATGTAGAATAAAGATTGCGGCCTCATAAGTTTATTCAGGGACGGCGTGAGTGAACCAAGTAACAATGGCACAACCTATATTGTTGTTGTACATTGCCCCAGGTTCACTAACTCATCCCTGAAAAAATCTGACATGAATGTGTCTGCCTCTCTTTTGGGGAAAATTTGAATCATTGGCCACAATAAGAAATTGAAATGTAATCGTACAAAATATTATTCAGGGATATACATAGTCAGGTACAAAAACAAGCCTAAATACTGTAATTATAAATAAAAGCCAAACAATTAATCCTCAGGTGCATGTTAAAAATACTTATGATCAAAACCATTCATATACATATGCATCATACCAATCATTAAAAGATTAGAAACAATTCAAGGATCATATATATAGTTCCACATGAGAATAAATCTAGGGCCTCATAATTTGTTTTAGAGATGGAGTAGGCGAACCAAAGTACCAACAACACAACCTATATTGTTTGTGTGCATTACTGCCTTAGGTTCACCAACCCATCCCTAAAACACGACACCATCATACGTGTCTCCACTTGAACTCTTTTGGGGCAAATTTCAATCATCGGCCTCGGTGACAAACTAAAATGTAATTCTTATACACTATGAATGCATGGAATAGATAATTCAAATATCATAGTTCTATGAATGTAGAATAAAGATTGCAGCCTCATAAGTTTCTATAGAGATGGCGTAAGCGAACCAAGTAACAATTGCATAGCTTATATTGATCTTGTACATGGCCCCAGGTTCGCTCACTCATCCCTGTAAAAATTTGACACCAATGTGTCTGCCTCTCTTTGGGGCAAATTTGAATCATTGGCCACAATAAGAAATTGAAATGTAATCGTACCAAACAATATTCAGGGATATACAAATGCATCATACAACGCATTCATAGATCAGAAATAATACAAATACTATATATTTAGGTTCCATATGAGAGAAAAAATTAGGGCCTCATTTTTTTCAGTGATGGAGTCGGAGAACCAAAATACCAACAACACAACCTATATTGTTTATGTGCATTCCTGCCTCAGGGCCACTAACCATCCCTAAGAAAACGAGACCATCAGATGCCCTTGCACTATTTTGGGGAAAAATTGAATCATTGGGCTCAGTAAGGAATAGAAATGTAATGTTATAGGCCTGCTGTGTATCGAAATCTACACTCAACTAGCAAACTCAACTAGATGGCAGATGAGCAGATTGGGGTTTTGTGACTAGACGGATTGGGGTTTTGTGACTAGATGGCAGATGCATCAATCAACTGATCGAATCATATATATACTACCCTACTTCAAGAGCAAAAGAATATGTACACGATTGAGCAAATCCTATGTATGAACAGTGAAAACTGCGGCTGCGACTAGAGAAGCTAGCAATATAGTACCTCGGACTCCTCATCAGGGCCCTCCTCCTCGAACTCATCATTCTCCATGATTGCATCGAAGATTTCTTGAACGGCGATGGGGTCGTCGATGTAGATCACCGGATTGCCTCTGCCTGCCGCCTGCCCTCCATCTAGATTTGCCGCTGGCACCACGACGTTGTCGGCCATGATGTTGTCGGCCACCTGCTGCTCGGCGGTGACGGCTACTACCGGCTGCTCAGCGGCGATGGCTACCACCTGCTGCTCGGCGGCGACGGCTACCAACTGCTGCTCGGCGGCGACGGCTACCACCTGCTGTTCGGCGGCGATGGCTACTGGCTGGACGGATGAGTTCGCACCCTCGACGGCGCGGCGACGAGCGGCGTTCGTGCCCGGAGAAGACGCCTCCGTCTGCTTGGCGACGACCGAGCCATCTGCTGCTTCGCCTTCAACTGGCTTCACCTCCGGATCTTCTCCACGCGTACGCTTCATGGCGCACCAAGGGAAGGAGGTTGTGCAAACGAGGGAGATTCGGCGCGCGCGACAGGTGTAGATTGGGGTCTTGGGACTAGACAGACTGGGGGGAAATGACACGAGCTCATGGAAGAAGAAGGTCGAGGGGGGTTATAAACACCGGACCGTTCGTAGTCCTCGAGTGGACATGTGTGGTGGGCGGGGGGTGGGGGGCTACCACGATCTCCACCCTTTTTTCGGTTCCCTTTTTTTTGAAACAGCCACGATCTCGGAAGAAAATCCTATGAGACCCGGTCTATATTCCTCAAGAATAGACCCATCTCTATACATAGTGGCTAGAAAAAAGACTAATTAACAGACGAAAAAAGACTAGAAAATTAAAAAGATGGACACGTGTCAGGTATAAGATAGGGTCTATAAATAGACCTGCTCTCATAGGATTTATTTCCCACGATCTCCACTTTAGAGCTGCATTGAAAACACGCTCATGGCAGACCTCGATTCCACTGCATGCAAGTGGCGCGGAACTAATTTCTAGCAACGTTAGATCTACTCGAGGGGGGCCCTTGACTCACGGAATTTACTAGCGGTAGGGCCCAGTTGGAAGTGAGATTGAGAGCGCTGCGTATAAATGGGATATGCCTGATTAAAATCAAGTGGCAATAAATTGTAGCGTCTCGTCGACAACCGTGCACTCGATGACCCCGTTGCCCTGTGCATGAGTTGTAGTAGCAGTACTAGGCTTTTCAGACTTGATTAAACTTGACATGACCGCTCGACGACTTTTTCGATGGATGGCATCGTGTTCCTTCCTGTAGAAGTCTCGGGGAGGGAGATGTCCGTGCTGTCTCACGCTGTACTGTGAAGGGCACGAGGTGTGCAACGATCATCGTTGGATCGCACAGAATCAACAGTTGGTGCGCACGATCCGCGTGACAACTATGACAACAAATCAGGGAGTAGCAGACAGGGTGAGCACAGTTTTGGGCTTCTACGAAAGATAGAGAGGGGGGTGGGCAAAACTAAGTAGTACCACATAAAACCAAGGGCAAAACTGAGTAGTATAAAAATGGACAGTGTCTTGTACAATGAAATACATCGTGGAATACATCAAATTATGCCAAGATAGATCCACTAGAGTTCATTGGATGTGTGTTCTTCTCATAAACCACACCCAGTGTCATTGCATGTGTGTTCTTCTAAACAAACCACATAAGGATCCACCAGTGTCATTGCGTGTGTGTTCTTCTCATGAACCACATAAGGATGGGCCTACCAGTGTCATTGCATGTCTGTTCTTTTCATGAACCATACCCAGTGTCAGTGCATGTCTGGTCTATTCATGAACCACACCCAGTTTCACTGCATGTCTGTTCTTTTCATGAACCACATAAGGATCTACCAGTGTCATTACATGTCTTTTACTTCCATAAACCACATGTGGATCCACCAGTGTCATTGCATGTGTGTTCCTCTAAACAAACCACATAAGGATCCACCAGTGTCATTGCATGTCTGTTCTTCTCAGGAACCACACCCAGTGTCATTGCATGTGTGTTCTTCTAAACAAACCACATAAGGATCCACTAGTGTCATTACCTGTCTGTTCTTTTCATGAACCACATAAGGATCCACCAGTGTCATTGCCTGTCTGTTCTTTTCATGAACCACATAAGGATCCACCAGTGTCATTGCATGTCTGTTCTTTTCATGAATCACAGCCAGTGTCATTGCATGTCTTTTACTTCCATAAACCACATATGGATCCACCTAGTGTGATTGCATGTCTGTTCCTCTAAACAAACCACATAAGGATCCACCAGTGTCATTGTGTGTCTGTTCTTTTCATGAACCACACCCAGTGTCATTGCATGCGTGTTCTTCTAAACAAATCACATAAGGATCCACCACTGTCATTGCCTATATGTTCTTTTCATGAACCACACCCAGTGTCATTGCATGTGTGTTATTCTAAACAAACCACATAAGTCATTGCATGTCTGTTCTTTTCATGAACCACACCTGGTGTCATTGCATGTCTGTTCTTTTCATGAACCACGGCTAGAGTCATTGCATGTCTGTTCCTCTAAACAAACCACATAAGGATCCACCAGTGTCATTGCATGTCTGTTCTTTTCAAGAACCACATAAGGATCTACCAGTGTCATTGTATGTCTGTTCTTTTCACGAACCACACCCAGTGTCATTGCATGTGTGTTACTTCCATAAACCACATGTGGATCCATCGGTGTCATTGCATGTATGTTCCTCTAAACAAACCACATAAGGATCCACCAGTGTCATTGCCTGTCTGTTCTTCTCATGAACCACATAAGGATGGGCCCACCAGTGTCATTGCGTGTCTGTTCTTTTCATGAACCACACCCAGTGTCGGTGCATGTCTGTTCTATTCATGAACCACATAAGGATCTACCAGTGTCATTGCATGTCTTTTACTTCCATAAACCACATGTGGATCCACCGGTGTCATTGCATGTTAGTTCCTCTAAACAAACCACATAAGGATCCACCAGTGTCATTGCGTGTGTGTTCTTTTCATGAACCACATAAGGATCTACCAGTGTCATTGCATGTCTTTTACTTCCATAAACCACATGTGGATCCACCAGTGTCATTGCAAGTGTGTTCTTCTAAACAAACCACATAAGGATCCACCAGTGTCATTGCATGTCTGTTCTTTTCATGAACCACATAAGGATGGGCCCACCAGTGTCATTGCATGTTTGTTCTTTTCATGAACCACACCCAGTGTCAGTGCATGTCTGTTCTATTCATGAACCACACCTAGTTTCACTACATGTTTGTTCTTTTCAAGAACCACATAAGGATCTACCAGTGTCATTGCATGTATTTTACTTCCATAAACCACATGTGGATCCACCGGTGTCATTGCATGTGTGTTCTTCTAAACAAACCACATAAGGATCCACTAGTGTCATTGCCTGTCTGTTCTTCTCATGAACCACATAAGGATGGGCCCACCAGTGTCATTGCATGTCTGTTCTTTTCATGAACCACACCCAGTGTTAGTGCATGTCTGTTCTATTCACGAACCACACCTAGTTTCACTGCATGTCTGTTCTTTTCATGACCCACATAAGGATCTACCAGTGTCATTGCATGTCTTTTACTTCCATAAACCACATGTGGATCCACCGTTGTCATTGCATGTCTGTTCCTCTAAACAAACCACATAAGGATCCACCAGTGTCATTGCGTGTGTGTTCTTCTCATGAACCACACCCAGTGTCATTGCATGTGTGTTCTTCTAAACAAACCACATAAGGATCCACTAGTGTCATTGAATGTGTGTTCTTTTCATGAACCACATAAGGATCCACCAGTGTCATTGCATGTCTGTTCTTTTCATGAATCACAGCCAGTGTCATTGCATGTCTGTTCTTTTCATGAACCACACCCAGTGTCATTGCATGGGTAGCCGTTAGACCGAGTCTTCTAGAAGGCACGCCCTAACATAGTTGTTTTGCTTGACGATTGTTACATACCGTTCGATTGGGGCGCTTGGACGATTGGGATGGTCTTCGTGAGAGTGATCTGTGAGTAGGCTGTTCTGCGGCATGATTGGCCACACTTGCTTTGGACAAACTGGCAACACCGGGTGCTCCCCTATTTCGAGTGTCACGTCTCACGAGTTCAGTGGGCCACATCCCAGTGTCACGTCCCCATTACTTCTCTTCCTCCCCGTACTTCTCTTCCTTACCCTCGAAGCCACTTTCCCCACTTCACTCCCATCCTGCCGTAGCCGCTAGCCGATGACGCCTCCATCCCAATCCCCTCTCCAGCAGCCACCCCCCCACCCCTCTTGCCATGGGTTCAAGGGGAGACGGCGAGGAAACGCGTCATGACGACAGGGACGGTGATTTCGATGTAGGTTGTCTCATCTCTATTTCTATCATCTATGGCCAGTTATCTATTTTTTGAGCTAGATCTAATCTGTTTACTCATGCGCGTATGATGTGTTAGGCCAACCAGACGATGTATGACTCCGACTATCACGGTTTAGAGGATGAAGACATTCCTCTAGTATGTAAACATGGATATGTGCCCGCTAAATTTGTAGCCTTCGAAGGACGAAACGCAGGAAGGAGGTTTATACGGTGTCAAGGACATCGTGCAATGATGCAAGGCGAAAGTTGCGGTGTTGTCAAATGGGTAGATCCAGAGTGGCCCAAATCGATGCAGAAAACGCTGGACAAACTATGGGAAATGACTGTCGAGTTGAAAGAATCCGTATTCAGCTCACTTCTTGACAGTGTTGAGATGAATCTATGGGAACCAGTTGACACGACCAAGCATAAGCGAGATCTCAGGTGGGTGCAAGACAAGGTTATCAAAGTCGAGAAGGAGAGGGACGCGGCGTTGGCCCTGAAGGCTAAAGTAGAGCAAGAACTGACTCAAGCAAGGAACGATCTCCACCAGGCCAAAGTCCTGCAGTACACAACTACGAGTATTGACAAGTGCATGAGGAAAAATGCAGAGAAACAATTGAAGCTATGCAAGGAAGATGCTAAAAGGAAGGAGCAGACAATTCAATCCTTGCTCTCGCAGAAAGATGCGCATCGGGTCAAGATTAGGAAGATTAAGGAGATGTGTGATAACTAGTTCTATTTACCTTAAGCTCCTTGTCTTTTTAAGTTGTAATATTTGTACTTGTTGACCTAGCGGTCTGAACTATTGGTCCCGGATTCCAGGGAGGAAAAAAATTGCTCTGACCCCGCATTAATTTGTGGAAGAATTTGTGATTTAGATCAAATTCTGCCTCGATTTAGATCTCTGTCCCGGATTGGGAACGTAACTGTGGACCAAAGACACATTTTCTACTAGTGTATTCTGACACTGGTGGTTTGTTTAAACGTAATCTACATGGATTGTGCCGCATGCAAATGGCACAACCACAATTTATAAAGTGGAAGCACGTACACCCAATTACTGGAGATCCGGGAGCTTCGCCAGATGCAGGGGATGCAGGAGCAAAGAGGCAGTGAGATAGAAGGGCTCAAGATTAGGCTAGAAAGTGGTATCCATTTCCTCCTCATCTGGGCATTATCGGTGAGAACACTGCTATTTATGTTGCCACGTCGTTGTGCAACATCTGAAATAAGTTGCTGCTTCGTGGAGTGTGGCAGCTTAAATAATTTATTTATGTGCCACTTACATTCCGTCGTATTTGGAGACCTCCTGCCCCTCAGCAATAGTGGAACCGGTGGATCATTGTTTTCAGATAGCAGTGGCACAATCACAATTTCGGATTCAACTACTGACTTGGGCGTTTCCAAACCCTAAGTCGCGGTACATTTTACTCAGAGAACGTGGGTAGATTGTTTCGCCCAGCAACGTGCCACACACAGAGCGATCAGAATTTAACAGAATTACATATATAGGTTCAAGTTCAACACATTACTATGCATCTTCATTGCCAGCAGCCTTCTTCCGCAGCCTAGGTGCCAAGCTTTCACGTCCAATGGCTTCTTCATTTCCTGCCTTCTTCCTCTTCCTCGGTGCCAATTTTCTTAGCTTCACGTACTCTGCATCGTCGGGACAATGGGCACCAGAATCGTGTCCAACATCATCTTTCCACTCATTTTTAATTTCTTCGGGCAGCAAAATGACTGACCCGACAGTCATGTTTCTAACCTTGCGGCGCTTCCTGTCAAAGAAACAAGACTGTTGCATAACTGCCCAATATCTACAGAGTAAATAAAACAAAAATTACAATTCAACACAAACATACGAACCCCAAGCGACCTTTGCTTACCAGGAGCTAATTGCGTTCGAGAAACCACCCTATCCAAGAATAGAAGGGCGACTCCCAGTTGCAGCAGCTTCCACATCCAGTACATCACAATTCATCTCAAACATGCAATCCGAAGCATACCTTTTCATCAACCCAATTAGCTGACTGTCACACGATATAGGAACATGGATCCCACGTTCATCCATGAAGCTGAACTTTGCAGTATGCTTCGGCCATACTTCAACATGATTACGCAGAGCAGCAACCATACTAGATATAGTGCAGATCTGCGCAGGCGCTTCTTCCATCGTGAAACAATGCCTTCCATACCACTTGCCCTTGGAGTCGTACCTGTAGAGGACTACCGTAACTAGGTAAGGGGGGTCCGCGCAGATCCCACTTGATAGAAAACTGTGGACAAAATATGTTTGTCAGCGTTGGGCTAACGAACAATTTGAGGTTCAGTAGCCAGCTAGCAGTTGTAATTTGTGCGAATAGCAAAGAGAAGGGTAGCTCACCCTCTTGTAGGCATAACTTCTTCTTTCTTGATAGTAGGATCTGCCATCCTCCAAACTGCTCGGCTCGTCGGCGGTAGAGGCGGGCTAGAGCCTCGCAACGGCGGCTACGGCATGCGCCATTGGAGCTCGGTATCAGCAACTGGGCGCAGCAACTGGGCGCAGCAACTTGGCCCCGGAAGTCAAATGTCCGAAGGGATCGTCCTTCCTGGAGGGTGGATTATGACGCTGCCGGTGCTAGGGGAAAGCTAGGAATGGATTTGTGAAATTGGTCAACGCATCCAATCCACTTAGCTGCTCGATTTGCCTAAGAGGTTACCGTGTTGGCGCCCGCGTCTTGGACAGATAACCGACATGTGGGTCCCGACCGTCTACTTGACGGGGCGGTTTAACGGAATGTTTGTATTTGGCAGGGTTGAGATGAGTTTTCCTCGAAATGGCCCCTCTCAGTAGTTGGCGGCCCAACTTTTCGAAACGCGGTAATTTCAGGCAACTTAGGTACCGCCATGCGCTGGCCTGCCAACTTTGGTACCGCAGACGAACAAGCCCCTCCAGGTCTCCCCCGGTAAAATAATAACTTTGGCTTTTGTCCCGTCCAACTCCGAGAATATTCATTTTCTGACTTCCTGGAACCAAAAACAGCAAAAAACAGGCAGCTGGCACTGTGACTCTTGTTAATAGGTTAGTCCAAGAAATCATATGAAAAGTACTCCAAAGTGTGGACAGAACATAAGAAAGTAGATAAAACCAATTATGGAACATCAAAAATTATAGATACATTTGCAATGTATCACTTATCCCCACGTGTGTGAAGTTGACAGTGTGCACACCGTGTGGCACTTAGGCTAAGGTTACATAAATACTTATCATGAGTATAATTTGAGTTGGATGTCTCTATGAGATTGTGGTGTTTGTTTGAACCATCTAGCGTTCAAGGTGATAGTGAGGGGTTATCTAGATGGAGAATACGGACTTTAAGGTGCCCTATTATAGCCCTACATCATCCAACCGGAGAGTAGTTTAGGGTAGCATAATGAAGAGAAGATATTTATATGAGAGTGTCCACTAGTGAAAGTATGATCCCTAGGCCTTGTTTCTAAGCATTGAAACACCGTTTACAATCAGTCCTGTTACATGTTTGCTTGTTGCCACTCTTATTTTAGATTGCAATTACCACTTATAATCATCCATATTACTTGTATTTCACTATCTCTTTGCCGAACTAGTGCACCTATACACCTAACAACTATATTCGGTTTGTTGGGGACACAAGAGACTTCTTGTATCTTGATTGCAAGGTTGCTTGAGAGGGATACCTTTGACCACTTCATCCCTGAGTTCGATAAACCTTGGGTGATCCACTTAAGGGAAACTTGCTGCTGTTCTACAAACCTCTGCACTTGGAGGTCCAACACTGTCTACAAGAATAGAAGCGTGCGTAGATATCAAGCTATTTTCTAGCGTCGTTGCCAGAGAGATAAGGTAACAGGTACTCACATCCTCTGGCTACTAAGCTATCTTCTAGTACTGTTGCTGGTGTGTGAGTGCTCGAAGTTATTTGCTTTAGATTCTGCAATTATATCTTTTGTTTCTTGTTTTTATTTTCACTAGTTAGGCTTAATGGAAAACAAAAAAAAATTAGAGAGCTTTATAGTATTTATCTTGAGTTAGGACATGAAGTGTTTGAAGAGAAAATAAAAAAACCTATGGAACTTTGTTTGCATGCTAATAGCAATGTTATTAGTATGAATTCTTTGAACACCATTATTGCTAATGCTATGGAAAAGTCTAAGCTTGGGGAAGCTGGTTTTGATGAGTATGATATTTTTAGTCCCCCAAGCACGGAGGAGAAAATTTACTTTGATGATACTATACCTCCACTATATGATGATTACAATGATGAATATGATATTTTCAGTCCACCTATTATTGAGGAGAAAATTAATTATGATTACAATATGCCTCCTATATTTGATGATTATGGTGATGAGAATAATAATGATAGCTATTTTGTTGCATTTTCTCCCACTATAATTAATAAGAATGACTATGTTTATGTGGAGAGTGATACGTCCATTTTGCACCACTATTTTATATCATAATTTACTATTATTCATTGATATATCTCATATTAAGCGATGATGCTTATGTTATTTCATCTATTTTTGCATGATTGATAATTTTTGGAGGATGAACCACCAGAGTCAGGATTCTGATGGAAAAAGCACTGTCCAGATGCAAAAATTCACGAAGATCAGAAAATCTCAAAAAATATATGGAAATTCTTATTTTTCTAGAACACGAAGGAGGCCAGAAGGAGGAGTGGAGATGGGCAATAGGGACCCCACACCCCCTGGTGGCGCGGGTCCCCTAGCAGCGCCACCAGGTGGTTTGGCCACCCTGGCCCACTTCCAGCATCGCCCTTTGGCGTATATAATACCCTCGAAACCCTAAGACTTGGGGAGCAACCACAGAAAGATTCCACCGCCTCTGCAGGGCGGAAAACTGCAGAGAGAGAAAGAGCTCTCCGGCAGGGAGAAATTGCCAGGGAAATTCCTTCCCAGAGAGGGGAGATCGTCACTGTCAACACCATCATCAAGCTAGACTTCATCGAGATCATCTCCACCATCATCTCCACCAGCACCATCACCATCACTCCGTACCGCTGTAACAATTGGGTTGAATCTTGCATAGTTCTTAGGGGAAACTTTCCCGATGTTGATTACTTGTTGTAGTTGATGCTATTGAGTGGAACCATTGAATTATTGTTCATGTTCAGATTGTTACTTATGATTATTTCATCTCTGATCTTGATCCATATGATGACTCGTGAGTAGTTCGTTTAGTTCTTGAGGACATGGGAGAAGTCATGTTGTTAGTAGTGGAATTGTGTTGAGAAAGATTCAATGGTTTGATATTTAAGTTGTGGTGTTATTCTTCTAGTGGTCTCATGTGAACATCGATTACATGATACTTCACCTTTATGGGCCTAGGGGAATGCATTGTGTATTTGGCTACTAATCGTGGGGTTGCCGGAGTGATAGAAACCTGAACCCCCGTTAGGAAACCTTTGCATAAGGGAGTGTAGGATCTCAAATTTTAAGGCTGTGGTTAGGTTTTTATCTTAATTACTTTCTTGTAGTTGCGGATGCTTGCAAGGGGTATAATCACAAGTATTTATTAGTCCTAGGAAGGTCAGTACATTAGCACAAGTTCACCCACACAACACTTATCCAACCAAAGAAGATTAATCAACTATATGAAGTGAAAGCACTTGACAATATTCCCATGTGTCCTCGAGAACGTTTAGTCATCTTAAGTAATACAACCGGCTTGTCCTTTGCTAAAGAAAGGATTGGGACACTTGCTGCAATTATTATTATTGTCTTTTATTTACTTGCACTTTATTTATCTGCATCATCAAAAACCCCTAAAAATAAATTTGCTAAGTATTTACAGAGAATTCTTGATCCAAGCCACTCGTCAACACCTTCTGCTCCTTGCTGGGTTCGACACTCTTACTTATCGAAAATACCCCTATACTTGTGGGTCATCAAGACTATTTTCTGGCGCCGTTGCTGAGGAGTGTAGCGCTATTGAAGAGTGGAACTGGTAAAGGAAACTTCTAGTGTGAGTATTTTTTATTTCTGTTTGTTACTTTATTCTCAATATGGACAATTCACTTAGTTTCTTATTTCGGAATGCTACTACCACTGCTAAGGTAGTAGATGAACCACCACCTGCTAAAATTGATCCTTTTAAAATACCTAAAAAAATTGTTGATCATGTTATGGATAACTACTATTTTGGAGATGGAACTATCCATCCCGGTGATCATTTGCTTTTTATACACTAATTATGCGGATTGTTCAAGTGTGCAGATATTACAACAAATGAAGTTAAGAAAAAATTATTCTATGTATCATTGAAAGGCAGAGCTCAGGAATGGTATAAGCTACTAAAGAATGGCCAATCTCTTGAATGGGAGGAAATTGTACCTCTCTTTTATTCCAAATTTTATCCTCCTAGTGAGATTCATAAAGATCGGAATCAAATATATAACTTTTGGCCTCGTGATGGAGAGAGTACCGCCCAAGCTTGGGGAGATTGAAGTCACAAATGCTCAAATGTCCTATTCATGAGCTCCCTAATAATATTATTATCAATAACTTTTATGCAAGGCTTTCTCTTCATGATAAGGAACAATTGGATGCTTCTTGTGCTGGATCATTTACACGTATGAAAGAAGAAGCTAAATGGGATCTTATAGACCATATTCAAGACAATGTTGAAGCATGGGAGAATGATAAAGGAAGAAAGTCAGGTATAAATTATGATTATGAATGCATTAAATATTCTATGGGAACTGATGACTTTCATAATATTAGTAATGCTTATGGTCTTGATTCTCAAAGTATTGCAAATTGTTTTAAGGCTTTTGCCTCTTATATTGAAATTCCTAAAAAGAAATGGAACAAGTATCATGATCCATATAAAGATATTGATAATTGTGTTCCTGCTAGAAATACTGAAGTTTATACTGTTGATCATATTTTACCTGAACCTTACATCGAGAAAATACTTTTCCCTATTAAGGTAAATAAGCATTATATGATAGGTAGTATGGTTAACAAAGGTACAAAGAAAGTTGTAGAACCTGATGAACAAATAGATGTCGAACCTGCAGTAGCATTTGAGAAAGACTTTGTCTCTAAAAATGTAAAAGATGGGCACATTATCCTTTGTAAGGATACTTCAATGTTGTTTCACATCCTAGTGGAACTAGGAAGTGTCCCTGTGTTTTCTGTCAGAATAAGTGATCATTGTTACAATGGTTCATGTGATAGTTATATCGTTAAATTTATGCATGATACTGAAAGTTATTATGAGAGAGGGGAAAATGTTTCTATACATCTCAATAATATTAAGTTTCCTTGCTTTATGCTGAAAGTCTTTATATTGCACTTGTTTTGCCTTCCTATGCTACTAGCCTCCGGTTTCAATAATTTATTTTATTACAAAATTCCCTAGCATAGGAAGTGGGTTAGACTTAAATATGTGTATATTTGCTTCTTTATGCTCTCTTTTACTTCAATTCATATTCTTATGTGAGCATCATTAAAATTTATCATGCCTATCTTAATGGCTATAAAGAAAAAGCTTTTGGGAGACAACCCAATATATTTTTTCTTTCAGTTTATTTTTGTTTATTTGAGTCCTGGAAGTTATTGCTCCTATAATAACCTCTCCTTATCCTTTTTGTTTGTTTATTTGTGTCAAGATCAGCCTCTAATGAGAGAAAAGTAAGATTTGGGGAAGTTAATGTCTCGAAATAGATTTTTGTGCTTCACCGTAAAAAATCGTGAAAAATCCCAGAACGTCATACTGATCTGTAATTATTTGTGTGCATGCCCCAGGTTATTATTTAACTTTAGTTAGTTTTGCACTTTTTGATTTCCGTAACAGAAGATTTTTGAAAAAATTGATCTTTACCTGCTGGTCTGTTTTGACAGATTTTTGCATTTGCCTCTTAAATCGATTTCCTTTTTGAATTATTTTTGGGTATTCGAAAGGAGTTGCTTCAGTAGCTTATGTTTTGATGGATTTCAGTTGAAATTGAACCTAAAGGTTTATTATCTTGCATGCACTAATGCTGCTAATGAAGATTGTGTGAAGTTTTGTATGAAAGAAATTTTCAAGTGGTAGGAGAAAATGATGTAATGAGATGAAGAATGGTCAAAAGACTCAAGCACTATATTTTTGAAGATTCTTACAATGAAGATATTGATGTTATTTAAGTGGTGACTCCGGAAGAATTTATTAAAGACCAAATTCAGAAACCTGCAGAGTCCGTTTTCGAATAGGTAACAATTCTGGTAAGAGAAGGTCCACGAAAAACTTTTCAATTTATATTTTTGCAGTTTTTATCTAACATGGAAAATAATGAGTCAAAAAAGGGACGGAAACGGAGCTCGGGTGGCTCACACCACCCGGTAGCGCGGGCCCACCTGGTCGTGCCACCAGGGGTGTGGCCACCCGGAGCCCGTCTCCGACCCGTTTTCTCCTAGTACCTTCCTTTTGTTGTTAAACTTTGTAATATGTAATCCCTCGGATCCCCTGAGGTTTGTATATCATGTTCTCGTCGTGTTTTTGTTTCGATCTGTTTCTGTCAGGAATTATTCTCAAGTTTAGAAGCATGATGGTCTCCACCAACGATTGTTTGGTGGAGAAGCAAAGTGCATGGTGCCCTTTTCCACATCTATTATTGCTCCAAGGAGTTTCCATAGGGATCTTCCAAGTGTAATTTTTCCTTTTCCTTATGGAGATCTTTCAGTGTGCCATTCAAAATAGTTAACCATCATATTATCCAGAAGCTTTCGTTGCAGCACCCAAAGTAATGGTCATAAAGGTACCTCCAGCAGCAGAATCCAATAGATTTCTTGAAGAATAGTTCAACCCTGCATAAAAGGTTTGGATAATCATCCAAGCAGTCAGTCCATGAGTGGGACAATTCTTCACCAAAGATTTCATTCTTTCCCAAGCTTGAGCAACATGTTCATTATCAGATTGTTTAAACTTCATTATTTCACTTCTCATAGATATAATCTTAGCAGGAGGATAGTATTTTCCAATGAAAGCATCTGTGCATTTAGTACAAGAATCAATACTATTTCTAGTTAGGGATTGCAACCATTCTTTAGCTTTTCCTCTCAAAGAGAAAGGAAACAATTTAAGCTTAATAATATCTCCATCTATATCCTTATGCTTTTGCATGTCACAAAGTTCAACAAAGTTATTTAGATGAGCAGTACCATCTTCATTACCAATACCAGAAAATTCTTCGTCATAACAAGGTTGAGTAAAGAAGGTTTAATTTCAAAGAAAGTAGCTTCAGGAATAGGTAGAGCAATATGTGTGCACATGAAATCATTGTTGTTGGTGCTAGTGAAGTCACACAACTTAGTGTTTTCAAAAGTAGTCTTTTTTTGTGTGTTTTTAATAAAGAAAGCAAACTAGTAAAACGAACTTTGTGTGTGTTTTTGATAAAGAAACAAGCAAACAAAGCAACAAAGTAAAGAGATTGGTTATGAGGGACTCCCCTTGTGAAGATGTCCTTGACTCCCCGGCAACAGTGCCAGAAAAGTACTTGCTGACTCGTGTAATAACGAGCTCGTTGGGGAACCCCAAGAGGAAGGTATGATGAGCACAGCAGTAAGTTTCCCTCAGTTATGAAGCCGAGGTTAT
Organism: Avena eriantha; assembly: GCA_910589775.1. Taxonomy (NCBI): domain Eukaryota; kingdom Viridiplantae; phylum Streptophyta; class Magnoliopsida; order Poales; family Poaceae; genus Avena; species Avena eriantha. The sequence goes on along the minus strand of OU342745.1, from coordinate 36,725,004 downwards.
CGAACTAGTAGGAGCAAACAAACACCTCCAAGGTGTTGCTAGCTGGCCTTTGGCAGGGTGCACTATCGGTGCTAGCAACAATGTGGAAACCTGCAGAACTCAACCATAGAACTTTGCACCCAACTTACAGTGAGGTTGTCAATCTCACCGTTTTTGCTGAAAACAAAGGATTAAACGAATTGTGTGGAAGAAAGTAATAGTTTGCAGAAAGTAAACAAAAAGCAGTAAATAGTTGTAGATTGATGGTAAAAGAAAGGACCAGGATCCATAGTTCACTAGTGGTGGTTTTCCTTAAGATATATGACATGTTGGTGAAGAAATTACAGCGGGGCAATTGACAAACATCGAGAAAGCAATCATGCATATACTAACCATCTTGTCTACTTTGAGATTTGATTGGGCATTACAACATTATACATAGACCGTAATCCAACTTCATCTATGACTAATAATCCACCTTTAGGTTATCATCCGAACCCCCTCCAGTATTAAGTTGCAAGCAACAGATAATTGCATTACGCATTGTGTGTAAAGTAAACAATATGATTGTTCTATGAACAAAGGATTGTTGTTTTCTCCCTAGTAGCAACAACACATCTAGTACCTTAGAGATTTCTGTCACTTCCCCAGATTACTAGAGGCATGAACCCACTATCGAGCATAAATACTAACTCTTGGAGTTGCTAGCATCTACTTGGCAAAGATAGCTACTAACAACGGAAATCATGCAAGATCACAAATAATAAAGACTTGATAGAATCAATAATCAATCTGAAATAGCATCTCAATATCCATCGGATCCCCGCAAACACAACATTTAGGAATACAAATAGATGATCTTGATCATGAACGGAGCTCACAAGATCTAAACATGATAGCACAAAGGAGAAGAACCAGCCATCTAGCTACTACATGGACCCGTAGTCCAAGGATGAACTACTCACGCATCACACCAGAGGCTTGCATGGTGTTAAGAGCTTCAGATCCCTCCCGGTCTAGGGATGGAGATGACGGCGGCTACAGACTCTTTTCCTGGAATTTTGATTAGGTACTTAGGGTTTCTATATCGGAGGCATCTTATAGGCGAAAGGGGAGGCCGAGGGGGTGCCCTGGGTGGCCGCACCACCCCTGGCACGGGCCAGGCCTGGCCGCGCGGCCAGGTGGTGTGGCTGCCCCTGGCCCCTCTTCCTCTCGTATTGTGGCTCCGTGTCCCCCTCGGTGAAAAACTGACTTTGGCTTTTGTCCCGTCCAATTCCGAGAATATTCATTTTCTGAATTTCCTGGAACCAAAAACAGCAGAAAACAGGCAGCTGGCACTATGGCATCCTGTTATTAGGTTAGTCCAAAAAAGTGTATAAAAAGTACTCCAAAGTGTGGACAAAACATAAGAAAGTAGATAAAACCATTCATGGAACATCAAAAATTATGGATACGTTAGTAACGTATCAACATCCCCAAGCTTAACTCCTGCTCGTCGTCGAGTAGGTAAGTGATAAAAAGAAAGAATATTTTTTGAGGTGACATGCACCATCATAAACTTGATCAAAGTATTTGTAAAACATTGATAGCTGGGATCATAGTACTTCAATATAGCATGAAAGACAAACTTCTAACAATAAGACATAGCAACTATGTTGTAACATGAAAAGGCACAAACAAAAGATTCATGAATAACAATGCTTTGCAAGACGTTTGTTTGTTTCACATTAAGAAAACATAGCATAGTGGCATTCAGCTTGTCCCTCATAGAATAGCAAACATAAATGCATAGGACACCTTCAAAGTTCATAAGAGTGACTAGATACAAATAGTTTAAGAACAAGCAATATCGAAGTTATGCATGAATCAACAAGTCTTGGGACAATGCACATAGAACTAAGAGTGGCCACTATGCTCTCAAAATAGGTTCATAAAGATAGAAGGTGGAGACTCAATATAAAAGTAGAAGACAGGCCCTTCATAGAAGGAAGCAGGGATTCAAGTTTCATAAAGAGCTTCCAAAAATTATGGTACTTATTAGCTTTTAGCTCTCATTGCCCCTATCATAAGCATCTTGAAGTGATTAAGGTTAAAGTGAACAAACTATGGAGTATATGCTTGACAAAGTATAAGTTGGAAATCTCATGTCCGTTGAATACGAGGGTTGCTCCTCATGCTACTCAAGTTTAGTTACAGGTAAGTTCTTGTCATAGTAAGTACATGTGTATCATAGAGAACCACCAACGGGGTACCCCTTGCCCGATGATACGAAAGAATCCCCATATCAAAATGACAAGGCAAGCAGACAACGAGCATCTCAACAATCTTCTTATTTACCATGGGAAAATGATGCTTTTTTCTCTTTTTCCTCTTTTCTCATATCTTTTTTTTCCTTTTCTCTTTTTTTTCTCAATATCCGACTCTTTTTTTATAAGAATGCTTCATAGACAGCTCATTATGGTTACGCTGCAAGTTTCCACCATGACAACATGGATTAGACCGGCGGCCCAGGCGTTTCTCTAACGCATATACATAACTCCATGGACTTACAAGCTCCCCTTTGATTTCACACCGACAACATCCATAGACAAAAGAGCATGATATCAACTAGGTACAAAGTACAAGTGCAATGTTGAAAGCGTTGCCCATGAAAGCATGGTTCTGCTAATCCCCAACATATAAGTGCAAGCATATACAACATAGATGACACAATGGTTCTAGTTTATTAAGGGCAAGAAAAGTAAAGTGTGCCATCAAGTTCGTGAGAGCTTTAATCACTAGTTTTCTCATAATAAGTTTAATTTGGAAGGTAGATAAAAAACATGAATATACTTGGAATAGCAAATGCTAATAGGTAGGTATGGTGGACTATTTGTAATAACTTGGTTTTAGGAGTTGGATGCATGAGTGGAACTCATACTTGGTTATGGAGGCTAGCAAAAGACTGGGAGCGACCAACTAAGAGAGCAATAATAGCCATAATCATGCAGAGCAACAAAACATCATTAATCAAAGCATAAAGTGATATTACAAGTCGAAAACTAAAGGATCATAAAGGCTATGGTGACTTCGGATAGTCATAACATGGTGTGAGCATGTGCCAAGTCAACCCAAATAAAGCATCAAAGGAGAATACCACAATATTATGCTTTAATATGCTAAAACAACGCATGATTATTCCAAGGCACATTAAGCAATCTCAATTGTTTATAACATGTCATGCTACAGCAAAGATCACTAAGCATAAAGCCAAAACAATATCAAGCATGGCATGACAAAGCATGGGCCACAGTCAAAAACAAGCTCTCTTTACCACTTAAGCATGAAGTTTCCTACTCTTTTCCAATCCAAACCAAACTATTTGAAAACCAATGAATGAAAGAGGTGGTCCAACCAATTTATTCAAGAAAACTAACAAAACCAAGAAAACGAAAACAAAAAAAAACAAAAAAAAGAAGATGCTCCAAGAACAACACAACTATGCATGAAACAATAAAATGAAGTGTTTGGAAGAAACCTGGGATTTTTATTGATGAAGAAGGGGATTCCTTGGGCATCCCCAAGCTTTGATGCTTGTACCTCTTGAATATTTCTTGGGGTGACACGGGGTGGCATCCCCAAGCTTGAGCTTTAGTCCATTCTTCATCTCATTACATCATTCTCTCCATACACCTGAAATTTTTACTTCATACAAAACTTCACACAATCTTTATTAGCAACATTAGTGCACTCAAGATAATAAGTATTTAGGTTCAGTTTCAACACCAATAAAACTTTCATTAAAACACAAGCTATTGTAGAACTTACCTCAAAAAGCTCAATTCCCCAAAAGAACTCAAAAAGGAACCAACAAGAAGCAAATGCAAATAATAGCAGAAATCTATCAAAACAGACCAGCAAGTAAAAACCAATTTTTTCTGAGACCTTCTGTTGCTCAAATCAAAAAGTGTTGAACTAACGAAAGTTAGATAACAACCTGGGGCAGAAGCACAAAAATTCACGCCTCAAAACGAGATTTTACATGAATTTTTACGGTAAAGCACAAAAATCTGTTTCGGGACAGCAACTTTCCCAATCGTTACCTCTCTCTCATTAGAGGTTACTCTTGGCACAAAAAGCAAATAAAAAGGATAAGGAGCAGTTATTACAGAGGTAATAACTTCCAAGACTCATCTAAAACTTTTGGGTTATCTCCCAATAAGTACTTTTTTTTAACGCCTTTAAGTTAGGCATAAGAAGCAAGAAAAAAAATCAAGTGTTCTCAAATGAAGAAGCATTAAAACCAAATTTCTTGCCCTTACCTCTCTTACTTTTATTCTTAACATTGGGGAACATATGATTGCTTGGTGGAGAAGCAAAGTGCATGGTGCCCTTTTCCACATCTGTTATTGCTCTAAGGAGTTTCAGTAGGGATCTTTCAACTGTAATTTGTCCTTTTCCTTATGGAGCTCTTTCAGTGTGCCATTCAAAATAGTTAACCATCATATTATCCAGAAGCTTTGTTGCAGCACCCAAAGTAATGGTCATAAAGGTACCTCCAGCAGCAGAATCCAATAGATTTCTTGAAGAATAGTTCAACCCTGCATAAAAGGTTTGGATAATCATCCAAGCAGTCAGTCCATGAGTGGGACAATTTTTACCAGAGATTTCATTCTTTCCCAATCTTGAGAAACATGTTCATTATCAGATTATTTCAACTTCATTATTTCACTTCTCATAGATATAATCTTAGCAGGAGGATAGTATTTTACAATGAAAGCATCTTTGCATTTAGTCCAAGAATCAATACTATTTCTAGTTAGGGATTGCAACCATTCTTTAGCTTTTCCTCTCAAAGAGAAAGGAAACAATTTAAGCTTAATAATATCTCCATCTATATCCCTATGCTTTTGTATCTCACAAAGTTCAACAAAGTTATTTAGATGAGCAGCAGCATCTTCATTACGAATACCAGAAAATTGTTCTCTCATAACAAGGTTGAGTAAAGCAGGTTTAATTTCAAAGAAAGTAGCTTCAGGAACATGTGGAGCAATAGGTATGCACATGAAATCATTGTTGTTGGTGCTAGTGAAGTCACACAACTTAGTGTTTTCAAGAGTAGTCATTTTTTGTGTGTTTTTAATAAAGAAAGAAAACTAGTAAAACTAATTTTTGTGTGTGTTTTTGATAAAGAAACAAGCAAACAAAGGAGAAACAAACTAAGCGAAACAAAAACAACAAATTAAAGAGATTGGTTATGAGGGACTCCCTTTGTGAAGATGTCCTTGAATCCCTGGCAACGGCGCCAGAAAAGTACTTGCTGACTCGTGTAATAACGAGCTCGTTGGGGAACCCCAAGAGGAAGGTATGATGAGCATAGCAGTAAGTTTCCCTCAGTTATGAAGCCGAGGTTATCGAACTAGTAGGAGCAAACAAACACCTCCAATGTGTTGCCAGATGGCCTTTGGCAGGGCGCACTACCGGTGCTAGCAGCAACGTGGAAACCTGCACAACACAACCACAGAACTTTGCCCCCAACTTACAGTGAGGTTTTCAATCTCATCGGTTTTGCTGAAAACAAAGGATTAAACGAATTGTGTGGAAGAAAGTAATAGTTTGCAGAAAGTAAACAAAAAGCAGTAACCAGTTGTAGATTGATGGTCAATGAAGGACCAGGGTCCATAGTTCACTAGTGGTGGTTTTCCTTAAGATATATGACATGTTGGTGAAGAAATTACAGCGGGGCAATTGACAAACATCGAGAAAGCAATCATGCATATACTAACCATCTTGACTACTTTGAGATTTGATTGGGCATTACAACATTATACATAGACCGTAATCCAACTTCATCTATGACTAATAATCCACCTTTAGGTTATCATCCGAACCCCCTCCAGTATTAAGTTGCAAGCAACAGATAATTGCATTACGCATTGTGTGTAAAGTAAACAATATGATTGTTCTATGAACAAAGGATTGTTGTTTTCTCCCTAGTAGCAACAACACATCTAGTACCTTAGAGATTTCTGTCACTTCCCCAGATTACTAGAGGCATGAACCCACTATCGAGCATAAATACTAACTCCTGGAGTTGCTAGCATCTACTTGGCCAAGATAGCTACTAACTGCGGAAAGCATGCAAGATCACAAATAACAAAGACATGATAAAATCAATAATCAATCTAAAATAGCATCTCAATATCCATCGGATCCCTGCAAACACAACATGTAGGATTACAAATAGATGATCTTGATCATGAACGGAGCTTACAAGATCTAAACATGATAGCGCAAAGGAGAAGAACCAACCATCTAGATACTACATGGACCCGTAGTCCAAGGATGAACTACTCACGCATCACACCAGAGGTTTGCATGGTGATGAAGAAGGCCTCCAGGGTGAATTCTCCCCTCCGGCAGGGTGGCAGGAAGAGCTTCAGATCCCTCCCGATCTAGGGATGGAGATGACGACGGCTACAGACTCTTTTGTGGAATTTTTATCGGGTACTTAGGGTTTCTGTATCTGAGGCATCTGATGGCTCGGTGTTGATGTAGAGCTCATTGGGAACCCCAAGAGGAAGGTATCATGAGCACAGCAGCAAGTTTCCCTTAGTTATGAAACTTAATCGAACTAGTAGGAGCAAGGAAACACCCCAAAGGTGTTACTAGCTGAGCCTTGGCAGGGCGCACTACCGGTGCTAGTAGCAACGTGGAGACCTGCACAACACAACCACAGAACTTTGTCCCCAACTTGCGATGAGGTTGTCAATCTCACAGTGTTTTGCTGAAAACAAAGGATTAAACGTATCGAATGGAAAGAAGTAATAGTTTGCAGAAAGTAAACACAAAGCAGTAAACAGTTTGTAGATTGTATGTAAAGAAAGAGGACCGGGATCCATAGTTCACTAGAGGTGGCTCTCCTTAAGATAGATAACATGCTGGGTGAACAAATTACAGCGGGGCAATTGACAAACATCGAGAAAGCAATACATGCATATACTAATCATCTTGACTCCTTTGAGACTTGATTGGGCATTACAACATTATACATAGACCGCCATCCAACTGCATCTATGACTAATAATCCACCTTTAGGTTATCATCCGAACCCCCTCCAGTATAAAGTTGCAAGCAACAGATTATTGCTTTACAAACTGCGTGTAAAGTAAAGAATATGATTGTTCTATGAACAAAGGATTGTTGTTTTCTCCCTAGTAGCAATAGCACATCTAGTACCTTAGAGATTTCTGTCACTTCCCCGGATTACCAGAGGCATGAACCCACTATCGAGCATAAATACTAACTCTTGGAGTTGCTAGCATCTACTTGGCCAAGATAACTACTAACAACGGAAAGCATGCAAGATCACAAATAACAAAGACATGATAGAATCAATAATCCATTTGAAATAGCATCTCAATATCCATCGGATCCCCGCAAACACAACATGTAGAATTACAAATAGATGATCTTGATCATGAACGGAGCTCACAAGATCTAGACATAAAAGCACAAAGGAAGAGAACCAGCCATCTAGCTACTACATGGATCCGTATTCCAAAGATGAACTACTCACGCATCACACCGGAGGCTTGCATGGTGATGAAGAAGGCCTCCAGGGTGAATTCCCCTCTCCGGCAGGGTACCGAGAAGAGCTTCAGATCCTCCCGATCTAGGGATGGAGACGATGGCGGCTACAGACTCTTTCGTGGATTTTTGATCGGGTCCTTAGGGTTTTCGTCCCGAGGGCATCTTATAGGCGGAAGGGGAGGCCGAGGGGCGCCAGAGGCCGCCAGACCACCCCCTGGCACGGGCCAGGCTAGGCCGTGCGGCCAGGTGGTGTGGTGGCCCGCTGGCCCCTCTCCGTCTCGTACTCTGGCATCTGATGACTTCCGAAAAAATAGGCACTTTGGCTTTTGTCCCGTCCAATTCTGAGAATATTCATTTTCTGACTTTCCTGAAACCAAAAATAGCAGAAAAACAGGCAGCTGGCACTGTGGCTCTTGTTAATAGGTTAGTCCAAGAAATCATATGGAAAGTACTCCAAAGTGTGGACAAAACACAAGAAAGTGGATAAAACCAAGCATGGAACATCAAAAATTGTAGATACATTTGCAATGTATCAGCATCTTATAGGCGAAAGAGGAGGCCGAGGGGGTGCCCTAGGTGGCCGCACCACCCCTGGCGCGGGCCAGGCCTGGCCGCGCGGCCAGGTGGTGTGGCCGCCCCCTGGCCCCTCTCCGTCTTGTATTCTAGCTCTGTGTCCCCCTCGGTGAAAAACTGACTTTGGCTTTTGTCCCGTCCAATTCTGAGAATATTCATTGAATGGAAAATAGAAAAGTACTTTTAGAAACATAATTTCATCATCTTTCTTTCTTGTTTGGCTCATAAGCTTAGTATTATCTAGTTAAGATCTTTTGTGTTTCCAAGGAAGATTGCATGATTGTTTCTATCACTTGTATGTTTGTTTGTTTCCTTCAACTCTTATGCTTGCTACCCAGCCTTGCTAGCCAAAAACCTATACTGAGAGGGAATGCTTCTCGTGCATCCAATCCTTGAACCAAAACCTATGCCATTTGTGTCCACCATATCTACCTATTAGCTTTATTGCTATTTCAAGTAAATTCTCGAGTTTTATCTATCTTCCAAATTAAACTTGTTATGTGAAAACTAGTGATTAAAGCTCTCACAAACTTGATGGCACACTTTATTTTTCTTGCACTTAATAAACTTGAACCATTGTGTCCATCTATGTTGCTTATATGCTTGCACTTTATAAGTTGTGAATTAGCAGAACCATGTTGCCATGGGGAACGCTTTTAACATTGCACTTAATATTAAGTTGACATCATGTTCTTTTGTTTATGGATCCTAGTGGTGTGAAATAAAAGGGGAGCTTGTAAGATCATGGAGTTTGTATATGTGTTAGAGAAACGCCTAGGCGGCTAGCCTAAGCCATGTCTAATCATGGTGGAAACTTGCAGCATAACCATAGTGAGCATTCTATGAAGCATCCTCAATAAAAACCTATGCAAATAGCAAATAAAAAGATCGCTGAGATGCTCACGGTCTGTTGCCTTGTCATTTTGATATGGGATAGCTCCTGTTTCATGGGGCAAGGGGTACCCCGTTGGTGGTTCTCTATGATACACATACACTTACAATGACAAGAACTTACCGAAAACCAAAGTTGAGTGGCATGAGGTCCGGTACTCGTAAGCAAGGGGTGATGACCCACAAGTATAGGGGGTGTATCGCAGTATTTTCGAGGGAAGTGAAACCCAATTTATTGATTCGATACAAGGGGAGCCAAAGAATATTTATAAGCCTTAACAACTGAGTTGTCAATTCAGCTGCACCTGAAATAATCTTGCTCACAGCAGTTTATCAGTAGCAACAGTTTTGTAGTAGAAATAGTAAAGTAATAGCAGTAGTAAAAGTAAAGACAGTAGTAAGAATTGCAGCAAATAGTAGGATTAGAGCGCGGTAGGCATAGGGATGGATGGACTGGCGTTGCATGGACAAGACAATTCACATGGCAATCAGAACATATGGCAATTACAGATAAATAAGATAAAGCATCCAAGTACTAGATAATCATAGGCATGTGTTCCATATATAGTCATACGTGCTCGCAATGAGAACTTGCACAACATCTTTTGTCCTGTCAGCCCGTTTGCAGTGAGGCCTCAAGGGAAATACTAGCAATTAAGGTGCTCCTTTTAATAGAGCACCGGAGCAAAGCATTAACACTCCGTGAACACATGTGATCCTCACATCAAAGCCATTCCCTCCGGTTATCCCGATTTCTTTCACTTCGGGGCCATTGGTTTCAGACAATAACATGTGTATACAACTCGCAGGTAAGACCATAAACAATACTATCATAATGAATCAATAACATGTTCAGATCTGAAATCATGGCACTCGGGCCCTAGTGACAAGCATTAAGCATAACAAGTCGCAACAAAGTCAAAAAGCACTAACAGAAGATACTAGGCACCATGCCCTAACAATTCGATGACATTACAATGAATGATCTCATCCAATCCCTACCATCCCCATATCCTACATCAGGGGATTACTCACTCATAGATGGGGGAAACATGGATGGTCGATGGAGAAGCGATCGTGATGATGATGGCGATGATATCCTCCAACTCCCCGTCCCGACAGGGTGCCAGAACGGAGTTTCTGGTGCTGATTCGCGGAATCTGGTGGTGGCGGCGGAGCGGAACTCTTTCTGGAAAAACGTCGAACCCCCCTGAGTTTTTAAGTCAGAAGGCAACTTATGGGCGAAGAGGGAGACCGAGGGGCTGTCTGGGGCGAAGAGGGAGACCGAGGCAACTTATAGCCTACATTACAATGGATGGTCTGGCCGCCCAGACACCCCCTGGCACGGCCAGGCCCAGCCCGCGCGGCCAGGTGGTGTGGCCAGGCCCCAACCCCACTCCGTCTCGTATTCTGGCTCCGTGAGTCTTCTGGTGAAATAGGATTTTTGGCATATTTTCCGGGATTTTTCCTGATAGTTGATTTCCTGCACAAAAACTAGACACCAAGGCAATTCTGCTGAAAACAGCATCAGTCCGTGTTAGTTGCATCCAAATCACACAAGTTTAGAGGAAAAACAATAGCAAAAGTGTTCGGGAAAGTAGATACATTTTGGACGTATCAACTCCCCCCAAGCTTAGTTATTGCTTGTCCTCAAGCAATTCAGTTGAAAACTGAGTGCGATGAAAGAAACTTTCACGAACACATTTGCTTCATAAGATGTATATATTCTCAGCATGTGATCAACTACTTAGAAAATTCATAAAAGGAGTATGCAACTAAGTTTACTTAATAGGCATTGCAAGCTATGAAGAGATTCCAACTCAAAAATAATAAGTAGCATGAAACATAAACATAAGCAACATTACAATGCTCATAACAAGGTATGATAGAGTGGTATCTCGCTTGCCATGAAACATAAACATAAGCATCACCCTTTGGCGTATATAATACCCTAGAAACCCTAAGACTTGGGGAGCAACCACAGAAAGATTCTGCCGCCTCTACGGGGCAGAAAACTGTAGAGAGAGAAAGAGCTCTCCGGCAGGCAGAAATCTGCCAGGGAAATTCCTTCCCATAGAGGGGAGATCATAGCCATCAACACCATCATCAAGCTAGACTTCATCGGGATCATCATCATCATCTCCACCAGCACCATCATCATCACTCCGTACCATTGTAACAATTGGGTTGAATCTTGCATAGTTCTTAGGGGAAACATTCCTGGTGTTGATTACTTGTTGTAGTTGATGCTATTGAGTGGAACCATTGACTTATTGTTCATGTTCAGATTGTTACTTATCATTATTTCATCTCTGATCTTGATCCATATGATGTTACATGAGTAGTTTGTTTAGTTCTTGAGGACATGGGAGAAGTCATGTTGTTAGTAGGTGAATTGTGTTGAGAAAGATTCAATGTTTTGATATTTAAGTTGTGGTGTTATTCTTCTAGTGGTGTCATGTGAACGTCGACTACATGATACTTCACCTTTATGGGCCTAGGGGAATGCATTGTGTATTTGGCTACTAATCATGGGGTTGCCAGAGTGACAAAAACCTGAACCCTCATTAGGAAACCTTGGAAAAAAGGGAGTGTAGGATTTCAAAGTTTAAGGCTGTGGTTAGGTTTTTATCTTAATTACTTTCTTGTAGTTGCGGATGCTTGCAAGGAGTATAATCACAAGTATGTATTAGTCCTAGGATGTTAGTACATTAGCACAGGTTCACCCATGATTATTGGCTCAACATGTATCGAGCTCGTTGGGGAACCCCAAGAGGAAGGTATGATGAGCACAGCAACAAGTTTTCCCTCAGTTATGAAACCAAGGTTATCGAACCAGTAGGAGCAAGGAAACACCTCCAAGGTATTGTTTTCCAACTTGGAATCCTGCACAACAGAACCACAGAACTTTTCCCCCAACTTACAGTGAGGTTGTCAATCTCACTGGTTTTGCTGAAAACAAAGGATTAAACGTATTGTGTGGAAGATAGTAGTTGCTTGTAGAAAGTAAACAGAAAATAGTAAATAGTAGATTGTAGATTGATAGTAAAAGAATGGACCGGGTCCATAGTTCACTAGAGGTGATTCTCCTTAGATAGTTGACATGATGGGTGAACAAATTACAGCAGGGCAATCGACACACACCGAGATAGCATACATGCATATACTAATCATCTTGACTCCTATGAGATTTGATTGGGAATTACAACATTATACATAGACCGTAATCCAACTACATCTATGACTAATAATCCACCTTCAGGTTATCATCCGAACCCCCTCCAGTATTAAGTTGTAAGCAACAGATAATTGCATTAAGCAAAGTGTGTAAAGTAAATAATACGATTGTTCTATGAACAAAGAATTGATGTTTTCTCCCTAGTAGCAACAACACATCTAGTACCTTAGAGATTTCTGCCACTTCCCCACATTCCTAGAGGCATGAACCCACTATCGAGCATAAATACTCCCTCTTGGAGTTGCTAGCATCTACTCGGCCTAGATAGATACTAACAACGGAATGCATGCAAGATCACAAATAACATAGACATGATAGAATCAATAATCAATCTGAAATAGCATCTCAATATCCATCGGATCCCCGCAAACACAACATGTAAGATTACAAATGGATGATCTTGATCATGAACGGAGCTCACAAGATCTAAACATGGTAGCACAAAGGAGAAGAACCAACCATCTAGCTACTACATGGACTCGTAGTCTAGGGACGAACTACTCACGCATCACACCGAAGGCAGTCATGGTGATGAAGAAGGCCTCCAGGGTGATCTCTCCCCTCCGGCAGGGTGCCAGCAAGAGCTTCAGATCCCTCTCGATCTAGGGATGGAGATGGCGGCGGCTACAGACTCTTTCGTGGAATTTTTGATCGGGTACCTAGGGTTTTCGTCCCGGAGGCAATATATAGGCGAAGGGGCAAGGTCGGCGGAGTACCAGGGGGCTCACACCAGGTGGTGGCGCAGCTAGGGCTCATCGCGCCACACTAGATCCCCTCTTCGTCTCCCCTCCAGACTTCGTATTCCTTCTGGTGAAATATTAACTTGGGGTTTTGTCCGGTCCAATTCCGAGAAAATTTCCTTACTAGCTTTTACGTAACCAAAAACAGTAGAAAACAGGTAATTGGCACTGTGGCATCTTGTTAATATGTTAGTTCTAGAAAATGTGTAAAAATACTCCAAAGTGTGGACAAAACATAAGAAAGTAGATATACAACAAGCATGGAACATCAAAAATTATAGATACGTTTGCAACGTATCAACATCCCCAAGCTTAACTCCTGCTCGTCCTCGAGTAGGTAAGTGATAAAAAAGAATAATTTTTGAGGTGACATGCACCATCATAATCTTGATCAAGGTATTTTTAAAACATTGATAGCTGGGATCATAGTACTTTAACATAGCATGAAAGATATAGTTCTAAAAATAAGACATAGCAACTATGTTGTAACATGAAAAGGTACAAACAAAATATTCATGAATAATAATGCTTTAAAAGACGTTTGTTTGTTTCACATATAGAAAACATAATGAGAATGGTATCCAGCTTGTCCCTCATAGTGTAGCAAAACATAAATGCATAGGACACCTTCAAAGTTCATAAGGGTGACTAGATACAAATAGTTTAAGAACAAGCAATATCAAAGTTATGAATCAATCAACAAGTTTTGGGACAATGCACATTAAACTAAGAATGACCACTATGCTCTCTCAATAGGTGCATAAAGATAGAAGATGGAGACTCAACATAAAAAGTAAAAGAAAGGCCCTTCATAGAAGGAAGCAGGGATTCAAGTCTCATAAAGAGCTTTCAAAAATTATGGTACTTATTAGCTTTCAGCTCTCATTGCCCCTATCATAAGCATCTTTAGGTGATTAAGGTTAAAGTGAACACATATGAGGATATGCTTGACAAGTTATAAGTTGAAATCTCATGCCCCTTACTTATGAAGACCGAACCTAATGCTACTCAACTTTAGTCACGAGTAAGTTCTTGTCGTTGTAAATACATGTGTATCATAGAGAATGCCAACAGGGTACCCCTTGCCCGATTGTACGGAAGCATTCCCATATCAAAATGACAAGGCAAGCAGACAATGAGGATCTTAGCAATCTTTTTATTTGCTATTTGCATAGGTTTTTATTAAGGATGCTTCACAGATTGCTGATTATGGTTATCATGCAAGTTTCCACCATGATTAGGAATGGCTTAGGCTAGCAGCCCAGGCATTTCTCTAACACATATACAAACTCCATAAGCTTACAAGCTCCCCTTTTATTTAACACCACCGGGATCCACAAGCAAAAGAACATGATATCAACCAAATAAAGTGCAATGTTGAAAGCGTTCCCCATGGTAACATGGTTCTGCTAATTCACAACTTATAAAGCGCAAGCACATACGCAACATAGATGGGCACAATGGTTCAAGTTTATTAAGTGCAAGAAAACTAAAGTGTGCCATCAAGTTTGTGAGAGCTTTAATCACTAATTTTCACATAACAAGTTTAATTCGGAAGGTAGATAAAAACATGAATATACTTGGAATAGCAAATGCTAATAGGTAGGTATGGTGGACTCTTTGGAATAACTTGGTTTTATTTGGAGTTGGATGCATGAGTGGAACTCATACTTGGTATGGAGGCTAGCAAAAGACTGGGAGCGACTAACTAAGAGAGCAATAATGGCCATAATCATGCAAAGCAACAAAACATTATTAATTAAATCATAAAGTGATATTACAAGTCGAGAAATAAATTATCATATAGACTATGATGACTGGTATAGTCTTAACATGGTGTGAGCATGTGCCAAGTCAACCCAAATAAAACATCAAAGGAGAATACCACAATATTATGCTTTTATATGCTAAAACAACGCATGATTATTTCAAGCCACATTAAGCAATCTCCATTATTTGGAACAAGTCATGCTACAGCATTAATCACTAAGCATAAAGTCAAAGCAATATCAAATATGACATGATAGAGTCTAGGCCACAGTCAAAAACAAGCTCCTTTTATACCACTTAAGCATGAACTTTCCTACTCTTTTCCAATCCAAATCAACTTATTTGAAAACTAATATATGAATGCGGGGGTCCAACCAATTTATTCAAGCAAACTAAGAAAACGAAAACTGAAAACAAAACGAAGACGATCCAAGAACAACACAATTGTGCATGAAACAATAAAAATGAAGTGTTTGGAAGAAACCTGAAATTTTTATTGATGAAGAAGGGGTTGCCTTGGGCATTGACGAGGGTTTAACTCATCAATGCCCATTGTTATGGACTTGGGTTTTGGAGAAGGAGGGAGTGCTGGAGACATCTATCGGCTAGCAAATAAGCACACAGGGGACAAAGGATTTACCCAGGTTCAGGCCTTGTAGAGGTCCCTACTCCTGCTTGTCTGCTCGTGGAATTATCAAAGGAGTCGAAAGTTACAATGATGCGCAGATGCAATCTGGCGAGAGTTGTGGAAACTAGGGTTGCGTGTGTCCTCCTCGCCGCCCCCTCCTAGCCTTTATATAGATAGGCTAGGTCTCGGGTACCAGGTCGAGTCGGTTACAAGTTAGGGTTTTTCCCTTCAAACTTTCTATCTTTAGCTTCTTCTTGTCTCTCAAGCAATCGAGAGTCCGTAGATCACTCGAGTCCTTTCATCTGGGCCTTGGCGACACCGTGGGCCTGTACGTATTTAGACCGTATATACCAAGCTCGAGTACCTGCAGGGTATACCCATGTCAGTAGCCCCCGAGTATCCAGTGGAATCGCAGATTCGACTGGGTACTTTTTGAAGTCTTCGAGTGCCTGAATGAGTACATTTTTTGACTGCTTTCATTTATGTCATAGGGATTTGTTGATATACATGCCTGATGTAGCCGAAGTATCAGTATCAGTTAACCACCTTAGGGTGAAACAACGTAATCTACTCGAACTCGAGTCCCTGGACTCAAATCCGGAAAAGTGCTGGCGTAATTCGACTCAGGCCGCGGAGGTCTTACAGGAGTCGAATTCCGGTTATATGTGTGTGAGCACTTGACGCGTCTGTCAATGCATGTTCATCGTGCATGTAGGCACGGATATGTTTCTGGTAGTGCACAGTTAAATGCGTTGCCAGGCCTTTATTCAGGTCTTACCTTCACGCTGTAAGCGCGGCATCCGAATTTTATCATCGCGAAGATGATTCGGGCAACCCAGGAGACGTAATCTCTTTGTAGGGAAAATTATGAGGCGGTGTCACCATGATATGCGAGTGCTGATGTAATTAACGCACAACTTTCGTGCAAATAATCATAGGGTGCGCGACCAGCGCTCCCTATGGGAGTAGCCCCCGAGTGCCTGGTTGAGTCGAAGATTCAGGCAGGGACTAAAGAAATTTTGCGACTGCTGTCATTTTTGTTTGTTTGAGTCGAAAACTTGGGTTGCGACTGCTGTCATCTTTTGCTTGCTTGTTTCTGTCGAAATTGTTTCCAGCGCTCCCTATGGGAGTAACCCATGTCCATAGTCGAATCGTTTTTCGAGTGGTTGGGTTTGATTGTGATTGCCTGTATCCCTGCAATAAGAAAAGAAAAATCATAGGGTGCGCGACCAGCGCTCCCTATGGGAGTAGCCCCCGAGTGCCTGGTTGAGTCGAAGATTCAGGCAGGGACTAAAGAAATTTTGCGACTGCTGTCATTTTTGTTTGTTTGAGTCGAAAACTTGGGTTGCGACTATTGTCGTCTTTTGCTTGCTTGTTTCAGTCGAAATTGTTTCCAGCGTTCCCTATGGGAGTAACCCACGTCCATAGTCGAATCGTTTTTCGAGTGGTTGGGTTTGATTGTGATTGCCTGTATCCCTGCAATAAGAAAAGAAAAATCATAGGGTGCGCGACCAGCGCTCCCTATGGGAGTAGCCCCCGAGTGCTTGGTGGAGTCGAAAACTACAGCAAGGACTAAAGTAGTCGAAGTTTTCCGCTAAGTAGCCGTTAATGACGTCAGTGCTGACGCTTGCATGACCTCAGTTGCCCGCGTGAGCGGCTTTGACGGGACGTGACGAGCGGTGGGTCCCACTTTCTGACTTTGATTTGACTGGGCGTGCGTAATCTTATTATTAACTGTGCCTCCTCGATTTCCGCGCAGTGGAGGGACGGTTCACGCTTCCTCTTCGTCACGTGTCGAGCGTGATATGTGCCACGCGTCCAATAGGGTTTTTGTGAGCCGTTGGATTGCATCTCTTAGGGGTTAAGTACTGATGCTACGGCGGTAAATTTCCATCTGCGCCCTTTTCTTCCTCGCTGCCATCGCCATTGCTGCTGCTCCTCTGCTTTTCTCCTGCGCTCATCTCCTCCTCAGCTCTGGACCATCTCCGCTCGTTTCCAAGTTATTTTCTACGTTCTCATCGCTGCCGTGCAATGGGAAAGAAGAAAGGAGGCGCTGCCGCTGAATCCGCCGCCACCACTGCTGCGGCAAAGAAGAAGGGTGGCTCCGCTGCTGCGGGCACCAGTGCCGCTGCCGGTGGGAAAAAGAAGGTCGCGGGCACCCGCGTGACCAATGGCAAGGCGGCCGATCTCCGTCTTCTTCGCCAAGACGGAGTTATTTCCGCAGCAGTCGCCGATGCGCGCGTCCCCAGCGGTGAGACCATTCCTGTGCCTCCCGCTGGTTTTTGAGTGATGTTTCTTGCATTCATCATTCGCGGTCTTTCTTTGCCTCTCCACCCCTTTCTTAGGGGTCTCCTTTGTTTCTACGGGCTCCAGCTCCATCAGCTGTCCCCAAATTCAATTCTTCATATCACCTGCTTCATCACTCTTTGCGAGTGCTGGCTCGGAATCGAGCCGCACTTTCGCCTTTTCAAGCGCTTATTTAAACTAAAGCGTCAGTCTGCATCTGGCTCTCTAGTTTACGACGTAGGTGGTTGTGGAATCCATGTCGACCCGTCCGCCACCTACTTCGACATCAAGCTCGCCAAGTCCGTCCAGGGATGGAGGGACAGATGGTTTTATGTCCGCGACCAGAAGGCCAAGGACGAGCATTTTGGACTCGCGCCTTTCGATCCCGTGACTCCCTGCAAGAAGATGCATTCTTGGAAGAACGTGATCATGCCCTCCGAACTCGCGGAGACAGACGTGCTATATCAACGCGTCTGCGACCTCGAGAGTCGCATAGGCGCAGAAGAGGGAGGCTGCGCCCTTGTTAGGACTTGGCTGTGTCATCGCGTCCAGCCTCTCCAGGCTAGAGTCCATCCCATGTTTCAATGGGGTGGTGCTGATGATGCCACTCGCGTGTCTGCCGATGGCATGTCGGCGAGTGAGGTAGATAAGAGGGTGCGACTGGTCACAAAGTACACCTTCAAGGATGTGCTTCCGAATGAACCAGTTGTTCCTCCTTTCGATGCTTCGAATCCTCCTCCTGAGGTATAGTTGTGCTACGCTGTAGCTTATTTTCGCGATTGCTTTTCTGTTGTTTACTTGCTCCTTTTTGCTCATCTTTGCTGTTTTGTATGCAGGATTGGGCGGTGTCGCCTTGCATGCCTCCTCTCCCTAAGGGTATTATTCCTCGCGAAGCTTTGGAAGATGACGAGTCTGAGTCGACTGTCCCTTCTGATGTGGAAGAGGAAGCCCCCGAGTCCGGGAGCCCGGATACTCGCAAGCGTTCGCGTAGCAAGGATTTCGACGCGTCGACTCCTTCGACTCCAGAGGGCACGGCTGTTGGCGCGGAGTCGCCAAATCCAGCTGTTCCTGTGAGGGCTGTGGCACCGTCGTCCCGCAAGAAGATGCGACTGCCCAAGGAGTCTTCGTCGGAGTCGGCGGAGGCCACGTTTGATCTTGACAAGTTTGACTGGTAAGTTTGTGAGTTCATTCTTTTCTGTTTTCTTCTTGCTGGCTTTGCCCTGGAGTTTGCCTTTTTCCCATTGCGAATTTTGCCTTGTAGTCAAGAGGCGTCGTCGTCTTCTGGCGACGTCGAGTTTTTGAAGGAATCGGCAGTCGCGACCTCAAGGGCCAAGGTAGAGGTCGAGCATGCTCCTTCTCCTCCGGAGGCGGCCCACTCCGGGCACAATTCCTCGAGCTCTCCTCACGTAGGGGAGCATCGAATAGTTTCTCGGATGACAGTTCAGCAAACTTCTTCGGAGTCGCTAGAGGACCATCTAAGTACATCTGTCCTCCTTTTTTGGTGTGGCAGTTGACGGCTTCTGCTGCCCTCATTAATTACTTGTTTTGTGCAATAGCCCCTTGTAAAGGAAGTCGCGCAAGTGGCGGAACAGGTTATGGTGATGGGTCGCCAGCATGCGATGCTGGAGACGCGTCACCGCATGGTCGAAAGTGAGTGATTCCACGCTTATTCTTTTCATCTTCTCTCTGTTTTCGTATATTCGACTGATAGCCAATTATTGACTGCCATGTAGCTGAGCATAACGCTTTACTGCGCAATGTCGCAACATTGGAGAAGACATTGGCTGCAGCTATGAAGGGGCACGATGAGGCAATCGCGGCTCGCAATGATGCTCAGAAGCGCGAAGAGGATCTGCACGCCTCCTTTGCGGCCAGGGAAAAGTTGTTCGAGGAGCAACTGTTCTCAGTCGCCAAGGTCCTCTCAGGTACCTTTACGGGTGGATATTTTATTGATGCTCCTTTCTGCTTCTAGAGTTTTGCCGGTGGCACTAGAAATTTGAACCATGTATTTTTGGTATAGATGCTGGCGACTTGAGTTTTGACCCGCATGCCCTTCGTCGTGATGACGCTCTAGCCGACGCGGTATCCGCGGTTGAGGACCGAAGCGCCGCCATCCAGGATACATTGTCCAAGGCCAAGGTCGCCCTTAGTCGCCTCCGGGAGGAGTTGATGCCAAAGGCGGAGCAGGTCGATAATATGGACGAGCTGGTGGAATCACTCGCCGGGAGCGTGCCTGCCACTTACAAGAACTCCCTCCGGGCGGCTGGTGCGACGATGTCACTCGCCATGGTGCAGGCCCACGGAGTCGAGATAGATCCTTCTGCGGTGTCGAAGACGATGCCTGTTGGCGCGGATGGTCAGCAGGTAGTCTTCGCTCCCTTTGCGACTGCCTATGCCAAATACGGCCATTATTTGATTAATACCATTGCCAAGTATTCGGAGGAGCTCCAGTGCGCTAAGAAGGTGGCGAAAGCTTCGGCTTCAGGGGCAGGCGGAAAGTCAGTGGCGTCTGATACTGCCACGGACTTGATGAAGCCTCCGAAGGCGTCGAAGTCGAAGAGGCCAGCTGCTTCGTAGTTAGCTTATGTAATAGATGATGAATTGTCCTTTTGCTCTAAGAACATGCCTGCTGGCGAGTGTGCTTGTGAATATTTTTATGCTTATCCTGAATGCATCTGCTCTCCCTGCCTTTGTGTTAGTTTGGTCACCTTATTTTCTTCTGTCTTGAACTGTGGTAGGGCACATCGAGTGGTCCCATAGGGGGAAACCAGGATTCATCATCTCTTGATGAGACAGTGGCACAGCCGCGCTCCAGGGTAGAGGAGTTGTCTTTGCTGTCGCGACTTTGTGACCGCGTGAAACAGCTAGAGCGTGAGTTGCCCCTGATCCGCGGTAATGCAGATGTGTGGAAGTCAAAGGCGGAAAAAGCCGCCGCCCGCGAGCATTATCTGCTTGGCGAGGTGACGTAGCTGGGCGACCAGTTTAAGTGTTAGTTTGCTCGTCCTTATCTTTTTCCTTTGTAGTTAGTCGCAGTGGTACGTTGTACTCATGCTGTTGGTGCCGCTTCGTGTAGTTGTTAGCGCACGCCATCCGCAGGAGGAGAGGGATAGGATTGCCATCCGCCTTCATGGTCTCACCCAGGAGCAACTCCAAGAGAGTGGATACTTCTGGGTGGATCATGATCGTGCGACTGCATTGGCGACCCTGCAGGATCGCGCTTCGTGAGTGCTGCTCTTCCTAAAGAAGTCACAGTCATGTTTGAAGAATATCTATCGGGCGATGTTCCCGTTGGATGACACGTCGTCAAGCCTGTTGGCTCTCCTGGCCAATTTCCAAGATATGTCCACGGTTCGCGAGTGCGTGAGGCAGCAGTTGGTGGCTGGTGCCAAGGCTGCACTCTCGATGGTGCGACTGCACAGGCCTGGCGTGGATGTCGCCGTCGTAGCTTCCGGTCTGCCAGCGCCGCCAGCCGGATCTGTTTGGAATATGGTGCCACACTATCAAGCGGTGGACCGTCCAGCAGAGGAGATTGTCAACTTCTTCGAGGAGCAAACCAATGTTCTTCTGTTGCAGCAGTAACCAGATTTGTATCCTACACATAAGTGTATTTGTGTTGTAAAGTTCATATACATATTTGTATGTAATTTATTGTTGAACGCGTACAAATAGCTTTTGTAAGCGTAAGGTGCGTTGCACTATGGGAGTCCTTTTCGTTAGCCTGGCCATCCCTTTTATCAACCTGCCAGGTGCGTAGCAGCTGGGTTGAATTTGCGTTAAGGGGTTCAATTGATGTGCCAGCTACTCAGGATGTCGCGTTTATTAGTTCGAAGAACAAATGTGTGTAGGGTGGCATAGCCCCCGAGTACAATAGTAACCGAAGTGAAAAGAAAAAACACAGAGATTTGGGGCACTTAGCTTTTATTTATTTGGAGAACAGTACTAGGTACAATGTGTGGCTAAGTAGCCTTGGCTGGGTAGCCTTATTTGCGATGTAAAAGTAAAAACAGCTAGGGGTAGAAGCGTCGCAGTTGTGTGACGTTCCAAGGGTTGGAGTATGCGACTCCTGTTTCTAGGTCTTGAAGGCGATAGGCGCCACCTGGGATTACTTCTGTAACCAAGTATGATCCTTCCCAGGGGGACTCGAGCTTGAGATGCCCCTGCTGCTTAAGTCGCAGGACCAGGACACCTTCGACGAAGGATCTGGGGCGAAGCCTTCTACTGTGGTAGTTGCGCAGGTTCTGCTGGTAGATCGTGGATCTTTCTGCGGCGATTTCTCTCGCCTCGTCGAGGAGGTCGACGGAGTCTTCGAGTGCAAGAGATGACTCTTGTTCGCTGTAAGCGACTATGCGCGGCGCCTTGTACCTTACTTCGGCGGGTAGTACAGCTTCTGCCCTGTGCACCATAAAGAATGGCGTGTAGCCTGTGACGCTGTTTGGAGTTGTACGTAGGCTCCAGAGTACGGATTGGAGATCATCTGGCCAGCAACCCGCGGCTTGTTCGAGTGGTCGAAGGAGTCGCTTCTTGATGCCGCTGCAGACGAGCCCGTTTGCTTTTTCCACCTGACCGTTGGTCTGTGGATGCGCGACTGAGGCATAACTGATGTTGATCCCCAGGTTTTCGCAGAATTCTTGGAACTCCTTAGATGTGAAGTTCGTCCCGTTGTCAGTGATGATGCTGTGCGGCACGCCGAAGCGGTAGACGATGGACTCGAAGAACTTGACTACGTTGTGCCCTGATTGCATGGTTACTGGCATGGCCTCGATCCACTTGGTGAATTTGTCGACTGCGACCAAGAGGTAGGCGTATGCTCCTTGCGAGGACCTTGGGAGTTTGCCAACCATGTCGAGACCCCACTGGGCGAAGGGCCGGGCCAATGGAATAGGCCGTAGTTCTGCGCCTGGTGCGTGTGGCTTGTCCGCGGATCGCTGACAAGCGTTGCACTTTTGGACTATGTCCTTGGTATCGCGCATGGCCGTGGGCCAGTAAAATCCAGCTCGTAGAGCTTTGGCAACGAGGGCGCGACTACCGGCGTGGTGTCCGCAGGTCCCTTCATGTATGTCGAGGTGGACTGCTCTTCCATCGGCCAGGGAGACGCATGTTGTAACACGCCTGTGATGATGCGTTTATACAGTTCGTCGTTGATAACGGCGCCTTGGAGCATCACGCGATGTGCCGTGCGTCTGTCGGGTCATCCGGTAGGCGCTTGCTAAGGAGATATGTAATGTACGGCTGCGTCCAGGATTGTTCGATCGTCATGACGCTCATTGGCCCTTCTAGTCCTGTGTCTGGCTCCAAGTTATCGAGTGCCATTGGCTCATTGGGTGTCGTAGCCCCCGAGTCTGTTGCTGCGCTTGTTTTCTTCTCTGCGGCCTTTGGCTTGATGGAGCGTTCGCAGATGCGCTCGAGAAATACCCCAGGTGGTATGGGGGCGCAGGTAGAGCCTATGTTGGCGAGTGCGTCCGCCTCCTCGTTGCTTTCGCGACCTACATGTCGCAACTCGCAACCATCGAAGTCTCCCTCGAGTGTATCGTAGAGGTCACGGTATGCGATCATGTTGTAATTGAGTGCGTCGCACTCGTGCATTGTTTGGTTGACGACCAGCTTGGAGTCGCCATATATAATGAGCCTCCTTGCGCCGCAGGCTTTTGCCATCCTCATCCCGTGCAGCAGGGCCTCGTATTCAGCCTCGTTGTTTGAGGCTGTGAACTGCATTTGCAGGATGTATTTCAGCTTGTCCCCTTGAGGTGATGTTAGTATGACACCTGCTCCTGCTCCATCTTTCCGCTTGGATCCATCGAAGTGCATTGTCCAGAGGTATGACATATCTGGCTTGTCTCGGAGTTGGTTTTCCATCCAATGCACGAGGAAGTTAGGGAGAACTTGCGACTTGATTGCGTCGCGCTTTTCGTATGTGATGTCTCGTGGAGACAGTTCGATTCCCCAAAGCGCGAATCGTCCCGTGGCGTCGGGGTTATTGAGGATATGTCCCAATGGGGCGTCGTTGAAGACGCCGATTGGGTGTTCCTGGAAGTAATGGCACAGTCGCCAGGCGGTCATGAAGACGCCGTACGCCAGCTTCTGGTAGTGCGGGTACCGTTGTTTTGTTGGCGTGAGGACCTCGCTGAGGTAGTATACCGGGCGTTGTATGCCATGGACCTTGTTTTCCTCGGCCCGCTCGACGACGAGCAATGTACTAACCACTTGGTTGGTAGCGGAGATGTATAGCAGTAGTGGCTCCCTTTCTCGTGGAGTCACCTGTACTGGCGAGGTGGATAACAGGCGCTTGAGATCTTCGAATGCTTCTTGCGCTTCTTTGGTCCACTCGAATTTGTCGGCTTTGCGGAGGAGCTGATAGAAGGGCAGTGCCTTTTCCCCCATTCGACTGATAAATCGACTGAGGGCCGCGATTCGTCCGCCTAGTTGCTGGACGCCTCTTATGTTCTTTGGCTTCTCCATGGCCAGTATGGCCTTTATCTTTTTCGGGTTTGCCTCAATCCCTCTCGCGGAGATGAGGTACCCGAGCAGCTGCCCAGATGGTACGCCAAAGGCGCATTTGTCCGGATTTAGCTTAATCCGGTAACGATCGAGGTTGGCGAATGTTTTGCGCAAGTCGTCGATTAGAGAGGCTTCCTCCTTGGTTTTGATTACTATGTCGTCGACATAGACTTGGATGTTGCGACCCAATTGCTCCTTGAGGCAAGCCTGCATGCACCGCTGGTAGGTGGCTCCCGCGTTTTTTAGCCCGAAGGGCATTGTGTTGTAGCAGAACACACCGAAGGGCCTTGTAAACGCGGTCTTCTCCTGGTCTTCCTCCTTCATTCGAATTTGGTAATAGCCTGAGTAGGCATCGAGGAAGCAGAGGCGCTCACATCCAGCGGTGGAGTCGATGATTTGATCGATCCGTGGTAGCGGGAAGTGATCTTTTGGGCAGTGCTTGTTTAAAGAAGTGAAGTCCACGCACATCTGTAGGATATCCGTGTCCTTTTTTGGCACCAACACCGTATTGGCGAGCCAAGTGCTTTCCTTGATCTCGCATATGAACTTGGCCTCGAGGAGTCTGTTGATCTCCATGCCAACTGCCTGCGCTCATGGCTCAGACAGTCGCCTGATTGTTTGCTTGACTGGCCTTGCGTCGGGGTTGACGTTGAGTGCGTGCTCGGCGAATTCCCTGGGAACTCCTGGCATGTCCGTAGGACACCAGGCAAAAATTTCCCAGTGCTCACGGAGGAATTCGACGAGCACGAGTTCCTATGCGAGACTCAAGTTGTTGGCGATGAGGGCCGTTTTTGCGGGATCTGTCGGATGGACCTGCACCTTCTTTGTGTGCACAGATGAGTCGAAGGAGAGATCAGGTGAGCTTGGCCTGCTCGGGGGAGGCAGGTTGTTGTCTGTCGTTTCCTTCAATCGCGCGAGCTCCTCCTGCATGCCGAAGGACTGGGAGATTCTGTTGAATTCCCTGTCGCAACTATCAGATCGCTCAAAGCTTCCGTTGATCGTAATGACGCCGTTGGGACCTGGCATTTTCATTTGCAGGTAGACGTAGTGGGGTACTGCCATGAACCTAGCGAATGCGACGCGTCCGAGGATGCGGTGGTATTGTGAGGGCCAGTCGACGACCTCAAAATCGATGCACTCACGCCGGAAGTTCCTTGGCGTGCCAAATATTACGTCGAGGTTGATGTTGCCCAGGGGGTATACGCCTTTCCCTGGGACGATGCCGTGGAACGTTGTGTCCGATGCCTCCAAGCAAGTTAGAGGGATCCTCATTGCTCGCAAGGTACTCGCGAATATGAGGTTGATGCCGCTTCCGCCATCCATGAAGACGCGACCCATGTCGAAGCCTCCAATTTGCGCCTCGAGTACGAGGGGGCAATGTCCTGGGCGAGGTACTTGAGGCGGGTGGTCTCGTTTATCGAAGGTGATGCACAACTCACTGCCACTGACGTACTCAGTGGTGGATGGTGGTGAGTGCGTGGCCAAGTTGACTTGGCGAGTGATGGCTTTCTGCACCCTGTTGGAGGAGCGCCCCTTTTGGATCATCATGGTACCCATGGCCGTGGGTACGGTTCTCCTCCGTGGTGTTGGTCCGGTGCAGCTCCGTTCGGTGGTGGCCCCGGTGGAGGTGGCGGTGCGCCATGTGCCACGGCGCCTGGAGCGGCCCCGTAGCCTCTTTCGACTGCGTCGTGGTTCATCCGAACCAATCCCTCGTGTAGTTTGAGGAACTCGCGGCAGTCCTTGAGGAGGTGGCTGGACTTTCTCTTGCCGTCATGCTTGTTGATGTAGAAGTGTACCATGCATGGTCCAGACAGTTTTTCCTCGATGGAGGTCGCGGGTGCCTCGTCGCGAGTGCGGCGTTGCCATACTTGCATGGTTTTTCCCAGAGTCGCGGTATCCACCGCTGCGGTATCCGCCATTGCGGTTGTCGTCGCGTCTATTGGCATAGCCGGCTGCGACCATGTTGACGTCGTCACGGTCGTCGTAGATGCGCATGCGACGTTTGCCTCGGCGGTCGCGTCTGCATTCGACTTCTGCCTCCTCGTCGGAGTGAGCGCGGTTCTTCACCGAATCTTCTCCATCAGCCCACCGATTCGCGATCTCCATCAGGTGGTCGATGGTCTGGAGCTTTGAGCCGCCCAGCTCCTCCCTGAGCTCTAGACGATGGACGCCACCGTTGAATGCATCAATCGCGCGGTCTTTCAAGATGTTTTCCGCGGAGTTCTTGATGATGGACCACCGTCGTATGTATGGGCGCAGCGATTCGCCAGATCTTTGCTAGAAGCATCTCAGTTCTTCGATTGATGCGGGCCGTTTGTACGTGCCTTTAAAGTTACGCACGAAGCTGTAGACCAGCTCATCCCAACTGCGAATGGATCCGCGTGGGAGGCTATTGAGCCATTCTCGGGCGGCACCCTGCAGCTGTAGCTGCAAGCATTGCATGGCAGTACTTCGACTGCCTCCGTGGAGCCTGATGGAGGAGATGTGATCCTCTAGCTAGATTTTAGGGTCCTGTAGACCGTCGAACTTCGGATTTTCTGACGGAAGTTTAAACCCCTTAGGCATTCGCTTCTGCCTAATGGATCTGCTGAAGCATCTGGCGCCGCAGAGTTCCCTGTCTTCCTCTTCCGAGTCAGTCGACCGAGCACGTCGTGCTCTTGACTTGTCGATCTTGCGTTGTGTGAGGTCGTTGCGCACATCGTAGTCACGATCATGTCGCCGTGAACGACGGCGTCGAGACAGGTCGTGACTGTCATCGCTGGATGAGGGTGAGGAGTAGCGTTTTGCTAGCGCTTTGCCCTTTTTTGGGTCTGGTACCGGCTCCTTGTCGAGGGCGGCCTCGATTAGCTCCAAACTTGCGATCGTAGATCGGTGCATGGCAGTTCGGGGATCTCCAGCCGGTGGCTGGTTGTTGAGGAGGTACATGGTGGCTACTGACACCGCGGCCTGCGGCGTCCTAGGGACCATGTTGCCTCTTGTGTCGACTATCATAGAGCCGAAGTCGAGGACTTTCGCGGCGTCTATGCGCTCTTGCTCGGTGAGGTGAGCCATTCGTGACTGCCTCTTCTTGGCGATGTACTCGTTGCCTCGTGAGGAGGATCCTCCGTAGGAGGAGAGCCTAGCGCGACGAAGGCTCAACTCGTCCGCCGCCTTTTTACGCGCCTCAAGTTGCGCGATTGCTTGTTTTTGGCGCGTGAACTGCTCTTTTAGGAGCCAGTGGTAGCCCATCAGAAGTTCCTGCGGGGACCCGAGGGGTAGCGGTGTACCTCGTAAGGCCTCGCGGCAGCGCTCCCACTCTTGCTCGTTGAGCTTGATTACGACGCGTTCGTCGGTTTGCTCATTGATTATACTGGGAGGTTCGACTGCTCCCCCGTTGGCGCCGTTACCGCTGTTGCCGCGATTGGCGGAGGTGTCGCCTACGTTAATGACGGCACACATGAAGTGATTGGGGAAGCTGCTGCTTCCACAACTTTCAGATTCAGAACCGTAGGTTCCATCTTCTGTGGCCAGATCGCTCAGATCGGAGTCGCGACTGTTGTCGCTGATCGTGTTCCCGACTACCACCAGAGCATTGAGCTCACTGAGGGTGCCGATTGATGGAGGGAACCATGATGCCGGGGCAATCGCCGGTGTCTTCGGTTGATCAGGCATGCGAAGCGTGCCTATCTAACCAACTTGGAAGCGGAAGTTCCCAATCGCCAGGCTGATTCTGTCGCCCACGGATTCGAAGGCCGGGCAGGTGGCCGGCGTGTGGACGGTGAAGTCGAAGGCGCCGAAGAGCTGGCGAATCTCCGCTGTTGCGGAGTTGTAGATCGCAGTTGATGGGGCCGAAGAAGCCGCAACATCAACACTCCCAATTCCCACAGACGGCGCCAATTGACGAGGGTTTAACTCATCAATGCCCATTGTTATGGACTTGGGTTTTGGAGAAGGAGGGAGTGCTGGAGACATCTATCGGCTAGCAAACAAGCACAAAGGGGCCAAAGGATTTACCCAGGTTCAGGCCTCATAGAGGTCCCTACTCCTGCTTGTCTGCTCGTGGAATTATCAAAGGAGTCGAAAGTTACAATGGTGCACAGATGCAATATGGCGAGAGTTGTGGAAACTAGGGTTGCGTGTGTCCTCCTCGCCGCCCCCTCCTAGCCTTTATATAGATAGGCTAGGTCTCTGGTACCAGGTCGAGTCGGTTACAAGTTAGGGTTTTTCCCTTCAAACTTTCTATATTTAGCTTCTTCTTGTCTCTCAAGCAATCGAGAGTCCGTAGATCACTCGAGTCCTTTCATCTGGGCCTTGGCGACACCGTGGGCCTGTACGTATTTAGACCGTATATACCAAGCTCGAGTACATGCAGGGTATACCCATGTCAGGCATCCCCAAGCTTTGACGCTTGTACTTCTTGAATATTTATTGGGGTGACAAGGGTGGCATCCCCAAGCATGAGCTTTTGTCAATTCTTCATCTTATCACATTACTCTTTCCTACACTTAAAATTTCCTTCATACAAACTTCACACAATCTTCATTACCAACATTAGTGTACTCAAGATAATAATTCTTTTGGTTTAGTTTCAACACAAGTAATACTTCCATTAAAACACAAGCTACTGTAGCACTTTCTTTAAAAAGTTCAAATGATCAGAGAGAACTCAAAGAGAAAGAGATTAAGAGGCAAATGCAAATAATGGCAGAAATCTGTCAAAACAGACCAGCAGGTAAAAACAATTTTTTCGAAGACCTTCTGTTGCTCAATTCGAAAATTGTTGAACTAACGAAAGTTAGATAACAACCTGGTGCAGAAGCACAAAAATTCACAGCTCAAACCGACATACAGAGATTTTTCTCGAATTTTTACAGCGAAGCACAAAAATCCGTTTCGGGACAGCAACTTTCCCAAGTCTTACTTCTCTCTCATTAGAGGTTACTCTTGGCACAAAAACCACACAAAAATTATAAGGATAGGTTATTACTGAAGCAATAACTTCTAAGACTCAATAAAAGACTCCTAACTTGATGGGGATATGCCGAATGGGGTATGCCTAGCAGGACGTTCTGATTGGGCCGAAGGGTCTGCGAGTGGGCCTGTAGGATGGCAACTGGAATGCGACTGAGGAGAAGGCTTGGCGACTGGCGACTGAAGGCCCAGAAGCGTACTTGAAGCCCAGTAGGATTAGGTTAAAAGCCTCTGAATCCATATCTTGTTCGGTGCTAAACTGTAAACCCTAGCGAGGTGCCTCATATATAAACCTCCCTAGGGTACCTTGAGGACTTACGTTCTATCATACACCCCCTCAAGCGACTCGCTGCTTAGACGCCGAGCTCGCCACCCCTGTAACTCGCTCTCCATTAATCCAATCTAGCAGGAGTAGGTCTTTACCCTCCGGGGGCCGAACCTAGGTAAACCATGTGCATCCGCCCCATCTCGCACCGCAGATGGCCGCCAGCTCTTCCTCACATTACAATCAATCGCTGCCAGTAGCAGCGACTGCCGTGGCCATTTCCATGACAGTGGCGCCCACCATGGGGCATAGCAGGACTGGCCTGAGTTCTGCGATGAGACCTTATTCGCCGATCGATCGGCCGCTCGCCACCGGCCGCATGATCGCCATCAGCGGGATCTAACAGATCCTGCCCAATAGCTACATCCTAGCATCACGCCTGGTCACTCACGGTGCAGTGATGCCAGTCAGCTCAATCAACCTCTTCGTTGGCTTCACCGGCATGGTCGACCCAGCTGCAACGATGATCGTTGGTGGATCGCCGCCGCACCGCGATCTGCTCTCGAAGGAGCAGGTATGCTCCATCAGGAGCCTCGTCACCGAGTACGATTCGGCCTAAACTCCAATGTCCAGGGTCGCATCCTGAACTTCAACGACGAAAGCGACCCTGCACGTGCGGCCGAGCGCGAATACTGCGAGAACGCACCGCCAGGCGGAAGCAACCCTGCGAGACCACCACCTGGCGCACAGGCGACCAGAGCCCCTCCACCACCCATTGGCTGCGCGCCCCAGCCGGATCAGCCACGGATCATCATCTCGCCACAAGCCCGAGACGCCAATGGACTCCCACTCTACTCCACCACGATGGACAATGTCGTTGCGGCCGAGGCCGCGGTCGCCAACCTCGACGTCCAAGGCGACGGCGCGCTGCAGATCCAGTACGCCAAGGCCCTACTCGCCAGGGCCGTCGAGCAACAAGCTGGGGGAGTCGACCCACAGGGACGGATGTACTCCCACTCATCGGCAAGCAGAGCGGTATCAAGCGGTCACCCCACCGTCGCCAACGCATTGACCCGCCCTCCAGCATAGCCCTAGAGAATCAACCACGGGCCGCCAACCCCGCGCTGTCCACCAACGAGTCGTGACCGGCCAATAACACGGTCGCCGCCAACGGGCAGCCCATTCATGCCCGAACGCACACTGACTAGAAAGTCATTCAAAACTTGATCGAAGAACCAACATTTATTGAAGCGTCAACAACAAGGCTTGGCGGGGGCGCCAGCCCAACGACTTGAGGCACACCCTCACCAACCGCGGCGACCTGATGGCTCAATGCACAACAACCAGAAAAATGCTTGATGGCGGTGTTGATGTAGAGCTTGTTGGGAACCCACAGAGGAAGGTATGATGAGCATAGCAGCAAGTTTCCCTCAGTTATGAAACCAAGGTTTAATCAAACCAGTAGGAGCAAGGAAACACCCCAAAGGTGTTGCTAGCTGAGCTTTGGCAGGGCGCACTACCGGTGCTAGTAGCAACGTGGAGACCTGCACAACACAACCACTAAACTTTGTCCCCAACTTGCGATGAGGTTGTCAATCTCACCGTGTTTTGCGGAAAACAAAGGATTAAAGGTGTCGAATGGAAAGAAGTAAAAGTTTGCAGAAAGTAAACACAAAGCAGTAAACAGTTGTAGATTGTATGTAAAGTAAAAGGACCGGGATCCATAGTTCACCAGAGGTGGCTCTCCTTAGATAGATAACATGCTGGGTGAACAAATTATAGCGGGGCAATTGACAAACACCGAGAAAGCAATACATGCATATACTAATCATCTTGACTCCTTTGAGACTTGATTGGTCATTACAACATAATACATAGACCGCCATCCAACTGCATCTATGACTAATAATCCACCTTCAGGTTATCATCCGAACCCCCTCTAGTATTAAGTTGCAAGCAACAGATTATTGCTTTACGAACTGCGTGTAAAGTAAACGATATGATTGCTCTATGAACAAAAGATCGTTGTTTTCGCCCTAATAGCAACAACACATCTAGTACCTTAGAGATTTCTGTCACTTCCCCAGATTACCAGAGGCATGAAACCACTATCGAGCATAAATACTAACTCTTGGAGTTGCTAGCATCTACTTGGCCAAGATAGCTACTAACAACAGAAAGCATGCAAGATCTCAAATAACAAAGACATGATAGAATCAATAATCAATCTGAAATAGCATCTCAATATCCATCGGATCCCCGCAAACACAACATGTATGGATTACAAATAGATGATCTTGATCATGAACGGAGCTCACAAGATCTAAACATCAAAGCACAAAGGAGGAGAACATGCCATCTAGCTACTACATGGATCCATAGTCCAAGGATGAACTACTCACGCATCACACCGGAGGCTTGCATGGTGATGAAGAAGGCCTCCAGGGTGAATTCCCCTCTTCAGCAGGGTGCTGGGAAGAGCTTCAGATCCCACCCGATCTAGGGATCGAGATGACGGTGGCTACAGACTCTTTCGTGGATTTTTGATCGCGTACGTAGGATTTTCGTCCTGAGGGCAATATATAGGCGGAAGGAGAGGCCGACGGGGTGCCGGGAGCGGCCACACCACCCCCTGGCGCGGGTCAGGCCTGGTTGCGTGGCCAGGTGGTGTGGTGGCTCCTTAGACCTTCTCCGTCTCATATTCTGGCACTTAATCACTTCCGGAAAAATAGGCACTTTGGCTTTTGTCCCGTCCAATTCCGAGAATATTCATTTTCTGACTTTCCTGGAACTAAAAACAGTAGAAAACAGGCAGCTGGCACTATGGCTCTTGTTAATAGGTTAGTCCAAGAAATCATATAAAAAGTACTCCAAAGTTGGAACAAAACACAAGTGGATAAAACTAAGCATGAAACATCAAAAATTATAGATACATTTGCAATGTATCACACATATACTTACAATGACAAGAACTTACCGGTGACTAAACTTGAGTAGCATGAGGAGCGGCCCTCGTATACAAGGGACATGAGATTTCTGACTTATACTTTGTCAAGCATGTACACCATAGTTTGTTCACTTTAACCTTAATCACTTCAAGATGCTTATGATAGGGGCAATGAGAGCTGAAAGCTATAAGTACCATAATTTTTGGAAGCTCTTTATGAGACTTGAATTCCTACTTCCTTTTACAAAAGGCCTTTCTTCCTTTTTGGAAAATACTATCCTCCTGCTAAGATTATATCCATGAGAAGTCAAATAATGAAGTTTAAACAACTTGATAATGAGCATGTTGCTCAATCTTGGGAAATAATGAAATCTTTGGTTAAGAATGGTCCCACTCATGGACTGACTTCTTGGATGATCATCCAAACTTTTTATGCAGGATTGAACTATTCTTCAAGGAACCTATTGGATTCAGCTGCTGGAGGTACATTTATGACCATCACTTTTGGTGCTGCAACAAAACTATTGGATAATATGATGGTTAATTATTCCGAATGGCATACTGAGAGAGCTCCACAAGGTAAGAAGGTAAATTCTGTTGAGGAAACCTCTTCCTTGAGTGAGAAAATTGATATAATTATGTCTATGCTTATTAATGGGAAAGCCCATATTGATCCAAATAATGTTCCTTTAGCCTCTTTGGTTGCTCAAGAAGAGCAAGTTGATGTGAACTTCATAAGAAATAACAACTTTGGAACAATGCTTATGGTAATAATGCTTATAGGAACAATTTTGGTAACAACAATTATAAGCCATATCCTCCCAACAATGGTAATGCTTATGGAAATTCTTACAACAATAATAAGAGTGCTCCCTCTGAACTTGAAGTTATGCTTAAAGAGTTTATTAGTAAACAAACTGCTTTCAATAAAACTATTGAGGAAAAACTCTCTAATGCTGAAAGAAATATAGCATCTTTGGCTGAAGCTCAATCTACTTAGAATAAAATGGCTTCTAAACCTGAAACTAATGAGACTCTCTTTGCAGCTACCAATGCTATACAAGTGAGAATTGATGAAAATGTTAGACTATTAGCTGAATTACATGCTAAGTGGTAAAGAGAAAATGAAATTGCTAGAAACATTAGTGTTTCTACTATTACCACCACTAGTGTTGAGGCTAGTAATAGTTCTACTACTTTAGATGAT
Organism: Avena eriantha; assembly: GCA_910589775.1. Taxonomy (NCBI): domain Eukaryota; kingdom Viridiplantae; phylum Streptophyta; class Magnoliopsida; order Poales; family Poaceae; genus Avena; species Avena eriantha. The sequence goes on along the minus strand of OU342745.1, from coordinate 36,691,463 downwards.
AAAGTTGATTTTGATCTTGATGGTTGCAACATCTCTGAAGTTATTAAGTTCCTACAAAAGCTTGCTAAAAGTCCTAATGCTAGTGCTATGAACATGGCTTTTACAAAACACATTATTGATGCTCTCATAAAAATTAAAGAAGAAAAGATGAAACATAAAGCTTCTATTCCTATAAAACAAGAAGATGGTTGGGAACCCATCATTAATATGAAATTGAATGACTTTGATTTCAAAGCTTTGTGTGATCTTGATAGTAGTGTCTCTATTAAGCCTAGAAGGATTTATGATATGCTTGATTTGCCTCCTCTTGAAGATTGTTATTTGAATGTCCCACTTGGTGATAATGCTAAAAAGAAACTCATGGGGAGTCTTAATGATGTTCTTATTATGGTTAATGATTCCTATGTCCCTGTTGATTTCTACGTTTTGGATGTTGAATACAATGCTTCTTGTCCTATTACTTTGGGAAGACCTTTTCTTAGAACTGTTGGTGCCATCATTGATATGAAAGAAGGCACCATTAAATATCAACTTCCACTCAAGAAATGTATAGAAAACTTCCCTAAAAAGAGAGAAAAGATTTCTTTTGCTTCTCCTATGAAAACAAAATTTGGTCTTAATGCTTCTTCATTTGAGAACACTTGATTCTTTCTTTGGTTCTTATGCCTAACTTAAAGGCGTTAAAGAAAAGTACTTGTTGGGAGATAACCCAAGAGTTTTAGTTGAGTCTTGGAAGTTATTACCTCAGTAATAACCTCTCCTTATCCTTTTTATTTACTTTTTGCGCCAAGAGTAACCTCTAATGAGAGTGAAGTAATGATTGGGAAAGTTGCTGTTCCGCAACAGATTTCTGTGCTTCACCGTAAAAATTCCTGAGAGATCTCTGTATATCGGATTGAGCTGTACGTTTTTGTGCTTCTGACCCAGGTTGTTATCTCACTTTCGTTAGTTTAACACTTTTTGATTTGAGCAACAGAAGGTCTTCTAAAAAATTCGTATTTACCTACTGGTCTATTTTGACAGATTTCTGCCATTTTCTGCATTTGCTTCTCGTGGGTTCCTTTTTGAGTTTTTTTGGGGATTGAGCTTTTTGAGGGAAGTGCTACAGTAGCTAGTGTTCTAATGGAAGTTTATTTGGTGTTAGAGCTGAACCTTAAGACTTATTTATCTTAAGTGCACTAATGTTGCTAATGAGATTGTGTGAAGTTTTGTATGAAGGAAAAATTTCAGGTGTATGGAAGGAATGAGCAATGAGATGAAGGATGGACTAAAGCTCAAGCTTGGGGATGCCACGCGTGTCACCCCAAGAATTATCCAAGAAGTACAAGCATCAAAGCTTGGGGATGCCCAAGGCATCCCCTTCTTCATCAATAAAAATCTCAGGTTTCTTCCAAACGCTTCATTTTTATTGTTTCATGCACATTTGTGTTTTTCTTGGAGCGTCTTCTTTTTTGTTTTCATTTTGGTTTTTCTTTTGCTTTGGTTTACTTAGTTTTCTGAATAAATTGGTGGGACCCCCTCTTTCATACTTTGGCTTGCAAATAGTTTAGTTTGGTTTGGAAAAGAGTAGGAAAGTTCATGCTTATGTGGTAAAAAGAGCTCGTTTTTTACTGTGGCCTATGCTTTGTCGTGCCATGCTTGATATTGTTTTGGCTTTATGCTTAGTATTCTTTGCTGTAGCATGACTTGTAATAAACAATTGAGATTGGTTAATGTGCCTTGGATGAATCATGCTCTGTTTTAGCATATTAAAGCATAGTATAGTGGTATTCTCCTTTGATGCTTTATTTGGGTTAACTTGGCACATGCTCACACCATGTTATGACTATCTCAAGTCACCCTAGCCTTTATGATCCTTTAGTTTTAAACTTGTAGTATCACTTTATGCTTTGATCAATGATGTTTTGTCGCTCTGCATGATTATGGCCATTATTGCTCTCTTAGTTTGTCGCTCCCATTCTTTTGCTAGCCTCCACAACCAAGTATGAGTTCCACTCATGCATCCAATTCCCTAAACAAGGTTTTTCCAAAGAGTCCACCATACCTACCTATTAGCTTATGCTATTCCAAGTATATTCATGCTTTTGTTTACCTTCCACTTGTTATGAGAAAACTAGTGATTAAATCTCTCACGAACTTGATGGCACACGTTACTTTACTTGCCCTTAATAAACTTTAACCATTGTGTCGTCTATGTTGTATATGCTTGCACCTATTTGTCGGGAATTAGCAGAACCATGCTTTCATGGGGAACGCTTTCAACATTGCACTTGGTACTTGTACCTAGTTGATATCATGCTCTTTTGTATATGGATGTCGTCGGTGTGAAATGAAAGGGGAGCTTGTAAGTCCATGGAGTTATGTATATGTGTTAGAGAAACGCCTGGGCCGCTGGTCTAATCCATGCTGACATGGTGGAAACCTGCAGCGTAACCATAATGAGCTGTCTATGAAGCATTCTTCTTATAAAAAAAGAGTCCTATATTGAGAAAAAAGAGAAAAGAAAAAAAAGATACTATGAAAAGAGGAAAGAGAGAAAAAAGCACCATATTCCCATGGTAAATAAGAAGAATGTTGAGATGCTCGTTGTCTGCTTGCCTTGTCATTTTGATATGGAGATTCTTCCGTATCATCGGGCAAGCGGTACCCTGTTGGCGGTTCTCAATGATACACATGTACTTACGATGACAAGAACTTACCGGTGACTAAACTTGAGTAGCATGAGGAGCGGCCCTCGTATACAAGGGACATGAGATTTCTGACTTATACTTCGTCAAGCATGTACACCATAGTTTGTTCACTTTAACCTTAATCACTTCAAGATTCTTATGATAGGGGCAATGAGAGCTGAAAGCTACAAGTACCATAATTTTTGGAAGCTCTTTATGAGACTTGAATCTCTACTTCCTTTTACAAAAGGCCTTTCTTCCACCATTATATTGAGTCTCCACCTTCTATCTTTATGCACTACTTTGAGAGCATAGTGGCTATTCTTAGTTCTATGTGCATTGTCCCAAGACTAGTTGATTGATGCATAACTTGTTATTGCTTGTTTGAAACTATTGTATCTAGTCACTCTTATGAACTTTGAAGGTGTCCTATGCATTTATATTTGCTACTCTATTGAGGGACAAGCTGAATACTAGTATGCTATGTTTTATTTATGTGAAACAAACAAACGTCTTGCAAAGCATTGTTATTCATGAATCTTTTGTTTGTGCCTTTTCATGTTGCATCATAGTTTCTTTGCTTATTGCTAGAACTTTGTCTTTCATGTTATGATTGAAGTACTATGATCCCAGCTTTGAGTTTTGCAAGTATTTTGATCAAGTCTTTGATGGTGCATGTCACCTCAAAAATTCTTTCTTTTTATCACTTACCTACTCGAGGACGAGCAGGAGCTAAGCTTGGGGATGTTGATACATTGCAAATGTATCTATAATTTTTGATGTTCCATGCTTGGTTTTATCCACTTTCTTGTGTTTTGATCCAACTTTGGAGTACTTTTATTATGATTTCTTGGACTAACCTATTAACAAGAGCCACAGTGCCAGCTGCCTGTTTTCTGTTGTTTTTGGTTCCAGAAAAGTCAGAAAATAAAAATATTCTCGGAATTGGACGGGACAAAAGCCAAAGTGCCTATTTTTCCGGAAGGGATCAAGTGCCAGAATATGAGACGGAGAAGGGCTGGGGGCCGGCCACACCACCTGGCCACGCGGCCAGGCCTGGCCCACGCCAGGGGGTGGTCTGGCCGCCCCCAGCACCCCCTCGGCCTCTCCTTCCGCCTATAAGTTGCCCTCGGGACGAAAACCCTAAGTACCCGATCAAAAATCCACGAAAGAGTCTGTAGCCGCTGTCATCTCGGTCCCTAGATTGGGGGGGATCTGAAGCTCTTCCCGGCACCCTGCCGGAGAGGGGAATTCACCCTAGAGGCCTTCTTCATCAACATGCAAGCCTCCGGTGTGATGCGTGAGTAGTTCATCCTTGGACTACGTATCCATGTAGTAGCTAGATGGCTGGTTTCTCCTCCTTTATGCTTTCATGTTTAGATCTGGTGAGCTCCGTTCATGATCAAGATCATCTATTTGTAATCCATACATGTTGTGTTTGCGGGGATCCGATGGATATTGAGATGTTATTTCAGATTGATTATTGATTCTATCATGTCTTTGTTATTTGAGATCTTGCATGCTTTCCGTTGTTAGTAGCTATCTTGGCCAAGTAGATGATAGCAACTCCAAGAGTTAGTATTTATGCTCGATAGTGGGTTCATGCCTCTGGTAATCTGGGGAAGTGACAGAAATCTCTAAGGTACTAGATGTGCTATTGCTACTAGGGAGAAAACAACGATCTTTTGTTCATAGAGCAATCATATTGTTTACTTTAGATGCAGTTCGTAAAGCAATAATCTGTTGCTTGCAACTTAATACTGGAGGGGGTTCGGATGATAACCTGACGGTGGATTATTAGTCATAGATGCAGTTGGATGGCGGTCTATGTATTATGTTGTAATGCCCAATCAAGTCTCAAAGGAGTCAAGATGATTAGTATATGCATGTATTGCTTTCTCGGTGTTTGTCAATTGCCCCGCTGTAATTTGTTCACCCAACATGTTATCTATCTAAGGAGAGCCACCTCTAGTGAACTATGGATCCCGGTCCTTTTACTTTACATACAATCTACAACTGTTTACTGCTTTGTGTTTACTTTCTGTAAACTTTTACTTCTTTCTATTCGATACGTTTAATCCTTTGTTTTCCGCAAAACACGGTGAGATTGACAACCTCATTGCAAGTTGGGGACAAAGTTCTGTGGTTGTGTTGTGCAGGCCTCCACGTTGCTACTAGCACTGGTAGTGCGCCCTGCCAAAGGTCAGCTAGCAACACCTTTGGGGTGTTTCCTTGCTCCTACTGGTTCGATTAAACCTTGGTTTCATAATTGAGGGATACTTTCTGCTGTGCTCATCATACCTTCCTCTTGGGGTTCCCAACGAACTCTACGTCGATCGTCGAGTGCATCAATGGGTATCATAGAGAACCGCCAACGGGGTACCCCTTGCCCGATGATATGGAAGAATCCCCGTATCAAAATGACAAGGCAAGCAGACAACGAGCATCTCAGCATTCTTCTTATTTACCATGGGAATATGGTGCTTTTTTCTCTCTTTCCTCTTTGCATAGTATCTCTTTTTTTCTTTTTTCTCTCTTTTTTTCTCTCAATATAGGACTCCTTTTTATAAGAAGAATGCTTCATAGACAGCTCATTATGGTTACGCTACAGGTTTCCACCATGTCAGCATGGATTAGACCAGCGGCCCAGGCGTTTCTCTAACACATATACATAACTCCATGGACTTACAAGCTCCCCTTTCATTTCACACCGACGACAGCCATATACAAAATAGCATGATATCAACTAGGTACAAGTACCAAGTGCCATGTTGAAAGCGTTCCCCATGAAAGCATGGTTCTGCTAATTCCCGACAAATAAGTGCAAGAATTTACAACATAGAAGACACAATGGTTCAAGTTTATTAAGGGCAAGAAAATTAAAGTGTGCCATCAAGTTCATGAGAGCTTTAATCACTAGTTTTCTCATAACAAGTTTAATTTGGAAGGTAAAAAAAGCATGAATATACTTGGAATAGCATAAGCTAGTAGGTAGGTATGGTGGACTCTTTGGAATAACTTGGTTTAGGGAGTTGGATGCATGAGTGGAACTCATACTTTGTTGTGGAGGCTAGCAAAAGACTGGGAGCGACAAACTAAGAGAGCAATAATGGCCATAATCATGCAGAGCGACAAACTAAGAGAGCAATAATGTCCATAATCATGCAGAGCGACAAAACATCATTGATCAAAGCATAAAGTGATACTAAAAGTTGAAAACTAAAGGATCATAAAGGCTATGGTGACTTCAGATAGTCATAACATGGTGTGAGCATGCGCCAAGTCAACCCAAATAAAGCATCAAAGGAGAATACCACTATATTGTGCTTTAATATGCTAAAAAAACGCATGATTCATCCAAGGCACATTAAGCAATCTCAATTGTTTATAACTAGTCATGCTACAGCAAAGAATACTAAGCATAAAGCCAAAACAATATCAAGCATGGCACGACAAAGTATAGGCCACAGTCAAAAACGAGCTCTTTTTACCACATAAGCATGAACTTTCCTACTCTTTTCCAAACCAAACCAAACTATTTGCAAACCAAAGTATGAAAGAGGGGGTCCAACCAAATTTTTTTAGAACTAAGCAAACCAAAGCAAACGAAAAACCAAAATGAAAACGAAAAAGAAGACGCTCCAAGAAAAACACAACTGTGCATGAAACAATATAAATGAAGCGTTTGGAAGAAACCTGGGATTTTTATTGATGAAGAAGGGGATGCCTTGGGCATCCCCAAGCTTTGACGCTTGTACTTCTTGGATAATTCTTGGGGTGACACACGTGGCATCCCCAAGCTTGAGCTTTATTCCATCCTTCATCTCATTACTCATTCCTTCCATACACCTGGAATTTTGCCTTCATACAAAACTTCACACAATCTCATTAGCAACATTAGTGCACTTAAGATAAATAAGTCTTAAGGTTCAGTTCTAACACCAAATAAACTTCCATTAGAACACTAGATACTTTAGCACTTCCCTCAAAAAGCTCAATTACCCAAAAAAAACTCAAAAAGGAACCCACGAGAAGCAAATGCAGAAAATGGCAGAAATCTGTCAAAACAGACCAGTAGGTAAAGACAAATTTTTCAGAAGACCTTCTGTTGCTCAAATCAAAAAGTGTTGAACTAACAAAAGTTATATAACAACCTGGGGCAGAAGCTCAAAACATAACAGCTCAATCCGACATACAGAGCTCTCTCACGAATTTTTACGGTGAAGCACAGAAATCTGTTTCGGGACAGCAACTTTCCCAATCATTACTTCTCTATCATTAGAGGTTACTCTTGGCACAAAAAGCAAATAAGAAGGATAAGGAGAGGTTATTACAGAGGTAATAACTTCCAAGACTCATCTAAAACTTTTGGGTTATCTCCCAATAAGTAGTTTTCTTTAACGCCTTTAAGTTAGGCATAAGAAGCAAGAAAAAGGATCAAGTATTCTCAATGAAGAAGCATTAAGATCAATACCAGAAATATTTTCAACAAGGCAAGGTATATCATCCAAGTAATTTCTAGAGGATCCTCTCTCAATGCTCTTAGGTTCACTATTCTCATCAAAAGGGTTTGCAGGAACAGTCCAATCAAGATTCTTTTCTATGGCATCATGTATTTCTACTAGTTTAAAGGGTATTGGTATCTTAGGTTCCTCCCCATTAGGTTCGGTTTTGTTCATCTTTTCTTGTGTACCAACAACATCTACACATGACCCTAGCATATTGAAATGTTCAAAAACTTTTCTAGCTTCCTTGGCAACATCATAGAACTCCTTAAACAAAGTTTCTAGAATAAAATCCCTCTTTTCAGGGTCCTCAATTTCTTTAAGCTTAAGAAACATTACTTGCATTAAGGGGTTGAGGTTAACAAACCTAGCTTCTAACATGTGAATTAAAGAAGCTGCAGCAATCTCATAGTTTGGAGCAAGTTCTACAAGGGATCTATCCTCAGTATCTTCATTCTTACTAATATGATTAAAGAATTCTTCAACGTTATCTTTCCCAATTATAGAACCACTACCAATTGGAAGGTCTTTCAGGATGAATGTAGGGATCAACATGGTGAGCTAAGGGAGAGGTGACTACTAAAGGAGACTTAATTTTTTGTGTTTTTGAAGAACAAAACAAGCAAACAAAGCTAAAAGAAACTAAGCAAAACAAAAACAACAAAGTAAAGAGATTGGTTATGAGGGACTCCCCTTGTGAAGATGTCCTTGACTCCCCGGCAACGGCGCCAAAAAATCGCTTGATGGCTCAATGCACGGCGCCCAGAAAAATGCTTGATGCCGGTGTTGATGTAGAGCTTGTTGGGAACCCCAAGAGGAAGGTATGATGAGCAGAAAAGCAAGTTTCCCTCAGTTATGAAACCAAGGTTTAATCGAACCAGTAGGAGCAAGGAAACACCTCAAAGGTGTTACTAGCTGAGCTTTGGCAGGGTGCACTACCGGTGCTAGTAGCAATGTGGAGACCTGCACAACACAACCACAGAACTTTGTCCCCAACTTGCGATAAGGTTGTCAATCTCACCGTGTTTTGCGGAAAACAAAGGATTAAACGTATCGAATGGAAAGAAGTAAAAGTTTGCAGAAAGTAAATACAAAGCAGTAAAACATTGTAGATTGTATATAAAAGCCAAGGACCGGGATCCATAGTTCACTAGAGGTGGTTCTCCTTAGATAGATAACATGCTGGGTGAACAAATTACAGCGGGACAATTCACAAACACCGAGAAAGCAATACATGCATATACTAATCATCTTGACTCCTTTGAGACTTGATTGGGCATTACAACATAATACATAGACCGCCATCCAACTGCATCTATGACTAATAATCCACCTTCAGGTTATCATTCGAACCCCCTCCAGTATTAAGTTGCAAGCAACAGATTATTGCTTTATGAACTGCGTGTAAAGTAAACAATACGATTGTTCTATGAACAAAGGATTGTCGTTTTCTCCCTAGTAGCAATATCACATCTGGTACCTTAGAAATTTCTGTCACTTCCCCAGATTACCAGAGGCATGAACCCACTATCGAGCATAAATACTAACTCTTGGAGTTGCTAGCATCTACTTGGCCAAGATAGCTACTAACAATGGAAAGCATGCAAGATCACAAATAACAAAGACATGATAGAATCAATAATCAATCTGAAATAGCATCTCAATATCCATCGGATCCCCGCAAACACAACATGCAGAATTACAAATAGATGATCTTGATCATGAACGGAGCTCACAAGATCTAAACATGAAAGCACAAAGGAGGAGAACCAGCCATCTAGCTACTACATGGATCCGTAGTCCAAGGATGGACTACTCACGCATCACACCGGAGGCTTGCATGGTGATGAAGAAGGCCTCTAGGGTGAATTCCCCTCTCCGGCAGGGTGCCGGGAAGAGCTTAAGATCCCTCCTGATCTAGGGATGGAGATGACGGCGGCTACAGACTCTTTCGTGCATTTTTGATCGGGTACTTAGGGTTTTCATCCTGAGGGCAATATATAGGCGGAAGGAGAGGCCGAGGGGTGCCGGGAGCGGCCACACCACCCCCTGGCGCGGGCCAGGTGGTGTGGTGGATCTCTGGCCCTTCCCCGTCTCGTATTCTGGCACTTGATCACGTCCGGAAAAATAGGCACTTTGGCTGTTGTCCTGTCCAGTTCCGAGAATATTCATTTTCTGACTTTCCTAGAACCAAAAACAGCAGAAAACAGGCAGCTGGTACTGTGGCTCTTGTTAATCGGTTAGTCCAAGAAATCATATAAAAAGTACTCCAAAGTTGGAAGAAAACACAAGAAAGTGGATAAAACTAACCATGGAACATCAAAAATTATAGATACATTTGCAATGTATCACGACCCCGAACCAAGAGGCTCACACAGTCGAGTCGAACCGCAATGCTTCGGGCCCATGATCCGTGGGGAAAAATACCCCACCAACTTCAAGGCGCCCAAGGAGATCGAAAAGTATGACCTGACGTACGATCCAGCTATCTGGCTGGACACATACCTCATGGCGATGGGAATCGCCGGCCACACCGACCTGCTCGCCGCTCGCTACCTCCCCCTGATGATGGAGGGTGCGACTCGGCAATGGATCAACACCCTCCCCACCGACAGCATTGATTCCTGGGAAGAAATGTGGGATGCCTTCATCGGGCACTTAGAGGGCTCCTACACCCGTGCCACCACCATAGAAGACCTGGAGCGATGCATCCAGGGACAATGCGAGTCGACTCGCCATTGGATTCAAAGGTGGCAAGAACTGTGGATCAACGTCTCCGGCATCCACCGAGATACGGCGATACATTGCTTCAAGAACGCGTGCCGGTATGAACCCCTGGTCGCTAAGATCAAGAGGGTCTACCAGACGCTCCACAACATCCCCGACCTCCTCGAGATCGCCAAGCGCTACATGGAGGAGGACCCCAACCAAGACTCCGATGACAAGTCGGGAGGAAGACACCGAACCAGCATCCATGACAGTGGGCGCCTACACGACATGCGCTACAGCAACACTCGCATCATCGGCAAGCGCCGCACGGATGGGCGAGTCGACTTCATCACCAACGCCGGCTACGGCGAACGTGACCCCAAGAGCTATCGTCGCGACAGAGGAAATTACCGTGACAGCGGAAACTACCGCTCCAACAATACAGCAAGGCCGAAATTCGACCCCGCTACCCTGCTCAATCAGCCCTGCATCTACCATAGCAGGGAGGGAAAACCCGCCACGCACACCACCGCGGATTGCCACTCTCTCAAAGAGATTGAAAAGGCGAGGCGAGCGAGGGAGGACCCCAACAACAACCTGCCAAGGGACAATGGCAACGCCGGCGGCTTCGGACACACAGCCGGCTCGCTACACACCTTCACCAGGCTCGGCACCAAGCGTGAGAAGAAGGTGCTCGCCCACGCGGTCGCCGTCAATGCGGTGACCTAGGTCGACATCCCTCGCTTCCTCAACTGGTCCGAGCAGAGCATCACCTAGAGTCGCCAGGACCACGCGCCAAGAATCGAATACCCAGGGCGAGTCACCCTGGTGGTCAGGCCCAAGGTGGTCGACTATTGGCTGCCCAAGACACTGATGGACGGTGGGAGCTCCATCAACATCATGTACCTGGACACGTTCAAGAGGCTCCAACTCCCAGAAACAGTCATTGAGCCAACCCTGACAACCTTCCACGGTATCGTCCCCGGTCAGAAGGCGTACCCGATCGAAAAAGTGACGCTGCCAGTCACCTTCGGCACACCGGCAAACTACCGCATGGAGAGGATCGTATTTGAGCGGGTGAGCTTCCGCAGCCCCTACCACTGGGTCCTGGGTCGCCAAGCATTCGCAAAATTCATGGCGACCCCACACTACGCCTACAACATGATGAAGCTCCTAGGGCCATGCGGCATCATCACCGATATGGTCGTGGAATGCGAGGACAAAGGAGCCGAGCTCGCCGACGCCGTCATTGCTGCGGAGACCGACCATGCGGAGGAGCTCGCAAAATACGCGGGAAACATCAACAAGGACGACCCCACCACCCTGAAGAAGCCAACCGCCGCGAACTCCACATTCGAGGCGACCACGCACACCCGCACCATCGAGCTCGTCCCAGGCGACTCCAGCCAGACGGTCACCATCGAGGCGCACATGAGCCCTGCATAGGAAAGCGCGCTCATCGGGTTCCTCCGTGAGAACCGCAACATCTTCGCATGGAAGCCATCTGACATGCCAGGTGTCCCGAGGGAACTCGCTGAGCACAAACTAAGCAACAACCCCAAAGTGCGACCAGTAAAGCAGTCGCTACGACCCTTCAATGAAGAGCACCGTCGAGCAATCGCTGAAGAAGTACAACGCCTGCTAGCCATAGGCTTCATTCGGCCTATCAAATACTCCAAGTGGCTGGCAAACCCAGTCCTGGTTCTGAAAAAGAACAACACATGGAGAATGTGTATCGACTACACCAACCTCAACAGCGCCTGCCCGAAGGAGGAGTTCGTCCTACCGTGCATCGATCAGACCATCGATTCGACCGCGGGATCGGAGTCGCTGTGCTTCCTCAACGCATATTCTGGCTACAACCAGATCAAAATGGCGGTTGAGAACGAGGAGAAGACGACGTTCATCACGCCATTCGGCGCCTTATGCTACACGTCCATGACGTTCAGCCTCAAGAACGCCGGCGCCACATACCAAAGGTGCATGTAGGAGTGCCTCGCAAGCCAAATTGGCCGCAACATCCACGTCCACATCGATGACATGGTGGTAAAATCCACCCGCCAGGACGACCTGCTCACCGACCTGGCTGAAACCTTCACTAATCTCTGGAGGTACAAAATCAAGCTAAACCTAGGAAAATGCACCTTCGGCGTCTGTAGCACCCTGGTAAAACCACTACTAGAAAATCGCGTGTTATTTTTATTTTGTGCATCATCATGACCGCATGCTCATGTCATCATGCCACATTGCATTTGAGCATTATCATCTTCATGCATATGTGTTGTTCTAAACATATTTTTCTTAAAGCTCTATTTTTGTTTTGCTAAATACCCTCTCTTATTTCAAAATATTATTTGACTAAAACTATTTTAAAAAAATTGGTTTCATTACAGAAACAAAAAAGAAAACATTTTTTTTAAAAGAGGGAGGCAGACCTCCCAACTGGCCAGGTCAAGCCCAGCCCGACTGGAGGCCCACCTACAACCTCCACCTACCGAAACCCTAGCTACCCAAACCCCACTCCCCCCACCAGCCGCCGCATGTTTTTTGAGGCCAACCCTGCACGCACACCGACCCAGCCCCGCACACGCCCAGTTGCTCCCGTGCATCGCACTCCCTAGACCTGCCCCAGTGACCGACCCACCTTGGACCTAGATCGACACGCTCCCGCACCCCAGCACACTCACGAGCGACGCGCACCCCGTGTCCCCTAACCCCACCACGAACGCCTCATCCCCGACCCGCAGTCCTCACCACCGCTCGCTACCTACCGTCTCGCGTCGTCTTCCTCTAAGACCCGGCGCCAGCCTGACCCCGCGATTCCTCACACCCGCCGCCGCCTCTCTGCCTCGTCGTTCCCCGCTGCCAAGGCGAGCGCCTCTGTGTCCCCGAGCGCCGCCGTGGGATCCGCCCTCGTAGACCATCTGAGCTCCGCCGCCGCGGCCGCCCTTGCCTCTGCACCGACACTGCCGAGCCTGTCTCCTCCTACGGCCATCCTTCGCCCCAACCACGTCTACGCCCTGCTCGCCCTACCTCGCACTGCATCCCTCTTCAACAGGCCCCACCGTCATGCCCCTCTGCATCCGCCGCTAGGTACCAGCACTGCATCCTTGACCCGATGACGGCTTCCTCCGAACCAGCACGCGAGCCCCGGCGCCAAGCCCTGCAGCGAGCGGCCCCTCTGTTTTCGGCCGCCAGCGAGCCCGCCGACCTTGCTGTCTCCCTGCTTTCCCGCTCCGCCGCTGCAGCGGTGCTCTCCCTGATCGAGCCGTTGCATCGGGCTGTCCCTCTACATCAATCTGTCCGAGACCTACCCCGGTCGTCTCCGCACCTTGCCGCCGTGTTCCTCTGGCCGACGAGCTTCATCTTCCCGGTCGTCGCCCTAGCGCCTCCTCCAACCTGTTCCCAACACCATGGTCGTCCTCGTTCGAAACCCTGTCATTGTGGTATCTCCTTCAGCCTTGCGATGGGCTCCCGATGATGTAATTTGGGAGTGGATGTCGTGGAGTTTGTGCTACATCGATGATATAGTTGCATGTGAAGTGATGTGCATAGGGATGCAACAAACCTGACAACTAGCTAACATTGTGTAGATGGTAGCGAGGTGTTAATTGGTTCGACAAGATCTTCGACACGAATTCCAATACTCTGACAAGGGACACCAAGATTGAGACCGATTACCGATCTCGCCGAACCGAACCCCCGGCACGTCAAGTTCTCCTTCCCGGATTCAAGGACCCTGATCCCGGATCCGAAGACCAAACCCCGAACCCCCGGTGAACAACAAGATCTTTGATCCGAGAAGTGTGACCTCTAACCAAGACCCCTATTTTATAAATGCCATCTATACAATTTGTTTCATATTAAATTATCGTACTTGCATACATATTGTGTGTTGGGGGCATTTAGTCGATTCACCTCATAATTAAATATGGAGATCATATGCGGGATATACTTGTATTATACCGCCTCCATTTAAATTTGCGTAGCGAACCGATGCCATGTTTTGCCTTGTTAAGTCAACATTTAAATTGCGGGGTAGCTAAACAACATGAACCACCTAATTAATTGTTGGGACCCCGGTTCTGTTTAATATTGCCTAGTTGCATCGTATCTTTGCCACGGCATGCATCATATCATGAACATGTTGATTCTTCTGCTGTAGTATTAAATAGTGCATCCGGTGTTTCTTTTAGTGTTTTGCTTCTTCACGGAATAGGACGTTGAGTGGATGCGAGTATTGACAAGTTCTTCGGATATGTATCTTCGACTATGTTTCCCAGGCTAGCAATCTCCCCCTTTCTACCTTTTTTGCATTTATAGTCTTTACTTCCTCCTGTTGATCTATTGCTACCCGTATTATGATGCTTTAGTTTCCATGCACCATTTATATACCTTGCAGCCTCTATATTGCCTTGGACACATCCTATTGCCTGTTGTTTGATAGATATATGGTCTTGCGAGTCATAGTCGCTTGCTCAGGTGCGACCCCGTGTCGTGAAGTAACACAAAGTTGTTGGAATGTTGTCATATGCTTTACGGTGGAGAGGATCATGACTTTAAATACAACTATTAAATTGTTGGGATAACTAATGAAAGAGGCACCGGTGGGCAATATATGTTATTTCATTTTTCATGTCCACTTGTGTCTAGTAGGCCCCGAGTACTTGATACCTGTTCCTCGATTATTCGCACTATCCACATCCGGGAGACCCTATGGATCCCCATTAGCCAGAGCTTGATTCATTTCTTATTTCTTGGGGCCACAAACTAGTTTGGAGCTTTATTACTATCTTGTACTTGTGCCATGCTTTACTGCTTTATTACGATTGTGCGTGGAGCACCTGTACTGTTTAGGAATTGCGGAGTGTTTTCGCGGTATCGACAAGCGCAGTCACACTTTCGGGTTCCCAGTCGTTTTCAACCATTGACGCAAACCTTGGGTCCGTCTCGGAGCCGGCCAACTTCGTTGCGGGTAGCTTAATGGGGTGGCCCCCTGAAATATTTTATGAATCCTGTGATTGCTTTGTTGTGAAAGCCTCGTTGGGTTTTGATTTGGTTTTTCCGAGGTTGATTGTATGTGTGTTGCTATTTGCGCACCCCTGCAGGGTAAATCTTTCTGAAAGCCATGTCCGCGGTTATGGACGACTTGGAGCAGTATCTCGATCATAGACAAGCATAACTAAAGTAGTGCTATAAATTTGACTTAATATGCGACTAGTAATCAGCTTCACTACAATGGAATGGATAATAAAAGTGCCAACAACTGGTGGAACTGAGGTGTCATGTTATACCTGCCTAGTAAGTATCACAACTCCAATGGAATGAAATAAAAGTGCCAACAACTGCTGGGTTTTGGGATGTCCCATGCTAATTGTATCTGACTAGTAAGTACTGCAACTACAACTGAATGGTTAACTAAACCTGCCCACTACTTATGCTATTAGGATGACTCATGCTACCTATATTTGACTAGTAAGTGCTTCAACTATAATGGAATAAATAAAACTGCCAACTGTGTGAGTTCCTCGGTTTGACTTCCTCGTTTGGTCTCGAGGGGGAAATGCCAGGATGGGTATGATTGGTGTTAGTATCAGGTTGGTCCCGAATAGGTCTCTCTTATCCCTCTCTAATAGCCGACAGTTGCATCGAGTCTCTATAGGTTGTTTATGCATGTTGTGCTGCTGCTTCAGTCCACCATACCTATGTAGGCGAGAGCCACCGAATTCTAGCCTCGCCGTGTACTGGCCTCAGTACTGACCGCTCCCTTTTTCCTTTGCCCTTTGCCGGCACCCCTTTTGTTCAACAGGTATAAGTTCACCGTAGTTAGCAGGGTTACCCTTCTGGCTTGGCCTGGACACGGTTATGGACGCCATTGGTTATTCTTCAGGGCTCTTAGCCCCATTTGTATCTTATCCGTACTCGGATGTTGTATCGTTTTCAAGGTGATTTGGATCTTTGTACTGTATATCTGTATTCTTGACTCACGGAGTCGTTGTTGTATATATATGTTCTATGGGTTCCATCGTGGACTATTGTGTAATGGTATTACTTCGTTTTCCACCTGCACGAAAGTGCCTGGTGGGCGTCCTTGAATCGTTTCTATGAGGGTTTGGCGGGAAGCGCTAAAACTTGCATAGGACCGATTCAAGGGTGTTACAGCGTCCCCACAGGACAGCTACTGGGATATGTAGTCTCCAAGCGCGGCATCGAGGCCAACCCCACCAAGATCGACACCATCGCGCGACTCGGGAAACCTGAGTGCCTGCGCGACGTCCAGAAGTTGGCCAGGCGAGTCGTGGCCCTCAGTCGCTTCATCCCCCGACTAGGCAAGAAGGCAATGCCTCTCTACCACCTGATGCGCAAGAACCCCACGTTCCAATGGAACGCGGAGGCGGACGATGCACTCGAAGCGCTCAAAGAAGTGCTACTCGCGGCTCCACTCCTCGCTGCTCCACTCGACAAAGAACCAATGCTCGTCTACATGGCGGCCTCCACTCGAGTCGTCAGCGCCGTGATGGTCTTCGAACGGCCAGAGGAGGACAAGGAGCGCCCCATACAACACCATGTCTACTACATCAGTGAAGTCCTGATGGATTCACGACAGCACTACCCGCAGTACCAGAAACTGGTGTACGCGGTATTCCGAGCTCAGCGGCGACTCCCGCACTATTTCTAGGAGCACCAATCACGGTGGTCTCCTCCGCACCTCTGCAGGACAAAATACCCAATCGTGAGGCGACCGGGCCAGTCGCCAAGTGGGCCGTCGAAATTGGCATCCACAACATCAAATACAAGCCCCGCAAAGCGATCAAGTCACAAGCCCTAGCTGATTTCCTCGCATATTGGGAAGAAGCACAGCATCTGGAGAAGCTCCCGTACCTCCACTACTGGTCGCTCCATTTTGACGGCTCCAAGAACGCCGACGGCGCAGGGGCCAGGGTCATACTAACCTCTCACAAAGGAGACAAGCTCCGCTATGTGCTCCACCTCAACTTCAAGCCCTGCACCAACAACATGGCAGAATACGAGGCCCTCCTCCACGGCATGAGGGCCGCTAAGGAGATGAACATCAACCGCCTATGATGCTATGGCGACTCCGACCTATTCGCCGGCTAGGTCGCCGGGACATGCGACGATGTCTCTCCAACAATGATCGCGTACCGCCAAGC
The DNA here is from genome assembly GCA_910589775.1 of Avena eriantha. Taxonomy (NCBI): domain Eukaryota; kingdom Viridiplantae; phylum Streptophyta; class Magnoliopsida; order Poales; family Poaceae; genus Avena; species Avena eriantha. The sequence continues at coordinate 36,674,408 of OU342745.1, read as the reverse complement.
GGTAGACCAGCTGGGAGGACACTTTGACGGCTATTCCATCGAGTGGATTGACAGGCGCAAGAACAAGGAGGCAGACGCCCTTTCCCGCATCAGATCGGCCGACAAGCACCACCAGCAGGCGTCTTCCTCGACATCATCCACAAACCTTCGGTCAGCCCACCAAAGGAGATCGACGTCGGGATACCACTGCAACCAGAGCCGGCCCTAGTCACCATGGTTGTGGAGCCTAGGGACTGGACGGCACCATACGTCGCCTTCCTCGAGCACAAGATCCTACCAAGCAACAAGACGGAGGAGCGGATGATCGTGCGCCGCTGCAAATCCTTCGTCATCATAAACGGTGAGCTCCACAAACGCAGCGTGACTGGCGTGTTCCAGCGCTGTGTACAGCCAGAAGTAGGCCGCAAGATCCTCCAGGACATTCACGCCGGTGACAGCGGCCATCACGCCGGCACCAAGTCACTGGTCGCCAAGGCCACGCGGCACGGTTTCTACTGGCTCACCGCACACGCCGTCGCCACCAACATCGTCCAGCGATGCGTCGGGTGCTAGAAGTACGCCCACCAGACGCACCTCACTGGTTCGATACTCAAAACCATCCCCCTCACATGGCCGTTCGCCGTATGGGGCATGGACATGGTAGGCCCGTTCAAGAAGGCCCCATCCGGCTTCACCCATCTCCTGGTCACGGTCGACAAGTTCACCAAATGGGTCGAGGCCAAGCCGATCAAAAAGTGCGACGGCAAGACGGCCACCAAGTTCTTACACAAGCTCATCTATCGGTACGGCTACCCGCACAACATCATAACGGACAATGGCACCAACTTCACCAAGGGGGGCATGGCGGAATTCTATGAAGAACATGGCATACGACTCGACCTCGCTTCAGTCGCCCACCCGGAGTTGAACGGCCAAGCAGAACGCGCCAACCAGAGTGTCCTCCACGGGCTCAAGCTGCGACTCCAGGTGCCCCTCGAGCGCAACCTAGGATGCTGGGTCGACGAGCTCCCCTCCATAATATGGGGGATCCACACGTCCGTCAACCGCTCCACCGGGTTAACACCCTTCTTCATGGTGTATGGCACCGAAGCTGTAATGCCAACTGACTTGGAGCATGATTCACCTCGAGTTGCCAATTACGTTGAGGCGACCAACAAAGTCGCCCGCCAAGACGGCGTCAACCAACTCGACGAGGCATGCGACCTGGCCCGCTCCCGCACCGCCATCTACCAGCAAGGACTCCGCCGCTACCACAGCCGCCGAGTCCGGACTCGCACCTTCCAGGAGGGCAACCTGGTCCTACGACTGGCCCAGGACAAGAAGGGCATGCACAAACTCTCCCCCCATGGAAGGGACCATTTGCCATAGGGCGAGTCCTCGGCAACGACGCCTACTACCTCATCGACATACGGGGGTGACGGCCAGCTCGAGGTCAGAAGGCCATGGAATGTAAACCTTCTTCGAAAGTTCTATACATAGAACCCCAACTTGTACTCAGCTAGCATATATAATGAAATTCATTCGGATCACACAAATTGTGTCTACTCGCCAAATTCTTGTGCCACTCGCACTCGTACAAATTAGCAATACGCTACCCACGGAAGTCAACCCTTAGTTGAGCGACCGGCATGACTAAGTAGTGCAGCCTAAGGGCACTGAAAATATTCGGGCCCTAGGACGTCCATGAATACGCCAATCCGGAGCCACCATCGGAGTCGCCTAGCTCGACTGGCCCATCGGGCCAAGACAACCATTATACGCTCCCCACAACAAACTCTCCTTCCCATCCTTGCGCACAGCGACTCGAATGGTTAAGTAATCCTTGCGCAAAGCGACTCGAACGGTTAAGTACCACGCACGGGGACTCCGCAAGAATGGAATCCTCACGCGGCTCGGGAACACACCAAGTAAGAGAGCTGCCTTGGACTCACCCAGCGACTGGCTTTCCGAGCCAGGGGAAGAGACGCGTTACAAACAACGCATTAAAACAACCTACAACAGGAACGCGCCCAATACGGTTGAGCACCACGCTCGGGGACTCGCCTACAAAACAATCCCACTCGCGTTCGGGGACTCGCCCTCTGAACACGCAAGGGACAAAACAGTGCACAACCAAAAGAAAACACATAAGTATATAATCGAGTTATACCCTATTAAAGGGAGGACGCGCTCGGGGACTCACTCAAACAAAAATAAACACACCACACGATTAAGGTCGCAATACGAGTCGATTGACTCCCCTTACTCAAAATATTGTTCACATTACAGCAGTCGCCACTTGGCATATATTACAAATTTCCCAACGATACTATCTATTCTGCAAGTCCTGACGAAGAAGCACCACCACCTCCCTTGACACGAATGAACGGCTGCCACAGATTTGTCGGGTAGGTCGTCAGCGACTTCGACAACGCCGACCAGAAGGGCTGCTCCGACTTCACGTCGCGATGCTCCGGCTCGGGGTTGACAAGCACCGGTACCGTTTCTTGGTATGGCAGAAGATCCCCCATCGCCAACACCCGATCAGCAAAAGGGGCGGCCTTGGCAGTCAGCTTCAGCACCTCTGACATCTCCACCGTGCTACTCGCCGATGGGTAGCCGCTGGTGATGTCGTCAAGGTCAAAATCATTGGGGAAGTGGGTGAGACCCAGGCTCAATGCCGTGGTTGCCCCGCACCTGAAAGCCGAGCGCGCCATCCACTCCACGACGACAGGCGCCTCCTCCAGATAGTGCCACACTTCCGTAAGTCCCCCAGGAATAACCTCGGTGGGGGACATGCCTTGAAGGACCGCTTGGACACATAACGCCGAAGCCGTGGTCACGTTCACCATGGCAGTCACGCACTGCGAGGCGTTGAAGGTCTGAACCACCGGGTTGCTTTGCCCTATCATAGCTGCAAAATCAGATATTAGTGAAACTACGGACTTCCCCAATCAGGGATTCGCCAAACGAGTTAAGCAAAAGACGGAGACTCACCGAGGAGCTTGCGGCAGTTCTCTGTGACGTGCTTCTCCAAGGCGGCATGATCATTCTGCAGCCCCATGATGATCGAGTCCGTGGCCTTGCGTTCCTCATCAGCCGCAACGACAGCAGCCTTCGCTCGGTCCTCAGACGAAATTGAGGCCGGTTTCGCCTCCTCCAAGTCACGGATCAGCAAGGCAATTTGCTCATTCGCCGCGTCTAGCTCGGCGACTTGAACATACCCTTCACGGGCCTTGGAAATTGCAGCCGAAAGACCATCTGAAACAGAAAGGGACAAATCATCAACGCGCCACACACCAATAGTTCACAGCTGAAAGAGAAAAAGGAAAAGAAGCAAGTACATACCAACAGTTTCCTGGAGTCGCCGGTTTGCCTCCAGCGCCACGTGTAGATCCCGCTCCAAACGATCCCTGGCCGCCTATCGATCGGTCGACTCCCTCTGCAAACCCTACAAAAACAACAAAGTTCAGTACTTACAAAGAGCAATATCAAGTTCCTAGCCACTGAAATTCAGTGACTAAGAACTCGGGGACTGGAGAGTAGAAAGAAATTCAGTTCCTAGCCGCTAAAGTTCAGCGACTAGGAACTCGAGGACTGGAGAGTAGAAGCAACTCAGTGCCTAGCTTCTGAAATTCAGCAGCTAGACACTCGGGGACTGGACATACCTGTATGACGGCACCAAGCATTTTGTGAAGCTCGCCGGCGTCAGTCGACGGGACTGTGAAGGAGGTGCGCCCACGACGAGACCCAACGTCTTCATCGACGATCTCTGTGCTCTGCGGAGACTAGTTGTCCGCCACGCCTAGGAACCCCTTTGCCATGAAGCGCGGGAACGTTGCTGACGCTCTAGCCGGGGCACTGGTCGCCGGAGCTGGCGCTTCCGTCATAGGTGCGACCGTGACTGGCTCTGACCGCGCAGCCGCCACCTCTTTGACGACTGCGGCAGGATTGCTCACCTTGGCGCTAGCCATCGCCACGAAGTCGTCGGCACCACCTTTCTGCCTCTTCACGCCCTCCGCATTCAACGCATCATCAGCAGACTTCCTCTTCTTAGAAAGGTCGCCCTCTCCGGTGGTGGTGATCGGTGGAATCTTCGCCACTGAAGGGCGACCGATCTTCTTGACTCTAGACCTGCCAAAACCCCAAAATCAACAAAGAGACAGCACACAAACGGAAACACGACTTGGAATGGAGAATTCGAGGCTTACTTGGCAACTGGGAGAACGCGCAGTCTGGTGCTGATGTGGGCGGGCTTGTCCAATTCCGGCCCCAGCTTGCGCGTGAGCCCCCTTTCGAAGACGTCTGAAGACCACGACACCGTGGGCTTCCTCGACGACAAAGCCGCTGTCACCAGAATTTGCGGCTCTGAAGACGCGGCCGGTCTTGACGGCTGTGGCGACTTCGACGCAGCTGCCTCAGCCGCCTCCTGGCTTGGTACCTTCGAGACTGTTGGTGCAATCACCGCCAGAGGAACCTCTACCGCCGCCTTGGTGTCCTTGCCCTCCAACCCCTTCATCGGAATCGCATCCTCCGGCACTTTGTGCGATGTTTCGGGGGTGTCTTCATCGTCAGAGTCATCGTCTGACTCAAACACCACCGACGACCTAGGTGGCGACGCTGGTTTCTTCGCTGGCGACTTCGGTTTGCGCGTGGGCTTCGACGGCGTGGCCGTGCACCGGGATGTGTGCTCTTGCACAATCTCGTCGCCTCCTTCGTGTTCATCGAGGTTGTGGCTCGCTTCGAACTCGTGCTGCTTCTTCATGCGAGTCTTGCGAGCCCTAGGCCCTGGGGGGCCTCCTCCTCTTCCTCATCGCTTTCGGAGGAGCTTCCTTCGGAGGCCTTTTCGAGCTCCCGGGGGACCTCTTCGTCAAGCGGAGGGAGCCAGCCCTCCAACACCTGGAATAGCTGAGAACAACCATGAGTAAATACCAAATGATGTGGCTACGAATTACATTGCGGAAATGGCGACTAGAGGAAAAACTTACAGTGGGGCTTCATTCTTCACGGGAGTATACGAGGCGAGCCTGACCGATACGGTGGTGAATTCCGCATCTGTGATCTTCTTCAGGGCGGCCTTGTAATCCTCGGCCTCCCATGACTCTTTGCTGGTTCGGGAGGGGTCGTGCTTCCCGCTATACTCATACATCCAATGCGCTCGAGCCGCTAGCGGAACCAGACGCCGCCCGAGCCAACAGTTGTAAAGGTTGATCGAAGTCAACCCCTGGTCCTTCAACCTATGGATCTGGTCCATCATCTCCACGATGGCCATCTTCTAGTCTTCAGGGAGCTTCTTCGGTGCTAGATGACGAGGCTCGCTCCTTTCGGCGACGGATTTGGGAAGCGCCACCTCGCCAGAGGGAGTGGATTCCTTCACATAGAACCAGCTCTTTTTCCACTCACTGGCGGCTTTCTTCGGCAGAAGGAGCTTGATGAAGTTGGCATTCGGCTTCAATTGAAACGTGACGCCGCCGGCCGCCAGTATCAAGCCACTGGACGCCTCGCGCCCGATGCGGCAATGGAAGAGCTCCAGCCACAGCGGGAAATACGGCCTGCAACCGAGGTAGCACTCGAAGAAGGCGACAAAGACCGCCAGCTGCTCGATGCTGTGTGGGCCAAGATCCGATTGTTTGATTGCGTAATACGCATAGAAGCGCCGGAAGAAGAGCGAGGTGGGAAACCCCAAACCTCTCTCTAGATGGCTGGGGAAACAAATGAATTCGCCGGCTCGCGGCTTTGGCTCGGTCTCCGAGGGAGGGGGAACCCGCCAGTTCCCCTTAGGGAGGACTCCGTCGTCCTCGAAGGACTTGAGCTGGGCCGTAGTGCACATGGATTTCCCCCATGAGCCTTTGGGAGGCGCCATCAGGAAGGATGAGGAGTCGCTCGGTGCGCAAGGATCGAATCGAAGGAAGGCAAAAAGAATGAATGTGGGAGAATGAAGAATGCGGGGAAGGATCTGCAGAGCCGATTCACCACTCCCCTTATAGAGGAACGCTACCCGCCAAAATCGGGGTAACCGTTACCTGCGGTAATTACGCCAAAGTTACCGTTGGAATGTCCAACGGATAGTTTGACCAGGTTGACAGTCCAACTCCTCCATTCCGCTCGCTAGCAGCTAATCCTGTCCACTCGTCGAAGCAGCGACTTGGCAGCCGTGACATTTGGTGGAGCAGCAACTGGGAGCCTGGGGAAAATTTCCTCGGTTTTACTAGAGTCCATCGCCGATTCGGCTGGGCGTCCAAATTGGGCTCGCCTACTCCTACCGCCAAAAGGACACCTGCGCCTAAATCAACAATGGCGTTGGGGACTACTGATGGGGATATGCCGAATGGGGTATGCCCAGCAGGACGTTCCAATTGGGCCGAAGGGTCTGCGAGTGGGCCTGCAGGACGGCGACTGGAATGCGACTAAGGAGAAGGCTTGGCGACTAGCGACTGAAGGCCCAGAAGCGTGCTTGAAGCCCAGTCGGATTAGGTCAAAAGCCTCCGAATCCATATCTTGTTCGGTGCTAAACTGTAAACCCTAGCGAGGTGCCTAATATATAAACCTCCCTAGGGTACCTTGAGGACTTACGTTCTATCATACACCCCCTCAAGCGACTCGCTACTAAGACGCCGAGCTCGCCACCCCTGTAACTCGCTCTCCATTAATCCAATCTAGTAGGAGTAGGTATTTACCCTCCGGGGGCGAACTTGGGTAAACCATGTGCATCCGCCCCCATCTCGCACCGCAGATGGCCGCCAGCTCTTCCTCACGTTACAATCAATCGCTGCCAGTAGCAGTGACTGCCGTGGCCATTTCCATGACATAGCTAAATTTGGGTTATCTCCCAATAAGTGTTTTTCTTTAACGCCTTTGAGCTAGGCATAAGAAGCAAGAATCAAGTATTCTCAAATGAAGAAGCATTAAGAGCCAATTTTGTTTTAATAGGAGAGGCAAAACAAATCTTCTCTCTCTTCTTAGGGAAATGTTCTATACCTTTCTTGAGTGGAAATTGATATTTAATGGTGTCTTCTTTCATATCAATAATGGCACCAACAGTTCTAAGAAAAGGTCTTCCCAAAATAATAGGACAAGAAGCATTGTATTCAACATCCAAAACATAAAAATCAACAAGGACATAGGCATCATTAACCATAATAAGAACATCATTAATACACCCCATAAGTTTATTTTTAGCATTATCATCAAGTTGGACATTTAAATAACAATCTTCCAATGGTGGCAAATCAAGCATTTCAGAAATCTTTCTAGGCATAATAGAAACACTACTATCAAGATCACATAAATCTTTGAGATCAAAATCATTCAAGTTTGATATTAATGATGGGTTCCCAACCATCTTCTACTTTCATAGGAATAGAAGCTTTATGTTTCATCTTTTCTTCTTTAATTTTTATGAGAGCATCAGTAATGTGTTTTGTAAAGGCCATATTCATAGCACTAGCATTAGGACTTTTAGGAAGCTTTTGTAGGAACATAATTACTTCAGAGATATTGCAACCATCAAGATCAAATTCATAATTACGATCTAAAGTAGTAGAGCTATTGTTTCCCATATTTCGAAGAATTTCAGCATTTTTATTAGAAAAGGTTCCATTGGTTTTAGGCATTGTTGGAAAAGGAATGGGGACTTCATGTGGTTTGCTAGAATCAACATTAGTGGTGGTGATAGTACAAATACTACTATTTCTAGCAATTTCATCTTCTCTTTCCCACTTAGCATGCAATTCAACTAACAGTCTAATATTTTCATCAATTCTAACTTGTATGGCATTAGTAGCAGTAAAGGAATTTTCGATAGTTTCAGGTTTAGCAGCCATTTTATTCAAAGAAGATTGTGCTCTAGACAATGATACAATATTTCTTTCAGCATTAGAGAGTTTTTCCTCAATAGTTTTATTAAAGACAGTTTGTTTACTAATAAAATCTTTAAGCATGACTTCAAGTTCAGAGGGTGCACTTCTATTATTGTTGTAGGAATTTCCATAAGCATTACCAGTATTGGGAGGATATGGCCTATAATTATTATTACCAAAATTATTCCTGTAGGCATTGTTGCTAAAATTATTATTTCTAATAAAGTTCGCATCAACTTGCTCTTCTTGAGCAACCAAAGTGTAGGGGTTCCGCATATGAAAACAATAAATTATACCCTACGCCCCTGAACCCCTGAAGCTGCCAGGACCTATCTATTAGTAATACAGTAACGGCAGGGGCTTTTCGCAAACTTACTCTTGAAGACCGAAAAGCGTTGTCAATGCTCAGGAGAGCGTGGTTGATGTAGACGAGCCGAAGCCGACCTCAAGGTCGTGATGAAGTCCTTACGCTCCCGTGGCTCCAATGACTTGAGTGCCTCAAGTGCGACACCTCGCGGGGAGTTACACATGTTCGGTGCCTGACGATGACTCTTGCTTCCCCGATCCAGCAGCAGTTGCGGAAGTAGAGCTCCCGGATCCGAATCCCGCAGCGCGACGGCGCTCCGCGGTGAAGATGTCTCCCATTTGCGTAGTCCAAACTTGGGACCACGGTCACGAGAGAGAGAGGGAAGAGAGAAAATATCAATTAGAGGTCCTCCCAAAAGTGAGAAGACCTTTATTGATTATTGGTGTATTTTATTTGGCCAAATACCCCCACTATATATAGGGGAAGGGGAGGTACTACCTCCCTCAAATTCCCGGGGTGGGACTAAATGAGAGGAGGGGGAGGGGTGGCACCGCGGGCCACCCCCATGGGCCCCGCACGGGAGGGCTGGCCCACTAGGGCGTCGGCCACCCCCTTGGCCCCTTCTCCCTCTCTCCTTTCCCTAATGGGCCCTCTCCCCTCTAGGAATTGGCCCATTACGCCTTTGACCATTTAAATTGATTTTTCTCTTTATTAAATAATTATGAATAAATGATTAAATCAATATTTAACATTCATTCACATACTATTCAACCTCCATGGTTATGGAACACTTCCACCTCCACTTCGGACATCCTCCGACTTACCGAAACCCTTCCGGTTTTCTCTCTACTATTCTTCAGTGATTCTATCGAAACTATAAACACTCTCTAAGCATCATCAAGCCCTTAAGCGTGATACCCCACGGTTCGGGAACACTGCAGACATGGTCGGGACAATCCCGCACCAATGATCAACAGAGGGACCTGGATGGCCATGTGACCCCTGTGCGTTCCACGAAGATCTTTCGTCATTTGAACCGGGACAGTCGTGTCTTATTCCCTTTGTCTCTCGAAACTTGCATTGCCCGAGATCTGATCAATGACATCGCCATGTTGTGTTCAATCTCGTTACTGAACAATGCTACTTGACTCGTTCTGACAAGTCATATCCCTGTCATCAAACCACACGCTACGCAGCTATTGGATATAACTTCTCCGAGTGGGCCCTTTGAGTATCTTCCCGTCACATGGACGGACAAATCCCGCTCTTGACATATATTGCATCTACGGTTTCCTTCGAGTACCTGAACAGACCTTTATAACCAATGTATTACAAAGTGGCGCTTGATGCTATCTAAGCACTCTCGGGAGACAGTGATTGATATAGCCTCACGGTCTAAGGAATAGTCTACGAGGATCCATTTCTAATCATCGTAACTTGAACTTCGTGACATGATCGGGTCACGATGTTTAGGTTGGGTATTGGTTCATCATCTTATTCTCAGAATGAGATGACTCCATTTCCAACTAGCATAAATGCCACATGATCAGGAAACATGATCATCTGTTGACCAATGAACCAGTGAATAGAGTTTCACTGGGAACCCCTGGTTGTTTGTATATCACACGTGTATTGATGTTTCCACTCAATACAGTTATAGCATGATATAAAACTTAATCATAAACTATATGAAATATGATCATAGTCCTTACTACTATTTGTCTCTAGGGTATATTTCCAACAGTCTCGCACTTGCACTAGAGTACAAATACACTAGCTACATTTGTTCTTAATCATTGGCACCATATATCCAGTACCCTGAACATGCTTGCTCATGGAAGAGGTTGAGTCTTGGGTCTGTACTTTACAGTCCCAAATCCTTTACAACTTTACTAATGTCACCTTGATTGACATTAATACTTTATCATCACATGATAGCATCTGTGTTTATGCATCGTCGCTATGGCAGCAGAATGAGGCCTGATTCCACGAGCCTATAGTGACTTTAGATCAACCTCGAGGGCTTTCTCATGGGCACTGTGCCCTAGGACACATCATTGTACGTTAAAAGTGAACTAGACCCGCCATTACATTATAAAACACTTTAGATGGTACCCCTTATCTATTATTATAAATGTATTCATCGAAACACTAGTGCACTATCATGACCCGAACCCGTTAAGGTATATATCCCTATGTTTATAGTGATAGTCCCTAGATCGAATAGCTAGCACCCACAGTTTAAGATGTAATATCAAGAAACAAAGGTCATATTACATCGCCTATCCAGGAATAAATTAGTTCATTACACTTACATAGCTCATATTGCTATCTTATTACAAAGTAGCAAATATAACTATAAAGCATGGAGTGCTTCATCTTCATGTGCCACGGGCAAACATGTTGGGTGCAGACTTGTTATCCCTACTCATCAAACTTCACTATCATCAAGTAATCCTGCAACATGATAAGTTACAGCCACAAGGGTTAATACATTTTGAATTGTATTGGCAAGTGTCACTAGTATGTGGATGTAAAGTGGAATCTATTACTACATGCATATCTGGCCAAGTAGAGCTTTGGCTAGCTTCCAGCAAGAAAGTTTTTCCCTATCTTTTTATATATAGTTTGCAACACTTATTATCAACTAAGTTACATTGGATACCCTCCAAGTAATATTTACAATCACAACATAGTGGTACCATTGATAGAAATCAGTGAACCTAGGTTCCATTGATAGAAATCAATGAACCAACAACCCTTGTTCACCCATCAAGTTTTTAACCTAGAGAAATTAGAATGATGAGATTCTTGAACTGCTTCATTGTCTTGAGGCTCAAAAGTTGTCAGTAACCGAGGACACGGCTAAGTACTTAGTTTTACCCTCTCGAGATGTGGTGCACTTTCCCCACAAGACTCGACATGCATCGAGACGAGACTTTTCAGAAGCAATCCCTCAGACCACCACGGGCGCGTTCCATCCTATCATCACTACCACCCTCTGTCCGTCTGGCTGAGTTCTCGCAACTTAGTCGGTTAAGGCAGAGCCCATATTCCATGTGGCTGCACTAGAAGCTTCATAACAAGAACGTCTCCAATCTCTTTGTTCTTGGGTGGACGTCCACAAGTGCGATACACCAGGGTAAACCATAGACATGGGCCCTGAGTAACCACCCAGGTGTTTCATTAAGTACTTGTTTTATTATAGAAAACATATATTTTCCAATACTCCATATAATCATAATATGATATTCCACCCCGAAAACTATAGCAGGGCTAAGCATTTCTAACCCTACGATGTTTCACCTACTAATTAGAAACTACCATTCCCTATTCTACATAGAAGATATAGCATAGCATAATAATATAGTCTATCATGCATATACTACAAAAATTCACTAAGTATAATGAAAACAGTAGGACTTGATGATAGTGCCACTTGCCTTGTTAGTAGAATAATTAGATACACTTCTTGAACTTTCAACATCACACTCCGCAAAATCTACAACATCAACAATCACGCAATATGCACACTCTCAATATCACAAGCAACACAAAAACAATGCAACATATGCAAAAATGCAATATGATAGGTTAGTTCCTATTTGAATTATAACAAGGCAGGCTTTCTAATAGGTTTATTAAATTAAGAAAACTATTATTGGTTAAAAAAATTCTTAACAATACTAAAAGATAGAAAAGTTCATTAGTTCCAATTTACTGAAAGGTCATTTTAATATGCTTACAGAAATTAAATTATGGCTAGTATAGTCAATTTCTTTTACCATATTTGACTAGATTAATATTTTTACCAAATGGTGAAAATAAGTGTACCATCATATTCTACTCTTCACAAGGATTCCAGAAAGTATTTCATTTGAATATTTTAGACTAGCGGAACTATGGTTATGAATTCTAGAAGTTTCTGGCTAAAATAGAGAAACGAAAACTGAAACTGTAATGAACACATGGCAAAATTTAACTGGTGGGTACCGATTCAATAATTTAATAAACATGGACCGCTTGATCTAAATACTAGGGTCGCTTGCTGGTTTGGCTCAGCTCTAATTTACAACATGTAGGAGAGATCGAACTAGTACTAGGAGACGATGGCCATGCTAGCGAATATGATTCAGATCTTAGTACGTCTTAACGATTCATATCATATTAGGTAAATTATACAGTATGTAACTTCTTCAAAAAACATAATTAAAAGTATAGATAATATGTCTGATATCTTGCACATGGTTCTAGGGCTCAAAAATTGAGTAGGCCGACATCAGCCACTTGAGAGCGTGGGACTAAGTGCAGATGCAGTAGCACACTGATTTGGTTCAGGTATAAACCTAACTGTCTACCAAGATTGAACATGAGCAAAGTATTACCGTCGATGGTGCAACTGGTAGATAGTGATGTCAGGGACGACGCTCTGGTGGTCTGCAGGTCTTGAAAATAATCGACAATCGTTCTAGGTTCGATGGTGAATATGATGGCGGCCTCGACGTTGTTGATCTCGTCCACTTGTTGTGGAAAATCGCGTCTGAAGGTAGTTGGGGCGGTGGTGGTGTTCGGGTGTCGCCGTGGAAGGTCGCAGGCTGCAGAAATCGGACGATTAGAAGGTGCAGGGAGGTGCGCATGGTCTGGTAAAATCAAATGGCCTGATTATATTAGGAATAAGTTCAAGTAGTTACTAGATGAGAGGACAAATATCGCGTGTGCACTAGAAGACTATTTTTAGGAATGAGCAAGTTAATACATGTGTGTAGTATCATTGCATGTAGCTGCATACGTGGTGTGTTTCGAATAAATGGCAAATACCGTTTTAGTCAACAACATGACAAAGCGATCTGAAAATCTTAGGCTACTTTTGCCCTCAGCTCTAATCCGAACAGTCTAGGGAGATCTAAGACGAGACCTTACTGATGAGGGCCTGGGTGGCTGAAGACAATAGGAGGGACTTCGGCATGAGGTTTCCGAGAAGTAGAAGGAGAGGATCCTGGAGCAGATGAGAGCGATGAGTTTGCAGTCTGTCTTGCTCTTGGCAGCGGTAGAGTACATACAGAATAGGTATCGTCTAGTTCGTCGTCGTGGAAGGTAGAAGGCTGCACAACCACATGATTTTCTTATCAGAAGAGATGTGCTCAATGTATATAAGATAGAGGAAGAATATATAGGTCCATAGTCCCTCTCTAACCAGAGGAAACGACAGTAGCCTTGCCGCGGCAGGCGGAACTTGACGATGAAATCCAACAACGAAGTGGAAGTAATTTGGCATGGAGTTGGTGGAGAGTCTAAGTGAATCCAGGGAAGCTCGGTAGTGTTTATATAGAGAGTGGAGGGATACAGACAACATGACACATAACTCAAATCTTCGGTAGTTTGACTCATGTTAGTTGCGATGTGCAGACGAATTAAGTTGCACTCAAACGAGGTTTTAATCCCCAGAATGGATCCTTGGATTAATTGGGAGTAACTTTTGTTTTGAAAGATAGACGTTTAGTGGTCTACAGTTGGTAGAATTATGAGGAGACGATAGTGCGGTTTCAGTTTCTGTAACATGAACTGACAGTTGAATGAACGATAGGAGGAAGACGACTCTACCGGGTTGTTTCGGTCAAGATGGGCCAGTAGATGCCGCCCAAGAAGAAAATGAAGGAAGAGAGAGAAAAATAAAAATAGAGGGAGGAGCTGGCTGGGCTGGGCTTAAAATGATCCGGTTCTACTTCACTTTTTTACTCCATTTCTTTTCTTTTCTATTTCTATTTCTCTTTTTAGGTCTTGGCTCTAATAACATATCAAAACACATCAAAATATTCCACTAAATTCCAGTTACTAAAAGTATTTAATTAGTTCTTTGTAAATATATTTCTCGTCGAAAATATTTTAAATATTTTCTTTTCTTTTAATAAATCCTTTATACACATTATAAAATTCCTAAATATATTTTAGGGTTTTACAAATTCCCATAATATTTATAGAATACAAAATTCATATGAGGTACATCTGAATCGTTTCCCACATTATTTTGAGAATGTCATAATATTCTATACTCTTTTATTTTATTCTTTATTTGGAATGGATTTAAATATGTCTAAAATCCAAAATGCAACTAACAACCAATATATCCAAAATGGAATATTTTCCAACATGTTTAATATATTTTATAAAGTCATATTATTCCCTCTCTATATTGTGCAACATGATTCCGGGAAATATTTTTAAGTGACACTCGAATCCAAATGATAAAACACACAAATTGGATTGTATAAAATTTCCTCAACCAAGATTTAAAATTTACGGATAGTCATATTAATTCACTCTTGTATAATGTTTTGAGATGGTTGAGAAAAGTTTAAGCAAGTACTCAAAATTTTTAAATTCTTCAGAAACTTCAACAAATACAAACAATTCATTCAAATTATTTTATAACTTTTAACATTCCAAAATTTGGAAAATTTTGGGATGTGATATGCACTCTGTGCAACTTTCGATGTTTTTGTTCACCTCGCTTTCTACTTGACATTAGTCGGTATCTACGGGAGTTTCCAACATATTCCATTATAACATAGCCCTTTATGTTTTAAGATATGTCATCCTTTATGGATTTGGAAAATATATCCACAGTTCTCTGCTAGACACTGCGGACAAACTCAGCTCAACGTTCAGTGATTCGAACTTAATCACTTTTAAATGTTTCTTATTGGATCATATATTATGTTAAGTTGTCATCATGGTTTTCTAAGATAGAACCTATGTCTCAACATAGTGGATGATCATCATCCTTTTCTTTCTTTTAACCATTGATGTTTAACTTAATACTATTTCTAATTTGAGTTATTAAGGACCAGTTCCTTAATTAACTTTATTCTGAAACCCTTTTCAGAATCCCTTAAGGAATACTACATCATATCATAATACACCTATTATCAACTCCTACACTTTATAAATCATTATTTATCGATACTTGCGCTTTTATTCTTAACATACTTAAGAATCACTATATAATCTCCCACTCAAAAATATGTCATTCACATATTGTTTTAGGAAGACTTTCATAGCTCCCACTCAATTTCATGCAAATTGTATATCCACTCACTATTTTGAATAACTTCAAAATCCTTTGATCAAATATCAAACTTGGAGATTTACCATGAGATACTAGTACTTCTACTAGTTTCAAATCCACTAGACATTTAGCACACTTGAATCAAATTCATTTGAATTCATCCAATACTTGACAAATTGTGCTTTTGTCATTCACCCTTTTCCACTATGGCTTTGCAGTCATTTGGGAAAATTCCAAGTAACCCCTTTTACTTGTGAGATTCAGCAACGAATTGCTTTCTAATCTCAAGTGAATTTTGCTTCAAGGATTTGTCATAATTTAGTTTACCATTATTTCCTTTGTAGTTCGTAGGTATGTCATATTCCAAGAATCATGACAAATGATTCACAAATGTCTCCATACAAGATATGGATTACATTTTGAATCCTACTACATGTAGTGAAAACACCAGTGGGGAAAACACAATGATCATTATCATTGATTCTTTCCTTTGTGAAGAGAATCGTTCAGGAATTTTTTTCGTTGTGCTCCTCAACACTCTGATGGATTTGAATCCTCATCATGTTTTTCACTATCTTCCATTTGCTCCATAATTATGAAATATCACTAAAAGTGAGCTTTCTCAAGAATGCACCAAAATCCAAGCAATACTAGTTTTGCTTCCCATTTGGTTTCAGCTATGGATTTTGTATTCAAAGTTTCCAATGAATACTCTACAAGGACTTATTCGTTATTTTTTTGATTATATCGAATAACCCCAAAACTTTCACGAATTCTAATGGTTCACTATATGTTCTAACAAAGTGTTAACTATTTCTGTCTAATGGTCTCTACATCTACACTACAACGATTTATTTGGTGCCATCTATTCACCCACTTTGATGTCTAATATCATATTATGATGCTTTGCATTTTGACGTTTCAAAATGCTTTGCATTTCACAATTTCTTTTATGCCATTCTTATAAAGTCGAATTTTATTACTATTGATCAAATCGTAGTAATTAGATTCTCTTTTATATTTATACCCTTTGTTGATGAAACACTTTGATCAAATCAAATAGTTTCATATTCATGTTTCCTTTGGTAAACTACTTTACACTTTTAAACAATCGTATAATGATAATTACCATTTTCGTTAAAACACAATACATCTAATATGTATTTACTTTTAATGATTCATTAAACACTTTGTATTCAAGTAATACACGGTGTTCAAGTTATTTTGCCGAATTTAGGCATGATTTATATGTGATAAGAAATGAAATGACTTTCACATATTATCAACATAACTTTTGAATTTAAACAATGGTTTCATTCATTAATGAATATATCATTAAGTTGGGTATTTTAACAAGGCATTTTAATATTTTACAAATGTTCATGCATTATCAATTAGTTTCAAACAACAAGGATAATTCACATATAATCAAACAAGATATGAACGCGAATAGAAATCATTCATAAAAGTAGAACAAATGTTTGTAACTCATATGAATAACCGTCTCACAAAGTGTGAGACACACTAAGGAAGTTCATAATCTTTCGATTACAATAATCATCCTAAAACATAAACTAAATGATAAATGTCGAGAGAGAGTGTAGTTGGCCATCATCATCATGCTCGCCATCAACACGCAACATCACCTCCTCTCCAGCAAGCACCTCTCATGCAGAAGGACCTATTTTCAGCAAAACAAAACAAGTATCAAATATACTTAACACTGTAAATGTGTTTGCAAGATTATAACATTTATAAAATTGTATATCAAATATATACCTTTGTCATCGATGACCCTAGCAACACCGGGTTCAACCACCACACCTCTGAAATGTGATATGAACTCGTGGAAATCCAGTGTTTCCGTGTCGCCTCTCATAATGCAAACCTGACTTGTGCTTGGAAGCTTGGTGGTAGCGACCGCAGCACAACTCCCATTGGAAAAGAGCTTGCGAACCAGTTGTCTAGGTAGTATGCCAGACTCATGTATGCATCGTACATGCTCAATAAGTGCTCGTCCAGTGAGGAGTCCTCATCCATCTTTATGGAGAGGAAGTCCCCCATCAGCTCATACTCCTACATGCACACTTGTTCCACGAAATGCGATCTCAGATGTGCCATGACCATTCAGAGATTAAGACTTCCCACCATTGGCCATAGCCCATCCCGAGGCGCATCGTCACTGATATAAATGTGGCCATCACACGACGACGGCAGCGGAGATCCCGCTGCTCCTGGGTCTCATGAGAATAGGGTGGCTTCAAGTACATCTCATAGATCATGTAGTCAGCCACTTTGTTCTCACCAAGGAGATCGAAAAGGCACATGACCCATGCAGCGAAGTTGGATCCATCTAACTTGAGCTTTTCTCCTTTCAACCAATCGTCAATAGGGAAGGTAATCTCGGGGAGAACCATTTTCTACATTTATAATTGAAAAAGGAATTTAGACTAAGTTTATAATTAAATGAGTAATAATAACTCCACTCAGAAACACCTATCCCCATAAGGGTTCCTAGTGATAATACGACCCCTATCAGCCACATCTCCCCGGATCGTCACGGCCATCGATGTGGGTTCAAGGGTGGACGCTAAACGTCGATCACATCATTCATGCGACTCGTGCTCGATCTTTCGACCATCCGCGTTTCGAGGCCATGTCTGCACATGCTAGGCTCGCCAACTCAACCTTAGTGTATTCGCTGTGCAACATGGCTTACACCCACTATATGCAAACGTAGATATGTCTGACACCCATGCCTGTACCATGGATTGCCTCATACCGAAGAACTTTCTTGGTGGTGCACACTAAGGGGAACACAATCATTGGTAATTTTAACAGGGATCATCTTATTAGGCTACCGTCGAGTATCTAATACTAGCACACAACAAGCTATACAAACAATAAAATTGAATGTAAATGCGATGTGATATGGTCCTTCACGTCATGATCTCCATCCGTCATCACCGGATTCCGGCGCTAGGATTCCGGCGCCGTAGACACCAGGGTACCGGTGTCATTCCGGCGTGGTAGTCCGTCACCTCCGTGACTATCTACTACTACGTAACACAAGGTAATCACTTTACCTTTGCGACAACCATATCACAAAGAAACGCCCCCTGCAAAATAAAGTTAGACGCCTCTACTTTATCTTTGGATGTTTTACGTGGCTGAATGGGCTTTCACACAAGAACCGTTCTTACCTATAAACTTTCAGCACAACGCTGATCAAGTAGTTGTCTCTACTACACCCCTTTCGGGACCCTCCATTGCAAATGGTATACCAACTAATGCGAGAGAGACAGACACCCCCCTAAGCCACTTTATACGGTACTAGCCATATGTCAAGCGTGGACCAGTCTCGCGAATGAACGCGTAAAGTCTGTTGGGGCCCGCTTCATCAAGCATTACTGCGGTATACACAAGTACACATGGGAGGGTAACAACTAAAATATCAACGCCCACACGCTACATCTCGTGTGGTCTACCCGTACTAGCATTACTACGCATAGATGTAGCTCTGATACCACTGTAGGGGTTCCGCGTATGAAAACAATAAACTTTACCCTACGCCCCTAAACCCCTGAAGCTGTCAGGACCTATCTATTAGTAATACAGTAACGTGAGGGGCTTTTCGTGAACTTACCCTTGAAGACCGATAAGCGTTGTTAACGCTCAGGAGAGCGTGGTTGATGTAGACGAGCCGAAGCCGACCTCAAGGTCGTGATGAAGTCCTTGCGCTCTCGTGGCTCCAACGACTTGAGTGCCTCAAGTGCGACACCTCGCGGGGAGTTACACACGTCCGGTGCCTGACGATGACTCCCGCTTCCCCGATCCAGTAGCAGTTGCGGAAGTAGAGCTCCCGGATCTGAATCCCGCAGCGCGACGGCGCTCCGCGGTGAAGATGTCTCCCGTTCGCGTAGTCCAAACTTGGGACCACGGTCACGAGAGAGAGAGGGGAGAGAGAAAATATCAATTAGAGGTCCTCCCAAAAGTGAGAAGACCTTTATTGATTATTGGTGTATTTTATTTGGCCAAATACCCCCACTATATATAGGAGGGGGAGGTACTACCTCCCTCAAAGTCCCGGGGTGGGACTAAAGGAGAGGAGGGGGGAGGGGTGGCACCACCGGCCACCCCCATGGGCCCCGCGCGGGAGGGCTGGCCCACTAGGGCGCCGGCCACCCCCTTGGCCCCTTCTCCCTCTCTCCCTTCCCTAATGGGCCCTCTCTCCTCGGGAATTGGCCCATTAAGCATTTGACCATTTAAATTGATTTTTCTCTTTATTAAATAATTATGAATAAATGATTAAATCAATATTTAACATTCATTCACATACTATTCAACCTCCGTGGTTATGGAACACTTCCACCTCCACTCCGGACATCCTCCGGACTTACCGAAAACCCTTCCAGTTTTCTCTCTACTATTCTTCGGTGATTCTACCAAAACTATAAACACACTCTAAGCATCATTAAGCCCTTAAGCGTGATATCCCATGGTTCGGGAACACTCCAGACATGGTCAGGACACTCCCGCACCAATGATCGGAAGAGGGACATGGATGGCCATGTGACCCCTGTGCGTTCCAGGAAGATCTTTCGTCATTTGAACCGAGACAGTCGTGTCTTATTCCCTTTGTCTCTTGATACTTGCATTGCCCGAGATCTGATCAATGATATCACCATGTCGTGTTCAATCTCGTTATTGAACAATGCTACTTGACTCGTTCTGACAAGTGATATCCATGTGATCAAACCACACGCTGCGCAGCTATTGGATATAACTTCTCCGAGTGGGCCCTTTGAGTATCTTCCCGTCACATGGATGGAAAAATCCCGCTCTTGACATATATCGCCTCTACGGTTTCCTCCAAGTACATGAACACACCTTTATAACCACTGTATTACCAAGTGGCGCTTGTTGCTATCTAAGCACTCTCGGGAGATAGTGATTGATATAGCCTCACAGTCTAAGGAATAGTCTACGAGGATCCATTTCTAATCATCGTAACTTGAACTTCGTGACATGATCGGGTCACGATGTTTAGGTTGGGTATTGGTTCATCATCTCATTCTCGGAATGAGATAACTCCATTTCCAACTGGCATAAATGCCACATGATCAGGAAACATGATCATCTGTTGACCAATGAACCAGTGACTAGAGTTTCACTAGGAACCCCTGGTTGTTTGTATATCACACGTGTATTGATGTTTCCACTCATACAGTTATAGCATGATATAAAACTTAATCATAAACTATATGAAATATGATAATAGTCCTTACTACTATTTGTCTCAAGGGCATATTTCCAACACAAAGAAGCTAAGGGAACATGATTTGGATCAATATGAGCTTTCCCATTAACAAGCATAGACATAATAACATCAATTTTATCACTCAAGGAGGAGGTTTCTTCAATAGAGTTTACCTCCTACCTTGTGGAGCACTCTCAATGTGCCATTCAGAATAGTTAACCATCATATTATCTAGAAGTTTTGTTGTAGCACCCAAAGTAATGGTCATAAAGGTACCTCCAGCAGCAGAATCAAGCAGATTTCTTGAAGAATAATTCAATCCTGCATAAAAGGTTTGGATAATCATCCAAGCAGTTAGTCCATGAGTGGGACAATTCTTTACTAAAGATTTCATTCTTTCCCAAGCTTGAGCAACATGTTCATTATCAGATTGTTTAAATTTCATTATTTCACTTCTCATAGATATAATCTTAGCAGGAGGATAGTATTTTCCAATAAAAGCATGTTTGCATTTAGTCCAAGAATCAATACTATTTCTAGTTAGGGATAACAACCATTCTTTAGCTTTTTCTCTTAAAGAGAAAGGAAACAATTTAAGCTTAATAATATCTCCATCTATATCCCTATTATTTTGCATCTCACAAAGTTCAACAAAGTTATTAAGGTGAGCAGCAGCATCTTCAGTACCAACACCAGAGAATTGTTCTTTCATAACAAGATCAAGCAAGGCAGGTTTAATTTCAAACAAAGTAGCTTCAGGAACAGGTGGAGAAATAGGTGTGCACATGAAATCATTGTTGTTGGTGCTAGTGAAGTCACACAACTTAGTATTTTCAAGAGTAGTCATTTTTTGTGTGTTTTTAATATAAAGAAGCAGACTAGTATAACTAATTTTTTGTGTTTTTGATAAAGAAACAAGCAAACAAAGCAGAAATAAACTAAGCAAAACAATTAAAACAAAGTAAAGAGATTGGTTATGAGGGACTCCCCTTGTGAAGATGTCCTTGACTCGTCGACAACGGCACCAGAAAAATCTTGATTATTGGCTCAACACGTATCAAGCTCGTTGGGGAACTCCAAGAGAAAGGTATGATGAGCACAACAGCAAGTTTTCCCTCAGTTATGAAACCAAGGTTATCGAACCAGTAGGAGCAAGGAAACACCTCCAAGGTGTTGTTTTCCAACTAGGAATCCTGCACAATACAACCACAGAACTTTGCCCCCAACTTACAGTGAGGTTGTCAATCTCACCGGTTTTGCTGAAAACAAAGGATTAAACGTATTATGTGGAAGATAGTAGTTGCTTGCAAAAAATAAACAGAAAATAATAAGTAGTATCTTGTAGATTGATAGTAAAAGAATGGACCGGGGTCCATAGTTCACTAGAGGTGATTCTCCTTCAGATAGTTGACATGTTGGGTGAACAAATTACAGCAGGTCAATTGACAGACACCGAGAAAGCATACATGCATATACTAATCATCTTGACTCCTATGAGATTTGATTGGGCATTACACATAGACTGTAATCCAACTGCATCTATGACTAATAATCCACCTTCAGGTTATCATTCGAACCCCCTCCAGTATTAAGTTGTAAGCAACAGATAATTGCATTAAGCAAAGTGTGTAAACTAAACAATACAATTGTTCTATAAACAAAAGATTGATGTTTTCTCCCTAGTAGCAACAACACATCTAGTACCTTAGAGATTTCTGTCACTTCCCCAGATTCCTAGAGGCATGAACCCACTATCGAGCATAAATACTCCCTTGGAGTTGCTAACATCTACTCAGCCAAGATAGCTACTAACAACGGAAAGCATGCAAGATCACAAATAACATAGATATGATAGAATCAATAATCAATCCGAAATAGCATCTCAATATCCATCGGATCCCTACAAACACAACATGTAAGATTACAAATAGATGATCTTGATCATGAACGGAGCTCACAAGATCTAAACATGGTATCACAAAGGAGAAGAACCAACCATCTAGCTACTACATGGACCCATAGTCCAAGGATGAACTACTCACGCATCACACCGGATGCAGTCATGGTGATGAAGAAGGCCTCCAGGGTGATCTCTCCCCTCCGGCAGGGTGCCGGGAAGAGCTTCAGATCCCTCCCGATCTAGGGATGGAGATGGCGGCGGCTACAGACTCTTTCGTGGAATTTTTGATTGGGTACCTAGGGTTTTCGTCCTGGAGGCAATATATAGGCGAAGGGGCAAGGTCAGTGGAGTACCAGGGGGCCACACCAGGTGGTGGCGTGGCTAGCCGCGCCACCCTAGGGTGTGGCCGCCCTGGCTCCCCTCTTCTCTCCCCTCTAGACTCCGTATTCCTTCTGGTGAAATATTAATTTGGGCTTTTGTCCGGTCCAATTCCGAGAATATTTCCTTACTAGCTTTTCTGAAACCAAAAACACCAGAAAACAGGCAACTGGCACTGTGGCATCTTGTTAATAGGTTAGTTCTAGAAAATGTGTAAAAATACTCCAAAGTGTGGACAAAACATAAGAAAGTAGATATAAAATAAGCATGGAACATCAAAAATTATAGATACGTTTGCAACGTATCAACCCACACAACACTTATTCAACCAAAGAAGATTAATCAACTATATGAAGCAAAAGCACTTGGCAATATTCCCATGTGTCCTCGAGAACGTTTAGTCATCTTAAGTAATACAACCGGCTTGTCCTTTGCTAAATAAAGGATTGGGCCACTTGCTACAATTATTACTATTGTCGTTTATTTACTCGCACTTTATTTATCTGCATTATCCAAAAATCCTAAAAATCCGTTAGTTAAGTATTTACAGAGAATTTCTGATCCAAGCCACTCGTCAACACCTTCTGCTCCTCGTTGGGTTCGACACTCTTACTTATCGAAAATACTGCGATACACCCCCTATACTTGTGGGTCATCTGAGAGTATTAATTCTTTTATGCATGTGGCTCATGAAAAGAATGTTTTATGTGATAGTTATATTGTTAATTTTATTCATGATGCTACTGAAAGTTATTATGAGAGAGGAAAACATGGTTTTATGTATCTCAACAATATTAAGTGTCCCCTCTTTATGTTGAAAATTTTGAAGTTGCACTTGTATTGCTTTCCTATACTTGTTGCTTTGTGCTTTCATGACTTATTTCTTTAAAATATTATTTTTCATAGGAAGTGGTTTAGACTTAAATTTGTTCCATATTTGCTTCTTTATACTCTCTTTTACTTCAATTCATATTTCTTATGTGAGCATCATTGAAATTATCATGCCTATCTTAATGGCTAAGAGCTATCCCGAAACAGATTTTTGTGCGTCACTGTAAAAAATCGTGAAACATCTCAGTACATCGTATTGAGCTGTAAGTTTTTGTGCTTATGCCCTAGGTCATTACCCAACTTTAGTTCGTTTTGCACTTTTCTATTTGAGCAACAGAAGATTTTCGAAAAAAAACGGTCTTTACCTGCTGGTCTGTTTTGACAAATTTCTATCATTATTTGCATTTGCCTCTTAATCGGTTTCTTTTTGAGTTCTCTTGGATCACTTGAGATTTTAAAAGAAATTTCTACAGTAGCTTGTGTTTAATGGAAGTTTTACTTGTGTTGAAACTAAACGCAAAGACTTATTATCTTGAATACACTAATGTTGCTAATGAAGATTGTGTGAAGTTTTGTATGAAGGAAATTTTCAAGTGTAGGGAAAAATAATGTGACGAGATGAAGTATGGAAAAAATATCAAACTTGGGGATGCCACCCATGTCACCCCAACAAATATTCAATAAGTACAAGAGTCAAAGCTTGGGGATGCCCAAGGCGTCCCCTTCTTCATCAATAATCTCAAGTCTTCTTTCAAGACACTTTATTTTTATTACCTTATGCACTATGTGTTGTTCTTGGAGCATCTTTGTTTTTAGTTTTATTTTCTTTATTTGCCGCAATAAGTTGGTTGGATCCCAACACACTTCTTTTGGAGAGACACACACCCCGTTATTCATTGCCTAGAACACTCTAGTTTTCACTCTTATTGTTCTGTGTGTGTTCTCCTTTGCTAGCACTGCGTTTAGCTTTAGTTTTCTTATTCTTTTGGCTTAGAACTTTTTAGTTCTTCTTTGTAGATGGGTGAGACGTTCTCTCTGGTATTTATTGATTATTATCTTTGAGAGTTGTTTCAAATAAGTGGATTAGTGTTGGAAAAGAGTAGGAAGTTTCATGCTTATAGTGGTACAAAAGGAAGCTTGTTTTGACTGTGACTTTGACTTTATCATGTCATGCTAGATGTTTCTTTGACCATATGCTTAGTGATTATTACTATAGCATGACTTGTTTCAAACAATTGAGATTGCTTAATATGCCTTGAAAGAATCATGCGCTGTTTTAGCATACAAAAGCATAATATTGTGGTATTCTCCTTTGATGCTTTATTTGGGTTGACTTGGCACATGCTTACACCATGTTAATACTATGAACCAGTCACCATAGCCTCTATGATCATTTAGTTTTTGACTTTCAATATCACTTTATGTTTTAATTAATAATGTTTTGTCGCTTTGCATGATTATGGCCATTATTGCTCTCTTAGTTGGTCGGTCCCAGTCTTTTGCTAGCCTCCACCTGTACTGAGTATGAGTTCTACTCATGCATCCAACTCCCAAGAAACCAAGTTATTCCAAAGAGTCCACTATAAATTCCTATGCATGGTGTGTTACACCATTCCAAGTATATTCGTGTTTTATCTATCTTCCAAATTAAACTCTTGTTATGTGAAAATTAGTGATTAAAGCTCTCACAAACTTGATGGCACACTTTATTTTCTTGCACTTAATAAACCTGAACCATTGCGTCTATCTATGTTGCTTATATGCTTGCAGTTTATAAGTTGTGAATTAGCAGAACCATGATACCATGGGGAACGCTTTCAACATTGCACTTATTATTTAGTTGATATCATGTTCTTTTGTTTATGGATCCCAATGGTGTGAAATAAATGGGGAGATTGTAAGCTCATGGAGTTTGTCTGTGTGTTAGAGAAACGCCTGGGCGGCTAGGCCTAATCATGGTGGAAACTTGCAGCATAACCATAGTGAGCATTCTTCGAAGCATCCTCAATAAAAACCTATGCAAATAGCAAATAAAAAGATCGCTGAGATGCTCATTGTTTGTTGCCTTGTCATTTTGATATGGGAAAGCTTCTGCGTCATGGGGCAAGGGGTACCCCGTTGGCGGTTCTCCATGATACACATGTACTTACAATGAAAAGAACTTACTTGTGACTAAAGTTGAGTAGCATGAGGTTCGGTACTCATAAGCAAGGGGCATGAGATTTTCAACTTATAACTTGTCAAGCATATCCTCATATTTGTGTCACTTTAACCTTAATCACTTCAAGATGCTTATGATAGGGGCAATGAGAGCTGAAATCTAACAAGTACCATAATTTTTGGAAGCTCTTTATGAATCTTGAAATCCCTGCTTCCTTCTGTGAAGGGCTTTCTTTTTATACTTTTATGATTGAGTTTCCATCTTCTATCTTTATGCACCAATTAAGAGAGAATAGTTGTCATTCTTAGTTCAATGTGCATTGTCCCAAAACTTATTGATTGATTCACAATTTTGGTATTGCTTGCTCTTAAATTATTTGTATCTAGTCACCCTTATGAACTTTGAAGGTGTTCTATGCATTTATGTTTTGCTATACCATGAGGGACAAGCTTAATACCACTCTTATTATGTTTTATATATGTGAAACAAACAAACATCTTTCAATGTGTTGTTATTCGTGATCTTTTGTTTGTACCTTTTCATGTTACAACATAGTTGCTATGTCTTATTGTTAGAACTCTATCTTTCATGCTTATGTTTAGAGTACTTTGATCCCAGCTATCAATGCTTTACGAATACCTTGATAAAGATTGTGATGGTGCATGTCACCTCAAAAATTATTCTTTTTATCACTTACCTACTCGAGGACGAGCAGGAGTTAAGCTTGGGGGTGCTTGATATGTTGTAAACGTATCTATAATTTTTGATGCTCCATGCTTGTTTTATATCAACTTTCTTATGTTTTTTTACACTATGAGGTATTTTTATACATTTTCTGGAACTAACCTATTAACAAGATGTCGTAGTGCCAGTTGCCTGTTTTCTGCTGTTTTTGGTTTCAAAAATCCTACTAACGAAAAATTCTCGGAATTGGACGGGACAAAAGCCAAAGTCAATATTTTACCAGAAGGAAGATGGAGTCCAAAGCAGAGACGAAGGAGGGCACCGAGGCGGCCATACCATATGGTGGCGCGGGTACCCCCGAGGTGCACCACCAGGTGGTGTGGACCCCTCAGGCCTCCACCGACCTTGCCCCTTCGCCTATATATTCCTCCCGAGATGAAAACCCTAGAGACAGGATCAGAATTCCACAAAAAGTTCTACAGCGCCGCCGCCACCGAAGAGGATATTCGGGGGACAGAAGTCTCTATTCTGGCACCCTGCCAGGACGAGGAAGTGCCCCCGGAGCCAGCTCCATCGACTCTACCGCCATCTCCATCGCCGTTACTGACTCCCATGATGAGGAGGGAGTAGTTCTCTCTTGAGGCTAAGGGCTCTACCGGTAGCTATGTGTTTATCTCTCTCTCTATGTGTGATCTTATTGAGACCATGAGCTTTGTAATCTAGATCTATTTTGCTACTCAAGTGCTTTAATTAATCTCTTCTTATCCCCACGTGTGTGAAGTTGACAGTGTGCACACCGTGTGGCACTTAGGCTAAGGTTACATAAATACTTATCATGAGTATAATTTGAGTTGGATGTCTCTATGAGATTGTGGTGTTTGTTTGAACCATCTAGCGCTCAAGGTGATAGTGAGGAGTTATCTAGATGGAGAATGCGAACTTTAAGGTGTGTTATTATAGCCCTACATCGTCCAACCGGAGAGTAGTTCAGGGTAGCATAATGAAGAGAAGATATTTATATGAGAGTGTCCACTAGTGAAAGTATGATCCCTAGTCCTTGTTTCTAAGCATTGAAACACCGTTTACAATCAGTCATGTTACATGTTTGCTTGTTGCCACTCTTATTTCAGATTGCAATTGCCACTTATAATCATCCATATTACTTGTATTTCACTATCTCTTCGCCGAACTAGTACACCTATACATCTGACAAGTGTATTGGGTGTGTTGGGGACACAAGAGATTTCTTGTATCTTGATTGCAGGGTTGCTTGAGAGGGATACCTTTGACCACTTCCTCCCTGAGTTCGATAAACCTTGGGTGATCCACTTAAGGGAAACTTGCTGGCGTTCTACAAACCTCTGCACTTGGAGACCCAACACTATCTACAAGAATAGAAGCATGCGTAGACATCACGGGCGTGTGGTATGACTAGCTCCGGTCATACCGCAGGTCATTAAAGCTTCTGAAAATATCAAAAACTCAAAAAAAATCAGTAGAAACTTCACATGCATTTGCACATTTACTCTAACAAAATAATTACAACAAAAATACTTCACTAGAATTTAATACCTTGTTTGGCCAAGTGTTAGCAAATATTATAGAGTAAGGGTTACCTTGATTTCTTCTGCTCTCTTTAAAGAATCTTCTTAAACACTTCTTTATGAAAAACAAAAACAAAAACTAAACTAACACAAGTAAAAACTTTATTTCACATGGGTTTCCTCCCATGAAGTGCTTCTAGGTAAGGTCAATTAGCTTGACCCAGACAATGATTATTTGGGTTTTGGAAGTGGAACACCCACTCCAAAATAGTTAACTTTCAGAGTAAGGACACCATCATCATTAGGATTGACCTTTTTCTTCCTAGGGAAGTGGACTACAAAAGGTTCTCTAGATGGTAGTCATATTCTCATATTCTCTTCATGTAAATTAATTAGAGCTTTAATAGTTCTTAGTAATGGCCTGCCTAGAATTATAGGTGCTATGGGATCTTCAGGTATGTCCACTATAACAAGATCAATAAGAGCAGGACATCCTTTAATTTCAACTATTATATTTTCTTTAATCCCAACAACTTGTTTATAAGTTGAACCAGCAAGATGGAATCTTATTTCAGTAGTTGCAAATGGATCTAGGTTTATTTTATCAAATAAACTTGTAGAAATTGTTGAAACACTTGCACCAAGATTGCAAAGTGCAGCTATTCATTAACTCCAATTTTAATTTTAATAGTGGACTCAAATATATCATCAAGTTTAGCCAGAAGTTTATCGGCTAGCCTTTTATACCCCATTGCTAACTCACGTACATTTGATGCTACTTCTTTTATAAACTATTGATACATGACATCGTTACCTTGTTCAGTACCAGGATTTTTCATGGTGATCATCTTTAGAATATCTTCCACGGTATAGTTCGGTGATGGCGCATTGCTATATGTAGTTCTTTAGAATTATCATCCTTTTCTTCTGCCCTCATCATCTTGAGGTCTTCCACCAGGTTTGGCTCGGGCTTTCCCGTAAATCTTGCAAGTATGAGAGTTTGACTCTCGACTATCTTGCCCAATTGTGAGTTCACGGTCTTGGTTCTTTTCTGCAGAGCATGCACATCATTTCTAATAGCAACGACCTAGTTAGATAATTTACCAATAATAAAGTTTTTTAAAGAATTCTCTAAAGGGAGAGTACCATGATTTGCTCTATTATTATTATAGTTATTATTTGGAGCACTTGCAGGATTAGGATATTGTTTTTGAAAGTTCAAGCCATAATTTTGACTCTTCCATATAGGGTTATAAATATTACGAGCTATAAAAATGACTTCATTAGCATTGGTAGTGATAACATTAACTTGGATATCTTCCTTACCCTTTACAATATTTAGAAGCTCATCTGTCTTTGAAGTAAGCTCTTCATTATGCTCCTCGGTGATTGAATTCACCCTTTTTGAGGAGGTTCTCTCTACATGCCATTGAGAATGGTTACTTTTCATATCATGAAGAAGTTGTTTTGCAACATTCACTTGCTTTCCCATGAAGGTTCCTCCAACTATGGTATCTAGAATAGACTTAGAAATTAGGTTAGGAGCCTTATAAAATAAATATAAAATAAGTCATTCTTCCATCCCATGACTAGGAAAGTTTATGAACGTCTCCTTCATTCTCTCCCAAGCAAGCACTAGTAGCTCACGATCTTCTTGTCTAAAATTTGTATTGTTGGACCTTATCTGCATAGTCTTAGCTGGAGGGAAAAATATAGTCATAAAAAGATTAGTACATTCCTCCCAAAAAATTAATGGTGTCTTTAGGCAAAAGCAACCAGTCCTTAGACTTTTCTCTTAAAGAGAAAGAAAATAAGCATAATTTTACCGCATTGGGGTCAACATCTTTTATGCGCATCATATCACATATCTCAGTGAATGTGTTTAGGTGCAAACCTGAATCCTCAGTAGCTGAGCCTCCAAATTGATTTTGCTGAACCAAACTCAACAAGTTAGGCTTAATTTCATAAGTTTCCGCATCAACAGCGGGCTGAGTAATAGGTCCACGAATAAAATCATCATTGGGAGTATCAAACTCCCCAAGTTTCTTTTGAGCCATGGCTCTTTTCTTTTAGGTATTTTTGGAATAAGAGAAACAAATAAGTAACTATTTTTTGGATTTTCAATAGATAAGAAAAGGTAAACTAATAATAAGAAATAAACTAAAAACAAAAATAAAATTAAAATTAAAAATAAAACTAAAAACAAGGTCTCTAGTGACCTCACCAGGATAGCGAATTCCTTTCCCAGCAACGGCGCTAGAAAAATGGTTGATACTTTTGATCTAGATTACGGTAATAGTATAATAGCTTTCGAAAATAGTCTGCTGCCCCGGGGGATAGCTGCCCCCCCCCCCCCGGTGGATGCCCGCCAGCGTGTGCACTAAGATGCGTGCAAAACCAGCATAAGTTAGACAGTTTGATTAACCAGACTGTAATAAAGCTGACATGCTACAGCAACCATATTGTGAAAGCTGACACGCATGCAGCTGCAGAATATCTCGGGCAAACCTATTTGTCCGACCGACATATGTTTATTACTTGCTTGTGCTAGCTAATGCTTACTCGTCTCCGGCGTATTTTCATACAGCGCAGAGACTGTAAAAAATAAGTTTTGGACTCCAAGATTCCCAAGTATGCCAACCGACAAAACCAAGTCTTATCCATGTGCAGCTAGCACTCTGTACACACTGACAATAAATTTGCATGCACTATTTACCTGCCATAAGCCAACAAACAAGGCAGTGCACGCGTTGCAGAGTATTGACAGACCTGGCAGCCAAAGCGTTGTTTAATCAGTGATTAACACCACTTCAAGACCACCACATCAAAAGACAGCAAGATGGAAGTGCAAATCTTGACAAGAATCGTACGGTGCTGCTAGGGGGGGCAGCTATCCCCCTGGGCATCAAATCCACACTCTAATAGCTTTTCCCTAGTAGATCTAGGTTTATTGAACCTTCGGAAATGATTATTGTATGGAAATAATAAGGCGTATCTACAAGACATTGTTTACTCGTTTTATTTTATGTTTACCTGACCTTTCTAGTTTATTTTGAATCGTTGGTTGTTGTTGGATGGAAATAGGCCAGGGTTGAAGATTCACGAGCAGGTGCACATACATATGGGATAAAGATAATAATAATCACATACATGTGTGAAATGATATAATATAGATATGGTTGTGGACAGCACATCCATAAACACTAAAGCCCCTGTGAGTCACAAGCATAGCAATAGTCTTTTGATCCAACCATTATACCACGAAGCACCAGACTATAATAAATATTAAGTAAAATATAGATCAAATCATTAAGAACGGTGATGTTGATGTTACTTCCAAGTGGATCCCTAAATGAAAACCATACTCCCCTTCCTGCCACTAGGTTTCGCGTGAAGTCATCGTTCACCACTCATCTTACCTCAAGCCTTTATCAATTCCTGGGATGTTGGGTACCTACAAGTCCATGGATCAAGACAAGAGACAAAGAAACAAAGATACATATCTGTTATTCAATCACCACATTCCCATGTACTAGATGCACATAATCGTTACGAGGTTTTACCCCAACCCCAGCCTGTGTGGACTACTCACTCATAACAATAAGATCAATGATAGGAAACATTGTGCAAATACTTAGATTAAAATCAAATATTCTTATAATGGGTGCCAAATCCCAATGAGATCTCAAGTACAAGATAATGGCTATGGCTATGAAGTGGATAGAGGATGAGAGGATGACCTATGATGGTGGATCTTCTTCGGTGGTGTTGTGGTGCAATTTGAAAATGACGGCTCTCTGCATGGCGAATGGATTCTCAAAATATATAGGCCTCTTCACGAAAGTTACAACATTTCACCTAACGAAGCCGTCGCCGCATAGTACGTGCGTGCCTTGCCTGTACAGCAGGTCGTTAAGCTTGCAGACGACTCCTTTTTGTCCCCAGTTAACTTGGATGAGTAGACAACGTGATAATCTTTAACGAATGCTACTGATTTCACCTTAAAAGTGTTATTTCCTACATAATACAAATTAAAACCAAGGATTTCACATCTCAATAATTAGTCATTAGTACCAAGGCTAGAGAGATTCTTAATCAATTACTTGACTTAAAATGCGATTTAAACACGGAGAAAGATGGCTATTTTCATAGTCATCAGTTTACACATACCCTCCTCGTCCCTTTTTTAGGCGTTATCAAAATGTGAAGTGATATTTTTGTTCATATTGTGCAAGCTTGTGAGGAAAATTCCCCTTTTCACTTGCCAGAGATTGTTGCCGATCTAATTGGATTTAGTGTATATCAAAAGATATCATCCACAATGAGAGTGATTGCATACGATATTCCAGGTGATTACACCAATGAGTATCTTAGCATTGGAAAATATGTCATGCTCAAGTGCGTATGGTTGTTTGCCAAGGTGTTGATCCTGGTTTTGGTGTCGAGTACCTCTAAGCTCCCGATGAGGAGTTTTATGGCAACACATGAAGCAAGAGAATGGCTAGTCATCTTGGGAGCGTGGATTGCATCCACTGGAGGTGAAAGAACTGCCTCGCGGCTTGGCACAGGCAGTACACCATTCATCATTGTGATCCAACTGTGGTGCTTGGATCGGACTTGTGGATTTTGACATTGCTTCTTTGGTATGATGGGTTTTCCAGAGATCTTATCTATTTGTTCAGCTTGTTAGTGGACATGATCCGGCTTAGCCGTCAACCCAGCTAAGGATCTACGTCGATGGCTAAGGACACCATGCAACGTGGTAGGACAAGAGGGAGGCGGGGTGACCAAATGGTCAGTGGCATGACAAGATGTTGTCAATTTTTTTATTTTTTTCCAGCCTTTTTCCTGCAGAATACACAACAAAATTCATAGAAAAATCACAACAAACCCCCATGAGGACATATAGAGTATCATCATCATCCAAAATAAGACCATCAAGTGCATACACAGTACATATATAGTATCATCATCATACATATAGAGTGCCCGACATGTAGCTCTAGGACTCTACATCTAGCTCTAGTCCGAGAAGCACCAAGACATACATAGAGTATCACCATCAAGTGCATACACATCCTTAGAGCCCGACATGTAGCTCGAGCCCGAGAACCCTACATCTAGTTCTAGCCCGAGAACCCGAGATCTCCCGGCTCGAGAACAATCGACCTACGTCGAGCTACAGTAGAATCACCAACGTCAGCAAGGCTAGGCATGGCACGAGGAGAAGCACCAGGAGAAGGACCACCGGTATGCAGCGGTGTGATCTCGCGCGACGAACCCAGCGTGGAAGAAGCATGACCAAAGTGTCGGTTCCTGGAGCATCTCGTTCCCTACATGTTTGAGCAAAAGTTAGCAACTTGCGAGGCATGTTGGACTAAAGAGGAGCAAGTATATCCAAGTGCACAGGAGAGCGGTAAGAAGTGATTTGGCAAAAGAACTTATGGGAGTCCCTGAGTAGTAGGTGTGAGCGAATTCTTTCCTCGATGGGAATACTGGCAGCGGCCCTGACCTAGATATAAAAATGCTAACATAAAAATGAAGAGGAAAAAGATAAGTTGGGCCGACGGCTAAGCCGTTGGCGTATGTCTAACGGTGTTGCTCTGCCGTCACGACGAAGACTTCCGAGACCACGCGTCATGTTGTACACCGACAACATTTGTACGGTAATGGCCCTGTCTAGTCATTAGTACCAAGGCTAGATAGATTCTTGATCAATTACTTGAATTAAAATGCGATTTAAACACGGAGAAAGATGGCTATTTTCATAGCCATCAGTTTGCACATACCCTCATCATCCCTTTTTTAGGGCGTTATCAAAATGCAAAGTGATATTTTTGTTCATATTGTGCAAGATTGTGAGACAACTTCCCCCTTTTCACTTGCCAAAAATTGTTGCCGGTCTAATTGGATTTAGTGTATATCAAAGTATATCGTCCACAATGAGAGTGATTGCATACCACATTCCAGGTGATTACACCAATGAGTATCTTCGCATTGAAAAATATGTCATGCTCAAGTGTGTATGGTTGTTTGCCAAGGTATTGATCCTGGTTTTGGTGTCGAGTACCTATGAGCTCCTGATGAGGAGGTTGATGGCAACAAAATGAAGCAAGAGAATGGCTAGTCATCTTGGGAGTATGGATTGCATGCACTAGAGGTTAAAGAATTGCCTTGCGGCTTGGTACGGGCAGTACACCCGTCATCATTGTGATCCAACTGTGGTGCTTGGATCGGACTTGTGGATTTTGACATTGCTTCTTTGGTATGACGGATTTTGCAGAGATCTTATCTATTTGTTCAGCTTGTTAGTGGAGATGATCCGGCTTAGCCGTCAACCCAACTCTGGATCTACGCCGATGGCTAAGGACACCATGCAACATGGCGGCAGGACAAGAGGGAGGCGGGGTGACCAAATGGTCAGTGGCAGGACAAGATGTTGTCATTCTTTTATATTTTTTTCCAGCTTTTTTCCTGCAGAATACACAACAAAATTCATAGAAACATCACAACAAAGCACCATGAGGACATATAGAGTATCATCATCATCCAAAATAAGACCATCAAGTACATACACAGTACATATGTAGTATCATCATCATACATATAGAGTGCCCGACATGTAGCCCTAGGACCCTACATTTAGCTCTAGCCCGAGAAGCACCAAGACATACATAGAGTATCATCATCAAGTGCATACACAACCCTAGAGCCCGACGTGTAGCTCTAGCCCAAGAACCCTACACCTAGTTCTAGCCCGAGAACCCGAGATCTCCTGGCTCAAGAACAGGCGACCTACGTCGAGCTATAGTAGAATCACCAACGGAAACAAGGCTAGCCGTGGCACGAGGAGAAGCACCAGGAGAAGGACCATCGGTATGCAGCGGTGTGATCTCATGCGATGAACCCGACGTGGGAGAAGCACGACCAAAGTGTCGGTTTTCGTAACATCCCATTTCCTACATGTTTGAGCAAGAGTTAACAACTTGTGAGGCACGTTGACCTAGAGAGGAGCAAGTATATCCAAGTGCACAGGAAAGCGGTAACAAGTGATTTGGCAAAATAACTTATCGGGGTCCATAGAGTAGTAGGTCCGAGCGAATTCTTCTCTCGATGGGAACACTGGCAGCGGCCCCGGCCTAGATATAAAAATGCTCATATAAAAAAGAAGAGGAAAAAAATAAACAGGGCGTCGTCGGCGTATGTCTAATGACGTTGCTCCGCCGTTACGGCGAAGACTTCCGCGACCACGGGTCATGTTGTACGCGACAGACATTTGTACGGCAACAGGCATGTCTAGTCTACGCCGACAGCCATGTGTACGCCGGCCGACGGTTGCCGTTGGCCAGTAGAGCATACGCCGATGACTTATTTGGACCGGCGAACTGGTTCGTGGGCTGGGCCGACGGCCCCGACTAAATGCCGTCAGCCTAGTTATTTGTTCCTGTAGTCATTGCCTGCCTAAACAGGCAAACTATTCGATTGAAAACCGGATCCAAAGATTGTTGAATGGAGGTAAAACCTTGCGGCGTCGTCGTGGTCGTGGCGATGCAAAAATGTCACCAAGATCTTTCTTGTTAGTATCTGCCTGCTGTATGCATCACGCAAGCGACACCGAGACACGGATCTCTCATCCTCCTATCCCGTATCTCCTCCGTCCCACGGGAACCTGCAGAGGGAGGAAATTTAAAGCTCACATGGGACGGCGGTACGTTCGGGCGCGCGCGTGCTCCATGATCGATCACGCATGCATGTCACCCGGCGTCCCCGGCCGGCCCCATCGAACGAAGAGGGAAAGGAAGGGAGACACCTGAAACGGTGGAGGTCCAAGGATTGTACTACTCCTATGTGCGTACAGCTAGCCTAGCTAGCGCGCGCGACACCGAGGGGGAGGGGGCGCGTCAGTCATGTGCCCGCGGCCGAGTTCGGGGAGGAACCCCATGTGGCCGCCATGTGAGCCTGGCCACGCCGTCCCTTCCTTCCTTGCTTTTCTCAAAAGCATACACCTGCGTCCTCAAGGCCAAGGCTCCAGCCTCCAGAGAAGGAAAACGAGAAAACAAGGTTTTCTTCTAGCCACCTATGCAATGTTACCGTCGAATGCTAGCTTCTTCCTACGCCAAGATCGCAAACCCGATTTTCACTGGTGTCGTTATGCATATCTTATCACTCGATTCATCTCTCTGGCGTCGGTGTGGTGACCCTGCAGTAGTGAGTTTCCTGCGTGTCCTCCCGCTT
Organism: Avena eriantha; assembly: GCA_910589775.1. NCBI lineage: Eukaryota > Viridiplantae > Streptophyta > Magnoliopsida > Poales > Poaceae > Avena > Avena eriantha. The sequence goes on along the minus strand of OU342745.1, from coordinate 36,638,204 downwards.
GTGCGCTTTTGGTGCCTACATGTTCCCAGAACATGGCCATATGCCATTGCCATGCGCTGAACCGGTTGCCAAGCCTGTCATGGCCGGCCGGCGACATGCGCATGCCATGCCAACGCACCTACATACGCTTCCTTCCTTCATAACTCGCGATCGAGGTTGCCAACTCGGGAATCATCGAGGCGAACGCCGCATGTGCCGCCATGTGCCGCGCGTCGTCTTTGCCTGCCTCTATTGGGCCCGGCCCCCTCCGGATTCTGATCACTGAAATCGTTTATACTACTCCTATATTGGATCCGGGGATCAAGCAGCGCACGTCCCATACACATTCACTACTTGCGTTGCGTTGCCTCGCACACAATAACTCTACTCGATCTGGCCATGTTGCACACATAACATGCATCTTGGTTACCGAATCATCATGCACGCATTAAGAAAATGCGAGCAGATCAGATATATACCTTGTACTCTCCGATTCAAGCAACGCCCACATGCGTGCATGTTCAATTTAAAACTTGTGAGCTGTTCACGTGTTATGCAAATCCCTCATACGCTGCTACTAGCTAGTTTGCTTTGCTCCCTTTTTTTAAATCTTATAAGCGGAGGAATAGGGCTGGCATGGCGAGGGAAAAGGGGCAGGGGCGAAAGACGTACGCCTGCTATTTGGTTAGAGGACCACATACAGCCCAGATGGTTGCGACGCATGCTAGCTCACACCACATGTGCAGTGTCATCCATCCATCCTGTGTTCTTCACTCCGCGCCTCGCAGATATATACGCGCGCGCAGACACACCCCGAGCAGCAGTACATCCAAGGAGAGGAGAGACCCTTGTTGCATTGCGAGCAGAGCAATGAGAGGGCCTAGCACCACCAAGTCGTTCAAGCAAGGTTTTCTCAGGAGCTTCCTCCTGAGCCTGAAATCTTGCGGAAATGGCGCCATGGTGCAAAACCTGCAAGAGAGGAAGCGCGCCGTCAGGTCGTCGGCCGACGCCGCCATGGCCACCGCACGAGGCGGCGGAGCGCGGTGGCCACAGGCCCTCCTAGCAGCAGCAGCAGCAGCCCTGCCTTCGTCATCGTCATCATCGTCGTGGTCTAGGCTGTTGCCTTCTGCAGCCGCGGTGAAGACCACGAGGCACAGGAAGGTGGCGAGGAGGTGCTGCCACAAGAGGAGAACAACGGTCGGTAGCAGTAGTATCGAGATCGCGAGGAGGCTGGTCAGGAAGAGGACCAAAGTGCTGAGGGGGATGGTGCCCGGCGGCGAGCTCCTGGACGGCGTCTCGCTGCTCCGCGAGGCCATGGATTACGTCGTCCACCTGCGCGCGCAGGTCGCCGTGCTCCGGCGCGTCTCCAACGCCATGCAGCACATGGCTGCAGGTCCGTTTACTTTTCCTCCATTTCTTTATGTTTGTGCTCTGCATACGCAAAAAATTCCTATGTGATTTACCTTGAGTTATCATTACTCTCGCAGGGCCTGTTGCACCACGTGTGCAATTGAAGGGAGAAACGGCTCAGGCCTCGGTCGGAAACGAAGAATAGCAAGATCATAGCAGTGCGAGGAGCAGATGCTCTGCTACGGAGATCTCGGAGACATGTAGAGAGTGTCCCTGATGAGCGTGTGTACAACTGGCAAGATCATGTATTGTTCAGAGAGGGCATGCCACCGTAGTGTTCAGAGAGAGGCTCTGAAATTTTGGGAGCAGTGACTAGCACTGATTTCTGGTCAGCCGAGAGATGCGGGCACGGCGCCGGGAAGTCCCGGATCATGCTTTTGTGAAATGGATTTGAGGATCCGATTGTATTCGTTTCATGCTGCCGGGCATTTCATTTTGGACTATTGTGTGCCCGGTTTGTTTCGTGTTTCCCTTTTCTCCTCTGTAATCGGATACGAGTTTTCCGTGTTTCTGTGCACATACATGAGATTTTCAGCAAACACATATTCATATTTACGTTTTTTCCCATTACTCAGAAACACGGAGGAAAAACGTAAATATGAACGCCGTTGCAGATACGATGCCGACGGATTTTGGTGCCACGGTAGGTGGCGCACAACAGTGACGTTTTAGAATGTCGCGCTTCGGCGAATGAGGCATTCTCCCGTTGTGCCGTCCATCGCAAACACCGTTAAATCTAGGCGAATGGTCAAACATGTCCCATTAACTGGTGACAGCGCATTATAGGGCTCGATCGGACTAATTGGACCAACCGAATATACCCATAGTAGTGGTCTATGTGACTTACTGGCCTTGAAGCAAGTGAGGCCAGAGTTCTGGCTCACTTGCTGAAGGGCCGATAAAGCAACCCTATTCCTCTCAGCGTTTTCCTATATAATACAAAAAACACTTGCCTTCCAAGTAGATGCCACCGCACTACCTCTCTCCACTCCAAACCCAAGATCGTATCTCCATCCCTCTCCAGTCTGCACCAGTGTTCACTAACTCAAGATCTCATATGTCATCTCTCCCTGCTCGTGTGCAATCTAATCCCACAGATCCCATCATCTTTTTCCACAAGTAGTGACCAAGTAGAAACGATGTAGGTTTGCCTCGGACAGGTACCGTACCAAAGGTATCTTCTTCACCCTTTCTACATACCGGGTTTCGTTTATTTTCTATCTCTTTGTTAATCGATTTTATTGCTCTTCCAGATCCGCTACGAGGAGGCCGGCCGTCGGCCGCTACATCCGCTGAGAAATAGAAGCTAATGGAGAGACCTCTTAAATCAGTTCAGATTCAGGTCCTCACGGCCACAGAAAAGATCATCTCGGCAGACCTCCTCAGGTCACAAAAGAAGTCAAAACGACTGTCAGCATCACTCATCATGTCATCCTGAACTAGGCCTAAACCCCGCTACGACCTTACTACGTCAGATGGGTCCACATGTATCATTCCAACATGATAAGAGCTAAAATTACGGATGTCTTCTCGACCTCTCGATTCGGTACTCCACGTCATGAAGGGACCTCTCCCCCTAGACCTCCTCTAGTCACCAAGGTATCAACACCTCCATAGAAGGATCGTTCTTTCCTTTTGTTATTAACCTTTTTGCAGCACCTCGTGGTAAACCCATTATCCTAGGACATCTAAGATGGGAAGGCTCATTAGAGCTGCTCTAAAGACGAGCGCACGAAAAGGTTTGCGTGATCGAGATGTCGACACATGCGGGGGGCCTTATCTCAAGATCTCGAGCATTCATTAAGACCCCGCGCCTCAAGACCAAGATGAAGTCATTGAGCTCACCAACAAGAGGTTAAACACGAGCTGAAGCAACTCTACTGAAGGAAAAGACCGTCTTATTAAAGATACTGATCAGGGATTGTCGGTGATGGGTGGGCATGTACCTCACACGGGCCTTAACCCACGATTCCTGCCCACGCATATATCTACGATCAAAGACCCGAAGGCCTACATCTAGAAGCTCTCAATCAACCTATCCTGTGGGGCTGCAAGACGGCTTTCTAGAGATCCGGGAGACCAGACATACGTATAAGGAAGATCGAAGATCAACATGACGTACAAGACGAGATAAAGACATGACTTTACTAAGGTAAACTTTGACACCACTGACGCTTATAAGTACATGAAGACAATCACCTGAAGAGGACACGCCATAATCGTCTACGTCTTGGGTCATTTGTCTTAGTCATAAAATGTAGATTCATCTCTCGTTGGGTAACATTATATAGCAACCGAGGTCATCTTGTAACCACTCCGTACGATCTCTTGATCTCCTTGTGAATAAAGTCCGAGGGAATCCTCCCCATTATATACACTCTGTCATCTTTATCTTTGGAGATCCAAACCTACTGACGCGAGCCGATTGCCGAACAAATAAACTCTCTTTCGTTCCTCAGAAGTGAGACTGCGGAGGGATCATGAAAACTATCATTTCACACATAAAGCGTTCTCCACAACCGATTTCCCCCCATCGGACGGAGGAAAAACCATGGTCGGGCTAGCTTGCCCCATTCCTCCCATAGCTTGGCCACCTCATGGTACACTAAGAGGATTAGAGATAGGAAACATGACGCCAACAGAAGTGGAATCCGATGACGGACCTGTGACTGGAGGTAATGCCAGGGATCCATAGAACCCCGACATCGCCCCCCAGTTAATTAATGACTCGCCATGGAGAAATTGCCCAGTGGACGCCCCCAATCGCGCCGCACCCAGAATTGTTGGCGCAGCCCTCCCCGTGTTGACGGGTGCGGTAGACGATGCCTCTGAGTTATCGATGGCCACGTGAGGTTGATGATGGAGAGCCACGTTCTTCAGCTCACCGATGGTGACTTGGAGTTCACCGACACGAGTGAAGTCTACACACTTCTATTCTTATAGACAGTTGTTGGGCCTCCAAGTGCAGAGATTTGTAGAACAGCAGCAAGTTTTCCCTTAAGTGGATCACCCAAGGTTTATCGAACTCAGGGAGGAAGTGGTAAAAGGTATCCCCTCTCAAGCAATCCTGCAATCAAGATACAAGAAGTCTCTTGTGTCCCCAACACACCCAATACACTTGTCAGGTGTATATGTGCACTAGTTCGGGGAAGAGATAGTGAAATACAAGTGGTATAGATAATTATAAGTGGTAACGGTGCCAGAAAATAACTTGCTGGCGTGGAAGAGACTAAAGGCAAACTGAAATAAAGATAGAAGCAAGCAAACATGTAATAGATCTAATAGCAAACGATGTTTCAGTGCTTAGAAACAAGGCATAGGGATCATACTTTCACTAGTGAACACTCTCATATAAATATCTTCTCTTTATGATACTACTCTTAACTACTCTCCGGTTGGACACTTTAATCCATGGTAGGGCTATAACAGCACACCTCAAAGTAAGCCTTTCCCATCTAGAAAACCCCACACTGTCACCTTGAGCACTAGATGGTTCCAACAAACACCACAATTTCATAAAGACATCCAACTCCAAATATAACTCATAACAAGTATTTATAATCTCTAGCCTAAGTGCCACCATGGTGTGCACGCTGTCACTTTCACACACATGGGGAGAGCAGAGATCTATTAAAGAACTTGAGTAGCAAGGTAGATCTATAGACTACAAGCTCATGATAACGCATAGAGAGAGATGAACACATAGCTACCGGTAGAATCCTTAGGCTCGAGAGAGAACTACTCCCTCCTCATCATGGGAATAAGCAACGGTGATGGAGATGGTGGTGGAGATCGATGGAGATGGCTCCGGGGGCACTTCCCCGTCCCGACAGGGTGCTAGAACAGAGACTTTCTGTCCCTCGAATCTCTCCTTCGGTGGCGGCGGCGCTGCGGAACTTTTCGTGGATTTCTGATTGATGACTTAGGGTTTATGCATCGGGAGGCTCTTATAGGCGAGAGGGGAGACCGAGGGGGTGCCGGAGGGGCCCACACCACCCCCTGGCGCGGCCTGGCCTGGCCCGCGCCACCAGGTGGTGTGGCCAGCCCCTGACCCCTCTCCGTCTCGTCTTCTGGCTCCGTGAGTCTTTCGGTAAAATATCGACTTTGCCTTTTGTCCTGTCCAATTCCGAGAATATTGATTTTCTGACTTTCCTGGAACCAAAAACAGCAGAAAAGGCAACTGGCACTGTGGCATCTTGTTAATAGGTTAGTCCAAGAAAGTCTATGAAAAATACTCCAAAGTGTGGACACAACACAAGAAAGTAGATAAACCAAGCATGGAACATCAAAAATTATAGATACATTTGCAATGTATCAACATCCCCAAGCTTAACTCCTGCTCGTCCTCGAGTAGGTAAGTGATAAAAAGAAAGAATAATTTTTGAGGTGACATGCACCATCATAAACTTGATCAAAGTATTTGTAAAACATTGATAGTTGGGATCATAGTACTTCAACGTAGCATGAAAGATAAAGTTCTAACAATAAGACATATCAACTACGTTGTAACATGGAAGGATACAAACAAAAGATTCGTGAATAACAATTCTTTGCAAGACGTTTGTTTGTTTCACATAAAGAAAACATAGCATAGTGGAATTCAGCTTATCCCTCATAGAGTAGCAAATATAAATGCATAGGACACCTTCAAAGTTCATAAGAGTGACTAGATACAAATAGTTTAAAACAAGCAATTTCAAAGTTATGCATCAATCAACAAGTCTTAGGTCAATGCACATAGAACTAAGAATGGCCACTATGCTCTCAAAGTAGGTGCATAAAGATAGAAGGTGGAGACTTAACATAAAAGTAAAAGAAAGGCCTTCATAGAAAGAAGCAGGGATTCAAGTCTCATAAAGAGCTTCCAAAAATTATGGTACTTATTAGCTTTCAGCTCTCATTGCCCCTATCATAAGCTTCTTTAAGTGATTAAGGTTAAAGTGACACAACTAAGAGGATATGCTTGATAAGTTATAAGCCGAAATCTCATGCCCCTTACTTACGAAGACCGAACCTCATGCTACTCAACTTTAGTCACGAGTAAGCTCTTGTCATTGTAAGTACATATGTATCATAAAGAACCGCCAACGGGGTACCCCTTGCACATGATACAGGAGCTATCCCATAATCAAAATGACAAGGCAAGCAGACAATGAGCATCTCAGCGATCTTTTTATTTGCTATTTGCATAGGTTTTTATTGAGGATGCTTCATAGAGTGCTCATTATGGTTACGCTGCAGGTTTCCACCATGATTAGGCATGGCTTAGGCTAGCAGCCTAGATGTTTCTCTAACACACATACAAACTCCATGATCTTACAATTTCCACTTTTATTTCACACCACTGGGATCCATAAGCAAAATAACATGATATCAACGGGGTACAAAGTACAAGTGCAATGTTGAAAGCGTTCCCCATGATAAATGGTTCTGCTAACTTCAACTTATAAAGTGCAAGCATATACGCAACAAAGAAGGACCCAATGGTTCAAGTTTATTAAATGCAAGAAAGTAAAGTGTGTCATCAAGTTCGTGAGAGCTTTAATCACTAATTTTCACATAAAAAATTTAATTTGGAAGGTAGATAAAAACAAGAATATACTTGGAATACCATATGCTAGTAGGTAGGTATGGTGGACTCTTTGGAATAACTTGGTTTAAGGAGTTGGATACATGAGTGGAACTCATACTTGGTTACGGAGGCTAGCAAAAGACTAGGAGCGACAAACTAGGAGAGCAATAATGGCCATAATCATGCAGAGCGACAAAACATCATTGATCAAAGCATAAAGTGATACTACAAGTTGAAAAATAAAGGATCATCAAGGTTATAGTGACTTTGGATAGTCATAACATGGTGTGAGCATGTGCCAACTCAACCCAAATAAAGCATCAAAGGAGAATACCACTAAACTATGCTTTAATATGCTGAAACAACGCATGATTCATCCAAAGCATATTAAGCAATCTCAATTGTTTTTAACATATCATGCTACAACAAAGAATACTAAGAATAAAGCCAAAACAATATCGAGCATGGCATGAAAAAGCATAGGCCACCGTAAAAAAAAGCTCTCTTTACCACTTAAGCATGAACTTTCCTACTCTTTTCCAATCCAAACCAAACTATTTGCAAACCAATGCATGAAAGAGAGGGTACAACCAATTTATTCAAGCAAACTAAGCAAACCAAGCAAACTAAAAACCAAAACGAAAACGAAAAAGAAGACGCTCCAAGAACAACACAACTGTGCATGAAACAATAAAAATGAAGCATTTGGAAGAAACCTGGGATTTTTATTGATGAAGAAGGGGATGCCTTGGGCATCCCCAAACTTTGACGCTTGTACTTCTTGGATATTTCTTGGGATGACACGCGTGGCATCCCCAAGCTTGAGCTTTAGTCCATCCTTCATCTCATTACTTATTCCTTCCATACACCTGAAATTTTTCTTCATACAAAACTTCACACAATCTTTATTAGCAACATTAGTGCACTCAAGATAATAGGTCTTTAGGTTCAGTTCCAATACTAATAAAACTTTCATTAAAACACAATCTACTGTAGCACTTTCCTAAAAAATCTCAATTCCCCAAAAGAACTCAAAAAGGAACCAACAAGAAGCAAATGCAGAAAATGACAGAAATCTGTCAAAACAGACCAGGAGGTAAAGACGAATTTTTTCGAAGACCTTCTGTTGCTCAAATAAAAAAGTGTTGAACTAAAGAAAGTTAGATAACAACCTGGGGCAGAAGCAAAAAAATTCATGCCTCAAAAGGAGGTACATAGATTTTACACGAATTTTTACGATGAAGCACAGAAATCTGTTTCGGGACAACAACTTTCTCAATCATTACTTCTCTCTTATTAGAGGTTACTCTTGGCACAAAAAGCAAATACAAAGGATAAGGAGTGTTTATTACTTAAATAATAACTTCCAATACTTATCTAATACTTTTGGGTTATCTCCCAATAAGTACTTTTCTTTAACGTCTTTAAGTTAGGCATGATAGTTTGAGAAGATGATCACATAACAAATATGAATTAAAGTAAAAGAGAGCATCAAGTAGCAAATTCAAAGCACATTTAAGTCTAACCCACTTCCTATGCATAGGAATCTTGTAAAGAAACAATTCATGAAAGCACAAAGCAACAAGCATAGTAAAGCAAAAAAAATGCAACTTCAAGACTTTCAACATAAAGAGGGGAAACTTAATATTGTTGAGATGCATAAAACCATGTTTCCCTCTCTCATTATAACTTTCAGTAGCATCATGAATAAAATTAACAATATAACTATCACATAAAACATTCTTATCATGAGCCACATGCATATAATCATTATTACTCTCCACATAAGCATAGTTATTCTTATTAATTGTAGTAGAAGCAAATTTAACAAAATAACTATCATTATTATTCTCATCACCATTGTCATCAAATAAAGGAGGCATATTGTAATCATAATTAATTTTCTCCTCAATAGTAGGTCGACTAAAAATATCATACTCATCATTGTTATCATCATATATTGGAGGCATAGTATCATCAAAGTAAATTTTCTCCTCCATGCTTGGGAGACTAAAAAGATCATTTTCATAAAAACTAGCTTCCCCAAGCTTAGACTTTTCCATAGCATTAGCAATTATGGTGTCCAAAGGATTCATACTAACAACATTGCTATTAGCATGCAAATAAAGTTCTATAGGTTTTTTAATTTTCTCTTCAAACACTTCATGTCCTAACTCAAGATAAATACTATAAAGCTCTCGAATTTTGTTGTTGTTTTCCATTAAGCCTAACTAGTGAAAACACGAAACAAAAAGACAAAATTGCAGAATCTAAAGGAAATAACTTCGAGCACTCAGATCGGAGGATGTGAGTACCCCGATGTGAGTACCTTTACCTTACCTCCTCGGCAATGGCGCCAGAAAATAGCTTGATGTCTACGCACTTCTATTCTTGTAGACAGTTGTTGGGCCTCCAAGTGAAGAGGTTTGTAGAACAGCAGCAAGTTTTCCCTTAAGTGGATCACCCAAGGTTTATCGAACTCATGGAGGAAGTGGTCAAAGGTATCCTCTCTCAAGCAATCCTGCAATCAAGATACAAGAAGTCTCTTGTGTCCCCAACACACCCAATACACTTGTCAGGTGTATAGGTGCACTAGTTTGGCGAAGAGATAGTGAAATACAAGTGGTATAGATAATTATAAGTGGTAACGGTGCCAGAAAATAGCTTGCTGGCGTGGAAGAGACTAAAAGCAAACTAAAATAAAGATAGAAGCAAGCAAACATATAATAGATCTAATAGCAAACGGTGTTTCAATGCTTAGAAACAAGGCATAGGGATCATACTTTCACTAGTGAACACTCTCATATAAATATCTTCTCTTTATGATACTACTCTTAACTACTCTCCGGTTGGACACTCTAATCCATGGTAAGGCTATAACAACACACCTCAAAGTAAGCCTTTCCCATCTAGAAAACCCCACACTATCACCTTGAGCACTAGATGGTTCCAACAAACACCACAATTTTATAAAGACATCCAACTCCAAATATAACTCATAATAAGTATTTGTAATCTCTAGCCTAAGTGCCACCATGATGTGCACGCTGTCACTTTCACACACATGGGGAGAGAAGAGATCTATTAAAGCACTTGAGTAGCAAGGTAGATCTATAGATTACAAGCTCATGATCACGCATAGAGAGAGATGAACACATAGCTACCGGTAGAATCCTTAGGCTCGAGAGAGAACTACTCCCTCCTCATCATGGGAATCAGCAACGGTGATGGAGATGGTGGTGGAGATCGATGGAGATGGCTCCAGGGGCACTTCCCCATCCCGGCAGGTGCCGGAACAGAGACTTTCTGTCCCCCAAATCTCCCCTTCGGTGGCGGTGGCGCTGCGGAACTTTTTGTGGATTTCTGATTGATGACTTAGGGTTTATGCATCGGGAGGATCTTATAGGCGAGAGGGGAGACCGAGGGGGTGCCGGAGGGGCCCACACCACCCCCTGGCGCGGCCTGGCCTAGCCCGCGCCACCAGGTGGTGTGGCCAGCCCCTGGCCCCTCTCCGTCTCGTCTTCTGGCTCCATGAGTCTTCCGGTAAAATATCGACTTTGTCTTTTGTCCCGTCCAATTCCGAGAATATTGTTTTTCTGACTTTCCTGGAACCAAAAACAGCAGAAAACAGACAACTGGCACTATGTCATCTTGTTAATAGGTTAGTCCAAGAAAGTCTATGAAAAGTACTCCAAAGTGTGGACAAAACACAAGAAAGTAGATAAAACCAAGCATGGAACATAAAAAATTATAGATACATTTGCAATGTATCGACGAGCCTCAAGGTTTGGCTTCTAGGAAATGAGCATCCCCACCTTGGAGCTCAACGCTCCAATCGACTCCTTGAGCTCGCCCATGAGAGCCATCATGAATGACTTCGCGTTATCGTCCATTATTTCCTTCCTCTTTTCTGATCTTGTCTGGATAATCAACTTCACCACTGGTGCTAGATCGGCGAAAAAGACCAATTGGGAATTGGAAGGGTGGTGGTATGACTCTGATACCAAGTTGTTAGGACAATCGTACCAGTTTGTATAGTCTAGATGCTGATGATTTGTCTCATTTATAGATTACATCTTGATTCACAAATTTCGAGGACAACAAGAAAGGGGATCCAAGAAGAGAGCTAGGAATGGGGAAGAGGAAGCCGTCACCGTATGATCCAGCCGGATGTCTGCCTTGAAGTAGCAGACGTTGCCTTGCTCCGTTAGCATACTAGGGCTAGCCTAACCCACTCAGGCCCGACGTAGGGTGTGTTGGTCCTGCTTGCTCTTGTGGTTGTTCTTTGGTTCTCCTTGTGCTCCAGTTAGGGTGTGTTTGGTTCTAGAACCAAATACTAGAATGTAGTGGCATGGTTCCATCTAATAGAATGGAAAGATTCTATCTCTATGTTCGGTTGGAGGATTGTTGTAGAATGGAATGATTCCATCTGATATTTGGTTGGAGGAATGGAATAGCACAAATGGTGTCCAAATCACCTCTTACATAGCACGGGTGAGTTACCTCAAGCGTGAGCATCTGTATAAATTTTAAAAACATTAATTCCTTTTTTTTCAATACTATCTTTGCATTTTCAACAGTATATTTCAGTTAGCATATGTAATTAGCTTGTACAGATTAGCAATTGTCATCTAAATTACAGCACAAAAGAAAGTGATCACTGGTTTTATCCAAAAACAGAGGAACTAAAGACTACCGAACCAATACTGCAACTTCTGATCATTGCAACAGCTCGTCCACAACAACTGAGCTAGTCCCCAAGGAGAATCTCACTCAACAGCTCACCTAGGCATATAACTTGCGGTTGCCCACCAACTAGCCGCGCAGGCTCAGTTGCAGCTCGCCGCCTCGTCCCCAGAAGCAACGTCTACTGCCGGCTTCCAGTAGTAGCTTACCCGAATTCGTGGAACTAATGAATTCCGTATCTAAAGGCACGCATATTGGTTTAGACAGGTGATGTATGTGATACAACTTATATGCAATATCTTTACTATTAAACTCAAAGTTACGGTGGTATGTGGTATCACACATCAGTACAACTAAATGATACCTCGCACGTTGTTGCGGGAATTCTCAGCGATATAGGAGTTTTCGACTAAGTATATACATTGACAATCATCTTATATCACATTAATGGTTCCTGAAGTACTTAACAACAACCGAATATATTAGAAATTAATACATGTGATAAGCATGTTCAATCTTAATAATATTTGGTTTCAAGTAAAATAGAAGAAGATAACACTGGCTTACTTGTTTTGGCACTGAATTTTTTACTGTGAAGAATATCGGATATGTAAAAAGGGGTGACAATAAATCCCTAAAAAAAATGTGGTATTTCTAAGAGATAAATGTTTACACCTGGATTTTTTTGTAATCAACTATGGACGGACTATGAAAGTTTTGGATCTACGTGCCTGATTGCCAGTGGATTATCTTACCTGATAACTTTTTTCGAAAAGGGAACTAAAACCTCGGACTCTACATCGGTTGATATACACAGTCTTTTATTAAAAAGAAAAATCATCCAAAAAAATTACAAATCATGGATCATTTAAAGTTGATACATGAATAGTATTTAGAACTAAGTTGGACAATGGAAAAACAAATATGGGGAGTTGTACATCAAAACATAAGATCAACAATGACTTCATTATGCACTCTATCGGTCTTGAGACTCTAGAAGGGCTATCTCTTCTATTTTTTATTTCATCAATACTTGCCAATTCCATTGACAAAAAAGGTCAACTTATCGGTTGTGTGAGTTTTGACAGCGTATACTGCAGGAAATAATTCCCTTTGTCTCAATAAATCAACCAATGAATAGTGACTTATTAGCAAAGTGCAAATTTTGAAAACATGCTCACAGTAGCAGCTATAGCCTCTATAAAGATTGTTGTGCTGATTCTAGTCCTACATCTATTTTTATCTAATCCCTGATTTGGATTATAAAGCACACCCTACAAAATACACTTTGAGTTAATGTAGGCAGAACACCATGAATAAACTACACGGTCGAATATCAGTTAGTCATAAAGTTAGTAACTATGACATAACAACATAAGTGAAAATAAAATGACACCATTTGTTCAGCTAGTTCCAGCCTCACATAAGCCATTAGAAGAAAATGCAAACAAATACATGATACTTTTGTTCTGCTTTATCAATGCCTTTCCACCGACAGACAGTATTGAGTCATAAACATTCATAATATATCCAACAATAGGGAAAACACAATATGCTCCAGGCGCATGGGACGTCAATCCATTAGAAGAAATTTGAAGAATAGTATTTTTTGTCTATATATGTGACATATGCCTGCTACAAACAACACATGAAAAAAAATTAATCATGAAAAAAATGGAGGTGGCTGGTAAAGATAAAGCCATTATTTTCTTTAATATCACCTAAGCATGATCAGATAATTACTTTCCTTAGAGAAATGATTAAAGAATAACATACATGAGTACCTGACTAAGAGATAATGAAGATGGCTGGTTAAGCTGAATTTATTGTCAATATGGAGAAAGATGTAGGGAATTACATTCCTTAGTACATTGAGGGAAAATGACGATGACTGATCAAGCTGAGTTTACTATCAACTAGCTGAATGCCCGTGCGTTGCTATGGGATGACTCATTTCCTTTGTCTAACTTTTGAGCCGATACCACTTGTCCTACCCTCGCGCCACCTTCCACCAACGCATGACTCTGTTTGCGCCGCTCCTTTCAGGCACTGCCCTCCTCTTCCCTTAATCCAACTCCCAACGCGCCGCCTAGATCGAGAAATTTTTGGGCCCGCAATGTGTGGTGCGCTACCTCAGGGAACCAACGTCTTCATCCACATCGTCGCCCCGCTCAGTTCCTCGGAGGCTACTTCCTGTGCACACCCCTGCTAGTTTCGTATCAAGGTCACCTCTAGCCCGACTCTTTGCTTGACGAAAATAGGGTCGTGTGGCACCCCGCCATGGTAAGAGAGGTAGCGGGTAGGGTTGTCTCTGAGAATTTGGGTCCTCAAAGCGAAACACCAGATAACGCCCTAAGAACCTAAGATGGGTCACATGGCAACCGAGAGTATAGTGTAAAAAAACCGAACAGCTGATCAAACCAGTCGGCATCTCGGTTCAACACTACTGGTCTGAACACGCTGGTTTTTATCAACACCATAGGAAATGTACTTTATGAAAAAGGTTTTTCTTAGACGTGGAAAAAAGAATACTCATGTAAACTGACGGTGTTAAAGGATCAATATATTTGATTAACTTCAGAAACAAAATTAAAATAAAAACACAAAATGGAATAGACGGGAGAGAATAAATTAGTCTTCGTACATGGAACCCCATTCATGTCATAGCAGAGATAGCTTTGCACAGATATGTGCAAATATTTGTCTCTCGAGGAATGAAATGAAAGACAGTAAAAGAAAGAAATCCTTGACTAAGCTCTTCGATGGCTTTTAGAGTTCCCATCAATTCATACCTATCATACCGTCTGCTATTCCACAAATTCACAATTAGTACCTGACAGTTATATTCTATAGCCAGCTCCCAATAGCCTATCATCCGGGGCGCATGCTTATCCCGGATGGCGAACGTTTCCGCCATCAGAGGAGTAAGAATGTACTCATACCTAGTAGCTTTAACTTCTGAAGATTTTGTAAACAACGAACATGCCATCTGAACCACCTCATGCACCCAATTTTACATTAGTTGTTTCCATGCTCGCACAAATCGGAAGGTGAGACGGAGAGAATTTTCCTACATGCGCAGATTCACTTAGGGCAGGATTTATGGAGGCCGGAATACTGCCCAAGTGAAGCCCCGTAATGAAAACATGATGGAGCATTAGTTCAGTCTAAAAACCACCGTAATGGCATGTGGTGTCAGTGACACAAGGTGTGGCAAATAATAAAAGTGAAAAGTATAGTGTGGCAAATTATAAAATCCCCGTACCAGAGGAATATTTTATCATTTGCCACACTTTTCTTCAAACCTTTATAATTTGCCATGTTGACCACCACATGTCAGTAACGCAAGATGTGGCAAATAATAAAAGTGAAAAGTATAGTGTGGCAAATTATAAAATCCCCCACTGTACCAGGACCCATCCCTTCTCTCTCTCAAGAAATTTCCTTTCTTCTTCCATCCATTCCTTGTCTTCCTCCCCAAATCATTCCCGGCTAATCTTCTTCCCTTAAAATTTCTTCCAAATCTCTCAAAATCGCTAGCAGACCTGCCCAAAGCCCACCGGCCTATGCTCTCTCTCTCCCCCACTTTTTCATCCACAAATATGACCGTCATTCTATGAAAATCTGCAATTGCTTCTCAAGCCCTGTAGCCGCTGGTCCTGCATGCTCTACAACCTCGTGCAGAGGCAGAACCTGGCTGAGAGACGGCAGAGAAAGAAGAGACGTCGTGGACTCACCTATTCTGAACTCCCCCAAATGTGTTGCCGCCCTCAGCCTTGAAGCTCCCGCCGACCTTGAGACACGAGAAGGAGAAGAGATACCATGGACGCATCTACTGATGCCACCAGATGTGCCGTCACCGTCAACCTTGAAGCTCCCTTCTCCAATTGCTCGTAGACCCGCGTGGTTGGGATGGAGGCGGAGTGGTGCGCTCGGGCGGATCCGTTAGGGAGGAGGGATGGCCGGAGAAGCCGCAGATACGGCAGTGGGCGGAGGGCGCGGCGGAGGGAGAAGGGGCGCACGGGGCGAGGCGGACGGCTCGGGGTGGAGAAGATCCGGTCCAAGGATTATTTTCTTTTTCTTTCGTTGACTTACCAGATCCACTTGGCGGTGGCATACACTGTAAATACCCCGAACTGTGAGGGGTAAACCCGTCCAGCAAAAAAAGGGAACCAAAAGGGTGCGGACAAACCTACACAAGAAAATTATAGTATATAGTATAGTATAGATAGATAGATAGATAGATATAGAGGAAGATCAAGTGCAGAAGATTTGCATCTTTCAATCGTTAAAAAAACCAATTAACCAATCATATGCTTGATAATGAGCCCTTGTCGGTTGTAGGTGCAGATGTAAAAGTAATGGCTTCCTCAAATAGATCCCGACACCTTATATGTAGTAGTCTGGTACAAAAACAAATCGAATTGGTAGATAGCGGGAATCCATGTTGAGACTTGAGAGGGCGGATCAATAATCACATCATCAGGAGGTTGATGTACAGGTCAGGAAAGAGAGAATTCACCGAGCAAGACACATGGAGAGGCGATATCAACGACCTCTAGACTGGTAGAGATTTTCTCAACAAAAAAAATACTGGTAGAGATGGATGTAGGCGGCCAGCCGACTGGCTTCAGCAGATGATTCTCACGGAAGCATATACTTGCTCCGAACTGGTAGAGATGGATGTAGGCTGCCGGACGGCTAGCTTCAGCAGATGATTCTCATGGAAGCAAATGCTTGCTTCGGACTGGTAAGGATGGATGTAGGCTGCCGGCCGGCTGGCTTGAGCGGATGATACCCACGGAGAAGATGCTTACTCCGCTGCGCACGATAGGAAAATGACGGCTGAATCAGCTCCTTCCATATCGTCCAGATTAGCAAGGTGCCACTTGGCCTTCATCTAGGAAGAAATGAAAGGGAGCAGATATACTGGCAGCGAAAAGATTGACATGGAAACCGGAATGAGAAGGGGAGAGGACGCCTGGAAAGACAATTAAGGTGGGTCTCAACACCGATTGTCAAAAAAAGATGGGTCTCAACACCGGGGAATTAATGGTATGCTTGTGGAGAGGCAGAGGAGAGGACACATGCAGACAAAGAATGCAAAGAGAAATGATACGCACTCACCAATTGATGATGTGGCAAAGAAGATTGATGTGGCATGTTGCTTAGGTGGATATGCTGCATGTTTAGAGAAATAGGTTAGTGAGATAAACTATTTAGTTATACTCACTCTGTTTTAAAATATAAGACGTTTTAGTTTTATAAATGAAGTGTATCTAGACATCTTTTAGTGTCTAGGTTCATTTAGATTTGGAGTGAACCTAGACACTAAAAGGAGTCTAGAACTCTAGATACACTACTTTCACAAAGCTAAAACATCTTATATTTTGAAACGGAGGGAGTACTAAATTACAGGAAACTGCCACCGCAGCACAATTTCCACCGCCGTTAGATTTATACACCCAGGTAAAAAGCTAACAAACTAACAGACCACGCAAAAGCTAACCAGATAACAAACTTCATCTTATCTCACTGTATATTCAAAATTTCTTACCTCGCTCCACCCTCACGCAACTGCACCCATCGCGATTCTCGCGGCACCTTCTTCCGATCTCGATCTATTTTCTGCTCTCCTCTCTCATACAGCAATTTCTTCCGAGCGGCTACTTTTACCTTCCATCCCAGCAGTGCGACCCGGGCGTGCGACCCGGGCGATGCCCAGGCGCAACCTGCAGCGTTGGCAGGAGGAGCTCGATGAGGCTGAGCTGGGTGTCAAACCCGATGACGAGCTGGGTGTGTTTAGAGGAGCCCACAGTTCGTCCCTCAGCCGGCGATGGTTTCGCAGCAGCGTGAACGCTCGACGAGGCTGAGCTGGGCGTCAAATCAGGGGACGAGTAGTGTGTGTGTCGAGGATCCCGCCCTTGAGCGTGTCCACGTGCATAGTCCGTCCCTCTACTGGCTATGGTTTTGTAGCCGCACAGAGCTCAGTAAGTGCTCTGCTCCTTCTATCCCTCGAGCAAGGTGTGTCACATAAGTTGAATTGGTTGTACACACTGAGAAGGTAGGTAGGTGGAAGCCGGACTTGTCGCCAATGGTACCAGTCAAGCAACAGGACGGGGATGAGCGGAGGTGGCGACGCTATCGGACGAGCCATCAACAAAAGTAAGGTGAACCTTGATGAGCCAGTTCGTGGCATCGTGCAACAGAATCTTTTGGTTTGGCAACACTTCGCATAGAGATTAAATATCATGTGTATTAATTGTGTGCATGCCATGTGTTTGAATACATGTATTCATCAAGTTAGTTCATATTCAGTGCAGGTGATTTCTTGCGAATCAATTAACTACATAATGTATTGTCCTTCTACATCAAGTTACACACATCTTGTCTTAGTGTAGGAGTCTATCAACTGTGTCGTTGGTGTTTACAGTACATGTACTCTGCGCTGACCATCTCTTCCATTCAGTTCTCTGACTACCATTGATACATCCAAAACGTATCTACTTTTCCGAATACTTTTCCTATTGTTTTTCCTCTAAACTTGTGTGATTTGGATACAACTAACACGGACTGACGCTGTTTTCAGCAGAATTACCTTGATGTCTAGTTTTTGTATAGAAAATCAACTATCAGGAAAAATCCCAGAAAATATGCCAAAAATCCTATTTCACCAGAAGACTCATGGAGCCAGAAGACGATACGGAGTAGGGCCATGAGGGGCCCACACCACCTGGTCGTGCGGGCCAGGCCAGGCCGCGCCTGGGGGTGGTGTGGCCGCCTCGGCTGCCCCCTCGGCCTCCCTCTTCGCCTATAAGTTGCCTCTTGACCTAAAAACCAAGGGAGGTTCGACGTTTTTCCAGAAAGAGATCCGCTTTGCCGCCACCACCAGATTCTACAATTGGACCCAGAAACTCCGTTCTGGCACCCTGTCGGGACAGGGAATTGGAGAAGATCATCGCCGTCATCATCACCATCGCTTCTTCATCGACCATCCATGTTTCCCCCATCTATGAGTGAGTAATCCCCCGCTGTAGGCTATGGGGATGGTAGGGATTGGATAAGATCGTTCATGTAATGGCATCAAATTGTTAGGGCATGGTGCCTAGTATCTATTATTAGTGCTTTTTGACTTTGTTGCAACTTGTTATGCTTAATGCTTGTCACTAGGGCCCGAGTGTCATGATTTCAGATCTGAACATGTTATTGATTCATTACGATAGTATTGTTTATGGTCTTACCTGCAAGTTGTATACACACGTTGTTGTCCGGAACCAAAGGCCCTGAAGTGACAACAATCGGGATAACCGAAGGGAATGGCTTTGATGTGAGGATCACATGTGTTCACAGAGTGTTAATGCTTTGCTCCGGTGCTCTATTAAAGGAGCACCTTAATTGCCAGTAGTTTCCTTGAGGCCCCGCTGCAAATGAGCTGGCAGGACAAAAGATGTTGTGCAAGTTCTCATTGCGAGCATGTATGACTATAGATGGAACACATGCCTATGATTATCTAGTACTTGGATGCTTTATCTTATTTATCTGCAAATGCCCTATGTTCTGATTGCTATATGAATTGTCTTGTCCATGCAACGCCCGTCCATCCATCCCTGTGCCTACCGCACTTTAATCCTACTGTTTGCTACAATTGCTACTACTGTCTTTACTTTTGCTACTACTATTACTTTACTATTGCTACTACAAAACGGTTGCTACTGATAAACTGCTGTGAGCAAGATTGTTTCCAGGTGCAGCTGAATTAACAACTCAGTTGTTAAGGCTTATAAATATTCTTTGGCTCCCCTTGTGTCGAATCAATAAATTGGGTTTCACTTCCCTCGAAAATACTGTGATACACCCCTATACTTGTGGGTCATCAAGACTATTTTCTGGCGCCGTTGCCGGGGAGCATAGCTTTATTTATCAAGTTCACTTGGAATCACTATTGTTCGCCGCCATCCATCCATCATGGGTAAGTCTCGAGATGGCAAGGTTCCTATTTTACCATCCACTACAAGAAGAGGTACGGTTATAAACACCTCTGTTGCTCTTGATTCACCATCTGTTATGAGTAAGCTCCTTACACCACCACATACACATGCTACACACACTACTACTACTGTTGAATCTGAACGTTTGATACTTATGATGCTGCTTCTACTGTGCTTGATAAGAGTGGTTCATTAGGTCCTTTCCTAGATGCTACGATTGCTAGAACTATAGCTGGAAATACTGAAACTCCTAATGAAGACACTACTACATATGTCAGTTCACCTGAGTCTAGAGAGAGCTATGATATTGAAGACGGTTATATTGAGATGACCGATGAATTTATTAAAGATGTCAAAACACCCATGATAGGAGTGCTTTTAAGAGTCTCCTTGAGAGGCGTATTATAAAACCTAAATTGTTCCCTAATGCTAAGTTTGTTGCATCTCCCATAAACATTAAAGATAAGGATTATGATTTGTCTCTTGATCTATCTTACATAGCTATTGTTGAGAAAGAACCTTTTTGTGGGAGTAAGAATGAAAGTGCGGTAGCACATATGACTAA
The DNA here is from genome assembly GCA_910589775.1 of Avena eriantha. Lineage (NCBI taxonomy): Eukaryota > Viridiplantae > Streptophyta > Magnoliopsida > Poales > Poaceae > Avena > Avena eriantha. The sequence continues at coordinate 36,618,004 of OU342745.1, read as the reverse complement.
ACTTTCTACCATGAGTGGCTTGTTTTCTGATGATATTAAGATGCGTACCTACTTTGATGCTAAAAATTTCCCTTTTTCACTAAAAGGAGAAGCTAAAACTTGGTTTAATAATTTACCTCCTGGATCTATTGATAGCCTTGATTGCTTGATTAGTTCTTTCCTACAGAAATATTTTCCTCCTAGTGCTAGACATGCTATTTTGCAGGAACTTTTTGATTTTAAACAGGGAGAAAAAGAGATATTGCCTAAAGCATGGGCAAGGTTTTGTGCTTTGATTCATGCACATGCTGGATGTCCATTACCTAAGAATGAGCTTCTTGATATATTTTATAATAGACTAACCGAAGAAAAATATGAAACTATTATGATTGGGACCATTGCTATCAAAGTTGAGGTAACATAATCATTAGTGGAATACAAAGTTTTGTTTCATATAAATTGTTTTGGTAACAAGACCTCAACCTTGTTAACAAAGGGATTTTAATGAACAAAATAATGTTTTCACCATGATTATCTCCGCTTACATCTAGTTTATCTATTTTAGCTTTTGCTTTCGCTTAGTTTACTTTCATGTTGTTAGTTGCTTGCATATTAGAGTGTCTTAGAACTTCTGAAGTTTTAGCTTTGTTTAGCTGTTGCATCATTCCAGAAACCTTTTCTGTCAGAAAATCATTCATATATACCTTAAAATTGCTCAAAAATAAAGTGTCTCGAAAAATTCCAGAAAATTCATATTAAATTTTTACGTGAAAAAAGTGGCAGAGAAGTGCCTGGAGAGTACCAGGGGGCCCACCGGGCAGGCACACCACCTAGTGGCACGGCCAGCCCAGGGGCGCGCCTGTCCATGGTGTGGGCCACCCCTGGCTCTCCACTCACTCTCTCACTTCCCACTACTTCCTCTCTACCGAGAAAACATCAGTTCTTTGCTCAAAATCATGTTCTTGCTGTTCTTGCCCATGATTTTTCTATCTCCTTGCTCAACCCATCTTTGCTGCTGAAATTTGGAGCATTTGTTCTCCGGTATGTGACTCCTCCGCTTGTCCAAGTAGATTTGTGTTTAGTGGTTTATATTTGCTGTTGTAGGTGACAGGATATGAGAGATTGTAAGCTTGTTCAATGCTTAGAGATATTGTTTTGATGCATGTTTAGGCCTCTTACAAGTCCCTATGAGTAGTTCCCTTCATTATATATTCACTTTGCAATCATTTGTTTAATGGGTGTTTAAATTTCAGAATATCAAAGATGAACAACCACACCTTTGTAGAAATATTTGAGAGGGACACACCTAGGAGGTCAAGGCCCAGAAGATTAGCCTCTCGGTTTAGGCCTTCATACAATGAAGATCTCATTGCACCACACTTTGGCAATGAAGGAGATGAGGGGGATGCTCACCCATCTACTTTTCCTTGTTATACCTTCTTGCAAGCTGCAGGGATCCTCGATGATTTCTTACTATTAGTTCAGAGGGTCGGTTTGACTCATACATGGAAGATGAGAGTGAGCAATATGCCATGCTCACCAAAACTTTCGTTGAGAGTTTCGTTTTCACTAACACCCCCTATCAGTCAACTATTTCTTTCAGAATTTATAATCTGCCATTTACCATGCCATTGGAAAGATCTTACAGCATTATAGGTATAGGCATGACGGGGACCGTGAAGAAGATCCAAGGGCGACCCGCTGATTTGCTGGAGCTCTATTGAAGTGTGATAAATGACGATGACCGCATAGCTCAGTGCGAGAAGATAAGAAACATCCAACTCCCAACTCTGAGATACTTTGCTTATTATCTTGCTACTAGCATTCTTGGTAGGGAGAATACAAGTAATATCTCCAATTATCATTTAGCCTTCCTCGCTGCTGCACTTACTAATGATACTCGGTACAATCTTGGCTCTCTTATTGCTCGCCGCCTAGCTGCCAGGGGACCTATTTATGGGGGCATTATTGCCTCACGTATGGTTACTGCATTAGAACTTTCTGTTGATCCTAATGATACTATATTGGCACCACAAAGGCTTGATCTTGCTGCCATGAAAACACATCACTTCGTCACTGCTGACTCTGATGCGGACAGTTTAGTATACATGATGTTGTTTACTGACGGGGATGAAAGGGAAATCCCTTTTCCGCAATCTACTTTGTTCAGTGTTCATAGGAGGCCGTGGTCGTGTTCCAAGGAGGAGTTGGACGAGCAGCTCCGCTTGCTCGGTTTCCACAGGCAGCACCAGGAGGATGTGCCCTCTTATGATTACTCTACACACTACGGTGGGGCGTCCTCGAGCTCGCACCAGGACGAGGGTACCTCCTCACCATACTACGGAGGCGCTCCATCTTGGCCAGCTTGGGATTGATACCCACTTAGGCCAAAAGCCTAAGCTTGGGGGGAGGTACACCGACATCACACTCATCTACATATCATATTTCGTCGGTACTTTGTATATTCATGCTTCATTCTCTTTTTAGTTTTCGTTCTTTCTTTGCTTTTGTTTTCTAAAAAACACAAAAAGACCAAAATATTTATGTTGTTTCTCTTTGTTTGCTTCTTTCTCTTTTTTCCTTGGTTTGCTTCTTCCTTCTTGTTTTGTTTGAACTATTCGAAAAACCCAAAAAGATTTTGCTTTGCTTGTTTTTCCTTTTTGTTCTTGCCTTTGAAAATTAAAAACACCAAAAATATTTGTTGTTCTTCTTTGGTTTTGTGAAGTTTGTTGCAGGGTTCAGCAGTACTCAGTGGAATTTGGTTCATGTTATTATTCAAGCCACACAAGTGAAGGGCAATAATGAGGATTAATGACAACTTGAGGTGTGGTAAGAGGTTGGTAACGAACTCTATTTGTTTTCATTTTTGTACATAAACTCATCATTGTGGGCATGCTTAGTCTGTTCGTGTAGGGTGTATGTTATTTATGGATGCTTAGTAGTTCTTGCTTTATTTTGATTAGCTCCAGCTCGCTAATAGTTTGTAGCATGTCATATGAATGTTTGCGTGCATTGCTCTATTCATCACTTGGTATGACACTGTGGTATCCTCCTCTAAATGTTTCACTTGAATCGACTTGGCACGTGCTAATGCATGCATATGACTGTTCACTTTCATGCCATGATTAGTCATGTTTTGTTGCAAGCATGATTATGACAGTTATTGCTCTCTCGTTTGTCGCTCCCTTACTATTGCTAGCCTTCACTTTCATTGAGTATGAGCCCTACTCGTGTTTCCATTTCCCCAAAACCAATATTGCCAAAAGTGTCCACCATACCTACCTATTAGCATCATTTGCTATTCCGTGCATGCTTAGTATGCCTTGTTTTCTTCCGAATAAAATGTTTGCTTGTTATGAGAAAGTTAGTTAGTAAAGCTCTCACGAACTTGATGGTACACTTTACTTTCTTGCACTTAATAATCTTGAACCATTGCGTCCATCTTTGTTGCGTATATGCTTGCGCTTTATAAGTTGAAGTTAGCAGAACCATGTATTATGGGGAATGCTTTCAACATTGCACGGGTACTTTGTACCTCGTTGATATCATGATTCTTCTGCTTATGGATACCTGCAGTGTGAAATAAAACGAGAACTTGTAAGATCATGGAGTGTCTATGTGTGTTAGAGAAACGCCTGGGCCACTAGCCTAAGCCATGCGTAATCATGGTGGAAACTTGCAGCATAACCATAATGAGCATTCTATGAAGCATCCTCAATAAAAACCTATGCAAATAGAAAATAAAAAGATTGCTGAGATGCTCATTGTCTTCTTGCCTTGTCATTTTGATTATGGGATAGCTCCTGTATCATGTGCAAGGGGTACCCCATTGGCGGTTCTCTATGATACATATGTACTTACAATGACAAGAGCTTACTTGTGACTAAAGTTGAGTAGCATGAGGTTCGGTACTCGTAAGTAAGGGGCATGAGACTTTAACTTATAACTTGTCAAGCATATCCTCTTAGTTGTGTCACTTTAACCTTAACCATATAAAGATGCGTATGATAGGGGCAATGAGAGCTCAAAGCTAATGAGTACCATACTTTCAGCATTTGGAAGCCTTTCAAACTTTTCAAAACCTTTTTCATTTCCTTGTTGAGTCACCACCTATTCCGTGAGCACTTTCTTGAGAGCATAGTTGTCATTCTTAGTATAATGTGCTTGTCTCAAAACTAGATTAATTGTGTTATGATTTTGATGCTTGTATCTTTGATATCTTTACTTCTAGTGTTCACTTGAACTTCAGAGGTGCCTTGGCATTTATGTTTGCTCTACAATCAAAGGCAAGCGAGATACCACTCTATCATACTTTTTTATGAGCATTGCAATGTTGCTTATGTTCATGTTTCATGCTAGTTATTATTTTTGAGTTGGAATCTCTTCATAGCTTGCAATGGCTATTAAGTAAACTTAGTTGCATACTCTATATTATGAATTGCCTGAGTAGTTGATCATATGCTGAGAATATATACATCTTATGAAGCAAATGTGTTCGTGAAAGTTTCTTTTATCGCATTCAGTTTTCAACTGAATTGCTTGAGGACAAGCAATAAGCAAAGCTCGGGGGGAGTTGATACGTCCAAAACGTATCTACTTTCCCGAACACTTTTGTTATTGTTTTTCCTCTAAACTTGTGTGATTTGGATACAACTAACACGGACTGACGTTGCTTTCAGCAGAATTACCTTGGTGTCTAGTTTTGTGCAGAAAATCAACTATCAGGAAAAATCCCAGAAAATATGCCAAAAATCCTATTTCACCAGAAGACTCACGGAGCTAGAAAACGAGACAGAGTAGGGCCACGAGGGGCCCACACCACCTGGCCGCGCGGGCTAGGCCGCTCCTGGGGGTGGTGTGGCCGCCTCGGCTGCCCCCTCAGCCTCCCTCTTCGCCTATAAGTTGTCTCTTGACCTAAAAACCAAGGGGGTTCGACGTTTTTCTAGAAAGAGTTTCACTTCACCGCCACCACCAGATTGCATTATTCGGACCCAGAAACTCCGTTCTGGCACCCTGCCGGGACGGGGAATTGGAGGAGATCATTGATACATTGCAAATGTATCTATAATTTTTGATGTTCCATGCTTGGTTTTATCTACTTTCTTATGTTTTGTCCACACTTTGGAGTACTTTTCATATGATTTCTTGGACTAACCTATTAACAAGATGCCACAGTGCCAGTTGCCTGTTTTCTGCTGTTTTTGGTTCCAGGAAGTCAGAAAATCAATATTCTCGGAATTGGACAGGACAAAAGCCAAAGTTCCTATTTTACCGGAAGACTCACGGAGCCAGAATACGAGACGGAGGAGGGCCAGGGCCTGGCCACACGCCCCAGGCGCGGGCTAGCCTTACCCGTGCCACCAGGTGGTGTGGGGCCCCCTGGCACCCCCTCGGTCTCCCCTCTCGCCTATAAGAGCCTCCCGACACCAAAACCCTAAATCATCAATCAGAAATCCACGAAAAGTTCCGCTGCACCGCCGCCACCGTAGGGGAGATTCGGGGGACAAAAAGTCTCTGTTCCGGCACCCTGCCGGGACGGGGAAGTGCCCCCGGAGACATCTCCATCGATCTCCACCACCATCTCCCTCACCATTGCTGATTACCATGATGAGGAGGGAGTAGTTCTCTCTCGAGGCTAAAGGTTCTACCGTAGCTATGTGTTCATCTCTCTATCTATGCATGATCTTATTGAGATCATGAGCTTGTAATCTATAGATCTACCTTGCTACTCAAGTGCTTTAATGATTCTCTGCTCTCCCCATGTGTGTGAAAGTGACAGCATGCTCACCATGGTGGCACTTAGGCTAGAGATTACAAATACTTGTTATGAGTTATATTTGGAGTTGGATGTTTCTATGAAATTGTGGTGTTTGTTGGACTCATCTAGTACTCAAGGTGACAGTGTGGGGTTTTCTAGATGGGAAAAGCTTACTTTGAGGAGTGCTGTTATAGCCCTACCATCGATTAGAGTGTTCAAATGGATAGTAGTTAAGAGTAGTATCATAAAGAGAGGATATATTTATGAGAGAGTGTTCACTAGTGAAAATATGATCCCTAGGCCTTGTTTCTTAGCATTGAAACACCGTTTGCAACTAGATCTGTTACATGTTTGCTTTCTTCCATCTTTATTTTAGTTTGCCTTTAGTCTTTTCCACGCCATCAAGTTATTTTCTATCACCGTTACCACTTATAATTATCTATACCACTTGTATTTCACTATCTCTTCGCCGAACTAGTGCACCTATACACCTGACAAGTGTATTAGGTGTGTTGGGGACACAAGAGACTTCTTGTATCTTGATTGCAGGGTTGCTTGAGAGAGAATACCTTTGACCACTTCCTCCCTGAGTTCGATAAACCTTGGGTGATCCACTTAAGGGAAAACTTGCTGCTGTTCTACAAACCTCTGCACTTGGAGGCCCAACAATTGTCTACAAGAATAGAAGTGCGTAGACATCAAGCTATTTTCTGGCGACGTTGCCGGGGAGGTAAGGTAAAAGGTATTCACACCGGAGGATTAAAGAAGAAGAACCTCCCACGTCAAACGCCTATTTTCTGGTGTGAGTACTCGAAGTTATTTCCTTTAGATTCTGCAATTTTGTCTTTTTGTTTCTTGTTTTCACTAGTTAGGCTTAATGGAAAACAACAACAAAATTAGAGAGCTTTATAGTATTTATCTTGAGTGAGGACATGAAGTGTTTGAAGAGAAAATTAAAAAACCTATGGAACTTTATTTGCATGCTAATAACAATGTTGTTAGTATGAATTCTTTGGACACCATTATTTCTAATGCTATGGAAAAGTCTAAGCTTGGGGAAGCTACTTTTTATGAGAATGATCTTTTTAGTTCCCCAGCTTTGGAAGATAGCTATTCTATTGCTTATGATGATACCAAACTCCAATATATGATGATTACAATGATGAATATGATATTCTCAGTCCACCTACTATTGAGGAGGAAACAAATTATGACTACAATATACCTCCTATATTTGATGATTATGGTGATGAGAATAATAGTGATAGCTATTTTGTTGAATTTGCTCCCACCATAATTAATAAGAATGACTACGCTTATGTGGAGAGTAATAATTATTTTATGCATGTGACTCATGATAAGAATGTTTTATGTGGTAGTTATATTGTTAATTTTATTCATGATGCTACTGAAATTTATTATGAGAGAGGGAAACATGGTTTTATGTATCTCAACAATATTAAGTTTCCCCTCTTTATGTTGAAAATTTTGAAGTTGCACTTGTTTTGCTATACTATGCTTGTTGCTTTGTGCTTTCATGACTTGTTTCTTTACAAGATTCCTATGCATAGGAAGTGGGTTAGACTTAAATCTGTTTTGAATTTGCTTCTTGATGCTCTCTTTTACTTCAATTCATATTTCCTATGTGAGCATCTTCTCAAACAATCATGCATAACTTAAAGGCGTTAAAGAAAAGTACTTATTGGGAGATAACCCAAAAGTTTTAGATAAGTCTTCGAAGTTATTACCTCTGTAATAAACTCTCCTTATCCTTTTTATTTGCTTTTTGTGCCAAGAGTAACCTCTAATGAGAGAGAAGTAATGATTGGAAAAGTTGCCGTCCCGAAACAGATTTCTGTGCTTCACCGTAAATATTGTTTAGAGAGATGTGTATGTCGGATTGAGCTGTAATTTTTTGTGCTTCTGCCCCATGTTGTTATATAACTTTCGTTAGTTCAGCACTTTTTGATTTGAGCAACAGAAGGTCTTCGAAAAAATTCGTCTTTACCTACTGGTCTGTTTTGACAGATTTCTGCCATTTTCTACATTTGCTTCTTGTTGGTTCCTTCTTGAGTTCTTTTGGGGAATTGAGCTTTTTGAGGGAAGTGCTACAGTATCTAGTGTTCTAATGGAAGTTTATTTGGTGTTAGAACTGAACCTTAAGACTTATTTATCTTAAGTGCACTAATGTTGCTAATGAGATTGTGTGAAGTTTGTATGAAGGAAAAATTTCAGGTGTATGGAAGGAATGAGTAATGAGATGAAGGATGGACAAGCTCAAGCTTGGGGATGCCACGCGTGTCACCCCAAGAAATATCCAAGAAGTACAAGCGTCAAAGCTTGGGGATGCCCAATGCATCCCCTTCTTCATCAATAAAAATTCAATGTTTCTTCCAAACGCTTCATTTTTATTGTTTCATGCACAATTGTGTTTTTCTTGGAGCGTCTTCTTTTTTGTTTTCGTTTTGGTTTTTAGTTTGCTTGGTGTGCTTAGTTTTCTGAATAAATTGGTTGGACCCCCTTCATACATTGGTTTGCAATTAGTTTGGTTTGGTTTGGTTTGGAAAAGAGTAGGAAAGCTTATGCTTATGTGGTAAAAAGAGCTCGTTTTTGACTGTGGCCTATGCTTTGTCATGCCATGCTTGATATTGTTTTGGCTTTATTCTTAGTATTCCTTGCTGTAGCATGACTTGTTATAAACAATTGAGATTGCTTAATGTGCCTTGGATGAATCATGCGTTGTTTTAGCATATTAAAGCATAGTATAGTGGTATTCTCCTTTGATGCTTTATTTGGGTTGACTTGGCACATGCTCACACCATGTTATGACTATCTCAAGTCACCATAGCCTTTATGATCCTCTAGTTTTCAACTTGTAGTATTACTTTATGCTTTGATCAATGATGTTTTGTCGCTCTGCATGATTATGGCCATTATTGCTCTCTTAGTTTGTCGCTCCCAGTCTTTTGCTAGCCTCCACCACCAAGTATGAGTTCCACTCATGCATCCAACTCCCTAAACCAAGTTATTCCAAAGAGTCCACCATACCTACCTACTAGCTTATGCTATTCCAAGTATATTCATGCTTTGTTTATCTTCCACTTGTTATGAGAAAACTAGTGATTAAAGCTCTCACGAACTTGATGGCACACTTTACTTTATTGCCTCTAATAAACTTGAACCATTGGGTCCTTCTTTGTTGCGTATATGCTTGCGCTTTATAAGTTGAAATTAGCAGAACCATGTACCATGGGGAACGCTTTCAACACTGCACTTGTACTTTGTACCCCGTTGATATCATGTTCTTTTGCTTACGGATCCCGGCGGTGTGAAATAAAAGTGGAACTTGTAAGATCATGGAGTTTGTATGTGTGTTAGAGAAATGCCTGGGCCGCTAGCCTAAGCCATGCCTAATCATGGTGGGAACTTGCAGCATCACCATAATGAGCACTCTATGAAGCATCCTCAATAAAAACCTATGCAAATAGCAAATAAAAAGATCGCTAAGATGCTCAGTGTCTACTTGCCTTGTCATTTTGATTATGGGAAAGCTCCCGTATCATGTGCAAGGGGTACCCCGTTGGCGGTTCTTAATGATACACATATACTTACAATGACAAGAGCTTACTCGTGACTGAAGTTTAGTAGCATGAGGATCGGTCTTCGTAAGTAAGGGGCATGAGATTTCGGTTTATAACTTGTCAAGCATATCCTCTTAGTTGTGTCACTTTAACCTTAATCACCTTCAAGATGCTTATGATAGGGGCAATGAGAGCTAAAAGCTTTAAGTACCATAATTTTTGGAAGCTCTTTATGAGACTTGAATCCCTACTTCCTTTTACAAAGGCCTTTCTTCCACCATTACATTGAGTCTCCACCTTCTATCTTTATGCACTTACTTTGAGAGCATAATGGCCATTCTTAGTTCTATGTGCATTGTCCCAAGACTAGTTGATTGATGCATAACTTGATATTGTTTGTTTTAAACTATTGTATCTAGTCACTCTTATGAACTTTGAAGGTGTCCTATGCATTTATATTTGCTACTCTATTGAGGGACAAGTTGAATACTATTTTGCTATGTTTTCTTTATGTGAAACAAACAAACGTCTTGCAAAGGATTGTTATTCATGAATCTTTTGTTTGTGCCTTTTCATGTTGCATCATAGTTTCTTTGATTATTGCTAGAACTTTGTCTTTCATGTTATGATTGAAGTACTATGATCCCAGCTTTGAATGTTTTGCAAATACTTTGATCAAGTCTTTGATGGTGCATGTCACCTCAAAAAAATTTCTTTCTTTTTATCACTTACCTACTCGAGGACGAGCAGGAGTTAAGCTTGGGGATGTTGATACATTCCAAATGTATCTATAATTTTTGATGTTCCATGCTTGGTTTTATCCACTTTCTTGTGTTTTGTTCCAACTTTGGAGTACTTTTCATATGATTTCTTGGACTAACCTATTAACAAGATGCCACAGTGCCAGTTGTCTGTTTTCTGCTGTTTTTGGTTCTAGGAAGTCAAAAAATCAATATTCTTGGAATTGGACGGGACAAAAGCCAAAGTTACTATTTTACCGGAAGACTCACGGAGCCAGAATACGAGACGGAGGAGGGCCAGGGCCTGGCCACACCCCCAGGCGCAGGCTAGACTTACCCGCGCCACAAGGTGGTGTGGGGCCCCCTGGCACCCCCTCGGTCTCCCCTCTCGCCTATAAGAGCCTCCCGACACCAAAACCCTAAATCGTCAATCAGAAATCCACGAAAAGTTCCGCTGTGCCGCCGCCACCGAAGGGGAGATTCGGGGGACAAAAAGTCTCTGTTCCGGCACCCTGCCGGGACGGGGAAGTGCCCTCGGAGACATCTCCATCGATCTCCACCACCATCTCCATCACCATTGCTGATTCCCATGATGAGGAGGGAGTAGTTCTTTCTCGAGGCTAAAGGTTCTACCGTAGCTATGTGTTCATCTCTCTATCTATGCATGATCTTATTGAGATCATGAGCTTGTAATCTATAGATCTACCTTGCTACTCAAGTGCTTTAATGATTCTCTGCTCTCCCCATGTGTGTGAAAGTGACAGCATGCTCACGATGGTGGCAATTAGGCTAGAGATTACAAATACTTGTTATGAGTTATATTTGGAGTTGGATGTTTCTATGAAATTGTGGTGTTTGTTGGACTCATCTAGTACTCAAGGTGACAGTGTGGGGTTTTCTAGATGGGAAAAGCTTACTTTGAGGAGTGCTGTTATAGCCCTATCATCGATTAGAGTGTTCAACTGGAGAGTAGTTAAGAGTAGTATCATAAAGAGAGGATATATTTATGAGAGAGTGTTCACTATTGAAAGTATGATCCCTAGGCCTTGTTTCTTAGCATTGAAACACCGTTTGCAACTAGATCTATTACATGTTTGCTTGCTTCCATCTTTATTTCAGTTTGCCTTTAGTCTTTTCCACGCCATCAAGTTATTTTCTATCACCGTTACCACTTATAATTATCTATACCACTTGTATTTCACTATCTCTTCGCCGAACTAGTGCACCTATACACCTGACAAGTGTATTAGGTGTGTTGGGGACACAAGAGACTTCTTGTATCTTGATTGCAGGGTTGCTTGAGAGAGAATACCTTTGACCACTTCCTCCCTGAGTTCGATAAACCTTGGGTGATCCACTTAAGGGAAAACTTGATGTTGTTCTACAAACCTCTACACTTGGAGGCCCAACAACTGTCTACAAGAATAGAAGTGCGTAGACATCCATCGCCATGATCATCTCCATCGCTTCTCCATCGACCATCCATGTTTCCCCCATCTATGAGTGAGTAATCCCCCGCTGTAGGCTATGGGGATCGTAGGGATTGGATGAGATCGTTCATGTAATGGCATCAGATTGTTAGGGCATGGTGCCTAGTATCTATTATTAGTGCTTTTTGACTTTATTGCAACTTGTTATGCTTAATGCTTGTCACTAGGGCCCGAGTGCCATGATTTCACATCTGAACATGTTATTGATTCATTATGATAGTATTGTTTATGGTCTTACCTGCAAGTTGTATACACACGTTGTTGTCCGGAACCAAAGGCCCCGAAGTGACAGCAATCGGGATAACCAGAGGGAATGGCTTTGATGTGAGGATCACATGTGTTCACGAAGTGTTAATGCTTTGCTCCGGTGCTCTATTAAAAGGAGCACCTTAATTGCCAGTAGTTCCCTTGAGGCCCCGCTGCAAACGGACTGGCAGGACAAAAGATGTTGTGCAAGTTCTCATTGCGAGCACGTATGACTATAGATGGAACACATGCCTATGATTATCTAGTACTTGGATGCTTTATCTTATTTATCTGCAAATGCCCTATGTTCTGATTGCTATATGAATTGTCTTGTCCATGCAACGCCCGTCCATCCATCCCTGTGCCTACCACGCTTTAATCCTACTGTTTGCTGCAATTGCTACTACTGTCTTTACTTTTACTACTGCTATTACTTTACTATTGCTACTACAAAACTGTTGCTACTAATAAACTGATGTGAGCAAGATTGTTTCCAGGTGCAGCTGAATTGACAACTTAGTTGTTAAGGTTTATAAATATTCTTTGGATCCCCTTGTGTCAAATCAATAAATTGGGTTTCACTTCCCTCGAAAATACTGCGATACACCCCCTATACTTGTGGGTCATCAACCATCCATATCCTTGTGTTTGATTTTTCTTGTAGGTAACATGCAGTGAATGTTTTACAAATACTTTGATAAAGTCTTTGATGGTGCATGTCACCTCAAAAATTATTCTTTGTTTTTATCACTTACCTACACGAGGACGAGCATGAGTTAAGCTTGGGGATGTTGATAAATTGCAAATGTATATATAATTTTTGATGTTCGATGCTTGGTTTTATCCACTTTCTTGTGTTTTGTTCCAACTTTGGAGTACTTTTCATATGATTTCTTGGACTAACCTATTAACAAGAGCCACAGTGCCAGCTGCCTGTTTTCTGCTGTTTTTGGTTCCAGGAAAGTCAGAAAATGAATATTCTCGAAATTGGGTGGGATAAAAGCCAAAGTGCCTATTTTTCCGGAAGTGATCAAGTGCCAGAATACGAGACGGAGAAGGGCCAGGGGCTGGCCACACCACCTGGCCACGTGGCCAGGCCTGGCCCGCGCCAGGGGGTGGTGTGGCCGCTCCCGGCACCCCCCGGCCTCTCCTTCCGCCTATATATTGCCCTCGAGACGAAAACCCTAAGTACCCGATCAAAAATCCACGAAAGAGTCTATAGCCGCCGTCATCTCCATCCCTAGATCGGGAGGGATCTGAAGCTCTTCCCGGCACCCTGCCGGAGAGGGGAATTCACCCTGGAGGCCTTCTTCATCACCATGCAAGCCTCCGGTGTGATGTGTGAGTAGTTCATCCTTGGACTACGGATCCATGTAGTAGCTAGATGGCTAGTTCTCCTCCTTTGTGCTTTCATGTTTAGATCTTGTGAGCTCTGTTCATGATCAAGATCATCTATTTGTAATTCGTACATGTTGTGTTTGCGGGGATCCGATGGATATTGAGATGTTATTTCAGATTGATTATTGATTCTATCATGTCTTTGTTATTTGAGATCTTGCATGCTTTCCGTTGTTAGTAGCTATCTTGGCCAAGTAGATGCTAGCAACTCCAAGAGTTAGTATTTATGCTCGATAGTGGGTTCATGCCTCTGGTAATCTGGGGAAGTGACAGAAATCTCTAAGGTACTAGATGTGTTGTTGCTACTAGGGAGAAAACAACAATCCTTTGTTCATAGAACAATCCTATTGTTTACTTTACACGCAGTTCGTAAAGCAATAATCTGTTGCGTGCAACTTAATACTAGAGGGGGTTCGGATGATAACTTGAAGGTGGATTATTAGTCATAGATGTAGTTGGATGGCGGTCTATGTATTATGTTGTAATGCCCAATTAAGTCTCAAAGGAGTCAAGATGATTAGTATATGCATGTATTGCTTTCTCGGTGTTTGTCAATTGCCCCACTGTAATTTGTTTACCCAGCATGTTATCTATCTAAGGAGAGCCACCTCTAGTGAACTATGGATCCCGGTCCTTTTTCTTTACATACAATCTATAAACTGTTTACTGTTTTGTGTTTACTTTCTGCAAACTTTTACTTCTTTCCATTCGATACGTTTAATCCTTTGTTTTCCGCAAAACACAGTGAGATTGACAACCTCATCGCAAGTTGGGGACAAGGTTCTATGGTTGTGTTGTGCAGGTCTCCACGTTGCTAGTATCACCGGTAGTGCCCCCTGCCAAAGCTCAGCTAGTAACACCTTTGGGGTGTTTCCTTGCTCATACTGGTTCGATTAAACCTTGGTTTCATAACTGAGGGAAAACTTACTGATGTGCTCATCATACCTTCCTCTTGGGGTTCCCAACAAGCTCTACGTCGAAAGTCGAGCGCATCAAGATATTTTTTGGTGCCGTTGCCGGGGAGTCAAGGACATCTTCACAAGGGGAGTCCCTCTAACCAATCTCTTTACTTTGTTGTTTTTGTTTTGCTTAGTTTCTTTTTGCTTTGTTTGCTTGTTTTGTTCTTCAAAAAACACAAAAAATTTAGTTTTGCAAGTTTGCTTTCTTATTTGAAAACCCAAAAAAATGACTACTCTTGAAAACACTAAGTTGTGTGACTTCACTAGCACCAACAACAATGATTTTATGAGCACACCTATTGCTCCACCTGTGGCTGAAAATACTTTCTTTGAGATAAAACCTGCTTTACTCAATCTTGTTATGAGAGAGCAATTTTCTGGTATTGGTAATGAAGATGATGCTTCCCATCTAAATAACTTTGTTGAACTCTTTGAGATGCAAAAGCATAGGGATATAGATGGTGATATTATTAAGCTGAAATTGTTTCCTTTCTCTTTGAGAGGAAAAGCTAAAGAATGGTTGAATTCCTTAACTAGGAATAGTATTGATTCTTGGACTAAGTGCAAAGATGATTTTATTGGAAAATACTATCCTCCTGCTAAGATTATATCCATGAGAAGTGAAATAATGAAGTTTAAACAACTTGATAATGAGCATGTTGCTCAAGCTTGGGAAAGAATGAAATCTTTGGTAAAGAATTGTCCCACTCATGGACTGACTGCTTGGATGATCATCCAAACTTTTTATGCAGGATTGAACTATTCTTCAAGGAACCTATTGGATTCAGCTGCTGGAGGTACCTTTATGACCATCACTTTGGGTGCTGCAACAAAACTTCTGGACAATATGATGGTTAATTATTCTGAATGGCATACTGAGAGAGCTCCACAAGGTAAGAAGGTAAATTCTGTTGAGGAAACCTCCTCCTTGAGTGATAAGATTGGTATTATTATGTCTATGCTTGTTAATGGGAAAGCCCATATCGATCCTAATAATGTTCCTTTAGCCTCTTTGGTTGCTCAAGAAGAGCAAGTTGATGTGAACTTCATAAGAAATAACAATTTTGGCAACAATGCTTATAGGAACAATTTTGGTAACAACAATTATAAGCCATATCCTCCCAACAATGGTAATTCTTATGGAAATTCTTACAACAATAATAAGAGTGCTCCCCCTGAAATTGAAGTTATGCTTAAAGAGTTTATTAGTAAACAAACTGCTTTCAATAAAACTATTGAGGAAAAACTCTCTAATGCTGAAAGAAATATAACATCTTTGGCTGAAGCTCAATCTACTTTGAATAAAATGGCTGCTAAACCTGAAACTAATGAGAATCCCTTTGCAGCTACTAATGCAATACAAGTGAGAATTGATGAAAATGTTAGACTATTAGCTAAATTACATGCTAAGTGGGAAAGAGAAGCTGAAATTGCTAGAAACATTAGTGTTTCTACTATCACCACCACTAGTGTTGAAGCTAGTAATAGTTCTACTACTTTAGATGATAAAGTTGATTTTGATCTTGATGGTTACAATATCTCTGAAGTTATTAAATTCCTACAAAATCTTGCTAAAAGTCCTAATGCTAGTGCTATGAACATGGCTTTTACAAAACACATTACTGGTGCTCTCATAAAGATTGAAGAAGAAAAGATGAAACATAAAGCTTCTATTCCTATAAAACAAGAAGATGGCTAGGAACCCATCATTAATATGGAAGTGAATGACTTTGATTTAAAAGCTTTGTGTGATCTTGATAGTAGTGTTTCTATTATGCCTAGAAGGATTTATGATATGCTTGATTTGCCTCCTCTTGAAGATTGTTATTTGAATGTCCCACTTGATGCTAATGCTAAAAAGAAACTCATGGGGAGTCTTAATGATGTTCTTATTATGGTTAACGATTCCTGTGTCCCCATTGATTTCTATGTTTTGGATATTGAATACAATGCTTCTTGTCCTATTACTTTGGGAAGACCTTTTCTCAGAACTGTTGGTGCCATCATTGATATGAAAGAAGGCACCATTAAATATCAACTCCCACTCAAGAAAGGTATAGAACACTTCCCTAAAAGGAGAGAAAAGATTTTTTTTGCTTCTCCTATGAAAACAAAATTTGGTCTTAATGCTTCTTCATTTGAGAACACTTGATTCTTTCTTTGCTTCTTATGCCTAACTTAAAGGCGTTAAAGAAAAGTACTTATTGGAAGATAACTCACAAGTTTTAGATGAGTCTTGGAAGTTATTACCTCTGTAATAACCTCTCCTTATCCTTTTTATTTGCTTTTTGTGGCAATAGTAACCTCTCATGAGAGAGAAGTAATGATTGGGAAAGTTGCTGTCCCGAAACAGATTTTTGTGCTTCACCGTAAAAATTCGTGAGAGAGCTCTGTATGTCGGATTGATCTGTAATTGTTTTTGATTCTGCCCCAGGTTGTTATCTAACTTTATTTAGTTCAACACTTTTTGATTTGAGCAACATAAAGTCTTCGAAAAAATTCGTCTTTACCTGCTGGTCTGTTTTGACAGATTTCTGCCATTTTCTGCATTTGCTTCTTGTTGGTTCTTTCTTGAGTTCTTTTGGGGAATTGAGCTTTTTGAGGGAAGTACTACAGTAGCTAGTGTTCTAATGGAAGTTTATTTGGTGTTAGAACTGAACCTTGAGACTTATTTATCTTAAGTGCACTAATGTTGCTAATGAGATTGTGTGAAGTTTTGTATGAAGGAAAAATTTCAGGTGTATGGAAGGAATGAGTAATGAGATAAAGGATGGACTAAAGCTCAAGCTTGGGGATGACACGCGTGTCACCCCAAGAAATATCCAAGAAGTACAAGCGTCAAAGCTTGGGAATGCCCAAGGCATCCCCTTCTTCATCAATAAAAATCCCAGGTTTCTTCCAAACGCTTAATTTTTATTGTTTCATGCACAGTTGTGTTTTTCTTGGAGCGTCTTCTTTTTCGTTTTCGTTTTGGTTTTTCATTTGTTTTGGTTTGCTTAGTTTTATGAATAAATTGGTTGGACCCCCTCTTTCATACATTGGTTCGCAAATAGTTTGGTTTGGTTTGGAAAAGAGTAGGAAAGTTCATGCTTATGTGGTAAAAAGAGCTCGTTTTTGACTGTGGCCTATGCTTTGTCATGCCATGCTTGATATCGTTTTGGCTTTATGCTTAGTATTCTTTGCTGTAGCATTACTTTTTATAAACAATTGAGATTGCTTAATGTGCCTTGGATGAATCATGCGTTGTTTTAGCATATTAAAGCATATTATAGTGGTATTCTCCTTTGATGCTTTATTTGGATTGACTTGGCGCATGCTCACACCATGTTATGACTATCTCAAGTCACCATAGCCTGTATGATCCTTTAGTTTTCAACTTCTAGTATCACTTTATGCTTTGATCAATGATGTTTTGTCGCTCTGCATGATTATGGCCATTGTTGCTCTCTTAGTTTGTCGCTCCCAGTCTTTTGCTAGCCTCCACAACAAAGTATGAGTTCCACTCATGCATCCAACTCCCTAAACCAAGTTATTCCAAAGAGTCCATCATACCTACCTACTAGCTTATGCTATTCCAAGTACATTCATGCTTTTGTTTACCTTCCACTTGTTATGAGAAAACTAGTGATTAAAGCTCTCACAAACTTGATGGCACACTTTACTTGCCCTTAATAAACTTGAACCATTGTGTCTTCTATGTTGTATATGCTTGCACTTATTTGTTGGGAATTAGCAGAACCATGCTTTCATGGGGAACGCTTTCAACATTGCACTTGGTACTTGTACCTAGTTGATATCATGCTCTTTTGTATATGGATGTCGTCGGTGTGAAATGAAAGGGGAGCTTGTAAGTCCATGGAGTTATGTATATGTGTTAGAGAAACGCCTGGGCCGCTAGTCTAATCCATGCTGACATGGTGGAAACCTGCAGCGTAACCATAATGAGCTGTCTAGGAAGCATTCTTCTTATAAAAAAAGAGTCCTATTGAAAAAAAAGAGAAAAGAAAAAGAAAAAAAAGAGATACTATGAAAAGAGGAAAGAGAGAAAAAAGCACCCATGGTAAATAAGAAGAATGTTGAGATGCTCGTTGTCTGCTTGCCTTGTCATTTTGATATGGGGATTCTTCCGTATCATCGGGCAAGGGGTACCCTGCTGGCGGTTCTCTATGATACACATGTACTTACGATGATAAGAACTTACCGATGACTAAACTTGAGTAGCATGCGGAGCGGCCCTCGTATACAAGGGACATGAGATTTCTGACTTATACTTTGTCAAGCATGTACACCATAGTTTGTTCACTTTAACCTTAATCTCTTCAATATGCTTATGATAGGGGCAATGAGAGCTGAAAGCTATAAGTACCATAATTTTTGGAAGCTCTTTATGAGACTTGAATCTGTACTTCCTTTTACAAAGGCCTTTCTTCCACCATTACATTGAGTCTCCACCTTCTATCTTTATGCACTTACTTTGAGAGCATAGTGGCCATTCTTAGTTCTATGTGCATTGTCCCAAGACTAGTTGATTGATGCATAACTTGATATTGTTTGTTTTAAACTATTGTATCTAGTCACTCTTATGAACTTTGAAGGTGTCCTATGCATTTATATTTGCTACTCTATTGAGGGACAATATGAATACTATTATGCTATGTTTTCTTTATGTGAAACAAACAAACGTCTTACAAAGCATTGTTATTCATGAATCTTTTGTTTATGCCTTTTCATGTTGCATCATAGTTTCTTTGCTTATTGCTAGAACTTTGTATTTCATGTTATGCTTGAAGTACTATGATCCCAGCTTTGAATGTTTTACAAATACTTTGATCAAGTCTTTGATGGTGCATGTCACCTCAAAAATTATTCTTTCTTTTTATCACTTACCTACTCGAGGACGAGCAGGAGTTAACCTTGGGGATGTTGATACATTCCAAATGTATCTATAATTTTTGATGTTCCATGCTTGGTTTTATCCACTTTCTTGTGTTTTGTTCCAACTTTGGAGTACTTTTCATATGATTCTTGGACTAACCTATTAACAAGAGCCACAGTGCCAGCTGCCTATTTTCTGCTGTTTTTGGTTCCAGGAAAGTCAGAAAATGAATATTCTCGAAATTGGGTGGGATAAAAGCCAAAGTGCCTATTTTTCCGGAAGTGATCAAGTGCCAGAATACGAGACGGAGAAGGGCCAGGGGCTGGCCACACCACCTGGCCGCGTGGCCAGGCCTGGCCCGCGCCGGGGGTGGTGTGGCCGCTCCCGGCACCCCCCCGGCCTCTCCTTCCGCCTATATATTGCCCTCGAAACGAAAACCCTAAGTACCCGATCAAAAATCCACAAAAGAGTCTATAGCCGCCGTCATCTACATCCCTAGATCGGGAGGGATCTGAAGCTCTTCTCGGCACCCTGCCAGAGAGGGGAATTCACCCTAGAGGCCTTCTTCATCACCATGTAAGCCTCCGGTGTGATGCGTGAGTAGTTCATCCTTGGACTACGGATCCATGTAGTAGCTAGATGGCTAGTTCTCCTCCTTTGTGCTTTCATGTTTAGATCTTGTGAGCTCCGTTCATGATCAAGATCATCTATTTGTAATTCGTACATGTTGTGTTTGCGGGGATCCGATGGATATTGAGATGCTATTTCA
Source organism: Avena eriantha (assembly GCA_910589775.1). NCBI lineage: Eukaryota > Viridiplantae > Streptophyta > Magnoliopsida > Poales > Poaceae > Avena > Avena eriantha. The sequence continues at coordinate 36,598,208 of OU342745.1, read as the reverse complement.
GATTGATTATTGATTCTATCATGTCTTTGTTATTTGAGATCTTGCATGCTTTCCGTTGTTAGTAGCTATCTTGGCCAAGTAGATGCTAGCAACTCCAAGAGTTAGTATTTATGCTCGATAGTGGGTTCATGCCTCTGGTAATCTGGGGAAGTGACAGAAATCTCTAAGGTACTAGATGTGCTGTTGCTACTAGGGAGAAAACAACAATCCTTTGTTCATAGAACAATCCTATTGTTTACTTTACACGTAGTTCGTAAAGCAATAATCTGTTGCTTGCAACTTAATACTAGAGGGGGTTCGGATGATAACTTGAAGGTGGATTATTAGTCATAGATGTAGTTGGATGGCGGTCTATGTATTATGTTGTAATGCCCAATCAAGTCTCAAAGGAGTCAAGATGATTAGTATATGCATGTATTGCTTTCTCGGTGTTTGTCAATTGCCCCGCTGTAATTTGTTTACCCAGCATGTTATCTATCTAAGGAGAGCCACCTCTAGTGAACTATGGATCCCGGTCCTTTTCTTTACATACAATCTACAACTGTTTACTTCTTTGTGTTTACTTTCTGCAAACTTTTACTTCTTTCCATTCGATACGTTTAATCCTTTGTTTTCCGCAAAACACGATGAGATTGACAACCTCATCGCAAGTTGGGGACAAAGTTCTGTGGTTGTGTTGTGCAGGTCTCCACGTTGCTACTAGCACCAGTAGTGCGCCCTGCCAAAGCTCAGCTAGTAACACCTTTGGGGTGTTTCCTAGCTCCTACTGGTTCGATTAAACCTTGGTTTCATAACTGAGGGAAAACTTACTGCTGTGTTCATCATACCTTCCTCTTGGGGTTCCCAAACGAGCTCTATGTCGAAAGTCGAGCGCATCACCCATCCACTAGCCCTGGCCCGCTTACCAGCCGGAACCAATGGACATCCACGTGGCCGCCCCTGCGCGCGCTAGGTCCACCTCCATTAGTCCCGGTTGATATTACAAACTAGGACTAGTGGTTCTCTGCTGCGGTAGAGTTTTGGCCCCTTTATCTACCACGGCAGAGAATTCATTTTGTTTCTTTTTTCATTTTCAAAATAGATTTCTATGCTACCACATACCGTACACGTTACCGAGACTAGAACATACAAATATATACATGATATTTACATGAAGAACCATTAGGATCGAGCATACACAAATATATACATGATAGTTACATGGAGACATCACAGTTACCGGGACTAGAGCCCGTCTATTCAATGACACGGTCGGGGGATCATCGGTAGCGCCTATTTACACTAAATTCTTCAACGTCATCTATCATCTCTTTCATCAAGAATCCTTCCAGTTCTTCAGCAATTCCTAGTACGTGTTGCTCTGGTAGGAGCTGATCCTGCATTCTATCTGACTATATATAAGAAAAGGAGATCAATATATTAATACCAATCATGATAACAAAAAGTGATGGTAATAAAAATAATGTTGTGAATGTATTTCTTACATCGACTTTATAATTTTTGAGCTCAGTGGTAAACGTGCGAATGAACTCACAAACGTAGAATCCACATAGATTCGTCCTGGGTGGCTGCCTAGCGCACTTTACGAGAATAGAATTCAATCAAAATAATATTCTAGCATCATAATTGTATTGAAACTATAGAAGTAAAGAGATGTGTGTACTACTTACCGATACCGGCTTAAAAGTTAGCTTCTCACTAAAGTGAAGTGACCTGTAACTGCAGAACTGGTTCCAAACCCTGCCCAGTAAAGAAAATGAATGAGTTATTTATTACGTGATATCTCAGGAAATCAACTCTTCCTTATCAAGTCTCGAGACCGATGTAGCGCGAAAATTACCTCTGGAGCGTGTCCTGCATGTCCCTAAATTGTTCCAGGGGTGTTTTTAATGGGTCCATGACTTCAACTCTTCCCTTATCAAGTTGAATATTTAGCAGAATCCAGTGGTATCTGCACACGTTTATATATATCAGTAACTCATCAATTACACTTAATATTGAGTAAGCAAAAGTGAATGCGTACACCAGAGTAAGACCCTCACTTAAAATTGTAAGGAAACAGTATGTGGTCACAGAAATTTTGCTCTGTTAGAAACCTTAGAAGATTTTCCTGCATCTCCTCAGGTTTATCCGTTAGCGTCTTTATATGTATTTTATCTAGGTCAATGAACCCAACACTAAAGAGTGACCTTCTTTTACATTCCTAGATCTTCATTCTGCATAATAATAGAGTACAAAAGGATATAATGAGGATAATTACATGCAATAAACTGAATAACTGAAAAATTGAACAACTTATATGTAGACAATGAATTCAACAACTTACAGACAATAGCAACTCATGATAGAGTTGTCGAGGGCGTCGAAAGCGTATAACTGGAAGACTTCTAGAAACTCAACATGGACCTCTTCTTCTCGGAACTAGTAGTCTTGTGGTACTTTCGCCATGATCATTATTCTCTCCTCCTTTGCGGCTTTCAAGTACCAGTTATGTAAACTCCACATTTATGTTGGCAGTTGTTTCAACCTCTCTGGGGTGACCAACGACATCCCTGGGATATATTGAGGGACTACATCAGCCTTGGGTAACTTGTCATCCTGCGAACCTAGCAGTTCCTCAACAGTCACGTTCATAGCGGCTGCAAGCTTCACAACTTCTTCCATATCCAGCTGATAGGGAATGTCATAGGATGCCACCCTGAGGGACGGGATCGGTTTTTGGGCATGTTCCCCGAGATGGAGGACGTCCTTTCTTTTCTCGATTGCACTTTGACTTGATGATTTGCTCCCGCTTGCACTTTTACTTGATTTGCTCTTCTTCACTTCCTTTTGAAGCGTGCGTAGATAGTCATTTAGCTTATGGTGCAAGTCATATTGCGATTTTGTGTTCAGAAAACCAAGTGCATACACTTTTTGCTTCTCGGTGTATACCGGGGCGGGCTTAGGCTTCTTCTTTTGAAGCTACGCAACACATTCGGCCTTTGCGATCGCTGCGGTTTCCTCTTCAGTATGATCATAAGGTCTGATGGGAAGATTCTTATGAGGTACTCTTGGGAGGGGCGACATTTGTCATTTTGGGCTGCTGCGTCGTTTAGTACTCATCGACGGAGCACGCTTCCGCTTATTGTCCTTAGCGGGCGACGAAGACGGCTGACCCTGAGGCGGAGATCGAGATGAACCCGAACTATGGTGGTCGTAGTCATGGGGTGGGCTTCTTGGAGGTGATGGAGGTGAAGGTGACATGACACGACTCGGAGGGTGTTGGCCTTGGCGCTGAGCCTGAAAGCTTGATGTTGTTCTTGTCCCATAGAATGATACCACCCAATACTTCTTCGAGTGTCCTCTCACCTTCAGGTCCAGGAATGTCAAGCTCCATTGAGTCCTACCCTATTGCGATTTCATCCACCCCGACTTTAGCATAGCCAGTTGGAATCTCATGGCCATGCTAGCGTGCGTCAGGTGGACAAGGTAAAGCACATCCGACCACCACCTTGATGGATAGGTTCTTCACCCTCTGATAGAGCTCACAAGATGTCTGCTCCTTGATTCCATCCACGGGGTAGCCGAGACCACCATCTACCATCCGTGCATTGTCAGACGGGACCTCCGATTCAGCCACGCTGCTTCTCCGCTAAGATGGAATGGCGGTAATATCAAGTGCAGGATCTTGCAGGCACGCTACTCCTCGAAGTTCGTCAATCTGTTTCTGATGAATTCGAAGTGTTCCTACCAACTCAGTGAACCTGTCTCCATCCTCCTCATCTCGTTGCCTCTTTGCTCTCTCTCGGCTCCTATAACTATCTCTGTCTTTGGGAAACCCTATCTCCCAAGTATAACTAGGGCCAAGGCCTCGTACTCGTCCTCCGTGTTCTTTATTCCTGAGGGCCTTTGTCAGCAAGTCATTCTCTCTATCGGGACAGAACTTTGTTGTCCCCTCTTTGATTTCCTTCACCACTCTCTGCCATGTCTCCCGGGGTATCCTAATCCCATCACTGCAAATAAGGTCCCCTGTATTTTCGTCATACTCACTCCCATGCCCAAGGAACCAATTTCTTGTCCTCAAATCCCATTCTTCGCGTATTGGTTCTGGAGTGATCCCTTTAGCGAGCAACTCATTCTCTTTAGCATCCCACTTTGGCATGGTACTCGCGTAGCCCCCTGGCCCCAGGTGATGGTGATATTTCTTCTTCGCGGCATTTAACTTGGTTTTTTCGACTTTTCCTTAGCAGCTTCCGACTCCTTGTACTTCACAAATGCATCCCAGTTAGCCTGCTGCTTCGTTAGATAGGATTCGAATTGAGGAGGAGTCTTCTTATTCTGATACTTTTGCCATAATGATTTCTTCCAGTTCTTGAATAATTCGGTCATCTTCGTAAGAGTCCACTGCTTGACTTTATTCCTCAATGCAGCTGTGTCGGCCTCATCCTCAAATCATGGCAGGGTGAAATGTGTCATTAGGTCATTCCAAAGACCCTGTTTGTACCTGTCAGCGATATACTCACCCTCTCCCGCCCCTTTTGTCCTATTCCACTCTCGAACGGTGATCGGGATGTGATCCCTAACCATAACTCCGCATTGTTGTACAAAAATACTTTATCCTTTTCGGGTTCCACTGGTTCACCTCGTGGTGATACCCGCGTAATTGTATAACGCGTAGATGTGTCCAACTTTTTGGCCAGGCCTCGTTTGGAATATTTTTGGCTCGATGTGGAGGCCCAAGAGAAGAAACATTCATCAATTTATATATATATAACTCAATTAATGCATCTACTCATCACTGGACTTCATATATATACCTCGCCGGACTTAGTTAAGGGTCCACCGGAGGCGTCGGCTTCTCTATCATCGGAGTCGTCGGCTTCTCCATCATTGGATCCGTCGGCTTCTCCCTGGTCATTTCGGTCAACCTCCTCACCCTCACCGTAGGGGTTCAGATACATCGATGGAGATTCTGGTGGATGAACATGGGGGGCGCTGTTGATCATATTCTCGAGGATTTCTTCTTGTTCCAGGTCTCTGCGGATTGGACTAGGTGGATCCATAGTTTTCTGCAAAAATGCACACAATATAAAATAATACTAAATAATAATATGTACAGCTAATTTGCTACAATAAAACTAAAAAAAAGAAAAATTCTAGTGCACCCTACCACTCTAACCCCAAGCCTGGTCGCCCACCAGCACCACCACCCTAACCCTAAGTCCGAGCGGCCCGCAAGCACCAACACTCTAACCCTAAGTCTGGGCGGCCCGCGAGCACCACCACCCTAACCCTAAGTCCGGGGCCCGCGAACACTACCACCCTAACCCTAAGTCCGGGAGCCCTCGAGCACTACCACCCTAACCCCAAGTCCAGGGGTCCGCGAGCACCACCACCCTAACCCTAAGTCCGGGGGCCCGCGAGCACTACCACCCTAACCCTAAGTTCGGGTGCCCGCGAGCACTACCACCCTGACCCTAAGTCCGGGGGCCCACGAGCACCACCACCCTAACCCTAAGTCTGGGGGCCCGCGAGCACTACCACCCTAACCCTAAGTCCAGGCCCACGAGCACCAACACTCTAACCCTAAGTCTGGGGGCCCGCGAGCACTACCACCCTAACCCTAAGTCCGGGGGCCCGCGAGCATGACCACCCTAACCCTAAGTCCGGGGGCTTGCGAGCACTACCACCCTAACCCTAAGTCCGGGGGCCCATGAGCACCACCACCCTAACCCTAAGTCCAGGGGCCCGCGAGCACTACCATCCTAACCCTAAGTTCGGGGGCCCGCGAGCACTACCACTCTAACCCTAAGTCCGGGGGCCCGCGAGCACCACCACCCTAACCCTAAGTCCAGGCCCCGCGAGCACTACCGGACTTAGGGTAGTTATTTCTTTAGCTTATCTTTATTTAGCACTAATGCTAGTCTGTCTCAATCGACACTATAATACTACATACTATATAATATACTACTATATATATAATATTGCACTATCTATACTATATCTATATACTCTATTACTATACACAAACATATATATGTATACTATATCTATATACTAGCAAAAAATATTAACCTATAAAAAAGATACAAGAGATAAAAAACATATATATACTATATCTATATGATCTATTACTATTATACACAAACATATTTATATATACTATATCTATATATACTAGTAATAATTATTAACATATAAAAAATACACGAAATAAAAAAACATATGACAGGGATCCCAAATTACTCTGTTACTATATATACACAAACATATATATATAATAGTAATAATTCTTAATTAACATATAAAAATACAAGAAATAAAAAAAATGGCCGGGCCAGGGTGTGGGTGCCGCCCGGGATCGCCGGCCGGGGCCGGCGGGGACGGACAGAGGCAGCACGCGCGGTCGGGGGGCGCCGCCCGGGATCGCCGGGGACGGAGAGAGGCAGTGGCGCGCGGTCGGGGAGGGAGTTTATTACCTCCCCGGCAGCGGGGCGGACGTGCGCGCGTCTGTAGGCGGCGGCGCGGCGTCTGGAGAGGCGGTGCCGCGGCGTTAGCTCCAAATTTCTGCAGCCTAGCGGCGTAGTGCTAGCTCCCCGCGATGTGCTCCGGTCGATGGATTCGACCGGGAAGAAGCGGCACAATAAATACCCCCACCCTTTAGTCCCGGTGCATGGCACAAACCGGGACTAAAGGGGGGTCTTTAGTCCCGGTTCCAGCCACGCACCGGGACTAAAGGCTTTGGCTGCCTTTTCGCCTGCAGAGCCTTTAGTTCCGGCTGGTGTTCTGGGTCGGGACTAAAGGCCCAAATTTGCGCGTGCTGGGTCTAGTTGGCGCCTATTTTTTCAAATATTTCAATTTGTAACTATTATATTTTTAAAACATTTGAATTATACAGTTTTTGTATACTTATGAATTTGAGAAAATTTTCAACATGAAAAGTTCTTGAATTTGAATAAGTAATCCAAATCTATTTTCTGTTTTATAAAATAATTATTCTAACTAGTCAAACTATTAACTGTTTTGCCATTTTCAATTTTAAAATGCATTAACTATTATATTTTTTGCATATTTTTGAATCTCACTAAACTTTTAACATAAAAATGCTTGAATTTGAATAAGTAATCCAAATATATTTTCTGTTTTATAAAATAATTATTCTAACTAGTCAAACTATTAATCATTTTGCTATTTTCAATTTAAAAATGCATTAACTATTATATTTTACTGAAATCTTCTTTTTGGGTTTAGGGTTTAGGAGCGGTGCAGAGGGAGCCGTCCCCCGGGGAGGTGGTACGGAGGCGTGTCAGGGAGGACGATGAGCATGTCCGCCGCTATATGTATATGTTGGAGGTCAGGTTTTCCAATACATGGCAGCATCTTCCAGGACCTCACCTGAGCTATGCTCCTGTGATGGTTCCTTCTCTTTGGGTGACCACCTCCCGTGGCGCAGAACCCGGTCGTCGATGTCTAGTTGATTAAGCAAGATGTATTACATGAAAGGGGCCTTTATATCTCAAATAAAAGGTTTAATACATTACATAGATTTATGTCTCAGATAAAAGGTTTAATACATTATTACACATCACCAACATCTAGTGTTGTGGTTTTCTTCTGCACCGTAGCCATGGAGAATCTTCATGATATAACAGGATGATTGGGTCAGTTTTCACTTTGAATGGCGGAATTTCATGAAACTTATTGTAATCTTCTGACATGTATGTCTTGTCATCCACTCCCATGATGTTTCTTTTCCTTGAAAGAACTATATGGCGCTTTGGCTCATCGTATTCCGTATTCTTTTGCTTATCTTTCCTTTTTCTTAGTTTGGTAGACATGTCCTTCACATAGAAAACCCAAGCCACATCGTTGGCTAGGACGAATGGTTCATCCATGTACGCAAGATTGTTGAGCTCCACTGTTGTCATGCCGTACTTTTGGTCTACATGTACCCCTCCTCCTGTCAGCTTGACCCATTTGCACCGAAACTAAGGGACCTTAAAAGTAGGTCCATAGGGAAGTTCCCATATCTCCTCTATGTACTCATATTATGTGTCCTTCTACCCATTGTCATCTATTCCATCAAAGCGGACACCACTATTTTGGTTGGTGCTCTTTTTATCTTGGGCAATCGTGTAAAATGTATTCCCATTTATCTCGTACCCTTGGAAAGTACATATAGTCGAAGATGGTAACCTGGCCAACGAGTACAACTGATCTCCAACAGTGGTGTTATTCATGAGATGTGTCTGCAACCAACTGCTAAAATTCTTCTCATGTTCCCCCTTAATTAAGGAGTCGGCCTTCCCCGGGTTTTCGGAGCGTACAATATTCTTGTGTTTCTCGATATATGGAGCCACCACAGTGGAATTGTGTAGAACTATGTAGTGTGCTTGAGTGAAAGAATGCCCGTCCCTACATACCATTGGTTTCCTTCCTAGTGTGCCTTTTCCAGTCATCCTCCCCTCATACCGAGATTCAGGAACACCAATCGGCTTAAGGTCAGGAAGAAAGTCAACACAAAACTCAATGACCTCCTTTGTTCCATAGTCCTTGGAGATGCTTCCTTCTGGCATAGCACGGTTATGAACATATTTCTTTAAGACTCCCATGAACCTCTCGAAAGGGAACATATTGTGTAGAAACACAGGACCGAGCATTCTAGGTGAACTAGGAGGTGCATCATAATATTGAAGAAGGATGGCGGGAACAACAATTCGAAGCTGACCAGACATTGGACCCCATCAATTTGAAACCCTGATAGACTTTCTTGATCGATTACCTTCTGAGAAATTGCATTGAGGAATGCACATACCTTCACAATGGCTAGTCGAACATTTTTTGGTACAATTCCCCTCAATGCAACCAAAGCAATTGCGTCATAAGCACGTGGCAGTCATGAGACTTTAGGTTTTGAAATTTTTTCTCTTTCATATTTACTATTCCCTTTATATTCTACGAGAAGCCATACAGGACCTTGATACTGAAAAGGACTTCAAAAATATTTCCTTCTCTTCTTTGGTAAGAGCGTAGCTGACAAGCCCTTGAAACTTCCCCGGATGCTTGCCATCTCGTCCTTTATGATGTTGCTGGTCCTCCCTTGCTTCCTGGGTACTTTTGACTTCCTATACAAGCCTAGGAAGCCAAGAATATTCACGCAAAGATTCTTCGTCAGGTGCATCACGTCGATTGCAGAGCGGGCCTCGTGCACTTTCTAATAGGGTAGCTCCCAAAATATAGATTTCTTCTTCCATATTGGTGGTCTGTTGGCGTCTTTCGGAACAGGTTGTCCTCCAGGATCCTTTCCAAAGATTACATCCAAATCCTTGACCATACCAAATACATCAGCACCAGTACAGGGGACAAGCTTCGTCCGGGTTTCTCCCTTGCCATTGAAATGCTTGCCTTTCTTCCTTAAGTGATGACTTGACGGAAGAAAACGACGATTGTATGGGTACACATTCTTCCTACATTTATCCAGATACATACTTTTAGTCTCATCTAAACAATGCGTGCATGCATTGTATTCTTTGTTCGTCTGTCCTGAAATGTTACTAAGAGCAGGCCAATCATTGATGGTTACGAACAACAACACTTGTAGGTCAAATTCCTGTTGTTTGTGCTCATCCCACACACGTACACCTGGTTTGGCCCACAACTGTAAAAGTTCATCAACTAATGGCCTTAGGTACACATCAATGTCGTTGTCGGGTTGCTTCGGGCCTTGGATGAGCACTGACATCATAATGAACTTTCGCTTCATGCACAACCAAGGAGGAAGGTTGTAGATACATAGAGTCATGGGCCAGGTGCGGTGACTACAGTTCTGCTCCCCAAAAGGATTCATGCCATCGGTACTTCGACCAAACCATAAGTTCCTTGCATCACCATCAAAGTCCGGGAAGTCCCTCTTGATTTTCTCCACTGCCGACCATTAGTAGGGTGCCTCAACTTCCCGTCTTTCTTACGGTATTCCATGTGCCATCGCAACAACTTTGTATGCTCTTTGTTTTTGAACAAACATTTCAACCATGGTATTATATGAGCATACCACATCACCTTGGCAGGAATCCTCTTCTTGGGTGGCTCGCCCTCAACATCGTCAGGGTCATCTTTTCTGATCTTATAACGCAATGTAGTGCTGGCCGGGCATTTATCCATATTTTCGTACTTCTCACCGTGATAGAGGTTGCAATCATTAGGGCATGCATGTATCTTCTGCACATCTAATCCTAGAGGACAGACAACCTTCTTTGCTTCGTACGTACTAGAGGTCAATTTGTTATTTCTTGGAAGCAACTTCTTCATTATTACCAGCAACTTTTCAAATCCCGAGTCAGTCACACTGATCTCTGCCTTCGACTTCAGCAATTCTAGTGTGCTACCCAGCTTCTTCTGGCCATCTTCACAAGTTGGGTACAACAATTTGTTGTGGTCCTGTAACATCTTCTCGAACTACAACCTCTCCTTTTCTGTATCGCAATCTCACTTTGCATCAGAAATGACCCGACCAAGATCATCAGCGGGCTCATCTTGTTCCCGTTCTTCTTCATTATCTTCCATTGTGGTATCAGCGTATCCAGGAAACATAGATCAGTAGTTGTCATCATCGTTCTCTTCTTCATCACCGTCCTCCATCATAACCCATCTTTCTTCGTGCTTGGTCCAAACATTATAGCCTGACATGAAGCTAGACCAAAGCAGGTGGCTCTGAATGACTCTTGAGGAAGTGTGAGCCTGCTCTTTCCGACATTCAACACATGGACAACACATAAAACCATCCCGCCGCTTGTTCGCCTCGGCCACAAGGCGAAAAGAATGCACACCTTCTCTGTAAGCGTCAGAGCGTCGGTCACCGTATATCCATGGATGACTCATCTGCATCATATAACCATATATATCAAACGCAATCACGATGATAAAATTACTACCGCAGTCTAAACGAGAAAATACTTGCTAACCTTTTAGGACACCTAGAAACAAAGATGAGAAAACTTAAGTGTGGCTCTAGCACCTCATATCATGTTTTGTCTTGTGTGAACTCAAGTGGCATCGTACTAACATGCATTTCACCGAACACCTCTAGTGCATATGAAGAAAAAAATTAGCACAAAGTTATACCCATCTCACATAGGACAAAAACAGGAGATAGTGGAGGGCTGGGTGCAGTATATGTAGGGCCAGACTATTAGTCCCGGTTTGAGACACAAACCGGGACTAATAGTTCTGCCAGGACCACGCGGGCGTGCCCAGACCCATTAGTCCTGGTTTGTACGGGACAAAGGACATCGGCGTCCTCAGGCCGTTTGGTTGGGACTATTAGTCTCGGCCCCAGCCACGGCTGGGACTAGTGGCCCGAACCAAAGACCCATTTTTTACTAGTGTAAGCTTGATCCAAACTGTGGTGAGGAACCTGCTCAACTAAGCTTCTGTAGATTATTTTTTCAGAACTAAGCTTTTGATGATTATTTCTTCAAATATTGTTTTGTTAGAAACCTGCCGTGATATTCACTAATTCAACTAGCTTGATTATTTCTGCTACAGTGACGTTCTTGACTGAGTTTTATATTCTGCATTTTGGCAAGTTTTCGTAATAGAGTAACTGAGAACTACTTTCCCTGGAATTACAAAGATCTAATTTTAAATTGGCAAAAACCACAACGGAGTTCACTTTTAGTGTTGGATTCAACAGGTAGAACTGTACCTTATTTACACATTTTCTCCATGAATAGCCTAGGAATATATTTTGTATAACATGCCATCTTAGAGATGGAAGTGTATTATTTCACTACTTCAGTTTGAATGTAATCTAGGGCGTGCCATTCTTGCCCACCGTTCATGGATATCTGCATTTATGGGTCAGAGGTATCCATGCTTCTGGATGTACTTGGCAAGCTTTTATTGAAAAATAGATGAATAGGGCATCACGGGTGGTTTGCAGAGATTTCACACATGCTTTCATCGCAGGGATGCCATGGTAATGTGCTTCATTGTGGGAATAATTTATCTAGAAAGTGGACACAGCAGGCAGCGCCAACATGGGTGGCGAAGCTGCTCGCCATAACTGAACGCCGATTTAGCTCCTAATGTAGAGGCATTAATGTCCCATTGTCATATGCTCGTTCTCTCGACACATTTTATTAATTATTACTTTTTTATTAGGCCTTGGAGGGCCATTGCCAACCGGTTGATGTTCAGCAGTTCAGTCTGGCTTCCCTCAAATAAAAAACCGGTCCTATAGAGTTGTAGACTATCTGGTATTCTGAAGATAGGTTAGACACCTTTCAGTTAGTGTTGGGGTCCCTGTACGTGATATAGGTATGCCCTATGGGCACCTACTATTGTCCTACCTGGTGTGGCCCGACGAAAGACCCACTCGAAGATATATCAAGGTCCATGACGGCCATGACGGTTTGACTGGTATGAAGCCCATATGGACACAGACTCTAACCGCGCAAGACAAGGAAAGTTTAAGACTAGAGTATTAATCAACCTTATAACCAACTCGTATTGGTACCTGATACCTAGCTTCCCTATATATAAAGGCTAGGAGGGTCCAACAAGGAGGGTTATTCACCCAATAGACAGATCTACGATCTCCCACAATAGATAGAACACAACAGATCTAGACAACATACGTAGCATACACCCGCCAGATCCAATCTGCGCATCCACAGTCATCGGCGACCTTGTAATCCTCCGGATCATCATCAATCAAGAGCAGACAAGCAGGAGTAGGATTTTCCCTCCGGGGCCTGAACCTGGATAAACATTGTGTCCCACGTTGCTTGTCTGTTAGCCAAACGAGATCTCTAGTGCACTCCTCTTTTCCAAAACCTAAGTTCATAACAATGGGCATTGATGAGTTTAACCCTCATTAATTGATGCCGTCTATGGGAAACGGGAGCGCTGATGTTGCGATCTTATCGGCTCTAACCTCCGCAATCTACGACTCGTCGTACGAGCAGAATCCCTCACCATCAACGGCAGTTAAATCACATCTGGCGTTTCGAATACACGCGGGGGCTCGACTTCGGCACCACCCTTGCAATTCAGCTGATCGAACCTATGGTACAACAATTGCCCAAAGCTAGAGGTCGAGTTTGGTAAAAATTGAAGCCGACACGCACACACGCGACTCCACGCGGTGGACGCGACCGCGGGGTTAAAGCAGCGCCAAGGGGATAATCAAACATGTCTCTACCTCAAGTCCAAGAAAAAGTCAAGTTGCAAATTTCAAGAATCATCTATAAAGCTGTATCGGGACAGTTTCATGCAGCAAGTGTGCCTCAAATCAATAGAGCCAAAGAAAAGAAAAAATGACGTCACATCCGAGCGGAACCTCAATTGATTTAGCTTCGATCGGAGGCACCTGCGTACTATTGCAGCTTTGTTAACCTACCGTGTTCGAACGGACCTAAAATCGACCCACTGGCCAAGCTCAAGTACGAAGAAAAGAAAGGAAACAACTAACCCAGACGTACACGACAAGAATAATGCGGCAAGCTCACATGCATGAATTATTATGGTCAAGCCAAATGTCCATGACGAGTTGACGCCGCGTATCCGCCAAGCGACTGCAGTCTGCCACGTCAACTATGTCTGTCACGCGACCCTATCAAATTGGACCATACGTCCGCCTCGACAACTCTGTCGTCCGCGCTGACTCTACGCTCGGCGGCTCCAGCGACATGCTACAGCCTTCGACTGCTTTGACCCCCTACAATCTTCGATTGCGGTGGTCCGCTGAGTCTTCGGCTACGGTAACCCGATGCGGTCTTCGACTGAGGCAAACCACTACAATCTTCGGCTGAGGCGACCCGCTACGGTCTTTGGCTCCGGCGACTCGGGGGCTCCTACAGCTCCAGCGACCTGCTTCAGCCTTTGGCTCCAGCGACTCGGGGGTTCTTTTGGCTATAGCGGCCAACTATGATGTTCGGTTGCGGCAAACTACTCCCACACCGGCTTCAGCGAACCGCTGTCGCATCGACTACGTCCGCGACCGTATCGATTTTCTCCACAACAACTACCAATAAAACTAAGTTTCTCTTTACTTAGAGCTGATTTTTTAACTCGCACTCGAAACACTCGGGGTTGCGCCCTCTTCGAGTAACCTAACGTGCCATTGACTCCACGTACTCGAGCACCTCATACGTGAAAACCCGAGTAGCTGATTCTGCCTGATCGTCGAATCCTTGTACTCCGAGTAGCTCGGCAAGGTACTGAGACTAAGGGTAATAAGGCTAACGAAAAGGCCTAGCATATAGTGCAGAAGTGTCGGCTCGATTGGCACTAGAATTTTACTTTACAAGCCAAATACAAATATTCTTTATAACATACTAGTACTTCACAACTATTTGCATTTTCTGCATCTTACAAGGACGTAGACCGCGTCGAGCTAGTCTATCGGGTCCTCTAGTAGGATTCGACAAAACAAGTCTGGCTACGCCATAAACTCAAGACCTGAGTCGAGTCCTTCCTTAGATGGTTGCATCACTGGATTCTACAAAAGGCGCGACCCTCACCACGCACCTGACAGAAGCGATTGCATTGACTCCATCCGCATCGTCGACTCACCCAGCTAAACGTCGCATGACTCCGCTACTTCGATTCCAACTACATCGTTGAGTATTGACTCCTTATGTGTGACATGCTGACTCGATGCACTTCCGGGTCAGTGATTTCTCCTCACATGATTGCCGACTGCGTCTACAAGATACAAGGCTCGAGTCTCTGCCCAAGTCCACGACTCCGCCATACACTCGGGGGCTACTCAAATTGGAGCGCTGGACGCACATATACAAAAATTTCGAGTGGCACGCTCCGAATCCTCACTCGAATCCACAATTTGACTAAGTATTCAGGGGCTACTCCCATAGGGAGCGCTGGTTGCGCATTCAAAAAAACGCCGGCGTTGATGGCATTCGCAAGATCATCCGAAACACTTCCGGATTGTTGTGTCTACGCAAATGATGACTACAAGTTTCTGCCGAGTCTACTACTCGAACAGACACTCGGGGGCTACTCTCATAGGGAGCACTGGTCGCGCACCCTATAGAAAACAAAAGATTCACAACATAGTTCATTGTGTCGACTCTGTCCACAATATCGACTCGCTTATAGCAACGGAACTCATTGGAGACTTCGCCCATCTTACATTACAATGTCAAGTTCAGAGACAACGTCTCCTTGGCCACTCGAAACACCTCCGTGATGATCAACATTCGGATGATGTGTCTACGACACAAAGATAAGACCTACAGATCTAATCTGATGGCCTGGCAACCGTATCCCCTGCGCTCTATCGAAAAAATACCGTGTCTACGACATGAAGAAAATCCCGACGGACGCGTTGGCTACACATACTTATCAACTAGAGTTTGGCCCAGTAAAACCTCAGCGGCATGAGTTGAACTACACCAGCAATTTCCGAATTCGAGTCCAGGGACTCGAATTTGAGTAGGTAGCGTTGTTTTTGCCCTAGAGCAATTAACTGGTCCCGATCCGTCAAGCGCACCAGGCACGTTTACCATCATCCCTATAAAACTGTTACAAATTCGGCTGACCCGATGAACTTCCGGGTGAAGTGCTTCGCACTTGACACAACTGTCGACTCCAAAATCCTAATGCAAGATTCAAGATCAACTAAGTATCCACCTGAATCTATGATTCGGATGGACACTCGGGGCTACTAACATAGGTATGCCCGACGGGCACCTACTATTGGCCTACCTGGTGTGGCCCGACGAAAGACCCACTCGAAGATATATTAATGTCCACGACGCCCATGACGGTTCGGCTGGTATGGAGCCCATATGGACACGTACTCCAACCACATAAGACAAGAAAAGTTCAAGACTAGAGTTTGAATCAACCTTATAACCAACTCGTATTGGTACGTGAGACCTAGCCTCCCTATATATAAAGGCTAGAACAGTCCAACGAGGAGGGCGATTCACCCATTAGACAGATTTACGATCTCTCATAATAGATAGAACACAACATATCTAGATAACATACGTACCATACACCCGCCAGATCCAATCTGCGCATCCACCGCCATCGGCGACCTTGTAATCCTTCGGATCATCATCAATCAAGAGCAGACAAGCAGAAGTAGAGTTTTCCCTCCTAGGGCCTGAACCTAGGTAAACATCGTATCCCGTGTTGCTTGTCTGTTAGCCGAACGAGATCTCCAGTGCACCCCTCTTCTCCAAAACCCAAATCCATAACAATGGGCATTGATGAGTTTAACCCTCGTTCAGCAGTTCAGTGTGGGTTCCCTCAAATAAAAAACCGGTCCAATCCGGCAATAGAGTTGTGGACTATATGGTATTCTGAAAATAGGTTACACAACCTTCGGTTAGTGTTGGGGTCTCTGTACATGTATCTTCTTATACTGATATTTAAAAAACATTGTTAAAATTATAATAAATAATTCTGAAATTGTTGTGAAGCTATGGACCACATATTTACTATTAAGGTAGCTTGGTGTCTATGCCACACCTCATTTGGAAAAAGAATCTCCTCTCCTCATGAGCACTATTTTATTTGTATTTTCATTTTATCCGATTCTTGATAATAAACTACCAACTATTATAGACAAACAAAAAATAAATTGTGTCTGCTACAATGATGAGAGGCTCCATAAATGAAGTCCTTATCACATGATACTCCATGTTCTCTACGGATCCCCCAATTTGTTTATCCTTCTGGACGTCATCACCTTGCATTATGTATCACACGCTACCATCATCCTCGAAGGCTCAACGTAGTCATCATCGTGCATGCCAAAGCTGTTGAGCTCCTCCTCGCATCGGGGTTGGACGATGTTGAGCTCCTCATCCTCCTCAACTCAAGAAAGGTTGAGCTCCTCCTCGCATCGGGATTGGACGATGTTGAGCTCCTTGTCCTCCTCAACTCAAGAAAGGCCTCACCATGGTCACTCGCCGACTGCTGCCGTCGTGCATGGCCATGGCACATTCATGCCGCTCCACGACGCCATGCAGCCTTCACACGCCTCTGATGTGGAAGGATTGAGTTGTTTGTGAATGTTGCCAATGTGGGTCTTTATGATCCATATTAATGAGGAGATTCTTTTTGAATTTTCAATACAAACCTTGAACTTATTTTGGAGAGATATAAAGTGAATTAAGTTACTAAACCGAAACCAAGAAACATAATAAAACCAAACGAAGAAGAGAAAGAAGGATAAATTAAGACAAAATATGATGTTTTTATGTAACAAATCATATTTACATTACATGTGACATATATATTCAATAGATAAAAGTACTAAAGAAACATTATTTCTCATTCCGTAGTAACGTACGGGTATTCAACTAGTTATAGATAAAGTACAACAGTCTGCATAAAGTACAATAGTCTATTGTAAGATATCTATTTTTAGCCATAGTTGTGTGTGAGTATAAGTTATAGACATCACTCATATAACAACAAAATTATACCGTTTATAAGATATCTTTAAGATTGCTATGGACTCTCTAGAACTATATAGGCAGATTCACTCTATCTCATCTCCAGATCATCAGAACCATCTATAACCTCTCGTTGTAGATATCTGAGTCATCACTACTGTACATGTCCTAAGAGCATCTCCACTCGCCTCCTAGAAAGCGTCCGGCGCGGACGTTTTTGTCCCGTTTGGGGTGGCGCCGACGAATGACGATATGGGAAGACGACAACGCCCATCTGCTCACCCCATACGCCCACCCTATACATTTTTTATATGAATATATAAAGAACAGCCGGACTACGGCGAGACGTGGTGGTGCTGGAAGCGCGGGAAGCGACGATGCTGTATTTTCAACGATGACCGTCGACCGGGGAAACGGCCGGCGGGAGGAGAGCGGTGGTTATGGTGGCCGGTGTGTGTGTGTGGGGGGGGAGGGGAGGGCTAAAAGGCCTCCCGACTGCAGCACCCCCTTTGTTTCCATTATACACGCTCCGTTTCAAAATATGAGTGTTTTGCCTTTATAAAAAAAGTTCTTTTAGTGTGTAGGTTCATCTAGATTTAGAGTAAACCTACATTCTAAAAGAGGTTTATATATACTATTTTCACAAAGCTAATATTTTATGTTTTAAATAAAGGGAGTATTTCACAGCCAAACACATGAACCAACCGTTTTATATATTTTAAACGGTTGGTGTAGTCGTCGCGGAGTCGCTGGCATGTTGCTAACACATAATGACCGGGAATCGAGGACAAATCATGCTTTTCTTTAGTTGATTGATGAGAGTTTGTGACTGAGACGGATCGTGAGGCTGAGGTTGACAGTGGCGCAAAATCGTGGCGACGAAACGACTGCACTGGCAAATAACCTAATCGATTTTTTCAAGATAACATGATTAGCACCGCCCCAACTTTTCGAATCAAAAATCCGGAAGAGAAAACAAAGACAAACACGCGAGAGGAGAGGGAGGAGACCGGCCGCTCCCTCCCGGCCGCCGAGATCGATCTGATGCCGTCGCGCTCGCTCCGCGTCGCCGTCATCGGCGCGGGGGCCGCCGGCCTGGTGGCGGCGCGCGAGCTGCGGCGCGAGGGCCACGCCCCCGTCGTGTTCGAGCGCACCGACGGCGTGGGCGGCACCTGGGTGTACGACGACGCCGACGCGGACCCGCTCCGCCCCCGGCGCTCGAACCTCTATGCCTCCCTTCGCACCAACCTCCCACGCGAGTGCATGGGCTTCCTCGACTTCCCCTTCGCCGCCGCGGCCGCTGCGGGCCCCGACGACGACCCGCGCAGGTTCCCCGGCCACGCGGAGGTGCTTCGGTACCTCCGGGAGTTCGCGCGGCGGTTCGATCTACTCGGGCTCGTCCGGCTCGAGACGGAGGTGGTCAAGGTGAGCAGGGAGGCGAGCGAGAGCTGGCGCGTCAGGTACTCGAGGAAGGTGGCCGGCAGCGAGAAGCGCGAGTCAGAGGAGGAGGTGTTCAACGCCATCGTCGTCTGCAACGGCCACTATTACCAGCCGCACGTCGCCGACATCGCCGGTAACACATCCGTCATTCATCAACCGAAGTCCACTAATTATTGACTACACGTATTGGTAAGAACACGCGTGATCCTGACACTCTTTTTTTTGGGCAGGCGTGGATGCTTGGCCTGGGAAGCAGCTGCACAGCAACAGCTATCGTGTGCCGGAGCCATTTCGCGGCCAGGTGGTGGTGGTGATAGGGTGTTCGATTAGCGGAATGGACATTTCGAAGGACATCGCCGGTGTCGCCAAAGAGGTCCATGTCGTCAACCGATCGGCGCCTGCCTCCACCTACGAGAGGCTGCCTGGCCATCATACCAACTTGTGGATTCATTCCATGGTAGTACATTTTCCCAGTCACGCAGAATACAACCATTCTTCTTTTTCTCACGATTCCGATGATAACGTATAGCGTCCCGCAGGTCGAGCGTGCTGAGGAAGACGGTAGTGTGGTCTTCCAAGACGGCAGTCAGGTCAGAGCGGATGTCATCATACACTGCACCGGGTAGGTTGCTCATCTCATGCATGCCTGATTTCGTCTAGAAAACCAGTCTGAAATTATATATCTGTCTGCCTCACTCTGTTTCTCCCATCCCGAGGATAGGTACAAGTACAGCTTCCCGTTCCTCGGCGACGACGCGACTATCTCCGTGGACGACAACCGTGTCGGTCCACTCTACAAGCATGTGTTCCCGCCTCGGGTGGCTCCTCAACTCTCCTTCATCGGGTTGCCCCTCAGGGTTCGTTTAGATCCTCCAAACTACAGATATCTCTGTATTATACTCCCTCCGTTTTAAAATATAAGATGTTTTAGTTTTGTAAAAGGAGTGTATTTAAACTTCTTTTTAGTGTCTAGGTTCACTTTAAACCTAGATGAACCTAGACATTAAAAGGGTTTAGATACATTTCATTCACAGAGCTAAAACATCATATATTTTGAAACAGAGGGAGTACCAGATATGTTTGCAAATTACAGTTGCCCTGCATCCATCCAGGTGATCCCATTTGCACTGTTCGAGCTCCAGAGCAACTGGGTGGCCGGTGTGCTATCAGGACGAATCGAGCTCCCGTCCGAGGAGGAGATGACGCGAGAAGTGATGGCCTTCTACTCAGGCCTGGACGCATGCGGATGGCCCCGAAGATACACCCATGTCCTGGGAGACTTTGAGGTGCGACGATCTCGATCTGGACGTTGCTCGAGATTCTTTCTGTTAATTTTCTTCTAATGCTTCTGCAGTTCAAGTACGAGGACTGGCTCGCGGGGCAATGCCGGCGGGAGAAGATTGAGGACTGGAGGAAAGAGATGTACGCCGTGGCAGTAAAGGACAATGTGGAATATCATGGGAACTATAGGGACATGTGGGACGATGGCTACCGCGACCATTTGTTGGTCCAGGCAAATCGAGAATTCGCCCAGCATTTTCCTGCCGCTCTTCAGCCATAAATCTGCCTTCTTTGTTGGATTCGAAATACAAATGTACATTTTCACGTGGGTAATATGAAGAAAATAACCCAGAAAAACCTTATTTTGGATGTAGATATTTGGGTGGCACGAATTGAATTTGGGTCCAATATTTCAAATAACCCTCGAGATGGATCTTGCAATACTACCAATTATGCCATTTTAAAAAAGAGCCAAAATTTTTGCCCCATTATATTAATTAAGCAAGGAGTTCACAGAAATTAAAAGGCTAACAAGTAGAAATACAAGTCTACTCTCCCGGTATTAGAGCATGACTAACAACACCCTCAAATCGGCAACCCTTAAATCACGAGTACAGGTGTCTGTACTCACAATTTAGGGTTTCAAACTCATCAGCGGAGAACAGTACCTGTAAATCCAAACCCTTAAATCGCGATTTGAACTGAAATTTAAATTAACGTGTTGGGAGAGCTCGCGGAGGATGCACCGCGTCCTGGTACGTCCAAAATGCGAGCTCCTAGTCGGCGGCGAGCTCTAAGTCGCCGCCTGCCGTCGTCGCCAAGCTCCTAGTCGCCGAGGGCGATCACGTCGACGTCCTTGTCGTCGACGGATGCCAGTCCGGCCTCTTCCTCCTCGCCGCGGATGGCGACCGCCTCCTCGATCTCCTCCTGCTTCTTGGAGAGCTCGTCTGTGCGCGACGGCCACTCCCTCCTCCCCCTCCCTCACAGCACGATCGTCGCCGAGTCCGCAACTCCCGCTCCTGCTCGCCATCTCTCTCTCGCGCGGAAATGGGAGGAATTGCTCGCCGGAGTACGCGCGGAAATGCGGCGGTGGCTAGGGTTTGCGACAGATGGACACGGGTTCTGACCCGTCTCCACCCGCCTGGCCGGTAGAAATAGGGGTTGCAACGGGCCTTTCATAGGCCCCTGTGGATTCCGTTTACGGGCGGGCCGTTTACAGGCGCTGTTAGCTCGACGGCCCGACCACAAGCCCGTGTAACCGCCGGAATTTTAAGGGCGTCGACGTTTTAAGGGTGCTGTTAGACTTGCTCTTACATCACCCAAACGCTTAGCGCCCGCTAAGACCCACAACCGGGCCTCTTTCTTAATCTTATCAAGAACAACTAAAGGCGGTGCGTGCTTATTGTTGAAAACCCGGGCATTTCTTTCATTCCATATTTCTCAAGAAACGAGCAAGGTTAAAGACGACATTGCTTTACGCCCTTCCGCCATCATAGAGCACCAATCCTTGAGGGAAAGCCCTTCCCATTGCATTAGATGTATAGTGTAGAGCCCCAACCAATCTATAAGATAAATCCAAATGCGCGTGGTGAATCGGCAAGCAACAAGAAGATGTGAAATCGATTCCGTAGTTTTCTTGCATAGAGGACACAACCCAGAATTAGGCGATCCCCTCTTCTCCAAACTGTCTGTTGTCCAATCTCTATTCCTCAACACAAGCCAAGCAAAATAATCGTTTTGGGGGGAGCCCAAGCCTTCCAAACCATTGTATTCATATTGAACAACATGGCCCCTAGAAATTGCACCTCATAAGCCCACGTCGTCGAGTATTCTCCGTCATCCGTAAGCTTCCAAGAAATGTCGTCATCTACATGACGGTCAAGCTCCACCTCATGAAGAAGATCCCAAAGCTCCACAAATTGCTTAAGATGCTCGATGGTGAAATTATACTCCATCTTCACGTTCCTAATCCAAGAATTGTCATGCAAGGCTCGTTTGACGGTCCAGTCTTCCTTTCAGATAAGGCAAAAATTAGAGGGGCAATCTCAGTCGGCTTCTTCCCTAGAATCCACGGGGCATGCCAAAACGGAGTCTTGTCTCCATTACCCACAGTGATGGTGGTGATAGCGTAGAAAATATTCATGTCTTCCTTTGTGCATGGATTTCCATGTCCAGCCCAAAGCTTGGATTTTTCCATTCGAACCATGGCCACCACAAACGCAATGTCATCACAAACTTGTTCGTGTGAAGGATCCCAAGCCCCCCAAGCTTCTTTGGGCGGCAAACCATGTCCCAATTTACTTTGCACTTGGCCCCGGTAGTTTTGTCCTTGGCCGACCAAAGGAAGGCCCGTTCCAATTTATTCATAAACTTAATAGTGCCCGGGGGAGTGGGTAAAACCATCAATTGATATATTGCTTGAGAAGCGATGACCGATTTTATTAACGCAGTCCAGCCCAACCGTGGTGATATATTTCCCGTTCCAAGTAGGAAGCTTGGCAGCGCACTTGTCCTCAGCGCACTTGTCCTCAGGATGTTGGAAATCCGCCCTCTTGAGCTTCCAAACCGAAAGAGGCGAGCCCAAATATCTCAAGGGAAAGGTAGTATGGGACACCGGTATGTCTTGGAGGATATCAGCTAGATTAATTTGACCACACTGGATGGGAACAACGGAGCTCTTGTGGAAGTTTGTGCGCAGCCCCGTCACCTCCCCGAAACCTTCAAGGATGGCGACTAAGTTGATAATGTCATGTTTGATTGGAGCCACAAAATCCGCCGCGTCGTCCACATATAGAGAGGTTCTTAAAATTGTTCCTATGGAGAAGCCCTTGAGAGGTTGCCCTTTCTAAGATTTGTGTTATAGGGTCAATCACAGTGACGAAAAGAAAGGGTGACAACGGGTCTCCTTGCCTAAGGCCACGGCCATGGGATATTGGGATTCCGGCGATGCCATTGAGAAGGACCCGAGAAGAGGTCGTGGAAAGCAGCGTGACAATCTAATCCCGAAACCAACTAGAGAACCCGCGGCGTTGGAGAAGATCAAGAATATAGCCCCATCTAATAGAGTCCCATCCAATTATGCCATTTGTGTTAGTTTATTATGCACATTAGTTCAAACTTAAATATTACTTCTAACTTAACAACATATGTTGATCACCCAACGGTGCACCTAATGATCATTAGCGGTAACATTAGGGTTGACTTACGAGTAATTGAACTTGACATCTTAGTCCGCTCGTTGTGGGCTTGAACCAGAGATGATGAAGACGATGGCGATGTAGTTGTCATAGCAGTCAATCTGGGGAGAAGATCCAGGCCTGGAGGAGAGAGATGTTTGCCACGACCATGGAGCGAGGATAATGCATGAGTATCACCGGAGCCGTAGGGGACATGTGGGATAGTGGCTACCCCGACCGTTTCCAACCAAATCGAGAACTTACCCAGCATTTTCCTGCCGCTCTTTGGCCATAAATCTGCCTCCTTTGTTCAGTCGGAAATTCAGATGTACATTTACATGTGGGTAATATGAAGAAATTAACTTGGAAAAACCTTATTTTGGATGAAGATATTGGGTGGCCGAAATTGAACAGGTCCGGTATCAAATCACCCTGGAGGTGGGCTACTGCAATACTACATTTTTGGTAACCCTGGAACATGGTCCGGTACTACTCCCTCCATTAAATAAAAGACGTTTTAGCTTTGTGAATTGAATGTATCTAGTCTTTTAGTGTATAGATTCATAGAGGTTATACGCTAAAAGACGTCTAGATATATTCATTTCGCAAAGATAAAATGTCTTATATTTCTGAACGGAGGGAGTATCTACTAAAGGGGCGTTTTCGTGACCCTAGAGCTCTGAGAGGCTTATCCCAGCGAAAACAGCCTTTAAGCTACATTTTTTCATTGTTTGGTTGCCTGTATGTTCTCCTTTTGGCTCTATGAAGATAGGAGTGGCGGTTGTTTGGTTGGCAGGACTTGATTTGGTTGCCTCATGATTAACAGTTAAGAAACATGTAAACAATGTTTGTTTCCTTAGTGACATTGCAGTACACTGTCTACTCTCATCCTCTTCATTTGAACTGAGGTGGATATGCTGACACCACGGTTAACGACGGAGGATGTAGTCCAACAACCTCAGTATTGTGCTCATGTTCTGTTCGCCGCCGCCGTCTGACTGAATGCACTACTCGTGCATGCAGTCTGGTTGAATAAACTGCTCTCGTGTGCAGGTGTTTCTTCTGCGGGTGTCACCGTACTCCAAGAGTTGCGCGGGGAAGATGAAGAAGCACATTGCCAAGGTGGATGGGGTCACCACCTTCGACGTTGACATCACCAGAAAGATGGTCATGGCGATCAGCGACATGACGCCCCTTGGCGTCCTCAACAATGTCTCCAAGGTCAAGCCTGTGCAATTCTGGCCCAGCTCGCCGCCGTGAACCTCCTGTCCCCCCGGGAGCCTCCGCCTCGTATGAATAATTTCTATAGGATCATCGCAAGTAGCTAACATTTTAATTCAATCTCCATACTTAAACAACTTACACACCTACATATATTTTTCTATGTCCACCGAATCAAAAATCTGACAACATAGGGAGTTGTACGGAATGACGATTTCAAGCTATCTCTGAAAGAAAATTTCAAACGATTCACTATATGTGACGAATCCGAAGAAATACTTCCAAAATTTCTCCAAAAAAAAACACAAATCTGAGAAGATACAGTTGACGAAACTCGGTGCCGATTATTGGAATGGAACCCCATCATTAACACACATTTTTCCATGGAGAGATTATTTTGAATTGAACAATCATGTGCTAATCACAAAAGGTTGAGGAAGAAGAAGTTTAATGGAAAAGAGAGCAAGTCAAATCACATGTCGAGGTTGCATCCAGCGAGCGCACAAGTAGCTCTCCAGGGCTTGTCTCAAAAAACTGTTGATTCGAGCGTTCTTTTGGGACCTGGACCGAGGGTACTTTAAGGTTCGTGCATGCCATAACATGGAGGCCGGGCAGACATCCAGGCGGCCCAGCTTCTTGTCCACAAAGTCTGGATGGACCTCTCATAGCCTACCAAACGCGCCCTAAATATTGCTAGTTGGAATCATGAGACGGTCAATTTCAAAGCTTTGTTTTATTGTCATTTAGTGGAACTCAGTCATCTTCCACGACGTCGGTCCGGCCGCCATGTGTCGTACCTGATATGGCCTAGCCTATGGTTGTTACCATATCAAGGTCTCCAACTTATGCCAAGCTGCCATGGACTTCACAGGTGAATCTTATCCTCTATACGAGTCCACTTTCTACCCTATTGAATTGTATACTACTTTATACTCCATCCTATGGCCATGATAGGTTTACACAGACAAGTACAGAGATGAGGAAGGAATCCCAGAACCTCAAGCCCGATAAGACAGTGGCTTGAAAGAAAAGACGGAAGAAGCAGGGCCATTCCGGCAAAAGAACTAACGCTGCTGGAACTACCGCCGAAACCGCCCACTCATTCCGGCGCTAGGCCCGGTGGACCACCTCCAGTTTCGGCGCCCCACCGAAAATGCTGCCAGTATACTGGTTCGGTGACTGCCAGACCAACCTAGCGCCCATTAGAACCAATCTGACACCAAACCTGATAAGGGTGAACCTCAGGGGTGGCCCGATCTTTATGGATCTCATGGTCAAATCGATGGGAAAGCAAGGGGAAAGGGGTGTTGGCGGCCTTACTGTCGGAAATCCCTGTCTGTGCAGAGATCTAGGTTTGATGCCCTAAAATATTCCCTTTATCTACCCCTTCGCCCCTAATACTATATATAGTTCCCATGGCTCTCTTGTATTGCTTAGACATAGATGATAGACTAGAACCCCCTACATGGATTATTTCTAGTTATGTCTCATTCCCTTCATGAGGGAACCCATATATCATCACCCACCTCTTGGAGTTTGTCATATTGACGTTGTACAAGGCCTATGTCTTGCGTGGTCATGAGTGTAGACGTCAAGATCCTCTCCAAGGTGTTCTTCTCTCTTCGATTGGGATTGATGGGAACACGTTGATCAACCTCTTCTTGTGAGAATTCTATCGGAACGGTGGCTACCGGAGGGAGAAATTGGCGTTGTATCTAGTTGTGTTTGAGTGAGTTCATAGTGTTCTTCGTGTGGTATGTGTTCGATACCTTCCTCCTTTCCCCCACACTTTCCCCTCGATTTGACCACGAGATCCATGAAGAGCGGGCCACCAGTGAGGTTAACCCCTATCATATGGTATCAACAGCTTTTGGTTGCCACAAATTTCTCTTTGATTTGGTATTTTCCCTACAAAATTCGAAAATTCCACCAAAAATAGCCCAATTTTTTTGTTTTGGACTTATCTAAGTTTTGAGTGCGCTTTGGTGGATTTTGATTTATGGATTACTCGCTAAACTTGTTGATCTACCTTCCTCTTCGTTCCCATAGCCAAATTCCATCATTTTCCCCTCAGATTTGGGTTTTTTTGTCGCATTTTTCTGTAGAAATCGTGAATTTCGAGTTCACAAACTTGTTCTAGGGCCACCGGTGGACCGGAATTTTCTGGCACCAGACCAGGCGTCACCAGAATCATATCGGTGCTTTCTGGTGCCTAATCGGGCATGCCAGAATCATTTGGGGCTAGACCCAACGGAACCTTGCGCCACCGGAATCGCTCCAGCGTCAGATTCGGCTGAACAAGAAATTTCTGGCCTAGGCCGAAATGATCCTCACAACTTTACCTTTTGCATCGTTTGGGCATAACTTTTGCATTCGAAGTCAGATTTTGGTGTTCTTTAGCTCGTTTTGAAGAGGACAACAAACTTTGCATCATAATATATGTTGTTCATGCTATCTACTTCAAAATTTCCCTGAGCAAGGCGGAATCCAACAATAAAGGGTGAAGGTCGGTGATAAAAGGTATAAACATTATGCTACTTCTCCAACTTGCATTCCTTTGTGAACTACACTATCTTTGCGACTACAAACACATATTGAGACTAGTTCCTCCTATGATTAGTTGGGCTTTACACATTTGACATCTTGTAGAATTCTAAGCAAAAGTTTTGGGTGTTATCTCATATAGTATCTTGTATAGTTGTTGGCATAAGGAACAACAAGTGAAAAAGAAAAGGAAAGAAAAAGAGTGAAAAAAATATAGAAAAAAAGGAAAAGAAAAATATACAAGTGCCCCATAGAATAGGAAGCGCAAACTCGGTGAACATATTGTAGGATGTGGTACTTTTTGTCAAATCTTGTAGCCCACTAATTATATGCAATCGAACTAGCGTCTCTCCTTGCAATTGTGCGACACGAGCTTATAGTATTTGATAGGTCCTTATTTGGTTCTTAGCTCACTTTTTCCATCACACAAGTCCCATTTATCCCACCGTGTATGTTTTCTTGAAAATAATTCCAGTTTCTTGTAGATTGACTTGCTTTTTCTTTGTGATCATCATGGTACTTTACTTGCCATTACAATATCTTGATTTCGGATTGTTGCCTTAACATGCCACTTTTCATACCTATCCACCATAAGCCTTCTGTGTGTTTTGTGGTTAGTTGGGTTTAGGTTTCTTTGTCACTTAACTTTGCTTGGTTTTTATTGCTCTCAAGTGTGACTACTTCCAAGATACTATCTTTCAAGGTAAAGTAAGGTTTGACATTGTGTCCCTAACACCTACTACCACTTCCATATACACCACTTGGTCTTGTGAATCATGTCTAGGGACTCCAGAACCGAGGAGGATATATATGAAAAATCCATAACGAGCCACCATGACTACGACTCTGCAAGTATAGATGACATGATGGAGCACTACACCAACAATGGCTATACATGCTTGGAGGAAATAGAGCAACACCTACAATGACTCCACATGCATGGAATACATGGAGCACGACATCAACTATGGCTTCTCATGCATGTGATGACTGCAAGTGCACAGATCATTTGTAGCTAGTTTTGAAATAAAGATATTGAACCCACAGGGAGTAGGAGTCTGAAGTCTAATAACTCTTGAAATAATTATTATGATAGAAATGATAGATAAAGTTCTAAGTGACAAGATAAAATGCGAGTATTGTGTAAAAATGTGTTTTTGGGTTTTGGGTATAAGAACAACAATAAAGTAAAGTAAAACAACTGAGTATAGAAAGTAAGTTTCGCGTATATAAGAGAGATTGGAACAATAGTAGGGAACAAGAATTCTCAGGGAGTAGCGGATACACCACTAGTATTGTAAAGATCTAAGATAAAGATTATCATCATGAAAATTCTCAACTATGTATGTGTGGGTGATACGTTCAAACATATCTATAATTTTTGATGTTTCATGCTTGTTTTATATCTACGTTCTTATGTTTCGTCCACACTTTGGAGTATTTTTATACACTTTCTTGGACTAACCTATTAACAAGATGCCACAGTGCCAGTTGCCTGTTTTTTTTGCTATTTTTGGTTCCAGGAAAGCCAGAAAATGAAAATTCTCAGAACTGGACGGGACAAAAGCCAAAGTTAATATTTCACTAAGGGGGACATAGAGCCAGAAGACGAGACGGAGAGGGGCCAGGGGCCAGCCACACCACCTGGCCGCGCGGCCAGGCCTGGCCCGTGCCAAGGGGTGGTGCGGCCGCCTAGGGCACCCCCTCGGCCTATAAGAAGCCTCCGATACAGAAACCCTAAGTACCCGATCAACATTCCATGAAAGAGTCTGTAGCCGCCGTCATCTCCATCCCTAGATCGGGAGGGATCTGAAGCTCTTCCCGGCACCCTGCCGGAGGGGAGAATTCACCCCGGAGGCCTTCTTCATCACCATGCCTACCTCCGGTGTGATGCGTGAGTAGTTCATCCCTGGACTACGGGTCCATGTAGTAGCTAGATGGTTGGTTCTTCTCCTTTGTGATACCATGTTTAGATCTTGTGAGCTCCGTTCATGATCAAGATCATCTATTTGTAATCATACATGTTGTGTTTGCGGGGATCCGATGGATATTGAGATGCTATTTTAGATTGATTATTGATTCTATCATGTCTTTGTTATTTGTGATGTTGCATGCTCTCCATTGTTAGTAGCTATCTTGGCCGAGTAGATGCTAGCAACTCCAAGAGAGAGTATTTATGCTCGATAGTGGGTTCATGCCTCTAGTAATCTAGGGAAGTGACATAAATCTCTAAGGTACTCGATGTGTTGTTGCTACTAGGGAGAAAACAACAATCCTTTTTTCATAGAACAATCGTATTGTTTACTTTACACACAATTCTTAATGCAATAATCTGTTGCTTGCAACTTAATACTGGAGGGGGTTCGGATGATAACCTGAAGGTGGATTATTAGTCATAGATGCAGTTGGATTACGGTCTATGTATAATGTTGTAATGCCCAATCAAATCTCATAGGAGTCAAGATGATTAGTATATACATGTATACTTTCTCGGTGTTTGTCAATTGCCCCGTTGTAATTTGTTCACCCAACATGTCATATATCTTAAGGAGAATCACCACTAGTAAACTATGGACCCCGGTCCTTTCTTTTACCATCAATCTACAATCTATTTACTGTTTTCTGTTTACTTTCTGCAAGCAATTACTATCTTCCACACAATACATTTAATCCTTTGTTTTCAGCAAAACCGGTGCGATTGGCAACCTCACTGTAAGTTGGGGGCAAAGTTCTGTGATTGTGTTGTGCAGGATTCTAAGTTGGAAACAACACCTTGGAGGTGTTTCCTTGCTCCTACTGGTTCGATAACCTTGGTTTCATAATTGAGGGAAAACTTGTTGCTATACTCATCATACCTTCCTCTTGGGGTTCCCCAACAAGCTCAACATATTGAGTAAGCAAGACTTTTTTGGCGTCGTTGCCGGGGAGTCAAGGACATCTTCACAAGGGGAGTCCCTCATAACCAATCTGTTTACTTTGTTTTATTTGTTTTGCTTAGTTTATTTCTGCTTTGTTTGCTTGTTTCTTTATAAAAACACACAAAAATTAGTTGTACTAGTTTGCTTTCTATATTAAAAACACAAAAAATGACTACTCTTGAAAACACTAAGTTGTGTGACTTCACTAGCACCAACAACAATGATTTCATGTGCACACCTATTGCTCCACCTGTTCCTGAAGCTACTTTCTTTGAAATTAAACCTGCTTTACTCAATCTTGTTATGAGAGAACAATTTTCTGGTATTGGTACTGAAGATGATGTTGCTCATCTTAATAACTTTGTTGAACTTTGTGAGATGCAAAAACATAGGGATATAGATGGGGATATTATTAAGCTTAAATTGTTTCCTTTCTCTTTGAGAGGAAAAGCTAAAGAATGGTTGCAATCCCTAACTAGAAATAGTATTGATTCTTGGACTAAATGCAAAGATGCTTTCATTGGAAAATACTATCCTCCTGCTAAGATTATATCTATGAGAAGTGAAACAATGAAATTTAAACAATCTGATAATGAACATGTTTCTCAAGCTTGGGAAAGAATGAAATCTTTGGTAAAGAATTGTCCCACTCATGGACTGACTGCGTGGATGATTATCCAAACCTTTTATGCAGGACATAATTATTCTTCAAGAAATCTACTCGATTCTGTTGTTGGAGGTACCTTTATGACCATTACTTTGGGTGCTGCAACAAAGCTTCTGGATAATATGATGGTTAACTATTCCGAATGGCACACCGAGAGAGCTCCACAAGGTAAGAAGGTAAATTCTGTTGAAGAAACCTCCTCCTTGAGTGATAAAATTGATGTTATTATGTCTATGCTTGTTAATGGGAAAGCTCATATTGATCCAAATCATGTTACCTTAGCCTCTTTGGTTGCTCAAGAAGACCAAATTGATGTGAACTTTATTAGAAACAATAATTTTAGCAACAATGCCTATAGGAATAATTCTGGTAATAATAACTATAGGCCATATCCTCCCAATAATGGTAATGCTTATGGAAATTCCTACAACAATAATAGAAGTGCACCCTCTGAACTTGAAGTTATGCTTAAATATTTTATTAGTAAACAAACTGCTTTCAATAAAACTATTGAGGAAAAACTCTCTAATGCTGAAAGAAATATAGCATCATTATCTGAAGCTCAATCTTCTTTGAATAAAATGGCTGCTAAACCTGGAACTATTGAAACTCCATTTGCTGCTACTGATGGCATACAAGTTAGAATTGATGAAAGTGTTAGACTATTAGCTGAATTGCATGCTAAGTGGGAAGAGAAGATGAAATTGCTAGAAATATTAGTATTTCTACTATCACTACCACTAATGTTGAAGCTAGTAAACCCAATGGAACCTTTTCTAATAAAAATGCTGAAATTCTTCGAAATGTGGGAAACAATAGCTCTACTACTTTAGATGATAATTATGATTTTGATCTTGATGGTTGCAATATCTCTGAAGTAATTATGTTCCTACAAAAGCTTGCTAAAAGTCCTAATGCTAGTGCTATGAATATGGCCTTTACAAAACACATTACTGATGCTCTCATAAAAATTAAAGAAGAACATATGAAACATAAAGCTTCTATTCCCATGAAATTAGAAGATGGTTGGGAACCCATCATTAATATGAAAGTGAATGATTTTGATCTCAAAGCTTTATGTGATCTTGATCGTAGTGTTTCTATTATGCCTAGAAAGATTTATGAAATGCTTGATTTGCCACCATTGGAAGATTGTTATTTAAATGTCCCACTTGATGATAATGCTAAAAAGAAACTCATGGGGAGTATTAATGATGTTATTATTATGGTTAACAATGCCTATGTACCCGTTGATTTCTATGTTTTGGATGTTGAATGCAATGCTTATTGTCCTATTACTTTGGGAAGACCCTTTCTTAGAACTATTGGTGTCATTATTGATATGAAAGAAGGCACCATTAAATATAAACTCCCACTCAAGAAAGGTATAGAACACTTCCCTAATAAGAGAGAGAAGATTCCTTTTGCCTCTCCTATTAAAACAAAACTTGCTCTTAATGCTTCTTCATTTGAGAACACTTGATTCCTTTCTTGCTTCTTATGCCTAACTTAAAGGCGTTAAAGAAAATTACTTATTGGGAGATAACCCAAAAGTTTTAGTTGAGTCTTGGAAGTTATTGCTTCAGTAATAACCTCTCCTTATCATTTATGTGTGGTTTTTGTGCCAAGCATAACCTCTAATGATAGAGAAGTAATGCTTGGGAAAGTTACTGTCCCGAAATAGATGTTTGTGCGTCGCTGTAAAAAATCGTGAAAATCTCCGTACATCGGTTTGAGGTGTAATTTTTGTGCTTTTGCCCCAGGTTGTTATCCAACTTTCGTTAGTTCAACACTTTTCGATTTTAGCAACAAAAGGTCTTTGAAAAAATCTGTTTCTACCTGCTGGTCTGTTTTGATAGATTTCTGCCATTATTTGCATTTGCTTCTTGTTGATTCCTTTTTGGGTTCTTTTTGGGGAATTTGAGATTTTTGAGGGAAGTGCTACATTAGCTTGTGTTTTAATGGAAGTTTTACTTGTGTTGGAACTGAACCAAAAGACTTATTATCTTAAGTACACTAACATTGCTAATGAAGATTGTGTGAAGTTTTGTATGAAGGAAAAATTTCAGGTGTAGGGAAGAGTAATGGAATGAGATGAAGAATGGACAAAAGCTCAAGCTTGGGGATGCCACCCGTGTCACCCCAAGAAATATCCAAGAAGTACAATCATCAAAGCTTGGGGATTCCCAAGGCATCCCCTTCTTCATCAATAAATTTTTTAGGTTTCTTCCAAACACTTCATTTTTATTGTTTCATGCACAGTTGTGTTGTTATTGGAGCATCTTTGTTTTTGTTTTTGGTTTTCGTTTGCTAAGTTTGCTTGAATAAATTGGTTGGACCCCCTCATTCATGCATTAGTTTTCAAATAAGATTGGTTTGGATTGGAAGAGAGTAGGAAAAGTTCATGCTTAAGTGGTAAAAAGGAGCTTGTTTTTGACTGTGACTTAGACTTTTTCATGTCAGGCTTGATATTGTTTTGGCTTTATGCTTAGTGATTATTTCTGTAGCATGACATGTTATAAACAATTGAGATTGCTTAATTTGCCTTGAAAGAATCATGCGTTGTTTTAGCATATTAAAGCATAGTATTGTGGTATTCTCATTTGATGCTTTATTTGGGTTGACTTGGCGCATGCTCACACCATGTTAAGACTATCCCAAGTCACCATAGCCTCTATGATCCTTTAGTTTTCGACTTGTAATATCACTTCATGCTTTGATTAATCATGTTTTGTCGCTTTGCATGATTATGACCATTATTGCTCTCTTAGTTGGTCGCTCCCAGTCTTTTGCTAGCCTCCATAATCAAGTATGAGTTCCACTCACGTATCCAATTCCAAATAAAACCAAGTTATTCCAAAGAGTCCACCATACCTACCTATTAGCATTTGCTATTCCACGTATATTCATGTTTTTATCTACCTTTCGAATTAAACTTGTTATGAGAAAATTAGTGATTAAAGCTCTCATGAACTTGATGGCGCACTTTACTTTTCTTGCCCTTAATAATCTTGAACCATTGTGTCATCTATGTTGTATATGCCTGCACTTATATAATGGGGATTAGCAGAACCATGCTGTCATGGGGAACGCTTTTAACATTGCACTTGTACATTGTACGTAGTTGATATCAGGCTTTTTTGTTTATGGATATCGTCGGTGTGAAATGAAAGGGGAGCTTGTAAGTCCATGGAGTTATGTATGTGTTTTAGAGAAACGCCTGGGCCGCTGGTCTAATCCATGCCTAATCATGGTGGAAACCTGCATCGTAACCATAATGAGCAATCTATGAAGCATTCTTCTTATAAAAAAAGAGATACGTATTGAGAAAAAGAAAAAAAGACGAGAAAAGAGGAAAGAGAGAAAAAAACACCATTTTCCCATGGTAAATAAGAAGATTTCTGAGATGCTTATTGTCTGCTTGCCTTGTCATTTTGATATGGGGGTTCTTCCGTATCATCGGGCAAGGGGTACCCCGTTGGCGGTTCTCTATGATACACATGTACTTACTATGACAAGAACTTACCGGTAACATGAGGAGCGGCCCTCGTATTCAATGGACATGAGATTACCAACTTATACTTTGTTAAGCATATACTCCATAGTTTGTTAACTTTAACCTTAATCACTTGAAGATGCTTATGATAGGGGCAATGAGAGATGAAAACTAACAAGTACCATAATTTTTGGAAGCTCATTATGAGACTTGAATCCCTGCTTCCTTCTATGAAGGACTTTCTTTTACTTTTATGTTGAGTCTCCATCTTCTATCTTTATGCACCTATTGAGAGAGCATAGTGGCCATTCTTAGTTCAATGTGCATTGTCCCAAGACTTGTTGATTGATGCATAACTTTGATATTGCTTGTTCTTAAACTATTTGTATCTAGTCACCCTTATGAACTTTGAAGGTGTCCTATGCATTTATGTTTTCTACACTATGAGGGACAAGATGAATACCATTCTCATTATGTTTTCTGTATTTGAAACAAATAAACGTCTTGCAAAGCATTGTTATTCATGAATCTTTTGTTTGTACCTTTTCATGCTACACCATAGTTGCTATGTCTTATTGTTAAAACTATATCTTTCATGCTATGTTAAAGTACTATCATCCCAGCTATCAATGTTTTACAAATACTTTGATCAAGATTATGATGGTGCATGTCACCTCAAAAATTATGCTTTCTTTTTATCACTTACCTACTCGAGGACAAGCAAGAGTTAAGCTTGGGGATGTTGATATGTGGCAAAAGTATCTATAATTTTTGATGTTCCATGCTTGTTTTATATCTACTTTCTTATGTTTTCCACACTTTGGAGTATTTTTATACACTTTCTTGGACTAACCTATTAACAAGATGCCAAAGTGCCAGTTGCCTATTTTCTGCTGTTTTTGGTTCCAGGAAAGCTAGGAAATGAATATTCTCGGAATTGGACGGGACAAAAGCCAAAGTAAATATTTCAACGAGGGGGATACGAGAAGGAGAGGGGCCAGGGGCCAGCCAGAAGACGAGAAGGAGAGGGGCCAGGGGCCAGCCACACCACCTGGCCGCACGGCCAGGCCTGGCTCGTGCCACAGGGTGGTGCGACCGCCTAGGGCACCCCTCGGCCTCCCCTTTCGCCTATAAGAAGCCTCCGATACAGAAACCCTAAGTAGTTGATCAAAATTACACAAAAGAGTCTGTAGCCACCGTCATCTCCATCCCTAGATCAGGAGGGATCTGAAGCTCTTTCCGGAACCCTGCCGGAGGGGATAATTCACCCTGGAGGCCTTCTTCATCACCATGCCTACCTCCGGTGTGATGCGTGAGTAGTTCATCCCTGGACTACGGGTCCATGTAGTAGCTAGATGGTTGGTTCTTATCCTTTGTGCTACCATGTTTAGATCTTGTGAGCTCCGTTCATGATCAAGATCATCTATTTGTAATCATACATGTTGTGTTTGCGGGGATCCGATGGATATTGAGATGCTATTTTAGATTGATTATTGATTCCATCATGTCTTTGTTATTTGTGATCTTGCATGCTCTCCATTGTTAGTAGCTATCTTGGCCGAGTAGATGCTAGCAACTCCAAGAGAGAGTATTTATGCCTGATAGTGGGTTGATGCCTCTAGTAATCTGGGGAAGTGACATAAATCTCTAAGGTACTAGATGTGTTGTTGCTACTACGGAGAAAACAACAATCCTTTGTTCATAGAACAATCGTATTGTTTACTTTACACACAATGCTTAATGCAATTATCCATTGCTTGCAACTTAATACTGAAGGGGGTTCGGATGATAACCTGAAGGTGGATTATTAGTCATAGATGCAGTTGGATTACGGTCTATGTATAATGTTGTAATGCCCAATCAAATCTCATAGGAGTCAAGATGATTAGTATATGCATGTATGCTTTCTTGGTGTCTGTCAATTGCCCCGCTGTAATTTGTTCACCCAACATGTCATCTATCTTAAGGAGAATCACCACTAGTGAACTATGGACCCCGGTCCTTTCTTTTACTATCAATCTACAATCTATTTACTGTTTTCTGTTTACTTTCTGGAAGCAATTACTATCTTCCACACAATACGTTTAATCCTTTGTTTTTAGCAAAACCGGTGAGATTAACAACCTCAATGTAAGTTGGGGGCAAAGTTCTATGATTGTGTTGTGCAGGATTCCAAGTTGGAAACAACACCTTGGAGGTGTTTCCTTACTCCTATTGGTTCGATAACCTTGGTTTCATCACTAAGGGAAAACTTGTTGCTATACTCATCATACCTTCCTCTTGGGGTTCCCCAACAAGCTCAACATATTGAGTAAGCAGTGGGAGGAACTCCGTATTTGGACGAATAGGCAACAACCGTTGCTCACATCATCCTCATAACCATAGCAGTTAGCAATCGACATCAATCAAATTACTGCGCTATTAAGGGACATAATCCCATAGGACGTATCCCATGGCATGGATAGTGTTCCATGAGTTTCCTCGGTTTACCAAGTTGATACATAAGGGGTGCCAACAGCTTTATATTCACTGTAAGTGCTAGCATGCCTCTGTCTACCAACAAGTAGTTTCCTCCATCAAGTCCCCACGAGAGGAAAATATTGAGAGGTCGACTTCTCTCATCATCAAGATGTAGAAAATCTAACACATTGTCACATCGATGAATATCATAATAGACTTTATCTTATTTCAATTTCATATTAGGGTTTGTCCATCTCCCCAAGAACTAATGATCTAATCAGACATGGAGGCAATCAACATCATGGCAATGGTAATGGAAACAATCATAGATGAATAGCACTTGTATAAATCCACAACGAGTATAGGAAATACAACAAGATCTAGACAAGATGAAGATGGGATGGAGATGGTGGTGATGCAACGGTGGATGATGAAGATCGATGCCTTAGCCTCCCGGATTTGCGCAGGGCGAAGATGGATCCCGGTGGATGAGTTCCCCCTCTAGATGCCTTCCAGAGGTGAGGTTTCTGTGATTTCTGGGTGTTCTGTATGTCCTCTCCTCGAACCAATTGCACGGGGTGAAACTATTTGACGAGGCGGAGGCGATGCCAACTATACGGCCGGAGCTATACGGCCGAAAAATTGCTCCGGTCGTATAGTTGGTCGTTGGACTCTCTTCCTCCCTTATTCGCTTCTGGTTTTCTTCTAGTATTATTAATATTTTGCAAATAAGCGATTTACGTTGTTTTTGACTCCTTTTCTCCAAAGTACAACTGCTCCAAGAATTTTATCCATTGGATCCATCATCTGTCCTGACCCTGGTGAAAACAGACATAAAATGTGCACACGAACACCATAAAATACCAAGATACTACATCTACAATGCAAAATAATAATGTAAAACATGATGCAAATATGCACTCATCAACATGGAAGACTTGGAGCTCTACATCAACAATGGCTCCTCATGCATGGAGGACATGGAGCACCACACCGGCAAAAGCTCCACATACTTGGGTGATATGGAGTACTACAACAACAAAGACTCCTCGAGCATGGATGACTATGAATGCGACATCAACGATGCCGCCCCAATCATGGAGGACATGGAGAACTTCATCGACTTTGATGACTCTTTCACGAGCCATGAAGAATTCCTCCACAACTTGGAGACGGAAGACTTCTATGCCACACAAGCGGAGGTATATCATCAACAATCCATGACCTTCAAGGCCAAGTGTACAGACCAAAGGGCACCATTTACTTCGATGATCCACCTCCAAGGCATCAAGCACCACCACCTCCAAGGCGTTTAGTAACACCTCCTCCAAGGTGTGAAGCACCATCTCATCCAAGGCATCAATCACCACCTCCTCCAAGGTGTAAAGCACCACCTACTCCAAGAAGTATGGCACACAACATCATCTCCAAGAAGAGGTGCCACACAACAAGAACGACAACGACAAGCTCCTGAAGTTGCATCAACCACGGGGCACTACATAATTCGATGGTGCATCAAGCTCACAAGGGAGATACAAACACGAGAGTGCCAAGTTCCACAGTAGAATGGATAGCACCCTCTCGAATCTCAAGAACATCATGGATGAAAATTTCGCCAAGAACATGAGCATGATCGCCAAAGTTAAGGAGTCACACTCAAGAATGATCCACCATCACAAGAAGAGTGTCAAGGAAAATGATCATCATCACGAGCTTCATGTGGATGACGAAGTGCTTCACCAACATAAACCTGCAGCAAGGCATGCCAATGACCTCCGTCGAAACGATCATTATTGGGTCCCTGGCAACCAGGGTGCCTTACCCCACTGGTCGCTAGGTCCACCACCAATGTAGCAGCAGCCTCGCGAGGCTACCCCTCCTGGACATGCCCGCTCGAGATCCAAAGGAGGAACGAGTTGTTGGAAATATTCCCTAGAGGCAAATACTAATATAGATTACTGACATATTATTTCATTAAGTTCATAATAGGTTTTATGTCATGCTATAACTATATTGATAGGAACGTCAATACACGTGTGATATGTAAACCAGCAGAGTCCCTAGTGATCCTCTAGACACTAGTTCATTAGTCAATCGATGATCGACGTTTCCCGATCATGGACATTTATGTTAATGACAATGGGGTCATTTCATTGGGTGAATGAAAGTGATGGACATACCCAACCTAGTAGTTGTAACATGATCAAGTCACAAAGTTCACCGTTACAATGACTGGGAAATGTAGTAACCAATTCCTTAGACAGTGAGACCATATTTAATCACTATCACCCGAGAGTACCTTATTTGCATCAAACCTCACTCGGTGAAACAAGGTCATAAAGGTGTCTTTAGGTATTCATAGGGTCATATAGAGGCGTATATGTCAAGAGCGGGACTTGTTCTTCCGCGTGACAGAGATATCCTCTAGGCTCACTCAGATCCATGACATCCATAAAGCTGCAACATGTGACTAGGTCATGGGGATGGTATATCTTGGAACGAGTAAAGTTGTACTTGTCAGTAACGAGATTGAACCAGGCATGTCGATGTCTTTGATAAAGTCTCAGACAAGTCAAGTATCAAAGTAATAGAGGGGATAGGACTCTATGTTTAATGGTTCAACGACAAAGAATCTCGTGGAATGCACAGGGGTCATTATGGGCATCTAGGTCCTGTTGATGATCATTGGTCGGAGAGGGGTCTCGAACATGCCTAGAGTATTGCCAAACCATTAGGGTAGCACAGTTAAGGGTTTGACAATGCTCATAGATCATTTTGGTATCATAGGAATCACTGAAGAAAATAGAAGGGGAAACCAGAAGGGTTCCGGGAAAGTCTGGCGGATGTCCGGAGTTGTCTAGAAGGAGTTCCGGTGCAACGATAATTAAATAATATGTAAATATATGTTAATTATACATTTATTTAATGATTTAATGGT
Source organism: Avena eriantha (assembly GCA_910589775.1). NCBI lineage: Eukaryota > Viridiplantae > Streptophyta > Magnoliopsida > Poales > Poaceae > Avena > Avena eriantha. The sequence continues at coordinate 36,558,650 of OU342745.1, read as the reverse complement.
CATCCCATGCCTAATGGGACAATTCCCTAACGGGAAAAGGCCCAAGAGGGAGGGCACCCAATGGGGAGAAAGGGGGAGTGGCCGCATGGGCCCTTGGTGCCCACGTGGGGCCCAACGAGGGCCTTGGTTGGCCAGCCAAGGTGGCTTCCCACCCCCTCCTCTCCTTTAGTCCCACATGGCTAGGCTAAGGGACTTGGGGCTCCCCTCCCCCTATATAAAGGAGGGCATATGGAGGGATTTAGAGACACCAATTAATCCCAAGCTTTGAGGCTTCTCACTCCAAGTGCCCTACTCTCTCCCTCTCTCTCTTGTGAACGTGGCCCCACTGTAAGGGCTACGCGAACGATAGAGTTCTTCACCGTGGAGCACCATCGCGCTGCGAGGATTCCGGATCCAAGAGATCTACTTCTGCAACCTCTGTTGGATCATTGTTCAGGAGTCGTCGTCAAACACCGTATTTGTGTGACCCCCTACGAGGCGCTACACTTGTGGCACTTGAGTCGTTTGAGCCATAGAGTCATTGGAGCTGGTGGAACTGAAGTTGGTGGAGCCGTCCGAGTTTAGGACAATCTTGAGGTCGGCGTCATACGACTACATCAACCATGTTGTCCCGACATTAATAAAGTTTTTCGGTCTACAACTTGGTAATATTTTGAAAAGCTCACCCCGTTACTACATTACTAATAGATAGATCCTGGCATTAGGGTTCTTGGCGTAGGAAAACATTATTTTTTTCAGGCACTAAACCCCAACAGTGGTATCAGTGCTGATCTATGCGTAGTTATGCTGGTACAGGTAGAACATATGTTGATTGTGTGGGAATTGATCATATACTTGTTACCCTCAAACGTGTACTTGCATATACCATAACACTACTTGATCAAAGAGGCCCCCAACCGACATTACACGTTCTTTCGTGAGACTGGTCCACGCTTGACATATGACTTGTACCATATAAGTGGCTTGTGGGTGATAGTTTCTCTCACAATAGTTGGTAGACCATTTACAATGGAGGCCCCCGAACAGGGTGTAATAGATACAATTATTTAATCAACGTTGTGGTTCAAGTTCGTAGGTAAGAAATGGTTCTTGTGAGAAATCCCTAGTAGCCACGTAAAACATGCAAAGGATAAAGTAGAGGCGTTTAACTTTATTTTGCATGAGCTTGTGATATGATATGGTCAAAGTAAAAGGCAAAGTAGTTTACTTTCCTGTTGCTAAGTTGTACTAATAGGATGGTGGCATCAAGGGCTTGGCACGACACACCAGAGCGCACGATGGAGATCATGGCACAATGATCTATGACCATGTCATGTCACACTTATTTACATTTGATGTTTAATTGTGTGCATCTTGTTTGCGCTAGTATTAGATACTCGACGGTAGCATTAATAGGATGACCCCTTAATATAATACCAATATTGTGTTCTCCCTTAGTGTGCACCACCAATAAAGTTCTCCGATATGAGGCATGCCATGACGATCGCATGTCAGACATATCTGCGTTCGTATACGGTGGGTGTAAGACATGTTGCACAATGGATTCACGTAAGGTTGAATTGGCGAGCCTAGCATGTACAGACATGGCTTCGGAACACGGATGATCAAAATATTGAGCATGAGTCACATGAATGATGTGATCGACATTGGAGAATGTCTACCTTTGCAGCTATGTTGCCGGTTGTGACGATCAGGGGTGACACAATGAATGGGGATCTGATACGTTGCAAACGTATCTATAATTGTTGATGTTCCATGCTTGTTTAGTATCTACTTTGCTTTGCTTTGTCAACACTTTGAGGTATTTTTATATGTTTTCTGGGACTAACCTATTAACAAGATGCCACAGGGCCAGTTGCCTGTTTTCTTCTGTTTTTGATTCCAGAAAAGGCAGAAAATCAATATTCTCGGAATTGGACGGGACAAAAGCCAATATGCCTATTTTCCCGGAGCAACACGGAAACACGAAGCAGAGACGGAGTAGGGCACTAGGGTGGGTACACCATATGGTGTCGCGGGCTAGCCCTGCCCGCGCCACCAGGTGGTGTGGGCCTCCTGGCGCCCACCGACCTTGCCTCTTCGCCTATAAGATGCCTCCCGATGCAGAAACCCTAAATCGTCCAGCCTCCAGCCATGAAAAGTTCCACAGCACCGCCGCCACCAAAGAGGAGATTCGGGGGACATAAAGTCTCTGTTCCGGCACCCTGCCAGGATGGGGAAGTGCCCCCGGAGCCATCTCCATCGATCTCCACCGCCATCTCCATCACCGTTGTCGATTCCCATGATGATGAGTGCTGACTCATGTATTAATGAGCTCGTTGGGGAACCCCAAGAGGAAGGTATGATGAGCACAACAGTAAGTTTTTCCTCAGTTATGAAACCAAGGTTATCAATCCAGTAGGAGCAAGGAAACACCCCAAAGGTGTAGCTAGCTGAACTTTGGCAGGGCGCACTACCGGTGCTAGCAGCAACATGGAGACCTACACAACACAACCACAGAACTCTCTCCCCAACTTGCGATGAGGTTGTGAATCTCACTGGTTTTGCTGAAAACAAAGGATTAAACGTATCGAGTGGAAGAAAGTAATAGTTTGCAGAAAGTAAACACAAAGTAGTAAACAATTGATTGTAGATTGATAGTAAAAGAAAGGACCGGGGTCCATAGTTCACTAGTGGTGGCTCTCCTTAAGATAGATAACATGTTGGGTGAACAAATTACAGCGGGGAAATTGACAAACATCGAGAAAGCATACAAGCATATACTACTCATCTTGACTCCTTTGAGACTTGATTGGGGATTACAACATTATACATAGACTGCCATCCAACTGCATCTATGACTAATAATCCACCTTCAGGTTATCATCCAAATGGGAATGTTCGTCTACGGTACCAAACTTGGTGGGTGAGCGCACCGCGGTACCTGAGTTGCCATCAATCGTGCGGAGGGGCCATAGTAGATTCGCCAATTGTCCAGAAGGGCCAAATGGGGGTGAATACAAATCTAACGGCCAAACGGTCGTTTGAACCAGACGAAAAACGGTTGAACTCAAATACCGCCGTTAGATCAACTCTTCTTGGCCCGCCATATCAGTATTCCCCGTTATCTTTTGCGGTCGTGGACTAGCTTACCCCTGCATGGACCAGATCCTTGAGTGGACGAGATCTATTTCTTTGCTATGCTCTGGTCTTCTCCCTAGCTCCCCTCCCCATAACATTTGCTCAGCTCTGGCTGCTCGTCTCAGATCAGAGCTTGCACTTGCTCTAATTTGCGTCTCTGCCATGTCCGGTCAACCTCCCATGCCTCTAATCGATGCTCGCAGCTGTCGCCATTGCATCATCCGCCGTATCGGAGCTTCGTGTCCCCGGACTAATATCTCACCTCTGGCTAGTCCTTCTCGCATGGCGGAGCACGTCCCGTCGGGCGATCCAGGCCGGCGACCGGCCTCGGGAAGTTGCGTGCTGCCGTGCACCCCAGGCATGCTAGCCCTGGCACAGCAGTTTGACGACCACGCTCTCATGGCCACCATGCTGGGCGTCCGTCCCGCCGTGTCGCCGGCAGAGTTGCTATTGGCTTTCAGGTCTCGTTTTGGGATCAGACGAAATGAGGTCAACATTGAGGTATGCGCGCTGCCATTCGATTTTTTCGTCCGGTTCGAGCACAGCTCAGACACCGAGCGTGTTCTGCATTCTTCCCGTTCTTTCGAGTGATGTGGGGAGAAAATGAGCTTCATGCGTTGGCATCGCGCCTGTGGGTGGGACGATCGCTTGGGGCAGCTTCTATTCTTCTCCAAACTCGGCTTTGACGGCCTCCCATTGGATGCTTGGGAGCCGAAGGCCCTCAAGCAGGTCGTCAGTAGCCTTGGCGGCGAGCTGGTGGAAATCGTGCCACCGAGCGATAGATGGGTCATCGAGGTAAAGGCGTGGCTGAAAGATCCTGACGCCGTTCCTAAGATGTACGAGGTGCAGATTCCAAGCAGGGCAGGGCGACAGCTTTGCTGGAAGCACCCGGTCATCATCCACCTGGAGGAGGTTCTGGACTCGGTACATGGCATTCAAGGCCCCGAAGAGGCTGCCAGAAAGCGCCCTCATCGCCTGCAGTGTTGGCCTGGAAGGATCGATGGCACAGGACCGCCACCGTTTCGCCATGGGGCACACAGTTTCGGTGGGGGGACCGGGCTTGGACGAGCTGGTGGTTCTGATTTCCCTCGAGTGAAGACAGAGCTCTAGTGAGTTGTCGTGGTATGTGTGGCTAATGAATTTGTAGTATGGAGAGCGCAGCAGGAAGTTAGCATCGACTAGAAATGTGTAATAGTTTGAATCGATGTAGTACGTGTGTGTAATAGTTTGAAGTAGTATGTGTGTGTAATAGTTTGAATCGATGTAGTATGTGTGGGTAATGAATTTTATGTAGTTTGTGTGCGTGTAATAGTTTGAATCGATGTAGTTGAACACCGTGCTTTATAATTTCTGTGAATAATCAAGGACAACCTCATGAAAAGAGGGTGGATGCCAGGAAAATGTAGTCCATCTCCTCTTGAAGTACTCCCTCTGTTTCAAAATATAAGATGTTTTAGCTTTGTGAATGGAGCGTATCTAGACATCTTTTAGTGATGGTGCTTTCTAAACCTAGATGAACCTACATACTAAAAGGGGACTAGATACACTTCATTTACAAAGCTAAAACATCTTATATTTTGAAACGGAGGGAGTACAAGGTAGCTACATTTGTAACACGTTGAACTGCAGGACCATCTTGCAGGCAACACAAGACAAAGGAAAAAATGGTTTACAGCACAGACAGCAGACGCAAAATCTGTAGTCTGGGATAAAAAGATGCTAGTTAACTGGATTGAACCACGACTAGTAATTGAAGGAAATAGGTACTTGATAGTATTTGCTTACAATAGTAGTACTTCCATACGAAAGGGTCTTATACCTGCACAAAAGTGGGCTAAATTTCATACTAGTTTATAGAACAATTCGTCAGCATTTCATCTACAAAAGCCATTCTTCAGTCTGAACTTAACTATTTTACACTAAAGAAACTACAGATCTCCACCAGAAAAGTTGGCTGGCCAATTGCCTTGAGAGGACATAAGTTCTCTGATCATTTAACCCAAACTGATCTATTGCCTTCCCGTCAAACTACAAGAAATCTGCATCGTTTATGCACGAGCGATTTGCGTGCGCTAGTCCCGGTTCAGTTGGACCATCCGCGCCGCCGCAACGATTTCTTCGAAACTGAAATTCGACATCTCCTTCTCGGGATTGTAGGTCCGTGTGAACTCGAACCTAAATTCCGGGGCTGAGCTGATGCCCGCCGCCGGCTCCGGCTGTCGAACAATCTAGCATGCTGAGTGTAGACGCTTGGTCGCCTCCACGGTATGGCCTTCGACGGTGCGTAGGATAGAGTGTCTTTGCCGCAGACGGTGTGCTCCTAGCCTACCCCACTGAGGTAAGGTAATCCGCGCCGAAGCGTGGACGCGAGAGTTCCTAGACCTTGGCACTGCCCTGTTCGAGGGTGTGTACCCTCGGCAGCGACATGCTCTCATGAATGATTTGATACGTACCTTGTTCCCATTGCCTAGAGCATGCCGTAATGCAGCCGCACGATTTCTCCACATCGCTCTCTTGGCCCTGCTTGCCGCATCTGGCGCCGCCGCGGCCGATTCGGCACATTTGGGGAAATCATCCGCCTGGCAGGGCAATGGGAGACCGGCCTTGAAGTAGAGCTTCATGGCCTGCCTTAGAGGGGCTATATACCCCAGTTTCGGCGGCTATCATGGCGGTGGCTTAGGCGGGGCCATGTTACCCTAGTTGGTGCAGCGCGGAGGAGCTGCGCAAGGTGAACTGTGGTTAGTCGGAGAAGGGGAGTGAAAGACTGACAGTAGGTTTGGACTACGGGCACGCGTGAAAATAACCATTTCCTTAGAAGGTAATAATTCGACACTCGTTGCATTAACAACTCAATCTTTATTTCCCTTCTCAGTATAAGAGTGCGAACGTATTAAAAAGATCGGTCGTGGCTATCCACCTCATCGGGCAATGTACCAGGACAGGTAGTAGACGGGACCGGGTTTCATTTTAGAAATATTGACGACTGTGCCCTTATGTTTATACGATATTATTTATATGCCACCATGTACCGTCGAGTGTAGCAACACCATTAGAAACAGGGGATAACGACATGGCGTGTTTAATTTTTTAAAAGGGCATCTGAAACAGGGGATGCCGACGTGGCATATTTTCTGACTGGTGGGCCCGCCCCCTCCACCTTGGACGGCGCGCATCCCAGGTTCGAGGGGTGGTGCCGCCCACCAACATATTATTGTGCAATTTTCCATGTGGGACCTGAATTCCGGCGCTGAGCTAATGCCCGTGTCGAACACAGAGAATTCTGAAAGAACTACTAAAAATAAATACTTAGAATTCTGGAAGTACTAAATTTAAATACATTACAATTTTGTCTGAAAGGTAATACGCATTCTGATCATCGAAATAATATAAATACAATTCAAATTTCTACTTCGAAAAATAGACCTGAAAATGCTAGCAAATAACCTAGGATGAATATATGATTCATTCTCCCCTATATATTTCGTCGCCGTCGGCTCCCGCGTGCTGCAACACATGTTCAGAGAACTCTCTCCGTCTGTAGTGTGCTGCCAGTATCTCGTACAGAGGGTAAGGCCTCGGTGTATGTTCCAGACTTAAGCCATACATTACCATTGTTGGTTCCTTTTCCCAGGCTTGAACCTCATGATCGTACAGTCTGATAAAATTCCTATAGTATATGCAACCGGGTTTGACTGTGGGGTGTAACCTGGTATCAATGGAGATAGACCGATTGCAACCAACGAAGAGGGCAGGACTTCCAATGTCGCCGACGGCCTCGAGAGAGCGGTTCTCCATGTCCACCCGGTACAACACCGGTTGCCCTTTGGCGAAATCCCCGTTCAACACAAGAAGCAGATCACCATCTGACTCCACAAGGTAAAATTTGTAGGTTCCGCGTACTTGTTCAAAGACTGGGGCCGAAATTATTTTGGCCATCATGACAGTGCTCACGCGCTGCTCTAACTGGATGTTGGTCGACAAGATGTCTCCATTCTCAAGTAATGCATATACTTCCCCTCGGAATGCCGTCATGCAGACCAGAAGCGTATCAGGAGGTGGCAAATACAATCCTTCTCCAAATGATCCATTGATTTGCCCCGTTGGGGTGCTCTCATCGGCCCATGCAATATGATCTGGATAATCAGTGCAAACGAACATCATCGTCGGGGACTTCGTCACGATGACAGATTGCAGAAGATCAGATGGTATGTGTGCTTGAAACTCAGTGTTAGACTTGTGAGTGATTGGGTTCAGAAGCCGAATCTGGTACGGCTCCACCTCTGAGCAAGCACGATGACGCCACGAGAAACACCGACGAAGTAGAATCTTTTGGAAGAAGAGGGCATCAGTTAGCACTAAGATGTTTACAATGGAAAATACCAATAAATATCGGATGTGAATGTGAACCTGCGATGGACGTCCATTAGATTTGTCCTGAAGCAACGACCAGTGGTGAGGTTGAGGAAGGTGAAGTCGCCAACGTCTGGAAGTGTGTTATCTATCATGATCCAGTTGTTGAGATGGAATTCGGGCACCTTTAAAGTGCGGCGCCAATCGGTGCAGACTTCCCGACAAGCAGCATAGGTGTCGACGTACTCCTCTTTCTCTAGAAAATAGTCGGCGATCTTGCGAAGTGGGTCGGCCGGGAGATCGGCCCAGTTCCTCTTCATCCGGCTACTGGCCATGGCTTACGTGCGGGAATGTTTTGATCGAGGAAGAAACAAGAACTACCACTGCGAGGAGAAGAAGAAGAGGATAACAGACGAGGGAGACGAAGTGGAACTGCCACTGCGAGGAGACGATAAGACGGGGGAGAAGAAGCGGAACTGCCAATTCAAGTTTGGATCAACGGGCTTTTTTCCGGAACTAGCGCGTGGACCAGCCATGCACTGCATGCAAGTTTTGATCAAACAGACTGACATGTGGGACCTGCTAAAAATTCCGTGAAGCGCTCCTCGTGCATAGTGCGCTGACAGGTGGGCCCGCCTCCTCCACCTACGACGGCGCGCGTCCCAGGTTCGAGGGCTGGTGCCGCCCACCAGCACATTATTTTGCAATTTTCCATGCTTTGTCGCAACCAGCTCCGCTCCGCTCCTCTCCTCTGCTCCTGCCGTTGCCACTCCGCTCAGTCGTGCACCGCTCTCGTCCTCCCCTTGGGTCGTCGTCCTCCCGCCCTTCCCTCCCTGCCATCCCTCATGTCCCCTCCCCTCCCCTCCCTGCCCTGTCTCCTTGCCCCCGCCCACCGCCCAGGCGCGTCTGGAAACGAAAATCGAGAGTCGGCCGTTAGGTTAGGGGCCCAACAACGCCGGTGATCCGGATCCCGCTCGGAGATGGATCCTGTGAGGCTTGAGAGCACGGATATGGGTCCTGCACGGCTGGAGAGCACGGAATCTCCTTCAAGTCTGGAGAGCACAGAGGACAGCGAAACGGGGGGAGAGGTAGCGGGGTGTAGAGCTTTGGAGGTATGGAGCCCGGAGAAGGTGCCGTGCGTCCACATTGAAAGGTAAGAACTGTGATTCCTTATCTGCATACCCCAATTAGCGTTTATAGTCCCGTGGTGATGCCAAGGATATGGGTTGGTACCGCAGGACGTCTGTACATCTTGTCCTTGAGCATGATGCTTTGTCAAGCAAGCATGAAGGCACTGAAACGTGTGGCGGTGCGGATGATGATGAGAAAGCATATCCAGACGTGGCTGCTGACCCTGATAGGATGGAGAGTAGGGAATATTTGGTTGATTCGAACTTTGAGCCTGACTATGGGACTAATGAGGAAGAGGAATGTGAAGATGTGGAAATGGGATGTAGATACGACGACAAAGACGTGGACATGCCAGTGATACACTTTGACAGGGACAAGCCTATCACGGCAAAAAACGTTCTGATTCCTTATCACAGAGTCTTTGATTATGGGGAATTGAACATTTTTGCCGTGATAGGCTTCCTCCCGGGGTAAGCTTCGTGGCGCAAACTTACTCCGGATTTAATTATATGTCGGTCATTGTTGTATTTTTGACTCTGTTGTCCGTTCTTTTCCTCAGCTATTTCTTCAGCAGACCCTCGAGGATGGCACCGATCCGACCCTTAAGTGGGCGCCCGACCGGGAGACCTCGGACGAGGAAGAGCCGGATCAGGAGATGTTCCTCCCGATGACGGATGCTATGAAGCGACCCACCGGTAAACCCTCTTCCATTAGAGATTGGCCCGATGATGAAGATGACTCGGATGTCGAGGTGATGGAAGCTGTTGACGATGTCCCCCTTTCTTATGCTTTTCCGGCATCAGCTAACCCCGGTGGGAAGATCCACGAGGACCCTCCCCTTGCTACGGGTGAACCTGTTCTGGTAGCACCGAAGAAGAAGCGCGGAGCTGCATCAAGTTCCTCCTCCGGACCTTCTCAGCCCGCCAAAAGGCGAAAGAAGTCCGGAGACAAAACCGCCTCCAAGCCAGCAGGCAAGGCCCTAGCACGAAGGGCTTAGAAACCGAAGGAGCCCCTGACCTCGGATGCGTAAGCCTCTTTTCCCTCTATAACTTATTCTTCCTTGCATTGTTTTAGTTTCTCTTCTGACATTATTTGATTCGGCAGGGCTGCGGTGGAGGTCCCCCAGAGTGGATCTAGCATCTCTTCGCCGCTCCGACCTAACCCTTCTCCCCCTCGTGACGACGAGTCGCGCCCGCTGAGCCCTATTCCAGAGGGTTCTGCGGCTGCCCCGGGTTCTATTCCACCTCGTCAAGAGGGGGTAACCTTGGAGCGGGGGAGACTGGCCCAGCTGAGGCGGCGGTATCCACAACTTCGGCTTCGCCACAACCAGCAACTACCGAGACTACCTCAGCACCAGCACCAGCTCCAGCACCAGCAACCACCTCAACACCAGCAACCAATCCAGCACCAGCACCAACTCCGGCACCAGCACCAACTCCGGCAGCAAGAACATCAGCAACAGCACCAATTCCAGCAACAAGAGCACCAGCGCCAAGCTCCTCCGCCTCGTCCGAGTCTTCTCAGTCTCAGCGAGGAAGTACCCAGGCAGCTCCTAAGGGAAAATCTGCTGCAACCACTTCCTCGTCCCAGCAGCCCAAGGGCAAAAAGGCCCCTGACGCCACTAGGACAGCATTCGTCGAGGCTGGACAGCGTACCCTCGCATCCATGCTTCCCAAGAAGGCTCCAGCAGCGAAGGACGCCCCTGCCGAGCCAACTGATGCACAACAGATGGTTTTGCACACCAGCCCAGCCCTTGCCTTGGTTGAGAGGAAGGAGGCGGATGCGAAGGGCTTGGTGGCGCCCCATATGCCCACCGGCGAGCGATACCCTCCGACCCTTACTGAATTCATCAACAACTGGAACACGGCGGAGTTCGTCCATGACGATGATCTCTCGAAGAGGTTTGGCCCCGCCGAATTTTCCGCCCAAATGAACACAGCCGCTAAGGCAATCAACCTCACGGGTCGGATGATGGAGGTACGTCACTTCCCCTTTACATGCTGTAGATAATGATGACATAACCATTAGTCCCCGAGCCTCTGGGGGAGTAACTTGTTACTCGGCCGGAGGCTCCTTAGAAAACTAACGTAGCTCTGTGATAACTTCGAATATGCACACACCTAGAGCCGGGTTAAGTTCCACTTGGCCCGGATCTTGTACACTTCGAATATGCACACATCTAGAGCCGGGTTAAGTTCCACTTGGCCCGGATCTTGTACACTTCGAATATGCACACACCTAGAGCCGGGTTAAGTTCCACTTGGCCCGGATCTTGTACACTTCGAATATGCACACACCTAGAGCCGGGTTAAGTTCCACTTGGCCCGGATCTTGTACACTTCGAACATGCACACACCTAGAGCCGGGTTAAGTTCCACTTGGCCCGGATCTTGTACACTTCGAATATGCACACACCTAGAGCCGGGTTAAGTTCCACTTGGCCCGGATCTTGTACACTTCGAATATGCACACACCTAGAGCCGGGTTAAGTTCCACTTGGCCCGGATCTTGTACACTTCGAATATGTACCAAGCTAAGTTATGTTTTTGTACTCTTTTCAGGTGACCACCAATCGCCGGAGTGCTGAGTTCCAGCGTCTCCTGGATACTCACAAGATGCTACGCGCGAAGCAAACTGCACTTCTCGCAGAATACGAGAAAAGGGGTAAATTTCTCCCTTGACGCTTCTCCGTTTTTCTTCATCTTCCTCTGCCGAACTAACCCATCATTTGGTTTCCGCAGCTGGGGTGGAGGCTGAGAACAAGCTTATGAGGAAGAACCTAGATCAGATCAAGGGTAAGTCATTTTTGTCCGACCTTGCTATGATTTCCATCTCCTTTTCTCCTTGGCTTGGCAAACATTCATACATCGGCTCTGCCGGGTCAACACACTATTTCAGCATCTCTTGAAGATAGTGTGCCCGTGCCTGATATGATGCTGCATTTTATCGAACAAGCAGGGCAGCATCAAGCCGAGCTCAAGAAGAAAGACGATGAGCTCGCCCTCCTCCGGACCAAGGATGATGAGATCGCCAGGCTCAAGGCCGAGATGGAGAAAATGAAAGCACAGCACCAGTCCGAGCTCCAAAAGGTTGGCTAGGATTACACAGAAGAGCGCGAGCGCCTCAATCTCCAGATCGCCAAGGACCAGGATCTACTCAAGGAGTCCGACATCAAGCTTGGGTCGGCGAATGCTGAGCTTGTGCAGCTTCGCAAAAGACGTGATGACTGTACCAGGGAGCTGACCCGGATCCTCAGCCATATATCACGTACGTTCCTTTCCCTTATCCGACATACCTCTCCGGGTTACTTCATATGTCTTTTCTTTACCTTCTTCCTTTGTCTCGTTTTCAGGCAAATTTCCAGAGGGCACTGCTATCGCGAGCGCTGCAGTTGCAGATTTCCGCCGAGAAAGGGGTACTCCCGCCGCTCCTCATGGTGAAGAGATTCCCTATGACATGGAGGACCTGTTGGTCAGCTTGTCATCTCGCGTGGAACTCATCAAGAATTATGGCAAGGACATCCTCGACGTTGCAGTCCGCATCTTCAACACGTTCTGGCCTAGAGAAGATACTCCGGAGACAACCGCAATTCTTGTTGAGAAGTTGATGGAAATCGAGACCCAGCTCGACCTCTAGAGGGAGTCCGCTGGACGTGCTGCAGCTGATACCGTTCTTCACCACATACTCACGTGGTACGAGAAGATCGATCTCAACCTCCTGACGCGCCTGCGCACCGGATCCAAATGGACCAATGACCCGGAGTGGGTAGCTCGGCGTCGGGCTTGCGCCCATAGCCTCATCGAATACGCTCCCATTCATGAATGGACTGAGGGACCGAGCTTCCTAGCAGCCGCTGGCGACGAAGAGGTTGAGAACGATGAAGATGGCTCAGACGAGGATGGAGAGGACAACGCCTCGGATATTGAAGACGGCGAAGATGACGCCGAACTTCCTCCTCCTGCTGCTCCTTGAGTGAAAAAACTTGAAAGTTTATCAGATCCCCGGTATGCCGGGTGGAATTGTATCCAGTACACATGTGATATTTTGCTACTAAGCTCCTATGCCAGATTAACTTGGGCGTTGTCCCCGAGTTTCCTTTACTTGTTTGTCCAATCTTTTGGCTCGGCTCGTGTCTACCTTGATTTGGTTTTACGACTTACGAATCCGAGCTTCAAAAATTGTCTTAACAATACTGGGAAACTTTTAGGCTTAGCTCAAAATAAAACAACATAATAATTTGAAAGTAAATACAAGGTTAGTCTGAAAAACAGACGTCGGCTCAATTAAGTTCTTTTCCTTAGTCATCTTTCATGTGCCAAGCAATTCCAAACTTGTTCTCTTGCTTGCCATGAAGCCAATTCTTGTTGGACAACAGCAAGTCGAAGAGTTGGGTTTTTGGTGCTCACACATTACTAATCCGAGTTAAGTAGAACAACTTATTCCAGCTAACGCACAAAAGACAACAGATACTATTAAGGCAGTCCCCAAGTTACTGCTCGAGGTGCCACATTTCATTGATAAGCTCATTGCCGGCATACATACCGACACATGAGAAGACTCAGATACATACACTTCTTTGCTAAGTGTAGAAAGGACGAAGTAGAGCTACATTCCATGGATGCTTAGATTCCTCGCCGGACCTGTCCGCCTTGTTCTTTTCCTGTGGCTTTGCATCTATAAGATAATAAGAATCATTGTGCAATGCTTTTCTCACAATGAATGGCCCTTCCCATGGGGGGATAATTTATGCATGCCAGCAGTATGTTGTACCAACCGAAGCACCATATCGCCTTCCCGAAAGACTCGGGGGCTTACTTTCCGGCTATGATAGCGTTCGAGATTTTGCTGATAAATGGCGGATCTAGACAATGCCAGTTCTCTCGCTTCTTCCAGCAGATCAACATCATTTTGCCGGGCTTCTTGCACTTCGGCTTCTGTGTATTGGGTGACCCTAGGCGAATCATGCTCTATGTCGGCTGGTAATACAGCTTCTGCCCCATATACTAGAAAAAACGGCATATAGCCTGTTGATCGATTCAGAGTTGTTCTTAAACTCCACAATACTGCTGGTAGTTCTTCTATCCAGCACCCCGCTGATCTTTGCAGCGGCTCAATGAGCCGGGGTTTTATCCCGGATAATACTAATCCGTTGGATCTTTCCACTTGTCCGTTTGATGCAGGGTGGGCTACCGAGGCTACGTCTAGCCGGATCCTCTTATCCTGGCAGAAACGCGCAAACGCTCCTTCCGCTAAATTTGTGCCATTATCAGTTATGATACTGTGAGGATAACCGTACCTCAAGATGATGTCCTTGAGAAACGTTACGGTCGTAGCTCCATCACACTTTCTTATAGGCTTCACTTCGTAAATTTGTCCACCATGACCAAAATGTGAGTCATATTTCCCCTTGCTGGTTTGAACAAGCCCACCATGTCCAAACACCACACGGCAAATGGCCAGGTGATTGGTATGGTCTTGAGCTCTGACATTGGCATATGTGTTTTGGTGGCATACCTCTGACAACCATTGCACTTCCTCACCAGATCTTCTGCTTGCTCTAAGGCACTTGGCCAGTAGAATCCATGCCGGAAAGCTTTTGCCACCAAGGCTCAGGACGAGGCATGATGCCCGCACTCCCCTTGATGTATATCTCGGAGGATGTCAAGCCCTTCTTCCGGGTCAACGCATCGCTGGAGGACATTGGTCACACTCCTTTTGTATAGTTCGGAATTGATGATCGTGTATGCCTTTGCCCTCCTCTAAGTTTGCCTGGATAGCACTTCTTCAGTGGGTAACGTTCCGTCTTTCAGGAATTGAAATATAGGTAGTGCCCAAGCTGGTATTGCTCGCACAGGGAACACATCCTCATCAATTTCCATCTGATCCACCGGCATAACTTCAACCGGATCACGCTGAGCAATCCCCGAGTCTTGTGAAGCAGTCCCCGGGTTCGCTAAGGCAGTCCCCGGGTTTGCCGAGGCAGTCCCCGGGTTTCGCGCACCACCTCCCATGTCAATGTCCATGGGCATAACCCCGGATTCCGTGTCCTCCGGGACATAAATTGAGTCGGTTTCTGGGGACGGCCTGATGGACGGTTTCCTGAGGTGCTCTAATGCTACACCTGGTGGAATTGCTTGTCGGGTTGACCCGAGCTTCGACAACACGTCGGCAGCCTCATTTTCCACCCGGGGTACATGGTGAAATTCACATCCCTCAAAGTAACCAGATATCTTCTGCACATGAAATCTGTACAGTGCCATGTTTGGATCAAGGGCGTCCCACAGTCCCGACACTTGCTGTACCACCAAATCCGAGTCGCCAAAGCATATGATCCGACGTATCCTAATCTCTTTTGCCACCTTGAGCCCGTACACAAGTGCTTCATACTCAGCGACATTGTTTGATGCCGCGAAATGGATCTGCAGCACGTATTTCAGCTGGTCCTTCTTTGGCGAGGTGAGTACAACTCCGGCACCTAGCCTGGTTTTTGTTTTTGACCCATCAAAGTGCATTCGCCAATAGTTCAGATCTGGTGGCGATGGTTCGTATTACACCTCGGCCCAGTCCACAAAAAAGTCTGCCATAGCTTGAGACTTGATTGCTTCTCTTCTGTCATATTGTGGCGCATAAGGAGCTAGTTCAATTACCCATTCTGCAATTCTGCCACTCGCATCCTTGTTACTCATTATCTCGGATATGGGAGCCTCACATATTACCCTGATGGGATGCTCCCCAAAGTAGTGCTTCAGCTTCTTAGCTGCCATGTACACGCCATACGCCACCTTTTGATAGTGTGGATAGTTCTGCTTTGAGGCTGATAATACCTCACTCAGGTAATACACTGGCCTTTGTACCGACTTACCTTCCTCGTCGCGCTCCACCACTATCACTGCACTTACAACTCGGTTGGTTGCGGCTATATAGAGCAGCATTGGCTCCTTTGATAGTGGAGAGGCTAACACTGGTGCAGTGGCTAACATCTTCTTCAAGTGGGCAAAGGCTTCGTTGGCCTGCGGTGTCCAAACGAACTTATCCGACTTTTTCATGAGTTGGTAAAGAGGCAATGCCTTCTCTCCCAACCGACATACAAACCGACTTAACAATGCCAGGCAACCCGTGAACTTCTGGACATCGTTAAGACACTTCGGCAGTTCCATTCGTTCAATGGCCTAGATTTTAGTTGGATACCTCGGCTGGAAACAAGAAATCCGAGTAATTTCCCAGCCGGGACACCGAAGGTATATTTTTCCGGGTTAAGCTTCATCCGGAACCTTCTTAGGTTCTCTAATGTTTGCCTGATATGGTCAAGGAGCGTTTTGCTTTCCTTGGTCTTGATAACCACATCATCCACGTACACTTGTACATTTTGACCAATTTGGTCGTGCAAACATTTTTGCATACATCTTTGGTACGTTGCCCCTGCATTACGTAAACCAAACGGCATGGTGCGATAGCAATAAGCCCCATACGGGGTGATAAACGCAGTCTTTATTTGATCATCCGGATTCAGAGGTATCTACTGGAAACCAGAATATGCATCAATGAACAACAACAATTCACATCCAGCAGTTGAGTCTATGACCTGTTCTATCCTTGGCAGTGGAAATGGTTCTTTTGGACACGCCTTGTTTAGGTTCGTGTAATCGATACACATACGCCAAACCACCGCCACATTCGGATCGTCCTTCTTCTTCTCCACCAGCACTGGATTAGACAACCAATCCGGGTAAAGAACTTCCATGATAAATCCTGCAGCCAGTAACCGTGCTATCTCATCTCCGATGACTTTCCTCCTATCTTCAGCGAAGCGGCGGAGAGGTTGCTTCACCGGCTTTGCTCCGAGTCTCACATTCAAAGAGTGCTCGGCCAACTCCCTCGGAACACCTTGCAAGTCCTGTGTGGACCAAGCAAAAAGTCCCGATTCTCACGGAGGAAGTTGACGAGCTCGCTTTCCTATTTAGCACTTAACCCGACACCAATTGTTACGGTGCGCTTTGGGAACATATCATCAACAGGAACCTTCTTGGTATCTTTCGTGGCTTGGAATGAGACACTTCCATGCGGGTTACTCAGCACCAACATATACTGCTGTGTGGACTGAGCCAATGCCGCGACCTCTTGGATTTTCCTTTTCTCTTGCACAATCACAAGTGACTCGGCTAGGTTAGACCCGGCCGACGCACTCTCCATGGAACGTCGGAAATCCCCAGCAATGGTAATCACTCCGTTTGGCCCGGGCAACTTCATCTTCAAGTAACTAATGTGACAGCTTGCCATGAACTTGTTCAGCGCTGGCCTTCCGAGTAACGCGTGATACGCACTTTCCAAGTTCACCACCTCAAACTCCAAATTTTCGGTTCGGCGGTTATCTCTCGTACCGAACAATACGTCAACCAGACCTTGCTTATGGGCTCACAAGAAATGCCAGGCACAATACCATGGAAAGTTGTCCTTGTGGCCTGTAGCATGTTCTCCGAGATACCCAACTTGCGCATTGTGTCTGCATACATGATGTTAATGCTACTGCCATTGTCAATCAGTACCTTTGAGAACCTTACATTGTTGTTAGGCCCAATGAATGTTGGATCCAGCACCAACACATACGAACCAGGACTTGGCATAAGCTTGGGATGATCTTTAATGCTCCAGGTGATTTCTTGGTCAGACCAAGGCATATACCTCGTCACCGCGGGCATTACTGCATTCACTTCCATATGTCAGCGCTGCAAGCTCTTTCTATCTGTTTCCTCAGTGGTGAATACACAGTAACTCTGATGATGCTCTCTGTACTCATTCCTCCCCTCATTTCCGGGGTACCTCTGATCCGGCTGATGCTGATTTTCCACCTGATGCACTGCATCCCTTCTCTCATGGTTATCATACCTCGACGGAGGGGGAGGCAACATTAGCTGTTGCGTGTTCGCTTCGGAGAGCAACTGCTGTCGGGGTAACTCCTGCCGAGGTTGATCATTCCGGGGTGCCTAAGCATTCCCGAACCACCTTGTTCAATCTTGCGCATCCACTCACATTGCCTCGTTGTATGACCCGCTGGGTTACTCGGATTTGGGGTGTGAAATTTACACGGCTGATCCAACATTGACTCATAAGTATACCTCGGATGGTCCTTCCTTTCTTGCCACTGTTTCTTTTGCTCTGGCGTCCAAGTTTTCTTGCCATCATTTCTCGGAGTCCATTGCCCTCCAGTTTTCTGATGTTGACTGGCCCCTGCTCCGGGCTGATCTTGATTCACAGCTGCAACTTGTTACGAAACGTATCGATGATCCGGTTTGTCATCTCTTCTTTTACCTCTGTATTCATTCCTCCGGGATGATCCGGCTCCATCTCTCTGGTAGTACTCATCGTTTGACTCGTTTGACATGAGCCTAGGTTGAGTCGGATCACCCAGAGCATACGAATCAGCAATCCGGATCATCTCTGCCAACGTGGTTGGCATTTTCCTTTGCAACTTTTGCCACAGCTCGCTTGCATATCTGCACCCTTGCGCAAACCATGCTATGGCCTGTGATTCTATCACGCCCTCACACGAGTTTCTCACGGTACACCACCGGGTTAAAAACTCCCGGTCCATCTCGTTCGGTCTTTGCTTGCACATAGCTAGGGTCTGTGGCCTATTAGGCCTCTGATACGTACTTGAGAAATTGCTGATGAACATCTCCTCAAAATCTATCCAGCAGTTAATGCTTCCAGGCGGCAAATTGTTTAGCCATACCCTTGCTGGCCCCTCCAACATCTGGGGTACGTATCTCACAGCCCATCTCAAGTTGCCTGTGGCAATTTTCACAGCTGTAGCATAGTTTATCAACCAATCCTCCGGCTTGGTACTGTCGTCATACGTCTTTGTGCCTCTGGGTAACTAGAAGTTGGGTACCGGTGGCTCCTTCATGATCCGGGGCCCAAAACACGCAGGAACCGGCGGACCCTGACATTCGATTTGTTTCGACCTATACAGTCGATCCAGTTTCAACCTGGCATCATCTGGCATCAAATCCCTGCTTCCCAATCTTGACCCTATCACATGATAGTCCGGCCTTGGGTATACCGCGTTCACCATTTCCGAATCTCCATCATTGTACCGGTCTTGCTCTCGTGGAACACCTCTCTGTTGCATACCTCGTCCAGCACTTTGCTCTTGCCTTGGTATGTTCCGCTGCTGCGGTTGTCCTGCTCCTGCCGAGTTTCACTGTCCGACATTGCCAATCACAACATTTCCTTGACCGGCGTTGCCTTGGTCGCAGTTACCCCAGCCAGCTTCACCTCGGCTCACACTTCGTCGATCATCATTTTTCTGTGATTCTTTTCCTTTCCCTGCCCGTGTTGGGTCATACGGGATGATCTGCTTGTTCCTTCTGGCCGAGGTTACTACTTCTTCTCTCCTTGGACCACCATGAGGAGACGATGCGGCTCCAGCGGATTTCTCTGGGTTACCCATCGCCGAATGAACGATCTTGGAGGCCCCAGCTCTCTCCGGGTTAGCTCTGAGTAGTTCCTCAGTTTGTATGTTCGCTATCCGAACCAACTCATTGACCCTATCTTGTTGTCTTTGACGGGCCTCACCCGTTAGACCCTCTAACTCGGATGCAGCTGCATCTGCTGCTCTAAGGTTCTTTGCCGGGGTACTATACCTCGGCAGCCCCACGGACAAACAGTTCTCTAACTCCTCAATCCTAGTATCACCCTCTGTTCATTTCACTCATGAGATTTCTCCCCTTCACTTTTACAGCATCAACTTGTTTGCCTTTGCGTACTCACGCAGCGTCATGTTCAACGACTGCTGAGCTGCGGCTATCTTTTTCGCACCCTCTAGTATTTTTTGCCTAGTTTCCTCTAGCTCGGCCTGTGCCTGAGCCGGATCTACTGCTGCTACTACAGGGTTTGCCAAGCTATCCATCGCTTCCCGCAACACAATCTCTGGCCTCTCTAGTGGAGGACCTCTACCTTTCCTCGGTGCCTTAGGCATTACTTCTGGATCAGGCGTCGGATCCTTGCTTGTGCCTGCACCAGGCGCAGTCATCATCACCTCAGCGTGGTCCGAGGAGCGAGTGATACGCGCCCCGTGAACCACGGTAAGGGGTGGCTCCCCTGCCTCGACGACGTGTCGCGGATGAACACACGCCACATCGACAGCAACATAGACCTTGTGCGTGCCGAGCTTGACGAAGAGGCCGTTGTGCGAAAGCGGGCGCGTGCCGAAGCAGCCAGCGTTGTCGCTGACAAAGTCCAGCGCTCCAAAGCACTGAACGAGCCCGGAGATGATGCGTTCGCCGGTGCCGATGAAGTTTCCGTCCGGATCTTGACCCCTGCTAGCGCCGCTAGCCCCACGGTGGGCGCCAACTGTCGTGGTGGTGTCACGGTAGATGCCATGGATAGGCTAAAGGTGGGGACTAATACACGCTAGGGGAATCCAGGGAGGGATAGTGAGGTGATTCCTCACACAGCAGTTTGTATTTGATTCGCTTCCAAGGTTACAAGTGCTCCTAGAGCTGTATTGGCGAGAGGAGGAAGGAGCTCTCTTACTCTCACCCACAGTTAACCCGTACAAGACCAACTAGAGATCAACCCTTAGAACCCTAAAACCAATCAGAATAGCGGAACCCCTTCTATAGAGGCCATAGCCCTCCTTATATAGGGGAGGCTAGGTCTCCACTTAGGGCATACGTGGAGGCATATTCCTGGGAATATACCTTCTCCCAAAATAGTAAGCCGACCAGGTTGCTTTTCCCCCGCGTCACACAAGCAGAGGCTACGTGAGCCTCTGCGGCGCCTGCGTCAGCCGACATGGGCGTCGTCACCTCTGTCGGCCACGCCTCGGTGGTCCTGCCCCTGTCCGCTTTGCTCATGCAGTGCGTATCGGGGCTCCTTTTGACCAACGAGATTCCTTCCTTCTCCTAGAAGCTAGATATGACCCGGATCATAGTTGACCCGGCCACACATGTTCCTGCATACAAGTTAAATACGCCTTTCCAACTTACGGCTTAAGTCGGTTGAGACCTAGTTAGGTGGACGCCCCCTGGTCCGGGTTACCCCGTGATTCGGCCTGCCTTGAAGTGACCCGGCCAGCACCCGCTTTAGCCTTGCCGAACCTCGGCTAACTCGGCCTTTATACCCCGGCGTGACCCTACTCGGGGGTATCCCCCCAACACCAAGTGGATTGCTGCTACTGTACTTGACTGGGTGAGGCAGGATCATAACATTGGACCAGCTGAACTTAGAGCAAAGATTAGCAAAAAGTTTAATGTTCTGATTCCTTATCACAGAGTCTTTGATGGGAAGGAGATGGCTCTAGACTTCATTCAAGGCAAGTGGAATGACAGTTTTCATATGTTGTATAGTTTCAAAGGTCAGGTAGAGAAAACATCACCTGGTAGTGTTGTTGACATCGATTGAAGTTGTGAAAGGGAGAGAGAAGGTCTCGAGGGGGGTCAGGTATAAGCAGACAGATAAGATATGCTTCAGGAGATGTTTTGTCTGCCTAAAGGCATGCTGGAAGGGGTTCCTGGACGGCTGTAGGCCATACTTGACAATAGGCGCAACTTCTTTAACATGGAAGTTCAGGGGACATGTTGCTTCTGCTTGTGCTTTGGACGCGCATAATTGGCTTCTACCCGTAGCTTATGCTGTTCTTGAGGGTGAATCAAATGAAAGCTGGACATGGTTCATGCAGAGACTACGGGAAGTAATTGGTCACCCTGAAGGCTTGGTCATACACACCGGTGCATCCGAGGGTCTTGAGAATGCTGTTGATGCTGTGTTTCCTAGGGTTGAGCATAGGGAATGCATGCGTCACCTCGCTACTAACTTCATGAAGAAGTTCGAAGGAAAGATCTTTGAAGAGGACTTGTGGTGATCAGCATACACATACATCCCAAGCACACATGCTACTTACTTGCAGAACATGTATGTAGTTCCAAAGGTGAAAAAATACCTTGAGGAACATCACACCAAGCTATGGGCCAGAAGCAAGTTTGGTGAGTTAAGCAAGGTGGATTTTGTATGCAATAATTTGGTAGAGAGTTTCAATGATAAGATTTCGGGCATGAAGACACTTGGAATTGTTATTTTGTTGGATGCAATAAGACAGTGCATAATGGTGAAGATAGATTTAAGGCAAAGAATTTGTGCAAGAAATTTTTTAGGCCATAAAATAGTTCCAAAGGTGGTTATGTTACTGAATGCAAGAACCAGGGCAATGAGAACGATAAAGATGAGGGTGGTCAGAAGTTCTAGAACATTGGCTGAGGTTTATGCAGAATACAACCGTGGAAGTGAACGGGGGTACACTGTAGACATTGGAAACAAGACTTGTTCATGCAGGCAGTGGCAGATTACTGGTCTGCCATGTCACCATGCAATTTACTTCATCTTAAAGCTTAGAGGTAACGGAGCTGAAATAGAGAACTATGTCGACAACTATTTCTCTGTGGGCAAGTTTGCTGCAACTTATGCAGAAAACGTACCACCTATGGCCGATGAAAATGATTGGGAGATTGTCGATCCAGGGTTCAAACTTCAACCACCAGTTCTTAGGAGGCCACCTGGGAGGCCTAGAAAGCTAAGGATCGTAGCCTCCACCGATAAAGGTCCAAGGCTTGGTGCTAGGAAAAGGAAATGCGGACGTTGTGGCGGATTTGGCCATATCAAGAGGTTGTGCAAAAACCCAGTTACACATGCTATTGTCCCTGTTCACACCCCGGTGGCAGAAAATGAGGCTTCTCAGCCAGAACTGGCGGAAGAGAAGCAGGAAGACGGTGATGAACACTCGGAGGAAAACGTACGTAAGCAGCCAATTTATGAAGAAGTGGAGGTGCCAGCGAGAAAAGGGTGTGAAAACAAACAAAAGGGTAAGCGGAACGGGCAGGAAAGGGCAAATAATGGAGGTGTATTAGAATATGAAGAAGTTGCAGGGGTGATTGAGGATGTTCTTGAGGATCTTTCGGCTAACTGCAGGAGAAATAATAAATCCCTGCCAATTTCATCTTTGTACGATTCTCCGGATGAAAGGTAAGCTTAAAAATTGTTTTATTTGCCATTTTATCATTTTTTATCCTCATCAACTGATGCTTAATGCAACGTGGGCTAGCAGACTAATAAGAGGAGCAGAAAGATGCGGGCACAGTAACATCATGTGTTGAATTGTATCATTGAAACTAAACTAGCCGTGTCGTCTTTATTTATATCTGGCGCGTGCAACGTGTCTGTGATGGGGTCGTGTGGACCAGATTACATTTTTTTAAAATATTATTACATTAATTTTTTACCTGCATTTGGACGCGGCTACTAGTTCCCATCTCCCTTGCATTCCCATCTCCTCTGGCGCACTCCAGAATTATGGTTGTGCCATCAAGTAGCAGAGTCAGCTTATTGTCCCATCAGGTGTGAACGCAATGACTTTGTTTGTTCATAATTTGACGACTTTTGGTTAGTTTGAAAGACAGAGAAACCTAAAACATGTATCGAGACATGTTTTGGTTATAGACACATTTATTAAATATCTAAAAAAACTAAGTCAGTTATATCTGGACAGGAGTAGTACACTATTACAACACGCTCGATCCCTTCTCCTCAGGCGCACTCCAAATTACGGCTGTGCCATCAAGTGCTAGGAGCAGAGTCAGCGTATTGTCCCATCAGATATGCCAGGGAACGCGCGAACTTTATTTTCAGGATCGGACGAGTTTCGATCGACTAGTTTCAAAGACAAAGACAACTAAAACATGGCCAACATATATAGGTTATGACGATAATCGACCATGACTCAGGTGACCCAGATCCAAAGAGCGCATTAAGATACCGTACATAGATTTAATTTATGCTTAAGTGGCCCTAATCGACTATGATGCTCCTAAAGTCTCCATCATTGACGATGTTGTCCGCATCGCCACCAGCCTCCTCCGTGTCAGAGTCGATGCCGACGTTCCCGGCAGCGTTCCTCCTCCTCATGGATTCTTCACGGCGTGCTGCATCGATAACGGTGGAGGTTGTACGCCCAGGCACTGCCCAGAAGCGCTGCCTCCCTTCGGGGTTATGTAGATCCGTGTGGATCTCCCGCCGGTAAGTTCCACACAGCTCAATCAACACAGCCCGCTCCTTCTTGAACAGCTTTCGCCAGTACGCGCTCGTACGCGAGTACCGTGCCATTGCCCTCTTCTGCTCCGACAGCTGGCGGCGGCGCTCCTCGATCTGCCTCGCCAACGCGTTGTCGCGCAAGAGCGGCGCGACAGGAACCCCGGCGTAGCTGAGCTCGAAGCCGGCCCGAAGCCTCGCTAACAGCGACGCGAGTTTGCCGTAGTGGGCGAACATCTGAGCCTCGTGCAAGCTGAGTTTGGGCCTCTCCCTCTCCATGACGATGAAGGAACACGATCTGATTTTCGGCCCCGAGGTTAAGGGGATAAAGGCAAGGACGTAGGCCCAGCGTAGTTGCCACGGCCAATCAGTTTGTAGAACAGACTTATCGCGAATCGCCCTCGCGAAGGACATCACTATCGTCCACGCACCCCGATCCAACGACGCCTAACAATCGGCGATCGGGTCTTCGAGAAGCCCAGAGCGGTTGCTGGTTAGTTCTGCGTCCCGATTGTTTGTGGCCAACGACGGTAGTTGAAAATAATACACATTTCAATGACACTGGTGGATCCATAGGTGGTATGTGAAAAGAACACACATGCAAAATGACTCTCGTTGTTGTTACTAAAAAGAACACACATGCAATGACACTGGTGGATCCATAGGTGGTATGTGAAGAGAACACACATGCAATGACACTGGTGATCCATATGTGGTATGTGAAAAGAACACGCATGCAATGACACTGGTTGCTGTTAATGAGAATAACACACATGCAATGACACTAGTGGATCCATGTGTGGTCTCTGAAGAGAGCACACATTTCAATGACTCTTGTTGTTGTTAGTAAAAAGAACACACATGCAATGACACTGGTGGATCCATGTGTGGTCTCTGAAGAGAACACACATGCAATGACACTGGTTGTTGTTACTAAAAAGAACACACATGCAATGACACTGGTGGATCCATAGGTGGATTGTGAAGAGAACACACATGCAATGACACTGGTGGATCCATGGGTGGATTGTGAAAAGAACACACATGCAATGACACTGATGATCCATATGTGGTATGTGAAAAGAACACACATGCAATGACTCTTCTTGCTGTTAGTGAAAAGAACACACATGCAATGCCACTGGTGGATTCATGTGTGGTCTCTGAAGAGAGCACACATTTCAATGACTCTTGTTGTTGTTAGTAAAAACAACACACATGCAATGACACTGGTGGATCCATGTGTGGTCTCTGAAGAGAACACACATGCAATGACACTGGTGGATCCATAGGTGGATTGTGAAGAGAACGCACATGCAATGACACTGGTGGATCCATAGGTGGTATGTGAAAAGAACACACATGCAAAATGACTGTATATTGTTACTAAAAAGAGCACACATGCAATGACACTGGTGGATCCACGTGTGGTCTCTGTAGAGAACACGCATTTCAATGACACTGGTGGATCCATAGGTGGATTGTGAAGAGAACACACATGCAATGACACTAGTGGATCCATAGGTGGTATGTGAAAAGAACACACATGCAAAATGACTGGTGGTTGTTACTAAAAAGAATACACATGCAATGACACTGGTGGATCCATGAGTGGTCTCTGTAGAGAACACACATTTCAATCACACTGGTGGATCCATATGTGGTATGTGAAAAGAACACACATGCAATGACTCTGGTTGTTGTTAGTGAAATGAACACTGGTGGATCCATAGGTGGTATGTGAGAAGAACACACATTTCAATGACTCTGGTTGTTGTTACTAAAAAGAACACACATGCAATGACACTGGTGGATCCATAGGTGGTATGTGAAGAGATCACACATGCAAAATGACTCTGGTTGTTGTTACTAAAAAGAACACACATGCAATGACACTGGTGGATCCATGGGTGGATTGTGAAAATAACACACATTTCAATGACACTGGTGGATCCATAGGTGGATTGTGAAGAGAACACACATGTAATGACACTTATTGTTTTTACTAAAAAGAACACACATGCAATGACACTGGTGGATCCATGGGTGGATTGTGAAAAGAGCACACATGCAATGACACTGGTGGATCCATATGTGGTATGTGAAAAGAACACAAATGCAATGACTCTGGTTTTTGTTAGTCAAAAGAACACACATGCAATGACTCTGGTTGTTGTTAGTGAAAAGAACACACATGCAATGACACTGGTGGATCCATGTGTGGTCTCTCAAGAGAGCACACATTTCAATGACTCTTGTTGTTGTTAGTAAAAAGAACACACATGCAATGACACTGGTTGTTGTTACTAAAAAGAACACACATGCAATGACACTAGTGAATCCATAGGTGGTATGTGAAGAGATCACACATGCAAAATGACTCTGGTTGTTGTTACTAAAAAGAACACACATGCAAAATGACACTGGTGGGATCCATGGGTGGATTGTGAAAAGAAAACACATGCAATGACACTGGTGGATCCATAGGTGGTATGTGAAAAGAACACACATGCAAAATGACTCTGGTTGTTACTAAAAAGAACACACATGCAATGACACTGGTGGATCCATGGGTGGATTGTGAAAAGAACACACATGCAATGACACTCATGGATTCATAGGTGGTATGTGAAAAGAACACACATGCAAAATGACTCTGTTTGTTGTTACTAAAAAGAACACACATGCCATGACACTGGTGGATCCATGGGTGGATTGTGAAAAGAGCACACATTTCAATGACATTGGTGGATCCATAGGTGGTATGTGAGAAGAACACACATGCAAAATGACTCTGGTTGTTGTTACTAAAATGAACACACATGCAATGACACTGGTGGATCCATGGGTGGATTGTGAAAAGAACACACACGCAATGACACTGGTGATCCATATGTGGTATGTGAAACGAACACACATGCAATGACTCTTGTTGTTGTTAGTGAAAACAACACACATGCAATGACACTGGTGGATCCCTGTGTGTTCTCTGAAGAGAGCACACATTTCAATGACTCTTGTTGTTGTTATTAAAAAGAACACACATGCAATGACACTGGTGGATCCATGCGTGGATTGTGAAAATAACACACATTTCAATGACACTGGTGGATCCATAGGTGGTATGTGAGAAGAACACACGTGCAAAATGACTCTGGTTGTTGTTACTAAAATGAACACACATGCAATGACACTGGTGGATCCATGGGTGGATTGTGAAAAGAACACACACGCAATGACACTGGTGATCCATATGTGGTATGTGAAAAGAACACACATGCAATGACTCTTGTTGTTGTTAGTGAAAACAACACACATGCAATGACACTGGTGGATCCCTGTGTGTTCTCTGAAGAGAGCGCACATTTCAATGACTCTTGTTGTTGTTAGTAAAAAGAACACACATGCAATGACACTGGTTGTTGTTACTCAAAAGAACACACATGCAATGACACTGGTGGATCCATAGGTGGATTGTGAAGAGAACACACATGCAATGACACTGGTGGATCCTTGTGTGGTGTCTAAAGAGAGCACACATGCAATGGCACTGGTTGTTGTTACAAAAAAGAACTCATGCAATGACACTGGTGGATCCATAGGTGGATTGTGAAGACAACACACATGCAATGGCACTGGTGGATCCATATGAGGTATGTGAAAAGAACACACATGCAAAATGACTCTGGTTGTTGTTACAAAAAGAACACACATGCAATGACACCAGTGGATCCATAGGTGGTATGTGAAGAGATCACACATGCAAAATGACTCTGGTTGTTGTTACTAAAAAGAACACACATGCAATGACACTGGTGGATCCATGGGTGGATTGTGAAAATAACACACATTTCAATGACACTGGTGGATCCATAGGTGGATTGTGAAGAGAA